>CM072995.1:15000-1215000 GCA_037038555.1 Rhynchonycteris naso | reverse complement strand
GAGGTCAGCCCCACCGTCCAACCAAACGTGATGTCAGGACGCACGTCAGGGTAGCTTTATGCCTTAACATAGGGTGTTGGCTGCAAAGAGCTTTTACAGCAAGAGTAGAAATCCTTCTCAAGATCTCTTGCTGCTTGTTGAGATGTACGTTTACATTGTTCCCTTACCTGTTTGTACATTTTTAAAAATTTTTTTACAGGGACAGAGAGAGAGTCAGAGAGAGGGATAGATAGGGACAGACAGACAGGAACGGAGAGAGGTGAGAAGCATCAGTCATTAGTTTTTCATTGCCGTTACGACACCTTAGTTGTTCATTGATTGCTTTCTCACATGTGCCTTGACCGCGGGCCTTCAGCAGACCGAGCAACCCCTTGCTGGAGCCAGCGACCTTGGGTCCAAGCTGACGAGCTTTTGCTCAAGCCAGATGGGCCCGCGCTCAAGCTGGTGAGCTTGGGGTCTTGAACCGGGATCTTCCGCATCCCAGTCCAATGCTCTATCCACTGCGCCACCGCCTGGTCAGGCCTATTTGTACTTTGATAGATAAGTTTAACTTGGTAAAAATCTCTAGTATCCAAGCCCTGGCCAGTTGGCTCAGCAGTAGAACGTCAGCCTGGCATATGGAAGTCCCGGGTTTGATTCTCAGCCAGGGCACACAGGAGAAGCACCCGTCTGCTTCTCCACCCTTCCCCCTCTCCTTCCTCTCTGTCTCTCCCTTCCCCTCCCACAGCCAAGGCTCCATTGGAGCAAAGTTGGCCCGGGCACTGAGGACGGCTCCATGGCCTCTGCCTCAGGTGCTAGAATGGCTCTGGTTACAATGGAGCAACAGCCCAGATGGGCAGAGCATTGCCCCCTGGTGGGCATGCCGGGTGGATCCCGGTCCGGCACATGTGGGAGTCTGTCTCTCTGCCTCCCTGCTTCTCACTTTGGAAAAATACAAAAAAAAAAAAATCTCTAGTATCTGGCTTCTCCACTGATCTCCATTCCCACAGCCCCGTCCTGATTGAGGCCACCACCTCCTCCCTGTCCTCCTTTCTCTTGACTGTGGTCCCTGCCTCCCCATCCCCCTCCTCTCCTTCTGCTCCTCTCTTCCACACAGCAGTCACCAGACCCGTCACCTTCTGAACACATCATGAGTTCTGCTGAAGACTGCTCAGGGCTCTCCCTGGGCTGCCCTCTTCAATAGGACAAGCTCCAAGCCCCACCATGGTCCTGCTGACAGCAGCCTGCCCCTCCTGCCTGCTGCCTGTCTCTCCCGCCCCCTCACAGAGCCCCCCACCCCCGCCAGGTTCATAGCCCCTGTCCATCCTCTGTCCTCGATGGAGGGGAGGGCCAGCCTTCAGGCACAGCCCAGGACCTCAACTTAAAAGGGGCCTCAGGAAGCTTGTAAGGAGCTGCCCTTTCTCCCTGTGTCATTGTCCCTTTCCATGAGACCAGACAGAGGACCTGAGACCCTCTCACAGAGCGGGGAGACTCCGAGGGGGACACTTGCCACGTGGTCGTCAATACGCCGGAAGTCCAGGTACACGAGGTCGGGCAGGTAGGCACAGACAAACATCTTGTAATCCTCTGCCTTGGCCACGGGGTTCCCAGAGAGGCTGAGTGCCCGCAGGTCCTTGAACCGCCGCAGATAGATGATCTGGGGAGCAGACGGGAGAAGGTCGAGGGTACACCCCAGGGGTGGGGGTGCCCCAGGCTGGATGATTATACCCACAAGGCCTTTGGTCAGCTCGGGCTTTGCAAAGAATCGGCAGACTTGGATTCGAACGCTAGCTGTGGACAAGTTCCCTAATGTCTCCGAGCCTTGGTTTTCTCATCTGTAACATGGAGGTGAGGATGTTACACGCTACTGTATGTGTTGTGAGCATCAAATGAGATCAACCGTGAAATGCCCGTGGGAGAGCGCCTGACACTGACTCAGGAGGTGGTACCGCCCTTGTCATCGTGACTCGCGGTCACTCAGAGTAGGTCTGCCCTTGACAGCGGTCCAGCCCTGCGGGAAAGGCCCAAACCTCTTGAAGTAGACGGAACTCGATGTCTAGTTAACCTTGAGTTAACCGGATAACATTCCACTCACTGCTGTTTATTTTTCCTGTGCTCTAGTTTTACTGAAATTGGAGGGGAGAGGGAGTCAACCACAACGGTGACACAGGAGGCATTGCGCTTCACAGAGACTGCGTTTTTTCCACAAATTGACAGCTCGTAGCCCCCCCCCCCACCAGCGTTGAGCACGTCCATCGGCACCAATATTCTAACCGTGTGCTCATCGTGTCTCTGTGTCACATTCAGAATATTTCAAATTGTATTATTATTATCATATTTGTTATGGTGGTCTGTGGTCAGTGATTTTTTTTTTTTTTTTTTTTTAAGAGAGGGAGAGACAGGAAGGGAGGGAGATGAGAAGCATCAGTTCTTCGTTGTGGCACCGTAGTTGTTCATTGATCGCTTCTCATACGTGCCTTGACTGGGGGCTCGAGCTGAGCCAGTGACCCCGTGCTCAAGCCAGCGACTTTGGGGTCATGTTGATGATCCTGCGTTCAAGCCAGCAACCCCTTGCTCAAGCTGGCTAGCCCACACGCAAGTTGTTGACCTCGGGGTTTTGAACCCAGAACCACAGCGTTTTTGGTCAACGGTCTATCCACTGTACCACCGCTTGTTAGGCAAGAATGTTTTTTTTTTTTTTTTTTTTTTTATTCAGTGAGAGGAGGGGAGGCAGAGACAAACTCTCATATGTGCCTGGGCTAGGATCCACCTGGCAAGCCCACTAGGGGGTGATGTTCTGCCCATCTGGGGAGTTGCTCTGTTGCTTGGCAACCAAGCTATTTTAGCACCTGAGGTGGAGGCCATGGAGCCGTCCTCAGTGCCCAGGGCCAACTGGCTACAATCGAGCCTTAGCTGCAGAAGAGGATGAGGGAGACAGAGAGTAGGGGGAGGGGTGGAGATACAGATGGACGCTTCTCCTGTTTGCCCTGACCAGGAATCAAACCCGGGACTTCCAAATGCTGGGCCGAAGCTCTACCACTGAGCTAGCCGGCCAGGGCCAAGAATATTTTTAAGTAAATAAAATAATTACATTTTTTTGGTTAAGTACTATAAAACTGTAAATATAGGAGAAATCATAGAGAAAATAAGAGGACGGACCTTTGCAGGTCTCTGAGACCCTAGGAAGCCGGTCACACAAGGGCAGAGGAGACTGCATTCCCTGAAGCAGAAGGGAACAGGACTTGAGGCAGAAAGAACCCAGTGTGTCCCAGGCCCTGAGCCAGGCCAGGGTGGCTGTAGCTGGGTCGTGGAGGGAGCAGAGGACAGGACCTGAGGCAGGGAGAACCCGGTGTGTCCCAGGCACTGAGCCAGGCCAGGGTGGCTGTAGCTGGGTCGTGGAGGGAGCAGAGGACAGGACCTGAGGCAGAAAGAACCCGGTGTGTCCCAGGCCCTGAGCCAGGCCAGGGTGGCTGTAGCTGGGTCGTGGAGGGAGCAGAGGACAGGACCTGAGGCAGGGAGAACCCAGTGTGTCCCAGGCACTGAGCCAGGCCAGGGTGGCTGTAGCTGGGTCGTGGAGGGAGCAGAGGACAGGACCTGAGGCAGGGAGAACCCAGTGTGTCCCAGGCCCTGAGCCAGGCCAGGGTGGCTGTAGCTGGGTCGTGGAGGGAGCAGAGAACAGGACCTGAGGCAGGGAGAACCCAGTGTGTCCCAGGCCCTGAGCCAGGCCAGGGTGGCTGTAGCTGGGTCGTGGAGGGAGCAGAGGACAGGACCTGAGGCAGGGAGAACCCGGTGTGTCCCAGGCACTGAGCCAGGCCACGGTGGCTGTAGCTGGGCTGTGGAGGGAGCAGGGGACAGGACTTGAAGTGAGACTGGAAACAATGTCAGGGTTGCTTCATGTAAGATATGGGTCAAGGTTGCAGCCAAGAGTGTGGATTTTTTTCTAAGGACAGTGGAAGCCTTTGGAATTTTAAGGAGACAGGATGTGATTTGATTTTTAAGAGCTCTCCCAGTGAAATTCTGTTTTTCATCTTTTAGATTGTTAAAGAGAGAATGGCTTGATAACAAAGCATGTTGTGGGAGGTGAGTTGGAAACAGGCCTTCTCCTCCATCGCTGTGGGTTTGTAAATAGCTTCATTTTCACAGATAGCGATCGGGCGAGACCCATCAGCATAAAACACGCACGTGCCCGCCAACCCAGCAAGTCCACCTCTAGGAATTAATCTTGCACATGGACTCATCCAGGTGCAAAGTCAGGCCTGTTCAAGGACACCCCTTACAGCCTGTGTGTAACGGCACACAGGAGGACTGGACAAATACATCGTGCTGCATCTAAGCAATGGAAGGGTCCAGCGGAAGGGGCACTGATGACTCGGAGGGAGAGGGGATGGCCGGACGCCGGCGCTGAGAGACGTGGCGACCGTGTGGAACGTTTCAGCGCGATGCCAGGAAAGACGCCTGCAACTGAGAAGCAGCAGCCGTGGGCTCTGGAGGGGGAGACATGGACAGAGGCCGGGAGGGAGAGGACCTTTTCCCTGTGCGCCCCGAATCCTGATGACACGTCTGCTCGCTTTCAATGCAAAATGAACAGGTATTGAAACTGCCCTAGTCGATAATAAATAACAAGAGACTGTATGTCTGATTAGGGGTCAGATACATAGTGTTGGAAACTGCAAGCTGACAGGGTCCTTGCAGTTTAGATTTTGGGGGGGACAGAGCTGTGGGGGACTGGCAGTGAGCTGACAGGCTGCACAAGCCCCCTCCCCCCACCTCACTTGCTTGTTTAAGTTTCTAAAGGCTAAGTCTTTCCCCCACACCTCCATGTGAGCTGGGGTGCTGGATGGTTTCTACTCGTCCCATCCCTCGGAGAGACTAGGGGCAGTTTTCTTTCTACCCTTTGTTTTGTGAAGTGAAGATGTTCTGTACGGCGGGGAGAATTCTTGGGATGTCTTGGTAGTGTGACTTTGTATCCGAGATCTCTTTGATTTGCTGATGACTTTCCTCTGCCCTATAAATAAAGCGGTTTTGAGGTGGAGACTCGCTTTTGCGAGCTATGGGCGTTGCTGAGGCCCCTGGATCCCGTCCTTTTTCTCGCTGAGTTTTATGTCTTCATTCCGCACCGTTCTCACTCAGGACCTGGACAATTACTTAGCCGTGCTGGTCCGCGGCACGTAGCGTAGAGAAGGGCTCAGAGTTTACAGGTTCTTAAAGTCAGGCCTCTCTGGATCAGGTCACCAAAGGGGCTGGCACCTTACCACGCGCCGAGGATGCAGGGACCGCACGCAGCCGCTCTGGGAGTCAGCCTGGCCTCCAGAACAATGAGATCTAGGCCCGGATACCTCAGAGCTCCCTGGCAGCTTCTTGCCAGGTGGCATCTTCCTTCCTCATTCTCTCTGGGGACCAGTTGTCCCTGCCTCTGTCCTGCACTCACCTGGAACCCAGCACCCCCCTGGGAAAGGGGGGTGGGGTTTCTTCCTGCCCAGTTCCTGCCTGGGTGGGATGAGAGAATGCCCAAGGCCAGGGGAGGGAGAGGGGTGTGCCCAGGCCCAGACCTTTGTAAGGGGAACAGGGCCTTGGGTTTTGAAGTCTTCACTGTCCAACGGATAACCAATCAGAGATCATTTATCTGTAGGTCCAGGGGTATTAGACCCATCTAGGCAGGAACAGCAGCTAAGTGTTCAGAAAGGTTTTCAAACAGCAAGATTTAGGACTGGTTGGGGGGGGGTAGCCTGTAATCTGAAAAGTCCCCAATAGCCATCACTTTGCATGTGTCTTCTCCGCGTTGTGTCACGTGTCCTGCACTGGCAACACTCTCTGATTGACTCGACCCTCTCACAGCCACCTACAGGGGTGGGGGGCGGGGGGGAGACTACTGTTCTTCTCATTTCACAGAGGAGGAGATGGGCCCCAGAATGCAAAGTCTCTCGCCCAAGCTCGGACAGTCAGTTGCTGATTAAATCTCAGCTCTCCACTCAAGTTACAGGGACCCCCATACGTGGCCATCCTGTTGGTCAGCATCTGGTTGTCCTGCTCCAGCAAAGCAGACAGCAGGCTGAGTCATCGGGACCTGAACCCTGAAAAGGGTGTTGGCTGGGTTTGTACTCTCCTGCTGGTGTGCAGGCAAGCTCACTGGGCTACACAGCCCCTGCACTCTGGACCCCTAGACAGAATTTAAACACAGTGTTTGACCCACTCCAGGCCGTTCAGCTACGCCATCCACCCTGGCCAGCCCCCAGCTCTGATGCTGGTTGAGGCGGGTATGGACCCTGGTCAGACTTAAGGATCACCGTTGGGGAGAGATTTCTTGTGCTCTCTGTCCTGCTACATGTGGACGTAGAAGCCTGTGGCCTCTACTGCTGACCATGACCATGAAGAGAATCAGCCCAGGGAGATAGACGCCCAGGGCAGCAGAGCCTAGAGGCAGAAGGAGCCATGTCCTTGAAGCCCTGGCGATAAGCCTGCCCTTCCTCGAAGTGCCAGTAATCACGGTGCTCAGTGTCCCGCTGCCTGTGAAGGGCACTTGGCCTACCTGTGGCTGCGATGGACTCCTGCTCACAGTGCCCGCCCCACTCCTGCCCCCCCTCCGTCTCAGCTCTCTGAGGCGCCCTCCCGAAGTGCAGGCAAGAGGCAGGGGGTCCACAGGACGTCCCTCAGCTGCCGGTGGACGGGACTGGGGGGTGAACGCCTCTGACTCTGGTCCTGCAGGTGTTCACGTCTGGAAGGCCCTGTGGACGCTCCTGAGGGCCCCGCAGGACGGGGCGCCCCTCACCTACAGCAGCGAACGCACCAGAACGTCGGTCCTTCCTGCCTCCCGGCAGCTCTCTGAGATCGCCTGCCCGGACGCACTCAGGCCCTTGCCGCGGCGATGCCCACCTGCTCCACAAGCCGAGCGTCTCCCTGCGGCTGCCGTCTTTGCTTTGCCCACTCCCATGATGCCCCTCAACCCACTCTCATGGTGGCGGGATTCCCTCCCCAAACACGGACTTGTCCTGGATACCCTGTCGTGCAGAGAAGTCTCCACGGCTCCCTTCTCCTGCCCGGCACCGCACCCCTAGACCTCTCCCGCTGACCTCGGGCTCCCCGCAGGGGCTGCACGTTCCCAGGGAGGCACCCCGAGAGCAACTCCTGGGAAACCTCTTCCTTCTGCTCAGTGGAAAATGGCTGTCCTCTTTAGTGAGTCTGACTTCAAAGCCACCTTGCCTGCTGCCCGTCCTTCCTGTGTGAGGAGCGTGCTCTAGCCTGAGGCTGAGTGACCTGCCGCGTGCTTGTCAACCTCCCTCAATTCCTGGCAGGTGGGTGACGGCTGTGGAAGCGGGAGTTGTAGAAGGCTCAAGCATTTGGGCACGTGGCTGGGGCCCGGACCCAGGCCATCTGAGTGGCCTAGCAAAGGAATCCGGAGAGGATGCCGGACGGCTCCCAGGATCCACGGGGCAGGCTGGAGAGGCAATCCCCAGCCGCGAGCCTGTCTCTGGAGCAGTCCAGTCATGTCAGCTCTGACTCAGGACCCTTATGAAAGCCGCTGGGATCTTGGTCCTGGCTTGCTGCTGAGAGCCTGTTGTGGGGATGGGCAGGGGGCCAGCACACCTTCCCCCAAATGACCAGTGACCTCTACCTTCCTCACGCATATGCAGCCCACACCCTGGGGTGTGGACACCAGCTTCTTGTTACCGTGGGTGTCGTGATTATGTGGGTGCATGCTTGGCACCCCCAGGGGCACTGTGCCTTTTGGGTCTCTGCATCCACTGAGCACAGGCCACATGTCCCACACCAAACAGGTCCTCGCCTCAGAAAAGGGTTGTTAAGTGAGTGTGGGGCTCAGGGAAAGAAAGAGACCCCCCCCCCGCACCAAGGCAGGAAACAAAATGGCACCCACGGATGGGCTCTCGTGGGTTGAGCATGTTGTTTAAATGTTATCAAATCTTTTGTGAAGTCAACTTGATTTCTGGCTCTTCTGGGAGAAGGGGACGATCTGAGAGACTGAGGCTACACTTCCCCTTTGCCACAGGCCCCCATCCCCCAGGACCCCATCCCCACCCCTGCCCTGGCCCACCCTCTGCCCACTGCCCGAGCTCACGTTCATCATGTTGCCGATAAAGTTGTTGCCCAGTGACAGCACCTGCAGCTTGACCAGGGCATCCAGAGAGTCGATCTTGGAGATCCGGTTGTTGAACAGGCTCAAGTCCTCCAGGTTGACCAGCGTGTCCAGCCCCTCGATGGTCTCAATGTGGTTGAAGGACAGGTCTGGAAGGCAGAGGGCCCTTGTGGTTGAGTGATGGGTTTGGGGGCGGATGACCCTGAAACAGAACCTGTTGGGGCTCCTTGTGCCCCTGAGCCGGCGCCAAGCTGTTGGCTGGGCACTGACTCACCGTCTGACGCTTCGGGGCTTTCTAGAAGCCTTGCATGGGGCTTCCTGTGGCCGCACACCTTCATGGCCTTCTCCAGGTCTGCCATGTAGCTTCCCAGCGAGGGACACAGAGGCAGACACTACGCCTGTGCTCTGCCATGGCATTGGGGGGGGGATGCTCAGGGCTGGGTCTGACACTGCTGTGCTCCTCAGGGTGGAGGAGGGAGGCAGCTGCAGGGCACCCCCCCCAATCCTCCGGGCATTTCAGTAACACTACGGATTCTTTCCGTCGCTTAGCGCGTGCCAGTCTATCAACTGCTCGTGTGGGCATCACCAGGCAACAGCTGTGAGTGGCAGTTTAGAATATCTCTCTCCATTTGCTCAGTTGGGAAGCTGAAGCACAGAGAGGCTCAGTGATTTTTCCTAAAGCCACACAGCTAACGACGGCACCGGAGCTCATCCACGGGCTCCTGCCTGGACCAATGGCAGGCCAGCGTCTGCCAGGACATCATCACTGACTCAAGCTGTCTCTCAAGCCCAAGCCTAAGGCCAAGCCCAAGCCCAAACCCAAGGCCAAGCCCAAATCCAAACCCAAGGCCAAGCCCAAGCCCAAGCAAGCCCAAACCCAAGGCCAAGGCCAAGGCCAAGCCCAAAGTCAAGGTCAAGGTCAAGCCCAAGCCCAAACCCAAGCCCAAGGCCAAACCCAAACCCAAACCCAAGCCCAAACCCAAGTTCAAGCCCCAAACCAAGCCCAAGCCCAAGGCCAAGGCCAAGGCCCAGCCCAGCCGATAGGTCAGGATGCTCTCTGGCCCAGGTCTCACATCTTTGGGAACAGAATGGACTCTTCCCACTGCAGGTTCTGGTTGGGGTTAGAGCTGCAGCCCTGTCCTGGTGCACTGATGGTCCAGAGGCCCAAACTGCACATTTTTCGTGAGCGTTGGAAACGCGATCACGGTCGCTGCAAGCTATCACGTTCATCGTGTGACTTGGAAGGTCAGCCTGCTGTCCACATCTCCACGTGGCCTCCCGGGTACATCGAGGGAAGCTCACCCTTTGACAGCCAAGACGATTGATCCTTTCCTGTCGCTTTCTCTACGCTGCGCCCTGAAGCGCATCCCGCTCCCTTAACCCTCGCAGCCCAGGCACTGCCACCTCTGCTCCATGGATGACATAAAACTGAGATTGAAAGCAGCCTGGTGGTCATGCGCCCAAGGTCACACAGCACATAAAGACACTGGGGCTTGGAGGGCTGGAACGACTGGTGTGAAGTCAGTCAGCACACTGCAGAGCTGGGACAAAAACGGGCGTCTGCTCGGCGCCAAGCCTGCCCGTCTGCTCGGTGCCAAGCCTGCCCAGCTCCTCCACCACCATGCAGCCTGGGTTCTGTGCTCTGGGGGCCTGGCTACTCCCGCCGGAACTGGTGCTGCAGGCAAGCGTTTAGTATCATGGGGAGCCGTGAGGGAAGCTCTGGTCTGTAACGTCTGCTGCCATTTGTGGAATAATACTCCCATCACGGTCAAGCTCCCAACAAGACGTCCCCAAATGCAAAACAAGGTATGAGAAGTGTGCAGTCAGCTCGCCAGAACCAGCACACCCTCTGTCCTGGGGAGGCAGCCGACGGCGGGGGCGGGGGGGCCCAGATGGGCCGGCGTGTGGAGGTGGAGGCTGGTCCTGAACCCTCAGGGCACTGTGCCCTGAACCCCGTCTCCCGCAGCCCCAGCTCTTCCCGGCGACAGCGGGGTCCCCGGTTTCTGCCTCTTTGAGAGGGGAGGCCTGGTGGCTCTTGCTGGAGAGCACCTGTCATGGGGCGGACACCACAGAGGGGACTCACCTAGCCAGACCAGGTGTGTGAGCTTGTCCAGCCCCTCGATCCGCTCAATGACGTTGTTGTCCAGCTGCAGCTTTCTCAGGTTCTCAAACTGCCAGAGGCTGTCGATGCGGAGGATGTCTGGAATGAGGACGGGAGACGCGCTCGGCTGTCCGGCCTCAGTGTAAGGTCAGCGTTCAGTACCCGTGTGCCGGAGGACCGAGATGACTGAAGCTGAGAATACATAAGGCTGCGCAATTCTGTTGTTGTGCCCTGGGCACTGAGGCCTGAGTCCCTATCAGGGTGCAGTTGGTGCTGACCAGTGCTCAGGGCCATAGCATGATCTACTAGACCATGATCTACTAGATCACTCACGCTGCCTCTAGGGCCAGGCTGGGGCAAGGGAGGCTGCCCAGGAAGTCAGAACAACTCGGGGCATAAGACACAGGCCGGGGTAACTCCTTCTTTCTGCAGTGTGACAAGAAGAATCAAGACTAAAAGGTGGCCTGACCAGGCAGTGGTGCAGTGGATAGAGCATTAGACTGGGACGCAGAGGACCCAGGTTCAAAACCCTGAGGTCGCCGGCTTGAGTGTGGTATCATAGACATGACCCCAGGGTCACTGGCTTGAGCCCAAGGTCACTGGCTTGAGCAAGGGGTCGCTCGGTCTGCTGGAGCCCCCCCAGTCAAGACACATATGAGAAAGCAATCAATGAACAACTAAGGTGATACAATGAAGAACTGATGCTTCTCATCTCTCTCCCTTCCTGTCTGTCCCTATTTGTCCCTCTCTCTGTCTCTCTGTCTCACACACACACACACACACACACACACACACACACTGCAGGGTGAAGGCTTCCTTATGCACAGTTGCTGGGAGGGTGAATCAACTAGTTCAGACATCTTGGAGGGCGACTTGGCCACGTTTACTTAAATATTTCATGCCTGTGCTCTTCCAGCCTGCAGTATCTCTCCTCAGAATCTGCCTGCAGAGACACTCTGTGCACTCGAACTTGCCAAAGAAACCCCTCTGGGCACGTGAGGCGCAGACAGGTAGGGGAACCCCAAAGCTGCCCATACAATAAGGAGGCACTGGAGCGCCTGACCCTGTGGTCCCTGGGAACCACCTTCACCATCACACAGCTCATTCCTTTTGTTCCCTTACCCGAGGCAATCCGGTTTCTGTCCCGGCAGCCGGAAAGAGTTCTGAAAGCACTGACGTACAAACAAGTAAATTCTGTGTCCATAAAAATCCTGGAGGATTCAACTTGTCCCCAGTGTTTTCTAGAAGCTACAAATAGCTCTGCTGTGTCTATGCCTCCCTCTCTTCCCTATATGTGCTTTTGTAATCATTTCTAAAACTTGGCACAGGCTCATGAAAGCCTGGAATAACATGGAAGTGAAAGGAGAGAGGAGAGCTACCCTCGGGAGCCACGTGCTCAGAGGGACAGGGCTTGCCCAGAGGGTGTGAGGACTGGGGGCAGGAAGAAAGCTCTTCCCGTGGTGACCTTCTTCAAGCCAGGTCTCCATGGGGGTGGGCAGACAGCGTCTCTGGTCCAAGGTTCGGCCTCTCTTGGGGTCTCAGGGCTGTCCACTAGCTCAGGGCTGTTCACTGTGGCTAGATTTCCCCGAATCCTTCCAGCTCCCGCCCCTCCTTGTGCTTCTGAGGTAGGCCCAGCTCCACCCCAGGATCTCAGCCACCTCCCCTCCTGGTCTGGATTTTCCAGGTGCCTTCTCTGGCCCTGGCTTTGGCCTTAAACTGACAGACAGGCCTGGGGGAGGTGGCTGAATCCCTGCAGAGACCACTCTGGGTGGCCCCCCACCCCCACCCCTGGGTGCTCTGCCTGGCACACCAGCCTGCTGGCTTTCCTACAGACACATCAGCAGTTCATGTGGAAATGCCAAAACACCACACCAGAACCAGGATGGATTTGGCAGTGACCTCTAAGTGAGTACCAGCATGACAGGACTGCCCCTAAGAAGCCAGCTGAATCCTCAGCATAGACTCAGAACCGCCCAGCGTCTTGGTTCCAGCCCCTCATGGTGGCTCTGCTGGACCACGGCAGCAGCTGTTTCTCCAGACTCCCTGCCCGGCCCTGGGCCCCCTAGTCTATTGTCACCAGCCAGTGGGGCCCTGTGAGCACCTGCTTCCCCTCCTGTCCCTCCTCTGCGCGGGAACACCACCCGGTGGACTCACTATACAAACCAGGCAGCCTCGCCCAGCCCCCCCAGGCTGCTGCGAGCTGACCCCATGGCCTCTTCTCCCACCTGTCTCCTCCTCGGGGCTCTGGCATTGGCTATTCCCTCTGCCTTCAACACTTTGCCCTGCATCTCTGCGTGGCTCCTTCCCTCACCTTCTTCTGCTCTTTGCTCAGCTGTCACCTTCTTGGGGAGGCGTCGGACTGTCGGGGAACACCCTGTACCCCACCCTGCAATGCCCCTGTTCTCCTCTCCTACTTTCTTTTTCTCCATATTACCTACAGTGTACATTATTCTTTTCCTTCCGTTTATTTTATTTGTGGCCTTCACAGGAATGTCAGCTCTAAGAGGATAGGATTTTTTTTTTTTTTTTTTGTCATTTTTGTTCCTACTTGAATGAAACCTAGTGCTTAGAGTAGCACCTGGCATGTAACAGGCACCTGGTAAACACCGGCAGAATGAACCTGAGGTTGGGGACAGGAAGCAAAAGGAAGGTGGTCGGTACAGAAGCCCCTCGGGTGACAGCCATGCTGCCAGCCCTCTGACCACGTCATCACTGAGGCCCAGGGGCCCTCACAGCTCTGGGCGGCCAGTCAGCTCCTGCAGGGCTGTGGTCAGTCACAGAAGCTGTGCTGTGCTCTGTCGAGGCCTGGGGCCGTGGCTTCGCCCACTGCTGTATCCCCAGGGCCGGGCACAGACTGGCTGGAGCAGGTCCCCAGGGAGCACGAGAGGGTAAAGGGGAACAAATCTTACGGTGACGGAAGGAGGAGAGACTCGGGTGGGGAGCACACACCGGAGTGTGCAAATGCATAAAGTTGTACACCTGAAATGTAGAGTGTTATTAACCAATGTCTCCCCAATAAGCATAATTAAAAAAAGAGAGAGAGTGCCTGACCAGGTGGTGGCGCAGGGGATAGAGCGTCGGACTGGGATGCGGAAGACCCAGGTTCGAGACCCTGAGGTCACCAGCTTGAGCGCGGGGGCCCATCTGGCTTGAGCAAAAGCTCGCCAGCTTGGACCCAAGGTCGCTGGCCCCAGCAAGGGGTGGCTCGGTCTGCTGAAGGCCCGCGGTCAAGGCACATGTGAGAAAGCAATCAATGAACAACTAAGGTGTCGCAACAGCAATGAAAAACTAATGATTGATGCTTCTCACCTCTCTCTGTTCCTGTCTGTCTGTCCCTATCTATCCCTCTCTCTGACTCTCTCTGACCCTGTAAAAAAAAAAGAGAGAGAGAGAAGACCACCCCCCCCCACCGCCACTACCACCAAAACCAGTCCAAAAATATAAAAAAGAAAGAATTCCTTGTTGTTGAGTGGATAAGTGGGCAGGCCAGCATAGGGGCCCGGGACAGAGCAGGAATGTGAGTGTGACCAGGTCACTCACTCTACTGGGGCTGCCAGCCCAATATACGGGGGTCAGGGGCCGTTCTCAGTGAACCCTAAACGTGCACATGTTGTCCCGCCCCCCCACCCCCGAAGGGGGCTCTGAGGGTCGGAGGGTCTACCTGGTCCCCAGCCACCTCTTCCCACCTGCTACCCCGCAGCTGCTTCCCTGCCTCAGGCCCTGCTTCCCGCTCTCCTCTGAAGCTGCCCTCGCGGGGGGGCACGTTCTCCTCCTCCCCACCGCTCCCGGTTCCTCCTGCCAGGGGCCCCCTTCCCAGGACACGATGGTCTGCGGTTCACATGAGAATTGGAGTGAGGAGAATTTTATCTCTGGGTACAGACTTTGCATGGAATGCTGGGGCTAGGCTGTGAGACAGAGAAGGTCAGGCCGGGCTGCCTGGCGGACCCCGCCCCCACCCCCACCCCCACCCCCACCCCCACCCCCACCCCCACCCCGGGATACGCACTCTGAAAGTCCAGCTGCAGGGAGAGGACGTCCTTAAAGAGGACGCCCTCCTGCTTGGCCAGCTGCCCCGCCTCCTCCTGCAGGCCCTGCTCCCCGACAGCCAGCTTGAGCATGGGGTCGTCCATCACTCGGGGCTCCAACGAGTTGCATATCCGGTTCATCTTCCCTAAGAAAACATCACGTTCCTGTTCCACACCCCGCTCCTCCCCCAGGGAATGCGGGGGCGGCAGGCAAGGACACCCCAAACGCTGCCCTTTGCCCACTGCTCCTAGAGGTGAGGGACATTTGCATCAGAGTTGCGCCAGCGCTTCCCCTGGCAAACTCCTGTGCCCGTCTTACCTGGTGCCCTTGCTCAGGAGTGCACCCCTTGGCCCCACAACCACAGCTGTGATCTCCCCCAGGCAAGTGGACTGCTGTCCATCCTGGTCTCCTGAGCCTTTGGAGCTCAGCTTCCCTCACAGCCACAGCCATCTTGGGCCTCTGGCTTTCTGTGCCCACCCGCATTCAGGTCGCTTGGTGCCAACCACGGAACATGATCCTTAGCGGCCCTGGCTGGGCAGAGCAGCCCACAGCTGCCTTCTCTGGGAGACCTTACCCCTTCTAGACGGTCATGTCTATATCCACCCCTCCAAACACACACACACAGCCCCATGTGTCCAGTGTGTGGGTGGATACAAACCCAAGCTGGTCATTCATGTTCTCCCCGTGAGAAATGTGAGCTTGGGGCTTCAGGATAAGAGTGCCTGTCAGAGCGGGCTGCTTGAGCTGGGGAGAGGCTGGGGGGCCGATGGACAGAAGCAGAGATGGGAATCTGGGTGATCCAGGAAAAAAAAGACAGACTGACACAGAGGCTGCCTGCTCGGATTCACTAATGTCCCTGATTTCAGGCCCTGGGAGGGTTTCAGGGGTCCCTCTCTATGAGAATTGCCTGACTTCTAGCATTAACTCCGTGTTTTCTTTAACGCCAGCAGGTTTCTGCTGCTAAGGGTCCAGAGGAATTTCGGGGGGGGGGGGGGTACCAAAGGCAAAGGGTTATGGGGAGCTGTGGGTTCAGTCAGTCACATGGTGAGGCGGACCTGGGCTGCTATTCCTGGCTGGGAAGAGCCACCGCTCTGGGAAGCCAGGGAATCCGACCTCATTGTCACCACCAGCCCCCTGAGAGAGAGCCTCTGGAAGCCCTGGACCTGCAGGAAGGCACGCTCTTCTGTCAGTCTACTGGAGGCTCCTGGATTCTGCTTCCTGAGCACGGTGGAAACTCAGTTCTCCCTCCCTTCTGCTTTCCAACCCTGCCTCTCATTTCTCTGCTGACTTTACCTTCTACCTTTGTCTGAACCTCTCTGAATCTCCTGTCCTCCCTGCCCTGTTAGTCCCAGACACTGGGGGCAGCCCCTGTGTTCTGCCCTTTATCCACTGAGTGCTGTTTGGTGGTGAGACTCCTGGTGGCTGGGCGGGTGGTGTCCACCACAGACCTGGATGGCCCTGGCCATCCTGCCACCTGGTTTCAGAGACTGCCACTGCCCAGCGGCAACTTCCTCCCTCCTTCCCCACCGTCCACTTGAATTCAGCCCTTAGGTAAACACACATCTTCCATTTCGGGACTGGGCATGATCACAGGTCCTGGTGCTTTTAATTCTCATGCCCCCTTCCTTCTCCACAGCCTCCCTGAAGCCTAACCCGTCCCTCCCCCTCCCCCATGCCCAGTCTCCACCAGCACCTTCCCTTCTTCCCATTCTCTTCAGTCTGTCAACACTGGCTCCCTTTCCTTAGGATGACCGATTCACTCCTGCCCCCAAAAGACGTTTCCAGTCCTCCGGCTCTATCTCCTCACTCTTCTGAAACACACTTTTCTAAAATCTCCCATAACTTGACACCATGTTGCTTTTGGAGAACTTTTGTTGTTGTTGTTTGTATTTTTCTGAAGTGAGAAGCGGGGAGGCAGAGAGACAGACTCCCGCATGTGCCTGACCTGGATCCACCCGGCATGCCCACCAGGGGGCGATGCTCTGCCCATCTGGGGTGTTGCTCTGTTGCAACTGGAGCCATTCTAGGCCTGCGGTGGAGGCCATGGAGCCGTCCTCAGCGCCCAGGGCCAACTCGTTCTAATTGAGCCATGGCTGCAGGAGGGGAAGAGAGAAAGAAAGAGAGAGAGAGAGAAAGAGAAGGAGAGGGGGAGGCGTGGAGAAGCAGATGGGCGCTTCTCCTGTGTGCCCTGGCCGGGAATCGAACCTGGGACTTCCACACTCTGGGCCTACGCTCTACCACTCTACCACTGAGCCAACCGGCCAGGACGGTTTTGGAGAAATATCAATGAGATGTATTTGGCAAATGTTACCTGCAAAATGTTAGTGCCTTTTCAAAAAAAGGTGCCGTACTTTGGGAAATGATTCTTGATTTTGAGTTCAAAACTTTACTGACTTATCCCGTCCACATCGTCAAGGCCTGGCACCTATGACAGATCAAGCTTGCTTTCAGTCAAGCCTGACAGTCGCCATGTGAAACAGCTGTTGTGCACCTGAGGGTGGGACTTGGATCCTGACTCTGTATCCTTTTTGGTAACTCACCTTCCCCTGTCTCTTAAGTCTTGAACGTCCCATGTATAAAAGATGAATAACTCCCCCTTCCTACATTTATTCAGTCCACCCGCATGAAATGAATAAATGACTACACGTAATGACTACGACAGACAGGGATCCTTACTTCCATTTCAGGATGAGTCAGATAATCACACAAATATTTAGTTACACACCAGGACACATTCGTTGGTGTCAGGAACGATGTCAGCACACATTAGGGGCACCGGGTCTGGCCAGGGGAGACAGGGTTGAGGTTCGAAGGGCGAGTGGGAAGGAAGGAAGGAAGGAAGGAAGGAAGGAAAGAAGGAAGGAAGGAAGGAAGAGGGAACTGCATGGCAAGGGCCCAGATGTGGGACAGAACAAGACATCTTCCATCCTGGCTGAAGTGATGTTTGGCAGGAGGAGACAACAGGAGTTTTATTATTGCTCTAGGATCCCTGGAAAACTCCTGGGGCTTACTAGGGGCAGTGACGGGGTAAGATCTTAATTTTAAGAAGCTCACTGTAGACCATCATCATTGTCACAGCTCACGATAAATGTCACAGCTATTCCTGGTCAGGGCCAGGGCCTGGACACTCCTCCCCTAGGGGAGTTTTCATCAGCCAACTGGGGTTCCTGTTGACTTGCCTGCTGATTGTTTTACTGGCGAAGACCACAGGTAGGAGGTGGGGAACTACCCCTGTCGACGCAGTAGCCTCCTCACAGAGAAACAGCTCCACAGTTGTCCTGGAAAGCAACGCGGGGGTCAACTGGAGCTGTAAAATAGAGACCCTATTGGCCACGAACTCCTAATCGACAGCTGACTGAGTGCTTACTGCTACCGAGTGCACCCGTGTTATTTAATTACGTGTCAGCTCCGGAGGCTCCTAGAGAAGAGATTCCTAAAGTTCGGATCTCCCACAGAGAGAAATGTTTAAAGACTCAGCAGGGGAACTGTCCCAAGTCTTAAGCCCAGGAGCTGCTGACAAGAAACAGCCACGGAACTCGGGGATCCCTATTCCTAGCCAGAGCCCTTGAAGTGGCACCAAGATGAAGAATAAAAATAAGAGACAGAATGTAATGAGAGCGAAGAAGGCGGATAGAAGGGTTAATCTATTAGCGAAGAAGTTATCATCAGTGGGCCTTGCCCTTGGAAGCAATGCAATGCGTCCTTGGCATTTCTTTGTCTCAGAGCGGCTACGAAGTGGCTCCCAAGGGACCTGTGTGCTCATTTTAAGTGACAAGCAAGCCCGGGTCGGACTCCTTGCAGAAAAAACAAAGTCAGAGAAAAGAGTTAAGTCGGGCGCCGTTTGCCCGTCCTAGTCCTCCCCAGAGCTTCGGCTCCTCCGAGTCTCACCTTCTCAGGCGCAGGCTACCCGGCTGGTTCGAGCAGCAGACGCGTCGCTCAGTTGCCAGGGGAACCAGGAAGCCGCCTCTCTGTTGCTAAGGGAAAGTTCGGAGGTAGACATCCTGGGTGAAAGTTGATGAGTCACGTGATAACATTTCTGGGTGGGAGAATTGTTTCTACCGCCAATCAGCCGTGGAGAAAACAAACGTTTCTCCAATCAGCACTTCGTATAGGCGGGGCTATGTCTAGCGATTGACTTGTCTGTTCTCCAATGATCGTAGGGACCCTGGATTGACCAAGATAGAGATGAATCAAAATACAGAGACTCTTTTCGGAGGCGCGACGGAGGAGGAGCCGCTACGCCAGACGGAGATTCCTGTGACTTAGCTTGCTCCTCCGTCCAATCGGACGCCGTGGAGTAGGAGGAGCTTCGCTGAAGGACGGTGTAGGAGCCAATCGGAGGGATACCGGGCAGGCGTCGCCCAATAGGAGTGCGACAGGAGCGGAATCAGGAGCCGAGCGTTCCTGAGGGTGGGGCCGCGGCAAGTGTCAGTCAGGACGGGAGCGCTACCGCCGACTGCGGAGACCCCGGGCGGCTTGACAGGGTGCCCTGGCCGCTGCCGTGTTGTCCGCGCAAGATGGAGTTCCTGCTGGGGAACCCGTTCAGCACACCGGTGGGGCAGTGCCTCGGTAAGGCCGCGCGAGGGATGGGCGTCGGGGTGCACGGCGGCGGCGGCCGACGCGGCTGGTGGGCAGCGCGGGCCTCTGCGGGTCATCCTCCCGGGCCACCTCTCGGGCGGGCCGGGGCCTCCTTGCGGTCCGGGCCTCTCTCTGCCGGCGGCTCCCGGAGGGCCCCCCGCGGGGACCTGGGGGAGAGCCTTCGCGCGTCCCCGATCCATCCTCAGGGCCCAGCCCTCCCTGGCACCGTAGAGGTGGTGCCCGCGGGAGATGCCCTGCCCCCCGAGTGCGCCCCTGTTCCGCTCGCTGCCACTGCTCCCAGGACCCCGTCCTCCCGTCATCCGTGCCCCCTCCTTCCCAGTCCCAGCTGCCCTCAGACTGGGCATCCTCCCAGGAAACGCTCCCTGCTCCGGTACCGACTCGTTAGAGCTGCAGTTCCGCCGGGCTGGACCAGGGGTGGGGGAGGGGGAGAAAGAGGGGAGGAGGGGGTGGGGGAGGGGGAGGAGGAGGCGGGGTCAGGGGTGGGGGAGGGGGAGGGGAGAGGGTGGGAGGGGGGCTGGGCCGGGGATGGGGGAGAAGGAGGGGTCCCCAGGGGGGATGGTGGCCCCACCTGCGCTGCCTCAAGGAAGAAGGGTGGCCGTGTTCTTGCAGCTGAGACCCCTAGACTTGGGGAATCTGGAAGCCTGGGGGCTCCAGGTGGGGCTTTTTTTTTTTTTTTTCCCCAGTGTGACTCTCCCGATGACCTTGTGCAAGTCGCTGCTCTTTCTGCTCTGACGTTCCCCCTGTGCCTTGTTCATTGAGGGTGAGACGTAGTGGGTTCCTTCAGATTCTCAAGTTTTGTTTCTCTCCCTGTCGTCCTCTCTGCACTATTTCAGTTGCCAAAGCTGAACTTTTTTTATTTTTATTTTTTGTGGTAGCAGTGGAAAGAGAAGGGTGGGTACTTACTTGGTAGTACCAGTGCATCCTCTAGAAAGGGTCTGGGTACCTGGAAGAGGGCATCCGAGGTGACCAGTATCCTGGGTAAGAAGGAGAGCCGGAGGCTGGGTGCAGGAACCCAGGAGGGGTCACCCCTAGGAGATTTCCCTGCTGAAAAAAGCAACTTGCCTTTTCACCCCATGCAGAAGCTCAGTATGGCCAACGGATCGGTCAAGAATGTGGATGAGTTTCTTTTAAAACTGGGTTCCTGCTGGTTAGTGGGAGGACTGGTAAAACATCTTCCGTGGGCGGGGGAACCTTTGGAGTCCTTATGCACCTGGCCCTTAGTGACTTTGTGTCTTTCCTGCCTTGCGTAAGAACTTGCACCTTACTTTTCAGCCTTTGGGGGGGGGCTGTGACATTGTTGGGGCCTCTTCCATTGGCTCACTGGCATTTGGGGACCTTTTCTTCTCTTTGTGTTGTGAGGTCTTTGATAAGTGAGGCCGGACAGTGGGTGTGGGGAGGGTCTTTTCTCACCTTTCCACACTCCTGTCTCTCGATGCTCACCCCTCCTTATTCCTCGCTTTCTTCCCACACGTGCTCTTTCGCTGCAGCCCTATTCCAAAAACTTATTTCTCAGCTGGGCGTTGAATTACAACCAGCTAGTAGAGGGAGCCAGTAAGCTTAGAGGGGAGATTTCTTTTCTTCTTTATTGCCTTTGCAGTAGGAAGCTGCACACCTTTGAAATGCCAAGGTAGTTGAGGGATAGAAGGTAAAGTGGACTTAAAAATATGCAAATATAAGGGATGTAGGGGTAGACAGTATAGTGAGTGGAAAGAGCTAGATGCTTCTGTCAAAAACATCTGGTTTTTGAATATTACCTTGCCCATTTGTTGGCGGAGGGACCCCAGAAAACTGGGTGACCCGTCTGAGCCTTGGTTTGCTGAGAGGGGGGAGAGGGAGGTTTGGACTCACAAAGTAGTGAGGTTTAAGTGAGCTGATGGATACAAAAAACACTTAGCATATGCCTGGGACATAGTAGAGGCTCAATAAATCGTAGCTGTCGCTGTTAGCAGCAGAATTAGGTTAGGATTGAGTTTTTCTGTCTGGAGCAGATATGTGGACAGCCGGCCCATCTGGGACCTATGAAGGCAAGAAGATAAACTCTTGCAGGCCCCAGTGTTTACCATCCCTTAGAAAAGACACTTTCTTTTTCTTTTTGATTTTTTTATTGGATTTATTGGGGTGACATTGGTTAATAAAATGATACAAGATTCAGGCGCACACTCCTACAGTGCATCTTCTGTGTATTACATTGTGTGTCGACCCCAAGTCCAGTCTCCCTCGTAGAAAAGACACTTGACCACGAAGGGAAGGAAGCCTCTTCACTGCTGGTCGGTCAGCTGGCAATGCCTGTGTCATTTCACAGTTCAGTTCTGATGAATATTCTGTCCTGTTGTGATCAGGTGTAAAAATGATTTTCATGACATTTAGTATTGTTGGTATTCTTTTAAAAAAGTACGTGCTGGAGGGAGGGAGGGAGGGGGTACAGAAATAAAGCGGCAGCAACAAGGCTAGTGATTAAAAGCAGCAGCTCTAGTTTACACAGAGCCACTTGCACAGCCCTTGTTTGCTCCTTACGGCTGCTTTACGAAGAGAGAGTGTTGTCTTCCCACGTTAGAGATGAGGACACTGAGGCCCAGAGGAGCGAGGGGACAGCTCAGCTGGTCAGGGGGAGTGCTGGAGTTTCATAGCTGTCTGGTCCTCAAGGAGTTTGTGGCATCAGGAGGGAGGACAGAGGTGCATGGTCAATGACTGTTTAGATTAAGTGCTCCGTAACCAAGCACTCCATCGTTAAGTGCTCAGTCGAGCAGCGGGGCTTGTCGGTGCTGTTAGGAGTCCACAAGAATTCGGAAGAGCTGGCATGATGCGACTGGTTTCTTTGAACCCGAGGGCCGTTCATGAGGGTGGGTGGGAATTCCAGAGGCAAAGGAGAGGGTACCTGTGCCGGGAGACAGGTAAATTAGGTGAGGGGCACATCTGTGAGTACCAGTCTGAGAGGAACGGTGCCAGTAGGGTTCGGGCCCAGTGTGAAGCCCTGTTTTGGGTAGGTGACATCAAAGACTATGTTCTTCAGCTGACATCGACTTTTAGTGTCTCCGGACCTCATTTTCCTTACTCATAGAAGAATACCTCTCTGTGGCTGCATGGGGCTTGTCCCTAAATTCATAGTTCATCAGTCTAATTCAGTATGCATTTTGAGTGCCAGGCTCTGGGACCCTCTTAGGGACCCTTCCGTAGAGGTCACGTGCCCCCGAAGGTCTTCTGGAGCTGTCAAGTGTTAGGCTCCTAGTGGGAGGGCTGTAGAGGAAGCATGACTGGCTCACGCCCGGGCTGCATACGGTGCTCTAGCCTGGCGCTGTCTGGTTGGGCACACAGGCTGCCCATCTCGAGCAGCAGCGTCCTGCTCGCTCCATCCTGGTCTTCAGAGAAAGAGACTAAGAATGGAGAAGGAAAAAGTACTTCGTGTTATTTCTGGAGTTTTTCTTCTGAAACAAGTTTCAAAATGTGACTGTCTTAATCTCAGCCCTCCATGACCGAGCCCTGGGGGTTGGATTTCTGCTGGAGTCGGATGTCATATGTTGAGAGTTGCTGGCAAATGTTTTGTATTTCTTGTGGTGGCTGGAAAACCTTTTTAAACTTTTTAAAAATTGATTTTGAGAGAGAGAGAGGGGAAGAGGGAGAGAAAGGGAGGAGAGAGAGAAGCATCAACTCGTAGTTGCTTCACTGTAGTTGTCCATTGATTGCTTCTCATATGTGCCTGACGGGGGTGGGAGGGTACTCAAGCCAAGCCAGTGTGACCTTCAGCTCAAGCCAGTGACCTTGGGCTTAAGCCAGTGACCTTTGGGCTTAAGCCAGCAATCTTGGGATCATGTCAATCATCCTACACTCAAGCCAGTGACCCCGCAAGCTGGCGACCTTGGGGTTTTGAACCTGGGACCTCAGCGTTCCAAGTTGATGCTTTATCCACTGTACCACCACTGGTCAGCCTGGAAGACCTTTTTAGATAATCCTTTTCCAAGAGTAAAGTTTGGATTCATTTACATGAAAAGTTCAGTGAATAGTTAGTTACTTCTGACCAGAATATTTGAGGGTGGGAGAAGGCCCGTCCATTGTCTTCATGGGTCTGCTTTAGTGAGCATGTAAGGCGCTACTCTGTCGTGGGGCTTGTGTTTGTACACTGGATAGTGTTGGCTGTAGACGGCTTCCTAGTGCCCTGGAGTGCTAGCTGTTTGATGCTAGCACGGCTGTTTGTACCAGAAATGGCGAGTCCTTGCTCAGGTTGGGGTGGCCATTGGCCATGTGCAAAACCCTTTTACTTCAGTACTTTTTTTTTTAGTCTTCACAAATCTGTGAGAGACACAGGAAGAAAACTGGAAGGAACTTGTAATTATTAAGCACTTTCTGTGTGCACACTCTGCGCATGGGATCTCATTTAATCATCTGAATGCTATTGTTCCCTGTATCACTTATAAGGAGGTTGAGAGATGGAGACTTGTGCAAGGTCAGTGACAGAGCTAGGCCCAGAATCCTCCCCTGATCTAGTGCTCATTCTGTGCTTCCATGTCGTCTCCGGCCGTCCAGGTCCCATGACTCAGGGCCACCTGAGTTACCTGGAGGACTTGTTAAAACAGAGTGCTGGGCTCCACTCTCAGAGTTCTGTTTCAGTAGGTGCGGCTGGGGCCCTGCACTCTACATTTCTAGCAAGTTCTGCAGGGTTGTGGATGCTACTGGCCTAGGCACCACACTTGGAGAACTGTTGCCTTGGGTGAGAAGTCTGCTTCTTTAATCTCTCTCTCTCTCTCTTTCTCTCTCTCTTTTTCAAGTGAGAGGAGGGGAGGTAGTGAGACAGACTCCCGCATGCACCCCGACTGGGATTCATCCAGCAACTCATGTCTGGGGTCGGTGCTTGAGTCAGCCAAACCATCCTCAGGGCCTGGGGCTAATGGCCGAACCAACTGAGCCACTGGCTACAGGAGGGGAAGAGGGAGAGGAGGGGAAGAAAGAGGGGAAGAGAAGCAGATGGTTACTTCTCATGTGTGCCCTGACTGGGGATCAAACCTGGCACGTTCACATGCTGTGCTGATGCTCTGTCCACTGAGCCAACCAGCCAGGGCCATTTCCTGGCCATTTTTAAAATCAGATTGTTCTTGTTGTTGTTGAGTTTTAGGAGTTCTCTCTCTATTTTGGATATTACCCTTATTAGATATGTGATTTGTGAATATCTTCTCCCGTTCTGTGAGTTGCCTTTTTGCTCTATTGATTGGGTCCTTTGGTGCACAAAGGTTTGTAGTTTTGATGAAGTCCAGTTTGCCTGTCTTTTCTCGTTTCCTGTGCCTTTAATGTCATGCCCTTATTTTCCAGTGAAGTGTAACGCATGCCTTAAAGACACGAGTGATGCTGCTGATAGTACCATGGTCAGCACCAGTCCTCACCGGGCACCATGTTAAGTGTCTTACAGCCACCGTTTCCCTGTGAGGCAGGGACTGTCGTTGTTATAGAGAAGGAAACTGAGGCTCAGAAGTTAAGTCCTTCCCCATGCTCTGCGGATAAAAAGTAGCAGAGCAGAGACTTGAGCAACAGAGCCGGTCGGTCGTCTTGATCACTGAACTGGATAGCTCCGTAATTATTTGTACAACTGAGTGGATGAGTATCTGAATGAACTCTGGCTGAAAATCTGGCAGTAGCTGTTTCAAATTCGGGTCTGCCTTAGTATTATAAATTATTCACCCAGTTTCAGCCCTCCTAGTGTATGTAATTCAGTGTACAAGAGTCCTCATCGTCTCAGCAGGTTTTCGAGAGTTTGGTTAAAGGCTTTGATTTCCTACAGCTCCTTGAAGCCCTTCTTGGTAATCAAAGACCTCTGTCTTTTCATTTTTCTTTGGATTTTGCTTTGGAACTAGGGTCGAAAGGAGAAAAAGAGGGGTTATAAACAGATGCTAAGTTTAGTCTAACTGCCGAACTTGCTTTTAAAAGATTACCTACCAGCTGCTGTTTTAATCATTAATGAAGCCCAAGCCTTGTAGTCTGGGAGGCACGTCAGAAATTCTGTTTGGGGGCTCGGTTTAAAATTGAGTGTAACGGAGAGAGGCTGATTCTTTCATCTAGAAGAATTGGGTTGCAAGTCTGAGAGCTGGGGACAAGGACAGGGCTCCATAATTGGACACTGTTGAGTTCTTGCCGCCCCTCAAAGGAGAAATCACACAGAGTGCCGGCATATCATTAGTCAGAATAGGAGAAGAGGCTGAGAAATGGTCCTGCTCCGTGTTTGAAAGCACATTTGTTTGTTAGCGGCTTCCAGAGCGAGAATCCCCCTTATTCTCTCTGGAAATTGTTAAACCAGCAGTTGCAAGAGCCACAGAATTCTAGCCGAAAGGGCCTGGGCGGCATTTAGTGCAGTCCGCTAAGTATTTGAAGCCCAGACAGAACACAGCCCTGTGCTGCTTCTACCCTGGCAGTACTTCTGACACCAGCTGGGTGACACCAACCTCAGTTCTTACCTAACTACCTGGAGTCATCACCAACCCCCACAGGTTAAGGGCTCAGTCCCACCAGACTGCCTCCACTTCAGGCCTGTCCTTCTGACTACCTGGCTATAGACTGGGGGTTCCCATGACCTCCTCTTCAGGTTCAACAATTTGCTGCAATGGCTCACGAAACACAGGAAAGCATTTTACTTACATTAACTGGTTTCTCATAAAGGATACAAGTCAGGAAGAGCTCTGTGGGAGAGACACACGGGGGCGGGACGTGAGGGCAGGGCACAGAGCTTCCCTCAGCGTGTCACTGACCGGGGCGTTACCAGACCCCACTAGGTAGACATGAGAGTCTAAGTCATTGGCCGTTGGTGACTCAGTCTCTGTTCAGTCTCCTCCCGGAGGTTGGGGAGGTGGTGGTGCTGCTGTGCGGTCCCATCCCCCTACGGGTCTTTCTGGCTCCCAGCCCCCACTCAGAAGCTGTCCAGCAACCCCCTTCCCCGTTGTTTCATTATCATGCACAGGTGCTCCTGGGAGATTCCAGGACCTGCGTGCCAGGAATCCGGAAAAAGATCTAATATTTATTTCTTGTTATATCACAGTAGGTCACTTGCCAAGGTCCCACAGTGGGTCAGCGGTAAAACGGGAGAAAGAACTCAGTTTATGACTCCCACATTTTTTCTACTTACCTTCGGGCCCTTGCCAGTAATTGGATACTTGTATGTGGGCATGGAGGCTAACTAAGCAAAGTGTAGTAAGTCTGCCTTTGATTGGAGGGGAAGTTCTTAGCTCAGACTCATGAAGGTAAATACTTTTTTATTTGTTTGAAAGTGAATCTCTTGCCGTTATATAAAATTTCTTTGCTGGGAGGGAGAGTGGCTACCTAGCCTTATGGATTTCGAGGCCATTGTAGAACAGATGGACTTGAGGGGTCACTTGTGGCTAAGCGGAAGTCACAGCTCCCGGTTGAGCTGGTAGCATTACCTTGGCCCTCACTGTCTGTCTTGTGGGCAGCTCACCACCCCGAGTAGGGTCAGGCTGGTTGCAGTGTGATGGGGTGGAGGCAGGACAGCCTTTAGGGTGCCTACCTTACTTGGTACTGGGGGTATGTGAAGGTGGGGACATCCTCCCCACCCTCAGGGAGTTTCCCCTGAGAGGGAGATAAACATATCGTTTCAGTGCCCAGAGGGTCCTGCTGGGCACTGTGGGAGGCTCAGGGGAAGGAAAGCGGGAGGAAGGTTCTTGGACCTGGTTTTGAAGGTTCAGTAGGAGTTGGACAGAAAGAGAGAGGGGGGTTAGAAGGAACAAGCCTTCCATCTGGTCAAATGTGTCTACTCCTGTTTGAGAGGGAGTCCCAAGGGGTCTTCACTTTCAAAATGTGATGGACTGAGAAAGCAGGGCGTAGCCTGACAGGTGCTTCATAGCCCAAGCAGAGGGGGACGTGATGGAGGTGGGAAAGGGGAGAGAACCAGCCTTCTGAGTGTGGTCTCCTATAGGCTCCATTGCGGGGGGCCCCCGTGTGGTCAGGAGGCCCCTTGAGAAAGGTGCACACACACTCCCGGCCTTTTTATAGGTGAGCAGAGGGGGAAGCAGCACCTTTGGGGTCGGCATTCAAACCCTCATACTCCAGGGTTTCTCGACCCTAGAGGCTGCCTTCTCTTGGTCTTTTGTGCCAACAGTTTATTTGTTTACCTTTCAGTGTATGGGTATGCATATACCCATTCTTATTTTAAAGTTAGACAAGAAATAGATAAAGTGAAAGTAACAAATGTACACTTTATTTTAATTTAGACAATACAGGCTCTGGCTGGGTCACTCAGTTGGTTAGGGCGTCATCCCAGCATGCCGAGGTTGCTGGTTCTGTCCCCAGTCAGGGCATATACAAGAATGAACCAATGGCCTGACCAGTTGGTGGTGCAGTGGCTAGAGTATCAACCTGGCATGCTGTGATCCCAGGTTTGAAACTCTGAGGTCACTGGCTTGAGCGCAGGCTCAGCTGCTTGAGCATGGGATCATTGACATGATCCCGATCCCATGTTGCTGGCTTGAGTCCAAAGGTCACTGGCTTGAAGCCCAAGGTCGCTGGGTTGAGCAAGGGGTCACTGGCTTGGCTGAAGTGTTCCCCCGACGCCCCTGTCGAGGCACGTATGAGAGGCAATCAATGAACAACTAAGGTGCTGCAATTATGAGTTGATACCTCTCATCTCTCTCCCTTCCTGTCTGTCTCTCTCTCTCTCGTGCCCCTGTGCCAGAAAGCAAAACAAAACGGAAAAGAATCAACCAGTGGTGGCATTAGTAAATGCAACAACAAATTGATGTTTCTCTCTCTGTATGTCTTTCTCCCTTCCTTTCTCTCCAAAAAAAAAAAAAAAAAGAAGAAGAAGACAATACAGAAGTATATTTTGTATGAAGTGCCAGTCCACACCCCCCTCCCCGCCATTGGCTCCTCAAAGGTGTCCCCAGCAGCTGCTCAGCGTGCGGTCCATGTTCCATGAAGTTCCTTTTGTATAACGAGGTCCTACTGTAGGTTTTGTTTTACAACTCGCTTTTGTCACGCCATTGTGTGTTTTAGAGATCTTCCATGGCAGCATGTTTCAGTCTCCCTCATTGGGCATAGCATGCCATAGAGGAGACACACAGTTAGATAGCCATTCTCCTCCTGGGAGGCAGTGTTTTTCGGTTTGTTTAGTTGTTGTTGTTTTTATCCTTATAAACAATGCAATGGCAACATAGGTTTGTAAATTTATGCATTTCTATGGTGTAGAATCCTAGAACTAAAACCTTGGGTCGGACTATAGGAACACTTAAAACTTTTATAGAGACTACCAAATGGCCTTCCACAAAGGGGTCTGGTCCTGCAGTTGACTCTCGCTCACAGATTCCAAGGGGACCTGTTCTCCCTACACCTTCTCTGAGAGTGGAGGATTAAAGCTCACTGCCCTTGGCTAGCGTCTTTCCCGAGCCCCCGTCCGTGGAAGTGCGGAGTGGGCAGTGCTGCTGGTGGAGCTGGGAGGTAGTCCCTCCTGCATCTCTGGCCTCCCTGCCCCGTGTCAGGCCAGCCGGCAGCTTTCCTTTTCTTGCTGAGGCTTCTTTCCTACGAACCTTCTGGTCACCACTTCCCAGTTGAGTTTCATAGGAAGCGTATCAGTGCCTCCTTTCTTCTTCCCTACCTACCTGCCTGCCTGCCTGCCTGCCTGCCTTCCTGCCGGCGGTGAGGGAACCCGGTCTTTCTCTTGCTGCTCCGGGGTGGGAAACCTGGATGCTCAGATTCACACTCCCTGCACGTTACTGGGTGACTTGTTAGCCTTGAGAATCCTCTGGGTCTACCTCCTTGGCTCTAACCCAGTGACATAAACTGAAATCAGAAGTTTTGTACATCCGTTAACGAGGGTCAGAACAGAGGAGTAAAATTCTGTTCCCCCAAATCTGATGAACGTTCTCAGAGACTGGAGTTTGGATTCATTTCCCTGCCAGAGAGCTGAAAAGGGCGTAGGTGAGGAGGGGCTGCCATTTATGGAGGGTTTCTGTTTACTCTCCTCACCGCAGCCCCAGGTAATGGTTTTATTTTCTCTGATTTATAGTGAGACTGAGTCCCACGCCAGAGACCCACAGGGGATAAGTGGCAGGTCCCGGACTTGAACCCAGGTTTTCCTATATTAACGCCACTATCCTTGCTCATAGATTGGCTCCAGACAGATCCCTGAGATACCGTCCCAGAGATCCTCCCCTAGAAGTGGGGATGAACGAGCGCCCCTCCCTGCTGGCCCCCTGGGACCCTGCAGAAGAGACTGCAGCTCCTCCTTCCTTCCCTGAGTGCCCAGGCTCTGGCCGGGCTGCCAGATAGCCCCACTTCCATTCACTCCTGGGGACCACCTTCATGACTCTTCTAATTGTCAGAATCTTTTATTGTGTATCAAATTCTCTTCAGCGTAAGTTACAATATGATTAAATTTCATAGCTCTTTAAAAATTCTATTTAGAGACAAAAACCTCTCTTTATGTACAGTATCTGTTGTCTAGAGTCCTGCAAACATAGTACCTTTCATTGCAGGGTTTCTGCTTAACATCATAAGCAAAAATGACCAAAGATTATAAGTCAAATCCCCCAGCCTCTCAACTGTCAATACTGAATAAAACATTAAAAGGACAAACACAGAAAACTTCTTTTTTTTTTTGCTTAGATATGCAGAATAAATACCAGAGTTAGTGGCAGAAAAGAAAAAACAATAACAAAAAATAAAAATAAAACTCCAGGAAGCTAACCAGCGATCTCCGGGGGTGAACTTTCCTGCTCAGGATAGAAGCTGACTCTCGCCCACCTCTCCGTTCCTGTGGGTAGCACAGCACACTCATTCTGAAGATCAGGCCAAATATCTCCAAGGCCATCCTGATACCCACCGTGCCAGTGATGTGGCATTTGTTACGGAAGACCCCTTTGACAGCCGGGCTTCACTGAGATACTTGAGAATATGTGTATCCTCGGGGAGCAGATGCCTGTGATGAATTGTTTCACTCCGCCAGCTGCACCACAACAATTCAATATTTAGCGAACAGCTTTTAGCGTTTCCTGCTGGGGCTCGTCCTTGGATTTTAGCTTGAGGTAGGGGTTCGTGTAAGGTTCCTGGAATTCCCCAATCGCCTCCTCTCTCTGGGAATATTCCCAGGTGGCTGCAGCTGTTCCAAGGGCAGAGAGCACAAAGAAGACAGAGAATCCCAGCGTGCACTGGGGCTCGTGCATGGCCTGCGGCAGGCCAGGACACCCCCCAGCATGGTGAGGGGCCGGCTCCAGCTGGGACATAAGTCCTGTGTAGAAGCTGGGATGATTGATTCTTTTCTAGCTTGAAGATGCTCTTGGTCTGAGAGTTGAATCAGAACCATGGATTAGCGGCAAGGACTGCCATCCCGAAAGGCGAGGTCAGAGCTGGAGAGCAGGTATTTACGCCCTTGCCGCCTCCTCTGACCGGCATGGTGAGGGGGACTGGCCTGGGCCGCACCGTTGTGGGATGAGGACATCACCTTCCTGATTTTGCAGTATCTCTGAGCCACCTATCCTGCTATTTATAAAATATTTTCTTTATATTGACTCAGTATTTTACTTGGGCAAATTTACTTTTTTTAAAAATTAAATAAAATTTGTTTATTGATTTTAGAGTAGTGGTTCTTAACCATTTTTGAGGTACCTAACCCACCAGTTTCATATGTGCATTCACCGAACCCTTCTTTAGTGATAAATAAAATAGGATTTTTTTCCAAATTCAAGACATAGGTCTATGTTTTTTTACTGGTGCACAAAATGAGCCGTGCACGAACATCCCCTTGCTCAAAGAACAAAACCAACAAAGTGCATGAACTCATAACAAACGACGGTATTACTTTATTCTGGCCTCCGCGGCAGAGGCTTCTCCGAACCCCTGAGACCAACTCATCGAACCCCTAGGGTTCAATAGAACCCAGGTTAAGAACCACTGTTTTAGAGAGAGTGAAAAGAGGAGAAAGAAACATTGATTTGTTGTTCCATTATTTATACATTCATTGCATGATTCCTGTACGTGCCCTGACCGGGGATCAAACCTGCAACCTTGGCATATCAGGATGATGCTCCAAACAGTTTAGCCACTTGGCAGCTTAGCTACTTGGCCAGGGCCTGGTCAAATTTACTTTTTTTTTTTTTTTAGAGAGAAAGAGAGTCAGAGAGAGGGACAGATAGGGACAGACAGACAGGAATGGAGAGAGATGAGAAGCATCAATCATCAGTTTTTCGTTGTGACATCTTAGTTCATTGATTGCTTTCTCACATGTGCCTTGACCGTGGGCCTTCAGCAGACCCAGTAACCCCTTGCTCGAGCCAGCGACCTTGGGTCCAAGCTGGTGAGCGTTGCTCAAGCCAGATGGGCCTGCGCTCAAGCTGGCAACCTCAGGGTCTCGAACCTGGGTCTTCCGCATCCCAGTCTGACGCTCTATCCACTGCGCCACTGCCTGGTCAGGTGGCAAATTTACTTTTAAATTTTAAAGGACCTTTATCACTATTATAAATTGAAAACCAGTTTCACGTGGCATTACCCAAAGTAACAAAAATAGTAAATGCAGTGAAATCAAAACTGGGTTATCTAGCCAAAATCCTTTAGCCTTCCTGAGGGCCCTAGCCAAGGCCTCTGCCCTTGTTAGCACAGGGAACATTCATAATGTTGGAATAGCCTAACTGGGGAATAAGCAGGAAAACCTCAAGAGAACTGAGCCGCTGTTACTGAACACCAGTGCTCTGGCCACTTAGAGCCACCCAGTGGTGGTCCAAGGCCCACTCTTGTAGCCGCTGGGCACCCTGGACCGTGCCGCTTTCCAGGACACACTGCCTACCTCTGGGCCTTTGCTCTGCCCTTGCCTTCACGGTGGATGGCTCCTTCCTCTGCTTCTCTTGCTCCTGGAGTGAGATTTTGCTCCTCCTGCCAGGGCAGGCTCAAATGCCACACTTACTGAGACATGTCCTCTGATCACAGGGCCACTGTCGTCCTCAGCCCAGGTGTCCATCCTGGCACAGCTCAGAGTAGGTGTGTGTGTTTATCCTCCGAGACCGAGCTGTGGGAAGGGGCACTGGCACAGTCTGTTCTTCCCCCTCAGTCAGGAGCCCCTGGGGGCTGGGGCAGACTTCTGTGGAAGGGAGGCCTCAGCTGTACCATTCCTGCACCAGGCCCCTGTTCTTCTCTGCTAGATGCTCGGAAATGTCGTGGGGAACCGGGTCTTCCTGGCAGGCATTTGGCGACTACTCCCCACTCTAGAGCAGCGCCTAGCACTGTGGCGAGGTGCTGTGGGGACTCTTGAGTGGCAGGTGGCAAGGGTAGCTGTCTGGTGTGGAAAGTGCGTGTGTGAGAAGTACATGGCATGAAGGCCCCATGGAGAGTCCCAACCCTGGTAAAGCCAGGTCCCCTGCAGGTGCCCCCAGGGCGCCGACGTCCCTTGGTTCCACCTGCTTTGGCTTTCTGGCTCGAGCTCCCCATTCACTTGGTCGTGGCCCCCTCTGACTTTCCTTTTTCTTTCTTTTCTTTTCTTTTTTGAGAGAGGCAGGCAGAGAGACAGGAACATTGAGCTGCTCCTGTGTGTGCCCTGACCAGGGAATCAAACCGGCAACCTCCACCCTCCAGGACCGCACTCAACCAGCCGAGCTATCTGGCCAGGGCTTAACTTTTATTGATTTTTAGAGAGACAGAGGAAGGAAGAGAGGGGAGGGGGAAGGAAAGCGTTTGTTGTTCCACCCAGTCGTTCATTTCTTGGTTGCTTCCTACGGTGCCCTGACTGGGGACTGAACCCTCAACCTTGTTGTTTTGGGAAGAGGCTCTGAGCTAACCAGCCAGGGCCCCCCTCTGGTTTTTCAATCCCTGCTTGGCACTGTCGCGACCTGGCTTTGCCCATGACCCGCTGTGAGCAGTTTGCTGGGGCTGCCATAACAATACCACTGACTCAGGTGCTTAAGCGACAGAGTTTATTTTCTCAGATTCTGGGGGCTGAAGTCCCAGATCAGGGTGTCGGCAGGCTTGGTTTCTCTTGAGGCCTCTCCGTAGCTTGCCGACAGCTACCTTCTTGCTATGTATGTCCTGATGTGGTCTAACTCCTTTCACATGAGTCCCTGGGGTCTCTTTGTTGTGTCCAAATTTCCTCTTCTTGTAAGAACACCAGTCAGATTGGATTAGGCCCTACTCTGAGGGGCTCATTTTAACATAATTACCCTTTTAAAGAGCCTATCCTCAAATACAGTCACATGCAACGTAAGAATTTGGCAGGTGTGGGGAGCTTGGGGACACACATAATTTAGCTCATAACATTTGCAAAACAGCTCAATGGATGGTAGGTCTCATTTAACTTGATGCTTTTTTATTTGTTCTTTTTAAAGATTTTATCTATTGATTCGAGAGCGAGAGAGTGATTGTAGCTGCTTCACTTTAGTTGTTTATTGATTGCTTCTTGTACGGGTCTTGACCCAGCAAACCCAGGGTTTTGAACCAGCAACGTCAGTGCTCCAGGTTGATGCTCTGTCCACCGTGCCAGCGCAGGCCAGGCAAACTTGGTGTGCTGGAGTTCTTTACTGTTCCTGCGTCAGACTGTGTCTAGTGCTTTGTGTGGTTATCCTGAAGGCTGGTCGTGCAGCTAATCCCTATCTTTCTGATTCCATGCAAAGATAATCTTTGTGAAATACCAAAGGGTCATTTCTGCTCCTAAAATGTCAACTATTGATTAAGATTTACAGGCCTATAAATAGAGAGGAAATGGGTATGTGATGAAGCTGAATAATGAGTTTGATCTGCTGTAATGTTGGTCCCCTACGAGAGGGTCTTCTCATCAAGAGCAGGTCTGCGGTTTGTGGCAGGGTTATCTCTTTCTTGTCTGATGGAGCCCAGCTGGTGTCAGGCACTGAAACCCAGGTTTATGTCGGTGGGTGTGTTCTCTCTGGAAACTTCTAGTTCCCAGTTTGACATTGTTTTCCATCCAATGCCCAGAGATGTCTGAGCCGTATGTATTTTAATATATGTTAAATAATTCATCAAGGAATGCGTGTGTGTTGAAACACTGGTGGCTACCTCACTTCCGATCTGTTTCTACCCACCTTTTGACCGGTGGGTCCTCTCGGCAGTGTTTCCTGCTAACGACAGTATTGTCTTTGAAAGGAGAGCTTAAGACTTCCGAATGACCCTTGACCAGTTTTCGCTTTCAATCCATTGTTTGGTATTTTGCAAAGGTCAGAGGAGCTATTTTGGTGTCCAGGGCGGTGATGAACGGGCAGTCCCGCCTTTCCATTGGCTCCGGAGGAGGAAGGATTCGCGGAGGGCAGCGTCTGCAGCAGGAGTAGCCGGGGCAGCGGCCCGTGGGCAGCGGCGGTGGGACGTTCCCGCAGCGCCGCCCCGCCGCGTTTTCCCCGCAGTGACGCGTAGTCCTGCGGACCATTTGTTGTCCTCCATGGACGTTGTTGCTGAGAGTTTAACGTGGAGACCACAAGCGCCCCTTTCCTGAGGGGCCGTGGGCCCGGTGGAGCGTCCCTCACGACCCAGCCACGGGTGCCTCAATTCCCTGCGATTAGGCGTGCTCGTGTTCAGCTTTCTACCTGCACCTCCTCGTAGGAGACACTGGTTTTACTCGAAGTGAAATAGACACTGTTGTGCTGGCTGCAGATTTCTGCAAGAGGCAGGTGCCTGGTGCACTGGGTAGAAGGCTTAGTGTGGCCCCTCTCTCCCACCCCAGCGCAAATGGTCTGGATCAGCTCACCTTGTGACCTTCCTTTGCTTCTGAGCCCCAATCTCTGATCCCCTGGGTCATAAATATTCCTTAGGTTTGTAGCCATGGAGGTAAGGGGAGCATCGAGCACGCGTCTGGAACCTTGGAAGGAAACTGTTAGGGCATTTTAAGGCACTAAATAGGCCTCCCGCTGCCGTGGGCTTTTCAGACACCTGGAGACACTGCAGTAAGGTGGCCTCTGCCCAGCGTCCTGCTGTCCTCACCCGGCCACTGTGGGATAGCCTCTCCCAGTAGCTGCTTTGTGCCTGGCACCCTATCTGTCTGCTCAGGGGCTGCATGGTTTTTTATTTTTATTTTATTTGTTTTTGGATTTTTCTGAAGTGAGAAGTGTGGAGGCAGTGACAGACTCCTGCATACGCCCAACCAGGATCCACCCAGCATGCTCACCTGGGGGCGATGCTCTGTCCATCTGGGGTGTTGCTCTGTTGCAATGGGAGCCATTCTAGCACCTGAGGCAGAGGCCATGGAGCCGTCCTCAGTGCCCGGGCCAACTTTGCTCCAATGGAGCCTTGGCTGCAGAGGGGAAGAGAGAGAGAGAGAGAGAGAAAGGAGAGGGGGAAGGGTGGAGAAGCAGATGGGAGCTTCTCCTATGTGCCCTGGCCGGGAATTGAACCCCAGACTTCCACACACTGGGCTGGCGCTCTACCACTGAGCCACACGGCCAGGGCCGGGGCTGCATTTTTAAAGTAATCACTAGTGATAATAGATACCTTGTATTAACCACCTGTTGTGTAAATGGGGAAAAATAAGGGTTGGCCTCTCCTGCCCCAGAGCCCACATTCTCATCAGGGGGCTGACTCACAAACAAGTGTAGTGTTGGGGGTGCCCTGATAACAGGGTGTGTGTGTGCTGTGTGGGGGCAGAGTTAGGGGGTAACCTCTGAACTGGTCCTACAGGAGTTTGTTGAGGTGGGGGGGCATGCTAGGGAGAGAGAACATCAGAGAGAAGACACCCAGGTGTGTGAGGCAGCTAGACTGCATGCTTTGGGTATCCATGTGGGGACCTGGCAAGGGGGACAATGTCAGTGAGAGCTGGTTAGTGACAGTCACCCTGAGCATCAGGTTGAGGAGTGTAGGCATTGTCTGGAGATAATTTGGGAACTCCGGGAGGTATTCAGTGCACAGGGGAAGATGCGATCGGATTTCTGTTTGGGGAAAATTATCCTGTGGCACTGGCAGTGTGGAGGGTAGGTGATAGGAGGGAGCCAGTGTACGTGACACCAGCGGGGGCTGCAGCAGCCCCAGAGGAGGCTGAGGATGCCGGGCTCAGCTGTGCCGCCCCTTCCATGCTGCTACACTCCCTGCTCCTGCCCTCCTCCTCCTCCTCATTTCTGCTGCCCTTCAGCTCACTCAGACCCTCCTCATACCCAAGGCTGTTTCCTTCTAGGGCCTTTCCCAGAGTCCCCAGGCAGCAGGAGTCCCCTCTCCCCGCCTCTGACAGCAGTGTGGCCTGCGTGATGCTCAGAGGACACTACCTTGCTGTCCCCAACTTTTATCAGCAGAACTTTGGGCTCTATAATGATGCCAATTCCCTAGTGGGGCTGGGGGAGGGAGGGAGGGAGGGAGGGAGGGAGGGAGGAAGGAAGGAAGGAAGGAAGGAAAAAAAGGAAAGGAAGAAATAAGGGAAGGAGGGAGGGAGGAAGGAAGAATGCTTTAAAGCAGTTATTACAGTGGATTGGAAGGGACTCAGAATTTGGGGACAGAACACACCAGTTTGAGACCTACTTCTTTCTGCCTTATACATTCTCCAGGAGATGAGGTGATATTTTTACTTTTTGTTATAAAAAGTTTCAAACATAAATGAGAATAAGGAAAACAGTATAGCGCACTCCTATGTGCCCATGACCCAGCTTCAGCCGTTCTCTGCGTCTGGCCAGTCCAGTCTCGTTTCACCTCACTGTCCGTCCCCTCTCACCGCCCTGCATTATTTTGAAGCAGATGCCAGACATCATATAATTTTATCCATAAATACAGTGTGTCCGTGAAGTCCTGGTGCACTTTTGCACGGTGACCGGTCACAAGGGCACCGTGACCTCACAGACACACTCACGCTGAAGTGTGTGTCTCTAAAAGAGGGGCTTTTATTGAACTCTAGGGATCTAAATCAGCTGAGCCCAGCCCTCTCACCTGCAGAGTGGGAATGTGGCGCCCAGCCCACAGCTGCTGTGACAGGCTCGTGAAGGCCTTTGCCAGAACCCTGACAGCTGCCTCTTCTTACAGCCTGCTGTGCACCAAGCACAGTACCTCGGTGGCAGACAAACCCAGGCCCCATTCTCAGGCCCAACACTCACCACGCATGTTTTGAAGGCACATGACTCAGTGTGAAACTTAGTGTCCTTAATCTTTAAAACTGGGGCAGTACCTGACCAGGTGGTGGTGCAGTGGATAGAACGTTGACCTGGGACACAGAGAACCCAGGTTCGAAACCCGAAGGTCGCTGGCTTGAGCGCGGGGCTCACCAGCTTGAGGACAGGGTCGCTGGCTTGAGCAAGGGGTCACTAGCTCAGCTGGAGCCCTCTGGTTAAAGCACACGTGAGAAAGCAGTCACTGAACAACTAAAGTGCTGCAACTACGAGTTGATTCTTCTCATCTCTCTCCCTTCCTGTCTGCCTGTCTCTCTCTCTCTCAAAAATAAAAAGCCACCCTCTGAAAAAATGACCTCCTATGGTTTTCTTCTGGACACTCTTGAGTATCAGACCACTTCCTCCGAATGGCACTTCTCTGCACCCTCACAGCAGCTCTGAGCAGGTGTGCAGAGACGCACGGGCGGTGACCGGCCGGAGGACAGCGGCACTGGCTGCGCAGCCGCCTGCAGGAGCCCTTCAAACCCCAGTGCGGTCTCCAGTCTGGCCGGGCCGTTCCCGTCCTCCTAGTCTGGAGCAACCGGCCAAGGCTCGTGGCCTTCACCGCAGTGCCAGCCACCGGGAGCTGCCCTGCAGTGTCCCCTTGCAAGTGGCCGAGGCCTGGTCTCCAGGCTGGGCGTGGGGAACACCTTCAGACTGGGTAATAGGGACCACAGCAGTGAGACTTAGGACAAGCTCGTCAAACAAAATGAGAGTTTTCTCTGTGGTCTGGACTGGAAGCCAGTTGATTTTGTTTTGCCTTGCTCTCTTTTGTCAATGTTAAGAGACGTCCAAACCTGTAAGAATTTTTATGATTTTGTTTGAGCCAAACTGACGACAATTGCCGGAAAGCTAAATCTCAACAGATTGAGAAAATGCTCCAGAAAATGGCAGTTTCGCTGCTTATTTTACCCATCAGAATCAAAGGGGAAGGTGGAAGGGAGTCACGAGAAATCCACTGGTGGTAGATTAGGGAGGGGGGAGAAAGCACAGAGGGAAATCTCTGAGACTGGATAAAAAGTAAGTTGTATAGACACCGACTTCTTTTACATAGGCAGGTATAAAATAGTTAACAATTAGCATATTAACAATGAGGGCATTTGTGGGCCATTTTTTAGTGTGGTGGTTGGGCCCTAGGGGTCTGGAAAAGATTACTCTCAGATTTCAAAGACATGTTGCTTTTACATTTCAAAGGTATAGTATATCAGGTATGTTATTATAGGTGGAAAAAAATAAGAAAGAAAGACAACTCAGAGGCTCAGTTAAGGTAAACATTGACCTTTGTTAGGGAAAAATACCACTTGAAGACCTGACTGCCTGCCAGGAACTGCTTTTAGTTAGAAAGTTTTAGCCTGGCCTGTCAGTGCGCAGTGGCTGGACCATTGACCTGGAACGCTGAGGTCACCACTTGGAAGCCCTGCGTTTGCCTGGTCAAAGCACATAGGCCAACCAACGAATAACTAAAGTAAAGCAGCTATGAGTCGATACTTCTCACTGCATCCCCCTCCTCTGTGAAATCAATCAATAAAAAATCTTTAAAAAGAGAGAAAGAGAAAGAAAGAAAGAAGGTTTTAATTTCAGACCATTCAGTGTGGTTACTTTAGGTCTCCACCATGCTGGACTCCCCTGAGCTTGTCAGGTTCAGCATGTGGCTTTTTCATCCATATTTTCTTCCCAAGACTAAGTTGCAAAAGCACGTGGTGATTCAGAACCGGAAGCGTGCTCTCTGGTGATTACTAAGGAATGTCTTTCCTGAATGATTACTGTGAGTGTGAATAGCTCTACAGAAACAAAATATACTTAAGCTATTGACAGTAGCTGTTTATAGTCTATTCTGTTTGATGAGCATTTGTTGAATACCTACTGTGTGCTGGTAGAATTCTTGTCTGCCAGGGAAGGCAGGTCCACGAGGAGCCATTACCGGGGCTTAGGGGCTATAGGAGAATCGGCACACAAGGGCTGTGGATCTCAGAGAGCACAGTTAATTCAGCTGGTGCATGCTTGCGCTTGCTGGGGTGGTCAGGACCTCGCAAAGAGAGGCAGTGGGGCTGAGAGTTAAAGGAAGGCTGTAGCCTCCCGTTCTCTTCTGACCCTCTCAGTATGTGAGAACACATTTTTACCTTGTGATTGGTATGCACACATTATTTTATGCTGCTGCTTTTCCACTTAAGATTCCTATACTGATTTCCGCTTAGCAACTTGGCCAAAGCACTTACCACTTTTAAAAGCCACGTAGCATGTTTTGCCTCATCAGTGCACCCTTGTTGCTGAGCCATCTCTGTTTTGTTGGGAGCAACAGAGTTTTTTTCAATTAGGCATCTTTGCAGAATCAGCTTTTTCCTTTCTCCTTATTTCCTTAGGATTATATTGCTGAGCCAAAGTTATGAGTGGTTTTATGCCTTTCCTACTAAATTTGTTTATTATGGGGAATTTTGAACATGTACAAGAGGAGAAAGACTATTATGATGAATTCCCATGTATTTATCAGTGGGTTTCAATAATTATCAACTCATGGCAGTTTTAGTCTTCTATAGCCCTCACGCTTCTTCTATCCCAGACATCATGTAATTTCACCTATCAATACCCGTGTGTGTATTTCTAAGTGATGCCAACTGTTGGTTGTTGTCACCGATTCAATTTGGGGTGGTGGAGAAGGAAACTTGACTCAGCGCAAAACAGCTGAACTGTGATGCAGCAGGGAGGCCATTGGGCAACCCTGGGGCCAGGCCCTTCTTCTAGACAGCTACTCTGCTCCGCTCCGCTCTGCTCTGGTCCTCAATGGTCTGCTCTGTCCTTGCTGGTCTGCTCTGTGCTGCACTGCTCTGCTCTGGTCAGACTTCAGTGTGTCAGTTCTACACAGTGAAAAGCAATCTCCAACCTTTGATGGGAAGAGAAAACCAGAGAGGAGCTGGTTTATATGGACGGAAGTCCCTGCCTCTGATCCTGGATTGTTCTGCCCTCATGCAAATGAGGACTCAAAATCTTTGCAGTTTGATTGGTCCAAAAGACACTGTCTTGATTGGTTAGAATAGGGCTGCTGTGATTGGTTGGAGCTGCACAACTCCTGTTGAATGGGGGAAACCTCAATCCTATTGGTTGAAATAGTATTCCAGGAATTCCTTTAAAAGGGCTGGCTCAGATGGCAGAAACAAGTGCAAGTCAGCAGGCAGTTCAATACAGGACTCTCCCCAAAGTGTAGTTTGTATGAGAGGCCCCTGTGTAGAAATGGCTGCTAGCTCTGTGTTTTAAAAAAATTGAGTCCAGTTAGCAACCAGCAGCCCTTCTTTTTTTTTTTTTTTTTTACAGGGATCAATCATTAGTTTTTCGTTGTCGTGTTAACACCTTAGCTGTTCATTGATTGCTTTCTCACATGTGCCTTGACCACCAGCCTTCAGCAGACCAAGCAACCCCTTGCTGGACCCAGCGACCGTGGGTCCAAGCTGGCAAGCTTTTGCTCAAGCCAGATGGACCCGTGCTCAAGCTGGCTAGCTCAGGGTGTCGAACCTGGGTCTTCTGCATCCCAGTCCGATGCTCCATCCACTGCTCCACCGCCTGGTCAGGCCCAGCAGCCCTTCTGAGTAAGTGTCCTTTCTCAGGGTTTACAAGGATAAGGAGTTTTTTAAAAATATAATCTCAGGTTTTTTTTTGAGATTACACTTAAATATAATCACTTAGCAATATAATCAATTTTATTATCACATCTAAAAAAAATCACCTATAAATCTTAATATGAGCCTGACCAGGCGGTGGCGCAGTGGATAGAGTGTCGGACTAGGATGCGGAAGACCCAGGATCGAGACCCTGAGCTCGCCAGCTTGAGCGCGGGCCCATCTGGCTTGAGCAAAAGCTCTTCAGCTTGGACCCAAGGTCGCTGGCTCCAGCAAGGGGTTGCTCGGTCTGCTGAAGGCCCGCGGACAAGGCACATGTGAAAAAGCAATCAATGAACAGCTAAGGTGTCGCAACAGCAACGAAAAACTAATGATTGATGCTTCTCACCTCTCTCCGTTCCTGTCTGTCTGTCCCTATCTATCCCTCTCTCTGACTCTCTCTGACCCTGTAAAAAAAAAAAATCTTAATATGATAAAATATCTAGCCATATAACTGAAAGTTTAAGATTTCCCAATGTTTTCTGTGGCCAGTCTCAGAAGACTGGTTGTTTGTCCCAGTAGGTTCTCTAAGGAAGGAAGGGTTCACTGGACACACCGCCCCAAAGGAGAGAGGCCTCCCTCAGGGCTTCTGCTACTTGCCCTGTGTGATTTGTGCTGCATGGGGTGGTTAATACTGTCCACCTATTACTCAGATTTTCTCTAGTAAGCGTGCTGTGTCACACTAGATCAGGGGTCCCTAAACTTTTTACACAGGGGACCAAGTTCACTGTCCCTCAGACCGTTGGAGGGCCGGACTATAAAAAAAACTATGAACAAATCCCTATGCACACTGCACGTATCTTATTTTAAAGTAAAAAAACAAAACGGGAACAAATACAATATTTAAAATAAAGAACAAGTAAATTTAAATCAACAAACTGACCAGTATTTCAATGGGAACTATGGGTGCGGATGCATCCTGTGCTCCTCTCACTGACCACCAATGAAAGAGGTGCCCCTTCCGGAAGTGCAGCGGGGGTGGGATAAATGGCCTGAGGATAAATGGATTGAAGAATGAAATAGGATACTGTTTCTTCAGTGCTGAAGAAGCTAGGTAGATACTATGTTTCTTTTTCTGCCATTAAAAATTTCAGGATGCGCCTGACCTGTGGTGGCGCAGTGGATAAAGCGTCGAGACCTGGGAACACTGAGGTCGCCAGTTCAAAACCCTGCACTGGTCTGGTCAAGGCACATATGGGAGTTGATGCTTCGTGCTCCTTCCCCCTTTCTCTCTCTCTCTCTCTCTCTCTCTCTCTCTCTCCTCTCTAAAAATGAATAAATTAAAAAAAAAATTTCAGGATGCTAGGAAAATACTTATTCCCACTGGATTTTAATCATCTTATTTGCATGTTTCCCTTGGCAAGCTTTGTTTGGCATTTTGTTCAAGGTGACCCAGCTACAACTATTTAAAGTCACAATGTCATTAATAAGTTATACATCCTGTGTGTGATATGTCTGTGAGTTCTGAATATTGTATAAATAAGAATGCATGCTTGTGTTGGGTCTCTTTTTTCTGTTTAAATATGGTTGAATTTAAATGTAATCTCCCTGTTTGTTTTTGCTGTTGATGTTCTTGATTTTTCTATGTTAGGGATAGGAGCAGTTTCCCAGGTGATTCAGAACCCTGTTGTATTTGGCTTTGGAATACAAATCAAATCATATGCCTATATTCTGTCTGCATCTCCCCTGTGCCAGCTCAGACTGGCTCTCAGTTTGGACCTCCTTGACTAGTTGGGTACCCAGCCAGGTGGCAAAAATGAATCATGGGTAACCCATTCTAGAGAAAGGGGAAGTTAATAGGGAGGCCTGGTTAGGATGAAAATGCCTTTTTAAAGATATTGGGGTTAGCCTGACCAGGCAGTGGCGCGGTGGATAGAGCGTCGGACTGGGATGTGGAAGACCCAGTTTCGAGACCCCGAGCTCGCCAGCTTGAGTGTGGGCCCATCTGGCTTGAGCAAAAGCTCACCAGCTTGAGTGCGGGCCCATCTGGCTTGAGCAAAAGCTCATCAGCTTGGACCCAAGGTCGCTGACTCCAGCAAGGGGTGGCTTGGTCTGCTGAAGGCCCGCGGTTAAGGCACATGTGAGAAAGCAATCAATGAACAACTATGGTGTCACAAAGGCAACGAAAAACTAATGATTGATGCTTCTCACCTCTCTGTTCCTGTCTGTCTGTCCCTATCTATCCCTCTCTCTGACTCTATCTCTGTCTCTGAAATAAAATTAAATTTAAAAAAAATAAAGGAAGAAGAATTTATTAAAAAAAAAGACATTCGGGTCAGAGGGCTTTTATTCTTAGGGGAAATAGTCTTTATTTTTAAATGTTTAATTTTTTTTTATTTTTAATTTATTAGGATGACATGGTTCACCAAACCATACAGGTTTCAAGTGTATCACTCAATATAACACCATCTGTACACGTCATGGTTGCCCTCCTATCCTACTCTACCCTCTTCTCTCCCTCTGGCTGGTGCCTCCCTGTTGTCTGTGTCTGTGTGTTGTGTGTATGTGTTTTTTTGGCTAATTTCTTCACCTTCTTTCATCTGGTCACCTCACCTCCCCAATTCTCTGACAGCTGTCCGTCTATTCCATGTGTCCATGCCTTTGTTTCTATTTTGTTACTCAGTTACTGTGTTCATTAGATTCCACATAGAAGTGAGATTATATGGTGTTTGTCTTTCTCTGACTGGCTTATTTCACTTCGCATAATAATCTCTAGGTCCATCCACGCCATCACCAAAAATAAGACTTTCTTCCTTTTCATGGCTGCATAGTATTCCACTGTATAAATGTATCCACTCATTGACTGATGGGCACTGGGCTGTTTCCAGATCTTGGCTATTGTAAGCAGTGCTGCAATGACCATAGGGATGCCTATCTTCTTTTAAATTAGTGTTTCAGAATTCTTAGTATATATTCCTGGAAGTGGGATAGCTGGGTCAAAAGGCACATCCGTTTTTAATTTTTTGAGGAATCTCCATACTGTTTTCCACAGTGGCTGTACCAGTCTGCATTCCCACCAGCAGTGCAGGAGGGTTCCTTTCTCTACATCCTGGCCAGTACTTGTTTGTTGATTTGTGGAGAATAGCCGTTTCTTGTAGGTGTGAGGTAAGACCTCATCACTGTGGTTTCAATTTGCATCTCTCTGATGGTTAGTGATGTTGAGCGTCTTTTCATGTCTACTGGCCATCTGTATGTCCTCTTTGGAGAAGTGTCTATTTAGGACTTTTGCTTATTTTTTAATTGGATTGTCTTCCTAGTGTTGAGTTTTATAAGTTCTTTATAAATTTTGGTTATTAACCCCTTTTCAGATGTAATAGTGAATAAGTTCTAGAGTTTATAGTAAAAAAATTTACATATGTTTAGGACAGCCTTATTCCTGAGCCTGTTTTTTTTTTTTTTTTTTGTACAGAGACAGAGAGAGTCAGAGAGAGGGACAGATAGGGACAGACAGACAGGAACAGAGAGGTGAGAAGCATCAATCATTAGTTTTTCGTTGCCGTCGCAACACCTTAGTTGTTCATTGATTGCTTACTCAAGTGTGCCTTGACCGCGGGCCTTCAGCAGACCGAGCCACCCCTTGCTGGAGCCAGCGACCTTGGGTCCAAGCTGGCGAGCTTTTGCTCAAGCCAGATGGGCCTGCATTCAAGCTGGCAAGCTCGGGGTCTTGAACCTGGGTTCTCCGCATCCCAGTCTGATGTTCTATCCACTGCGCCACCGCCTGGTCAGGCCCTGTGCCTGTTTTTTTTTTTTTTTTTCCTGTGCCTGTTTTTGATGGAAGAATTAAATAACTGGATTTTTGTTTTGGTTATGAGTTTGCCATTTTAGTTTTAGTCTTTTGTAATACAGTATTCCCTTTCTATATTTATAAAACAGTAATAACAGAACACTTTTTTTAAGATTTGCCTCTAAGCCAGACACTTAAATGCATTGATTATTTTTACATTTTTACATTTCTCTTCTGGGCATTATTCATATGCGTTCTTTTTTTTTTTTTTTTTACAGGGACAGAGAGAGAGAGAGAGAGAGTCAGAGAGAGGGATAGATAGGGACAGAAAGACAGGAACGGAGAGATATGAGAAGCATCAATCATTAGTTTTTCGTTGCCATTGCGGCACCATAGTTGTTCATTGATTGCTTTCTCACATGTGCCTTGACCGCGGGCCTTCAGCAGACCGAGCCACCCCTTGCTGGAGCCAGCGACCTTGGGTCCAAACTGACGAGCTTTTTGCTGAAGCCAGATGGGCCCTGCGCTCAAGCTGGCGACCTCGGGGTCTCGAACCTGGGTCTTCCGCATCCCAGTCCGATGCTCTATCTACTGCGCCACCACCTGGTCAGGCTGAAAGTATAATTTCTTATAATTAATGGCTGTAAGTATAATTATTTATAATTACTTACAGTGGCTATTCAGTTCTGTTGATAATTTACTTAGCCATTATTTTTCTATTTCATATTTGGGAAGTTTAAAAAATTTTAAGTGATACTATATTGAACATGTGTGTAGCTTTCCCTCTTTGTCATCTGCTTTATTGAGATATAATTTACATACCATGCAACTCGCCCAGTGACGGTGTCCAACCCAGTGGGTTTTAGCATCTTCACAGACTCGTGCAACCACGACCACTGTGACTTTTAGAACATTTTCACCCGTACCCATTGGCAGTCACTTTCCGTTTCCTGTTGTTATAGATCTGCCTATTCTGGACATTTCCTATAGATGGAATCATACAACCTGTGGTCTTCTTCTCCCACAAGAAATACATAACATTGTGATAATATACATGACAAGATTTACCGTGTTAGCCATCGCAAGTATATGTAGTTCATTCAAAGCTGCGCTCAACATGTCGGACATGCGGCATTTGGAAAGCAAGTGCTAGCTTGCACCTAATGCAACAGAAATCAAGAAAAGATAAGGAGACTTTATTAGTGTGACAAGAAATATTTAAAACTGAGTTTCATTGTAGCACCTGATAGTGAATTATTTCCAAGGCCCTTGTGTGTAGGATGTTCTGAAATTGTCAAATGTTGCAATGAAATCTTCCAAACTTAACTCCTCGTTTGCATTTGAAAGATAGGGATCTTATTGAGAAGCCTCGGGATTTTTTTCAAAGATTTAACCAACCAAATGAAAAAGTCAAAATTCAAATGAAGAAAATGATGACCAGCGACATATTGCTGTTTTGAGTGTCTTATTTAGCTTCTCTTTGAATATTGAAAATGGAAAAACCGTTCTCTGATGGAGAAGAATAAGCCTGCATCTTAGATGTCGCCTGGGAGATATTAGATCCCCAAGCCACACACAAAAAAACTTGAGGCTATACCACTTTTGAACTATACCATTCAGAGAACAATTATTGATATAGCCAACAATATTGAAGAGCCAATTGTAGACGGGATAAAGAAATTGAAATGTTTTGCTGTTCGACTTGATGGATCAACTGCTGGAGTAACCATGCTGTTCTACTTTGCTTCACGAGGCACGCTGACTATCCAGACTTCCGGGAAGAACTGCTCTGTTGGCTTATCCACCTGGTCGGCCCACTAGTTCAGGGGTGATTTAATGCTGTTAGTGAGTACTTTCAGGTGGGGGATTTAGGCTGGGGAAGGTGCGTCGGAGTGTGTGCAGATATGGTGAGAGCGTGACTGGACATCACTCAGGGATAATGGCAAAAATAAAGGGCAGTGCACATCCAGAAATGCTGTCCATGCACCGTATGACTCACTGGTTACATCTGGTTGTAAAGAAACCTTCCCCTGCATTGAACACAGTGATGAATGACACAGTGAAGATCGTTAATGACATTCGTCGTCGAGATTGGACCAGACTGTTCACGACACTATGTGAAAGCAAGGATTCACAACCCCAACACCTCCTTCTCCACAAGGAGGGGAGGTGGCTCTCAAGAGGGGTTCCTCCACGCCTTCCTGAGCTGAGAGAAGAAGTGAAACAGTTTCTGCAAGAGCAAAACTCTGCATTAGTAGAGCTTTTGTTGGATGAAGAATAGATGTGAAGCTGTATATGTGGCGGGTATATTTAGCCTCTTCAATGAACTAAATATTTCTCTCCAGGGGTTTAACAAACATTTCTGCATTAAGAAATAAGGCAGATACATTCAAAAAGAAACTTGTTCTTTGGGAAAGTCACATACGGGAAGATGTAGAAATGTTTCCACTTTTCCAAGACTTTTTGATTGCTGAAGACGTCAACCAGCAATTCATACTTAATATAGTAAGTCAACATTTAAGCGTGTTAGTTCAAAACTCTGACCATTATTCCCTGAAAATCAGGATCCCCATAAAGGTAACCTCTGGATCAATAACCCATTCATGGGAAGATTTCAACTCATCATGAAAAAGTAAAGCTGACAGACTTACCTTCTGATGTCGCTCTGGTGTCCAAACATTAAAATAAGTACAATCATCACAATGTTGGATGTCACTGGAAGAAGACTATCCATCTCTTAGTTACAAAGCTATTAAATTATTATTATTAGACAGAGACAGGAAAGGAGATGAGGAGCATCAACTCATAGTTGTGGCCCTTTAGTTATTCATTGATTGCTTCTCCTACGTGTCTTGACCGGGGGTGGGGGGGGCACTCTAGCGGAGCCAATGACCCCCTTGCTCAATCAAGCAACATTAGACTCAAGACAGCAACCATGGGGTCAGTCGGTGATCCTACACTCAGCCAGCAAACCCACACTCAAGCAGGTGAAGGAGACAGGAGAGTCCCATCCAAAGCTTTGTCCCTGAGAAGGGAGGTCTATTCATGGCTTATATATACTGTTTGGTCAATTGCTTGTTGACTTCTCCTTTGCTCAGGTTGGGTTCCGGTCAAGTTCATCAAGTAACAGCTGCATCTGCAAAGTACTGTTCTACATTTTAGCATTTAGCATGAATAGCATTTAGTAAGAACAGCAGAGACCTTGAGACCCTTGTCCCATATAACAGTCTTACTGGAACCTTCCCAGCAGGGGGTATTATTCTTATAAAGTGTTAATTTAAAAGTAAGAATTTAACTTAGTTGTTTTAATGTGGATGTTTTTTGTTATTAGTTGCTCTTCCTCCAAGACTAGGCCTCTGGGTGGGAAACCAGCAATGTTTAGCCTTACCCTGATGGGGTGCTTTGGACTGTGCCCCACAAATGCCTTTGAATACTGGAGTGCTTATGATGGTAACAAGGAGAGTGTTTCTTTTCTTTCCAAATTAAATTTTTAATTGATTTGAGAGAGAGAGAGACATCAGTTCATCATTCCACTTATGTATGCATTTATTTGATTCTTGTACGTGCCCTGACCAGGGATCGAACCCACAACCGTGGTGTATTGGGATGAAACCAGTTGAGCTACTGGGCCAGAGTGGAGAGTGTTTCTCTTTACCAAGTCCTGAAGGGAGGCCCTTTGCCAGAGCGGAAGCACTGTGACTTTGTTGAGTACAAGTGTGAGCCCTTGGCAACTTTTTGGGAGGTTTTCTCCAGCCTTGGAGATCTTGAATCGCACTTTGAGGCAGAAAGGAGACCTTCCTTTTTGGGCTGGCTCGTTCTGATGCCTGCTGTCCCTGGCTGGTCTGGTGCCTGGTCAGCAGAATACAGCCCTGTCGTGGTCCACTGTGCCCACACTCTGGGACGGACTTGGGGTGGCTTCTTCACTGTCTGCCTGGAGGTGCTGTCATGCCTCAGAGGTGGCCACCTTTTTGCCTTGCCCACAGAATTCAGTCTTTCCTGAGGCACAGTCTACCTGATGCACGTGTTAATAATTGTGGTTCATATTTATTGTACACCCGCCGAGTGCCAGGCTCCCCGTTTCATATCGCTAGCTCATTGGTATGACTGACTATTTTGCCCGTTTCATAGGTGACTGAACTGAAGTTCAGAGGTCAAGAAATTTGCGCAGGGTCCAATGGCCCGGGACTGACCATGCCTTTGACCAAGGGCTGTCCTGTCTCCCTTCTCACGGGCCGGTTGTGATAACCCTGCCCTTGCTTTCTGCCTGCGGTCTCTACCCTCCAGTACAGCCCCTGTGCTGTTACCAGAGCGACCTGGCATGTCTGTTGGAAAGCCCTGTCCCCTGGCTCCTGCAGACAGCCCAGACTCCTTACAGAGAATGAAAGGACTCTTCCCCAGCTGACCTCCTCTTGGGCCCAGCATTCCAGCCGCCTGGCCCCGGCGGCTGTTAGATCTCTGCTCAGCCAGTTCCGACCACCCGGGATGCTCCCCCCACCCCCAAGTTCCTGCTTTTCTGTTTGACCAGGTCCTTTCCTCAGCCTTCATGGACCCTCCCTCTGCCCTCTTCAGCACAACTATTCCTCTGTCATCTACTGGTCCATGAGTCTTTCTCTTTTCCATACGCTCCTATTATAACACTCCCCACACCGTGTACTGGCTGCTTGTTTGTGGGTCCCCTGCACCACGGGCTCCTTTTTGCTTATTTTTCTCTTGCACCCTAGCACAGTGCCTGGCAGGGACAGGCCTCTCAGTTAAGTTCTAAAATTAATCTAGGAAGCCTTTGGATGGCCTTGCTCGTTCTGCTCCCCAAGGGCTAGCCTGCAAGTCTTCTCTGACTGTATGTCTGTGACAAGGGCTGGTGCTAGGGCCGTGGAACAAGGGGCAGCTGGAACAAGGGCTGGTGCTAGGGCCGTGCCCAGTGTGGTTTGCGGGCATACCTCATCTCTTCTCTCAGAGTGCAGGAGAGTGAGGGGAACAGCCCCCCAGAGGCGCTCTGGGGAGGGAAGAAATTGTCAGCATATCTGCTGTGCTTTAATGCAGCTCTAGCCTGAGAACCAGCTCCCCAGGGACCTTTTATCCTCCCAGTCCACTGACCCACCCGCCTGGCTGTTGGAGAGCACCCACTGGGCTGGGCTGGGCTGGGCTGGGCTGGGCGACCCTGGCTCTGCTTCTCTGGCCTGGGCCTGGCTCCCTAAGGTAAGGTGACCAGACGTCCTGCTTTTGGAGGGACAGTCCCGATTTTTAACAATTTCTCCTGCGTCTCGCAGCGTTTTTAAAAAGTCCCGATTTTTGGAAAGAATGCACGAAAAGCTAGGGAATGGCGGGAGAACGGGAAGGGAATATATGGTTTTCGGTGGGGAGACCCCGCCTGGACCTGGAAGCGCCCGCACTGCCGCAAGAGCTGGCTGCCCCATGTGGGACCCAAAACAACTTCCGGAGGGACGTACCTGCTGGGGCTGCGGCTGTCAAGTCCCCTGACTACCCAGAGGCCTGTGGCCTGGATGCCAGCAATGCGGCTCCAGGCTCTGCGAGGCACGAGCTGCTCGGTCTCCAGCGCGGCCGCCACAAGGACGAGTCCAGGCGGGGAGTGTGTGTGACCTCTCGTGTGCGAGCGAGCCGGCGGTGCTGCCCTGCCTGCTCCCTCCCGCTCCCACCTGCTCCCGCCCGCCCGCCCGCTGTGCAGCTCCAGCATCCGTTTCAGGACCGTGTAACCCGATCCCTCTGACTCACTCAAAATTTCCCATATTGTAATGTCTCCGAAAATGATCTTTTTAATGAGGTATTGTTATTAAAAATATATATTGATAAGGAAAAGGTTAAATCTTGGGCATCAGCAAAAATCACAATAGAGAACAAATGGTTAGAAATATTTCATCATTTTGAAACAAACCATGTTCCATACAATAATGCACTAAAAATTGTGGAATACGCGCTGTCTTACCAGGAACTGATGCTGTGTGCAACTGAACACGTTTTTTCTACGGTAAATAAAGTGTGAACATCAGAAAAATCACAATTAAGTGTTGAAAACCATTTTATGTGTGAAATATAATTTAAAAAATTCTTGTGAAAAATTTCATGACCTTTTAAACAACGACAGCAATCTACTAAAAAAAATTCACTCAAATGAGAAATACGCCAAAGAATAAAATAATACTATACATAATTTTTTTAATGTGTTATATTTGTAAATTGTACTTATGTTGAAATTTAAAAAAATATATTACAATACTATTTTTGCATTCTATGAAAATTATTTTGCTCCATATAGACCAAATTTTTAATCAAGAGCCCCTCCTCCTGTCAATGGTGTCCCGCTTTACCAATTTTAAAATCTGGTCACCTTACCCCAAGGGGCTCCTCCCCCAGGTGCCCCCTGCCATCCCAGCCCTAAGTCAGCGTCCTCTCCTAGGCTCTGCTGTCTTCCATAGGTAAAATATGCCACTAAGTACGAAGATGGGAATATATCAAACCAGGGGCTGTGCTTGCAGGAGAACACACCCCAGATGCATTTTAAGTCTGTGGATTCTCCTCAAGGGAATTCCAGTGAAAAAAAACTTGGATCAGCAGCGTCAGGCCTTTGTGGCCAGCTAGCTTCTGTTTTCCCTGCTTGGCAGGCCTGAAGGGCTCCTTTGTCTTGGGGGTGGGCGGGTGTGGCGCCCTAATTAGGCCTGGTGTGGAGCTGTGTGCTCCCCACAGGAACGAGTCCACAGCCTTGCTGTGAGTTTCTGGGTCTTGAAAGAAAGTAGAAAATTAAAAACGGGAAAACCAAATGTGCTGTGGCATTTTGGAGTGGCCTCTAGACAAAAAAGGGCATTAGTAGAAAAACTGGAAAATTCCAAATAAAGTTTGGAGTTTAATAGCCCTGTGCTAATTCAGTTTTTAATCTTGAGACACAAGCGATGGTTATGTAAGGTGCTGACATGAACAGAAACTGGAAGAAGGGCATTTGGGGACCCTTTCTATGATCTTTGCAACTTTCCAGTGCACCTGGAAGCATTCCAGTACTGAAAGTCTATTGATAAAGAACAAGGTAAAAGGGCTGATCCGTCAGCTAGTTGAACTTGACCCTCATTCATCAGCGCTTTCTTTCCCACTTCTCAGCCCAGGGTTCTTGCCCTTCACCTGCAGAACAGGCAGGAGAGCCTGTGTCTAGGAAGCCTGGACCAGTCCGCTCTTAGGCGAGGGTCTTCTCTGTCCCCACCATCCCTTGTTTGGGCTGCAAGGCCAGGTCGACCAGGAGACCTGGGTCATGTGGCTGGCAATTCTGCTCGCTGCCAGCGGTGTGGTGTTAGTCAGCAATCTGGGCCTGTTTCTTCCTCTCTTAGGAGGGGGACAGCCTGCCTAGGGGGCAGGGTTAGATAAGGTATGTGCGGAACTCAGCCCGGGCTGAGTGTTGTGCTAGGCAAACACTGGTTTTCATGGTCCCTCTGCCTCTCCATTTCTTGTGTGGAGGAACGGAGGTCCGTGGTCTAGTGGTAGCTCGGTGTGAGGAGCCAGCAGCATCACTGTGTCCCCACCCCACCCCTATACCCGTTTCCAGAGACCCAGGAAATGTAACATCTGTTCTGAGTAACTCGTGGGGAATCTTCTTTACTAGATGGTCCCTGAGACCTCTTGGAGTTTTAACATTTGGATTTCAGGAAAATTGTGCTGTGGTTGTTTCATTTTTCTTTTTGTTTTTGTTTTAGTGAACAAGGGATAGAGACAGACAGAAAAGGAGAGAGATGAGAAGCATCAGCTTGTAGTTGTAGCACCATAGTTGTTCATTGATTGCTTCTCATACGTGCCTTGACCAGGGGGGCTACAGCTGAACCAGTGACCCCTTGCATAAGCCAGTGACCTTGGGCTCAAGCCAGCGACCTTGGGATCACACTGATGATCACATGCCTAAGCTGGCAACCTTGGGGTTTGAACCTGGGACCTCAGTCCCAGGTTGGTGCTCTACCCACTGCGTCACCACCAGTCAGGCTGCTGAGGCTGTTTCTTCCCCTTGCAGGTGGGCCAAATCGTTTTGGGGCTTCCTTCTAGAATGGGAGCCCTTGTGCTTTTTCTGGGCCTGGAGCTCTCCTGGCTTAGAAACCCGGACTCTGAAAGGCTGGAGATATTTGCAAGATCCAAGGGCGTTGACTCTGCTGGGCACAGCTTGTGGACGGCTGTCTACCTGTAGGTGGCAGTGGTGAGACGTAATGCGGAGGCACGGGAGCCGCGTGCTGGCAGAATCCCTTTGAGCAGGGCTGTAATAATAACAAATGTAATGGTGATGACCATGGCTGGCCGTGGAAGAATGTTACTCTGTGTTAGAGGCTTTGTCAGATGCTTTATGTGTGTTATTTAGTTGACTGTCACAGCAACTATGTATGAAAAGTGCTTACAGAGGACAGGAAGGCTTAGAGTGGTCAAGTTCCTGCCCTGGTCAAACAGTAATTGGCAGAAGTAGGACTCACCAAAGTCTGAGTCCAAACCCAGTTCATACACTCTGTTATGATGCCCGTCTCTCCTGTTTCTGAGTTCAAGGAGAAAATGCAGAGGTAGCGAGGGGCCCAGTTCTGACCACACCACACTGCCCACTGCCTTTCATTCCAGGGCCTCGGAAGGACTTAGACGCATTGTTTCACTTATAAAGGACCCTTGTTACCATAAGGTCGGACCCTCATGAGGAAGTGAAGATGTCCTGCCTCCATGTGGCTTCAGGGTTAGGTGTGGAGTATACTCTTGGCTTGTTAGGCCAGCAAGATTGGAAGGACCACTCTGACCAGCAGTAGCGTGGTCTTGAAAGCTCAGTCCTTGCATGGACTGTACTTCCAGGTGCTGGAGCCTATCAGAAGCATCCCGTGGGGAGGTATCGAAGGGGGCTCTGGGGAAGAGATAGGATCAGAGTGAAGGCTTTTCAACCAGGGAAGTCTGAGGCGACTTCCTCAGGGATAGAAGTAGAGCCACAAGGCCCCCGGCTTATGGAATCTTCCAAAGACTAACGCAGTTCCCTCTCTCGCCCTTCAGCAGATAACCTACTTTCCTGTGGGGTGAGGGTGCGGGGGTCTTCTCTTCAGCTCCGTTTGCTTTTACAGTGTGCGATCGGGTTTTGTGAAAGTGCAGGTATGTGCAAGGATGCTCACTTTAATCACTTCTGTTTGACACAGTACTGGAAATTCTATTCAGAGCTATTAGGAAGAAGAAAGAAATAAAAGGCATCCAAATGGGAAAGAAAGAATAAAATTACCTGTTTGTAGATGACATGACCTTATATGGAGAAAACCCTAAACATTTCACCCCCCCCCCAAAAAAAGCCTGTTAGAACTAATAAATCCAGCAAAGTTGCAAGAAGACAAAATCAGCTGTTTATACACTAACAATGAACAATCCAAAAAGGAAATTAAGAACACTATTTCACTTGCAGTAGCATCTAAAAGAATGAAATCCTTAGGAATTAATCAAGGAGGCAAAGGCTTATACATGGGAACACTACAACATGTTACTGAAAGAAATTAAAGAAGATATTAATAAATGGAAGGACATTCCATGTTCATGGATTGGAAGACTTATTATTTTTAAGACGACACTACTACTCAAAGTGATCTATAAACTTAGTGTAATTCCAATTAAACTCCCAACATCTTTTGCAGAAATAAAATAAAAAAGCTATCCTAAAATTCATATGGAAGCTCAAGAGGGTCAAAACAGCCAAACCAGCCATGAAAAAGAAGGACTAAATTGGAAAACTCATACTTCCTGATTTCAAAACAGTGTGGTACTTGCATAAGGAAAGACATACACACACACACACACACACACACACCACTGGAGTTAAGAACTTGGAAATAAACCCTCCCGTATATAACACTAGGGAACAAAGTTTTTGTTGCATCCACAAAAACACTTGTTTTTACCAGATTCGAGTGTGCTGATCTCAAATCTGACATTAGTTTTTCTTTATAATCTACAGGTTTTTTTGCAATTCAGGATTTTAGGTTTTCATCTTATTGTAAAAATTTCAACATTTAGTTTAACATAATGAATGAAGTAGAATGTCTTCTTGGGCATCATCTTTGTGAAAATACAATAATTTATATAATGCAGTAAATACACTAATACACTAAAAGAAATGATTGCATCAGGATTTATCTGCAATTTTGCAATAAAACATATTAAAATACTGGTTTTAATCATAAAATTTGCGCAGAACTTATTTAAATTCTATTCAGGCAAAAATTTGTGTTTGTAGCTCTTGCGTTTGTGTACTTGTTGAGGACAATCTCGTTTGATGCTCCAGCAGTAGTCTGCTCATCACTAACAGCTCCAAGATTTTCAGGAAACTTATCAAGGTGACTGTTCAGGAAGAGAATCTTAACACTCATGTTACATCCAGTGTCGCAGAAGCCAACAGCATCCTTTGAACCATAAGTTCATAGTTTTCTGCTTTTTTGTTGCCAAGGAAGTTCTTTGTAATTGCCACAAAAGACTGCCATGCTGCTTTCTCCTCCTTATTCATCTTCCTGGAAAATTCTTCGTCACGTATGAGGGTTTGAATTTGAGGTCCATCAAATACACCTGCTTTTATCTTCTTGAAAGACACTGCAGGAAAAGCAGAAATAATATGTAGAAAGCATTCACTTTCTCTATTCAAAGCCTGAACAAACTGCTTCATTAAGCCAAGTTTGATGTGAAGTGGGGGGAAAATGATCCTGTCTCGATTAACTACAGGTTCATTCACAATATTTTGCATCCCTACTTCCAGAGCTTCAGGTTTTGGCCACTCCTTCTGTGTCCAGTGTTTCTCCCGAGCTTGGCTGTCCCACAAACACAGAAAGCAAGGATACTTTGTGAAACCTCTCTGTTGTCCTAGCAGGAAATTTACCATTTTAAATCCACACAAAATATCTAGTTACACTCTTTATACTTCAGAAAGTTGAGGACAATTTTTATGTCATTATAATCTTCTTGCAGATGAGTTGAATAACCAATTGGAACCGCTGCATAAACATGACCGTTGTGTAGAAGAACACATTTCAGACTCCGTTTAGAGCTTTCAAGAAATAGCCGCCATTCTGTTGGACTGTAAGTGGTAACACCTAGCTGGCTGAGAAGACTACTGATATCATGACAGTAAACAGTGTGTGTCTTTGGGATAAAAGTCCACAAAAATTTGTTCACGCTTCCTGAAATGGGATACTTTAGCTGACTGGTGAAGTATATTCTTTTCTTGAAGCCTGGAGGCTAATAACTCAGCTGCTTTCTTTGATAGGCCCAAATCTCTTACTAAGTCATTCAATTCAGGTTGGCTAAGCTGCTGAGGGGTTAATGACTGCTTGGCATCAGAAGATCCTTCAGATTCTACAACCATTTCCTCACGCATCTTATCAAATACACTTGATCACCATGTTCACTTTCTTTGTCCTTAGAAGAAATAAAACCATTGAAAACTGGAACCAGGAGTGTCTCAGAGTGTGGGATAGGTCATATTGCTGAAGGAATATTAGGATATGCGATCATATGCCGTTTTTTCTTGCCAGTGCCCTTTGTATGGATCAGACAGAAATAACAGTCACTGCTGTGGTCCTTAGGCTCACGCCAAACCATGGGAATACCAAAAGGCATTCCTTTGCATTTTCCTTTTGTACAGTCACGAAGCATCTCCTCACAATTATGACACACAATATGAGGAGCCCAATTCTTGTCTTGATCGCCAAGGGGAACTTGAAAATAGGCAATATATGCACGTGTCACAAATGATGAAATATTGCGCCTTTGACGTTGAAGTGTGTAACAGCCACATATATAACAGAAGGTGTCAGGACTATTCTTACATTTACGCCTACTCGAAGAAGCCATGATTCACTCTTAAAACAAAATAAGAGGGTGTTTTATCAGATAATAATTTTTTACATTTAAAAACAACTACAATTATGTAAAAGTGATGTTTGTAAAACATTAATTGCCTTGTGGTTATGTTCAATCCAAGAGTCATTGCCCTTTAACTCCAATTTAAAAACCAATGCATGCCATTAACTGTAACAAAAAGAAATTAAAATTGCATAAAAACTAGAGCATGCACCAGAAAACGGATTTCAGATTTGGAATCAGAGATGCAGAAATATATAGAAAAAGTTCTAAAAACCTCATGCAACAGAAGAAAAGAAATTGTTCCCCGGTGTAACTTATTGATTTTCCACAAAGGTGTTAAAACGATTCAAGGGGGAAGGGCAGTCTTTTTTAACAAATGGTTCAGAAAAGCTGGATGATCACATGCAAAAGAATGAAGTTGGATCCTTACCTTAAAAAGGGTCAATTTTTTGTGTGTGTTTATTTTATCACGAAATCACCAGAAAGTGGAGAACGTGTGCACATAGGCCTAAATCCTGTCAGAGTGCCGTGGGGGAGCTGGAGGGGACGTGTGGGGACTGGCCAGCCTCTGGGCTGTGACCTCACCTGACAGGAAACCTACGGCCCAGAGAAGAAAAGAAGTAATCCGAGGGATCAGGAACCAGGGTCACTGAATTCCTGCCCCTCCCTGGACTGTGAGCTCCGGAAGGGCTGGAACCAGGTCTGTTCTGCCTTCCGCTGTGTCTGCAGCGTCAGCCCTGGGTCCCCGTGTGGCCCGTTTGTGACAGCTGATGGCTGCATTCTGAGCCCCAACTGCACGTTGGACAACCCGGGCAGCTTCTAGAGCATATCACTGCCTGGGCCTCACACCTCAGAGGCTCTTGCTGGAAGGCCTGGGGTGGTCGCAGGCAAGAATACTTTTAAAAGGCCTCCTGGTGATCCTAACCTCACGTTTGGGAACCACTGTTCTATACCTTTCCTTCCCCTGATGTCCTTGCTAGCTGGGACTAAGGGAGGAAGGCTGAGCACACTCCACTTGAATGTCATGCAGTCTCTGGCTGTTTTTTTCTGGCTTCTCTTGTCCTTCTGCTGTACTTGAAGAGGCACGTCTCAGGGTATGTGGTAGAGTTGTCATTAATTTCCTCCCAGCTCCTTGGTCCCAGGGAACAGGCATCACAGCCGCTCAGACTGCTGTGGCTCAGTCCTCTGTTCCGGGCTGGCCTGTGTCATGACTGACTGCCCCTCTGCTTCTCCCATCACACTGACCTCTTAAGGCAGGGTCTTAACTATCTTTCTCTCCTCAGCTCTGAGGACATGTGTGGCACATCTCAGGTGCTGCCGATCTTGAGTATGGCACGGGGACAGTGAGATTTTATGTTGCCTGAAAGTTACAGAGAAAACGACCTCATAGTAGTCTGTAGGCTTGTTTAGATGTTAATTAGTGTACCTTCTTCTGGCCCTATTTTCTTCCTCCTAAGAAGGGTGAGGAGGGCCAGCTGCCACAGAAAAGGACACGCTGTAAAGTAGGTATGTGTATTTGGAATTCATCCTCTTGTCTCCCCAGTGGAAGAGGAGCAGCTACAATTAACATTCATGAAGCATGTTAGGAATCCGGAGCAACAGGCAGTAATGGTTTTTGTAGAATGTCAGGGTTGACTTTTCTTTCTGTATGACTGGTAGATGCCTGCCTGCCTCGCTGGCATAGAGTGATCCAGAGTTTCGTCTCATATTATTGGTGCGTGATATCAGACGAGCTTCCTGCCCATCCAAACCCCTTTATTTCTTTTCCCCTGACCTGGCACAGAACGACCCTGAGTGTCATCCTCTCTGCTGGCACCCCTCACACCCTCGATGGCTGGAGAGGTAGATAATTTAGCTGATTTTTCTCCATTCTCACCAAAAGAATGTTGCTACATGCAAAATGCTTAAAACCAGCCCCCTTTTGCCTTCTGGTGCTGGCTGCTTCTGAAGTCACTATATTTAACATCAAAGTATAGAAAGCAGCAGCCAAGAAACCGAGCCACTGGGCGGTGGGCCTCCCCCCAGCAGGACTTGGATTTCAGACTCACGGGAAGGATGGGGGTGAGAGACAGAAGAAGCCAAGCCCCAGAAAGCATTACCATTGCTGTCGGGGCCGAGGCTCAGGGCATGCTGCCCTCATCCTGCACCAGGCAGGAGGCCGCATTTTCTGAGCAGAGAAAATGTCATGGCAACAGCATCAGGACGACACACTCTTTCGCACTGAATGTTTAATGGGAGTTGTGTCTCCCTGCTCTGCCCTGCTCAGCCCCGTTCATCTGTGTTCCGCCCTGTCCTGTCCCTGGCCATCGGCATATCACCAGGACTCTGAGAGGTCAGCCCTTTGCAACCAGATCGCTGGTGTTTGGATCTTGATGCGACAGCCGGGGTGGCTGGGAGGCGTGCCTTGCCTCGTTGCTTCCTGGAGTGTTGTGCTTCTACTGTTGCAGCAGGGTTTGTTTCCGGTTTTGACAATTCACGTGGCCAAAGAAATGAGAGTGGACTTTGCTTACCCTGGCCTGGAGCAGGACAGAGCGAGGGAGCTCACCCTGAGTGGCTGCAGTTCCCGGGCATCAGGTACAACTCTATTACCATTGCCGGGAATGATTTTATGAGGGAACTGATGTGTGCCCTGTTTTTCAGCCTGACTTCCCTCATCTCTGTTAGAAGAGCCAGGTATCCATGGCTGTGTCTGTGTGACATTTCAAGCACAATGAAAAGAAAGACACATTCTCTTAGGGTTGGTTCTTCATAATCAAAACAAGTATATATATCTTTTAGCTGGGAAAGTCAGAACCCAGTAATGGAATAGAAGGCACTGACCCTGAGGATAAGTTACCATGCCTTTGAGCCTCTTCCCAACATTCTTAGAGGAAGGGAGGGTGAATATGAAGTTGATGGATTCTGCTGGTGAACTGAACTTGGAAATGAGATGTCATTGATTTAATTTTTCCTCTGTTAACCTCCCGAGACAGTGTCCCCTGTGGTCCTACCAAAGTGCAACTTTCAGACTTTCTTTGCCGTGAGTCTGTGCTGTAGCCCTGGTTACGACAGGGACAGATGACAAGTGCAGTGGCTCTTTGGCCCCTGGCCTCTCTTGCTAGCTGAGCAGGGTAGCAAGCCAGGCCCCCAGGCAGAGCTACCTTAGTTACTAGGACCGGCCGTGGGAGGAGCCTGTGGGACTGTTGACTGCAGACACGCCCCTGCTGTGTGTGGCTGTGGGAATGAGTCCCATCTCCTGGGAGGGGACACTGTGAAGGAGAGGACTGTTCAGAGACAGCGGGGCGAGAAGAGCCAGGGGCTGGAGGCACAGGTCACTTCATCGCACACCCACCTGCTCAGGAAGCTTGCTGTCGCCCTCGGGCAGTCGGGGCCTCTCCTGCCTCTGGGCCGAGCACCCTGGTCAGCAGCACGCTGTTGCCTCCTGCTGTCCCTCTGCCCTCAGTCATTATTTTCTCTAGACTAGACTGGTGCTTTGAGCTGTTCTTCCTGGGTATCTACCCGTCCCCGTACCCTTCCCACCCCGGTGACTCTAATTTCCCCTCTAGGTCCAGTGGTGCCACTTACTGGCTTTGTGAGGTGGCCTCTCTTCCACATGCGTACAGTAGGTGGGGGATGTGAGCGCCGTCTCTGGGGCCTGTCTGGCTCTGAACAGTCTCCGATACGGTTCTCACCCTTCCTCTTCCTCTCTGCACACACACTTTCTTCTTGTGGGTAGATGTCAGAGACGGCCTCAGTCCCTGCCAGGCTTTGGGTGAGGCTTCTGCACGTCGGAGAGCCTTCCCTGCACCCTTCTCATTCCACCGCCTGAGCAGCGTTTGTCCGAGGCAGTCTCCCTGTTTGTGGGTGGATTTACTTCTTCAGGGGGTAGAGAGCCTTTGGGTGCCACGGGTCAAGAATAAAGAGGGTCAAAAGTTGGGAATATCTCTTTGTTGGTAAAAATTAAAACAATGTGGCTTTTTAATGCAAAATGAAGACTGTTACACAAATACTTTGAGCAGTAGCAATATTTTTGGAGTGTGTTGTCACTGCTTATAAATATAGCCTTTGGATGTGTGAGTTCTAGTATGTTATGTAAAAAGCAAGTGTCACGCCTCCTTAGCTGCGTCTCCTGCAGCAAGGACACTTCCAGCACGTACGGAGTTCCTCTGTTTTATTGAGTATCGGTGTGGGTTGTATGAAGCTTTGTAAATATGGTGGTGATGGTATCCCTCTCGTAAATGGTACAGTTAGGATGAGGCAGGTTTATAATTCGTCTAAGACATCAACTTGGGATCTGAACCCTGCCTTTGCTGCCAGGTGGGGCAGTACCAGGCCAAGTGCCCGGGCTTCAGAGACCCAGACCGGAGATGGACTGTCGGTTCTGTGACTTATCCTCACGCTCAGCGCATTCTGCCCAGTTACTGGGACTCGGAGTTCTCGACTCAGTTCTGTGGTACTGGCCGCGTCCCCAACCTTTCTGAACCTCATTTCCTTCTTTTCAAATATGGGAGGGAATCGTGCCTAGCTTAGGAGATCTTTCTTTAATTAAAAATTTTAAGTTGTTAAATTACACATAAAACCTACCATTTTAACCTTTTTTTAAAGTGTGCCAACATCTAGCACTTTTTCATCTTGCAGAACTGAAACTCTGTGCCTATTTGACAAGAGTGCCCCGTTCCCTTCTCGCCCGTGCCCTGGCACCCCCGTTCTACTGCTGTCTCTTAGGAACGTGACTGTTCTGGGGCCTCGTAGAAGTGGAATCACACAGTATTTGTCTGTTTCTGTTGTTGATTTCGCTTAGGACCATGTCCTCGGGTCCATCCATCTTGCAGCACGTGTCAGGGTGCTCTTCCTTATAAGGCTGAGACATGTGCCATTGTACATACCTGTAGGCCACATTTCGGTGATCGCTTTGTTCAATGATAGGCACTTGGGTTGCTTCCACCTTTTGGCTATTTTGAGTAATGCTGCTATGAATCTTGGGTATAAATATCTCTTTGAGACTCTATCTTCAATTCTTGTGGGTATATGTCCCCAGAAGTGGAGTTGCTGGATCATGTGGTAATTTTTAAAAAATTTTTTGAGAAACTGCCATACAGCTACTTTATTTCATATTTCCACACAGAGTGCATAAGGGTTCTGATTTCTCCACATCCCTGCCAGCATTTGTGTGTGTGTGTGTGTGTGTGTGTGTGTGTGTGTGTGTGTGTGTGTGTTTAAATAGCAGCTATCCTAATGAGTATGAAGAGGTGTCTCATTGTGGTTTTGATTTGCATGCTCCTAATTCTTGGTGATGTTGAGCATTTTTTTCATGTACTTGTTGGCATTTAAATACCTTCTTTGTAGAAATATCTGTTCTGGTCCTTTTCCCATTAAAAAAAATTTTTTTTCTTATTTAGTTGTAAGAGCTTTTTAAATATTCTGGATATTAACTACTTATCAGATATGTGATTTGCAGATATTTCCCCACATTCCATAAGTTGCCTTTTTACTCTATTGAGTGTGTCCTTTGATGCAAAGGTTTTTATTTTTATGTAATCCGATTTTGCCTATGCTTTTGGCATGAGACTATTATTAAATCCTGTGTTATAAAGCTTTTCTTTTATGTTTTCTTCTAAGAGCTTTAGTGTGTAGGTTTACACCTTTTATGAATTTTTAGTCCATTTTTGTCTATGGTGTAGGGTAAGGGTCTAATTTAATTCTTTCATATGTGGGTATATAATTTTTCCACCACCATTTTTTGAAAAGACTGTCTTTTCCCACCAACTGGTCAGGAAGTCGTTTTGTGGATGAAATAAAATAGTGTGCATGAAGCACTTGCCACCATGCCTAGCTGTGTCTTAAAAATAAATGACGGTCCCTCTATCTCTCCCCACTTACTTGTGATATAGTTTTTAACTACTGAAGTTGATTTTTAAAAATTATAGCAACTACCTAATAGTACTGACTCTGTGTTAGGCTCTATCCTAAGGGTTTTAAACACATGAACCATTAAATTGTCATACTAACTCTGTGGAGTAGGGACTGCTGTTCTCACTAGTTTACAGATGAGGAAATTGGACACACAGAAGTGAAGTAATTTGCCCAGGTCACATAGCGAGTAAGTGGTGGGTTCTCTATTCAAACCCAGGGAGTTTGGCTCCAGAATCTGTGGGTTAAGAAACTTAACATCACCCTGTTTTTTGTTTGTTTGTTTTTGTTTTCGGCTGGGTATAGTGACCTTTGTTGATAGTACTTGACAAGGCAGGGTTCCCTAAGCCCCTGCTCTTCAGGGGGTCTGGGATGGAAGCTGTGGAGGTCAGGTGATTCTCAGTGTGTTGGAGGATTAATTTGGGCCAAGGACTCCCCAGTATCTGAGGGCCTCTCTTCCTCTAGCTGGGGCTGGTTGTCCAGGGGCTCCTTGGAGGCCATGTGGACCATAAGGTCCACCACCCTGTTGGTGTAGCCAGATTCATTGTCATACCAGGAAATGAGCCTGACAAAGTGATCACTGAGCAACCCCAGCCCCAGCATCAAAGGTGGAAGAGTGGGTGTCACTGTTAAGGTTGCAGGAGACAACCTGGTCCTCAGAATAGCCCAGGATGCCCTTGAGGGGCCCTCTGACACCTGTCCCATCACCTTCTTGATGTCATTGTATTTGGCAGCTTTCTCTAGGTGGCAGGTGAGGTCCACAACCAGCACATTGAGAGTGGGGACACGGAAGGCCTCCGGGTGAGCCGCTCATTCAGGTCAGGGATGACCTTGCCCCCGGCCTCGGCAACAGCAGTAGAACCAGGGGTGATGTTCTTGGCAGCCCCTCAGTCAGTACGCCACAGTTTTTCAGAGGGGCCATCCGCGGTCTTTTGGGAGGTAGCAATGGCACTGGCTATCGTCATGAGCCCCTCCTTGATGCCAAAGTTGTCATGGTTGACCTTGGCCGGGGAGCCAGTCAGTGGGTGGTGCAGGAGGCATTGCTGACAGTCTTGAAGGACTCTGTCACACTGTTCATGGTTTATATCCATCGCAAACATGGGGGCATCCCAGACGGGCGGAGATAGTGACCCTCTTGGCTCCACCTTTCACGTGAGCTCCGGCCTTCTCCAAGGCAGAGAGGGCACCCGTGGACTCCACAGCGTGTTTCGTGCCCTCCTCGCCCTGATGTCAGCGGAGTCTCGCTCCTGGAAGGTGGAGGTAGACTGTGCTGACGACAAGCTTCCTGTTCTCAGCTGTGACTGGGCCTTTGAGCTTGCCGTGGGGAGAAGCCGTACTGGAACATGTAGACCATGTAGCTGAGGTCAGTGAAGATGACAGTATCTACTTTGCCAGAGTTAAAAGTAGCCCTGGGCCTTGGCCAGTTGGCCTGGTGTGTGGATGTCCTAGGTTCGATACCCGGTCAGGGCACACATGAGAAGTGACCATCTGCTTCTCTTCCCTCCCTCTCCCCCTTTTCTTTCTCTTCTCCTCTTGCAGCCAGTGGCTTTATTGGTTCGAATGTTGGTCCTGGGCACCGAGGATAGCTCGGTTGGTCCAAGCATCAGCTTCAGGCTCTGAGGATAGCTCGGTTGATTCACGCATCGGCCCCAGATGGGGGTTGCTGGGTGGATCCCGGTCGGGGTACATATGGGAATCTGTCTCTCCCCTCCTCTCATTAAAAAAAGAAATTTTCCCTGGGCTCTGGCCGGGTGGTTCAGTGGTCGCAGGTTTGATCCCCAGTCAGGGCACATACTAGAAGCAATCAGTGAGTGCACAACTGAGTGGAGCAATGAGTCGATGCTGCTCTCTCTCTCTCTCTCTCTCTCTCTCTCTCTCTGTCTCTCCCCCACCCCCCACAATTAGTGGAAAATTAAAAAAAAAAGTAGCCCTGGTGACCAGGCACCCAGTATGGCCAAATCTGTTCATTCTGACCCTCACCGTCGTGTCCCAGGGTGTGGCTGCTTTCACCTGGCTTTGTGGAGGAAGACATGGCTGTCTGTTGAGCCAGGAGGAGCAGAGAGCTTTGGGTGATGTTTAATAGTTTAAGTCTGTCGTGAGCTTTTCAGATTGGAGTTTGGTGAAAGGGGGGCAGTGCCAGGACGTCAGCCCCCAGGCCCAGATCTCCTGCTGGGTCTTCTCTTGTGAAAGCAGCACCCCCAGAATGGCCCTGTTGGCTCAGACCGTCTGTGTGAGGGAATGAGAAAGCTCTGGTCCCTTCCTGTGTCCTGCCAGGCCCCTCGTTCAGGAGAAATGTAAACCAGCTTTCTCTCTGACTTACAGAGAAGGCCACGGACGGCTCCCTCCAGAGCGAGGACTGGACGTTGAACATGGAGATCTGCGACATCATCAACGAGACCGAGGAAGGGTGCGTGTGTCCCCCGACCCCCCCTCCCTGTGAGGCTCCTCAGCTCCCGGCTGTCACTCGGCGCCTGTTGGGGCATAAGGGTGTTGGGGGCTTTGGTTTTGTTTTTAGCCTCTTTGCCTTGATGTTTAATATGTTGAAGATTTTCCCTCTTCCTGTCCATTCCACCCCCCAGTTTCCAAGGGCAGTGCTGAGTTAGAGCAGTGACACCCTCTTTTAATAACCTGTTGTTAATCACAAGCAGAAATGAAGTTTCCTGGTTATTTGGTCCCAGTAGTCGTTTATGTCCCCAGCCAGATGGTCACCTCTGCCCTCCCCAGGAGTCGGGGGGGGGCTCCCCGGGCCACAGAGGGGGGCACAGGGCAGCATAGCGTCTCCCCAGACCTTCGGGCTCAGGTCCCTGCTGAGCCTGTTCCTGTTGTGCTCAGTGTCCTTCTACATTGTAGCGGCATTCTAGTCTGTTTGATCGTCTTCTGCTACATTGTAGCGGCATTCTAGCTGCACTTCTCCTGAGGTAGTCTGTGTTTGGCCCTCTGTCTACACCAAAACAACGGGTTTGCCATCACCATGGTGTCCCATCTCCAGAGTGGGGGGAGAACGCCTAGACTCGGGCACCCTGAGCTGCACTGTGAGTGTCATGTATAAACTGGGACCAGCCTCTTGAGGTTGGTCCTGCTTTTATTCAACAGATATGTGCCAAGTGCTGACCTTGTGCTGGGCCCTGGTGTGTGTCCTGAGGACACAGCAGTGAACAGGACAGACAGACTCCCTCCCCTTGGGTAGCGGACAGGCAGAGTGGGGCGGGGGCCATCAGCAAGATGACTAGAGCTCGCACCCTGGACAGCGGTGGTGGGACACACCGGGGGTTAGCTGTTCGCTGGAATGATCCTGGAAGCCTCACAGAAAATCACTGAACAAAGACTAGAGAGGAAGAGGGCTGGGGTGCAAGGGTTCTGCCGGAGAACTGCCCGGCAGAGGGAACAGCCACTGACCCTATGCCTGCACCTTTTAAAAAAAAATCTATTTAAAAGCCGTGCTTTTGGGAGGCTGGGGTCCTGATGCGAGCCCCACCAGCCTCTCCCTAAGTCCAGGGCCGAGGTCCCCTCCAGCCTGAGGCCTTGTGCGACCGCCAGCAGCCCCTTGTGTCCCGGGCCCGTGGTCATTAGTGAGGAGTGCCTGCCCAGGAATGCTTTAGACCCCATTTACCCGGCCTCAGCCAGTCCTACCCAATTAGGGCATAGGCACACGGACCTGGAAGTGCTGATGCGGTTCTGATGGGTGGCTCTGATGGCGACCTGAGACCTGGCTCATCTCCGTGACCATTTTTGGATCTTCAGCTCACTGAAGCTTTGTCTGTTCCCCAGTGTGAACAGGAAGGGGCTCAGATGAGTAACCTCAGCTGAGTGTGGGTGGGGCAGGCCCGCTAAGGAGCATTCAGCCTGACCAAGTGGTGGCACAGTGGATAGACCGTCAGCCTGGGGCACTGAGGACCCAGGTTCAAAGGTCGCTGGCTTGAGCCCAAGGTCACTGGCTTGAGCAAGGGGTCACTGACTCAGCTGTAGGTGCCTCTCCCCCCCCCGCCCCCCCCCCCCCAATTAAAGCACATATGAGAAGCAATCACTGAACAACTAAGGTGCTGGAACTATGAGTTGATGCTTCTCATCTCTCTCCCTTCCAGTCTGTCTGTCTCTTGCTAAAAAATAAAAATAGATAAATAAAGGAGGAAGCATTTCAGAAGTGGTAGTTCTGGAGCCAAAGGACAAGATCAGTTTAGTGTGGCTGGAAAGGCTGTCTTTCATGAGTCTGAGTTCTGAGGTGACTCGGACAACTGAAGATGGCTCAGAGGCTAGGTCTGAGGCCCTGGGGGCAGTCCTCAGGGGTCAGCCTTTCCTTCCAGAACTGCCAGGGTCTGGGCATCTCTCGCCTGTCTTTGCCTCCTGGTTCTTCCTGCTCCATCTTGGCTCTTGATTCTCTCTTCTTTCCTTTCTCCCTGTTTCCAACTCCTTGCTGTCTAATCTGCTGCTGGTGCTTGAAACTTTGCAACTCCCCTGACATGCCTTTGATCCTCCTTGAGGAAGCTTCTTCCCCAGGGAGAGAGATAAATACTTGCTTCTGTGCTCACCCAGTCACTCCCAGGCAGTACTTGCCGAGGATGAGTTTTCTTTTTAACTCCAGCCTGGAGTCTGCTGCCTGTGATTTCCTTCCACCACCGTTAGCCCACACCGGGAGAGCTCTGAGCGTCTGTCTGCTGTGAGCTGCAAGTGGTCGCAGCCCTGGAAGCTGTTCCCGTTTTTCTGTTCTCTGGAGGTTCAGGAGGAGAGGAGGGAGACCAGTCTGAGAGGGTGGCAGCCACGGGTCAGGGCTGCCCGTAGCTGGGCAGAAACCTTGAGGGAGGAAGCCAGTCCATGCTCCTGGCAGCAGCTGCTGACCTGCACCAGCTCAAGTCCACAAACAGTCCTCAAAGTGGAGAGTTTGTCACGTCCCATATTTGCAGAAGTCAGCATTCCTGTCTGGAGACTGCGGCCATGCTGCAAACATACTCAGCAGGGACCCAGTCCCCAGAGAGCCTTGTCCCCCAGCCCTTGTATCCAGGAGCCAGGAACCCTTGCAGGCGGCCATTGTCCACACTGGGAATGGGAAATGAGGCTCAGGGATTTTTAAGTGTCTTCTACTCTGTTTCTGTCTGAGTCTGTCTGACTAGCAGAGCTTCCCCCGTCCCCTCCTCCTCCACGTGTGGAAGGACTTTCCCACTTGGTAAGTAGATCATAAATGTTTCAGAGCCGTAGGAATAGGAGGCTCCTGACTTACCCACCTTCAGCTTTGGAAAGACCCAGCCACATAGCCACGTCAGTGTGTAGAAGGCTGGAACTCACTTGTGAGAACAAAAGACAGGCCTGCAGATGGGTGAACGCTCCCCAGAGCTCGGGTGATGGGTCATCAACAGCAGGGCTTTGTACTGGAGGTGGCTGTTAGCTTCCACACTGTTGTTTAATCCTGACTTAGAATAAATTAAGCAATGTATTAGACACAAGGACAGTACCTAATAGGTGCTTTTAGAGGGCTGGTTGGGGACCCTGACTCTCAGCTCTAACAGTGATTTAAGGAAGAATGTGCTCCAAGTTCTAAATGAGCTTCTGAACATGACCTGTTGGTAAACTGGACACTGCCTGTACTTCTGTGAGATTCTCTCTGGGAATTCACATCAAATCTGTCACCTAAAAGCACACTGTTCCTTGGGTTTTGAGTAGAAGGAAGTTTTCTCAGAGGAAAAGGAGCCGCATGGAACTGGGGAGGAGCCAAACACCCAGTTCCAAGCAAGGACCGGCCATTCTCTCTGTCTGCCTCTGGTTTCTTCCGTGTGCCCATGGACCAGTGGGTTGGTTATTGTTTTGGATAAATAATGCTAGTATGTGATACAGAATTCAAAAGGCCTGCAAATAGATAATCCAGTGGAAAACTTCCTGTGTCACCCAGTTCCCGACGAAGGGGCAGCGAGGGTGACCAGCTTCTTGTGGCTCTCTCCAGAGTGTCTTTGCTGTGCTGGCCTGAGCGCCGTGTGTGTGCTGCTGTCCTGTGTGCCTGAGACAGCAGCACGCCCTGCGCACTGCTCTGCGGACTGCGCTGTTCCGTCTGCTCCTCACTGGTGCGTAGGAGCGGCTCTTCTTCTGTTTGTTTTCTTCTTTACAGGGACAGAGAGAGAGTCAGAGAGGGATAGACAGGGACAGACAGACAGGAACGGAGAGAGGTGAGAAGCATCAATCATTAGTTTTTTGTTGCAACACCTTAGCTGTTCATTGATTGCTTTCTCACATGTGCCTTGACCGCGGGCCTTCAGCAGACCGAGCCACCCCTTGCTGGAGCCAGCGACCTTGGGTCCAAGCTGGCGAGCTTTTGCTCAAGCCAGATGGGCCCGCGCTCAAGCTGGCGAGCTCGGGGTCTCGAACCTGGGTCTTCCGCATCCCAGTCCAATGTTTTATTCACTGCGCCACCGCTGGGTCAGGCAGGAGCGATTCTTCTTTGCGGCTGAGCACTATTTCGTTATGTGGATAACATGAATTAATGTAACCTGTTTCGTGTTGATGGACATTCAGTTTGTTTCCAATCGTTTACATTTACAAACATGCTACAGCAAGTAACTTTGTACCTGTGTGCGAGGGTCCTGATGTGTTCTTTCCTCCAGGCCAAAGGATGCCATCCGCGCCCTGAGGAAGAGGCTGAATGGGAACCGGAACTACAGAGAAGTGATGCTGGCGCTGACAGTGAGTGTCGCCCCGAGCGGGGGGGGGGGGGGGGGGGGAGCATCTGGGGAAATCCGTGCTCCTGACTTGCCCCACTTACAGGGCTCCCCTCTGTCCTCTGTGCCACTGGATGGCTGGTGCGTGCCCCGCTGGAGTCCACTGGAGCCTTCCCGCAGCTCCCCTGGGTTCTTCCACCTCCTTTCAAGTGGGGCATGAACTTGGGAGTGTAATCTGCAGAAGGGCAGTGCTGACTGGCACAGAACCCCAGAGCAGAGACACCCAGGTGCTGCCCAGCCTCTGGGCTCCCTGCTTCTCTGGGTGCCAGTCTCTGTAAAAGGCTCACTTCACCCCTACCTGCCCACTGCCAAGCTTTTCAGAGGTTAGCACTAATGTTTGCAGTCACCTTCCAAAATAGGTCTTGTCGCCCCTCACAGGGGTGAAAACTTGAGGCTCAGAGAGGTGTCAGGGTTTGCCTAGACTTCCCAGCTGGTGAGGGACTCAGCGGTGGATTCTGGGGGGAGAGCTGAGTGTCCCTAGGAGGTTCTGGAGAAAGGCAGCCCAGTGACTCCTGTCAGAAAAGAGCAGATCAGGTGTTTGCCCCTCCTTAAAATGTCACAAGGGACAACTTGAGGTGTTACTTCTGTCTCTAAAGGCTAACAGTTTTCAGATGTGGCAAAATCTGAGCCACAGTATTTCTTTAAAAAAAAATTTTTTTTTAACTTTTAAATTATAGTTGACATATTTCTGGTGTACAAACCCATGATTAGATTATTATTTACCTTATGAGTTGTCGTTCTGACAGATCTAGTAGCCATCTGACGCTGCGTGGTTGCTAGGATATAGTATTGCCTGTCCCCCCCGGGCCACACTTTCCACCCATACCTCACTCCTTCCTCCCATCTGGCAACTCTCAAAATGTCTCTGTATCTGAGTCTGGGTTTTTTTTTTTTTATGATGATATGATAATGATTATTGATTTTAAAGAGAGAGAGAAACATAGATTTGTTGTTCCACTTATTTATCCATTCGTTGATTCTTGTCTGTGCCCTGACCGGGGCTCGAACCCGCAACCTTGGTGCATTGGGATAGTGCTGTGAACAACTGAGCTATGCAGCCTGGGCCTCTATGAGTCTGTTTTTGTTCTACTTGTTTGTTTACTTTGTTTTTCAGATTTCACACGTAAGTGAAATCGTCTGACACTTGTCTTATTCTGTCTGGTCTGTTTCACTTGGTGCAGTCACCTCTAGGTCTGTCCCACTGTTGCCCGTGGCAGGAGTTCATTCTTTTTTGTGGCTGAGCCGCATTCCATTGCCTACCTGCAGCACTTCTTCATCCACTCATCTACTGACGGACACTCAGGTGGCCTCCACATCTCGCTGTAGTGAACGAAGCTGCAGCGGACGTGTGGACGAATATGTCCTTTTTGGTTTAGCATTTTGGGTTTTTTCAGATATATACCCAGAAGTGGAATTGCTGGGTCCCTTTTTGTCTGTTATAGCCTTTTTGTTTTATAGTCTACTCTGGTAAATAGATTATGTTTGGGAAGACTACTTAATACTTAAGTAAGTATACCAGGCTTTTTTTGTTTCCATTTTCATGAAATATTTCCTTCCAGCCCTTTACTTTTTCAGTCTGTGTGTGTCTTTCAATCTGAACTGAGTCTCTGGTAGACACGTATGTAATGGCGGTATTGTTTAGTTACCCACTCAGCGACCATATGTCTCTTTATTTGTTTTTTATTGATTGATTTAAGAGAGAGTGGAGGGGGGAAGGGAGAGAGAGAAAGAGAGGAACATAAATCTATGTGTTCCTGTATGTGTCCTAACTGGGGATTGAACTAGCAACCTCTGTGCTTTGGGATGAAGTTCTAACCAACCAAGCTATCTGGCCAGGGTCCTATGTCTTTTGACTGGAGCATTTAAAGTAATTGTTGATAGATACATATTTATTGCCATTTTATGATTCATATTTTTAATATTTTTTTTCTTCTATTTGAAAATAGACCCTTTAACATTTCCTGTTATACTGGTTTAATGGGGATGAAATCCTTTAGCGTTTCCTTGTCAGGGAAGCTCTTTTTCTTTTTCTTTTTGTGGGAGAGAGAGAGAGAGAAGGACAGGCAGGGACAGACAGACAGGAAGGGAGGGAGATGAGAAGCATCAACTTGTTGCAGTACTTTAGTTGTTCATTGATTACTTCCTCATATGTGCTTTGACTAGGGTGGGGGGGCTCCAGCCAAGTCAGTGACCCCTTGCTTAAGCCAGCAACCTTGGGCTTCAAGCCAATGACCTTTGGGTTCAAGCCAGTGACCTTTGGGCTCAAGCCAGTGACCCTGGGGTCATGCCTATGATCCCACGAGCAAGCCAGAGACTCTGTGCCCAAGCTGGTGAGCCCGCGCTCAAGCTGGCAACTTTGGGGTTTTGAACCTTGGACCTCAGCGTCCCAGGTCAATGCTCTGTCCACTGTGTCATCACCAGTTAGGCCCTAAGTATTTTTTATATTTTGATTCGAGTGGTCAGATCTTTGCTGCCCATCTAGTGGTGCCTTTGGGCGACCATGCAATGTGCAGGTCCCCTGTCCCAACACCAAAGGCCCTGGCCTCGTGCACCTTGCGTGGTCCCCTGTCTGCTTTTATAGCCTTCTTGTCTCCACTCACCCTGCTGGTCGCTGTCAGTTCTCCTGCTCCCTGTGGGCCTTCCCCACACTTCACATCTGTACCCGGAGGTCCTGAGCGGTTCCTTCACATCTGTACACGAATGGAAGTTACCCGGAGGTCCTGAGCGGTTCCTTCACATCTGTACACGAATGGAAGTTACCCAGAGGTCCTGAGCGGTTCCTTCACATCTGTACCCAGAGGTCCTGAGCGGTTCCTTCACATCTGTACACAAATGGAAGTTACCAGAGGTCCTGAGCAGTTCCTTCACATCTGTACACGAATGGAAGTTACCCGGAGGTCCTGAGCGGTTCCTTCACATCTGTACACGAATGGAAGTTACCAGAGGTCCTGAGCGGTTCCTTCACATCTGTACCCGGAGGTCCTGAGCGGTTCCTTCACATCTGTACACGAATGGAAATTACCGGAGGTCCTGAGCGGTTCCCGCGGGGGCCGTAGCGCCTGGACTGGAAGCGGCTGTCTCATTGCTTCGGCACCTCTGCTTACTCTGTGGCTTCGGCTGCACTCTGGAAAATTGCTGCTCTGCCTCTCGTGCCCCACAACCCACAGGGACAGCTTTTTCCAAGGGCCTTTTTGGCAGAGTGGCCTGCAATGTATTGCGGGGCCTCCTTGGGCTGAGTGGTCCCTGCAGCCGGGGAAGACCTCCTGCAGCTCCTGCTCCATCAGTGTGGGGGGCTCTGTAGCATATGCCCTCTTTGTCCGGGGCCTGTCCAGGCTTGTGTGTCTGAGCCCCAGTCCCGGAAGACGTAAGCGTGTGCTCCTGAAGGTGCAGCGTGTCCTGGGCCACTGCTGCCTGCTCCTTTTGCCAAGTGCTTTCCCACCACGTGCTCTTCCCAGCCTCCTGGTCCTCATGCAAGAAAGCATGCTTCCTGCCGCAGCCCACTGCTGGGTAGGGACAGCTAGAAGGAGATCTTAGAGGATCCGAGAAAGCGGGGCGAATGTGAGTCCCTAGAGGGCAGGAAGACCACCTTGCTGTCCCCTGGAGTCCAGCATGGGCAGAGGCTATAAAAGAGACATCCCTCTCCCCCTGAGTGAGGGAAGTCTCAGCAGTGGAGGATGCTGGGCTTCGGAGTCCTCCTCAGCGTCCTGGTGGACCCTGGAGTGTCCCAGGCGGGCAGTAGTGGAGAAGGAGTGCTTACAGCTGGTTGGAGCTGCCAGGCTCAGGACAGGCTCTGGCTCCGGCCTTCTCGGGAGCATACTGGCATCTCCCTGCCTCAGTCTCCTCATCGCCGTGATGGGATAATACCCACCTTGCAGGCCTGCTTCAAGGGCCACGTGAGGAAGCCCGAAATCAGCACAGACTGCCTGTCTTTTCTCGGGTGAGGAGATGAGGGCCCCAGGAAGGCTGGCTGGAGTCCGTCCTGTGTCTGGCTCTGACCAGTGGTCCACTTTTTTACCAAGGCCAGCTCTCCACCTTCCAGCCTCCTCACTCTCAGAAAACAGGGTGGTCATGTCCACTTAAAAAGCGATGGGTAATCAGAGTTTGAATGAAATGGCATGTCCTGTGAAGCCACCCCCACAGCTCCTGCCACACAGTCTGTGTTTGGTTAGGGTTAAGGTGATGGACCTTTCTTGACAGCCATGCTTTGTCATTGTGTGAGCCTGGCTCTGTGGAATGGCTGCATAAGGTAAGCCGGGTCGGGTTAGTTTGGGCAGCTAAGGCAGTCAGACTCTCCCCGTTGCTGGTGTTGTCCTTCTAAGAAGGCATCCCCCACTGGTCAGCTGTGGCAGTGCGGGGTGCTGCCATGGGGACAGTCAGGTGACTGAACGGGTTGATCTGCTGAAAGCTAAGAAATTCAGAAAGCTGTGGTCCAGCCTGGAGAAACCGTCTAGCTGATACCTCTTGAGTTCCAGGGGGCTTCCCCCTGGTCCTGTGGGGACTGAGAAGCTGTCCCTTTACTTGAGTGTGGACTGCTGCTATCTGACTGGTGGCCATGTTGTCCCAATTCTCATTTACAGTCCCTCCTCTGTGCAGGGCACTGTGCTGGGTGCTTCAGGCATACTCTGCCTCGTTCTTACACTAGGCCTGTAACGGGGAGCCCTGTGCCGACTCTGCAGATGAGGAGGCTGAGGCTCACACAGACTTGTCCTGGGCCATTCAAGAGAATGCGGTGGAGCTGAGACTCAAGCCCACACTGGCCATCTGACTAGAACCCACACATGCCTGTGCTTTTCGGAATGGCTAAGGCCTGTGTAACTCATTTTTCCAGAAAAGACAGGAGCAGGTAGGGTTTGAAGTTTATACATAGACCATAAAGAATTTTTTTAATGTTTATTTTATTGATTTTTTCTTTTTTTTTTTTTTGAGAGAGATTACTTTGTTTCTGTATGTGTCCTGACTGGGGATCGAACGGCAACCTCTGTGCTTCAGGATGACGCTCTAACCACTGAGCCATGCAGCCAGGGCATGGGTGTACCTAGACCTTAAAGCTTACTGGCAGCTGAGGCCCACAAGCCATTTATTAACGGTGCAAATTCCTTTGTCATTTTCCATTTGAGTTGCAGAATATTGGTTGTGTGGTGTGCGTGTGCGTGTGCGTGCGTGTGCTTCCTCACATGCAAGGGGCAGTGACTCACTGGGTAATTCAGGCTGTCGTGCAGTCTTCTCTTGTGACAGAGCATGTGTCCTGTTGGCTGATGCCATACATCCAGAAACCCAGAGAGAGGAGCTAAAATGCTAATTTTCAGAGCCTGCTCAGTCATTTTGATCCCATTGAAACATCAGCATCCTTCTCATGCAAAACTGATGCCTAAATTAACAACTAATTGCCTGATTATTGTGCAGGGACAGCCAGCAAGGGGCTGCACTGGTCCCGGAGGGAGGACCGGATCAGAGTGTGTGGGCGCCTGTGCCGTGTGGGCTGGTTCTAACGGAGGGGGTCGGAGAGGCAGTCGAGGAGAAGGAGAGAGAGGGCGCTGGCAGCTCCTCAGGAGCCCGTGGTGGTTACCTCTCTCCTTCCCTCCCACGTCAGGTGCTGGAGACATGTGTGAAGAACTGTGGCCACCGCTTCCACGTCCTCGTGGCCAACCGCGATTTCATCGACAGCGTCCTGGTCAAGATCATCTCCCCCAAGAGCAACCCTCCTGCCGTTGTGCAGGACAAGGTGCTCGCTCTGATCCAGGTAGGTCAGCTCCTCCCGTCCAGTTTGTGGAGACAGTCAGATGGGGCCTCTCATCTGTGAGTCTTCATCTTGCCCGCCATTTGGAAGAAAGAATGGAGGCTTCTGGGTTTAAATTCTTGTTGCAGAATACTTCTTTTTTACACTTATCCCACTGGAATGAAACCCTAAGTTAGTGATGGCGAACCTATGACACGCGTGTCAGCACTGACACACATAGCCATTTTCAATGACACGGGGCCACATACCAGAGAAGTATGGGGCCACATGCCGAGAAGGACGTTTCATCCTCGGCTCCTGCACGGCCAGGTGCAGAAGCCGAGGATAAAACACTTGCTGTAGTGTAGACACTCTGTGCCGGAGGTCTGTAGGCCAGAACAACAGAACTCTGGCACAGAGCAGCTAGTTCTGGAATTTCCGGTTAGGCCGTTTTTCTCAAAGTGACACACCACCCGAGTTGTGCTCGGTTTTTTGGCGAATTTTGACGCACCAAGCTCAAAAGATTGCCCATCACTGCCCTAAGTGGTGGCTGTCCAACCAGTTGACAGAAGCTTTACCGAAGTTTTCTGGGTGCCCAGAAAGGGCAGGTGGCGGGGGGCGGGGGCTTGACAGGACTCTGAGCCATCAGGAACAATGTGGAATAGGAAAGGTCATTTTAGAGCCATATGCAGGGCTGGTGGGGGCCAGCTCTGGGGCAGGCTGGGGAGTAGGGGGCAGGTGTTGTTAGGAGTGATATTTCTTTTATTTATTGATTGATTTTAGAGACAGAGGAAGGAGAGAGAGAGAAACATTGATTTATTGTTCCACCTATTTATGCATTTATTGCTTGAGTCCTGTATGTGTCCTGACTGGGGATCCAACCCACAATCTTGGTGTATCGGGACAATGCTCTAACCAACTGAGCTACCCGGCCGGGGTTGAGATGACGTTTCTGTTGGACCTTGAGGGATGGTGAGGAGCCCGGTGGAAAGGTCAGGAGCACAAGAAGCATCACAGGTGGAGAGAGCGGCATGTGCAAAGGCCCAGATGCACCAGAGAGGGCGGCTGACACATACGGATGTATTTGCTATTAATTGCTCTGTAGCAAAATTGTCCCAGAATTTAGCAGCTTAAACAACAAACTGCTTATTATCTCAGGTTTCTGTGGTTTAGGAGTTCAGGAGAAGCTCAGCTGGGTGACTCTCTCAGAAACTCTCAGAAGATTGCAGTTGAGATGTTGACCCGATTGCCTCATTGAAGGCTCAGCTGGATCTAGAGGAGCCACTTCCACGTAGCTGACCTACGTGGCTATTGTCAGGAGTCCTCCATTCCTTGCTGATGGTCGGTAGGAGGCCTAGTTTCCTGCCACGTGGACTTCTTGAGTGTCCTTGTGACATGGCAGCCGGTTTTCCGTAGAGCAAGTGATCCCAGAGAGAGTGAGGAAGAAGCTGCAGTCCTGAGAGGACTGGGCCTCAAGAGCAGGGGGAGCGACCGTCCCTCTTGAGGAGAAGAGGGCACTCTGAAACCTCACCTTGCGTGGGGAGTGGAGCGTTGCCAAGAACCTCTGCGGCCGGCAGGTGCGGCTAGGGGCGTGGTCAGGGCTCAGAGCGGGTGCCAGGGGCGTGGTCAGGGCTCAGAGCGGGCGCCAGGGGCGTGGTCAGGGCTCAGAGCGGGCGCCAGGGGCGTGGTCAGGGCTCAGAGCGGGCGCCACATGTGCTGGGGGGGGGGGGGTGTCTCTGCTTCAGCCAGAGGTGGGGAGCCATTGCATGTTGCTGAGCTGGGCCTTCAGTCCGATCTGGTTTTCATTTCATTTTATTTTTTATTTTTCCATTGATTTGAGAGGGAGAGAGAGGGAGGATGGGGGAGAGGGGAACAAACAAGGAAAGAGAGAAAACCATCAACTCGTTCACTTAGTTCCATTTATTGCATTCACTGATTGCTTCCTGTATGTGCCCTGACCAGGGGTCAGACCCATGACCTCGGCGCACTGGGGCGACGCTCCACCCACTGAACGACCTGCCCAGGGCAGATTGGGATTTTAGACAGAGCACTCTTGTGACGGGTGACAGGCACGTCCAGTGCGGGGTGGTTATGTCGTGGCATAGGGAAGATGTGAGCCTGCAGGAATCAAGAGGAGAGGGGAGAACCCCCCAGGCGGTGGGGGTGAAGCTGTGAGGGCTGGGTGCAGAGGGATTGGGGGTGGGCTTAGGCGGTGGTGGCGTGAGGCTGGAGAGGAGAGAGCGGCCTGAGCCAGAGAGTCCATTGGCTCTGTCCCTTTTACCTGCACCCTGTACTTAAGAGACCCCGCCAGCACCTGGACTCTTCTCCATCATTCAGACGGTCCTGAGACCTCACGTCACCCTCTTGTATGTTCTTCAGTACCTCTTCAAGTGCTAACCTTCCTCTCACATTCTGAGCTCCCCGAGAGCCCAGGGACACAGTATCCCAGGGTCTAGAGCAGGTGACTGTGTTGTTGGTGTTCAGTAAGATGTTGTTTTTCTTAATGAATGAATGAGTGGAATTAGCTGACGCTCTTAAGAAAGAAAGGAACGTGTGTGACCGCAGAGCCCTCACCCGCTTCCTTACATTGTCCCTGTGCCTTCACCTGGCACCAGACACACATCTCTCTCTCTCTCACACACACACGCACACACAGGCACAAATCAACTCAGCCCCTCCCCATTCCCACCTATTCCCCAACAACCCCCTCACTCTGGGATGTCCCCAGCATACTGCCTGGCCCCATTGCCCCTAGTATTTAATGTCAGGGAAATGAACACTGGCTTTTTCTCACAGAAGATGGGGTGTCCCAGCCCCCAGGAAGGCCAGGTGAGGTCTCTTTGGGGTCAGGCCCAGACGGAACACTTCCTGTGGCTGGTCCCAGTGGGTTGTCAGCTGCTCCCTGGCAAGCATAGCGTGGGAAGGGTCATGGTCCACACTTCCTGTGCTGACTGTGGGGACTCCTGCCGAGTCCCCTGGCTCACCCCTCGATGCCAGCCCAGCACACCCTGCCCTGACCTCCAGAGCTTTCCCGTCAGTCAGCACCGCCTCCCAGCACTGCTTCTCCGACGGTCTGACCTTGAGGGTAGTTGAACATCTCTCTGTGGTCTGACCTTGCAGGTAGTGTGACCTCTCTCTGGTCTGCGTTCCTGCCTCTCTCCCCCAGGCCCGGGTCTATTAGGTCAGTCCAGGGCAGTCAGGGGCCCACACCCGTGTTCTGAGGACGCCCCCTGCTGGCCCGGCAGCAGCATGTGCACCGGCCTCCAGGGACCTGAGCGGCATGGGGCCAGGCTCCGGCCAGGCCAGGACACGCAGGACAGTCCCCCTGGTCCACCTGGGAAAACCCAAGGGCTCTAGGTAACGGTACTTCCAGGTGGGCTTTCCCAGGTGGTGGCGCTTCCTGAGGAACTTGTCACGGCTGACCCGGTGCAGAGAGGGCGGGCAGCGGGCGTGGCTTCTGGAATGGGGTGAATAACGAATAAACAAGATTAGGCTTTTCTTTTACTTTTTACTGAATTACATATATAGAAAAACACATATTAACCAAGCATATACAGCTCATAAGTTTGTACAAACAGGACACACCCGTGTCATCAGCCACTGTGTGTGAGGCAGAACAGCGCACTCTCCAAGAGCCCCTGTGCCAGGGTGGACCGCCCGGCTTCTCCCGTGCAGGTGGGTTGCTGGTGCTGCCATGTCCCTGTGGCCGTGCTGTTTGCAGGCCTCGCCTCGTCACGGAGCATGACAGCTGCCTTCTGCCCCCATGGCTCACACCGCGGGGCTGTGTCTGCTGGGTGCACGCCCGCGGTTCATTCTCTCTCCTGCCTTTGGTGGCTCGCAGTGTCTCCAGGGGCTGTTATGAAAAATGCTGCACCCCAGCCAGGTCGCACGTGGGTTAGAGCACTGTCCTGAGGTGCAGAGGTTGCTGGTTGACCTGGTCAGGGCACACAGGAACAGATAGATGTCCTGCCTCTCTCTCTCCCTTCCTCTCTCACTAAAGTCAATCAACAAATGTTTTTTAAAAATAAGAAAAAAAATGCACTTAAAGAAAGAAAAAATGCAGCTGTAAGCATATGGATTCATTTTTATTGGGTATGGAGTTGAACAGGTGAAACTGTCCTCTTTGTTGGTCAAAATGGTTGAACATTAGCAGTTTTATGTGGTTCAGCCTAACGGCCGGGAGTGAAATCGCTGGCTGGTGGGGAACGCCCCATCTGCTTCAGTAGTTGCACCTGCAGCCTGCGTTTTCTTCTGCCAGCGTGAGGATTCAGCTGGACTCACACCCCACCAGTGAGCCCCATCTGCGTCGTCACAGCCCCTCTGAGGAGCACGCAGATGTATCACATCCTGTCAACCTTTTCTTAACTCCTTTGAGAAAGAAGGTGGTTTTATTTACCTGCTGAGTGGAAATAAAACCCCCCAGAGAGTCTGACTGTCCCCCTGGGAGAGCTAGTAGGCTGTCATAAAACAGCCAGATTGAAGAGAGGCGCCGCTAACTGCAGGTGCCAGAGCTGTGACCCACTCTCCCCGCCTCCTCGTCATCATCCTCATCAGCGGGGCAGTCCAGGTGCCCCCTTGTCGGGAGGTGGCGCCGAGTCAGCTCCCACCCTGCCCTCAGGGAGTAGAGCTCTGAAAGCATTTACCCCGCTGGAGTGTGACTGCTGTGGTGTTTGCCCTTTGGGGAGGGAGCCGGTCTCCCTGGTGGCAGGAGAGGAGACCTGGAGAACAGAGCGACCCAGCAATCAGCGCGCCCCCTCCCAGCGTTTGAACTTCCTGAACCTCCACTGTGATCTCTGGCTGCATTTCCTTCTGTTTTGTGTTTCATCCTATGGAGAAGACGAGAAGGATACTGCCACTCTGCCGTCCCTCAGCCTCCCCTTGATACTGTCTCCAGAATCAGAGACGATGTCATCCTTGTAGAGGAGCCTCGTGGTGGCCATACCTCTCCTGCTTCTCCCCGCTCCACTCCCCCACCCCACCTTGTCTCAGCAATGGGGTCCAAGTACTCTCTCCACTGAGGAAAGTGAGCTGTCGGTGGGAGGGGCGTGACGAGCTGGAGGTGTGTTGTGGGAAGATGTCAGAGGACTGGTGGCAGGTACAGGGGCGCACACAGAACACGATAGAAACCTCCTCTGTCCAAAGAACAGAGCCCATTGTTTAAACCCATAATTGCTTATTGATCTGAAACTTGTCCGAACTTGAGGGTTACAGAAATGAGTAGGGTGTGGCTCACGATTGCATAAGGTTTGGTGCACAAGCTACAGGAACAAAGGAAGTAAAGGCACGAGTTTCTTCTTTTCCTTCATTAGACCTTCCTCGAGGTCTTCCAGCCGCCTAACACTGTTGGCGCACAGGAAAGGAAGAGCTATTTAAAGAGCAGCAAGGTGGCCACTCGGCCACCAACCAGCCAGTGCCGGAGACGGGGACCCGCAGAGGGCACCAGCACCATCCTGGCACTCCGCTTTCTGAGGGCACCCTGCCAGCACCACCTCTCTGGGGCGCCGGCATCAGGTTGGGGACCTAGAGCACACCAGGTCCCCTGAGGTTTTCCGTCCCTCCCCTGGAAGAGCTGCCCCATTCTCTGAGTCGGCTGTCTGTCTGGAGGGGCTCCTGCTTCACCACTGTCACCTCAGTCTGCTGACAGCCTAAGTGGCCTGCTTCCTCTGCTCTCTGAGGTAGAGCAGGAAAGATGCTTAGTAACCACGAGGACGGAATTTGGTCTAACTGAACAAACGCTCACAGGCTCCTTCTCTGTGTGAGGGCGAGACCGCATGCCTTCAGAGGTGTGGCCCAGTCGGGAAGAAGACAGCAGCACAGGTGCTTGGGCTGGAAGCACACAGCGTCTCTGGCTCTCTCCCACGTCTGTCTCCACGTGTGACCATTCCTGCAAAGGTGCCCCACCACTACCCCGTCCCCTGGTCAGCGTCAGAATCTGTTCAGTAGGGAACGTTTTCACAAACATATGTTTTCCCAGCAGCCACCTCACCTGAGCCACACAGGGGCCCCGTGCAGGGGTGCAAATGGCGGCAGGCTGGAGGGTGTGGATCAGCCAAAACTGCTTGGTTGCAAGTGACAGGTGCCTACCTCAGCTTGCCCAGGCAAAGAGGAAGGCTCGTCACGGGAAGGCAGGGCTGCCTAGAGCCCTGGGGTACGACGGGACCTGGACAAAAGGGACCAGAGAAGCCTCCAGATCTGCCTGTGTGTCTGCACCTCCCAGCATGCAGGTCGGGGCTGGCACATGGCAGCCTCCCCGGGTCCACTCTGTAGAGGACAGCTTCACCCACCCAGACAGCAGCCCAGCAGTTTTGAGGTCCAAGGCTAGACTCCCGGGAGGAAGAGTAGCTGATGGGCCCAGCGTGGGCTGTGTCCCCACCCCCACCCCTGCCTCAGTCCCTCGGAAGAGAGGCCTGTTGATTCTCTTTGGGCGAGTGAGTGCCCCAGCAGTCACCGCAGGCTGGAGGGAGAGTGATGGTTCTTTGATCTTCATTCTCTCTCATTTAGCTGCTGCGGGGAGTGAGATGAATTAGAGGGGCCCCTGAGTTATTTGTTCTCCCATAGAAATAGAGGCCTAAAGCAACACCAGGAAGAACTGTCATTCTGTTTTTCTCCCAGCCTTCCACAGTAGGCTGTGAGACTAGTCTTAGACACTTAAGTTTAGGCATCAACTGAAATGCTAGCGCATTGAAGCTAGAGTTCTAAGACCCAGCTGGAGTTGGAATCCAGTGGCTTGAGGCCAAAGCAGCTGGTGCAGGATGAGGCTGGGGCGCTCCCCCGGGGGCGGGCCTGCATTGTTGCTGCACTGGGCTGGTATTTCAGACAGGCCTCAGCAGGCACCTTTGACCTGACTCAGAACTCAGAAGGATGCATGGGGCATCCCAGGAGCGGCCGTGCTGATGCTGGGTTCAAATCCCTGAGTGTGCAAGTGGAAATAAGCGTATCAAGGAAGTGGGGCCCCGTGTGTTTCTACGAAGTGAGGTGCGTCCGTTGTCATTAACAAGACTTTGGAAGCTGACTTTTTAACTTCAAGAGGGTCTGCTGGTTAGAGATAGAGTTTCTGTGGCTGCTTCAGGATTGGTTGGGACACGTGGCTGGAGCCAGGTGGGCAGTTAAATGCGGAGACAACAGCAGAATTCACGACAGATCCCTGGCCCCAGAGGCTCTGCCTTCTGCTGTGCATATATATGTACGGTGGTGGGACAGCTCGGGAGAGCTGGACCCCGCTGCGGGCAGCCATCTGGGTATACTTCTTCTTCCTCTTTTCTAAACGTATTCTGTAACTTCCAAAGAACAGATTTTTAAGAGTTCTATGAATCCGTGATAAGTAGCAATCTGTTTAAATACTTGTTCTTGCCTCTCTGTGCTGTATTTTCATGTATGGGAATCTAGTGGCCATGCTTTCCTGTGTGTGGACACTGTGGGCAGCATGGGCTTTCCCACCCCAAGCCTGTGTCATCTCACCCGTCAGGACAGGCCGAGGCCGGCCGTCTCCGCCTCAGTGTTCTCTCATCCACAGGGAACCCCAGAGTCGGCCTCCTTCCCAGTCGCACACCAGTTTCTCCTGCCCTTCCTGCTCAGCTTGCCCGTGGTTCCCATCAGGTTCGCAGAGAGGAATTGCACGAGGCCCAGGGGGCAAAATGGTGGACTTGATTAGCTCATCTGGGTGCAGGTGTGCCGAGGCCGAGAAAGGCATCAGTCCTGAGAAGAGGGAGTCTGGGGAGTGTATAGGGTTTGACAGCTCCTGCTGACGTGGGCACTGCCAGGGAGCTGGCAGAATGTGGTCTGTCCCTTGGAATCTGGGTGGGTCAGTCTGCAGTTAGTCAGTTCCAGGAACACTGATGTGGTGTTTGCAGCTGTTGAGTTTCTCAACCACGTCTGCTCCTCTCGGGTTAGACTGTGGTCACTGTGAGCTGCAAAGTCCTGGTGAAAAGAGGAGTTAGGAGGGGCAGAATGGAGCTCATTTTTGTTCCACCTGACAGCCCCTGCTCGGCTGATCAGAGCTCTGCAGAGTACATGCAGAGAGGAGACGGGGCTGCAGACCTGTGGCACCCCGGCCCAAGCGGCAGATGGTCCTCGTCACACCTCTCAACTGTTCAGCACCAGAAATGGATTTCTTTGCCATGAGGGACATGCCAGCGTTTCAGGGCACGCTGCAGAGCTTGGGTGTCATTTCTCCGTCTCTTCTCCAAGGAAATAGTACACACGCTCAGTTACCTCCCGTGTCTGCTCACGCTCAGCAGCACACTGAACACCAGGCCGTGCCATCTGTGCTGCGGCCGAGTGGGCAGAAGAGAGGCACTGAGCAGGCTGGGCCAGGACAGTGTGCTCTCGAGGCTGGGGGGACACTGGCCTCAGAGCAGCTGGGCCCCACCTGGTGAGAACCGCTCTCTGACAGGCCCCTTTCCTCCTCCCAGGCCTGGGCCGACGCCTTCCGAAGCAGCCCTGACCTCACAGGCGTCGTGCACATATACGAGGAGCTGAAGAGGAAGGGGGTCGAGTTCCCGACGGCAGATCTGGACGCGCTGTCCCCCATACACACTCCACAACGGGTGAGCTTCCAGCTGGCATTTTCTAGAAAGGCCTGTCGCAGAACATGCAAGCCCATGCCACCACCCTTCTGCTGCGCCGTTTGAATTATTCAGCTTGTCCTCATGCTTTCTTAGAGCTCCAGGGCATTTCTTTTTAATAACAAGGGGAATGCAGGAGCGAGACAGCTGGTTGACTGGTGATTAAGTGACTGCCCCGTCTCCCCCCAGTTTCCAGGCTGACTGTGGGAGAGTATAATAAAGGGATCATTTCAGACGTGTTCATGGAAATGGCTGCTTGGGGAAGCCATTCTCTGAGGGTCATTAGCACCTGCTTTTCAGAGGCCCCAGGAATCTGGGGTGGGGATGCCAGCCTCTCCCTCTGAGAGCAGCAGAGCCCCTGAGCTTGGTGAGGCGGGGCCACTGGATACGCCCCTGAGCATGGGGTGAAAAGCAGCTTCTGGGTTTTCAGCTGTACAAGTTATCAGTGGATCTAAATGGATCCATCATCAAATGGATCTAAAATTTATTTAGATCTGTGAGCCTCCAGCATCAGCCCAGATGCCCCTGGGACTCGGAGCGCATGGAAGAGGCACTTGCAAGCCTCCTGCTGAATGAAGCTTCTGCGCATGGGAACGCTCTGTGCTTCAGAATGGGAGGCACGCAGGTGGTGCTGTGCACCCCTTCCCAGGGAAGCTGGGGTGCACCCACCAGCTGGGAGTCTGCCCCGGCCGGCCAGAGCAAGAGCCAGGGAGCTCAGGCAGGTGAAGGCGCCTGCCTCAGAACACTGCCTCACTGGCCCCGTCTGCCCGTCTCTGGAACGGGGCAAGCGGACAGCGTGCCTGTGCAGGTCTGTCATGCGAACAGTTAGTGCGCAAGAGGTTTTCGGAGATGCCCGAGAGGAAGGCACACAGGGTCGTCCTTTCCAAAGCAGCATCTTCATTGTGACCCCTCCGAGCCCCTCACGGTGCTTTGTGGAGTAAATGTGACCTATTTCACTCCTCTGATCATGACAGAGCTCTGTCGTTGTTCCGTAATCACAAAGAATGTTCGGTGAATTGCGTAATTACTACTTACATCAGTCCGCTTATGAGACCCAGAGTATAACCTTATGGTACCAGATAAGGATGCGTGAGAAGCAGACTTAATAGCAGCAGCCCTCTGCCCCGGGACCCCAAGGAGGTCCTGATCGCGGGAGCAGGGCCACAGCTCTTCCAGAGCGCTCTTCTGCTTGGCTGTGGGGCCCGAGAGGGAGGAGCCCATGGCAGCCCCCTTCGTGGGTGGAGAGACTGGGAGCAGAGGGCGCACCGGCCAGCGGGAGAGCTGGGCCCCCACGTCTTGGCGGCGGCCATGGCGGGAGTGCTGCCCTGGGCAGGGAGGTGCCAGGCCAGCTGTACAGACAGCCCCAGTGAAAGACGACTTTGCTGTTGCCATGCCAGAGTGTCCCTGAAGTGGACCCAGCCGCCAGCGTGCCCAGGTCCCAGATGCAGCAGAGGACGAGTGCCGGCTTCTCCGCGCCTCCCCCTGCGCCCTACTCCACGCCGCAGGCCCCGGCTCTCAGTGTGGCTGGCCCCATCACGGCCAACTCCGAACAGGTACTTGCATCTGCAACGCCAAAGGCGGGCCTGCCAAGTGTCCTCGCGTACGCCTCCAAGGGACATGCCCAGAGGCCTCCAGGCCCGGCCTTGCGCTCCACGCCGGGGACACACAGACGGAAGGGCCCAGCCCCTCCCCCGAGGACGAACGGGGGAGTGGGGAGGGCAAAGACAGTCAGGATGGTGTAGTCCTGCTGTGGGGGGCAGTGCCCAGTGCTCCGTGTCCTGGGAGAGCAGTGGCTGGGTGGCCGGGAGGGAGCCAGTTCTGCAGGAGGTCCTATAGCTGGGCAGGGACTGTCAGGTGGGGTGTGTCCAGAGGCAGAAGAGTGTGGTGCCCTAGGGAGAGCAGGTGGCTGGTCTGGAGGGAGGCTGAGGGTGCAGCTTTGGGTGGGGAGGACGTTGTGGCAGAAGGTGAGGCCAAAAGCAGAGGAATGGAGTTGCACTGTGAACAGCCTGCGTGCCACGCAGAGGGGATTAGATTTATCCCGCGGGAAGGGTCAGCCACCAGAGCCTGCGACCCGGCAGCAAGGTGCCTGTCTGTGGAGGCCGAGGCTGAGCGACAGGAAGGCCTTCAGAAGCACTCTTCCTGCCTTATCCCAAACACTGCCCACCTCCCCCGAGTGATCTCCTGAGAGACTAGTGACCGTTAACCCCAGGCTGGACTGTTCAGATGAGGTGTGGGATCTCCACAATTTCCATTAGTTGAAATTTGAGAATTGGTCAGACTTTTTAAAAACCGATGCAATGTTTATATCTGTAACCCCGTGTTTAATATCTGTGACGATGTCGTTGTTATGGGGCCTCATTTAGGCAGAGGGTCAGGCCAGCCTCTGGTTTACAGGAGTGTGGAGCCAGGGCCCCGCACATCTCGGCGCCTGGCTGCTCCGAGCAGACGGCGTGGTGCAAGGAGGAAGGGTGAGCTACGGGTCAGACGGGCCGGCCGGCCTCCGCTCAGCTGCTCACAGGGAGACTAGAGGTCGTCTAGCCTCCTTCTACTGTCCAAACTGGGCCTCCCTCTCACCCAGCCGGCGGTTCTGGCCTAAGGGCACTTAAAGGACTGCAAACCTGGTGCCGTGTGTGCGGCCGAGGAGACACCATTGAAACTCACAGATGAAGCGGTGGATTTCCAGGATCTGTAGGCCTGGCTTCACTGAACTCCACCCTTTCTCAGCACCTGCAGTGGCCAGGACCTTCCTGGCAGGCAGCAGGGAAGGAAGGCCTCTGGCCCCGGGCTCTGCTCCCAGGGGCAGACCTGTGCCCCTCTGCTCAGAGGAAAGCCAGCGTGTTTGGAGTTGGATGTACTGAGATCCTCCGCTGACCTGTGGTCAGTGCGCAGAAGCTTGGGAGCAGCCCTCCCAGCAGCCAGAACAGTCCGGAGGAGGCTTTAGAATGCATGAGGGCCTGAGTGTTGCCCCTGGGGGAAATGAAAGCAGAGGCAGGCAGAAAGCCAGCCTAGCTTACAGGCTGAGGACTTCAGAGCCCCTGTGGTTTCTAACAGTTGCAGTCCTGGGCTACCCTGGCCAAAATCCCAGCCAAGATGCAGGCCTCCATCCATCAGGCAGAGCCAGAGGCAGAGAGGGGCCTTTCAGGACCTCACCTATCACCCCAGTTGACCATTCATCTCATCTCTCCATTAGTAAACATCTACTGAGGCCTCCTGTCCCTGTGCTGAGGGTGTGGACCTCAGTCCAGGGGAGGCCGTGTGCCCAGGACCTGGGCCCAGAACTGGGAGGTGGAGGGCCTGCAGGAGGAGGTGGGAGGGCAGGGGCGAGTGTGGAGGGCCTGCAGGAGGAGGTGGGAGGGCAGGGGCGAGTGTGGAGGGCCTGCAGGAGGAGGTGGGAGGGCAGGGGCGAGTGTGGAGGGCCTGCAGGAGGAGGTGGGAGGGCAGGGGCGAGTGTGGAGGGCCTGCAGGAGGAGGTGGGAGGGCAGGGGCGAGTGTGGAGGGCCTGCAGGAGGAGGTGGGAGGGCAGGGGCGAGTGTGGAGGGGCTTCACTGTGAACATGGGTCAGATGCAGTCAAGAGTGATAGTAAAGTTCAGCTCTCTGGGCACTAGCAGTATTGTGGGGGAGGGGTGTACATTGACACTGTGTGGGCATTCTCACATGTGACAGCAGCCTGTTGAATGGGGACGTTGTTATCTCCTCACAGTGAGCAAACTGAGGTCCAGAAACCTTAGGGTCCATCCCATGGTGTTCCCACTGTGGGAGAGAAGGCCCAGGCCCAGACTTTGGGACGCTCTGCCCGGTGGGCTTTCAAGGGGTCATGTTGTCCCTTGGTAGGGAGCTAGGTGGGGAGGGGTCTCCCCTATAGTCTTCTCTCAGTCCATCTCCCTCATTCTGGCCATTCCAGAAAGATAGGGTTAACACTGGCCAGCTGGTCAGAACCAAAGCATTTAGATTATAAACTACTGGGAGCCAGAGTCTAGAACTAGAAGGTTCCGGATCCCAGTGCTGACGAGAGCTTGGGGACCATGTCCTCCACCTTTCACCTGAAAGAGCAGAGACCGGGCCTGAGGGAGAACTCCCTGCTCGAGGCCCCGTGCTGGGTTGCCGAGACTGCGCCCATCCACTCTGGGCCCAGTGTCCCGGGCAGAGTCCCCAGAGACAGACTTCTGGTAACTGTTGCCCGCTGGGGTGGCCTCGCGCCCCGTCCAGCACTCTCTCAGCCGCCGTCCACCTCCGTGCAGACCAGACGGCGGTGCACTCACTCAGAAGGGGGCCCGGTTGTCACCGTGAATGGGACTGTCACCAGCCAGGTACAGGTGACTGACCTCTCCTTCCTGCTCTCCTCCTTCTGGCCCCGGCAGGTCACCCGGCTGCGGAGCGAGCTGGACATTGTCCGAGGAAACACAAAGGTCATGTCTGAGATGTTAAGGGAAATGGTCCCTGATCAGGAGGATTCTTCCGACCTGGAGCTGCTGCAGGTGAGGGGGCCCCATCTTGTGGGAGCTCTGGGGCCAGCGAGGGGACACAGCAGGAAGAGAGGGGTGGCCTGCGTCTGTGCAGGCCCAGACTCAGCCTCACGCTTCCTGGAAATGGTCAGAGGCCAGTGCTAGGCTCTCTCTTTTGTATTTTCCTCAATAACATTTCTTTCCCTAATGACAAAATGCTAATTGCAGAATACATGCCCATCTAAAGAAAAAGGAAGTTCAAATAACTTTTTTTTAAAGCCAGCATCCACAAATAACCACTGTCAATGCTTTGAAGTATTTTCTTCCAGACTTTTTTCTGTGTTTATTTCAAATGTAGTTGAGATGAGTTGATATCTATGTACAATTCTGTGGGTTGCTTTGCTCCCTCAACATCCTCAGATGTAAACGTTTGCAATGGGACTTCAACCTGTCCTGTGCACGGAGCCTTCTAGTCACGCCTCCCCCAGACCTTCCCCAGACCAAGAGGAAGCTGATCCTGCCTTTCCAGCCTAAGATTCCCAGGCCGAGGTCGCTCCCTCTGTGGTCCCTGAGCTTTCCTGCTGCCTGGCCTCCTCCTCTGGACACCTCGCAGGTCTGGGAGCAAGGCTGGGAGGGGCCAGGAGCAGGGCTGGCCTGCAGGGATGCCCTGAGATCAGAGCCAGAGATCCTGCCTCAGACCTGTGCCCCATGCCCGCCGGGTCCAGAACTAGTGAGCAGGTTTGCACCGCGCCCATCTCAGACAGCCCTGGCTTTTTGTGGAAGATGACAGCGGCACTGCCCTGAGAGGCAGCGACCTGCTGAAGGGGTGGGCAGTGGGTGCTGCACACTCCCGCGTGCGGTCCTGTCGCTGGCCTGGCGAGCTGGCGTGAGTGCCTCATGGCGGGCATGCTCTTGCTACTTCTGCCTGCTCTCAGAGTGGTCAGTCTGGGCCCCTGAGTGCTGCGCCTCCGCCCTGCACCCTGAGAGAGCTCGCTCCGATGCCCTGCCCTTAGGAGTGCTCCGACGTCCTGGGCCTCAGCTGTTCTTGTCAGCGCCCCTCGTTCTCCAGAGCCATCGCTCCTGGGGCTGAGGGAGGGCGGACGTCTGTTCTGGGCCTGACACCCAGCTAGACCCTAGAGGCGCAGGGCAGCAGGGCCGAGACCCGTGCTCTGGAGGAACTCGGGGCTCAGTGCAGGGACAGACAGCAAGCAGCTCCTCTGCATGGAACCAGCCAAGACAGCAGGCTGCTCTGGAAGCAGGCGTGAGGCCTCTGCCAGCCGAGCAAGGACACCGGAGTGCCCCTCCCTGGTTCCCAGACCTCACCCTGCCGCCTGCCGCAGACCAGGCTTGCCCCGGGCGAGCGGGCCCAGGCCCCGTGCCTCACGTCGTGGGACCCAGCCTTCCACTCATGCGTCACTGGCCTCCACTCCGAGTCGGGGGTGGGCGTTCTTCCAGGCACCACCCGAGGCACCAGAATCTGAGATCCGTCAGGAAACAGTACAGAAACAAGGGCTTCTTGAGGCAGCTCTACTGTGTCAGCATCAGGATTCCTGCTGACAAGGGCTTTGCAGTGGACACAGCCGAGCTCCTGGCGCGGGGGAGGCTGAACAAAGCCAGCATGCTTCCCGACAGCCAGAGCAGGCCCAGACAGCGAGAAGACTGCGTGCATGTGTGTACGTGTGTGTGTGTGTGTTTTTTAAAACAGGCCCATCAGCCAAGACAAACAGAACCTAATCTCCTGGCGTCAGCTCACAGTTTTCAAAAATAGGTTGCTTCCCATGACGTTTTCCTTCCCTCTGGTTTGTTCCAACTCGGAGCCTCCCAGCCCTGCCTGCTATCTTATAAATCAAACAGAGAAAGAACAGCTCTGGGTACCAGTGGGAGGCAGGAGTCAGGAGGCTCTGTGTGAACAGACACGGCTCCCCCGATGCCGGATGCTGGCGCACTCTTCAGTCATTCCTGACATCTTGCCCCTTCTTTCTTCCCCATCAATCAGAAGCTGGCCAGGCAGGGTCTCCCAAAGGTCAGGGCCAGACCAGACAGTGAGCTTCCACATGGGAAAATGGCACAGTCTGCTCGGAAAGTGACATGATCAGAATGTGACCCGAGGACCCCTCCGTCAGGTTGGAGGGCAGCCAGATTGCTCAGAGGAGAGGCTGTCTAGAGCTCACAGTGCTGGCCAGCGCCATGGAAATAAACACTTTTGTCACCAACCCGAAGGCTCACGCCAACAAAAGATGCTCCCGTCTCCAGTGCAAATTGCTGGGTAGGAGGTGGAAGAAACGGGCAGAGAGGAAATTGGAGGTGTCGACCCCGGGATGCACTGGTGCAACAGACCGTAATTATGGGCAGGTCATGTCCCGACTGCTTCCTGAGCCTCACAGAGCTCTTTCAGGTGCAGCCTCGCCACAGCCCTGCAGAGCAGCACGGAAGCTTCTGGGGAGAGCTGTTTGTCTGAGGACTCTGGGCGGGGTGGTGGTGGGGGGAGCTGGGGCCGCTCCCCTGCACTGTGCTGTCAGCGTAGCTGGGCTCCTGGGGCGAGGAAGGCGGAACACCCAGCGGGAGCACAAGCTCTCGGGGCACGGTATGCAGCCCGTGCCTCGTGTCGGGAGAGACCTTCCAGGCACCTGGGCCAGCCCCACCTGTGCTCAGGGCCCCTCAAGAGCCGTGTGCCTACCTTGTTTTTCTTTCTTTCTTTTTTTTTTTTTTTAATTCATTTAGAGAGGAGACACAGAGTAAGAGAGAGAGAGAGAAAGGGGGGAGGAGCTGGAAGCATCAACTCCCATATGTGCCTTGACCAGACCAGTGCAGGGTTTTGAACTGGCGACCTCAGTGTTCCCAGGTTGACGCTTTATCCACTGCGCCACCGCAGGTCAGGCTGCCTTGTTTTTCTTAACACCCTGGACACCAGGCTGTTCACATCAGGCCACGGAAGCATTTCCATTTCCAGGTGGGCACGTCCGTTAGACTTTGGGAAGCAGCACAGCAGGACAGGAAGAGCAAGGGCTGAGGGTTCACGGGGTCCATGTCTGAGCTCAGCCGCTGCTGAGCTGGGTGATGCTTGGCAAGTCCTCAGTCGCTAGAGGATTGTCCCTCTGCCACCAGGGAAGGTTTGGAAATCATCTATTTACAGTGCTAGCCCAGAGGGACACCAGCGAGTCAGCCCCGAGTCAGGGCCTCTGTGATGCGTACAGCACACCCAGCTGGAGCCGGTCTCCTCGTAACTGCTGCCCTGGTCTGACTTTAACAACAGTAGGCAACAGGTTCCTCTTTCACACAGTAGATCCCAAAATATCTGAAGACCACCCGTGGCTAGTCTCTGTGGTACAGTTGTGGCTGTTGACAGCCCACCTTGTAGATGACCAGGCAGCTCTCAGCAGGAGACAAACATAAAATTGAGGGCTTCCTCATGGGGCTGTTAAGCCATATCCTCCCCATCCAGTGCATGGGCACGTGGCCTAAGTTTTGAGGTCCTGCATCTATGTCTGCTGAAGTTCATGCCTTGGCTGCAGCCTATGAGACCAACTGTTTGGACTCGAATGATCCGGATGCTTCATTTGGTACCTTCTGTCTCTTTCACATTAACTTCTTGAATTTTGTCTTCAATTCAGAACTTTTCGTTAATTCAGTGATGCTAAAAATGGGTAGTCTACCTGGCCATCCATCAGATGATGAAAGGAGCCTTCCTCCATTTTCTTCAAGTGGCCAGTGGTGGGTCTGTCCCTCCTGCTTCTTCCTTCTCACTTCTCTTTCCAACAAAGACAGGACGGCCAGAACCATTTTCTCTGGAGAAACCTGGTTGGTTCAACAACTTCAGCTTCATCGTTACCCCTTTCTCTTCAACAAAGAATGTCCTCTCCCACCCTTGTCTCTTCAGCTCTCGGACACAGATCTTCAAGACCTTACTCCATGCTCCTCAGAGCTCGGAGAAGGCTCAGAGGACACCCGTAACAATGAGTAAGAGGCTGCTTTGAGAGGGGGGTGTGAGTGTCCCTTGAAGAAAAGGTAAAGGCGTTGGGAGTAATTAGAAAAGAGAAGATGTTTAAATGAGATGTTCTGACAGACGAAGGGCTTGTTCACAGAGAACGGTAACCAGTTGTTCTCGCTCTCTGTTGAGAGAACCAGACAAAGAGGTCCCAATCTGAAATCTCCAGCATTTGAGAAACTCCTGTTGCAGCTGTTGCCCTGTGGGAAGGAGCATCTGAGAAAGCCGTGGCTCTCAGTGTCTTAGGACCAGAGGAGGTCACTCTGTCTGAGGGGTTTGGAGGTGGAGGGAGGCAGAGGAAGGTCTCCCGCCTGTGCCTGCCATGGTCCAGCTGTGGATAACCCCACGGAGACCGTGCAGGTGGCCAGCTGGTGTTTGTGGTGACAGAAAGCTTCACATTCTGGTCCTCTTTTCGCCTTTGATCTCTTTTCCCTTCCTGTTTAATTTTATTTTAAGACACTAACTTAAAAGGTTAAAGCACGGAGTTGGTAAAACTTTCACCGCAGAGACCTCTCCGGAGATTGCTGATCCAGACCCTCTGGGTGCTCCTCTGGGATCCGAGCTCAGGGGGCTCTGCCTGTGGGGTCAGGGGCTCTTCCAGCCATCCGTCACCCCAGTGGAAGGCAGTAGAGAGCCGGGCAGCTACTGCAAGGCTGAAGCCAGTGTTTCCGGTGCTTATAGTCCATGAGATCACTGCATTCTGTGTCCTCGGGTCTCAGTCTTCCTCCGGTGTTAGAGCTAGCAGAAGTCTCAGAAATCACCTCCCTTTTCCCACACGTCTGTAAAATGTTGGGGTTCTTATCTCCACAAGTAAAATCCTACAGAGAATTGAAATATTTAAAATAGATAAAAGCAGAGCCGCCCTGGCTACTCTAGGGTGGGGTGCCCCAACCCCCCTGCTCTGAAGGTAGAATGGTAGTCTTAGGAAAATCAAGAGTGAGAATCTGTTCCTAGAAAAACCCAAAAGGTCCAGACACTGGACTTGCTGTCCCTGTGGACCAAGACAGGCCGACAGCGCCATTCTGGCTGTACAGAGAGGGCTGTGCAGAGGGCTGTACAGAGAGGGCTGTGCAGAGGGCTGTGCGGAGGGCTGTACAGCGGGCTGTGCAGAGAGGGGCTGTGCAGAGGGCTGTGCAGAGGGCTGTGCAGAGAGAGGGCTGTGCAGAGAGAGGGCTGTGCAGAGGGCTGTGCAGAGAGAGGGCTATACAGAGGGCTGGGCAGAGGGCTATACAGAGAGAGGGCTGTGCGGAGGGCTGTGCAGAGGGCTGTGCAGAGAGAGGGCTGTGCAGAGAGAGGGCTGTGCAGAGGGCTGTGCGGAGGGCTGAGGGCTGTGCAGAGGGCTGTGCAGAGAGAGGGCTGTGCAGAGAGAGGGCTATACAGAGGGCTGTGCAGAGGGCTGTGCAGAGAGAGGGCTGTGCAGAGGGCTGTACAGAGAGAGGGCTGTGCAGAGGGCTGTACAGAGAGAGGGCTGTGCAGAGAGAGGGCTATACAGAGGGCTGTGCAGAGGGCTGTACAGAGAGGGCTGTGCAGAGAGAGGGCTGTGCAGAGAGAGGGCTGTGCAGAGAGAGGGCTGTACAGAGAGGGCTGTGCAGAGAGAGGGCTGTGCAGAGAGAGGGCTGTGCAGAGAGAGGGCTGTACAGAGAGGGCTGTGCAGAGAGAGGGCTGTGCAGAGAGAGGGCTGTGCAGAGAGAGGGCTGTACAGAGAGGGCTGTGCAGAGAGAGGGCTGTGCAGAGAGAGGGCTGTGCAGAGAGAGGGCTGTGCAGAGAGAGGGCTGTACAGAGAGGGCTGTGCAGAGAGAGGGCTGTGCAGAGAGAGGGCTGTGCAGAGAGAGGGCTGTACAGAGAGGGCTGTGCAGAGAGAGGGCTGTGCAGAGAGAGGGCTGTGCAGAGAGAGGGCTGTGCAGAGAGAGGGCTGTACAGAGAGGGCTGTGCAGAGAGAGGGCTGTGCAGAGAGAGGGCTGTGCAGAGAGAGGGCTGTGCAGAGAGAGGGCTGTGCAGAGAGAGGGCTGTGCAGAGAGAGGGCTGTACAGAGAGGGCTGTGCAGAGAGAGGGCTGTGCAGAGAGAGGGCTGTGCAGAGGGCTGTGCAGAGAGAGGGCTGTGCAGAGGGCTGTACAGAGAGGGCTGTGCAGAGAGAGGGCTGTGCAGAGAGAGGGCTGTGCAGAGAGAGGGCTGTGCAGAGAGAGGGCTGTGCAGAGAGAGGGCTGTGCAGAGGGCTGTGCAGAGAGAGGGCTGTGCAGAGAGAGGGCTGTACAGAGAGGGCTGTGCAGAGAGAGGGCTGTGCAGAGAGAGCTGTGCAGAGAGAGGGCTGTGCAGAGGGCTGTGCAGAGAGAGGGCTGTGCAGAGGGCTGTACAGAGAGAGGGCTGTGCAGAGAGAGGGCTGTGCAGAGAGAGGGCTGTGCAGAGGGCTGTGCAGAGAGAGGGCTGTGCAGAGAGAGGGCTGTGCAGAGGGCTGTACAGAGAGGGCTGTGCAGAGAGAGGGCTGTGCAGAGAGAGGGCTGTGCAGAGGGCTGTGCAGAGAGAGGGCTGTGCAGAGAGAGGGCTGTGCAGAGAGAGGGCTGTGCAGAGGGCTGTGCAGAGAGAGGGCTATACAGAGGGCTGTGCAGAGGGCTGTGCAGAGAGAGGGCTGTGCAGAGAGAGGGCTGTGCAGAGAGGGCTGTGCAGAGAGAGGGCTGTGCAGAGAGAGGGCTGCGCAGAGAGAGGGCTGTGCAGAGAGAGGGCTGTGCAGAGGGCTGTGCAGAGAGAGGGCTGTGCAGAGAGAGGGCTGTGCAGAGGGCTGTGCAGAGAGAGGGCTGTGCAGAGAGAGGGCTGTGCAGAGAGAGGGCTGTGCAGAGAGAGGGCTATACAGAGGGCTGGGCAGAGGGCTATACAGAGAGAGGGCTGTGCGGAGGGCTGTGCAGAGGGCTGTGCAGAGAGAGGGCTGTGCAGAGGGCTGTGCAGAGAGAGGGCTGTGCAGAGGGCTGTGCAGAGAGAGGGCTATACAGAGGGCTGTGCAGAGGGCTGTGCAGAGAGGGCTGTGCAGAGAGAGGGCTGTGCAGAGGGCTGTACAGAGAGAGGGCTGTGCAGAGGGCTGTACAGAGAGAGGGCTGTGCAGAGGGCTGTATACAGAGTGCTGTGCAGAGGGCTGGCTGTAGGGTAGAGCCAAGAGCAAGGGCACTGTTTCCATAACCAGACAGACAGAGCCCAAGGGCCCAGCAAGCCAGAGAATCTCCAAGTGAAGCTTTCATTGTTAGGGCGAACCAGACCCTTTATACCCAGCTGCCTAAATGTGGGTACCTTCTATCTTGAAAAATACAGCTCTACTGGGGTGATTCTGGGCTGACCCACATGAACCAGGCTTCTCTTGTCTGCTGCCCCCACTCCCGGGGAAGGAGCCCCCAGGCTGAGCAGCCATGGAGGAGTGACAGCAGAAGTAGTGTCCAGGCCTGGGTCTGGCTGGCCATGATCTCCTTACTCAGTGACGGCTGGTCTGTGGAGGTCCCAATCTTGCTCCTACATGGAGGGTCAAACCCAGGACAGTCATCGCCCTTCAGCAGTGACTCCCCACCAGTGTCAGAGACCTGCTCATGCTGCAGTTGCAGGGAGTGTGAGTAAACTGGCCTTTCACTCTTACCGGTCAGTTTTCTAAATGGCCGTGCACGTCCACTCAGCAATTCCAGTTCTCAGCACCCGTCCTCTGCAGGTGCTGGCCCGAATGTCTTAGGCATGCGTGTGTAGAATTGCCCGTTGCTGCGGTAAGCGGGTTGGCCAGGAACAGAGGCCACAACCTGACCATCCCAAAATAGAAGACTGGTGCGGGACAACAGAACACACACACAAAGGGATGAGCCAGTCCGTGCGGGGTGAGGGGCAGAGGCACCCGGACTGTCCTGTCGAAGAGAGAGCAGGCCGCAAAGTGGTGTGTACAGACGTGCCTTATGCACGCACAGCAGTGTGTAGGGGGACCCGGCCTCTGGGGTGAGCGGGGGCCTTCCGCTCTGCATGCTGCGCGCACCTCTGGCGTGACCGCCCGGATGCGGCCCCTTGGTGACTTTTCTGCAGCGCGCGTGTTCCCAGCGGCAGTGGGCGGCGCACGGAGCCCCGCCCCGGCTGCCGCAGTGTGTGTGTCCGCAGGAGCTCAACAGGACGTGCCGCGCCATGCAGCAGCGCATCGTGGAGCTCATCTCCCGCGTGTCCAACGAGGAGGTCACCGAGGAGCTGCTGCGCGTCAACGACGACCTCAACAACGTCTTCCTCCGATACGAGAGGTGGGGCCGCACGCCTTCGGGTTCCTCTGGGAGAGGTTGTTGCCCTGACTGAGGGCTTTCTTTTCTAAACACGGGAGAAGAGAGACGCTAGATCTGGAAAATAGTCATCAGAGGTGCTACTTTGTTCCCAGATGACAGGGAAAATGCTCCCTGTCCTCCTGGGAGGACAGTGACGGTGCTGGCAGTATTAGGCTCTGCCCTTTGCAAGCCTCAGGCTGCTCGGCCTTCCTCACCACCCCCAGCCCCAGGGGACGAGGACAGGGTGTGCCTGGGGCTCCTGCACCAGCTTCTTTGAAGATCCTTTAAATTAGAAAAGGGTCAGAGGGGGAGGGAAACCCTACTAAAGAAGGAAGATTTTGTCTTTCCCATCTTTACAAAAAGATTGTCCCCATTTGCAACAGTGGACAGGGCTCACACACACACTCCTTTCAATTCTTTCTGCAGCCAAATCATTTGTGGGCTTAAGGTAACAAACTTGCAAATTCCTCTCCCTTTCCAAAGCCTTCCCGCCCCAAACCCCCTCATTCAGATGCAGTGTTCATTAGAGATAGCAGGGCAGACAGTTCTGTCCCATCCCTCGGGCAGGGGCACCTCAGACTGTCCTGAATCACCTTTCCCGGAGCTCCTGTGTCACCCGGTGGCAGCACCACTGACCTCAACCGGGCCAACCTCCTAAGCTTAAGCCCTGAGTCCCCTGCAGGTTTGGGGTCCTGGCCCCTCCTGACTCATGGCACCAGCGAAGGTCAGTGTGACAGATACTTGCATTTGGGATCTTAGAGGGTGACTTATCTCAGTTTCAGCTGTGGCAATAGAGAAGGGTGGACCTGTGTCCACCTGGCAAAGGGAGGAACCTCTGTAGAGAGAGCTGGGACCACCAGGGATGTGCACTTAGATAATGGGGGCATCGGAGATGCCTGCATCCCAGCCAAGACCTCGTGGTCTGGCCGTGTGGCTCCAGTCTTACATGGGCTTGACTTTTTACAGGGACAGAGGGATAGACAGGGACAGACAGACAGGAATGGAGAGAGATGAGAAGCATCAATCATCAGTTTTTCATCACAACACCTCAGTTCATTGATTGCTTTCTCACATGTACCTTGACTGCGGGCCTTCAGCAAACCGAGCAACCCCTTGCTGGAGCCAGCGACCTTGGGTCTAAGCTGGTGAGCTTTTGCTCAAGCCAGATGGGCCTGCGCTCAAGCTGGTGACCTCGGGGTCTCTAACCTGGGTCTTCCACATCCCAGTCCGAGGCTCTATCCACTGCTCCACCGCCTGGTCAGGTTACTTTTAACTTCTTAGACCCGTTCTAGTCCTCTCTAGAGCAGGATGACAGGAGCTAGTGTGGGCGTTTTCACCTGAGCCTGCCAGTCCCAGAGTGATCACAAGTTCAGAACCAAGGACTGAGGCCGTCACCCTGCAGAGCCATGCTGGCTAGGGGCTGTGGGAAAGGTCCTCCAGGGTTAGAATTGTTCAGATGTGTTAATACTCCTCCTGTAGACCGTGGCTGGGGAACAGAACACAAGTCCCTAAAACCATCATCGTCAGCACAGGTCCTAACCAGATCGTCCCTTGCGGAGTTCCCTGTGTGGGGGGACCAGTGTGGAGCAGGAAACCCCAGGAATCTGGTCCCCAGGGTCCAGCTGGAGCAGGTCCCTTGGCCACCTGTTTGCCCGTGGCATTGGGAGCTTTCCAGTGCAGCAGTGGTCTACATGCACCACCCTGCTCTTCCCCTTCCCACCTGGCGCGAGCGTGACGGGTGAGGGAGAGGTGAGGGTGTCTGCAGCTGCTCTGAGCCACAGCCCTGCAGCCAACAGGCTGGGCGCGGACAGTCGCCGGCAGCCCCTCTTGGGACCCTTCCGCCGGGCCAGAGGCCCGTGCCTGGCTTCCTCTTCCAGGTGTCTGCCCTGTGAAACTGGGCTTTGTCCCCAGGTAAAATGGCTGGTCCAGCCTCTCCTCTAATGACAAGAGGGGCGCCTGGGCCCAGGGTATGCGGGGAGGTCTGTGGGTGCTTACAGTGGCCTCCTGGGTGTGCCAGTGAACACCCTGCTCCCTTAACTAAGGGTGCCATTGGGTGAGGCCGGGAGGCTGACCCTTCCCCGGGGAGTGCTACACAGGGGAAGGCATGGTGAAGTGCTTGTGTGGGTCCCCGCCCCTTAGCCCCAAAGGGCCCTGGCTGGTCTCCTTTCCTGGAACCTGTCCCCAGAAACTCTTCACAGGACCAGTGAGCACCGTGGTTCCTGTCACACCTCTCTCCTTACTCTGTGTCTCCTTCTCCTGTTAGGTTCGAACGGTACAGGTCAGGCCGATTGGTCCAAAATGCCAGTAACGGAGTAAGTATTCCTTCAGTTCTCTCGTCTCCGAAAGCCAGAAGAGCTGCCTCGGTTCCACCTCACCTCTGTCTTAGAACCGGGATTTAAATATGTGGCTCGCTGAACAGCAAGCTCTGGTTGGTGGGACACCGAGGAAGAGCTGGCTGCATGTCCCTGGCGGGAGGGTGGCCAAGCAGCCCCTGGCTTGTCCTGGTGCCTGGTTCAGCTCTGAATCTTGTTAGGGAGGAGCCAGTGGGCGGGCCTCACGGACAGCCAGGCCCACGGTGGGCGCTGCTCTCAGGGTGAGGGGCGCTGCATTGCCCTGTCATGGTGCAGCCCTGCGCAGTGCAGCTGGCTTTGACCTTGGAGACCGGCGCAGGGCTCTGTCACTCACTGCCACCTCATGCTCTGACAGGTTCTGAGCGAAGTGACCGAAGACAACCTGATAGACCTGGGGCCGGGCTCTCCGGCCGTGGTGAGCCCGATGGTGGGGAACACGGTACCCCCATCCTCCCTCTCGTCCCAGCTCGCTGGCTTGGGTGAGTGCCTCACGGGGCGGAAAGGAGCTTCTTCGCGGGCCACCTCTTGGTGGGGGGTTTGGGCTGAGGCCCCCTTTGCCCTTTGGGAAGGCCTAAAGAGCACTGTTTGGGGGGTCCATGCGGAAGTGTACTCCCGAGTTCTGGCTAGCTGTCACCTTCAGTTCATACCTTACTTCCCTAAACTCAGACTTAACCCTGTGTCGGGAAGCGGGGGCTGGGGGAGGTCCAAGGATGGGAAGTTGTTTGCCTTTTTGAAGCGAGGTGGCTGCCATGTTCTGTCTGGACTGTTGCTTATGGTTGAAGTGATTTCCTTTTCAATATCAGCGAGGCTGAGGCCGGCAAATAGGTTCCAGCTCATTGGCTGCTTGGAACACAGGTCTGAGAAGGACGGTGAAGGCACGTCAGGGCTAGGAAGACAGATCTGTGGTTGGTGGTGCTTCCCCCTGGCTTGGAAACAGGAAGAGATGGCAAGGACGTATCGCTGTCCTTGAGCTACCATCTATTGTCTGACACCCAGGAGGGGAAACACCGCTCTCCCACAGTTCACTCAGTTTACACGTGTGTGTGTGGTCCCCAGGTGCTGCAGACACGTGGCATGGCACCAGCTTGTCAGAATTATGATACTGAAGGCTATTCTCCTACCCTGCTCTCCTGCTTCTTATTTCTGAGTATGCATCTTTGTACCTTCATCTTATTGCACTTGAGTTGCGCTTTTATTTCTGGCTTTTGAGTATCTTATACTTGCAGCCTCCTTTTCTCGTCCAGAGCAGGTTTCTCTTCCTTCAGCCCATCGGGCCTACAGCCACCGGGTTCAATACCCAACATTCCAATTGGATTATGCTGCCTCCTTTCCTTAGGAAGGTCTGAGGTTTCTTCCACCGGCTCCTTTTCCTGGCAGCTGCGGCTTTTCTCCAGCCACCCACGCCTGCTTTCCAGCCTCGCCTTGCACTAGTCTCCGGAGCCTTGCTCACGGCACACACCTTGCGCTTCCAGGCCCTGTGCCTTTGCCCCCTTCTCCCCAAGGTGTAGCCCCACTTGTCCTCAGAGACTGATTCTTATGTCAGTTTTAAGTCTCTCCTGCAGCCACAAGCTAAGTGCTACTGTTGTCTGTCCCTCTCCCGTCTACTCCATGGGCTCCTAGAGACCAAGGACACAACACCAGACTCAGTTTGGTCCAGTCAGGATCTAGTTCTGAACATGGTGGGTAGCTGCATGATAATTGTCAAAGAACCGGATGGCCCAGGTCCTGAGATGTTGCAACTGAGCTAATGAGGAGCCCTCTGTCCCCAGGGCATGATGGGAAATCTGTGGGGCGCTGGTCCCGGACCCCTCCTCACTGCCGATTCTTCATGATAACTTCTCTCGCCGTGAGCAGCTTGGGGGTCAGCGGCTGTTCTCGCTCCGTGTGGACCCCACCCAGGGCTCCTCCCGCACATGGTGGGCTGGGCGTGCTGAGGAAAGTCCAGTGTCCCGATTGGTGCCTCCGTGGTCCACAGTTAACCCACACTTTGTTCTCGCCACAGACCTGGGGAGAGAGAGTGTCAGCGGCACCCTCAGCTCACTGCAGCAGTGTCATCCTCGTGACGGCTCCGACACGTCCGCCCAGACGAGAGGGAGCTCCACGGCAGAGCAGTGCAGGACGTATGTGGGGCCGTTCCAGTGCTCTGGGAAGATCCCGGGGAGGGTTGGTCCGGGCCTGGCCTCGGGCCAACACAGAGAGGCCTTCTATTCACCAAGTTTGGGACTGCCAAGAACTGTGAAAGATGGCTGTGAGGACTTGGCAGGAAACTCAGATGTTGAACACACGCCAACCTCCGCCTGCCTTGGGGTCGGCTGTAGTTGGATTTCTGCTGTCAGTTACGAGAGAGTGCCCTGCCCTTTGCTTCCTGTGCTGCTGTGGCGGAAGCCTTGTCTGCAGGAGGAGCTGGGGGCCAGGGGTGCAGCCAGGCAGGGGTCAAACTGGTCCCTCGCAGCAAGGCGCTCCTGCCCAGGAGTGTTCCTCCTGGCTTTTCTTGAGAGCAGCTTTGGGCAGGGTGAACCATATGGAATTGGGAGAGTTTATTACAAAATAGACAATTCCATGTATCTCAGGGAGGCACTGGAGCAGGCTGTGGGCTTTCTGTTCAGCCTATAGGCAGGTGAAGAACCCTTTTCCCAGCCTTTCCCAGGGCCTCGGGGGCTCAAGGTCTTGATGCATTCAGCGCTCAGTTCCATGCTGCAGAATCATCAGGTTGACCAGAAACCCAGGGCCACGTGCACCCTTTACCAGCAGAAGTCCCTTTTATTATGTATACAGTGGAAGAGGCCAGGGAGCAGAGGAAGACAGCCCTCAGAATTAGGCAGGCCCCATTCTCAGACCTCCTTGTCAAATGCCACTGAGGCGGCTGCCTTTCGTTATTTTTTTTAATTAAGTGAGAGGTGAGGAGGCAGAGAGACAGACTCCCGCATGCCCCCTGACCTGGACCCACCTGGCAAGCCCCCTACGGGGCAATGCTTTGCCCATCTGGGGCCACTGCTCCATTGCTTGGCAATTGAGCTATTTCTGGACCTGAGCCAAGGCCATGGAGTCATCCTCAGTGCCTGGGACCAACTTGCTCGAACCATTCGAGCCATGGCTGTGGGAGGAGGAGAGAGAGATGGAGACAGACAGAGAGGAAGGAGAGGGGGAAGGGTGGAGAAGCAGATGGTCACTTCTCCTCTGTGCCCTGACCCGGAATTGAACCTGGGACTTCCAAACACTGACACTCTACTGCTGAGCCAACCAGCCAGGGCCTGAGGCAGCCGCTTTTAAAGAAAGAAGTAGTAATACTTTGCCTTTAGCTCACCTCTCTCACTGGGCAGTCTCAGAGCACTTCTGATCCCCTGTCACTGAGCTGTAGAGATGCCCTAATACAGCTCCTGAGAGTATGGCTGAGGCACGGAGCCCAGCCCCGGAGGAAACGCAACACTGAGCTAGTGCTGGACCCCACGCGGGGCCCCCAGCGCAGCGGCAGTTGGACAGCAGGCGAACCTGGCCTCTGCCCAAACGCCAAGCTACATGTGAGGGAGGGGCTGTGGATAGAATGGTCACAGGTCCCCTCCCCACCCCACCGCGTGACCGCCGGGGGGTGGGGGGGACTAACTCTGCTGGTGCTGCTTTGTCTCCAGGGTAACCAGCGAGGATCCCCAGGCTGTAGGACTTGCTTCTGCCCTAGACTGTCGAAAACAGAGCTCCGAAGTGGTAGGTCTTAACCCTTTTTTCCCGCCCCGAGTCCTGTGGAGGGAAAGTCAGGCAGTGTGGTCCAACTGGCTCAGTAATGAAGCAGAAGTTGGCTTGCATGGCAGGCAGGACGCGCTGGGAAAGGCCGGGATGTGGACACTGTGTTACCTCACCGAGTCCTTCCCACGGCCCGTGAGTGACAGCCCCGGCCAGCTTTCCCATGAGGTCCAGGAGGAGGAAGCCCAGGGAGGGGCCGCCATGTTTGAGGCACCCGGCATGCAGACAGCGAGCAGGGGTCCCTCCTGTGGGGTCTGACTTCAGGACCCTCTTCCTAGCTGGTACCCCGAGCTCCCAGGGCAAAGGTTCCCTGTAGCCAATGTTGGTGCTCTGACAAAGTGGTGGTCCTTACACGGAGGGAGGTGCTGGCCGGAGCCACGTCTTCTGCCGGTCACCTGTAGCTGGCCTAGAGAACTGCCACCAGTCTCGTTAGGAGGTGGCTGATGTCGGGGTGTGTTTGGGGAGCCGGGGCAGAAGGCGTGGGAGAAGCAGTGGGGAGGTGGCCAGGCGGGTGTGCTCCTTGGCACCTGGTCTGGAAGCACCAGAGCTGAAGGCAGGCACTCTGCCATGGAAAACAGTGCCTGCCGGGGCCCTGAGTGCCCCCTGGCTTCTGTAAGGCTCAGCTCATCACAGGCGAGGGCATTAATGTTCTCCCTTTGCCGAGTGTGTGTGTGGCTGTGTGCAAAGGAACGTTTGTGTGCAGGGCAGGGGCACGGCAGGCTGGGGCCTAAAGGAGCAGTGCTCCTCTGCCCACTGGATGGGGCGGTCTGCTCCCCGATGCCCCCGTCCAGAGGGGCGCTGGCAGGCAGCATGCTGCAGGCTGGCTATGCCGGCGGGAAGGGACTCCTCTTCCTCCTCCTGATGCAGCCCCGGATCTGATGGCGATGCCTCCTCTGCACTGGCCGCCAGGGGGCACAGGAGAGCCGGCCCGCTGCCCTGGTTTCTCAGTGCCCTGCCTTTCCACAGAAGGGTGGGTGGGCAGTGCCAACTGAGCCCGGCCTGGGACTCCCAAAGTCTGTGCAGTCATCACGGTTCTGTTTCTCCCACTTCTTAGAATGTACTCCCCCTGATTCAGGGAGGGTGTTTGGGCGCGGGGCTGAAGGCTCACCAGCACTCTGCTGAGTGAGGCGGTCCCTTCCTCGTGGGCCCCCCGGCCTGGCCTGCAGCCCTGTCCCTCAGCCATGCTGACTGGTTTGCTTCCCAGTCTGTCTCCAGGGCCTGCCCTGTCCGCGCCAATGTGTGTCCCAGCACTCCTTTGCCATTATCAGTGGCCACGCCTGGTCCAAGGGAAGCGGATGTGGCCAGCCTCCCACCTTCACCCTGTGGGTGCGTGGCCTGGCCGGTCTCCAGTTTCAAAGGTCTTGATGACTCTGGCAAGTTTTCCACACGATGACAGACAGACTGCTTCTCATGTCGTGCTTGATGAGGCCATGCAGGGAACAGGGCTCGTGTTAGCTGTGCGTCTGTGTGCAACTGTGTGTACGTCTGTGCGTGCGTGTGTGTCTGTGTGTGTGTGTGTGTCTATGTCTGTGTGTGTGTCTGTCTGTCTGTGTCTGTGTCTCTGTGTGTCTATGTCTGTATCTCTGTGTGTCTGTGTCTCTGTGTGTCTGTGTCTGTGTGTCTGTCTGTATGTCTGTGTGTCTGTCTGTATCTCTGTGTGTCTCTTTTTGTCTGTGTGTGTCTGTGTCCGTATCTGCACTCACACACTGACTCACATGCATCTTCAGGCCAGCACTTCAGGTGACGTGGCGCAGGTACTAAGCCACACAGGCCTGGAAATGAAAACTGGGTCGCAGGAGAAAGTAAGAACACAGCGAGGGGCGGGGGGCTGTATGGCCACACCCCCACGGTGAAACTGAGTCAGTTGTCTTAACTTTAAATACTGTTATCATTTAAAAAAAGGTAACATACCCAAATTCAGAGTTTTAGCGAAGAGTGTGGAAGAAGAATACGCAGGTGACTGAGGAGGAAAAAGGGAAGAAAAAGTAAAAATAAGTTAGAAAAAGATAGAAACGACATTGTAAAAGCTGGCTCTGATATAAGGTGACCTTTACTGACCCTGGGAGCCCTAATGGGGACAAGCAACCCTGGGTGGTCTCTGACTCCGGAGGTTTCCCAAGGACACGGGAACAGTGGGCCCGAGTATATGGTACCCTGTTGCGGTTCTTGGTTACTAGACTTCTGTTTGCCAGGTAGGTAAAGGGGATGTGCGGAGGTGGGGGGGCATTGGGTCACGTCCCTAACGTGACAAATGGTCACCTCAGAATGGAGCTTCTCTGTCTCCATGATACTGTCTGTACTGTCGCTTCCTTTTCATGGTCTTGCTGTGACTTTTCTTTCTGAGACTTTTCTGCCCTCCGTCCAGAAGAGAGTTAAAGGTGGGCACTCTGACCTGGAGCCCATAGACAGCTGGCTCATGACCCAAGGAATGGTGAGAGGTCACTAGCTGAGCAGAGTTCCTTGTCTACCCCAGCGCTTACCTGTGTCACCTGCTGAGCCCTTGTGAGTCAGACAGTACAAGGCCATTCTCCCCTACGGACTGGGTGCCAAGTTTTCTCCTCCTGTCTGTCCCATCTCCGTAAGCTGTGGACTTCCAGCCCCATAGAACACCTCCTCTGGGTTTCTGCTGAGGTCCACGGCCCTGGGCCATGAGGGTCAGGGGTCAAGGGGGACACCTTTCCTCCTTTTATTGCCCGGAGCTCTCAGCAGTCCTGCACGTTTCAGGGTGAGCCAGGTTTGCATGGCTTTTGCTTCTAAGGAGTAGACTCAGAGCATCTGATCACCTGCTGAAGCCTCCGCAGCCTGTGAATTTGACAGTCCAGGGCTGATGGGGTCTACAGTGCTATAGTCTCGTCCTTATTTGGGCCCGTTATGTCCCCGAAGGACCCGAGACCTCATTTAGACACAAGAGGAACAGAGGGAAAGCAGACAGCCCAGCAGAGTTTAATATCATGAACGCAGTTGGTTCTCAAGAAGCAGAGCTTTTTGGGCTCAGAGACCTGGGAGGGTCTCCTGCCTCATCTGACCAGGGGCCCTGAGCCCGGTGCACGGGAGGAGGGTGAGCTTGCTCCAGGCCGCGTGCTGTGGAGTGACCGTTTCACCTCAGTGAGGTCCTGACCCACAGTGAGCACCTCTAACAGATCAGAGCCCCCGTGCGTGGGTGGCACGCTGGGGTGGGAGAGGGTGCAGAGCAGGGGGAGTAGAGAGAGCGTCGAGGCCCGGGCCCCTGCCCTGAGCTGGCCTGGGAGGTGGGACACATACCAGGAAAGAAGCATAACTGAGCCCTGGGGACCGTGCCAGGCTGTGGCCAGGCAGGGCCATCAGAACCATGGGGCAGAGGGGTGTCCACCTGCCACCTGGCTTGGAGCTGGCGGCCTTTGTGCAGCATGGTCGAGCAGCCAGCACTCTGTCTTGCTCTGTGTGCACCAGCTGCCACAGCCGTGCTCGGAGAAACGGGCTCCCTGAGCCCCTCCCCTCTGCCGTTAGGGACTGGCTGTGGTTCTGGCCACATGTGTGGGTGGCTGTAGAGCAGGACTCCTAGAAACCATGTCCATTCCATTGTCCAAGTTAGAAGGATCCGCCATGAGTCCTTCTGTCTTTTAACCCTGCAAAATAAAAAAAGGACCCTGCCCACAAAAAAAATTACCCTGAGTGTGGCCTTGGCAGCTGGTGGTGGTGCTTGCCTCTGCCCACACAGGCCACCCCCCAACTGTCCTGTCTCCCCCGAGAGCTCCAGTCTCCGACTTCCCAGAAACAAACCCAACTAACAGCTAACCTGGGACCTCACCCTCCTGTCTGCAGTGTTTTTTCTTTTAAACAATGTGCATTAATTGCTTTGCCTTACTTCCTGTAGCATAGAACCCCGAATCTCCCCAAACCTCCCGGGTACAGATTCTTCACTTGGAAACTTTTTGTACTATCACGTGAGACCGAAGGGCTGGTGGCCCCGTCCTCAGGCCAGGTGGCCGCGGGAGCCCTGCAAGGAGACGCTCACAGCCTCTCTGGAAACAGCACAGCCCAGCTCCAGAGAAGGCTTGGCAGGGCTGAAGGACACACGTCAGTCAGAGTTAGGCTTCCTGGTGGGCGGGCGGCTTCCAGCACCAGAGTTAACAGCAGGCTCAGTACCAGTTGAAGAAACACTGAGAACCTTCCCGAACCAGCCTACCCAGAGATGGCTGGTGCCGGCCGGCTCTCCCTTTTCCTGGCTGTGATCAGAGAGGAGTGTCCCCACGCGCTGGGCACAGCCAGGAAACTCTCTGCATGTGGGTGCAGTTAAGTCACAACCAGAACAGAAGGTTAGTAAAAGGAGTCCGCTGTTGCCCAGGTCCAGGGGTGAGGTGGGGTGGGCTGGCAGGCTCTCCACTGGCACCTGGAGGGCACAGCAAGCCCAAGGGCACAGAGCACTGGCTGTGACTCACCAGCAGCGGCCCCTCTTCCCTTTGGACAGGTGACCAGGCTCCTCCCTCAGCGGAGCTGTCCTGCCTGCAGCCACCGCTGTCATCACATCCAGTGCTGGCCTCCGACAGGCTGGCTTCTGTTTGGACTCTGAAGGTGGAGGGTTCATCACTCCGTAGCTTCTGCTGAGCGGGCCCCGTCCGGCCTGCCCTCGGACAGAGAGTTCTAGGCCCCGGTCTCTACGGGAGGGCACGTCCCGAGTAGCTGCTTTTATTTTTCTCTCTCATTCTTTTCTGTATCCCTCCCCCTGCTCACCGTCTTTCAGATCCCTTGGACCAGCCTTTGGCTTGAACAGTTACCCAAGGTGATCCTAGAACCATGGCAGGATGGAGCCTGGTCTCTTAGGGATGAGCTGGGCCGGCTCTTGTTTGGTGGACAAGGTCACTGAGGCCTTGCAGAGGCCTGGGGACCTGCCCTAGGCCACAGGGCAGCAACAGAGTCCTGTGCCCTCTTCTCTAGTCAGGACTGCTCCTTCCCTTCCGTCAGCCTGGGCAGAGAGCTTCCTCTTCCTCGCTCTGTCTCACCGGCCGTTGCTAGAACAGCACGCACGTGAGATCTGTATCCATGGCACCGACGCGGTTAGAAGGGACTTGAAGCTGGTGCGGCGCTCACAGCCCTGGCTGTGGCGGGCAGGACGGTTGTGACTCAGGCACGGTGCCCAACCAGGAGCCAGCCACCCCGCCTTCTTCCGTGGGGGCGCTCCTGCCAGCCCGCACGCCAGCTTGGTGCCTCCCGCCTGGAGGCCGAGTGCCTCTCACCCCGTGGGAGTCCCTTTCAGTCGTTTCTGACGTCCCTGGGTTTTTCCTCTTTTAATACCTGATGCTCCGTTTATTAAAAAGGTTGATGGAAGCATCTGCACTGATGGCTTCAACCTCGACTCCCCGGCTCGGTCCTGGAAGTAATCTGCTTCATAAGCTCGTAAGGGCTGTGCAAGTCAGTGAGTTGCTTGTGGGCAGGTCCTCCTCTGAAACGGATCCCAGGTCCTGGGACCTAAGCCACAGGCAGTTCTTGCAGGGATTCAGAGTCTTGGGTCCTTTCACTGTGAGGTCATCTTCCTTTGTGCCTCTGGCCAAGTCAGCGCACATCTCCAAGGACATTAGGTGGTCACTGTTAGAGTTATCCTGATGAGGTGACTCCCCGCCTCTGGTTCCACAGGGTCCTCCCGCTGGCATCCTGACTAACATGTCCTTCGGGAGCACGGACAGCGGTGGGTCAGGAGCAAGAGCAGCCAGACGCAGCTCAGCGACAGCTGTGACTGCCTGTGTCTTCCCCAAAGAGCCATGCCTGGGTTCTGGGTTTGGGAACAGACGCCCCAGCCGGGAAGCTCAGGGATTCGGGCCCGTGGGCGGTGAGAGCTAGATGTCACCGAGCCATCACCCTGTCTCACAGAGGAGGAAACTGAGACCAAGACTTGTCCGAGCCCCTGTCCCTCCTCCTGAGCTCCTGGGTGAAGACACACACCAGGTCCTGCATCAGTGAGCTGGCCCTCCGCCGGCCAGCGGCCAGCTACGTATGCCCAGGACCTGCTCCTCGGCCCAGCTCTGGGCCTTGCCTGGGAGGGGTCTCTGCATAAGCACACTGCTTATTTGGAGAAGTCTGGCAGATGGAGGAAAAGTGCTCCCATGCTCCAGCTTTAGGGAATTTCTTTCAGGGGTGTGGAGTCTCCAGTGTCAGTGCTTATTTTCGGAACGTGTTGGTCCTCAAGGAAGAAAACCTGGAGCATGACCCCTGGCCTCGAGGGACTTATTTTTGAACAGTTACAAAAAAAAAAAAAAAAAGCAAAATCTGAAGGTTTAAGGCCCATGACCCCTTAGTGGTTTTTTCAGAATTTTGCAACACACTGAAGAGCTCTCCGTGGCATTTCCGGTTTTCCTAGGTGGACTAAAGCTGGGCAGATAGAAAGCCCAGTGAGCCCCCCAGGCCAGCACATTCTGAAGATGCGGCTGGCTTTTCAAGCTTTAGCTTTGGGAACGTGGCCTGGCAGGTACCCTCGCAGGGGCCTGGCATTCTGTCTTCTAAGTGTCAAGATAATAAGAACTGGCACGTCCTGTCATGAGAACGTGTCAAGGCAGAAGTCCCACCAGCAAGCTAGCATTAGCAGAGTGCAGCCAGCATGCCTGTTTTCTTGTCCGTGGGGGAGGGGTGCCCCCAGGGCTGTCAGTGCGCCCATTGGGGGGTCATGCCCTCCGGAGTGAGAACCCCACATCCTTCATCCCTAGGAGTCGTTTCAGGGTGATTGGAACTCCTTGGTATTGTTTCATTCCAACCTTCTGAAGTCGTTAGTAATTCAGAGACATGAAATGAAAACACTCTTACTAATCTGACCAAGGCTGGCCTGAGCCCTAGGGAGAGCGTGTGGACTGCCCACGCACACCCAGCTGCTCGTCACCAGAGTGAGGAGCCTGCCGCCTCGCTGAGTGAGTGTGTGCAGCATGCCAGGCGGTCAGAGGCACCTGCTCAGCATGCTGGGGTGCCAACATCCTTGCCCCCTGTCACTGGCAGCCCCCCCTTGGGGAGGGGCTCACTCGCACCAGGGCAGGGCTGGTGGAGGGGAGCCCTCGTTCTCCCGAGTGGAGGTCATGTCATGTCTTCGATTGGGCACACGGGGAGGCAGTCCTCTTACTGCTGGTTTTAACTCTGTTCGCAGCCCTGGCTGTGACCCTGGGGTGAAGCCAGTGACAGACTCAGTGCTGGCGACTTTCCTAGGAATAGTGGCTGTGAGTGAGCCCCTGGGAGACACTGCCCAACCCCAGGCTAGTTGGGAAGGCAGACAACCTCGGTGAAGGCCAGTGAACTCATGGTGTAGGCTGGGAGCCAGCGTTTAATGTGACTTGGAGAGGGTTTAAAGGTTACCTTTCCCTCCTACCACGTTATCTCGGATAGCAACTTCAATATTTCCAGCCAAGTGTGTTCTTCAGAACACTGCCCCCAAGGCCCTTGGCTCATGCTCCTGAATGGGGACCGCTCAGGTGCCCACGATGAGGCATGTCTTCATGTCATCCCCTGGCCACCGCTCCCTGATCTCAGCTAGACTCGTCGACTGTGGAAGCACAGCCAGCCACTGAAGCTAGGAAGGAGGACAGGGCCAAGGGAGCCGTTGCATGCAGACCTAGCTAGTCTCCTGCAGAGACACGGAGACTCGAGTCCCACAGTCTCTCGTCATGAAGCCTTTGTTCTGTTTGTGTTGGTGGTGAAACGTGCTCACCTTCTGTAGGCCACACACACACCCCCTGGTGCCTCTCTCCCACTCAGACGCATCAGGACGCATTTTGCAATATGTTCAGTGAGCAGGCAGAACCCGAATGGGCTCCCATGACTGGCTGCAATGCTGCCCAGCCACCTGGACCCCTGCTCTGGACAGATGGCCACTGGGCCTCCCCAAGTGGCATTAGGGGCCCCCTGGTGCCTCCTTGAGTCACCCAGCCCACCCCACCCCGCGGGACTGGGCTCAACAGCAGGTAGACAGGATTCCTCCAGGTGTGGTCAGGGGAGGGCTGAGAGCCAGCCTGCAGGAGCAGCGCATTCCTGAGACGAGAAGGCACTTTGCAGGCGGGCGAGACCAGTGATGCAGGGCTGGCACGCTAGTCAAAAAGTTCTCCATTTCAAGAATGCGTACTGCCCCACCCTCCCTTTCCCCGTCAGCCCCGCTGCTCAGAACTGGCCTCATCGCTTCCCTCGCCTGTCATTTCACGTGGCTGCCCTGTGTTGCCCACGCCTGCTACGCTGTGTGTGGTTTTTTTTTTTCTTTGTGTGTGTTTTGGTTTTATTTGGGGGTTGCTTTTGATGATTTACTTTGGTGTTCTGTCTCCCTCGCCTGGCTGTGCGGCTGCCTGGCCCACTGCTTGCCGCCTCGTAGATTCCTGTCGCGCAGCCCTCTGTCATGGACGACATTGAGGTGTGGCTCAGGACGGACCTGGTGAGACTCCTGGCTTTTCTCTTTCCAGTGTGGGTGTGGCAAGGACAGGCCTCAGGGGCAACCCCGGCGGGGGCGTAGAGGAAGGAGATGGTCAGGTCCACACGCTGGCCTGCGGAGGCCTGGCTGTCATGGGCCCCGTGCCCCGAGGCAGGGCTGGGGTCCGGCGAGCCCTCGCTGACCTCAACACACACTTCCCCCGGCTCCTCGTCGGTTTCAGGGGTGTGTGTACTGGGCTCTTTTGTTTTCTGTCCCCCCCACCCCGGTTTTTTTGGTGAGGTTTTCTGTTTTTAAGGAGTTTGTTTGTTTGTTTGGTTTCGTTTCCTCTCACTGTGACACGCACACAGAGATGAGCTGGGCTTCGGTTTTGTTTTACATCCACTGTTACTTCCCTTCCCCGGAACCTCCGGTATCTTCGCTCTAAGAGACCCTTGTCGCCGTCCCCAGAGCAAGGGCGGGACAGTGAGGACGTCACACGTGTGCAGCGGGCAGCAGGTCCCGAGCACAGAGGGCACCAGAGGCCGGCCCTGCCCTCTGTCCCTCACAGGGTACTTCCTCTCAGCAGCCTGTGCTGGAGGCCGTTGCCCGGTGACTGATGAAGAAATGCACCCTGGGAGGGAAAGTGGCTTGCCCAAGGTCACGGGCTACAGCTGGTTGGATTCTTCCCCAGACCGGGAGGCACCTCATCTCTTGCTGCTAGCTGCCTCCTCTCCAGCGGTCCCTGTCCCCAGAGTATGGAAGTTCTTTAATCACAGGGTCAGCCTAGCGGGCTCTGGGCTACTGATACAGACAGCCCTTCCCACACGAGAATAGCAGACCTGAGACAGGGCTTCCCGCTGCTCTGGGCCACCTCCCTGGAAGGCCAGGCTTTCCAAAGACACTCACAGCCACCCAGGTGGCTACCGTGGGAGGAAGAACATGTCCCACTGTATCCTTCCCAAGGGGACGCCTGGTAAAGAAATAGCCCCTCTCACAGAAGCAGAGCAGGAAGGGCCAAGGCTTTCACCTCACCAAGGGGACCCCGAGGTCCCCACAGGGGAGTGCTTCTCTATAAGACTGCAAAGCGGCCAGTGGCGGAGCCAGGAAGGACACCAGGCCTCCTGGCACAGCCTGGGTCTCATGCCCTTCCCACCAGCTCTCTTCCTCGTCACTGTCTGTGCAGAGTGCTCAGGGACCACCGCATTCTCCAGACAAAACCAGGCTGACCCCCTCTCATTAGTAAGGAGTCACAGAGCTTCCATGGCTCCTCAGGACCGGCAGCCAGTAACAGAATCCGGGCCACAGGAGCAGACTGGCGCAGCTCCCAGGCAGCCACGGGACACGGCTTCCAGCCGGACAGTCCTCCAGTGCCAGTGCCAGTGCCAAGCAGCGCCCGGTGCCAGGCCCTGTGCTGTGGGTGTCGTGGTCCTACCTTTATTTTATTTTTCAGGGACAGATAGGGACAGACAGACAGGAACGGAGAGAGAGGTGAGAAGCATCAATCATCAGTTTTTTGTTGCGACACCTTAGTTGTTCATTGATTGCTTTCTCACACGTGCCTTGACCGCGGGCCTTCAGCAGACCGAGCAACCCTTTGCTGGAGCCAGCGACCTTGGACTCAATCTGGGGAGCCTTGCTCAAACCAGATGAGCCCACACTCAAGCTGGTTACCTCGGGGTCTCGAACCTGGGTCCTCCGCATCCCAGTCCGACGCTCTATCCACTGCGCCACCGCCTGGTCAGGCAGTGGTCCTACCTTTTCAAGCCTCGTGGCTCCCAGAACCCTGCAGCTGCCCTCAAAGGGACACTAAGTCGAGGGCTCCCTGTGGAGCCCGGGTGCGCCCGGGTCTGCTCCTTGTGGTCTCTTGGGGAGAGAGGGTGGCCAGAGGCCGTCCACGGTCCTGACAGCTGCTTAGCCCAGAGAACCGGCTTGCACATTTTTTTTGGAATTTTTCTTTTGGGCCCTTCTGAAGGGTCAAAACCTGGAACCGACTCAGAGGGTTTTGGTTTTTGCTTTTTCAAGTGAACGTCTGTCTCTCTAATAAGACAAATAGTGCTTGACTGTTACGGAGCTCTGGGAATGGGAAGCAGGAAGTTTTGCTTGGACTGCCATGGGCATTCTGCAGCAGGGTGGGCCTGGTGGGGCGGTGGCAGTGCCGATGGGACCCTAACACTGTTCTCTGCCCCCACAGAAAGGCGATGACCCAGAGGAGGGCGTCACCAGCGAAGGTATGGCCCGCCTGCAGCTTTACAGCACTGCTGTGCCAGGGCCATGCTCTCTGGGCTCAGAGCACCTGGGGCTGGCCCCCCACCACCTTGGAGCCTCCGCTGCGGGAACCCCTTCTGGTACCTGACCAAGGCTAGGCCTCTCGGGCCCAGAACTTGTTGACTCTGCCCTATTCAGGCCCGGAGCAAATGAGGGAAGTGTCAGAAAGAGCATGTGGCCGTTAGAAGGTCACAGAGCTAGTGAACAGGAGGTACATGCTGCCATCCCGGGTCATCATGGCCCCCAGACCTGTGCTCCTCACCAGTGTGCCCTCCAGGCTCAGTCCAGCAAGATAGATGCCATACAGTCTACAGGGCACACAGGGAGCCTCTCCCGTGACCTCACTCCTGGGGGGCCAGCTATCCAGGTCATGTGCAGAAGTTCTATCCCAGTCCCCTCACCCTCTCTCCCTCACCCCCTCTCCCTTCCATCTGGACTTCACGCTGCATCCTTGCTCAGCCGGACCATCTGGTCAGACCCCTCCTCAGGCACAGCCGTGCTGGTGGGGAGGGTGGAAGGAGCACTGGGCAGAGGACTGAAGGGCTGCAGGTTGGAGGGACAGGAGCCTTAGCCACCCTCGGCCCCAGACCCCAGCAGGTCCCCTGCTTGCCCTGCAGGTGGCAGGGTGCCCTGGCTGGCTGGTCCCCGTCCCTCCCTCTCTCCCACCAGCAGGTGGCCTGAGCCAGTGTCGTCAGGCTGGGGACTTAGGCTGGGGTGACCCTGTGGGCATGAGGGAGCGGGGCTCTGGGGGGAGCAGGGGGACGGGCTGTCTGAGCCTCAGTGCGGGCCTTACCCCCCACCAATTCTGGTGCTGGCCTCGGTTTTGTATTGCAGAGTTTGACAAATTCCTTGAAGAAAGAGCCAAAGCTGCTGAAATGGTTCCCAACCTCCCCTCCCCCCCAGCGGAAGCCCCAGCTCCAGCCTCAAACTCCTCCGGCCGGAAGAAGCCAGAGCGGTCAGAGGATGCCCTCTTCGCCCTGTGAGCTGCTCTGTGGTTTGGCTCCCCAAAGGCAGGTCACCTCTCGTCTCCTCCCCACTTCATAGCAGGCACTGGCCACTCCAGCCCCCCGCCCCCAGCCCCTACTCAGTCCTGTGGTCCTGCATTGCTGTGTCTCCATGGAAATGCCACAGTGTTTGCTACCAGGCCTCCCGCCAGTCAGGACAGCATCAGCCACCTTCTCGCTGGGCAGTGGGACCGTGTCCCTGTAGTCAGGGGCCCACAGGACCTCTCTACCCATGTTCTCCCCAAGCGGGTCAGGCAGCAGGGCCCAGCCTCGGGCGAGGAAGTCAGTCCCCTTGGGGCTGTGTCCCGAGCAGACACTTGGACTGTCCCTCCTTCAGTCACCGGCCCACAGAGAAGGGACTCAGACACTGGCCCCTTCCTCCACGCGCCCTGTCCCCCGCCTGGCTCCGCAGGCCTCAGGCTGGCCTGCCCATCGCTGCTGCTCTGTTTCAGAACGGGCTTGTCTGCACCTCAGGCTCTGTCTCCCCGGGACTGCTCCCCGACAGGCGCTGCCTGTAGCACGCTCAGCACGGGAGGAGGCTCTGGGCGCCTCTGTGCAGGGTCCCGGCAGACTCGCCTGGGACCAGGTGGCTTCTCGTGGACCGCACTGGAAGGGGGGCTGGGGAGCAGCACGCAGCCAATGGACAGTGGCCGCTGGCATGCTGGTCAGCTCCTGCGGAGATTCTCCCACCACACACCGAACTGCCCCCCCAGCTGCCCATCTGTGGAGGGGCTGGCTGCTTGTGCAGGCGCCGTGGGTGTGAGCCTGCTGTACGTGGGCTCCGGCCTGGCCCGGGGCGGCCTCGGGGCCATGACCTCCGTCCGGCCCCTGTGCTGACAACTCTGCCGTGCTCGGAGCGCCGAAGGACTGAGGGCCATAGCGACACTGCCCTGCCGCAGCCTTCTCCCCAGACCGTCCTGATGCAAGACCCTCAGCCCCAGCTCTGCCCAGGCCACGGTCGGTGTTCTCTGGGCCAACCTGGAAGGCTGGCGGCCGGGCCGGGGCCCAGGTTAGTGTCCCAGCGTGCCCTGGCCAGGCCACCGTGTGTTCCCAGCCCGCCGTGTGGTCAGCCTTATCCGCCTGACTCTAGGAGAGAACTCAGGGCCAGCCGGGGGTCAGGTTGGACAGGAATGGCTCTGGCGGAGAGCCAGGCGCTCTTCACCCCAGGACACGGGGCCCAGTCTAGCACCTGGCCGCTTCCTCCAGAGGGAGGCTGTCGGGTCTGGCTGTGGGGGTGGGGGTGGCTCATCTGGCAGGACCAGCTGCAAATGTCACACTCCAGGTCCTCAGAGGACACCCTGGAAGCTCCTCTTCGGAGCTCAGTCAGACTGGTCCCAGCCCTGCTATCCCTGACAGCATGTGCCACAGCTCCCAACCCTCTGCCCTGGCCCTCGGCTGGCCCCCCTGTGCTCACACTTCCCGAGGGCGGGGCCTCCGGAGGCCTGCTGGCTTGACGAGAGCTGCAGAGTGATGTCTGGGGTGGTGGGTGTGCCCAGTGACCCCCACCAGTGTCCCCAGCCCCTTGACCCAGCCTGAAGTCACCCCTGTGAGAGCCGGGGCTTGTGCTTATGCTTGCCAGCCATGGTAGTGGGCCTCAGGCGGTCAGTCCCTTGGATCCACAGCAGCCGTGCAGCGACCTCTGAGGGAAGAGCCAGTCTCCCTGTCCTGTGGGAGAGAGAGTGTCCACAGGACAGGTCTGAGGGTCTCAGGGGAGAAGCTACTGGCAGAGAGTGAGGCTGAAACATGCACCCACCCAGGGAAACCCCACAAAGCCACTCTCAATGCCCCTGGGCCAGAGCTGCCCCCGCTCCGCTGGGTAGTTGTTCGGTGGACTCCTGTGGGCTGGCAGGAGGGCACTGACCCGTACAGAGAAGTGCCACCCCTCCTGCTCACACACGTCCAGGGGCAGCCTGCCTCCATCCACCTTAAGGCTGAGGTGACCCCTGCTTGAGCCCTGCATGGGAAGCCGGGACAGACCCAGGTGCCGTTAGGAGTGCTGTGGCCTTCCTGTCCTGAGGCCAGAGGCTCCCTGGGCCACAGGGCCCCTGGGTCCCTTCTGCGCAGGTCAGGGAGAGCCTCAGCCGCTGGTCAGAGCCTGCCCCCAGGAGAGAGACCCTCATGAGCCTGCCTCCAGTGTTAGAAATCACAGATGCAGTATGTACTTAATCACACTAAGTTATTTCTGGGATTCCTTATAAGCACTAATTATACCTGATTATAGGTTAAAATATTTATTTTGTCAAAATATTTTCTTGGGGATGTCTTTAACCTTTTCTGTGTGTATTGTGTGTGGATGTGGAAGCAGACTGTCTCCTCCTGCTGACCTTGGCAGTGGGCAGCAGTGACGGCTCTGGGTGCAGTTTGACCCAGGACACCTGGTGGGCCTTTGGCCAGACTGCGCAGAGCAACCCCTGTAGGGTCCCCCGGGCACGGAGCACAGATGCCAAGTCTCTTACCCGTGTGCACGGGACAAGGGGTTTCAAGCTAAAGGGGCTTGCTGCTGGCCTGGGCCAGGGGGAGAGGTCCCTTGCACTTCCTGTCTGTCCTCCCGCCTGTCCGCCCTTCAGTGTGAGTGACCACTGCCTGTCCTGGACCATGCCTTGGTTCCCGGCCCTTCCCTCCCTCACCCAGGGGTCCAGAGCAAGGAGGCCTGGGGAGGCAGGGGGCCCGCACCACTCCTCAGGTCCCCTGGCTGGAAGTGTGCCGCCCAGGGCCCTGGATGGCCGGTCTCCTCCAGCATCACGGGGGGTGGATGCTTCCGGCCTTTCATATTCCCGCTCCTCTCCTTTCCTGTTGCCACACCCCAAGACTGCCTGTGCATATACAGCCCAGCCTTCTGGGTGTCTCCAGGGGCTGCGGGCCAGCTAGGAGGAAGCGCAACGGAGGAGTGCCGTCTCAGCCTGGCCTCCAGCCATCTCCTGTTAGGACTCTGGGCTCCTGTCCCCTGTCCACCCAAGTGGACACAGCTAAAGGCGTGTGTACCCAGAAGATGCCCTCTGCCGTACCCGCCTCTGCCAGGGCCCCTCTCCAGCCTTTCCTGTCCACTGGGGTTCCAAACCTCCCCACACCCGTGACACCCGTCAGCCCCAGTCACACTGCTTCTCTCTGCAAAACCTCCTGGTTCTCTTGGAGAAAGGGGGAGGGTAGTTTGTAACGTTTGCAGTTCCTTTGTGAGGGTTCTCAGGATCGTCGGGGACTGTTGAGAAGAGGAATGTGTTGAGTTTGTTGTCCAGTCGTCTCAGAGTCTGGTGTTCCATCACTGTTGTGTTTCTGGAGGGCAGGTCAGGGCATGCGAGGCTCAGCGTCCATCCACCCACTGGCTCTCCAAGATGTCGTCTCTCGAATTTGGGTTCTTGCATGTAAAATACTCCACAATAAACAAACCAACGGTTCCTACATGGTCTCTGTTGAGTTGACTGTGATTGTTGAAGGGCTGGCCAGATCTGACCACCTGTCCTCTTTAAGCAGGGGCCGCCACAGGGCTCTGATGGTGGGACAGCCAGGGAAACCCACCCCAGGCTTCCCCCGGTGCCCAGCTGCTGCGGGAGTCTGGGCTGGAGGAAGATCCCTGTGTCTGGGCACAGCTCAATCTGGGAGCTGTGGTCCTGGGTCTCATCCTGCTCCTAGCGTGTTTGGGGGATCCCCCTTGCTCCCCCGGAGCACCTGGCGCCTGGGCAGGCAGACCTGGGACGCCACGCCAGCTCCTGCTTGGCTGGACCTTCGACTCTTGCATAGAGCTCGTGCGAGGTGTCCAGTCTGAGAGCTGCTCCAGGCAACCCCGCCCTTGGTAGCAGCTTCATCGAGATGTACTTTCCACAGCACACAATTCACACGTCCTTTTTAGCATAGAGCTGTGCCCCCATCACGACAGCCAGTCAGTGTTTCCATCACCTCCAAAGGAGCTCCCACTCCCCCACCCCCTCCCAGCCCTTCTCTCCTCTTGCGCTGGGGGGTGGGCACCCTGGGCACTTGCTGCCAGCTGGTGGGCCTCCGGGAAGCGTGTCGCTCAGCAGGCCCTCGCGGGGTAGGCTGTGGAAGCTGTGTGGGGCCTGTCCCCCCTCCGAGTGAGTGGCTCGGGAGGTCGGGAGCCCTTGAATGCCTTCACCCCCGTGGGTTCGACCGCGGACCTCAAGTAGGGTCGACTCATCAAATAATTGCAGAGACCCCTGCCCAGCCAGGTACGCAGGTAAGGAAAGGAGGTCCACGGAGAGCTGTACACTTGCCCACGGCCACGCAGGAGCCGGCGGTGGAACCAGCATTTGAACCCAGGTCCCGCCTGGAGAGACACCATCTCCATGACCAGCAGGTGAGGCCCTCCCACCCACCCTGAACAGCAGCCGTTCTGGGAAGGCTGTCCTGCTTGCCTGTAGGAGGGAGAGGGGCCCACGATGTGGGGTCACTTGGGACAGCCACCAGCCCACGCCAGGAGTGGCAGCACCTACTCAGCTTCCTTGACAGTTGCCTCTCGGGGCTCTAGGGAACGGCAGAGACCCTGCCTGTTCCCAGCCAGCCAGGATGTAGTGGCGGCCCCCTGGTGTGCAGACCCGCACTCCCCAGTCCCTGTGGATAGGTGTGGGCTCTGGGCCCATTCTGTGCCACTAGCTCTGGGGGAGGGACTGTGGGCACCAGAAGAGGACTGAACTAGGTCTCTGTCCTGTGGAGGGTAGACTGGCCCTGAGGGACCACCATGGACTCACCAGGATGTCAGGTCCACTTACACTTTCAGCCCAGGATCCTGAGAGCCTGCCATGTGCCAGGGAGTGCTGGCGACTAGGGGCTGCTTGGGTCCTGTCCTTGGGGAGCTCACTGTCTAGTTCAGTGCTGAGAGTCCAGGCTGGTCTGCAGGGCAGGGAGGGCCTGGGGGAGCAGCCACGCTGCTGTCAGCAGGCCACAGGGGCGAGAGGGAGCGAAATCAGCTGACCAGTCTCCTCCTCAGAGGGACCTCAAGAGTCCCAGTGGGCAATTAACCTTAGAAGGAGAGGTCCCACTGAGGAAGAAGTTTCGGGGTCCTGGAATGAACTTGCGTTGGGGAGCCCAGCCTCGTTCAGGTCGGGCATGTGGTGGAGGTTTGACTTAATCAGAAGGAGCAGTTGACGGGCACGTGTAACTGAGAAGGGCGGTTAGTTCAGCTTCAGGAACAGCTGGAAACAGGTGCTTGGGGACTCGCTCTCGGTGTCTGCCTTGGCTTCCCCGGGTCGGCTCCCCCATTCGCTTGGCCGAAGGCTGCGTGCAGGGACCCTCCCAGTGCTCCGGGAGGGCACACGGTGGGCCCGGCCATGGCGTGCCATCCCTCTGCTGGCTAGTCCCCCACAGAAGCATCTGAGAAGTCTTTTTCCAGCCCACCTCTTCTCTAAGAATCTCCTTTGAGTCTTTAGGGTGTGAGGGCACGCAGAACTGGAGATGCCTTCCATAAGTCTCCCCGTCATTCCAGGTGATTATCGGGGAGTCCCTGCCAGCTCTTGCTGGGTGGCCCTCGGAGGGGTCTGGCCAGGACCTCCAAGCCCAGGCCCTCAGCATCCCAGGGAGCAAAATCTCTGCTCTAAGCACGAGGGCATGTTTCTGGAAGCTAAGTGGACTCCTCCATCTGGGGCCATCTCCTCTCTAACCCCATGCCCACCATGGAGCGCCCCCAGGGTTGCAGGCTTTCGCTGCAGGTCCCTGCCCCTCTCTGGTCTTGACTCTCCTGATCTGTCAGGGGCTTTTTTTTACTATAGTCAATAGTCACGAGTGCAGCAGGCTGGGTGGACACACAGGGACCGACGGGGACTGTGGGAAAGCTCACAGCCCTGGCTGGCCGAACGGGCACCGAGTCCCAGAGCCGTGCTGCTCGGCAGCCCAGTATGTTAAGAAAAGCCACAATCCAGCCTTCTGGTGAGAGCTCCACTGGACAATTCATTCAAACTCAGGATCCACGGAGAGTTGGATTAGGCCTGTGGGGTCAGAAGCTGCCGGGGGTCCCCATTCACTCTCCCTGCCACCATTCTGTGACACCCTCTTCCAGTCTACAACCTGGCCTCTTCCCCGAAAAGCCAGTTAGCCTCCAGGGGATAGATGTCTCTCTCCATTCATTATGTCCGTGAACCCCACTCCTCCCTGTGCAGAAGACTTTGGGGTCCATCCAGCTCTTTGTGGAGGGTCTATTGAGTGACTCACGATGACCCAGAGAGGCTTCAAGAGGGTAGAAGTAACTCGCCCAGTGCACACAGAGATGACACGGTCGGTCATCCAGGACCAGAATCATCCATGTCAGCAGTCACCCGGCTCTATTATGTCCCGATGGGTAAGACAGAGGAGGGGCATGCATGGCTCTGGGCTGTGTCCATGCCGCTTGGCCCCCCCGATCATCACCTGGGCGGGTCTGGCTTAGCTACTACAGAAGGGAAGTATAAATGGGGGGTCTCAGTAGCCTGTAGGGGCTGCCCAGGGTGGCCAAGCCTAGCCTTCTTGTGCAGTGAGTGCCTGCCCCTCTACCCATAGTGGGCACGGCTTGGTGTGAGTGGCCTTGGCAGACTCACCACGTGGCTTGGAACACACAGAAGATGCCTCTCTCGTCTCTAAGATGCTCAGGGAAAGAAGGAGGAACCTGTGACCCCCTATCTCACAACTGACAAAACCGAGATCCTATAGGGAGAGGCCAGGCTTTCTGTCAAGTCTTGAGGGCTGGGGCCCTTGGGGCAGAGGATGGGGCCACCTGGGTCAGCCCTGCTCGGATGTCCAGGACACACCTGGTGGCAGGCCCAGCCAGGTGTCAGGCCTTCAGACCTGCCGAGAAAGCAGGCCCAACTGGCCCCAGACCCTGCCAGCTGGCCACACAGCCCCTCCCCACCCACCCCACCCCCAGGTTGAAGAGGCACAAGGCATGTGACCTGGGGCCTGGCTCCCAAGAGTTTCTTGCTGACGCCATGTCACCCCACTCTGGGCAGGGAGCCCATTGGCTGAACCTGGGCCTTTGGGGCGAGGCTTGTCTGGCTCTTTGCCCCAACTCTCCCTGGGTCTCCAACGGCTGGCCTGCCCCAGCCTGCTGGGTGACACGCCAGCTCATGGGACTTGGGTAACCCAGACCCTCACATGATTAGGGGTAGCAGGGCTGTGAAGTCCTGGGCAAGTCACTTCACCTCCCCTGCCTTGGTTTCCACATCTGTAAAATGGGAGTAATAACAGCCCAGTCCTCTGACGACTGTTGGGAGGACTAAATGGGTTAATAGGGCTCAGCACGCAGTGATTGTAGCCAGTGCAGACACAGCCAGCCACGTCCCTGTTGGACAGGCACACCACCAGGACAGAGGGGTCCACCACTGAGGCCGGGGCCACTTGGCACCCTGGCACTAGTTACTTGTGTGAGTTCAGCTCTTCCAGCCCTGAGGGCCCTGAGGAGCTTGTTTGGGGGTGGGGGAGTTTCTCAGGATCTTTGAAAGGGGAAGAGGCAGGATCCCCTGAAAAAACAGCAGCTCCCAGCCTGGCTTTCCGCACCCTCGCCTTGAGGATTGCCCTGGTAATCTCAGGCTGTGGAGCAGAGTTTTTTGTATCTTTGGTGGCAAAGATTTAACATTCCTCTGCCCCCCGCCCCCCAATATGTAAAGAGGCTTCTGCCAGCCTTGGCTTTCAACTGGTGTTTCTAGTCTCCTCTTGACCTCACCTTATCCTCCTCCCCTCTACCTCCTGCATATTCATTGAGCCATGCTCTTTACATATAATTGGTAAACTCATTTAAGGAAGAGTGAGGCACGTCTGTTGTGACAGTGACTCCAACACACCCTACCGGCCTCTGCAGAGAGATTGTAGAAAGGGTTATTCTCATTTTAGCCAAGACTCAGGAAGGTGAAGTTAAATGGTTCCAGGTCGCACAGCCAGGAGGTGGAAAACCAGACCTGCTTCCTGAGTCTAAAGCTGGTCTTTAGGTTTACTCAGCAGCCCCCTCCCCTCCCGGGCAATCAGGCAGGTCACCAAATGGCCAAAACCTCCTGAAGGATCCAGGCCCTGAGTGGATTCCTGAGCAAGGCCACAGCAGGAGGGGAAGTGTTGTCTGGAGTCCCCCATGGCTCCTGGCCACCCCTGTTCTGGGTAATTTTCCACAGCAGCCATTTCCGGCAGGCAAACAAAGAGAGCTGGGTGTCCAGGCTGAACCTCAGGGACCTGGGCCTTCAAGGCCTCTCTTGGCCCTGGCACCTCTTTCTAGAGTGAGTACACCACTAATTTTACTCCCTCCGAGGGTGTGGCCAGATAGGCTAAATCTGGAGTCTAAGCAAGACAGTACTCGGGATGACTTGAGTCACAGAGGCCAGGGGCGAAGGGGAACTGGGCGTCCAGGCCTCTCTGATAAGTCTCCTTGGCTGCCCTCCACCAAGGATGCCTTTCTCTGCTTGCATACATCCAAGGACAGGGAGCTCACTCTTTCCATTTTCAGATATCTGAATGTTAGTTCTGGTCTATTTCAACCCAACTCGTGGGAATCCCTCCCCTGGCTACTTAGCTGTCCCTAATCCACAGGGCCCAGGGTTCAGTCTCCAGCCTTCTTCCCAGCTGCCTCCTCTGACCTGGCCCCAGTCTGTCATGACCCAGAGCAACCCAGCTCAGGTCTAAAGCAGAGCCTCTTTCTCATGACTCCCCCATCCTGGTTGCAGCCAGGGATAAACACCAAATCTGGAGTCAGAGAGCCCTGGGGACTAACCCTGTTGAAGTCCCTGAGCAGCTGTGAAACCTTGGGCAGGTTGGAGCCTTAGGACTCTCTGGGTGTTCCTGAGAAAGGAGGTCAGCCCACCTTCAGGGACTGGACTGAGCCAGGTGGCCCCCAAGCCCATCTGCCGTCCCCACAGCTGGATCTGGGAAGAAAGTAGGTTAAGTCAGGATGGAAAACGTCAGCCTCTTCCAGGGGCCACCCCTCCTCAGGAGGCCGATCGGATCGGAAGAGGAGCAGGCTGATCTACAGGCCAAGTTCCTCCCCGTCTCCACTCACATGCCAGCCAAGCCTTGGAGAGGCATCATCCGGCTCCTGCTACAGTTGAGGAAACTTAAGGCACAGAGTGGTCAAGTCACTGGCCTGAGGCCACACAGCAGTTATGAGAGCTGTAAGTTGAAGGGACCTGCCTTGTCCTAAAGAGCCAAACAGAGGAAGTGAAGTTTGTCGCGACAACGCCGTACCCTCCTACCCCCTCTCAAAGTCCAGAGACCTCTGGGAAGGGCCCAGTCCTGGGGCTTCCATTCAGGGGCCTTGGCCTGCCCGACCTCCTCAGCAGTCGGCCCGAGTCGGCTGAAAGCCCGGAGGGCACTCTGGTGGAGGGGTCGCCGCTCCCGCCAGGTGGGGCGGGGCCTCTGCCCCGGGGGCGGGGCCTCCGCGCCAGGTCCCGCCCCGCCCGCCCCGGCGGAGCCGCAGCCGAGGAACCCAGTTTCCGAGGAACTTTGCGCGGGCGCCGGGCCGCCAGCGAGGCCAGGGCGGGCCGCGAACGCGCGGATCCGGCGGACGCAGGGCTCGTGGCGAAAAGTCCGCGGCCGCGCGGGACCGAGCCGAGGTGGCGACGGCGTCATGGACGAGCCGCCCTTTCCCGAGGCGGCCTTGGAGCAGGCGCTGGCCGAGCCGTGCGAGCTGGACGCCGCGCTGCTGACCGACATCGAAGGTGCGTCCGGGCCGGGCCGGGCTCCACGCCAGTGGGGCGCGCAGGGGACGCCGGCTTTTGTCCTCTCCCGGGCGGGCGCGGGCGTGGGCGTGGGCACCGCTGCCGCTGCGCGCGGGGCTCCCCGCGTCCTCGCAACTTGGAGCGCGCGCCGCACCGGACAGTCCGCGCGGGGCCGCCCCGCTGCCCGCTGGTGTGTCCACGGGCGGCGCTGCCACGGGCCCCCGGAGGTGCGCGTCCGGCACACGTGCGTCTCGGGGCGGCCCCGGTGCGGGCCCCGGCGGTGCGGCCGGCGAGCTCTCAGCCCCGCGGCGGCGGCGCGAGCCCGACACCCGGGTGTTGCCGAAGCCCCGCCCCTGCCCGCCCGTGACGTCAGCGCGGGGTTACTCGCGGTCGTTCCCTTGGGCCCCGGAGTTCAGCTCGGCGCCGCCGGAGCCCGTGCGCGTGCGCGTGCGCGCGGGGCTCGTCCTCCCGCCGCTCCCCGCCGGGTCGGCTTATCCTGGTCTGTTGATTGACTACCAGTAACGCCCCAACCTGGACGCGGGGGGTGCAGAGACCTGGGCCACCTCCCTTTCTTGAGAGCTCAGAAATCCCCCCAAAGAAACTGGCAAAACGGATATGGATGTGTAGTTGGGGGTGGAGCGGGGTGTGGAGCTAGCGGCTTTGGATACCTGGGTCCAGAGATGGGACAGGACCTCCCGATGGGTCCGGACATCGGGCAGGGCCTCCCTGAGCCGACTTGGTCCCTGAGATTTGAGCGTCAGCCCCTGGGCCAGCGGAGAGGGATGTTACCCCCGGGCCTGGCTGCAGCTTGGCCAGCCAGGGCAAAGGCCCCGCGTCTGAGCAGCCGGAGGAAATGCCCAGCAGGTGAGGTGGAGAAGGTAGGCCAAAGGGTCACCGGGCCCGGTCTGCCAGGGCAAGGGCCTGCGCGGTGCGGATTAAGACATCTTTTAAAGCCTCCACACAGGAGTTTACAGAGAATGGGTTGGGGAACCGTGGTGTAAGCAGGTCCCCATTAGATGGTTGGGCCGAGCGAAGCTCCAGCGAACTGCCTCCTGTGGTGGCTGTGCAGGTTCAGCCGCACTGGCCAAGTGCACTTGACTGACCAGGAGGCTGAGGCCAAGAGCTCGGACTTCCCACAGCCTGGATGGACACGGGGGTTTTGGTGGAGCCTGGTGTGCCTGGCGTTGGTAGATCCAGAGGCATCTACTTCAGCCTTACAGGTTAGCCCGGCCGGCTGCCAGCAGAGGGGCTTTATCAGCCTGCTTCCCCTGAGACCAGAGACCAGAGACAGGGCCAGAGAGAAGGAGACCCTGGTCGCTGAGTTCTGAATCCCAACCCCCAGGCCCTGGGGAGATCCCAGTGGGACCCAGCTGACGGTTCCACAAATACTAGATTCAGTGAGCTGGGCCCGGAAGGTTCCATGACCAAGCAGTGCAGACCTGAGCTTTGGGGTCAGGACCTGAATCTGGACACTACTTACTTACTTTACCATTCTGCACAAACCCTCTCACCCCTGATCCTCAGTTTCCTCCTCTAGATTCGAATGCTTCCCTTCATGTTGCAGTAGGGGTGTCCAGGTACAGACCTTTCTTGTGGACTTGTTTATAGAAACATTCTCCTAAGCCTAACCTTAACCCCCCGGGACCCAAAGGTCAGTATTGGGCAGTCACTGGGGGTGGGGGCGAGTGGAGGTCACACTAGCTCATCTCATCTCTAATCTGAGAGAAAGACAACAGCTGGGTGTCTTGCTGGATGAATCTAATCTCAGAACCGTGTCTGGCTTGCTTGCCTGAGCTCAGGGGAGGGGGAAACACACGCTCCACTTCCAGTTGCTGGCCCTGAAGGGCAGAAACTCATGGGCAGTGTTCAGGACTGAGAACCCTGCCCCCAGCTTCTGGCAGGGGTGGGCGGGAAAAAGAGGACACGGCCTCAGAGAAGCCTGGTGCTGGGTGCTGGGTGCTGGAGGCCGCAGATCTGCCCCCCACCCTGCCTAGTAGCCACCACACTGTCATGTGCCACAGCACAGAGCCAGAGCCAAGAGCCACTGCTGCTGGCCACAGTGTGGGCAGGAGGAGGACCACACAGGGCCAGAGCCCAGAGACACTGCTGCTGGCCACAGTGTGGGCAGGAGGAGGACCACACAGGGCCAGATCCCAGAGCCACTGCTGCTGGCCACAGTGTGGGCAGGAGGAAGACCACACAGGGCCAGTGCCCAGAGCCACTGCTGCTGGCCACAGTGTGGGCAGCAGGAGGACCACACAGAGCCAGATCCCAGAGCCACTGCTGCTGGCCACAGTGTGGGCAGGAGGAAGACCACACAGGGCCACTGCCCAGAGCCACTGCTGCTGGCCACAGTGTGGGCAGGAGGAGGACCACACAGGGCCAGTGCCCAGAGCCACTGCTGCTGGCCACAGTGTGGGCAGCAAGAGGACCACACAGAGCCAGAGCCCAGAGCCACTGCTGCTGGCCACAGTGTGGGCAGCAGGAGGACCACACAGGGCCAGAGCCACTGCTGCTGGCCACAGTGTGGGCAGGAGGAGGACCACACAGGGCCAGTGCCCAGAGCCACTGCTGCTGGCCACAGTGTGGGCAGCAAGAGGACCACACAGAGCCAGAGCCCAGAGCCACTGCTGCTGGCCACAGCGTGGGCAGGAGGACCACACAGGTCCACTGTCCAGAGCTACTGCTACTGGCCACAATGTAGACAGGACTCTCACTGGGTTGGAGGGACGTGAGGGTTTGCCCACCGCGACAGAGGATTTCTTGTTTTTTTATTCAGACTTCTCTGCTCTTTTTCCTAATTACACAACTAATCTCTGTATTGTAGAAAAATTAGAAAGCGCAAGCTACTAAAAAGAAGAAAATAAAACCTTAAACCTGCTCCCCACAGATAAGCTGTTAATCACGTGGTAACTATTCCAGAGTGCCTGTATGTATGTTTTTTCGGAGTGCCTCCACACTTCTTGATCCCCTTTTGAAAAACAACGTTAGTGAGGTATAATTTACCTGTCAAAGATTTATCCGTTTTAAGTGTACAACTCAGTGCATTTCGGTGAATTTACCAGGTTGGCTGGGGGGGGGGGGGCGCCTCACCAGTTGCTTCAAGAACGTTTTCATCGCCCCTGTAAGATCTCTCGTGCTTCTTTGCAGCTGCTCCTGGTCCACCCTGGCCCCAGGTGACCACTTTATAAATGGCATAGAGTCCGTCGTAAACAGCCAGACCACAGTCAGGGTCTCTGGCCTGTACACCTGTCGCCCTTTGGCGGACACCCAGCTTGTTGTGTCCTCATAAAATGCACAGCAGTGGACAACACCCAAAGCCAGTGGCCAGTGTTTGCCCCGGGGGACCCTCCTTTAGTTCCAGAGATAGGCTGAGGCTTGGGGGGGGGGGCGATTGCTGATCTGAGGTTGGGCTGCTGTCCGGGCTTTCCCCTGACCCCCCCCCCAGGGTCTCCAGGTCCTCGGAGAGGAGCAAGGGTTGAGAGGTGGGCTCAGGTGCCAGGATGTGGCGCTGGACCAGGTCCAGGAAGCAGTGGGGAGTCTTGGGAAGGGGGCTGGAGCAGGGCACTGCCATGCTTGGCTCCGTGTCATGAGTTCCCTGTGGTGGCTGGGTTGGAGGATCACACACAGATAGGGAACTGACTGACGGGCGCTTGTTGTGTGCCAGAGACTGGGCCGGCCGTCGAGCCCTCCCGACAACCCCGGCGGGTAGACTTAGGATATTCACCTGCTGGGTGAACACATGAGGCACAGAGAGGTTAAGAGTCTGGCCTCAGCTCACACAGCCAGAGCATGGCCGAGCCAGGCTTCAGACCCAGGCGGTGGGCTTCAGAGCCCATGCTCTTAGCTGTTAATCTTGACGCTCCAAAGAGTGGGGTGTGGGGTTAGGGGTGGGTGGGGGGGTGGGTAATAGAGCAGAGAACTCAAGAGGCTGCTTCATGGGGGAGGAGCGATGCTGGAGCCTAGGAGTGGGTCATAGACGGGTCAGAGGCCACAAGGCCACTCCCCGCCCCGAGTGAACTTGGAGTCATGAGACCGGGAACTGGCACCAGGGAGCCTTGAGCCCCATCCTGCCAGCCAAGCCCTCTGTCATGTGGACGGTCCTGGGGTGGGGCTGCAGAGTCCTCTGTTCCATGGGCGAGAGCTCCGCCCTGGCAACGGTGGACGGTGGCCTCCGATGCACCCCTTCTCCCCAGGCCTCCTTTCTCGCTCTGCGCTTTGGGGCCCGGGGGCGGCCGTGGGCAGAGGGACCCCGAGAGCAGTCCTGTTGCCCGTGTTTGGGGTTATTGTTAAGCTGGTGGTGGTCTTCACCTTCCCACTAGTTTTATTAGATTTTGCACATATTTCTAAATGCAGAAGAGGCAGATGGGAATGGAGTTCTGGTCGGGGCCTCCACATCCAGCACGGGGGGTTAGTCCTGGCCGAGGGGTCACCCAGAGACTCTCGTTGGCCCAAAGTCTTTGGTGGCACAGCTCAACCTCTCCACTGCCTGGATACCCCCAAGGTTCACTCTGTCTGTCCTGCCCTGGGGGTCTGACAAGGGTAGCCTTCCTGGCAGTGCTTCCTCGAGGTCCCTTGGCCTTGGGGTCCCTCCCAGGTGCCTGAACCAACCACAGGGGAGACTGCCTCAGGTCCCAGCCCTTGTGTGTGGCTGTTTTGGGGACCCAGGCCAGCCCTGGTGGTGAGGACACAAAACACATTGCCACCTGGCACCTCTCCCCACCATCTCTTGTGCCCAGTTCTCTTCCTGACCCCACTAAGCACAGACCCTCCTTAGAAAACATAACCTGAGACTGCCTACTGCCCAGCTCCCAGCATCTGGACACACGCCTCCCCAGTGCGCCCAAGACAGAGTGCCCTGTTTCAGCATGGCATTGAAGACCTGGAAGGCCTGCCAGACCTGCTCCTCCTGTGACATTTCCTGTTCATCCAGAGCCTACCGCTCAGACGTTCCCCATGCCCCTCTGTTCTGGTGAGGTGCCCCTCCTGCTGGGCCCCTATGTCAGAGCCCCTCAGGGGTACGTGCATCTGTCCTGTTCCCTTTTCCATCGTCTCTGCTGTTGCCCGTGTTTCGGATTATTATCTGGCCTGCCTCTGTTATCTGGCCTGCCCAACCTGGAGCCTCAGAACGTCGGCCCAGTGTGGCGCTGCCTTGCTGTTTTCCTGGGGAGAGTGCCCTGCCTTCTCTGAACTGCAGGGACCAAACCTGGAAAGCAGGAGGTAGAGGCTGTAAGGTTTTCTGCCCCTCAGCCCCTGTGGGTTCCAGCCCCAGTGCCCCTGAGAGGACAGGGTTGGGAGGACAGAGAGAAGCGTGCTGGGAGTGGGTTCAATAGACAGACAGGCAGGTGGCAGGCAGTTACCTCCTGCTCAGTGGTCACCTCGCCGGACATCCTGAGTCAGCCCCAGGCAGGGGTCACCTCCGGGCAAAGACCTGGGATCTGGACTTTTCCCTGCCAGCTGGTGCTGCTCAGGTGGGAATGACTGTGCTGGCCACAGGAAGTGTCTCTTGCCTTGTCTTCTGGGTGGGAGACAGTGTGGGACTGGTCAAGGCCAGTGGGGGGCTTCCTACCCCTACCCCACCTGACCCCTAAGGACGTGCCCTTTGATCCTAGGAGCTGACCGGGACTGGACGCGTCTGACACTCGCGTCCCACGTGGCCACAGAGGGGGGCTCCTGGCCTAGTATCCTGGGGAGTGTGTGGGGGTGTCTTTTAGTCTGGTTCCAGGTTTGTGAGTCCCCCACTGGGTTTGGGGTTTGGTGGGAGTGGGGGAAGGCTAGGGAGGTCCATCCATCTGACTTGGAACCCCACTCAAGCCCCCCACCTGATACCCCAGCTATCTCTAGTGGGCCTGCCCCTCCTAGTCTCACCTCAAGCCTGCCCTTCCCACGGCAGGCCTCTGGGGTCCCCATTCTCCCTGCCGCGGAAAGGTTTGGGGTCCAGAGGCCTTCAAGTTCAGCCTCTATTGTGTGGCCGTGGACAGAGCGGTTTGACCTCTCTGACCTTCATGTTCTCATCAGTGTACTGGGAATAATCATGGAACCCGCTCTTTAGGAGTCGTGGCCCATCAGATGAACTCACTCAGGTCAAGTCCTTAAGCAGTATATGACACATAGTAGGCCCTCAACCAATGCCAGTCAGTGTTATCACTTAGAGCACGTAACGGGCCTGACAGCTGGTCTGTTTAGCTGGACAGATGTCAGCAGTGATTGTCCAAGGAGCCTGTGTTGCAGGTTTCTAGGCTGTTCTGAGCATCCGCCATTTGGGGATGGCTGGGTTTCTAGGTGGGGCACAACCTGGGACTGGTCAAGGTCAGGGGGGGGAACTTCCTGCCCCTACCCCCACCTGACCCCTAAGGAACAAGCCCCTGTTGTTGAAGGTGAAGAGACTAGAGCCAGAGGGCACCTTAGGAGTGGCGGTATTGTCACTTCCTCACTCTGTGCACAGAGGAGGGACAAAGGCCTGGAGATGCTGGGCTCAGCACCGTCCCTGGCCACCCAGCTGCCCAGGCCTAGGGGCAGCAGAGCAGGTGTGTGTGTGTGAAGGAGCTAGAGACCTGGCAGGTTTGTGTGTGTGTGTGTGTGTGCGTGTGTGTGTGTGTGTGTGTGTGTGAAGGAGCTAGAGACCTGGCAGGTGTGTGTGTGTGTGTGAAGGAGCTAGAGACCTGGCAGATGTGTGTGTGTGTGTGTGTGTGTGTGTGTGAAGGAGCTAGAGACCTGGCAGGTGTGTGTGTGTGTGTGTGTGTGAAGGAGCTAGAGACCTGGCAGGTGTGTGTGTGTGTGTGTGTGTGTGTGTGTGTGTGAAGGAGCTAGAGACCTGGCAGGTGTGTGTGTGTGTGTGTGAAGGAGCTAGAGACCTGGCAGGTGTATGTGTGTGTGTGTGAAGGAGCTAGAGACCTGGCAGGTGTGTGTGTGCGTGTGTGTGTGTGTGTGTGTGTGAAGGAGCTAGAGACCTGGCAGGTGTGTGTGTGTGTGTGAAGGAGCTAGAGACCTGGCAGGTGTGTGTGTGTGTGTGTGTGTGTGTGTGAAGGAGCTAGAGACCTGGCAGGTGTGTGTGTGTGTGTGTGAAGGAGCTAGAGACCTGGCAGGTGTGTGTGTGTGTGTGTGTGTGAAGGAGCTAGAGACCTGGCAGGTGTGTGTGTGTGTGTGTGTGTGTGAAGGAGCTAGAGACCTGGCAGGTGTGTGTGTGTGAAGGAGCTAGAGACCTGGCAGGTGTGTGTGTGTGTGTGTGAAGGAGCTAGAGACCTGGCAGGTGTGTGTGTGTGTGTGTGAAGGAGCTAGAGACCTGGCAGGTGTGTGTGTGTGTGTGTGTGTGAAGGAGCTAGAGACCTGGCAGGTGTGTGTGTGTGTGTGTGTGTGTGAAGGAGCTAGAGACCTGGGAGAAACAACAGGGAAGCCCGCGCTGCATGGAGCGCTTCCCATTGGGAGGCCCTGCTGGGGGGCACAGTGTTGCCTGGTCTTGGGGGCACAGGCGATTGTCCCCTGCACAGAACACCGCAGGGCAGTCTGGGAAATGCACATTAAAGCACCTTGAAGGGGGTTCCAAGTCACCCAGCTTCTGGGACGAAACAAAGCCACCAAGAGCAAATAACAATAAAGCCCAGTGCTGGGGGTGCTGTGAAGAAGTGGTGGATTGCAGGGGAGGTTGTGAAATAGGGGCTTATCCTCTGCAGAGAAAACAGCAGGCTGCTGCCTTTGAACCCGTAATACGGGCTGCAGGGGAAACAGCCCCAAAGGGAGAAATACATGCCATTCATCTGAAGACGTGCGCAGCCCTGCTTCTGCTTAGACTGGGAACGATTGCTCAGCGGGAGAGGACGAACCCCCAAACCGACACTACATCAGGCCCATGGGGTTGTTCCTTTTTCAGCCTCCAGAGTCGGCTCGCGCCCTGAGCCCACACCCGGGACAAGATGTCTGAGCTGGCCCTGGTCAGCCTCTTGTATAATGGCCATCTTCCAGGGCCCTATTCAGGCTTCCTTGACCGGTGTATTTGGGAGCCGGTGTACGGAGGAGCACAGATGAGGGGTGGGTCTGAGAAGGGGACGTCAGAGCCAGCTTTGAAGGGGGAATAGGAGGTTTCCTGGTGGGCAGAGGACAGCAGGAAGGGCCTTCCTGGGAGAGGAAACAGTCTGGGAAAATGCACGGAAGCGTTACATAGCACGGTGCGCTCAGAAGGCAAACGGGAATTGAGGCTCAGCCAGAGCTGAGGCCATAGGGACTCCGCTGGCCGCTGGCCGCTGGCCGGCTGAGACCGGCAGGAGGGGGGCGGAAGCAATCTGCACAGCCCTTGACTCTTCTCCGCCAGGGCTGAGTGCTGCCGGGGTCACACGGTTGGTTCAGGCCTCGGCTCTGCCTGGGGGGGGGGGCAGCTGTATGTAGCCTGGCCTCTGCTGGTGGTCAGGAAGGTTTCCAGGAGAAGGCAGTGCCCAAGCTGAGCCTTGAAGAGCTTTGTGTTGCCATCCGGACCTGAGACAAGCGGCAACAGCAAGTTGGGCCGAACCAGGCTAGAGTTGGGGCTTCTGGCGGGCTGGGACTGACAAGTGTGGGCTCAGGAGTTTGGTGGACCAGGGTCCGAGTCCCAGACTCTCCAGTTGGCCTTGGGCCTGGGGCTGTCCTCTCAGTCTATAGGGCCCATCCCATTCCAGGAAAAGCTGGCACACACTTGCCCCCCTGGGGCAGTCCTGAATGCACAAAGGGTAGTCTGTGCCCCCCACCCCCGTGGCATACACGGCCGGCTGAGAACATGAGAACCCGCTGCCCTGGGTCCCGGGGATGGTCAGGGAGGCACTGGTGAGGGCCTCAGGGATGGTGGCAGGCAGAGTGCAGTCCCAGCTCCCTGGCCTGTTGGGGGAGTGCCCCATCCCTGCCCTGCCGAGGTGGAATGCCCTTGGGGACCCCACAAGCCACATCTTATGTTCTCCTGTGGGGTGGTGCTGTTTTTACTTCGTGTGCTATTGTTCACGACCATGCACCCCCTGACCGGCACTCACAGGACAGCGTGGAAATCCCGCAGGTGCCAGGCCAGCGTGAATTGGAACCCCGGTGCCAGTGCCGAGGCTGCCCCCTGACCTCTGCCCCCACCCCACCCCACCCTGCCACAGCCACACTGGCCTCGGGGCTGTGTCAACATCGCATCAAGCTTGCAACCACCTTAGGGCACTGGCACTTGCTGTTTCTTCCTCCCAGGACGTGTCTCTCCCTCTTATTTCATTCAGGCTTTTTAGAAAGATGCCATCTCCCCAGAGAGGCCTGCCCTGACTACCTCATCTGCAGCGGCCCCTCACACTCTCTCCCCCACCTCCGTTTTTCCATGTGCTCATTGCCACCGGCACCCACGTTCCTCCATGTGTTTGTGAACCATTGTCTCCGTCACAGGAACATAAGCTCCCCAAGGGAAGGTCTTTGTGCTGTGTCCCTGTATTTTCAGTACCTGGCACGGGCCAGACACACAGCAGACACTTAGGGAGGGGCAGTTGTTATTATCAGGGAAATAGATCTGGGTTTCATGAACCAGGCCATGTCGTGTGAGTGGTGAGCTCCCCGTCCCGGGAGGCATGCAAGCAGAGGGTGGGGTTCAAGGCCTCGTGCAGGCGTTCGATGGGCTCCTGTGATGGTCATTGCTGGGCTCCTGCAAGTTCATGGTATGGGGCCCTTCCGGAATGTTCATCATGGCCTCACGGAATAAACAGGCCGGAAAATAAAAGGCTGACCCACATCGGCCTTCAGAGGGAGGTTTGAAGGTAGAGCCAGGGAGGGAGGGAGGGAAGGGGCCGTTTCAGGTTTCCTGTTGGGTTCTGATAGAATCAGGATTGCAGAGGAAGAAGGTGAGGGAAAGGAATCCAGGCTGGGGTAGGAGGAGGGAAGGTGAAAATGGGGGTGGAGGGGGGAGGTCCACTGCGGCCCGCTGGTCTGTGCCTCCCTCTCTTCCCCTGTGTTCAGAGAGTGCTCGCGGGAGCCACATGTCCTTTCTGAGTCTCGGTGTGAGAGGCCCCGTCTCAGCTGGCTGGGGATGGTCTACAGTTTGGGAGCTGAAGCCAGTCTTTTGGGCCCACTGTCCTGGCTCCAGGGGCTGGGACTGGACAAGGCAGGAGAGTTGCTTCCTTAAACTGTGCCGTGGGCGCCTCTCTGGCCTCACCCTGGTCTCTCCAGAAGGCCACCTCTGTCAGTTGGGTGTGGAGTTCCAGCTTGAGCATTCCAAATGTTGGGCAGCTCACCTCCTGACTTTCTACGTAGTTCTAGATCATTCCAGCTGCAGCAGAGGGGTTCACCTGGTAGGGACCTTGCTGAGTGACGGATGCTTCACACACTTGCTCTCCTAGAATCCCCCCTCTGGAGGGCAGGGGGTGATGATGGTGGTCGTGGTGACCTGCCCTGGTTTACGATACAAGTGGGGAAGAGTGGGCGCATGGCTGGATCTGGGGGGCTATGAAGCTGGTTTTCAAATTTCCACCCCTCCCACCCCCACGTCCAGACTTAGCCCTGGCATGCCAACTTCTGCAGAGATTGGCCACAGATCCAGCTTCAAGAAAGAGTGAGGTGGAGACTGTTCGGGCCATGAGTTCAGGGGATGGCTGGCCCCTTCCCATGCCACCGGGTGCCACGTGGCGTGGTACCCAGTCCTTCCTCCCTGCATCCTAGCTTACATTGTGCCCTCTGCCCCAAGGCCAGCCTCCTGACTCCTGCCACCTCGGTCTGGATGGGATGGGGGCAGAGCACAGACATGTGAGAAGCGGGAAACAGAGGCAAGAAACTGAAGGGAGGAGAAGGATGGGGCAGGAAGGGAAGAACGGAGCCCTGAGGTCGGCCTGCCAAGGTCCAGCCAGGACTCGGGCCTGGGCACCCTTGTCTGCAGTCACTCGGTGAGGTCAGGGCCTTTTACACCAGCGGGGGTTGGTTGGGTGTTTGGGGGCAAGTGAGGGTGTGAGCACCCCCCAGCTGGAGGAGAGAGGGAGGTGGAGGTGCCAGAGGAGAATTCTGTTGTCCCTTGCACCCCTACAAGATGGAGGAAGGGCCTGTTGGGGGGAGGGGGTGTGTGTGTGTGAAGCAGATGAGATCATTTCCTCATTTAGGCCCCTGGAGAAGGGAGGGCAGCTGGGGCAGGAGGGCTCTGGTCCCCCACACCATCTGTTTAGTCCCCATGCCCCCCTGCCCAGGATTTGGCCCTCCTCCAAGCTGGCAGGATCCTGGGGAGGGGGGCAGAAGGAGGTTGGGCCCATGCTGCAATCGGAGGCTGGATCAGACCTTGCTGGTGGTCTGATCACAGAAGCCTGAGTTGGTAACCTGGGCTCTGTTGGTCGCTGTGTGTGTTGAACTCTGACCTCACATAGAAGCGGGATAGGCCTAGGTACCCCCTCAGAAGCTCCACACAACCTTTCACCCAGGGGCTGACACCCTGGCTTCCTCACCTGTCCTGGGGGCCCCTCTTGGTCTCCCAGGACTCTACAAGTGAATGAGCAGCCTGGACGGGCTGGGGGCCATGAGACTTTGGGGGGGGGTGTAGGGAAGACTTCACTGACCCCCTCACCCCCACACCATCCCAGACCCAGTTCCCTCTGCAGAGGAAGTCAGGCTACTCAAGTATGATCTGGGTGCGTATTTGGGGTGGGGGTACCCTTCCTCACTCTGGGCTTCAGTTTCTCGGCAGTGGCCTGTTAGCAACCCTGTGTTCATGGGGCCGGGCTGGTGGCCCCATGCCTCAGCTGCCCCAGGAAGGGTATAGGTCCCCGCAGCCTGGGCCTTATTTAAGCGCTTCTGGGGTACTGAGCGAACCACCCCGCTGTCTCCTTTATTTCTTCCATTCGAGGTCCAAGAGATGTGATCGTTCCATTTTCTGGAGGGTTAAACTGAGGCTCAGAGCGGTGGGTGTTGGGGCGTCGCTGCCCGGGTCCTCCCGGCCCGGTGCCCGCTCCGCAGCGCCCATCCGAGGCGGAGACGGAGGGGGTGGGAGCCGGGTGACCGCCAGTAAACCCGCAGCTGCCGGCGCGGAGCGGGTTAAGGGCGGGCGCCCGCGGGTAACCCCAGCCCGCGGAGTCGCGGGGTGCAACCCGAACCGGAGTCGGAGGGGCGGGGCGCGGCCGCTGATTGGCGGCGCGCGCTCACCCCATGCCCGGGCCGCGGCCGGGGCGGGGCCTGGGGGCGTGGCCTGGGTGGGCGGGGCGGGCTCCCCGCGGGGCTTTAAAGCGCCGCCGAGTCGCGGCAGGTGCAGTCGGCGCGGACACCCGCTGGCCCAGCTGGCTGGACGCCCCAAAGGGGCGGCGGGCCGCGGAACCATGGATTGCACGTTCGAAGGTATTTTTTTTGGAGGACCTCCCCACCCCTTTTATTACTGAGCCTCCATCTCCGATGTGGGGTCGCGCGCCCCGGTTCCCTAGAAGGGGGGCGGCGGCTGTTGGTCCACGAGTGGGAAAACACCGGCTCCCGAGGGGGACGCCTACCGCTCCCCAGCTCTCAGGACGGGCAGTGGACCACCCCTCTGCCTCATTACTCTCCCCGGGGGCAGAGGGGCAGCTGGGAGGAGGGCCGGTGGTCTTTCTGTCGGGATTGTCCAAATCGGGGGTCCCAGCCCGGGATTCAGTCCGTTTCCCCTCCTATCAGAGAGGCCCAGTGAGGACTGGGGTGAAGGACCGGAGATCCTGCAAGTAAAAATAGTTTATGACCCGCGTAAACCCGGGTGGGGGGCCCCCACAAAATGTTTCTATTTGCGAACCCAGAAGGCTGAGCTTGACATCCCCATCCTGCTCTGCTGGAGGCCATAAGGAGGCCCCCCCACACCACGGTCCCTTTCCTGCCTGGGCACCTATCAGGAAGGAGTTGGGCAATATTGAGTCCTCATTCTGTGCCAGCTGCCTGCCTGCAAAGCCTTTTAGTGGCCCCTGCTAAAAGGGTTTCATCTTTTTTTGTTGTGTGGATGAGGGATGAGGAAACTGAGACCCGGAGCTCAGGTCTGGGCCTTGGGGGGTGGGGGATCTGGGGGCTCCCAGGGTTGTGCTCGTGGGTCCTAGAGGGTCCTTTGACCCAGTGGGTAGCTGCCCACAGTGGGTGAGAGGGCCCCAGGCTGACACAGCTAGGTTGCTGGTTGCCAGCAGGAGGGAGAGGGCCTGTGGCCAGGCTGGGGCAGTGGTGAAGAGTGTTCCAGTCTGTACAAGGAAGAAGGGGTCAGAGCAGACAACATTCGCTTTTATAGAGGGGAAACCAAAGCCCTGAATAGCCAGGTCCTGCGAGTGCTTGGCTACAGACAGCATTTGGGCTTGTGCCCAGAACACACAGAGACACACTGGTTGGCACTCATGTGGCTGGCTAGCATCTGACCCAGCCCCAAAGCCTCGGTCTGTTTCACAGAGCAATGGGTTGGTGATGGCATCCCTGGAGTCAGGATTCTTGGGCGCAAGCCCCAGTTCTGCCTCTGCCTAGGTATGTGGGGCAAGTTAATGACCTCACCCAGTTGGTGCAGGGCTTTCTGATAACATGTGGAGCACCTGGCATTGCTTGTACATGTAGAGCCCTGTGGACAGGGGGCATGCAAACGTGTGATGTGCTTTGCAGGGCCAGCCCCCACTCCCCTGCTGCTCACACAGCCTCTTCTCTCCCTAGACATGCTTCAGCTCATCAACAACCAAGACGGTGATTTCCCGGGCCTGTTCGACCCACCTTATGCTGGGGCAGGGGGCACTGACCCCACCAGTCCGGAAGCTAGTTCCTCGGGCAGTAGCTTGTCTCTACCTCATGCCACTATGAGCTCCCCACTGGAAGGCCTTCTGGGGGTATCCAAAGCAGTACCCCCACAGATGTCCCCTCCCCAGCCTGCGCCCACATTGAAGATGTACCCATCTGGGCCTGGTATCAAGGAAGAGCCAGTACCACTAACTACCCTGCAGTCCCCCAGCCCACAGCCCCTGCCGGGGGCCCTCCTGTCCCCAAGCTTCCCCACGCCAGCCGCCCTGCAGTTCAGCCCTGCCCCCGTGTTGGGCTATCCCAGCCCTCCTGGAAGCCTTCCCACAGGTAAGGAGGGGTGTGGAGGGAGGGAGGGGGCCAGCTGGGGCGCAGGGAGGAGGGTCTGCTGTGGTCCTGGGAGAGGAATTGGCAGGATTGAAAATCAGCCTCCTCTCTGCTGCTTGAGATGCCCCCTTGCCGGCAGCGCTGTGCCCTTGTGGTCGGGTTAAGCATGGCCTCCCCTCCCTCTCCTGGGGTGCCCGCCCTTCCAAAGATGCACACCTGGCTGCAGAGCTGACATGTCCCCATCAGAGCCCCAGGCGGGGACTGTTGAGATAGGACACTGAGGCCACAAGGGGTCGAGACTCATCCAGGGCCACGCAGGGATAGGGACTTGAGGATGGGTCGGAAGTGGGTTGCTTGGAGCAGATTGTACCCACAGCCCCAGACTTCATCTCTGCAGGGACCCCTCCGGGGAGCACCCCACAGCCTCTGCCTGGCCCGGCAGGAGTCCCGCCCATCTCCTTGCAGACCCAGGTTCAGAGCGCGGCTGCTCCTCAACTGCTGACAGCCACCGCCACCACCACAGTGGCCCCTGGCACGACCACGGTGACCTCGCAGATCCAGCAGGTTCCGGTAAGGGGAGTGGTCCGGGTGTTTGGGGGGGTGGCGGCCCCTGGCCCAGGCACACAGTACGTAGCTGAGACCCCCTCCCCGTCCTCAGGTCCTGCTGCAGCCTCACTTCATCAAAGCCGACTCGCTGCTCCTGACAACCGTGAAGACAGACTTGGGGGCCCCGGTGAAGGCAGCAGGGGTCAGCTCCCTGGCCCCTGGCACCGCTGTGCAGACCGGGCCCTTGCAGGTGGGTGGCATGGGCCGGCAGAAGGGTATGCAGTCTGCCCGCCTGCGTACCCACCTGGTAACCCCTACCTGGCTCTGCAGACCCTGGTGAGCAGCGGAGCTATTCTGGCGACTGTGCCGCTGGTAGTGGACGCTGACAAGCTGCCCATCAATCGGCTGGTAGCCAGCGGAAAGACGCTGGGCTCGTCCCAGAGCCGTGGTGAGAAGCGCACGGCCCACAATGCCATTGAGAAGCGCTACCGCTCGTCCATCAACGACAAGATCATCGAGCTCAAGGACCTGGTGGTGGGCACGGAGGCGAAGGTGCGGGCGCCGGCTGGCACAGGCACCGCGCGGGTAGGCAGACTCTGGGGAAGGCGGCAGCTGGAAGGAAGAGAAGGGTTTGGACTGGGCCTGGCCAGACGGGGCCTTGGCTTCAATCTGCTTGGGCCTGGCCAGCTTTGTTTTATTCACCTACACGTGACGGAGGCCTCTGCGCACCAGCGGCTGTTCTAAGCCCCCGGAGTTGAAGAAGTGGACAGGCTGACAATAACCCTCCTGTTGGGGGTGACGTTCTAGTCGGGGGTGACAGTGAACGAGTCGAGTAATGGGTGGAGCGTGCCAGGTGGTGTTAAGTGCTCTGGGAGAAAATAAACCCGGAAGAGGGATGGTGAGGCTCGCAGATTGGGTCAGGCAGGGAAGTCAGTCAGGGAAGGCCTCCCAAAGTGACCTGATGTGCACACAGCAAATACCAAAGAGGGTGAAGGAGTACGATAAGAAGATGGTAATAATGATAATATGCATTCTGCGTATTAATCCTCATGTCCATCCTGTGAGGAAGGTTGTACTAAGGGAGGGGCATTCCGTGTAGAAGGAACAGTGAGTGCAAAGGCCCTGAGGCAGATGAGCCCCCAAAGCATCCCCAGGGTCCTCTTGCTGAGGTGCCTGCCCACTTTTGCCAGGCCTGACTGGCTGCCCGTACTGTCTCCCTCCCACCCCTGCAGCTGAATAAATCTGCTGTATTGCGCAAGGCCATCGACTACATTCACTTTCTGCAACAGAGCAACCAGAAACTCAAGCAGGAGAACTTGAGTCTGCGTAGTGCTGCCCACAAGAGCAGTGAGTCCTGACCTCCCATGGCCCGGGTTCTGGCCCTGCCTCCAGCCCTGCCCCTGCCCTGGTCTCACCTTAAGCTCTGACCCTACAAGGGCCCTTGGCCTCTCCTTTTTCCTAAGCTGGCCTTCGGAAGCTAGGCCAACCCCCAGGCCCCTCGGCCAGGGCCTTCAGTTGATTTTGCCCTAACTCCAGCCCTGCTCCTCTCCCACCTGTAGAATCTCTGAAGGGCCTGGTGTCAGCTTGTGGCAGTGGAGGAAGCTCCGACGTAGCCATGGAGGGCGTAAAGCCCGAGGTGGTAGACACGCTGAGCCCACCACCTTCGGATGCAGGCTCTCCCTCCCGGAGCAGCCCCTTGTCCCTTGGCAGCAGGAGCGGTGGCAGTGGCAGTGACTCGGAGCCCGACAGCCCGGTCTTCGAGGACAGCCAGGTTGGGCCCTGCCATGTGGTCCTCTCTTGTCTCCTAGTGCTATCCTCTGAGCCCTAGGACTGGCTCAGAAAGAAGCCCCCCAACATGCCCACCTCCCATTTTATGGGAGAAAACCCGAGGCCTGGAGCCATGTGGGGTCCCTGGGTAAGGGTGGGTGGAGTGCTGACCTCCTCTTCCCCAAACCGTGCTCTCAGGGCCACTCCCACTGGACCCTCACCAGCCTGCCTACCCCACCAGGTGAAGCCAGAGCAGCTGCTGTCCCCCCAGAGCCGGGGCATGCTGGACCGCTCCCGCCTGGCCCTGTGTGCCCTCGTCTTCTTCTGTCTCTCCTGCAACCCTCTGGCCTCCCTGCTCGGCAGCTGGGGTCTCCCCGGTCCCTCGGATGCGACCAGCGTCCACCAGGGCTCTGGGCGCAGCATGCTGGGCGCTGAGGACAGAGGTAGGACAGGCCACCATGGATATCTTTGGCCGAGAGGTAGGAGCGGGGGCTCCTGAGGATGCAGACCCCAACCTGTGGGCTTGGGCTCTCCATTTTCTGGGAGCCGTGTCCCAGCCTTTCTGTCTGTCCCTAGATGGCCCTGGGTGGGCACCGAGGCTGCTGCCCCCACTGGTCTGGCTGACTAATGGGCTTCTGGTGCTGGTCTCCTTGGCACTTCTCTTTGTCTATGGAGAGCCGGTCACTCGGCCGCACTCAGGCCCAGCTGTGCACTTCTGGCGGCATCGCAAGCAGGCTGACCTGGACCTGGCCAGGGTGAGAGGCTGGCCCCTGGGGGGGACAGGGGAGAGGCCTGGGCACCTAGGAAGTTGCTGGGTGTCACCCACTCTCCCCTGCTCTCCAAGTGAGCCATGAATCTGCTCTGTCCCCTTTGCTCTTGTCTACTGCTCAGTCTTCCAGTGACCGTTGGGGGCCCAGCTCAACACAGCTGCAGGACACTGGGGTCATAGCAGGGAGCCCAAGCTGGTGGGATCTGTAGAGCTAGAGGGATGTCATGTGCTCGGGATGCTCAGGCCTTGCTTCACCCAGAAAACCCTCGTCCACAGGGGGACTTTGCCCGGGCCGCCCAGCAGCTGTGGCTGGCCCTGCGAGCCCTGGGCCGGCCCCTGCCCACCTCCCACCTGGACCTGGCCTGTAGCCTGCTCTGGAACCTTATCCGTCACCTGCTGCAACGTCTCTGGGTAGGCCGTTGGCTAGCCAGCCGGGCAGGGGGCCTGCAGAGGGATTGCGCTCTGCGGGCCGATGCCCATACCAGTGCCCGAGACGCGGCCCTCGTCTACCACAAGTTGCACCAGCTTCACACCGTGGGTACGGTGGGCAAGGAGCTGGGCTTGAGGGATCCCTGCCCCTTCTGTGTCACACCCTGGCCTCACTCCCTGTCCGTTTCTCAGGGAAGTACACAGGTGGGAACCTCACTGCTGCCCACCTGGCGCTGAGTGCGCTAAACCTGGCAGAATGTGCAGGGGACGCCGTGTCGGTGTCCACGCTGGCTGAGATCTATGTGGCTGCTGCGCTGATGGTCAAGACCAGTCTCCCACGGGCCTTCCACTTTCTGACGGTGAGCAGGTGGCAGGCTGGTGAGGACAGGGGCCGGGGAGGGGGCTGGACAGGGTGAGGCACTTGGTCACAGGGCAGGCAGGCTCCAGGCCTCACTGGGGTGTCAGCCCAGGGTCTAGGTTTAAGCCCCTGCCTGCGTCCAGTGTGACAGCCCACCTCCCTGTCTCCCACAGCGCTTCTTCCTGAGTAGTGCCCGCCAGGCCTGCCTGGCACAGAGCGGTTCAGTGCCGCTTACCGTGCAGTGGCTCTGCCACCCTGTGGGCCACCGTTTCTTTGTGGACGGGGACTGGACTGTGGGCAGTCCCCCGAGGATCAGCCTGTACAGCTCGGCCGGGAACCCAGGTGCGCTCTCTTCCCTGTCTCTATCCCGCATCCTCCTCCTTTGTTCTCCATTCCCGTGTCTCATCCTCACTCCTGCCCTGTCCCCGTCCCCTGCCTCTCTGGATGTCCCTGTCCCCCCATCTGTTGCCTGGCCATCTGTTTCTGCACCGGGGGGCTGGGTCTCTCCCTCAGGGCTCTTCAGCAGCAGATGAAGACAGGGATCTGGGGGCAGGTGGTTGATTTGGGAGGTGATCCCAGGCAACACCACCGTGTAATGAGGAGGTCGGACAGGGGAGGGACAGAGCTGCTAAGGGGGTGTTAGGGAGGAGATAAGCCTGTCTGGGTGTAGGTGATCCTATCTAGGGGCAGGGGCCAGGAGGTTTATTCACTGACTTTTATCCGTCCCAGGGCCACGCCCACCTGTGTGCCCAGGAAAGAACCCTTGTTGTGGAGAGGGGAATATGGAGAGTAGAAAGCCCCCCCCCTCACCCACTCCTCCCCACAGTGGACCCCTTGGCCCAGGTGACTCAGCTATTCCGAGAACATCTTTTGGAGCAAGCACTGAACTGTGTGGCCCAGCCCAGCCCCAGCCCTGCATCAGCTGATGGGGACAGGTGAGTGCCCCCCATGCGCCTCACAGGGCAAGGGCTATATCCTGGGATTTGTGGAGGTGGCCAGAGCCACTTGATGTTGACTCACTGCATGGCATCAGGTGGCTCTCAGCTCCTCCTGGGTTCTGTTTCCCCCACTCACCTGGCAGGAGGGGACAGTGCCACGTTGTAGAGCCAGGACGCCAGGCTGTGCTCTGGCGGGAAGGCGAGGAGGGCCGGTGTCCTCCCAGGACCCTCGCCACCTGTCCTAACAGCCATTCTCTCCTGCCACAGGGAGTTCTCAGATGCCCTTGGGTACCTGCAGCTGCTGAACAGCTGTTCTGATGCTGCTGAGGCTCCAGCCTGCAGCTTCTCCATCGGCTCCAGCATGGCCACCACCACCACCGGTGAGCCCCAGGCTCTTGCCCCTGTGACTGCCTGCTGAGCCCCATGCTCAGGGTGGCTGAGTTTCACCTCTGCTCCCTGCAGGCACAGACCCCGTGGCCAAATGGTGGGCCTCGCTGGTGGCCGTGGTGATCCACTGGCTGCGGAGGGATGAGGAGGCGGCTGAACGGCTGTATCTGCTGGTGGAACACCTCCCCCGGGCTCTGCAGGAGTCCGAGTGAGTGCTGGCCAGCTTCTCTGCCAGCATTGTGCCTCCCCCAGCCTGGCCTATGCTGTTGGATCACCACTCTCTTTGTCATGAAGCTGGAACCGGGGGCAGTGGGGAGGGAACTCCGTGAGGGCCTGTGGCCGGGACTGACCATCTCTCCTCTGCCCTGGCCCCAACAGGAGACCCTTGCCCAGGGCAGCTCTGCATTCCTTCAGGGCTGCCCGGGCCCTGCTGGGCTGCGGGAAGGCTGAGTCTGGCCCAGCCGGCCTGGCCATCTGTGAGAAGGCCAGTGGGTATCTGCAGGACAGCCTGGCCACCACCGCAGTTGGCAGCTCCATTGACAAGGTGAGGGCTGGAGCCAGGGGCCTGGCAGATCTACAGGGTCCCGAACTGCCCACTGCCTGGTCGTTCCCCTCTACCCTCACCCTCCAGCAGCTACAGAAGAAGGTGGGGTTGGCCTAACAGCACAGGTCTGGGTGCCCAGCTGACTTTGCTTTCTGGCTCAGGCTTGGGTCCCTGGGAGAGGGGTTAGTCCTGTTTATTCTCAGCCCGCCTCCCCCCAGATAGGGCCGGCCAGTGGTAGGGCCCTCCTTGGAGGCTGCTGTCAGGGCAGGTGGTGGGCGTGGGGGCCTGCAGAGGCGGGCGGCCCCGAGGTGCATTGCTGTTGCATTGCACGTGTGTGAGGTGGGTGCAGTGCCTCGGCAGTGCAGCCCGGAGCCGGCCCCTGGCGCGCAGGCCCCCACCCTGCCCCTCCCGGAGCTGGAGCCCCGCCTGTGACGCTGCCCTGCTCACCGCCCCCAGGCCCTGCAGTTGCTCCTCTGTGACCTGCTCCTCGTGGCACGCACGAGCCTGTGGCTACGGCACCAGCCTTCGGCACCAGCCCAAACCTCGCAGAACCCGGGCAGTGGAGCCCAGGCCTCTGCCCTCGAGCTGCGGGGCTTCCAGCGGGATCTGAGTGGCCTGAGGCGTCTGGCCCAGAGCTTCCAGCCTGCCATGCGGAGGGTGAGTGCCCACTGCGCCCTTGCCTCATAGTGGGGGACACGAGGCAGCTTGTGTGGGGAGCGGGGTGCGGGGGCCTGGCCGGAACCCTGACTCGCCTTGCCCCCTTCTGGGCAGGTGTTCCTCCATGAGGCCACGGCCCGGTTGATGGCGGGGGCCAGCCCCACGCGGACACAGCAACTCTTGGACCGCAGTCTGAGGAAGAGGGCCGGGCACTGTGGCAAAGGAGGTGAGAGGGGGTGGTGACCCTTGTCGGGGTGTGTGTGGGGCACGCGAGTGTGAGAACTGCCCAGATAGGGTGTGACTGTGTCACAGTGAGATGGGGGACCCTGGGGCAGTTATCTGAGCAATCCAATGGGGCCACTGTCACTGGTGGGATGCACGAGTGTGTCCTCTTGTCTCTGAGTTTGCCCTACACGTGGGGCTCGCCGGTGGGTTTGAGCGCCCCGAGCCCGAGGTGGGCGGGGCGGGGCGTCACGTGGGCTGTGCCCGGCCCTAAGCCCCGCCCCCTGACTCGGCTGTGTGTGTGTTTGCGCGTGTGCAGGCGCCCTGGCCGAGCTGGAGACACGCCCCACGCGGCGGGAGCACGCCGAGGCCCTGCTGCTGGCCTCCTGCTACCTGCCGCCCTGCTTCCTGTCGCTGCCCGGGCAGCGCGTGGGCATGCTGGCCGAGGCGGAGCGCATGCTCGAGAAGCTCGGGGACCGCCGGCTGCTGCACGACTGCCAGCAGATGCTCCTGCGCCTGGGCGGCGGGACCACCGTCACCAACAGCTAGAGCCCCGCCGGCGGTCCGCTCCGGCCCCTGTGCCCCTGTGCCCCCTGTTTTAAGCCGCCCTGACACCCCCTCGGGCTGGGTCCTGGGCCAGAGCCTCGAATGCCAAAGGCAGCGCCAGACACCCCAGTATCCGCACAGTTCACCCGGGGACTGCGCTGCAGCGGCGGGGGATAGGTGGAGATGGGAGACCCGCGGGGGGCTTTTGCCGTCTGACCCGGGAGTCCCAAAGAGGCGCCACCCCGCCCGATAACCCCAGTTCCAGCGCCGGCTCTGCGACCCGATGACCGACGGCCAGGGTGGTGCTGACCTCTGGTGGCCGGTCGGGGAGTTGCAGCGGCCGGTCGGGTCTGTCACCTGTGGCCTGCGGGCATCCTTGACTATCTCGAGGGAAGATAGGGAGTAGAGGTCACTCAGCTGGGGGTGGGGCGGGCAATTTGGCTTTCCCGGTCAGCAAGGGCGCCCTGCTCCAAGCCGCCTCTTTCCGTTCTGGAGAGATCTGCACACAGTGTAGATCAGGGCGCATCCGCCTCCTGGCTTCTGAGTCTCCAAGTGTTACTTTGTCTTTTGCAAACTTTATTTTCATAGGTTGAGTTTTGTACAGAGAATAAAGAAATTATTTATAACCTGGGATTTGTTTCTTTGGGGAGGGTGTGTGCTTCAGCTGATGTACTTGCCAACCATAAGGGTTCCTTTGGGACCTTCCCTCCCCCCCCCCCCATCTGCGTAAGGGACTAGATTTCCTCCTTCTTGATGTTATGGGGGGCGGGGACGGGAGGGGGGAGCAGGGACGGGGGTTATGACTTCCAGCTGAGCTGGATCCCACTGATCTCTGGGCCACAGGTTTGAGCCCTTAATCCTTAGGGCCATTATAATCTCAGCTGTTCTCTATCACCTCCTAGCTTCTACCTCCACCAACTCTCAGGATGACATGGAGGACACTCAGCATCCTTAAGGATCTGTTGATGAGCTACAGCCTGGCATCCTAGTATGCCTGGGGTGTCAGCCTCACCTTTTGCCACCCCTCTGCCCCCCAGGCACCTGTATCTCACACCTGTGAAAGCTTTCTGCTTTCATTCTGACGGAGGCTGCAAGGGGCGGGGCGTCGGTTTTCCCGCAGGGACTGTTTTCCTGTTCCTGCAGAAACAGAACCCCACCCTCCGTTTCCATCCCATACCTGAAGCCCGGCCCCTTTTCCCAGCGGAATCTGGTCAGAATCCACGGGCTGCAGACTTCCAAAACAATCGTATCTTTATTGACTTTTTTTTTTTTCTGAATGCAATGACTGTTTTTTACTCTTAAGGAAAATAAACATCTTTTAGAAACAGCTCGATACACACAATCTTCAGTGTGAAGCAATATACTAATAAGAACACTAGTCTTAACATTTACAGTCTTCATATATATTATATATATGTATATGTATACATATATATACACTATATAACGAGGCCAGATATAATACACACGTTTACCATTTTACAGTCATATGTACAGGAAGTTGCTAGGGTGCCCCGGTCTGGGGGCTGCGTCAGGCTTATCGAAGCATGGACAGAGCTGAGGGTGAAGATGGGCTGGCAGAGGGACTTGGCCTGGCCTGGGCCGGTGGTGGCTGCTGGGAAAGGGGTGTCCCCCTTCCCGGCAAGGGCCCTGTGCTGAGGAGTGCACGACACACAGTGGCAACACACAGAGAAGCGAGCATGTTCCCAACATATATACATTCTATGTAACATATATATAGAGGGGTACACAGGTTTGTACACAGATTGAGTGCTGTCTGCTCCTGAGCCGAGTAGGCGCTGCGGTCCCTGGAGACAGGTGGTCGGTCAGAGGGACGGATGATCACTCATCCGCTGGAGCTGTTCTGTGGTCAAGACTCCTTGTACTCTCCCAGCCTGGCTCCAGGGGTGGGTGGGTGGGGTGGAGGTTTGGAAAAGGGAAAACAGAAGCTGAAGGGGTGTCCCTCAGTCCAGCCTATACCCGGGGAGCCTGCATCCCCTGAGCATGGCCCCAGACTCCCCTGGCTCTCCCAAACTGAATGAAAGTTTTGGCTAATGCTGGGTGGGAAGGGTGCTTGGCCGCACTCTGGTTTCTTCCAAAGCCACTGGCCCACTCCCTTGCCCGCCTAGCCCTCTCTAGAAAGGCTTCGGCTCCCGGTCCTCTTCCTCAACCCCTCCCCCTGCCCCCTTCTAGGAGCCTCCCTGTGCCACTTCCAGGGCCCTCTGGACCCCCACTTCCAGGGTGCCCAGCTGCCTGTCATGACCAACTGGGGTGGTGGCAGCACCCACGTGTAGTATGTGCCACACTGATCCGGGACTAACAGTGCAGAAGCGTGTCCCCAGGCTAAAGGCGTCTCCCACCCCTGCTGGAACCTGGGTACCCCCAAGGAGTCTGGCCGCTCCGCGGGCTCCCCTTATCCAGGCCTGGCCCGGGGCGGGGGCGGGGGCGGGGGTGGGGTGGGGTGATGTGGGCAGGAACGCCGAGTCGTTCGTCCGGTTCCGGGAGCCGGGGGCTCCGGAATGTGTTTTCTTCCCAGCGAGTGGCCGCTGGTTTCAGCTCTAGGCAGCCAGATCCAAGATCCGGGGTCCGGATCATGGATCGGCTCCGCGAGCATCTCAAAGGCCTGGAGGCTGTACAGACGGCCCCTCTCCTTCAGCGGCGGGAGGGCGGGCGGCTCCGGCGGCTTCCCCAGCCGTTGGGGTGCGTTACAATGGAAGCCTCTGCAGGAGAAGAGGACACGCCCGACCGGCGGTTAGAGACAGTCCTGGACAGGTGCAGGGCGGTGCTGTAACTCCCCGCAGGCCCCGCCCCGCCGCAGGCCCCGCCCACAACGAGGCCCCGCCCCCAAAAGAGGCTGGGCTGGGGTTTCAGTGCCCGAGGCAGCTGGCCCCGCCCAGGCTTTTCCTTTCTTCTACGCCCACTACCCTAATGTGTCCACGGTCCCGTGCCCTGCCTGTCCTCCCGTGGTCTCCAACCTGGGCCGGCCCCCTTCCCTCAGGGCCCGCCAGGTTGATAAAGCAGTGTCCACCTGCGCCCGCGGGCAGATGGGGGCCGGCCCCTCTCTAACCCAGACCCTTTCCAGAGAAAACGCCTGTGGTCACCTACCTTATGCTTGGGGCATTTCAAAGAAAAGTTATCCTCGGTGAATATGCAACCTGTGACCGAAGAGAAGTTGGTGTGGTTAGGGCAGCAGCTGGTGTAGGGGAGGGAGCCCTACAGCCCCATGAGGCCCTAGCTGGGGGGGGAAGGGGGAGGGTCGGGTCTTTGCAGAGTTAAGTCAGACCCTGTTTGAACTCCTGCCCCCATCTGCACTCCTGTCCTGACTCCTACTTTGCCTCCTCACCTGCAGCTCCTTGTTATTGGGGAGGGCTTCCCACACTCCCTGGCCAGTTTTCTCCCCGCCCCGGGCTACACTGTGCCTGGCCACACCTGTCACTGTCTCCTAGGGATCTATGTATATAGATGTCTTGCTCAGGGTCTGTGCCACACTGAAGGCAAGCTGAGCGCCAGCGTGCCTCTTTCCCGGATGAATCAGCCCCTAGAAACGGCTCTGACACCCAGCAGGATGCTCATTGAAGGAATGTTTATGAAGTGGGTGGTGCAGTAACAGGCTTGGGTTTGAGCATCAGCTACTTCTCTGAGCCTTGGTCTCTCCACGTCTGTAACATGGGCACTCTGCCACCTCCTGTGTGCCCACTGTGAGGGCTGATGAGGAGGGTGTGTATGAAGTGCCGCCCATGTGTGGACATGACTTGTTCCTGGGAGGCCCTGAGTGAGGGGGTGCCGGTGGCCTAGGGAGGTGGGCTGAGGTATCAGGTCTGAGCAAATGCCAGCAGCTATCTGAGTGTGCAGGGCACTGCCCAACCTAAGGGAACAGAGGGGACGGCTAAGCATGGCCAATCCTTGATGTCCACCTCAGGCCAGGGGCACACTGATGTCTCAGCGAGGCTGTCACCTAGGGAGGCCCTCGCTTTCCCCCTGGAGTCCCCACCCAACCCATCAGCCCTGCTGAGCCCAGTCCTGGGCTCCCTCCCCTCCTTCCTGGCCTCATCCAACATTGTTCACAACAAACTCTAAACCCACAAGTAGCCAGAGGCTCAGGCTGGCCAAAGAGAGTCCTCCTGCCCACGCTGTGGCCAGCAGCAGTAGCAGGACTACTCTGGGCAGTGGCCCTGTGTAGTCCTCCTGCTGCCCACACTGTGGCCAGCAGCAGTGGCTCTGGGCACTGGCCCTGTGTGGTCCTCCTCCTGCCCACACTGTGGCCAGCAGCAGTGGCTCTGGGCCCTGGCTCTGTGCTGTGGTACATGACAGTGTGGTGGCTACTAGGCAGGGTGGGGGGCAGATCTGCGGCCTCGAGCACCGAGCACCGGGCTGGGAAGCCGCAGGCTTCTCTGAGGCCGTGTCCTCTTTTTCCCGCCCACCCCTGCCAGCAGCTGGGGGCAGGGTTCTCAGTCCTGAACACTGCCCATGAGTTTCTGCCCTTCAGGGCCAGCAACTGGAAGTGGAGCGTGTGTTTCCCCCTCCCCTGAGCTCAGGCAAGCCAGACACGGTTCTGAGATTAGATTCACACTTTCCAAAGAGCATTGAGCTAAAACCCCAGACTAGCTCGCACCATACAAAGGACAACGCCTCCTCTACCCCAAAACACACACACACACACACACACACACACACACACACACACACACACACACCACCTTGCTATAGGCTCTGCGCTCTGCAGGCAAGAGCTTGAGTCCCCAGAAGCAAAGGGTAGATACCCCTTCCAAAACAAGCCCGCTCAGCAATCCTCCAGAATCCACACCGGGGGTGGGGAGGGGAGGGGAGCCACTGGGAAGAGCCACGTCATCAGTTCCTGGCCCCTCTCTTGGTTTCTGCACCCCGGGGAACCTGGGACCTAGCTGACAAGGTGGCCCTGGGGCCTGAGTGTGGAAAGGAAGCCGTAGAGTGCCTGTCCCTGCCAGCCACTCGGAATCATTGCTGAGCTCCAACGTGGTGCTTGCTCCTTAATGAGGTGGAATGGGGGCTGGGGTTAGTGACCTGGGCAGCAGGGAAGGACAGAACAGGCAGTCCTGGTGCCCTGCGTTCTGAGAGGCTGACCCAGATGCCTGGAGATCCACCCAGACCTCGCTTGGCAGACTTGGGGGTGGGGTAGGTATAAGGTGCTGAACAGGCTGGGGGCTCATGCCTGCCCAGTTCACTTCCTCTGTTCCCTCTCACTCCCAGCCGCTCCCGCCTGACCAGAGCTGCCATGGCCAGCCCTCCCTGCTGCTTAAAACGGTTTTCTCTCACCTCTTGGGTGGCTGCTAGGCTCACATGTTCTCCCACCTTCCCTGGCTGCTGTTCCTCGGGTACAGGGCTCAACCCCCTCCTCCTTTGTCAACCACTAACTGGTGATGCCCAGCCCCCCTGACACTGTCCCCCTGACCCCCGCAGTGTGGCTCTGCAGCCCCCCTCATCCAGGAGAAGTGGTGTGCACTCCCCACCCCATGAGCCTGAGCTGGATGTGGGCACCGGCTTTGGCCAGCAGAACGCGGTGAAAGAGACGGTGCGGCCCCAAGCTGAGGTCTGCTGGAGGGTGAGAAGTAACAGGGAGCAGCAGAGGGGGGCTGGCCCAGCCAGGGTGGGAGATCATCACGACTCAGCTGACCCTGGCCACCCGAGAGAGCTCACCGGAGGGCCTGCTGGCTCGTGTCCTCCTGAGAGATAAGGAGGGGTTGGCATCTCAGCAGCGAGGTTGGGCCGGGAAGGGCCAGTAGCTAGTACACTACAGGCCGTCCCGGACTATGAATGAGATAGGTTCTGCAGGCTGGGAAACACTGAAGTACTCACAGGCAGAGCAAGGTAAAAAGTCAACACTATGTTAACACAAATATCGGTCTCAGTGGCATTGAATAGATAAATGTCCATGCTCCATCTTACATACAAATTCAACTACAGAACCTATCTGTTCGTAGCCCAGGGGCTGCCGGTACTGGCACTCTGCTGCAGGCCTGCCCTCACATGGGAAGGTGGACATCGGGCTCAACCCCACCTCTCCCTCATCCCTCCCACCAAGCCCTGCGAGTTCTGCGCCAACCAAGTCTGGGATGCGGGTTCTGCCCGTCCCCAGCAACCCTCCTCTCTTGCCCGATGACTGCTGTGCCCATCAGCTCTTTCTCAAGCGCAGCTCTGACCACCTCAGTGTCTCATCTGCAGGTCCCTTCCTGTTGCAGTCCCTGGGCTCTACAGAGCTCCCTCGATATTGAACTCCTATGAAGACTTCATTTGAAACAAAAGTTCTGTTGCTCCAAGCCTGGTAGCTACATCCCACCATGGACCAGCTGCTGCCCACCTCCCCTGACCTTTCCAAGTATGGCTCAAATGCTGCCTCCTCTGGAAAGCCCTCCTGGATTCCCTCCCAACTCAGACAAAACCAATCTTTTCCACAGCACAGGCTCTCTCCTCCTGTCTAATCCCCGTAACTTTGGGCAAGGATCATGGTTTTCCAGTCTCTCTCACTCAGGTGTGAGCCCCTCAGGGGGCCTGGGGAGTAGCGGGGGGGGGGGGGGGGGGAAGAGACAGCACAAGTGAAACAAGAGAGACAGGTAGCCAGGCCCTGGTTCAGTGCATGTCATGTTTTGTGGCCAGGGGTAAGGCAGCATGTCTGTAAAGATACAACTGGAGACAGTCCAGGGGCCTGGCACGGGCCTGGTATGAAGTGGGTGCTACAGCGACCACAGTAGCAGCGACACAACACAGGGCAGCCCCTGCTGTGAGCACCACGGGTCCGGTGAAGGGGTGGAGTGTGTGTTAACATCTGATTTACACCGCTCAGAGCAGAAGGCTGCAGACAGTGAGGGCCATGTCTCTGCTCCGGAGACGCTCCCTCCCTGCGGGGTGCTGGCACCTCAGCCCTCGCCAAAGAACTGTCACCATTCTGTGTGTGCGCGAGGTGGCCCCTGCCCAGAGCCAAGCCAGGAGGCATTCAGGTGGTAGAAGGAGGGAGAACTGGTTGCCAGGTGGTGGGAGGGTCCTCCATGAGGCAGGGTCATGACCACTTCACCTCCCTCCCACTTCATCCAGGCTCGAGAAGGGTGGATAAGGGGATCAGGGGATGGGGACAGAGGTCATGGGGAATCCCAAAGTAGGATTAAGGCTGCATTTAATGGGCAGTGTTCAGTATTTCCCTCACTGCTCCAAACAGCTCAGGAGAGATTATCATACACTCCATCGTCTAGACAGGGAAGCTGAGCACAGAGACATCAGTGGGCTTGCCGAATCCGCATATTAAGAATGCCACCAGGGTCTGAATCCAGGCCGAAGCTGCCTCCAAGCCCCTTTAAAATACTGCCCTCGCCAATGACTAATACTTCGCCATAAACAACATCTGTCCTTAAATGGAATAAGGTATGTCTCTGAGTCTTGGTTAAAACGTTTTACAACTGTTCTGTAGTCTGCTTTTGTTGTTGTTTACAGAGAGAGAGAGGGGAGAGGGTGAGAAGCAGCAACTCGTAGTTGCTTCACTTTTAGCTGTACACTGAGCTTGCTTTCGTATATGCTTTGACCAGGGTCATGCCAGGGTCCCCTTGCTCAAGCCCGGGACCTTTGGGCTCACACTGGTGAACTCTGGGATCGTGTGGACAATCGCCTGCTCAAGCCAGCAACCCCTGTGCTGATGAGCCCACGCTCAGAGCCAGGGACCTCGGGGTTTCACACCAGTGACCTCAGCGTTCCGGGTCAATACTTAACACTTTATCCACTGCGCCGCCACCAGTCAGGCTAAACAGTCTGCTTTGAACCTCATGTCCCATCTCATTTGTTTTTTGTCGTTGAAATACATCCTTTCCGTTTTCCTTTCCCTAGCGAACTCCTATTCAGCTTTCAAAGCCCCAGCCCCCCCGTACCACGTCCTCTCTCTGACACTTGAAATCCTCCCCACCCCTTGGCAATGATAACTTTTCAAATTAGCCCTCCATCTTGTACCTTATGCCTCTAGGCATTCCTCAGGTGGGGGCTGGGGACTGACCCATGTCTGTGTCCCTAGCATTGCCCAGCATAAGTTCTGGTCCCGAGATGGAGAGATAAAGAGTCGCTGGCGGGGGAGGGAAGCCTAGGGTCCAGGGTCCCCCAGGAGGCCTTCCCGTCCCTGCCCCAGCTCTCACCTGCATCACTGGCACACGGGTAATGGTAGGTGTGGGTGCACCCCTTGTGGCAGCACCCGATGGTGGCCCCGGCTTCTTGGCAGCTGGAACAAGTCTGGTGAGAAAAAAGGAAAGATGGGTGAGTCTGTCCCGGAGGGGGTCTGGCATGGGGGATTTACGAACAGGCCCCTACCTCCCACCCACAAAACGCCCCTGAAAACCCATCGGAAGGAGGCTCAGAATGGGGTACAGATGCCCACAGGGTTGGTTCTGTGGCGGCCTCTGCACTGCTACCTTGGTGTGTGTGTGGGGAGGAACCTTCAGGGAGGAAAGAACAACTACTTGTAAATCAACATATGGGCCTCGGCATCATCACACAGACCTGGGTTTGAACCCCAGCTCTGCCTCCCTCGTGGGATGGTCATGAATACAGAACGAGAGGCTTTGAGTGCCCAGAGGATTACAAGAACTCCTGGTGCCAGTCACCCCTGTGGCCATGGCTACCAGCCAGCACCGGTGGCCTTCCGCGTGCAGAATGTGTCCTCACCCACTGGCCCTACTACATGGCACCGAGGTGGGCAACTTGCCTGATCCCCACTTGACAGCGAAGCGGATGCCCACTTCAGGTGGGCGCGGAGGCCACAGCTGCCCACCCTTTCTGGCAGCAGAACAAGCAGCGGATTTGAACTCAGACAGGCACCCTAGGACAAACCAGTCGCCCTCCCCAGGCCCAGGGAGGCTATGACAGATGGAACCTATGCTGAGATGCTGAATTCATGTACATCAATGCCGTCCAGCATGGGGGGTTGCCCCGTGCCTGCCTGTGGGGCCTGGAGGGATATGTGGCCAGGACAGGATGACAAGACCAGAAAGGTCCCTTGGAAGAGTAAACGCAAAAGCTGAGGGATGGGCAGGGACAGGTGGGGCCCCAAACCATGCAGACTCTAGACCACAGCCGGTAGGGGTCAGGGACTGACACAAGGGAGGGAAGTGGAGAGGGTGGCAGGCCCGTGCCCAGACGCTAAGCTACTGAAACAAGTAACTACAGCTTCCGGTGTGCCAGGTATGCCTGGAGACCCCCTCCTAACAATCACCTTCTGCCGCTGTTGGTATTAGTGTCATCTCACCCAGGTCACCAACGAGAGGCTGAGTCACTGGCCTAAGGGGCACACAGCTCAGGAGTAGGGGGATCGGCCTGGAGCACAGGCTGGTAAACACCAACCACCCCACATGGCTTACGGCGGGGGGGGGGGGGCAGGCTCCATATGAGGCCCCAGGACTGAGGGAGACCCCACACCAGCAGCTAGAAGAGAGGAGAGGGAGAATGTCTCCTACCCATCATGGGCCTGCCTGAGAGATGCCCGGGGGTGTGCCCTCTGCCAGGCTGGGAGGCGGGGCATGTGCTGGAATGTCCGGTGTTCACACAGTGCCTCTGACCAGGCCATTTCCTCTGGGGCTCTGGGCCCAACACCCCCACCTCTCTGTAATTCCTATCCCTGGGGCAGGGGTGGGGGTGGAGGTCCCAGGTGAACCCCCGGCCCAGCCTGCAAGCAGCCTCAGGTGTTTGATTCAAGGGGCGCAGCCAGGGACTCCTCTGGCCGAGGGCTTCTCCCCACGATCCCCACCCCTGCCCTGGGGCCTCCCAGCAACCCTTGAGGGAGACGTTTTCGATGTGAAGAAATGGAGGCTGAGACAGACAGACGGTCCCAGTCCCTGTGCTCTGACACCTATGCTGGGACGGAGCGTGGCTTGATGACCCGCCGGAGGACCCCCGTCTGGCGGAGGGGGCCACACTGGGGCCTTGGCAGACGCTCGGCCTCCTAACCTATCTCTGGCACAGCCCAACACACACACGCTTGGAACCAGAACCCAGGGCCAGGCATCACCGGAGAGGAGGCTGGGTGGGTCCACACGGGTGCAGACAAGGGCTAGACTCTGGGCAGACTGGTAAGCCAAGATCCCAGGAGGTGGGCATGACGGGGCTCGGGGCCAGTAGGTTGTGTGTGGGGTTCCCCGGAGGGGACACAGATGAGTGTCCCTAGGAGCCCACAGTTCCGTTCCTCCAAAGAGCAGCAGTGAGGCCAAAACCTGAGGCAGGGGAGCATCTGCGGACACCCCCAACTCCACTAAGGGGGGCTGGCATTCTGAGGCTCACAGAAGGTAGTGACTGACCCGGGGTCACAGAGCCCACTCTCAGCAAAACTGAGATTTGAATGGGGTCTGTGTAACCCCAAGGGGGCATGCTGCCCCCCCACCCCGCTGCTAAGGCAGGAAGCCCGTGGCCTCAGTGGGGATGGAAAGCCACGGGGGGCCTCAGCCATTAGAAGGGAGGGGGCTGAATGGTGACCCTGGGCAGCCCCAGGCCCTGCCCATCTCTCCCGGGTGTTCTGTGGGCAGGGCCAGCTCTTCTGGCCAGGTGCTGCTGTAACCAGCCCCTCCGTGGCTCCCATCCTGGCTGCCAGTCCCCCACCCCCCGGGCACGGCCCAGGGCCTTCTCTCAGGCGGGGGTGGGGGTGGGGGAGGGGGAGGGGACCTTCAGACCCCACCGGTGCAGCATGGAGACATGTAGGCAGGATCTGCATGTCAGGGGAAGGAGGGCTCCCCGAGAGCCAGGTAAGCAGGCCAACACCAGAGCCATGGCCCCTCAGGACCAGGCCGCACACAGCAGGGGATGGAGGGAAGGTCAGTTATTATTTTTCAGTGATGGGAGGGGCTTGATTGAACCTATTTCAGGAAGGCTGGGAAGGGAACGAGAGAGAGAGAGAGAGAGAGAGAGAGAGAGAGAGAGAGAGAGAGAGAGAAAAGCAGACAGCCGGAAGGAGAAGGGAGGAAGGGAGAGGACCGGGCCTGTGAGCCGCTGTCTGCGGGCTGCAGAGAAGCGGCAGGTGTCCTGCTAGGATCAGGTTTCCTCCTTCCGGGTGGAGACCAGCGGGCAGGACTTCTGAGCACAGAGACGTCTCTAAGTGTCCCGGTGCAACGGAAGGCTAGGTGCAGGAAACACCGGTATGCGCGGGCAGCAGCGATGGCCGCAGCCACTCACCCACGGTGGCCCCACAGCCAAGTCAGTGGGCAGAGGGGCTGGTTAGAGTCGGTGCAGGCAGTGGGAGGGGCAGGCGGAGGCTTGCTGAGTAGCTGAGGTGAGGACCCCCGGCTGGAGCTGCAGCTGGGGCAGGCCTGCATGCCAGAGAGCCTTGCTTTACTGGGACACAGCCAAGTGTCTGTTTTGTTTTGTTTTCTTTGGGGCAAGGGGGAGAGGGGGAGAGGGGAGGCAGGGAACACAGGCCTCAGGGAGAGAATGCTGACCCCCACCCACCCCCACTGCCCCATCCCAGGTACCTTCTGCTGACTACGGCCAGGTCCTGGTCTGAATGGCCATCTGGCTGCTTGACCACTCTCATGTCCTCTGCACCCCTCAGAGGGGAGTGTGAGGAGCAAGGGCCCCCCAGTAAACCTGAGCGACTGGAACGCCGTGGGTGGTGATGTGGCCCCTGCTGCTGTGACTTGTTCCAGCCCAGGAGAGACTGGAACCACTTGCCCAGCCACTGACTCACTCCGATCTCACAGCCTCTGTGTGCTAGGAACTGATACCACTCGAGAGAGGGAGAAAGAGAGGCCCGGGGAGGTTATGTCCCAGGCTCAGAGCCCCACGGGGCACAGGAGGCCGGTGCTGGCCTCTGAACCAAAAGGCCAGCCCAGATTCTTGTCCACAGACCTCAGAAACTGCACCCCTGCCCAGGGGCATTTTAAAGACCACGTCCGTCTGTCCGTACTAGCGGTCCCTGGACCAACCTGTCTGATGAGGTTCTGTGTGGTGTGGTCCTGCGGGGGCTGGGGTAAGGGGGGTGTCCAGCAGAGTGGACACGTTGCAACCTCATGTCATTTGAGGGGCTTGTCTCCTAAGTTCCCAGCTTCACCTCAGAAGGAACTCGAGCTGGGGTAGCTGGCTTTGGCGGGTTGCCCTGACATCCAACTGGGGGGAGCCCCCTCGTCCTCGGGGGGGTCTCAGCGTCCTGGCTGATTCTATATGAGCAGGTGGGGCCAGGCGGGCCCTGGAGCTGGAAGACACCAGGGGAGTGGACAGTGTGGGCTTGGGAAGGCAGCGGGGACGGAAGTGGGAAGTCTGGGGCAGAGCTGGAGTGCACGTGCGCTCTGCCTCCTCAGCTGCCCACACGCCTCCTATAGGTTCATTGATCCCTGAGGCCCGAGTGTGTTCACCACGCCTGTGCGCACGTCTGGCCTATGTCCTAGTTAGTGCCGGAGAGGCAAGGGCTCCCTGCCTGCTGCCTGTCCTGAGGACCCCGAGCTCCCCGCCCCAGCTGCTCTGGCCTCTTACCATGTCCAAGGCCACCTTCATGGCCTCCTGCAGCCCAAACAGCTTCCCGGCCACTAGGTAGACCCCGCCCGTCCACACAGCACAGGCCTCGTGCACCCAGTGTTCCTGGGAGTCCCCGCCAGGCTCTGCCGGCACCTCCTTGTCACACTCATGCTTGCGGGTCTTGTCAGCGGCTGGGGCCACCTCCTCACCGACATCCCCACGACCATCACAGCAATAGCAACTCTGCAGCCGTCGGGACAGGCCCCGGGCGCTGGTGCGCAGCGAGCCCTGCTTGGCCGGGTCAGCTGAGCCATCAGGCCTGGAGGGCTTCCCGGTGGCGGCGGCGGCCGCGGCGGCTGCAGCTGCGCACTCGAGGCCCTTGAGTGTTCTCTCGAGGGGCAGCGAGGCCTCCTCGCAGGTGCCCTCTGGGAGCCGCACCTTCTCCTTTAGTTTTGGCTTCTTCTTGGGGAGGCAGTGTTCGGGGTAGTAGGGCCCACAGAGGTCCCCAAGGTCCTTGAAGTTGGCTGGGTTCTGGCAGAGGCAGCAAACAAGGCAAGAGGTACTCAGGGCCTTGGAGACGATGGGTCCCAGGTGCATGGTGGAGGAGAGGGGCAGCGAGGGCCGAGGCTGCAGGACAGAGCCTCCGGGAAGCATGGCCAGGGAGGAGGCCCCAGCGGCATCGAGGGAGGAGGAGGAGGAGGAAGAAGAGGCAGAGGAGGAGGGTTTCCTGTGGGGCTTGGGCTCCTCCCCGGGGGAGTTGACAACAGTGCACACAGTGGTGAACGTGTCGCGCTTCTCCACCCGCACGAAGGGCGAGAAGGCCGGGTTGCGGCTGTCTGCCCGCAGCCGCTTGCAGGAGGAGATGTACTTGAGGCGGATTTCAGGCTCAGCGGGATCCAGCGGCAGCACCTGCTGCTGCCGCCTCTTGGCACGCCCCTTACAGGGCGAGGAGGTGGCGTTCTTGACCCGGCCGCGGGTGAGGCGCTTTCGCTTGGAATAGCTGCTGTAGTTGGCGTGGCCTGGCTGCTTCTGCGCCCTCGTCTGGGGCTGGCAGGACTGGCCCTCGGGGGGCTGGGGGGCCAGCCCCACCCCCTCCGTCTTTGGCTTCTTGCTCCCTCCACCAGAGCTGTCTTCACCACCGCCCTGCGTGCTGTTGGCCCTGTCACGGGGAGTCAGGAGCAGGGCAGGGCCTAGATGGGGCTTCTTCTCTGGGGGGCCTTTGGGGAGTCCCAGAGCTCCAGCCCTGCCTTTCCGGCTTCTCTTCTTCAGCGCCACGACAGTCCTTCCAGGTAGCAGGGCCTCTGGGGGCAGGAAGTCCTCAGTTTTGAAACAGTCAGCCGAGGATAGTTTCTTACTGTTCATCAGTTTGCCTTTTAAGGGTCTGTTGGCTGTATTTCTGCAGAACGGGTCGGTCCCTGACGCGGCTGGGAGCTTCTGCCCAGCACCCACATTGAAGAGACCCTCTGCCCCCACCGGGCTGCCCCGGGTACTCTTGAGCCCACGGTCCTTTTCAGAGAGGGCAAGACTCAGAGGGTTTCCAGGAGCGGTCCCTGGAGCCTTGCAGGCAAACTTTTTCAGGCTGGGCGAGGTGATCTTCTGCACGATGGCCTCCAGCTTCAGGCCCCGGCCCTTGCGGGGTGGCAGCACTTTGGTCTTCATAGCCCCCTGGAAGGCCGCCCGCGAAGCCAGCTTGAGACAGGTGTCGGGAGTCTCTGGGGACAGGGGCTTGGAGGTGGGCTCGCTGTTGCCCTTGGCGGGCTTGGCTTTCTTGGGAGAAGACACCCTCTTGAAAAGAGTAGGGGAGCCCTCAGCCTGCTCCTCCTTCATGTCCCCCCGGCTGCCACCCCCCCCACTGGTGCTGCTGCTGCAGCTGCTGCGTAAGACCAGGTTCTTCTTCTTGCTGGGGATCGGCACCATGAAGGCCGACTTCCTTTTGAGGGCATGGAGGGGCCGGTCAGAGAGCTTGCCGCCTGCGCCCGGCTTGGGGACCCTGGCCCGCTGGCTGGCCCTGCCCTCCTTCTGGGAGTTGCCAGAGACCTTGAACGAGGCCGGCAGATGGTTGTTGGCAAGGAGCTTCTTGGTGGTGCGGCAGTTGAGGACCCGGCTCTCCGAAGGCCTCCGCCGCTTGCAGTGGAAGACCTCCTGGGTTTTGGTACGGGACCGCAGGATCATGGAGCGCTGGTCCCTGCCAGGGGTGCTGGGAGAGTCCGTTTCCTTGGTCTTGGAGCCCATGGGGCTGCTATCGGAGGCCACGGGCAGGGCGGCAGGGTTACTGGGGCTGGACGCCGCCTTGGGGGAGGGCTTCCCCACCCGCTTGCCGGACTTGAAAGCAGCTCGCTGCTTGCCTCCCAGTTTGTCTGGTGGGGCAGGGGTGGTGGTGAGCCCTGGGGGTCCGGGTGTGCGGGGCTCGCTCAGGGCTGTGAAGGAGCGAGTACACATCCTGGGGAGCCCTTCTGAGGCCCCCCGGCCTGGGGCCCCTGCCCCTTCCATCTGTCCCTGGGGGGGGCCCGTGCAGGATTCAGGGAGCAGGAGGTCTTTGGGCAGGACCGGCGCCCTGCAAGGGGAGTCTTCGGCCTCAGGAAGCCCCCGGTGCACCCTCCTGCTTCGCAAACTTTTGCCACGTGGCACGGGCTCTTTCTTAGCAATGGGGGCCTCGGGAACAGCCGGCTTGTTTGGCTTCTGGGCCACGGAGGCCTCGGGGGCCAGGGTGGTAGGGTCCCCCAGAGCCAACGCCCCATTGGGCCCTTCTTCCCCGGGTTTCATGTGAGACAAGGAGGACTCAAACCAGCTCTGGACCTTGGACTCGGCGCCCACCGTGGGGCCCAGCAAGATGACAGACTCTCCGGACAGGTGGCACGGGGAGCCCCAGCCGGCCTTGGGGTCCAGCACCTCCTCCACCTCCTCCTTGGTGCACAAGAGCGGACCCTTGGGCGACAGCGGGTCCTGTGTGCTGGGTCTCTGCTCGGGGCTGCCCAGGAGTTCGCACAGGGACGAGTACTCCTCCTCGGCCTCCAGGTCCTCCTTCCGGCCAGTGGGCGGCAGCAGCGGGAGGTCCCCAAAGTCTGCAGCCGAGCAGCAATGCCGGCTGTCTTCCAGCCACGTGTCGGCTTTGCCCACCTCGGGGCACTGGAGCAACCCACCTGCCTCCTCCTTCACCCCGCCGACCTCCTCCTGCTTGGAGTCCCGGGGCACCATGGCCTTCTCCCCCGGGGGCTCCTCCTCCTGGAAGCCCAGGCAAGCTGAGGCCTCCTGGATACTCTCCTTGCTGAGGCCGTCCGAGGCCTTCCCCCCATGCTCCAGGCCCTTGGTAAGCTCGCTGGGGTGCAGTCCCCACCGGGGACAGGCCTCCCCCAGGTTCTCCTCAGGCCAGGCGAAGGGGTTGGCGCTGTCCGCCGCCCCGGCCCCGGCCGTGTCCGTGAAGCAGTCAAAGGCTGCGGCGGTGGGGTCGAGGGGGGCAGCCCCAAGGGTGGACCTGGGGCCAAAGGAGAGGGGACCGGCTGTCTTCTTGGGATCCGGAGTGACAAAACCCACAGAAGGGTCTTCAAACAGGCCCGGGCTGAAGTCCTTGGTGCTGCCATCCTTGTCCAGCTGCAAGGACTCAGGCTCCCCTGACTGTGGCCACGCACCCTTGGCCATGGAGTCCAGGCAAGCGCTGTGGTTCTCCAGCGAGAAGGGCGGCTTGCCGGCCTCTTTGGCAAGGCCAGGCGCCTCGGCCCAAGCCTTGTCCACCTTCTCGCCGATGGCCTCCTGCAGCCCCAGGATCTCGGAGGCCAGGTCGTCCTGCGCCAGGGCACTGAGCAGCAGCCGCGGGCAGTCCTGCTCGCCCGCCACAAACTTGGAGAAGTTGTCGAGAGGCAGACTGCCGTGCAGGCTCTGGAAGGAGTCATCGGACTTGGTGGACAGGTCATCGGGCGAGGTGACGGAGCAGGTGGACACGGACTCGGGCTTGGTCTTGGAGGTGCTGTTGACCCTGGCGGGGCTGCCACGGGCCTGGCTGCAGTAGAGGAAGCCGCGCTCCAGCGGGTCCTCGGAGCCGCTCAGGTAGTCCGTCTCGGGCGGCTCGGCGTGGCTGGACTGTGGCGTGCCCGCCTGCTCGGCAGAGTAGCCGCCGCCCTCGGGGCTGCAGTGTCGGCTCTTGTGCTGCTCAGGGGTCCTGGAGACCGGGTTCTTGACGCCCTTCTTCTGCGGCACGGCCGCCTTGGACAGCAGCAGCTGCTGGACGGTGTTGGAGATGTTCTCCACCTGCGAGGTCAGGGCAGTGAGGCTCTGCAGGCTGAGGTCCGACAACAGGCTCTCGGGCAGCTTCTCCTTCTGCATCGGCTTCCCGTTGCCGGCCTGCCCGTCCCCGGAGCCGCCGGCGTCCGTCGGGGAGGGGTTGAGCAGGGGCATGAAGTGGCTGTGATCGGAGATGCCGGCGGGGAAGGCCCCGGCGCTGCCGAGCGGCGGTGGCTGGCTGTAGGGGAAGTTCTCCAGGTTTGGCATCAGCGGGGACGGGGTGGAGGTATAGGAAGGGGAGCAGCCCATGGAGCGAGCCGGGGAATGGCCGGAGCCGGGGCTGAACGTCTGGTAGTACTGCTCCGGAGTCCTGATGGCCACGTCCGGCTGGCAGTAGCCTGGGCCCTGCTGCCCATAGTGTTGGTACTTGGCAAGGGTTTGGTAGTGGAGTGTTTCCTGGGCATGGTGTCTGCTCTGGAGAGCCTGCTGCTGCTGCTTCTGCTGGTTGTAGCTGAGGCGGCCGGACGGATAGGCGTGAAGGTTCTGGGCTCCCTGCCCTGGGGCCAGGCTGGTGCTGGCAGCCAGCGGCCGGTCGTGGGCCTGGGCCGAGGGCACTGTGCAACTCTTGTAGGAGTGGGTCCCCTGCGCCCCGCCCTGGCCGGGGGAAGAATAGGTGGAGGAGGCCGGGAAGGACTGTGACTGCTGGGAGAAGTGGCCGCCCTGGGGAAAGGGCAGAGGCGAGGCGATGTCATTCTGCAGTTTCTGCCTCTGGAGCTTGGGGTAGGCCAGGGGCTGCGGGGGCTGGGCATGCAGGGAGTGAGTCCGAAAGGGCAGCTGGGCACCCTGCTCTGGGTACTGCCTGCCCGGGGGCACGGCTGTCTTCTTCAACAGATTCTCGTCATATTTGCCCACCCCCCCTGGCAGGGGCTGCGGCTGCGGGGGTGGCGGCTGAGGGGCCCCCCAGGCCTGCAGGCTGTCCTCGCCAGTGTAGCGGCCGGGGTAGGGGCTGCCGTCCTGCAGGCCTACATAGCCGGGAAACGCCGGCCTCCCCGGCAGGACCTGCTGTGAGGGCAGGCCTTTGCCGCCGCTGCGGGCAGTGCTGGCAGGGGTGCTGGCACCGCCCTCGTAGCCCGGGTATGGCGGCTGTGGGTTATAATAGTCCTTGGCCAGCAGCCTCTGCCGGTCACAGCTCAGCCCAGCCTGGCTCGGCTGCCTGTAATTCTCCAAGCGAGATGTCTCCTGTGAGGTCTGCTGGTAGCTCTGTTGTTTGCCATGGAAACCACACCTTTCTCGAAAAGACTGCATGACTTGGGCTGGTAATCTGTGAAGAGAGAGAAAGGGGAAGGGAGCAGGGCAGGGGGGGGAGGGGAAAGGAGGGCAGGGGAGGGGGGGGGAGAGAGAGAGAGAGAGAGAGAGAGAGAGAGAGAGCGATTCAGACGGGCCATTTCCTCCCACCCCAGAAAGCCTGCCCGGCCACCCCTCATCCGGCCCTGCCCTGTGCCTGTCCCTGGAGCTCCTAATAGTCCCCCGTTTCCCTGAGCCTCCCCACCAGCTGTGCACATATTGACAACTTCTGTGGCAGGGAGGAATGCTCTATAATTCCCACCCACATCACCTGCAGCTGAGCCTTTGCCGAGCGAGCGTGGCTGCCCTCCGAGGGAGCAGCAGAGGAGGGGGGTGCAGACCCAGCTGCCCAGCGCCCTCCCCTTCAGGTCCCCCCCCACCCCCCCGGAAGATGCCACCCGCCCTCCCCCATCCCACCACTCCCAGACCTTTCCTGACAGCTCAAAAATCATTTAGCGCTGCGATTCCCGCTCCCCTGTCCCCCGGGGCCACTGGATCCTGTAATCTCCTCCCGGCTTGGCAATGTGCACGCGTGCGGTCCAGCCAACAGCCAAGCCAGGGGACGGGGAAGGTGTCCCTGCCCCCGGGGCCTGGCGCGGGCACGCCCGTGTGCACACACAGACCCCCTGCATCAGTGCCACGCCATCTGGAACGTCTCCTCCTCCGCACAGACGTCGATTAGGGACCTCGGCACGCCTGTCGGGGCAAAACATCCCCTTCTCTGACTCCCAGGGACGCAGGACGGCAGCACCTGCCTCCGGTGTTTGACATCGTAGGTGCCTAAACGCAGGACACAGGGTCTGGAGCCAGGGCATGCACGCTAACGGAGGACAGAGCTGCGATCCCTTCGCGTGTGAAACGGCAGAGGCCCTCCCTGCCAGGCCCCTTTGGCCTCCACAGGGTCAGGGATAGGTCACTCCAGGCCCAGGGCCCATCTGTTTATGATTTTAGGGCTGGGGCCCTGGCAGGGTCAAACCTACCCCAAAGCAGGGTTCTGGGTCAGGAAGTGACCCTGAGGGTGAAGGCCCTTCAGGGCAGAGCAACTGGATAAAAAAAAAAAAAAAAAAAAAAGGGCCAGCCTTCAGTGTCTAGGCTAGAGGGTCCCCCAGCTGACCAGGGGCTTAGTCACCCCAGAAGACCCTCTGCAGACGGATAGAGGGATGGAGGAGCACCTTCCAAGCTGAAGAGGCCCAGGAAGCTCAGGATTTACCCACAACCAGGGTTGGGGCTGAATGGGGGGGTAAAGGGGGACAGGAAGATGGTGACCCAGCTAGGCCCACACACGCTCGGCCCCCAGGAGAGCACAGGGGACTTTCCGGCTTCCATTCCCACCACTGATCAAGGGTGGCCTGCCTGGGGCTGTAAGATTCCAGGGCTCCAGGAGAGACCAGAATGAAATGAAGAGGCACAGGAAAGACAGAAACACAGATGTGAGAGAGGTCAGAGACCGAAAGCGTGTGGAGTGGGGGAGGGGAGGGGCTGCCCACTAGAGGTCTAGCGCGCCCCCTCTTCTTCACTAAGGAGGGGAACAGAGGAAGGACTCCAGCCAGCTGTGCAGGGCCAGCCCAGGGCAGCCAGAGAACCCCCAGGGTCCCACCTCCCTGGCCCTTAGCCAGCAGCTGGCCCCGACGTCAAGCCTGGAGGCACGATGGCTTGCAGAGAGGGGACGAGCTCCTGGCCGGCCGCTCCCTGGACTCACCTCGGGTGTCCCCAACCATGAGAAACCTGCCTGCCCTTCTGACCCACTTCAATCCCATCCCTGGCAGCCTGGACCAAACACTACAGGCTTTGCCCGCTGCGACCAGCCAGCCCAGAGGAGCCGGAGGCAGCAGCATTTGGTTCTGGCCCGGGATTAGGGGGGGAGGCTCCCTACCAGGTGGACAGACCGGCACACCTCCTGACCTGACCACCACGATGGAAAAGGCACAGAGAAGGATACCTACCTGATGGCCACAGGGGCCACCCAGCCAGGTGACCCCTTCTGCTGCCTCCCCACACTGCCCACACCTGGGGCCAGCAGGTGAAAACCACTTCTGCTCAAGGTGGCAGGCACCACGGGGGGGGGGAGCTCCCCCTCCCCCTGGCAACATCCCACATTGTGTTTATGAGCCCGGAATGTGCAAACCCAGGCCCGCCCTGCAGGCTGCGCCTTGTAGATCTGCACAAATTATATTTCGGCTTTTATTAGTCCCAGATCGCTCTCATTTCCTGCTGAGTGTCCTGTGGATGTCATTAACATTTCTACGGCTTTTATTTTTATTTATTTATTTATTTTCACATTCTCCAAAATGCATTACCCAGAAACCTCACCGAAGGAGAGAGAGAGAGGACGACCTGGTGTCCGGCCCCTCCCCCAGCTTTAATCAGTCCAGCTGCTGTGTCGTTTAATTTAGCCAAGCCCGTATTGCAGGCGGGTTTCCCAATACACGCGAGCAGCTGGATGTGGTGAAAGCATCTATCTCTAAGAAAAGACAGTTCAATTAAAATACAGAAAGCCCAGCGCCTGATGGAGAATGCAACCAAAAATGCTTACCCCAACACCAACCTCCAACGCCCCCCCCCGGACCCCCCCCCAGCCCCTCTTACCCCCCGCCGGCGGGAGGCGGGAGGAATACAGGAACAAAGGATAATGTCCATGGCACCTCTCGGGGAGTCGACTGGGAGAAAATGGGGCTCTGCGTCTTTAAGGGCTGTCACGGGCTCTGCTGTTATTAATTATTACAACGATGATTACTTTTTGAGAACATAAGGAAAGAGGCAGGCAGAAGGGGCTGCTGGGGTGGGTGGCATCTCAAGTGAAGGAGCCAGAAAGAGGCCCCCTTGGCAGAAAAAAAATGGTGCCCTTTGCAGATGGGGGAGGGGAGGAGGGGCTGAGTGAGGCAGACTGCAGGTTTGACCTCTGTGGGGTCAGCTGGAGAAAGAAGGGCTGGGGCGGTCAGGGGAGGGTCCCCCCTAACACTGTGATGACGAACCTATGACACGTGCGTCAGCACTGACACACGTAGCCATTTTCAATGACATGTGGCCGCATGCGGCCGCATACCAGAGAAGTATGAGGCCGCATCCCGAGAAGGACGTTTCATCTTCGGCTCCTGCATGGCCAGGTACAGTAGCCGAGGATAAAACATTTGCTGTGCCTGACCAGGCGGTGGCGCAGTGGATAGAGCGTTGGACTGGGATGCGGAGGACCCAGGTTCGAGACCCCGAGCTCACCAGCTTGAGCATGGACCCATCTAGCTTGAGCGTGGGCCCATCTGGCTTGAGCAAAAGCTCTCCAGCTTGGACCCAAGGTCGCTGGCTCCAGCAAGGGGTTGCTCGGTCTGCTGAAGGCCCGGGGTCAAGGCACATGTGAGAAAGCAATCAATGAACAACTAAGGTGTTGCAACGGCAACGAAAAACTAATGATTGATGCTTCTCACCTCTCTTGTTCCTGTCTGTCTGTCCCTATCTATCCCTCTCTCTGACTCTCTCTCTGTCCCTGTAAAAAAAAAACAACATACAAACATTTGCTGTAGTGTAGACAATCTGTGCCGGAGGTCAGAACAACAGAACTCCAGCACAGAGCGTCTAGTTCTGGGACTTCTGGTTAGGCCGTTTTTCTCCAAGTGACACACCACCCGAGTGATGCTCGGTTTTTTGGCAAATTTTGACCCACCAAACTCAAAAGATTGCCCACAACTGCCCTAATACATAATCACAGGGCTCCTTTTAGTTGGGCCCTGCTTCCCTACCTGCCTCTTCTCTGTGACACTGGTCAAGGCTGGGAGGGAGGGAGGGAGAGAAGGAAGGAAGGAAGGAAGGAAGGAAGGAAGGAAGGAAGGAAGGAAGGAAGGAGGGAGGGAGGGAGGGAGGGAGGGAGGGAGGGAGGGAGGGAGGGAGGGAAGGAAGGAAGGAAGGAAGGAAGGAAGGAAGGAGGGAGGGAGGGAGGGAGGGAGGGAAGGAGGGAGGGAGGGAGGAAGGGAAGGAGGGAGGGAGGGAGGAAGGGAAGGAGGGAGGGAGGGAGGGAGGGAAAGAAAGAGGGAGGGAGGGAAGGAAGGAAAGGAAGGAAGGGAGAAAAGGAAGGAGGGAGGGAGGGAGGGAAGGAAGGAAGGAAGGAAGGAAGGGAAGGAAGTCTTGAGCGTTCTCTAAGCACGAGATGCCTTGGCCTTCCTTATGTCCACTCCTGGGGATTGGTCTCCCCAGGCCCCAGTCCTGGCCAGGGGAGCAGGCCAGACTACGGGAAGGCCATGCACCAGAGTCTGGCAACAGCACAGTGATGGGTCACACTGTTGCCCCTGGCCACCCACACAGCCATGAATCCGGGGCAGAGTAGAAAGTGGAAACGTGACCAGTGATGAGACCCCACTCCCCACCACAGGGCCAGGTGAGCAGCCCTCCAGGGCCTCGGGCGGCTGGTGACCCTGGTCCCTGCGACCCTTTCTCCCCTTCCTGCAAAGGTGCTAAAGAAAGGGGGGCGGGGCACCCTCGGCTGTCGGTGCCGACTCTGCCTAGGCTTCCTCGATGGAGGCTGAGGGTCCGGCCCTTCCTCGGAAAACGTGAGCTGCAGAGAGGAGGGGGACCAGCATATGAGCCCCCCTACATGGGGAAGATCCTTTCACTGGGATGGCCACCCCTCATCTGGACCCCACAGCAAGAACTCCCACTTTAGAGAAGGTACCATGGAGTATGACAGCAAGGGGGTGCTGCAAGGACAGGTGATGGGGGGTTGCTGGGGGCTCACATGCCTCAGGTCCCCTCTGCCACCTACAAGGCCCTGACAGCCAGACCCACCTCAGGGGGGAGGGCCACGGGGCCATGGTGATGACCGGCCGCCTGTGGTCACCTTGGTGGCTTGAGAGAGAGGCCCCTGGGCTCACAACCTCTCCAGGCCCAGGCAGGGGAATGGGCAGTCAAGCTGCTGCAGGTCCCATGGAGGACGGAGGACACAGAGGGGGCCTGGCCAGGAGGCTGTGGCAGGAAGTGTTTTCTGAGACACAGGGAGTACCGGAGACAGGAAGTGAAACAGAGAGAGAGGAAAGAGGGAGAGAAAAGGACAGAGAGAAAAAGGTAGGGAGAGGGGGAGGAGAGGAGAAAGAGGGAGAGAGAGAGAGAGAAAGAGAGAGAGAGAGAGAGAGAGAGAGAGAACAGAGAGGGAGAGGGAGAGGGAGAGGCTTTCAGGGGGAAGGGAGGGGGCCATGGAGCGTGCAAAGGAAGCTTTCTGCTCCTGGCTTCCTGATTTGTAGCTGCAGCGAAAAATATTTTTTAAACCCAACCCATTCAAGGCCTGGGGACAGGAAGGGGAAAGTCACTTGAGTCAGGAGGCTGGGGACTCGGAGTGGGGGTGTCTGAGGAGGGGCCACCTCAGGCCTCCTTCATCTGATGCAGGTGATGAATACTCAATGTGAGATCTCCACTGAAATGATAAATCATTAACCAGTTTTCACTGCTGTTGTGTGAGGTCTACTTTGAATTCTAAAGGCCGGGCTTGAACGCGGGGAAGGGAGGATCTTTCAACGGATCCAAAAGACAAACAGCCCAGGGCCCACAGGCCTCTGGCACAGGTAGGGTCTTTGGGCTAGGGGCTAGTGAAGAGGCAGGGACCAGAGCCAGCTGGGAGAGCCCTGCCTGGGGGAGAGGCATGGGACACAGATAGATCACCTCTGTACCCTTTCCAGATGTCCAGGGGAGGGACCCCAGATGAGGCTGACATCTCAGGGCCTCTTGGAGGATTATGTGAATGGGGAGCAGAGACTGCTGGACTCTCTCCAGATTGAAAAGCCTTCCCTGGAAGCCCACCAGTGACATCTCCGCCAAGGACCTGCACAGCCCCCCCTGGCTCTAACCCGCCAAGAGGATGCCATCTTTGTCCCTCACTGCTGGACCGGGCGCTGTGTACTGGGTGAGGCTGTGCTAGTTCCCAAAGTATCCTGTCCAGTGAGAAAGCCAAGACTGGCCTGACCTGTGGTGGCGCAGTGGATAAAGCGTCGACCTAGAACGCTGAGGTCGCCAGTTCAAAACCCTGCACTGGTCTGGTCAAGGATGCTTCCTGTTCCTCCCCCTTTTCTCTCTCTCTCCTCTCTAAAACGAATGAATGAATAAATAAAATGCTTTAGAAAGCCAAGACCCCGTTTCCGGGAGGAGACAGTCACTTGCGGAGTCCCCACAGCGCAGCGACTAGTCCACCGAATCGAGATCTCAACTTTAGCTCCCTGACTTCCACAGCTGTGTCTCGGTCCACCCTTCCCCACGTGCTCTCCCTGGAATGCGGGGGGGGGGGACAGGAAGCCCAGAGACTTGAGCCACTTAAGTCAGAGGCACCCACCCTTGAAGGAGGGTGAGGGGCAGATGCCCAACCTGACCCCTCCCTGCAGTTGTGCTGTTGACATTCAAGAACTCTCGGGGAGGGGGGGTAATCGGGGGAGAACTTGCTTATTATCAGCCCAGACATAACAGGCTCTTATGGACAATAATAATTGTTAGATTGTTCAACAAAAAACTTCACCACCTCTCCCTCTGTCAAGGAATAAAAGGACAATGGGGCTCACTGCTGGTATGCAGGCAGCTAAGAGGACTGGGGTGTGGGGGCCCACACATTCAGAGCCCTAGGCCAGCAAGATCAGAGCTGGCTTGGGAGGGGGGTCTGAGGGGATCCCCAGTGGGTGGGGTCCCAGTCTGCCCTCTCCTCTTCCCTCCACCACACTCCCAGAAGTTCCTGATCCTGCAGGCTACTGCCCAATATGGATGAGATAGGATCTGTGTCTCGTGGCTTTGAGAGGACGCCAAGAAGGCAAGGTGAGCCCAGCCTCTTACACCCTAGGTTTTGTCCTCCGAACCCCATGTGCCCGGAGGGACCATGACTGTACTTCCCTTGAGCAGTGGAAGCACCAAGGCTTCAAGTCTGTAGCTTGTCTGGCCTCCGACCTTGTGGCCTTGGACAAGCATTTTCATCTATCTCCCTGAGCCTCGGGGCCTTTGCACCTACCGTTTCCCCAGCTGGAATACTATTCTCAGATGTCTAGGTGGCTCCTTTCAAAGCCTTCGCTGACGTCACCTTCTCAGGTAGCCTTCCCTTCCCGGACCAGTGTGTGAAACACAACACCTTTGGCCCTCCCTTCCTTCCGTTCTCCAAAGTGTCCGTCTCTTTGCGGTAAGCGGTAAGCGGCAGGGCTAGCCGGCTGGCTTTGTTGCTGGTCTCTCCTATCACAGGAGTTCCATGAGAGCAGGAGTTTCTGCCTGTTTTGTTCCAAGCTATAGTCCCATTTCCCTTAACAACAGTTATTGAATAATGTGCAAAAACAGAAAAAAAAAAAAACGCCGTATTTATCCAGAATGAGCTGTTGGGTAGCAGTGCAGAGCACCTTCGGGTGAGGACGGGACCCTGAACAGGGAGGACACAATGCCTCCTCGTTACTTCAACACAGAACAGTCTCCCTCCAGCTTGGCAGGCCGTGCACCGGGGTGAGGTGAGAACAGGGGCAAACTGGGAGACCCTGGTCACAAATAAAATGATGGGGGACCCCCTCTCTCACCTGCAGCATATTGCTGCCCGTATGGAATGAGCACCAAGGGTGCCAGAACCCGAGGGTTTTTTTTTTCCTTTAAAAAAGCCAGAAATCAGGATTTTATAACAAGGGAAATTGCTCATGTAAAAAAAAAAAAAAATGCAGTCAACCGAGTATAAAAAAGTTCAGCACTCCAGAGTTTGAGAGAAGCCATCCGTGGGCTGTTTATGACTGCAAGCTCTCCCATGTCACCCGCAGGTGAAACTGACACAGACAGAATATTTCATGGGCAAAAGGCAGGGCCCCTCTGTGGGATGGGGAATTTGGACAGCTCGTGTGTGGGGCACTCAGTGAGAAGACATGAGAGCGTGAGAGGCATCCGGAACCTGCCCTGGCCCCTGGGAGAAGCCCTGAGATGGGCACAAACCAGGTGAGCCACGGAGTGGGGCAGAAGGGTTAACGCTGAAGGCTCAGGGAAGGGAGGAACCTTGAAAAGGAGGTACAGTTGAGGGCCGCCAAGGCTGAGAGGCCCTAAGGTCCATAGAGGCACCTCGATGAGGCCCTACTGTCCACCCCCTAGCTGGGTCCCCTGCAGGGGGCTCGTTGATGGCACTCATCACAGCCGTAAATGACGTAACTAACGTTATAATGAACGGTTCTCCGTGCGTCTCCTTCACCCGATTGTAGCTCGGTGAGGGCAGGGGCTTCATCTGTTAGGTCCTAAGCTCTAAGCCCAGAAACCGGCCCAAGAAAGTGCCTATTAAATACTGTCTATTGCCTAGATGAATGGCGTGGGGGGGGTAGTGAGGGGTCAGCTCCTGGTTGGACACACGACTTAAGCCTCACCGTCGGTGCCACTTAGAAAGGGTCAAGGATGAGGCCATGACTGTGACCAATCTGGAAGGAAAGACCAAGTGTATATTCTGCCCTCTACCGTCCCCACCCTCCCTTCCATGCCACCCCTCACTTGTCAAGTCCATTTCTGCTCAGCTACGGTCTGCTGGGAGAAGAGGGCAAGCTGGATGCTCAGAATACAGAGGCAAAAACATGATGGCTTTGCCCTCCTGAGGCAGACAGACACCGGCCAAGGTGCAGCACCCAGGAGGCAGTCGGGAAAGCCCGGAGAAGGGGAACTTAACTCTCCCAGGAAGGGAGAGGGCGCCCACCAGAAGCCACTGTCCGCAGGGCGAATTCTAAGTCAAACCCCTCCCTCATTCTGCAGAGGGATTAGTGAGAAAGCCCAGAGAGACTGGGGCTTGGCCAGGAGGTCCAGCAGGGCTGAGATCCCTCTACAGCTCTGCCCCAGTGTCCGTCTGTCAACCTGGGGGGGGGGGGGAGGGGAAATAAAAATCAGAGCTGGCGGCCAAAAAACGGGAGGTGGGGAAGTCCTCCCCCTGGTCACCCCGGCTTCCAGAGGAGTCAGGGAAAGCCTTCTCCGCTCCCCAGCCTGGGTGGGAACCTCCCCTTGCTGCCCTGCCTTTGACGTCTCTCCTCTACAGCATCCTGACAGCCTGGGAGGCAGAGTACTCCAGACCTTCCCACTGGGTTCCAACGGGGGGTGGGGGGCGGGGCGGGGAGCCGGGGGGAATTGGCTTCGCCTCCCTCCTCCCCCCCCCCAGGTCCCCGGGGGGAGGAAGCCGCCTGTCAGGCCGCCACGGCGTGTCAAATCTTCTCGCTGCCTAATTGTGAGACAGCAGCATTTAAAGAAACGCTTTTCTGGCCGCCTGCCACACCGCAAACTGCTTGGTATAATTTTATTATTAAGGAGAGAGGGGGAAAAAAGGGAGGAGGTTGGAAGAAAGAGAGGAGAGAGAGAGAGAGAGAGAGAGAGATATAAAGGGAGCGAGGGGAGGAAACTGCGTAGTCCAAGTCAGCTGGTGGAGTATTCTGCTCAATGTGGAACCGGACAGTTGGCAGGCTGACTTCGTTAATTGCGCATTCAATCTCTACTTAGGGTAATTGAAACGAAGCGGGCCCAGGTCTGACAATTTAGGGTCTACGACTACTAGGCCATTAACCCTTTCCGCGGCTGCCTTCCCGCCGCCCCCACCAGCCCCCCCGCATCGACAGCAGAGAGCTCTCTGGAAGTGGGGCGGGCCCCTGGGCGCCCCCCTGCGAAAGGCTTGTTCTGGGGCCGGGAGGGGGGGCAGGGAGCCCTCCCCCGCCCCCCACGCCGAGGAGAGGGCTGCCTCGGGGCTTCCAGACGCGCACCCCGGCGCGAGCAGAGTTAACGCGGTGCCGCGAGCCCTGAAGCCCGGCGAGGGCCAAGCTGGGGATGGGGAAGCCGCGCCGGGCGCGTGGGGGTTGTTTGCGGCCTCGCCGCCCCTTCTGCAACAGATGTTTCAGCCGTGTAAGACAAAGGCAGAGCGCCCGCCGCTGCCGGGAGAATATCCGCAGGACTCCCTCGGGGGCAGGTAAAATTTCACCTTCTATTTGTGTCCCCCCCACCCCCGCCCCCGTCACACCCCCGGCCGCCCCTCCTCGTTTCCCAGCCTTCTGCTCCAATCCGGAAAGCGCCACCAAAGACGCTGCGCCGCCTCCTCCGCAGCCCAACCCGCTGACCCCAGCAAGGTCACGGCGACCTCCGGCTCCACCAGCAGCGCGCCCCGCTGCCTCCTGGGGCGCCCCTCGTCCGTCCGCGGTCCAAGGTAATTGGAGGCGCCGGGAGAAGAGAGGAAAGGGGGCGCTGCACTCGCCCACGGGCAGAGGCACCGCCGGACGCACTCCGCGCCATCCCACCGGTCTGCGCTCTGACCTCCGGGTGGCTGCACCGCCCACCCCCCGCCCCCCGCGCGCGCGCGCACCGCCCCCCCCTCGGCTCCTGTCATTCATCTCCCTGATTCCCGCTGTAGCCGCCCTCGGAAGTCAGCCGAGTGAAGCAGCTGTTCCTTGCACACTCCACTTGACCAAAGATGATGATAAATGAGGCCTGGGCTGCGTCGGGGACGCGGCGGCGGCGGCGGCGCAGGGCGCGTGGGGCTGGGCGCACAGCCTGCAGCCCCCTCCCCGCGCCCTGGGAAGGGCGAGGACACACACAGGACAGAGGCCGAGAACCAAAATCTAAACGCCCGCAGCAGCACTTCCCTCCCGGGACGCCCTAGCACCCGGCGGTGAGGAGCCGGGTTCTAGTGTGCCCCGAACGCAGGGCCGAGTCGCAACCCTTTTTTCTGCACTCCCATCCCCAAACGCCTCGGTCACCGCAGCGCCCTGGCCCCCGCCCCACTACACTCCCGTGCTTCAAACCTATTAACGCTCGTAAATAATAAATAATGGCGCGTTGCCCTCCAACCGCGCAAGGCTGCAGGCGGGGGCCGCTGCCAGCTACGCCCGGTCCTGGGGAGGGGGTGTCCTCCGCCAGGGGTAGGGGGCTTGGGCGCGCAGCCCAGCGCACGTGCCGCCGCGGCGCGCAGGCGGGCACCCGGCCCCATGGAGGAGGGGAATCCCGCTCTGCCCTCCCCAACGCCACCTCCCCTGGAGTCCTCTGGCACCGAACGAAGCGAGAGAGCGCGCGCGAGCTTCCCAGCCCGGGAGGATTATTTTTAATCTGCCCCCCCCACCCCCCTCTTCCATATCTGCCTTTCCAGTCAGCGCGCCCGCCCGCCCGCTCCAGCGGCCGAGGCCGCGGGCTCCTCACCTCGCTCGGCGGCTCCGGACTCTGAGCACCTCCCCCGGCCCGCGGCCCCCACCCCTGCGCGGGCATTGCGCGGCTAAATCTCAGCCCGGAAAGGACCGATTAGGAGCCGCGTGCCTTTCTGCAAAATATTGGAACCGGGTGGGGTGGGGGCGGGGAGACCAGCGCTGTGGTCCCCTCGCCTCTCGCTTCCCAATACCGGGAGCTGCCAGCCCTGAGCGCGGAGCACCCCTCTGGGTTTCCGCCTTCTCTCTTCAACGCCCACCCTTCTTCATTCAGTCACCGACGGAGCTGTAGCTGCTACCACAAGGACCCTCAGGCGGCGCCGCTAAGTGAGGCGCTGCCTCTGCCTCCCCCACCTTCAGCCTCCTCCCTAAGCTGCTCCAAACAAACACAGCGTTTAAACAGCAGCGGGTTAGCACACCGACAACTTCAAGGCAAACTCCGCCTGTGCCCGAGCTAGGGCGCAGCGGGCTGGGGGTTGGGTGGGGGCTCTCCTCGCGCCCCCTCCCCTTCCTCCTAGACCCACCTTCCCCCCCTCCCTCCCAGCCCCTTCCCCTTCAGGCCAGCAGCTCGGTCCCGCCCCTTCCTCAAGGGAATGGACAGCAGGAGGTCCTTGTCCACTGCCATTCCCGAGCTTGCCAAATGGCCACCCACCCAAACCCCAGCCTGTCCTCCCCAAAGGAGGGGGCAGCAGAAAAACCCCTGCAGGCTTGGGCTGAATCAGTCGCTTGACATTTTCCAGACTCTGTTCTGTGCCCAATCCTGGAGACCCACAGCCTGCCCCCCCCCCTCCAGCACCTCCCGAATGAGGAGGGGGCGGTCAGAGACACCCACAGCACAACGGGGGAAGACTGGAGGAAGTGTGGTGTGAGAAGGAAGGAAAAAGGCATTCCAGTGGCAGGGAGCTGCCTGGCTTAGTGGCAGGAAAGAACACAACCTGACTTCTCTCCCCGGGTTAGCTGGAGGGTGGTGGGGGGAGGGCTGGGCCGCTACCCCCACCCCGCACACCCCAAGCCTCTGGCCTGGATTCCCAGAAGTAAGCAGCCTGATGGGCTGGGCGCAGGAGCGATGCATGTGGAATACAGATGTGAGGACAGCAACTACAGGGGGCTTGCCTGATGACACCCTTGGGCCAGTCGCTGGGCCCAGCCTGCCCTGCAAAGCAGGTTCCAAAAGGGGGGGGAGGGCCCCCTGAGCACATATGCAGGGCGGTCTGGCATGGTTCTCAAGCGACTTCAACACCCAGCCAGCCTAGACAAGGGACCTGGGGCTTCCCTCTCAGATCTAGAAGGTTCTCGGTAACCCTCAGACTGTTGGGAGTGGGAGGAAGCAGCTAATACCGCACGGATAGGGTACTGTCTGCTCCTCTCCTGCAGCCCAGGTGCCTTGGCTAGATTTCACTTCTGATCCTCAACCTGCCTTTCTGGGAGACGAGATGTCACCTCTGTATTTCACAGACTTGGAAACTGAGTTCCAGAGTGGGGAAGGGGCCGTTCTGGGCCCTTGTGGGGAAGGGCCTCAAGCTTGTCTGCCCTGCTTCCCAGCAGCTGGGCATCAGGGAGGTAGGTGGCCCGGGGCTTGAGGGCGTAAGCCACAGAGAGATGACAATGAAGGTCTGGTTTGCTCCTTTGGGAGTTTAAGAAAACAGGTTTTCGAGGGGGGTTGTTGTGGGAGGTGCTGGAGAGAGGAGTCATACTGCCAGCAGCCCCCCCCCCTGACCCCCACACCTGATTTTTCCTGCGGATCCAGTTCCTTAAGGCACCAGCCCACCCCACTACCCCCCACCATTGCGGGTTCTCAAGTGAGGGGTTGGCTTCTGGGGCTGCAGAGTTACGGTTGCCAGGCCTTCTTTTTTCATCTGTAGCCCAAATGTACATCTCAGCCAGCCATGTACTGCCACTTTTCAAGCGTGTGTCGCTATTTTGATGAATAAATTACAAATCCAACTTTAGGGCTAGCGGCTTTGGGTGGATAATATATCCTCCTCCCCGCCCCCTCAACAAAGACTAATAGCTATTTTGATAAGGGAGTCTGTCTCAAGAATGGGTTCATGGAGGAGGAACCCCTGTCCATGAACACAGCTGGGGCCACCTTGTTGTGTTGTCCTGGCTTCTCCACACCCCCGGTGTAGAAAAGGGAGCTTCCATTCCTGCGCATGGCTCAGATGGATGGCCTGCTGCTCCCCAGCTCTTCTGGGTGGGGGTGGATTCTGGCCAGGCCCCCACGCCCCCAGACACGTAGCCTGGTGACCAGAAGCACGACTAAGCTTTGGGGAAAGCCAACCACTACTAGCCACTGTTCCAGAGGCAGCCTGCCTGGGGAGCCTTTCCTCAAGTTGGAAAATATTTGCCGTTGGTTTTCGGCCGCCGCCTCATCCTGGCTGATTTTCCTCGGAGCAGGAAAATGTGGAGGTGCTTAAGAGTAACAAGGACATGCTGGACATGAGGCAAGGACATGCTGTCTGAGCCCAGTGTCCAGCTGTTCTGAACAGCACTGTTTCTCCCAGAATGAATAGGACACTTTCTGCTAGGACCACTTACTGTGTGCAGTGAGTGGTTTTCTTGGACCCCCAGCTAAAGGCTGTTCCCTCTGCACCAGGCCTTCCAGAAGCCCCCCCCCACCGACTTCCTGTCACTCATCATCTGGGGGGAGAGCCCCTCCAGCTGGACACAGGTAAGTGGGCCCACCGCCAGAGCTGACTTGTTTTGGAAAGTTGCAGGAGACTCCCTCCTGGCTGGTTCTGTGCCGCTGGCGCTGAGAGTGGCAGGCCTCTTGGGGGTGGGGAGGGCGTACTAAAAGAGACGTCCAGGTCACGATTCACGACAGCCAGGCTAGCCAACGGTGAGGACTCCCAGGTGGCCGGTCCTGTGGCTTTAGGGGGAGGGATGCATCATTTGCTCTCTCCATACCCTGACTGTTAAGTGCTTAAGGCCCCGATGCCACACGGCTCTGGGTTCCAATCCCAACTCTATACACGCTAGCAGCATGCTGTGTGGCCTTGAACAATTCACTGAACCTCTCTGAGCTTCATGTTCCTCAGCCAAAACCCGCTCTTATTAACACCACACACCGACAGGGTTACCCTGAGATACTTGTGCTTGGTACGTGGCAGAAGCTCAATGAAGGGTAATAACGTTTCGTCCCCCGTGGTGGTGGTCGTGGTGGTGGTCGTGATGTGGGGGGGAGGGGGAGGGAGGACCAAGTCTTGCTCTTTCTCTGTCTTCCAGGGAGTTTTGTGTATCTGGGACAGAACAGGTCTTCAGGAAGGCCTTTATGAGGGACAGTGACAGCCCCAGAGCTGTGGTGGCTGCTAAGACTGAAGGTTGAGGCCTGTTTTTGGGCAGGCAGCCCATCTCCCATGGGAGATCTCATTCAGTGTTTCTCACACGCTAGTGTGCCCATCTAATAGGATGCAGATCATGCTGTGGTGGTCAGGCCTGGTATTCCGCAATGTAAAAGGCTCTCCGGGTGAGGCTGACACCACTAAGTCTCACCGCCCGACCACAACAGGCTGCATGCTCTCAACCTGCACAGCCTTCTGGTCCTGCTTGGTCTGGGAGGCTGGGCACGGCGTCCCCAAACCCTCTGTCTCAGAGCTGGCTGCTGCAGTGGCCTGGGTGCGCCCGGGCTTGGACTCTGCATTCAGCACTGCGCCCTGGCAGCTCCACTCTGCGAAGCGGGCCTTCCTGGCCTCGGGGTCCCTATCAGGACAGCAGGACATTGGGATACGAAGATCCCACTATTTCCCTTGCTGGTTTTTCCCATCTGCTCTTCGCTTCTCTGACCCCTTTCAAAGCTGCAACAAACCTGAGACACAAGCATCGACCCCAGGGGCGGCAGGCAGTCCTTGGGGTACAAGGCTTACCCAGACTCAATAAACAGCAGCCAGTCCTCCCTCTCTGCCTTAAGTCCCAGACCCTGACCTCCGAAGCACTGTGCATCTACAAACCTCCCCCCCCCCCCGCCCCACGACAGCCCCTTGGGGTTAAGCACCATGGCCATCCTTGATTTACGAACAAGAAAACCAAGCCCAGACACCCGCAGCCCACTGCCAAAGTCACATCACCGGTCAGGGTGCAGGGCTCACGGGCTGGACTCTGGTTGTTTCTGGCCTTGCCCGCCCGGCCTTTGAGGATGTCCTTTGGGGAAATGGCCCATTTGATTTGCAGGTGTGGCTAAGTCATACCGCATTCTACCTGGCTGGCAATGGCGTGAGGCCAGAGGTGCCTGGTCCCGTTGGGAATGTGGGGGTGGAAGCTGGTAAATCTCTTTGGAGAGATCCCTGTCAATATGGACCCAAATAAAAACCACATGTGCCCTCTCCCCCAGCCGCCCTGCTCCCAGCCAGACACAGAGTCGTCTGCACAGGGTGATTAACGGCGGCTGTCCATGGCAGCCGCCAAACACTGGATATCTCCTCCATGTCCATCGGAGAGGGAAACACGCTTGGGGAATTCCTTATGGCGAAGCACTGGCGGGAGGGAGGGGGGCTCCACGTATCAATGGGGCGCAGTCTTCAAGCGGGGTGAGGAAAGCACAGTGGGGCAGTGTGCACAGATGCCTCCCGTTGGCACAGAAGAAAGAGGATACATTTTAATTTTTTTTCTTTTTTATCACGAGCACTTGACACACACACCTAGTCAAGATTTTAAAACTTCTATGGCTAAAACGGTTGAAGAAGGCCCGGTTCCGGGCTCCAATCCGGGGCACAGCTTGGTTCCCTCTGTCTGAGGCGAGGCCAGGGGTGGCCTCAGTTTCCTCATTGTTAAGATGGGACGCGTCCCCAGCAGTCGCCAAGAGGAGTCGACCCACCCGTGCCCTGCGTGGGACAATGACCACGGGTGGGACAGGAAGCACATCCCCCAAATTTAAAGGGGAGAAAACGGAAGCCCCCAAATTAGGAAGGGACCGAACCGTAATCCCCATATAGGCTGTGTCCTCACTTCCAACACGCACAGTCTTGGGGGTGGGGGGGGAGGCACACAAAAGCCAGGGCTGGCTTGGGCCCTAACCTGTAGGGGTATATAAGCCACTCCCGCCAGGGCTCACAGGGCCCACACTCTAGCTGTGACGTGTCGCCGTTCCCTCGGCTCTGTTTCTGTAGGGCAACTCGCTTTCCTTTTAATCATGAGAACAAAGGCGACACATGATAAAGTTTAAAAGCAGAGGCCACGCTGGGCTCCCACGGGGACTCTGGGCTGTGAGGCCACGGCTGATAAGAGAGTCTTTGAATATCTGGGGTACCCACAATCATCTGTAGTGCCTGGGCACCCCCATGCCTCAGTTTCTTTAGCTGGGACACCGGACTGAGAGAGAGTATGTCCCTCTTGGGTGGAAGAAGGATTAAATGAGATCATGGACAGAGTCGTCCGAGCAAGGCAGGGCAGAGGAGGGCCCGACATGCGTGCTGCTATTTTTAAAAGGTCAACATGTAATTTTTTTTTTTTTTTTTTTTAATAACAGAAGGCAAGTTCAGGAAAATCCCTTCCCTGGTCCCAGTGGGCTATCAAGGTGGGGCCAGGAAGGCGGGACTTCTTAAGAGTGACGGAAACCTGGCTCTGGCCACCTGACCCAGGAGCAGCTGGCCCCTGCCCAACTGGGTGGGTACACTGTCCTGGCACAGAGGGCCAGCGGCCAGTGGCCAGAGCAGGGCCCAGCCGTCTGTGTTCCCTAGTTGGCACGTTGGGCGGAACAGACTTGGCCATCTGGCCGGAGGCGCCTGCAGCCCCGAGCCCATGGAAAGAAGCTCAGAAAGGTACCTGTGTTCCACCGTGTCTCAAAGCTGGCTTTTTCCAGACCAGAGCCTCATGAGTCTTTGCCAAGAACATCCAGTACCCAAGGCCTTGCCGCGGACTTGCTGCGTGACCTCGGGTGAGTATCTCGGGGGGGGGGGCTCCGTTTCCTCGCCCATTCAATGGGGGTTGTAATCTCTGTCCTACCTCACCGTGTTGACTGGAGAACCAATGAGAAAATGGACATAAACATCCCTTGTCACCATCACCCTCACAGCCAACCCTCACACGGTGCTTCTGTAGGGGGGTGGGGGGGCCTTCCAAGAAGCAGTCTGCTTATTATAGCTCCTGCAGAGGAGGTAAAAGCACCACACAGCGTAGAGGGGCAGACGCCTTGTAACAGGTAAATGACGAAAGACACCGTGTTATTATTACTACAGTCGCGGCTGTGGGGGCAGGCCTAGGATTTGGAAGCTTCAAACTCTGTTCTGGAGGCAACCTTGGCCAACATAGGACAGCCCAGGAGGGAGCACTGTTGTGGTTGAGGGTGACCCTCACGGCAGGTTTTGGGGCACAAGTCACTCTCTTAGGCCCTATTTCTTGGGTGCCCTCCATGGGTTGGGCATCTAGAGAAGTGCCTTCTTCCCTGTCTCATCATTTCAATCCCCAGAATAACTGTACATCCATCCATCATCCATCCATCCATCCTCCATCATCCATCTATCATCCATCCACCCATCCATCCATCTATCCTCCATCCTCCATCATACATCTATCCATCCATCATCCATCCACCCATCCATCATCCATCCATCTATCCATCCACCATCCATCCACCCATTCATAATCCATCCATCCCTCTATCCATCCATCATCCATCCACCCATCCATCATCCATCCATCCATCCATCCATCATCCATCATCCATCCATCCAACCATCCATCCATCCATCCATCCATCATCCATCCACCCATCCCTCCTCCATCATCCATCTATCCATCCATCATCCATCCACCCATCCATCATCCATCCATCCATCCATCCATCATCCATCATCCATCCATCCAACCATCCATCCATCCATCCATCATCCATCCACCCATCCATCCTCCATCATCCATCCACCCATCCATCATCCATCCATCCATCCATCCATCATCCATCCTCCCTTCATCCATCCATCCTTCCATCATCCATCCATCATTCATCCATCCATCCTTCATCCATCCATCCATCCAACCATCCATCCATCCATTATCCATCCATCCTTCATCCATCCATCCATCCAACCATCCATCCATCCATTATCCATCCATCCATCCAACCATCCATCTATCCAACCATCCATCCATCCATCCATCCATCATCCATCCATCTATCCATCATCCATCTATCCATCTATCCATCCATCAATCATCCATCCATCCATCATCCATCATCCATCCATCCATCGTCCATCCATCCATCCATCAATCATCCATCCATCCATCATCCATCCATCCATCATCCATCCATCCATCCACCCATCCATCAATCATTCATCCATCATCCACCCATCCACCCATCCCTCCATCATCCATCCATCCATCCAACCATCCATCCATCCAACCATACATCCATCCATCAATCATCCATCCATCCATCCATCATCCACCCATCCATCCATCCATCTATCCATCCATCAATCATCCATCCATCCATCCATCATCCACCCATCCATCCATCCAACTATCCATCCATCCATCAATCATCCATCCATCCATCCATCATCCATCCATCCATCCATCATCCATCCATCCATCCATCCACCCATCCACCCATCCACCCATCCATCAATCATTCATCCATCATCCACCCATCCACCCATCCCTCCATCATCCATCCATCCATCCAACCATCCATCCATCCAACCATACATCCATCCATTAATCATCCATCCATCCATCCATCATCCACCCATCCATCCATCCATCTATCCATCCATCAATCATCCATCCATCCATCCATCATCCACCCATCCATCCATCCAACTATCCATCCATCCATCAATCATCCATCCATCCATCCATCATCCATCCATCCATCCATCATCCATCCATCCATCCATCCACCCATCCATCAATCATTCATCCATCATCCACCCATCCACCCATCCCTCCATCCATCATCCATCCATCCATCCAACCACCCATCCATCCAACCATCCATCCCTCCATCATCCACCCATCCATCATCCATCCATCCATCCATCATCCATCCATCCATCCACCCATCCATCAATCATTCATCCATCATCCACCCATCCACCCATCCCTCCATCCATCATCCATCCATCCATCCAACCACCCATCCATCCAACCATCCATCCCTCCATCATCCACCCATCCATCATCCATCCATCCATCCATCATCCATCCATCCATCCATCCACCCATCCATCAATCATTCATCCATCATCCACCCATCCACCCATCCCTCCATCCATCATCCATCCATCCATCCAACCACCCATCCATCCAACCATCCATCCCTCCATCATCCACCCATCCATCATCCATCCATCCATCCATCATCCATCCATCCATCCATCATCCATCATCCATCCATCCATCCATCATCCATCCATCCATCCATCATCCATCCATCCATCCATCATCCATCCATCCATCCATCATCCATCATCCATCCATCATCCATCCATCCATCCACCCATCATCCATCCACCCATCTATCCATCCATCCATCCATCCATCATCCATCATCCATCCATCCATCCATCATCCATCCACCCATCTATCCATCCATCCATCCATCCATCCATCATCCATCATCCATCCATCCATCCATCCATCATCCATCCACCCATCTATCCATCCATCCATCATCCATCCATCCACCCATCCATCCATCAATCATCCATCTATCATCCATCCATCCATCCATCCAACCATCCATCCATCATCCATCCATCCATCCATCATCCATCCATCCGCCCACCCATCCCTCTATCCATCCATCAATCATCCATCCATCCATCCATCCATCATCCATCCATCCATCATCCATCCATCCCTCCATCATCCATCCATCCATCATCCATCCATCCATCCATCATCCATCCACCCATCCACCCATCCATCCATCCATCCATCCATCCAACCATCCATCCATCCATCCATCATCCATCCATCCATCCATCCATCATCCATCCATCCATCCATCCATCATCCACCCATCCATCCATCCAAGCAGCAGCTACTACGTCCCTCCAGTGTGCCACACCAAGTGCTGGGGATTGAACAGCCAGAGGCACCTGTGGGCTCGGACCCTCCTAGAAAGTGGGTAAGGGACCTAAACCACACCTGAGTGGGAACTGGGTCCTAGAGGGCTACCCATAAAGGGCTTCCCAGGGCTCTTCACCGGAGACCTGAGCGATGTGGAGGAATCAGTGAGGGAAAAGCAAACACCCCTGTAAGGCGGGAGACAGGGAGAGGGACGGTGGTAGAAATGTGAGGAGGGACAAGAGACCGCAGGTTGCCAGGGTCCAGATGGCAGGAGGCCGTACGGGGGCAGCGGAGAAGATTGAGGACGTTGTGCTGAGGGCAGAGGGGAGCCACAGACGGTAGGCTCGGGAGTGAGCGGCACTATTGGACGTGTGTTTTAGAGCTCCCGGTGCTGCGGAGACGAGGAAGGGGTTGGTGAAGCCCGTCTGCTGAGGCCAGAAGACCGGTAAGGGGGAGACTGGGGCCATTTCCCAGAGAACCGTGGAGGGAGCCAGACAAGGTGCTTGCTGAGGGCTGGCAAGGAAGGGTGATATTCTAGAAATGTCAGGAACAGAGCACCCCAGGGCTCCACGGTCAGTTCTAAATACTGGTGGGGAGACGGGGTGAGGACCCTCAGGGTTTCTTCAGAACCCAAACTCCCAACCGGGGGCCGGAGGGGCTGCCTCTCCCACTCCCTGCAGGCCTGCCCCACCAGAGCCTCCAGTACATGAAAGCAGCCTGAGTCCAGCTTACTGCCCCCAGCGTAGCAGAGCTGGATAGGGTCAGCGCCTCTAGGTGGCAGCTCGCAGGTCAGAGGTCCAGTGAGGACAAGGAAGGTCACGGCACGGCAGGGGCTTAAGAGGCTGCTTGTCCCGGCTGGTCCACAGCCCCAGCCCCTGCTCCCCCACCCACAGACCTGCAACAGCCTCACTGCGGGGAGAGTGTGACGTGGGAGGCTCCCTCCAGCCCAGGCCTCCCTGGCACAGCTGTCTGGGTGTGGGTGGGACAGAGTTCAAGCACAGCAATGAAAGGCCCGGGAAGCACGGGAGACATGGAGGGGAGTGAGATTCCCATGGGAAAGGGGAGCTTTGAGTATCAGCCACCCCCCAACACACACACACAGGCCAGCTTTGATGGCCGATAAGCCCCAGCAAGATCCCAGGCCACTTGCCCCTCCGTGGGGAACAAAGGCTACAAGCTGTGGCCACAGACATGTCCAAACAGCAGGGAAAAACCCCAAGCCGCCTGACTTTGTGTCTCTTCCGTGGCAGCTCCATCTTTATTCCTGTCCCCTCACTTTTTCAGGCAAACGCAACCCTCAGGGACCAGAGAGGCCAGCAGGCTCACAACCTGCCCCCCCTGCCTCCTCTATGGTCTCTGGAGCAACTCTGTCACTTCCTTTCCCACCTCACCAGCCACCGCTAGGATTCTGTCTCCCAAACAGACAGCCTTTAGAGATCACCCACTTGTTGTCTCTCGTGGGGGCTCTAACAGCTACCTGAGCCTTTGATGGACAGGAGCAAACCCGGAGTTCAGGGGCCACACGTCTGTCACATGATGGGTGGGTGGGTGGCTGGCTGGATAGAATGGAATTCAATCCCAAAGCAAAACCTTTTTGCTATTTTTATGGGCCTGAGCAAAATATGATTCCCCCAAGCTTTCAAGAACATTGCAGGTGGCTCTTACGGTCACCTCTGCAATCGCCCTTCCTGATGCCTGAGCTGGGAAGCTCAGAGGGGCTTAGCCCTGCTGACACAACACAGAGCAGGGGCACTGGACCCTGGCCGTCCACCTCCCCATGCCATGTCACTCTAGGTCAGTGGTTCTTAACCTTTTCTGAGGTACCGAACCCACCAGTTTCATATGCACATTCACCGAACCCTTCTTTAGTGATAAATAAAATATGATTTTTTTCCCCCAAATTCAAGACATAGATATATGTTTTCTTACTGGTGCACAAAATGAGCCGTGCATGAACATCCCCTTGCTCAAAGAACAAAACCAACAAAGTGCATGAACTCACAACAAATGACGGTATTGCTTTATTCTGGCCTCCGCGGCAGAGGCTTCTCAGGACCCGAGACCGACTCATCGAACCCCTAGGGTTCAATAGAACCCAGGTTAAGAACCACTGCCCTAGATTCTCCAAAGCACCCTGTGAAACCCTCTTTCCTGGGCCCCATCTGGGCTTCCAGAGAACACCCCCTCCTCAGGAATTTCCCTGACCTGTAAGTGTCCCCAAAGCTGGGATGGCTGGGAGCCTCTCCCTGGGGGCAGGGGGACAGAAGGACATTGGAGAAGGGTAGGGTCCTTGCCTGCCCGGCCAAGCCAGCCCAGCAGCTTTGCAGAGCAGAAACAGCAAAGGCGTTTGTCATCTGCCGAGGACAGAGTGGCAACGGTGTAAGGTGAAATTTAAGCCCATTAGTGCTTGACTAATGACATCAGCAGCAACAGCGGAAAAACTAGGATGGCAGGCTGTGTGAGCACATGTCAATTCTTCTTCTCGGGCCTGGTCACCCGGGTTCCTCCACCAGCCTAGGCCCCGGAGTCCCTCCCCTCTCACCCCACTGGTCCCTGCACCGCGGGTAGGCCCTGCCCCTGTCTCTGTTCCTGTCCCAGCCCCCCCCCACCACCACCACCACACACACACACAGGCCCAGCCCCCTGGGGTCAGTAGGAGGCTAGGGCCTCACCCAGGGCGTGAGAAAAGAACAGCCAGGGAGCCGGAGCAGGGAGGCAGTATCTTTTTAATCTGCCTCCTTTTATAACTTCTGTCTTTTTTACGCACACAGAAGAACCCCAGCTTGGCAGACAAGGGCTCCTCTTCCCCAGGCCGAGCAGTCTCCTGCAGCTAATGCCTGACAGCTCTGTTTATGTCTCCTCATAATTCTCCAATTTTATGTTTTCTTTTATTTTTTTTGGTTTTTTCTTTTTTTTTTTTTTTCCCCGGGACCATTAAGCTCCCAGCCGCACAAGCTCCGTTCCCTGCCCCCGCCTGCCTTTGTCCTTGAGACCCAGCATCCTCACTGCCCTTTGGGAGACAGGCTGTCTTCCCCTTGCAGGTGGACAAGGACCCCAGCAGGAGGCCTCACTCTGGATAGAGAGCCCTGCGGGTGGGGACATCTGGTCACCAGGCCCTTCTGACACTAACTCCCCTCAGCGCCTCCCCTCACAGGTCCCCACCAGGGTCCGGAGGGGCCCAGCAAGGACCTCTGGCCTGTGCCACTCCCCCACTCTCCCATCCTTTGGCTTTTTCTTGCTGTCTGACCTTCCTCTTTCCCAGCCCTGGCCACCTCCAGAGAGCAAATGCCCATTATCTTAGCCGCTCTGCGGCTCCAGACCCAATATATCCCGTGTCCTGGGTCCCCCTGTGCTCTACAAATCTGTCCTCTGTGCCACTCCTCCTGTGGCCTGCCTCTGAGGAAGCCCCCAAGGCCTCCCCCCCCCGCCCCCGCCCCCCAGGTCTCCCCATCAGACCCCTCCTTCCATCCTCATCGCCGTGGCCCGTAATCTGGCTTCTTCTGCTCCTGCAGGGAATTCCATGCAGACCTCCAGGCTGGATTTTCTGGGTCCGAGCCTCTGGCCGGTATGGTTTCTCACAAGCTCTGCTTGGGGCGCTCCCTTGTTATAAAGCCTTCCATGGCTCCCCACTGCTTTCACCTACTTGAGTTCCCACCCTCGAGGTGGTGCTCACACCTCCCCGGCTCCAGCACCTTGACACAAGTGGGTTCTTGGTGCACCCTGAGCTCCCTGAGATCAGACCTTAGCTGTCCCCCCTCCAACAGGCTCTCCCACTTCCTGGCCAGTTCATACCTCCCGGGGGTGCCCTTCCCAAAGCAAATCCAAGACAGCAGGGCCTCTGAGGGCCCTTCCTGACTGCCCCGGGTTAGAAGCAATTCTTCTTTTTCTTCTGGACGGACACGGGACACAGTCCCCCCCCCCCCTGTGGCTCCTACTGCTGGTCCCCAGACTAGACCCCCAGCTTCCTGCCTCAGAATCACCCACAAAGGCCGGCACGGAATGTATAAAGGAACAGCCTCGACTTGAACTGCCTTTTCTTTCCAGGGACACCCTCCACCACTCCCATTCTGGGGCCCAGCAACTGCCCCTCAGCCCCGGGGTGTGGCACAGACCCCCCCCTCCGGCAGATAACCTGGCTCCCTCCGGAGGACTCCCATGCAACTTGCTGAATTCCCTCTTCTCTGCTGAGTGGCTCTTGTCAGCCAAAGACCTCTGGCCCCGCTGACCTGTCCTGGACAACACTTCCCTCCCTGCTCACGCAGGTGTCTGTCTGTCCTGTGGATGCTGCCCCTGGCACGGTCACAGGCCTTCTGGACACCACGTGGCCCGGTCCAGACTCCTTCCCCACAACCCCCCAAGAATGGGTTCCGAAGGGTGTCGAGGGCTGCCGCCCTGAGGACAGAGGGAGGGAAGCAGACGTGATGTCCGTGCGGCTGCCCCTCCACTTCCTGCGTCCTCAGTGGCCCGAGCATGTGGCTCAGTTTTAACTGATGCCAACCTGAGCTGTCCCGTGCCTCCCCAGCACGTCTGGTCACAGCTCCGCAGGCCTGCCACTCCTCCCTGCCCGCCCGGGCTGGCATTCCACCCAGACGACTTCCCGCCCTTGGCAGTCTTTACCACTACACTGGCGGTTCTTGAAGGGACAGCCGGAGCAGTGCTTGGCACCTGCCTCAGACAGGACACCTGAGCTCACAGGCACGGCTCTCCCGAGTGGGGGCTGCCCCGGCCCCGCCGTCACGCCAAGAGCGGCTCCTGCACACAGACACGCGTGCCCGTGGCCTCGTTCCAGGAACCCTATCGTGAGCAGCAGGGGAAGCTTCCTAATTTGCGGGGCCTGGTGCAAAATGGGAACGCAGGGCCCCTGCTTGAACAGTCTTCTTCTCAGGACAACTAAGGAGAGCAGGTTGATGCTTCCCCCCTCCCTCCCTCCCTCCCTCCCTCCCTTTCTCCCTTCTCCCCCTTTCCTCTATCTCTGTCTCAAATCAATGCGGGGAAAAGTATTACCCTTAAGACAGTGAAAAAGCATTTGACCGCACTCAAGGCATTGCTGAGCACAGGTGAGCACAGGTCCCCGGCTAGGAGAAGGTCACTGGACCGGCTGCCACACCGTGTAGTGTTCCTTAGGTACCAGGCGTTCTGCTGAATACTGCAGAGACATCATGACTTAAGCCACAAGTCACACCTGCAAGGTCACGGATAACAGTAATCCTAAGATAACTTCTGGCCCTGGCCGGTTGGCTCAGCGGTAGAGCATCGGCCAGGCGTGTGAAAGTCCCAGGTTTGATTCCTGGTCAGGGTACAGAGGAGAAGTAACCATCTGCTTCTCTCCCCCTCCCCCCTTCTCTCTCTCTCTCTCTCTCTCTCTCTCTCTCTCTCTCTCCCCTCCTGCAGCCACAATTTGATTGGAGCAACTTGCCCTGGGCACTGAGGATGGCTCTGTGGCCTCTGCCTCAGGCACTGAAATAGCTTGGTTGCCAAACAACGGAGCAGCGGCCCCAGATGGACAGAGCATCACCCAGTAGGGGGCTTCCCGGGTGGATTCCGGTTGGGGTGCATGTGGGAGTCTGTCTCTCTGCCTCCCCACCTCTAAGTAAAAGAAAAAAGACAAAAGTACCTCTTCCTATTTACTGAGCACTTACTATGTGCTAAATGCATTATATACACTAAGTCAACAAACCATCACAGAGTCCCAATTCTGTGGCTTTATGAGGTGGAGGTGCAGGAAGGCAATGTAATTTGCCCAAGATCGTGCAGTGGAAAAGCTATAGAGTTCAGAGGAGTGAGTCCAGGTCACCCTGACTTCAGGATGTGGCTCCCAACTGAACCACACACCAGGGAGCAGTGCCAACCCTGTACCCACCCCACCGCAAAACATCACCAGGGCTGCTGCTGCAGGGAAGACACCGAGACCCTCTTGCTGGCTTTGAACGGAGTGTGAGACACCACCCACGGCGTCTCCTGCAGAGAAACCGGAACTGAGGCTTCCACAGTGATAGCTCCTGCAAGATCACACGACCCAGCGGGACCCCCAAATCCCAGCCTCCAGCAGCCCTGCTTTTCTAAAGGCCCCTTTCTGCCCCTCAGGCAAGTGCTCACGACGGGATGTACCATGAAACAGGTGGACGGAAGGGCAGATGTTCAACATGATCCCGGTTTTGTTAAACAAAACTAGACAGAAACGCCCAGGACAGCAAGCATCGGTGTCTTCTCACCGGAGGGGCTAGGAGAGGTGACTTCTATTTTCTTCTCTATATTCTTCTGGCACGTTCTGTATTTTCTCCAGTGAGATAAGACTTAATATATATATATATATATATATATATATATATATATATATATATATATATATATATGAAGCCTGATCTGTGGTGGCGTAGTGGATAAAGCGTTGACCTGGAATGCTGAGGTTGCCAGTTCAAAACCCTGCACTGGTCTGGTCAAGGCACATATGGGAGTTGATGCTTCCAGCTCCTCCCCCCTTTCTCTCTCTCTCTCTCTCTCTCCTCTCTAAAATGAATAAATAAATAAATTTTAAAATATATATATATATATGATGACCAACAGCTCTGAGTGTTTCAGAATGAATGAGGATCGGGAGTTTGTGGAACCCAGTTCTGGTTCATAGAGAGTTGCCATAGATACCACACAGGGATTTCTATGCTCCCCCCCCCCCCCCCATGAACCAGAGGACTGTGAAGCAGTTTTGGGCCCGTACTGGCCTGGACCACTCTTCCCTCACTGTGGAGGGTGCAGAAGGCTCCTCAGAACCTAGGAGGCTGGGGTCATCCCTGGTTCTACTGGACATCCATCACCAGCGCCCTCTGCTCCTTGGAGGTGGGGCTGGGTTGAGACTCCCAGCATGCCTCATGCTGATACTGGGCCTTCTGCACACAGCTCTGAGCCACCTCCTGTCCCCAGAGCCCCCTGGGTCTCTGGCCTGAGAACAACTGTCAGGTCCTTAATAAAAGCTGGCCACAGATGTGCCTGAGAGACTCTGCACCTGCGGGAGAGGGGGCGGCTCACATCAAAGCCCCGTTTTTCCTCTTCCTGTTAGACACTCAAACAATTCACATACAAAGCCCCACAGCCATCTGTAACAAAGATGCACTTCTTCTCACGGCTGGCCAGCGTCTCCATAGCAGAGCGCTTTGGCCAAGAGTGAGGCAGGGGTGTCTCAGGGACCATCCTGTCACCTGGGTCACCCAGACACGGGGCCAGGGGAGGCCTACCAAAAGAACAACCATGCCGTGGCGTTATTAGAACAAGAACCCAGGCTGGCCACCCGCTCGTGGTTTGGGTGGTTGGACCCTGTTATGGACCACAGAGGTCTAAGGATCTCAGCAGAACCTTGTTCCGGACTCGTCACCGGACTGGGGCAGGCTGCACAAAGCCCCCTACGACTTCACCTGTGAGACAGCAGCACTGAGCAGGACATCTGTCCAGTGTGGCGGACCGGGTCTGGAGGCCAGGTCTTCCCGGTAACGAGGCTCAAGTTCACAGGCCCTGGCTGCAGTGCACACAGCCTTGACTGCTTGGTTCTCGCAAGGCAGGGGCTGGCTGGCCATTCAGAGACCTGGGCAGGCTCCAGGTGAAGCTCCCAACCATCCTGTCTTCCAACGGCAGAAGCCTAAAACTCCCACCGCTCTCCTGGCCCCTCGATTAAGAAATACCACCCAAGACGTAACGGGACAAGTGTCACTATGCCGAGAGGGAAGGACCCCAGACCCCTTCTCCTGTGTGCCCAAGAGCAGGAGGTACAGTGGGGTTCCATCAGGCCCGGCCGCCCTGGAGTCCCTTCTGCTGACTCACTGCATGGGGTCCGTCTGCCCAGGGATAGGGCTGGCTGCCGTGGGTGGGGGCAGTTCCTCACACACGCACCTGACAGACGGGAGGTCCGTGCATTACGGTGCAAACGACACGGCCTTTCTTGCCTGTGTGTCTTAGAACGGGGCTGCGTCACTGTATGACTCTAACAGGAAGGAAGGCCTATGTTCCTAAGTCTGGGGCTGACCACGCATGAGACTTTGGCGGGACTGACGACACCGTTTTCATCTTCCAAATCCCAAGGAAGACAAGATTGCACTGGGGATGTTTCTAGATTCTGAAGCTGAAGCGGGAGTGGGGGGGGGGGGAGGCCAGGCTTACCCTGTCCCTCTCTCCCTGCTCCTGGCCCTCACGTCTCCACATCCAGGGGAGCCTTGTGAACCACGGGACCATGGTCATGTCCCTTCCAGGAATAGAGCCGATGACTGGCAGGTGGATGCATGAAGCCTTCACATCGCAAACTAACCTAGCTCCCGGTCAAAGGCAGAAAGAAGGGACAGACAGACCACAGTGGACAGAGAGACGATGGAACTCTACCCAGCCGTGGAAAGCAGCCCAACGTCCACCACACAGAGCCACGGGGGACTCTCAGAAACAGCGTGCAGAGTACAAGACGCGCGTGGATAAAATTCAAAAGCTGACGAGAACCAACCCCGGGCGGGCGATGCCTCGTGAGGGCACAGGGTACCTCGGGGCGGGGGGTGAGGGACACACAGGATGCTCTTTCTCTTGGTGTGAGTGCTCAGTTTGTAGCAATTTCTACTGGCTTGTTCACTTAGGATTCATGCCCTTCTATGTATGTATGTATGTATGTATGTGGATGAAAAGTTACAATGTATAACAGCCGAGATCTCAGCCTCCCCTCCTCCATGCCTGCTGAGGCTTGTCACTTTGCTCACCGTGAAGTAAATAGAGAACCTGCCCGGGCCTGTGCGGCTAATGTCAACCCACCACCAGATATGACCTGCCCTCCACAGCCAAGGGCAAGCCCCCAGGTATATTCCTCCACCCCAGCCGATAGGTATCACCCTCCCTTGCTGACATCTCCACCCCAAAGATGGTCGGCGGGGGTGCTGTCTGGCCCAGTTTAGTCCACGAAATTCGAGGGAAGGTGACAAGTGCTGCTTCAGGGAGGAAGCTCCACCACCCCGTGTGTGTCTCTCTCTCCCTTGGTGACATGCAGGCGCCCCAGAAGGTTGCTGCTCCATCTACCAAGTCCCTGAGCGACAACAGTGAGCAGTCCCCTGCTGTCCGACCTCAGAACCAGTGAGGGATAAACCCTGTTTGAAGGTGCTGATTTTTTTTTTTTAGGGGATGTTTGTTACGCAGCATAACTAGCCCATCCTGACTAGGACACTGGGCATCCCAGGCTCTCTGTGGCCTGGTCCCTGACAACCTCTCTGGCTTTGCAAAATAGAAGCACTCTGGCTGGGAGCCCCAGGGATCTCAGCTGTTCCAACAAACCCCGTTCTTTTATATCCTGGGCCTCTCACTAGGAGCAGACTGTCCCTTGCTCCCTGACCACTCGGGCAGAGTGCATGCTTCCTCTACCCCAGCCTATAGGTATCACCCTCCCTTGCTGCCATCAGTGGCCCCTTAAAGGGCAGGCCTGTCAGTGGGAAATCTTGTCCCACAGGAACAAGCCAGGAGAGGAGTCATGACACACAGCCTTGACCTTCGGCTTCTCCTCCCTTGAGCACAAAGCTAGGCACAGTCTGGGAGGCTGTGGACACCCAGGCCCACCTCTAGGACCCCTCCAGCTGTGTCCGCAGCTGACTCCTGCACTGCCTCTTACAGCCCCACAGGTGGGCATGCTCAGAGACCAGCGCTCAGACCTATTCTCCCTCTTCCCGCTCCTAAGGGTGGCCTCCCCACCACAGGGTCTCCTACTGGCTGGCACAAATTGAGGGGGTACCAGAAAGGATTTGGGGGCACTCCGGGGAAATGGTGTTCCCGATTAACCTATTTTAAACAACACTGATTGTGACCCCAGAGAAAAAACTTGTTTTTCAGAAAGGCGTTGGTGTGAGGTCGTGTGGTAAATGACCCCAGCTTAGCCCTGGGCTTGGACTCCCAGCTCCGAAAGCTGCCAGGGAATTTCTCAGAGCAGCAGGGTTGCAGAGTGGCCAATCACCAGGCAGCCCAGTGGGAGCCTTGGCCATGACCTGCGTCTAGCCCTGATAAGAGGAGAGAGCTGATGGGGATGGTGTGGGCAGGGCAGGCTCTGGGTACATCAAGGAGAAAACAGGCCACGAAAGGAACAGGTCCGCCAAAGAGTACCTTTCTTCCTCTGCATGAGGGCTGGTTCTCCCGCCTTGGAGGGATTCCCTCATTGCCACCCAGGAGGGTACAATGTCCCCTCAGCCCAGCTGCCCTGTCCTCTGTGAGGGGCGTCCATCTCCAGCTTCCCCTCCTACCCTTCTCCCCGCATGTTCTCCTGGTACATGCCAGGTCCTGATCTCCATCCCCTCTGCCTCGGCCACCATCCATTGGATCTCCTATTGCCCCCAAAAGCCACCTCCTCCTGGAAGCCCTCCTGACTGACTGCCTGCCGAAGGGTGCCCCCACCTCCCAGCTCTTGCCACTCTCTGAAACACCTCCCTCACGTATTTGTTGACTTGCTTCTTGCCTGTCTGCCCTGTGGATGGTAAGCTCTAACCGTTTCACCAGGACAGATGGCCAGCACGTTCTTGTTGAATGGGCGGAGGGTGCTGGCACTCCCAATCCTGAGCCCAGCATGGGGCTCGGGCCAGGAGCGAGGCCTGTGGCTGTCCCCAGGTTCCAGGTCGCTCAGAATTCCTTGTTCAGCCCGCAGGTGCTCAGATGCCAGGGAGTCCTCACTACCCAACCTGTATACTTGCTGGCCCACCTCCCGCGCCCTCCCTTCAGCCTCTGGGTCCACCGCATTTCTCTTGCCTAGCCCTGCCCCCCACTCAGACCCCATCACCCATGAGACAATGTCTCTGCCACTCCAGCTTGACATCCAGGCACAGCCTCTACTTACTTCCTCGGCTCCCTATCCGCAAGTCCCCGCAGCAACACGAAACCACACGGAGCTACCTGTGTGCCCCCTAACACCACACACCACGCACACCAGGCACAATCCTGGGGTGCGCCTCTCCCTCCTTCTTCACCGGGTAACATGTCCACGGGCATTCTAACTTCGGCTCAGGATCACCTCTCCGCACTCACCGCAACTTCCCAGCCGGGGCCTGTCCTGCCTCCCCTCCCTGCCCCACAGCCACCGTCCGCCAGCATCGGTCACTCAGCCTGTCCCACGTGGCAGCTCTCTGGGTCCCAGTCAGCCTGCAGCTTGTCCAGTAGGTGTGACAACGTGAGTGACGTGGGCTGGTGGATGAGGTGCTGCCAGGTGACTCCCGAGATCGAAGCTCGTGGTCAGACACGAGCCGGAGACCAGAGAGACCGCGAGAAAGCTGCCACTCCGGTCCGGCCCCCTGACAACAGCCGACTTCGTTCGCTCCCTAGGTACTGGCCACTGTGCAGAGGCCATTCACGTCGGAGTCACCCTGTCCAGCCTTCGAGTCAACAGGTCAACACCATCGTTATCACCCCCAATGTAGAGGCGGGAAGGCTGAGAGCACAGAGAAGACGAGGAACTCGCCCCGGATCACACGGCCAAGAAGTGAACTTGAACCCGAGTGTTTGACTCCCAAAACACATGCCCTTCCCTGTGACAAGCTGCTGTCACCCAAGCATGCCGTTTTTGAAGGCTCCAAGGCTCCAGCAAGGGGGGCTCTCTGTCGAGCATCCCTCCCAAGCTCCCCCCCCCCCATCCTGTGACTATCCCTCTGCAGCCCCACCTTGTTGCCAAACTGCTCCTCCCGTAAGTCAATCCCTCCCCAAAAAGTTATTTGGCTGGGAGGTGGAGGCTCCTCCCTAGAGACTTTCTCACCATGGCCCTGGGAGACTGGGCCATGCAGGGAGAGCACAGCAGGCTGGGCCAACATCTCACAGCTCAGGAAACCAAGGCTCAGAGAGGTAAAGGGGTTTGCCCCAGGTAACACAGCTGGATTCTCGCTCTGGCTCAGCCCAGCTTATTACTGGGCTTGGACAGCTTCTGGGCAGGGGGTGTGGGCCCACCTTGGTGTCGGACTCTGGGAGTAGGCACTGGGCTGAAAGGGTGTGTGCCAGGGCACCAACCCTGCTGCCAGCAACTCCCAGCATCCAGAAGCTCTCAGTGTCAGGGCATGGGACACTGGACTGAGTCAAACTTTTGGGCCAATTCCAGGCGACTTTGCCCTGATGCCAAGTCCACTCTGGGTCTCTGGCTTCTAAGGCTTTCCTCACGGTCACTGGGCCCTGACTGCCTATCTTTCCAGCATCATAGTGATGAATATACACCCACATGTCCTGGGAAGCTGCCTGTCCTCCCCGCCCCCTTAAGCCTGGTAGCACTGTGGTAAAAGAACCTTTTCTGGGTCTCCAACCCTGTCCATACAGGGCTCTGACCATACAGGAGGAAACCCTCAGCAGATGCCTGTTAGCTGAGTGACTGAACCATTATGCATTAGTTCCCTTCTGTACTGTTCCATGAGCTGCCTCCTCCAGGAAGCCCTCCCTGAACACCCTACTCCTCTAGTCCAATCATCCAGAGCCCTTCGTTAAGTACAGGTCTCACCCCAAAATTTAGCCTCACATCCAAATTGTAGCATTCCCATGGGCTCCACCCAATGCCTGCTGACTCACCTTTCAGGGACAAAGCGCTTACTTCTTCCTAGAACTCTGCACTCAACACAGAGTGGGGGCCAGTCTCTGTGCTGGGTTCCACATAGTGCAGCAGGACAGCCATGGCCTTTGCCCCCAAAACAAGCTCTGGACATTGTAAGTCAGCTGGGTCCCCTCTGGGTAGCTCAGCTGTTAGCCAACGTCACCCCTGGATATCTAAGGGCATAAGGAACTGCTTCCAATGCATTAAGTGAGAAAAGCAAGTCACCAAAGGGACATAGAAAGACTCTGATGCCCCTGGCCTGTGGCGAGGGCAGCGGTGCAGTGGAGAGAGTGCCGACCTGGAACGCTGAGGTCGCCGGTTCAAAACCCTGGGTTTGCCTGGTCAAGGCACATACGACACGCAGCCAAGGAACAGCTGGAGCGAAGAACCTATTTCTCACCCTCCCACACTCTGTAAACTCAATAAATGAGATACCAAGAAAAAAGAGAAAAGGAAGACTATGATGCTCCTTCTGGTTTGTTTTGTTTTTTTTAAATGTAGAGCCATGCCCGTTTCCTAGCAACTGGGCCCAAACCGGGACCCGCCATTGTTGGGGGGTGGGGGAGATCCCAGGGGAGCCTCATTTTATTGGGACTCGTGTCTATTTGCTAAGTTTTCCCACGATTAACATATAGTATTTGTCACTAGGTGGGAAAGTCTGCCAAGCACGGCCTCCGAGGAGCTGGGCTGAAGTCTGTGTCCTTCCTGGAGTGGCAGGAAGCAAGCGAGATGACCCCTCCCAGGGGCCGACTGACTTGACTTTCGCCAGGTGATCCCCAGGTCGTCACCCATCCCGGGAGTGGAGGCTTCACACCCTGCCCGTGCAGCTGTTCCCTTGTGGGATCTCTACTGGTCTGGTCCCCTCCCTGCGATGGCATTGTCCCCCAGGGCAGGGACCGCAAGCCTATCGTGAGGCCGGCGGGCATACGGCACATGCATAACAGCTTGCAGAGAGGGCCTCTTCCCTGGCCTCTCACCAGACCAATGAGATGCTAGTATCAGTACTTGTCGATGTTAGATACACCCCTCCCCAGCCACCCCGTGATCCCTAAACACCAGACAGATGACATCTATGGCTCTTCTACAAACCCAAATCTGGTTTTATTCCGCCCGGTTTAAAACCTTCCATGGCTTCCCAATGTCCCCAAATAAACCACGCTGCGTCTTGGTTAAACCCTCGGACACCTGCTGCCTCCTCCAGGTCCCCACCCACACCAGAACAGGTCAGTCTACAACACACCTGCCAAAGGTCTGCTTCATGCCCCTGGGCCTTTGCATGTGCTAGTCCCTCTGTTCAGAACAGGCAGACCCGTTCGTATTCATCCTTCAAAACCCTGCCCAGGCGCCTGCCTCGGTGAAGAACCCTCCCGGATCCCTTCCCCTCCCCCAGGCCCCCCTGTTAATCACCAATCCCCTTCCTGAGCCTGCTCCTCGCACACATGCATTGATTATCGCACTCAATGCAATTAGGAGTTGATGTGTCTGTCTCCTACCAAACCGGATGCGACAGGGACAGGGCCTTTTGTCTTTTGTTTTAAATCCCTGGTGCCCAGATACTGCCAGCAAACAAACAGGCACTCAGGAACGCCTAGCTGACAGGTGGGGAAGTCAGTAAACAACATCTGCACAGCCCTTGACAGTTTATGAAGCCTTTTTCTGCCCTCCCATCTCACCAGGCACCTCTCACCGGGGGGGTGGGGGTGGGGGGGCAGTGAGGAGAGGAGGCTCCTGGACCCCCCATCCCTGAGCCGCCAAGGGCCTCGGGGGGGGGGGGGGCTCCTTCTCTCTGCCCCGGGGCAGAGGCTGAGGCTTGCCGGCTGCTTCAGGAGCAGCTTTCAGCAGGAAGCCAGCCGGTCCCCCCCCACACACATACCAAGGGCTCTCTCCCCCGTCCACCCTCAGGGAGAGCCTGGTGGGTGCCCAAGTGGAGGCCAGCCAGTACAGGCGTGGTGATGGCCGCCATCCCGCCCAGATCTGTGGGCTGCGGTGGGCTGGAGTGGCGGCTCCACCAGCGAGTCTTGGTAACAGTTGCTATGTAAAACGCTCAAAGGGGGAATTTACTGTCAGCGTTAATAATAGATGAAGGTTTCAGAATTTTTGATGCCTTACGTTCTAAGCCGTTTGATTTATAATGTCTCTGGAAAGGGAGATGAAGGTGGGGGCAAGGGAGAAGGCTCGGAGGCATGAACTGGGAGCTTAGCACCCCACCACCACCACCACCACCTTTGACAGATGGGGAAACCGAGGCCTGAGGGGAAAAAGCGCTGGAGCCGCCGCGCGTGGCCGCAGAAGGCGGGGACCTTGAGGACTTCGGATGCCAGGCCCCGCCCCGGGTCTCCAGGAGGAGAAAGGATGCCCAGGGTGGTTTTGATGGATTCCTGCTTCTCCTTTGAGCTCGGGCAGGTGTATCTCGAGCAGTCTCCGGAAGTGGCGCTGACAGGAGCCTCTGGCAGGGGCCGTGTGGGGCTGATTACAGGCTCTACCGAGGCAGAAACACAAGTCCTAACTTCCCTTCAGCTCAGCGGGCAGGAGGCGGCCGCTGTGGAGTCCTTGGTGGAGGCCAGGCCCGCAGCTGGGCAGGAAGCCGGGCTGTCAACTGGGCTCCGCTGGAGGAAGGGGGGGGCAAGGGTGCCAGGGCTGTCCTGGGTGTGGGGGGGCCAAGGGGCGAGCGCCTCCCCCGGGGGCCAGGCCCCGCATAGCCATACTGCCCCCTCCATCCACACTGCGGGACCCACCACGTGACCCCCCCCTTGCTGAGGGGACTCCACATCGTCTGGTGTTAAGGGTCTGATGTTAAGGAGGGTGGGGGCCTTCCCTCGGATGCCCCCGCCCCCACCTACCAAGCCTTCACCCATGCCAGTCTTTTCAACCTGGATTCCCTCCTGACCACCCAGCCAGCCCTCCTCGGCTTCTGGTATAGGTTAGACCATCTGATTCTGCCACCAGATGGGCTCTCTCCTCTCTGGATCCCCAAGACCCCACCCAGTCTTTGGGGGCCAGAGAAACGGGGCCCAGGGCTGGGCACCTCAATACCCAGACCAAAATCTTCACCTTCATTCGCCTCAACAGCTCTGTCCACAAAAGCCACATCTTACCAACGGGAGCGTGTCTGGGCTCAGGGTCTTCCTGCTTCCTCCCTCACGCTCTGAACACACTGAGGAGCCCTGGGTGACCTGGTCCCAAGCAGGCGGGAGAACCCTCCTCCCCTCCTCCCTGCCTCTGTTTCCCCACTTTTGAAATACGGAGAAGTTTTCACAGGGCCTTGGTCCCCAGAATTCAGCACTGGCCTGGTGTGGACCCATTAGACAGTCATGGGGCCTGAAGGCAGTGACTACCAATGACCCCTCACCCCTCCACCCCACCCCACTAACAACTCTGGAACTCCCTGGGAGGGCCCACAAACTCAAAAGGGCTGTGGGCACGCTGTTAATGATGATGACAACAGTTAAGACCAGAACACGATTCTCTGCGGGTTAGCCTACCACCCCCATTTGACAGGTGAGAAGGCTGAGGCTGAGGAGGTGACAGCTGGCTTCTCAGAGAGAGGCCTGCCCTGACCATCTCCACAGCTGCTCCATTACCAACGGGCTGGTCTGCCTCGCTCACTGCCCCTCAGCTCAGGCGGCAGCTTCACAAACAAGGATTTTTGTCTGTCTTAGCCAGTGCTGTCTGTGCCCTCAGCACCTGGGACAGCCTGGCACACAGCAGGTGCTCCATGGGTGCTTTGTGGAAGGCGGAGTGAATAAAGAAATGAGCTAGTAAATCATGCCCTGTGGGTATGTATCCAGCCTTCCTGGGAACAGGCCACCTACAGGTATGGGGCCAGCAGTGGGGATGGGGGTGTCTGCGTACAATCACCGGCTCTCCCCCTTTCTACCCTCCTTTCGACACTCACTCATCCCCTCGTGCTGTGCTCAGGCACCCCCCACCCCCCGGGTCCCCTCGGTGTCAGGCTCTGTGCTCCCAGGCTCCGAAGTACCCTCTGATGGCCACCCTGCAGCTCTCATCCCAAGGAGAGCTGGGACACCCACCCACACACACACAGCAACAGCCCTTAGAATACCCACCCACACTCCAGACATGCCTCCGTTTTCCTGACCTATAAAATGGGCCCAAGGAATCACTCATGTCGATTGGATAAATATTTACACAGTGGATGCTCCCCTCCCCGCTCTTCCCACTCTCGGTCGAGAGAGAGAGAGAGAGAGAGAGAGAGAGCGAGCCCAAGCTGCCTTGACCACCTTCCTATCCTAAGTGAGGTCTGTGGGCAACCCCCCACCCCCACCTGCCCACAACGACTGCCCAATAAAAGCCCAGGACTCTGGGAGTACCAGGAACCAAGCATTAGCGGGTAAGGGCTGCCTGGTCATTCATAATGGCTTTAATAATGGAGTTTATGGAAGGTCAACGAGTCAGTGATAATTTGCATAATTGCTGTTACTTCATTAGTACTGCTCACCTGCGTTGTCCTGGGAGGTAGTCAGGACGAGGAAGACAGGGGTTGGGGCCAAGCCATATAATGTGTTTGTACAAAACAGATAAGACACCCCACTTGCCTGGCTGATAGCATGTAGGCAGGGCCTCTGTCAGGAACCCTGGTGCAGTGTATGCCTACCCAACTGCCCACTGTGGCCCTGGGCCCAGGTGAGTGTCCGTGTGCAGGTCTTTCCCACCTTTCCCACTGCTCAACCCGGGTGTGAGAACTTCCTGAAATCAAATGCAAAGTCTGTCTGTGTGTGTGTGTGTGTGTGTGTGTGTGTGTGTATGCATTTTTTCTAAAGAGGACGCAGGACTCCCCCCCCCCCAATTCCCAAAGGGTCCAGAGGCCAGCAGTCTAGACTTGAACCTGACTCCAGAGTCTGAGACCGGGAACGGCAGAGAGGGTCTTACTGAGCCCGGGAAGGGGTTCAGGAGTGTGTTTGGGGACACAAACATTTGCCATTCCATTTCTCAAAAATCAGACTTAAGGTTCTGACCAGCAAAACCACACAGGCTTGAAAAAGAGCAGACTTCTGAGCCCCACCCTTGAAAATCTGTGATTTGGGGGTGGCCAGAGCCCAGAAATTTCCCCTGGTACAAACTCCCGTTTGGTTTATAAAATGTGCCAATACTCCCAACCCTCTGATTTAATCCATTGTTATTTGCTAGGATATATTTTTCTTTTGGTCTAGTGTGTGGAGGGGAGAACACAATATATACATATACCCCAAACCCATCAGTGCCCCCAGAAGGGTATCTGATTCCATGACCAGCTCCCTTTCTGTTGCACAAGTACCATGGAAGTAGGTGCTGTAGGGTGGGGGGTGCTTCACCCCTGCAACCAGGCCAGGGAAAGGCATGGTAAATGTCCCACAAATGAGGAATCGGATGGCTGAGCCTCCCTAGGGGTCTCTGGCCCCAGCGTAGGCAGAGCAACCCTCACCCACCTTGCCCGGTATCATGCCCCGCCTCTTGGGGCGGGGCCAGGCCCCTGAGCGCCCCATCTGGATAACACAGTGGACCATTCACCAAGGGCACACACACCAAACAAGGTTCCTCTGGCCCGGGGTCCAGGCCAGGCACTCACCCCATGGCCTGGCCTTGGACATAAGCACTTCTGTGTCTGGGAGTGAAGGGCCATCTGTCTCCCTTTCTCCCAAGTCCCTGTGTCCAGCACTGGGCCTGCCAAGGAGGCCCACGGGGCAGCCGGATGAATAGACTCATTCAACAATATAAATTGCGCGCACCTACTGTGTGCCAGGCCACAGGCAGGACCCACCCTGATCGTGCTCAGCCTGGTGTGGGAAGATGAACAAATAAAGGTGCAGTTGCCAGGGAGACCATGCCGAGCAGAGCAAGACAGGTGGTCCTCAGTGGAAAGCTCGTGAGAAGGGGTGAGGGTCAGCCAAGAAAGGGAACCAGTGCGCCCAGGAACAGAGAGAGCATGACGCGCAAAAACCCTGTGGTAGGAAAGGGTGGGAGAGGCCCGCGTCCTAAGTATGGTGGTTGGCCCTTGGGGACAGGGCTGCCCGTGGGGACAGAGGCCGGCAGGGCACTTAAGTGCTGACATTAGGATTAGAAGGAACTGTCCAGTCAGTCCTCTCACTCTCAGGCCCCAGGGGACCAGAAAAAGCTACAAGAGCCTGAGCTCGGGACATGATGCATCCTCCTTTGTTCGGGAACCGCCATCCATGAGCACTCATCCCCCTCTCACGCGCTCAGGTGGCAGCTGTCCCTGAAGCCCCACCGCTATCCAGCCGGGGCACCGACCCACACACCTCGTGCCTGGCGCCCCGCCCACACGGCGTGGGGCTGCCCATCTCCGGGTCGGGAGGGGTTCACGGTGGGGGAGGCGGGGCCGATCCAACCGGCTTGGAGGCTGTGCGAACACAAAAGGCAGGAAATACGAGGAGTCGCCCACGATGTAACCATGGCTACCTGCACCCTCGCACAGCCCGCCACCAGACCCGGGGAATGGCCTGCTGGCTGCAGGAGGCGAAGGCTGGGGAGACTGGGGGGCAGATATCCCTCGAGCGAGCGATGCGCTATGCCACCCCCCTGGCCCCACGTGGCTGTGTGAGACCCAGGGCCTCCACTCCTTCGTCTGTGAAATGGGTTCCCATTTTGCCAAGGCTTGAATTCCCTCGTTAATGGCAACATCTACTGCGCGCCTATTATGTTCAGGGGCTGGAGATCCACCACCCGGGCCGGACCGTGGCTTCTATGGGGGGTGAGGGTGGCGGGCAGGAGGTTCGGAAGAGAAGCAGCCAGCCAATAAAGCAAAAACATAAGTCAAACCGTACAGGACATTTGCAGGTGCTTAAGTGCTTTGGAGAGAGCACAGATTGGATTTAGGAGAGCAGGGCACCGGAGGGAGATTGTTGGTAGTTTGACACGGGGTGATCTGGTAGGCCTCGCGGAGACGGGATCAGAGGGGCTCGGGAGGCTGTCCGCAGGAAGAGCATTCAGTGGGAGGGAAAAGCCACTGTGAAGGGCTCAAGGCATCAGAGTGCATGGAGGGCGGCTGGGAGGCCACCCGGTCCATCGCTGAGTGGGCCAGGGCAGCAGAGGAGAGGATGCCTGAGAAGCCAGAGCAAGAAGATCCAGGCCCCTTGGGGGCCTCCGCGGGTACTCAGTGCAGTCAATCAGCTGCTCCTTTCCCCTCTCCCTACCTCCTCTTCTCTCCCCACCCCTCCTCTCCTCCACAGACTGGGAGACATTCCGTCTTCAGCACGGGTCAGAGGGACCTGGATCACGGGCCTGGGCAGCAAACCTGGCTCTATCTAGGGGCTAAGGCAGGCTCTCTGAGCCTTTGCACACGCTGTTCCCTCTGCCTAATGTGTCCTTCCCGTCTCTTCATCTGACGACCTCCCCCCTGCCTTTGCCATCTCGGGCTGCTTCAGGAAACCTGGGGGGCTACCTGGCTTAGTGAGACCACTCCCCATACAGACCCCTTCCCACGGGGAGGCATCTGTCTTTCCTTGGCATGTGCTGGAGGAAGGGGGCAGTTGCTAAGGGGCAGAGAGGCCAGGAGGAGAGCACTTGTCAATCACAAGGGGCCAGGAAGACAAAACCCGGAGTACATGGCCCAGGTGCACCTTACTCCTGTGTGGGAGGGTGAGTCCTGCCTGACCCTACGGCCGGCAGGTGCCGGGCACAGGCCCTGAGCAGGTGAGCTGGAAAGAAACAGCACCACGCTCTAAAAACACACGGCTGAGACGGCCGAGTGTGCGGAACCCTCAGAGGGAGGCCCCCCTGCCCAGGGCAACAGCAAGCCCTCTTAAAAGACCAGGAGCTGCTGCTCATTTCTTCTGGACACTGGCCTATCTGTCACAACATGTACCACGTGTGCTGTGTAGACTCGGGAGAGATCTCACCTGGACACCGGTGGCGTGTTTCCAGGAGGTCCTTTGGACAGGTGGACTCTATGGAAGGACAGCAAGCCGGGACCCTGACTGACAACAGGGATTTTGTTCCGTGGGCTCTGCCCCCGAATAGGTCATCTGAGCCTCTCCGCCTCATTTATAAACGCGATTGAGATCATAACACCCACCCTGAAGGGCTGTGGGGAGAAGGAAATGAGCCCATGAGAGAGAAGTGTTCGGCGCCGTGGTGAGGACTCGGTTAAGGTTGGGCTCTGGCGGTTAGACACACCAGTATCGCAATCTGGAAGGAGGCTTTGGAGTCAGCCAAGCCCGCGTCTTCTCCCTGGAGCCACCGTTGGACTACATTTCCCAGCCTCCCTTGCAACGGAGCACGGTCATATGACGGCGAGGTAGCCAGTGGAGTGTGAGTGGAAGTGATGTGCCCCTTCCAGGCAGGAGGGCCCTACGGCTGAGGTTACAGGTTCCCCCACATAGAGAAAACCCGTCCACCAACCCGAAACCTCTTGTCCCATCCCACGTGAAGGATGAGCCCTAAAAACGTTAGGCTTTGCCTGTTCCTGCAACTAGCCTGACTAACCCTCCGTCAGGAATACACTTCACCATTTTTTTTTGCTCATTGACTCAAATCAGTAAATATCTGAGGCCCTGGGGGGGGCGGGGTGGGGAGGGGCTCTATCTGCATCATGCTGGGGTGCTAGGGAGGCAGACTGGGGTGAGTTCTGCCTTCATGGAATTTAGTGTATGGAGAAAAGCCACCCTAAGTGAACCCCGAGGGTGGGGGGGCCCCTGGGGCCGCACGCCTCCTTCAAATGGGATCTAAATGAGAGAACAAAGGGAGGAGCAAGAAGGGCTCTGGGCACAGAGATCGGGAGCCTGGAAGGCCCTTCCGGGGAGGGAACACGGTCCCACTTCCTGGAACCCAGAGGGAAAGAGGAAGGCCATAGGGTCTGTCTTCCCCACATCCCCTTTCCAAGCCTCAGTGTCCTCATCTTTCTAAAACGGAGACGATGTTGATCACACTCTCCCCCCAGGGCGTTGCTGGATCTCGGGAGAAAAGACCCTGTGGGAAGAGCTCCCGGATGCCCCCCGATGCATTCCTGCTAGCACCCAGGGTGTACAGAAAGGCAGGGCCATCTCTGGGGCTCAGGAGGCAGGCCCAGGGAGGGGAACGCTCCACATATTAAAGCGCCTGCTACACAGGCTAAATATCAGCGATGTCTCCAGCTATTAGGCAGCAGAAGCACGGGCTCTCTGGGGGGAGGCGGGCAGGGCGGTCCCTGGAGGCAGCGAGGCGCGCGGGTGCTAACAACCGCAACTCTCTGCTGATGAGCAGATGCCGGCTGCCATTCATACCCGTCCTCTTCCCAGACAGGGACTGCTGAGATGGGCAGAGCAGGATTGGGGGGTAGGCCCGGGGGTGGGGGTCGGGTCCCCAGGGGCTGAGAAGTTGGGCATTTCTCCTAATGCTCGATGCCAGCCTGCATGCTGTCTCCTGAGGTCAGGAGCCTGAAAACATGTACCAGGCCTGAGAGGCATGCCTGCCACCAGACACCTCAAAGGGCAGGCATGGGATGCTTGGCCGGGGGAAAGTCTCCCTAGGAGCTGGAGCCCCCAGAGACTTGGAGTTGGACCACGTCACTCCCTGAGCTCACCCCTGCCACGGCCCCCTAGGTCTCCGCTGCCAGTGTTCAAGGCTTTCGGACTTCTGCGCAGGGCAGCGCGACAGCCCTTTGTGACTCAGCGCCCCACGGCCACACGCTTCTGCATTCACTATTTTGCCAAATTCCACCTCCCATACCCCTTTTACATCTTCTCGGTCATCTTTGAAAGATCACTTGGAGTTCTAGTCCCGGCTGAGCAAGCTGGCCGGGCCACCTCCCTTCTGATCCTTAGCTTACTCACCAAGAACATGTGGGAGCTATTTCCTGCCTCACAAGGTTGTTCGTGCAAATTAAACATGACAACGTATGGGAAAAGCACCTAATAGCGTGTGGCATGAAGTCCTTATTTCAAAAAGTAAACCACCCCCATCAGCCAATCTTCTTGGAACACCTCCTCTAGGAAGCCTTCCCTGACCACACTCCTCCTCCCCCCAGTTTGGGTTAGGTGCCTTCTTGTTGGTCTCTCTAGTTCCCTGGGCAAGCCCTGGCATGACACATGGGACAGGGATGACTTATTTGAGCATCCGCCCCTCTCCTCACTAGACTGCGTACACCTTAAGGGCAGGGATATTCCGGGTGATTGCCAGGCAACAGGGTCAGTGTCAGATGAGTATAAAAGGGTTGGATGCCGTGGGCCCAACCTCAGCCTCCTCAAGGGTCCCAGGGGCTAAAAACACAAGCCTGCCATGCCCCTGGGAGGCCAGAGGACAAGTATCTCAAATGCCCCAGAGCCCCAGTGCCCAGCCTCTGAACTCAGGACCAGCTTGCCAGGATGGTGCTGTCAGCGGCCCCTCAGCTCTGCCCAGAGCAGTCCTGACCTCAGCCCAGGCGCCCAGGCTCCATGCCGGCTTGCCACTGACAACAGCTTCCAGGGATGGGAACCAGCCCCCACTCCGTCTCCTTCATCCTTTGCCAAGCCACTGGTCAGCCAGTGGCCAGGTGCCAGTGGTCAGCCTGAGCTCAGGGCTGGCTGCAGAGGGAGCGATAAAACATCCCAGGTGGTCTCCGGGATTTGGGAAGGCGACCAGTGGGGTCCAGGAGCTGTCTCTATTTCTTTTGATAATCTCAGGGGCATTGACCCACAACAAGGCCACACGCTGACACAAATCCAGCGGTGCCCCTGCTCTGGTTTGGATGGCTGTCAGCCTGGGGGCCCCTCTGGCAGTCTCGCCTCACCCCAAAGCTCAGATAAGCAGTTATGGATGTCTTTGATTAATAAGAAATGGGGCAATGAATTAATCATTATGTAATAAATGCAGTTTGTTTGGCAGGTCGTATCTTTCAAAAACATGGAGTGCGTGTGTGCGTGCGTGTGAAAGAGAGAGAGAGAGAGAGAGATCTCGATGCGGGTCTCTCAATAAACACGAAGGGCACTCTGGGAGAGGCTACAGTTTTTGCCCTTGGAGCCCTGTACTTGGGGGAGGGGAGCCGGGGGGAGGCAGTGACAGCCACGGGAATCCTAAGGAGGTGACCAGGAGTCCACAGAGGAACAGAGGGAGGCGGGCTGGCTCGGAGGCAGCGACGGGTGGAAATCTGGCTGAGCGGCTCCTCCGGTCCTGGGTCTGCTGCCTGCCTCCCTCAAGGAGAGGCATGAACAGATGTTTCCTTGAATCAGGAAAATAATGTTGGCTCCCAGATGGGCTGCGTGATAGAAGCGCCTCCTCTCCCTCCCTCCCTTTTGTGACAAGGTCCTTCTTTCTGGGGCGCAGCTGAGCGTCAGAGGGTGGGGGGCGCAGTGGCCGTGGCACCAGCGGGGAGCCCTCATCCCTGGAGGAAGCACAAAGCCCCCCCACACACACACTGCTGTTTGCGGAGCTGGGCTACCAGGTACGCGGAGGGGGCGTTCTGTCCTGAAGGGGAATGGAGGCCTCATGGGCAGGGGCTCTCCAAGGGTCCAGGAGAAAGCCCCACAGGCAGGGACCCCTGCGACTAGACTAGCCGTCCACATCGGGAGCCACACACTGTCCCTTTGTGGTTGCCCGACCCCGCCCCTCCCGGATAGGCCAATCACTGTGGGCACAGTGCACCCACCCACCCCCAGCGACCCCGCCCCTCAAGCCCCTGTCCAATCACTGTGGGCACAACCTCTCCCACCCTCACCCTACCCTCTTCTCTCCTCTCCTCCCCTTCCTCCCCTCCCCTCCCCTCCCCTCCCACCACGTCTGGACCACCAGTGCTGCCCTACAACCTGACCACCACCAGCCGGAGCTCTCCCAGGGCGAGGGATCCCTGACTGCCTCACCCTCCTCCTGCAAGCTCTGCTGGGCAGAGTTTTCCCACGCACACCCGGGACCAGGTCACTGCCTGCTTTCCAAGCCATCAAAGGCTCCCCTCACTTACAGAATCAAGTGGAATCTCTGGGCCTCCCCCAGCCTGCCCTCTGACACACACACACACACACACACACACACCCACGGTGGCTTCCCATGGAGGGGCAGACCTGGATGTCCCACACACCACCTCCCTTCCCCTGGACACCTTCCTGCTACCCTTCCCTCTTCTTTTCTCTAAAAAAACTTCCCAGCATCTCTTTACAGGCCCGGCTCAAACAGCACGGGCCCTGTCCAGTCTTTCCTGACTTCCCCGTTCAACCCTGCCACCCGCACTTACTCCCTTCCTGAGGGCACCCCTCTCACCTCCTCCCCTTACAGCCAGCTTCCCATCCAAGGGTAACTTAGCAGCGGTGACCAGTCTCCCCAACAGGTCTGAGAGCACCCTCTAAAGGCAGGGCCCAGAATGCAGCAGAGAAAGAACCCAAACACCCACCCACCTTCCACAAGTCAAAGCAAGGACCTCCAGAGGAGCCTGGGGAAGGGCTTTGACCTATTATTTACAGCCATCATCCCTTTCCTTTTGCAATTATATATATATATATATATTCTGAATAAAAACGACCCCAGCCCGCTCGGGGGGAAATCGCCTGTTTGGGGGAGGGTTTGGCCCACTTAACAGCCCAGCCGACGACGACAACGGAGACTTAGCACAGAGCAGACGGGCTGGTGCTGGAACACGAACTCCCAGTTACCACAGCTGGCTGTGCTGGGTCTCAGAAGTGGGCTGATCCTGGCCATCCCACAGGGTCCCCCGAAGTCAGCACATACACAGATGTCACCGTTCACACGGTCGCTTCAGTGAAGTCTCTCTTTTTTTAAAAAAATTATGTATTGATTTTTAGAGAGAGGAAGGGAGAGAGACACACAGACAAAAACATCATCAGTCTGTTCGTGCGTGTGCCCTGACAGCGATCAAACCTACAACCACAGCGTTTTCGGGACGGCGCTCTAACCGACCAGGCTATCACGCCGCCGGGGCTGAAGTGAAGTCTCTTAAGCACTGACTGTATGCATCAAGCACGGTGCAGGGGACCCAGGGTGTGGCCCACTGCCCAATCCGGAATCTTAGAAACAGCCAACTCCTGCCGGCCTCTTCACCCTTCATTTCCACCTGCCCACCCCACCCCCACGCCCAGCACACAGCTCCTTCCTTGCCCACCCAGGAGGTTACAGAGAGGACTGGACCCTAGCCAGTCCTAAAAGATGTCCCTGACCCCCCACTACGCCTCTGCGGGCTCTGGGTTCTGGCAGGCATCAGGGGCACCCAAGGGGGTTGTTACAATCCTGATTCCTGGGCCATCTCCCAGGACTGTGATTCATCTGTGTCCTCCCAAGTGTCTAAGCAGACCCTAGTCTGCTGGTTGACCGCAGCGGCCTAGCGCCTGGTGGCTGGAGGTGAGGCAGGGGCAGGTGCTGCCGTCACACTGGGGTCGGAGGCAGCTCCAGAGAGAACGTGGTGCATGACATCTGTCACCCACATGCCCTGGCCACTTGCAGTGGTATAAACAAGTCTGATGGTGCCGGGGTGCCATCAGAGACGGGCTCCTGAATGCACTGTCTCACCGCTCTGGACTCTCGCCCCAGAGTCCCCGCACCCGGGGAACGTGGCGCACAGAAAGGGGTACAAGAAGTGTTTGGGGGCACGTGACTGGGGACAGCTTCCTTCCCGATCACAGAGATGGCCACTCAGTAGCGCCTACCTGCGGTCAGTGTCCTGCCTACACAAACTTCTTTAAAACTGGGACTGGGGTGAAGGGTGTCCACGTGTCCACCCTGCAGAGACAGGGCACTTACCTAAGGAGGGGACCCCTCTTGTGACTCCAAGGGACTAAGGCACAGAGCTGCCTGGAGGGGGGGGGGGAAGGGAGGGAGAGAGAGAGAGACAGGAAGGAAGAGAGACGAGAAGCATCAACTTGTAGTTACAACTCTTTAGTTGTTCACTGTTTGCTTCTCATACGATCCTTGATGGAGGGGGGGTGATGCACCAGCCAAGCCAGTGACCCGTTGCTCAAGCCAGCGACCTTGGCTTTCAAGCCAGTGACCATGGGGGTCATGTCTATCTATGATCCCATGCTCAAACTGGCAATCCTGCTCTCAAGCTGATGAACCTCACTCAAGCCAGACGAGCCCGCGCTCAAGCCGGTGACCTCAGGGTCTTGAACCCGGGTCCTCTGCGTCCCAGGTCGACGCTCTACCCCCTGCGCCACCTGGTCGGGCTGTTGCTCTCTCTTTTTACAAACAATGAACACATGTTATCATTTTTCCTTTTTCTTTTAAGACTATAATTTTTGGCAAAACTTCCAGTCAATTCGGTGCCAGGGACCTGGCACTGAATTCTTCTGTATGTGTCTGTGTGTGCGCGCGCAAGATCGGTAAGTCTTCCAGATAGGTGACTTCAGACTCTGGAGAGCATGCATATTCAACAAAGACCCTACCTCTAATCAGTCTCTGGCTACCCAAGGCCTCAGCAGTAAGAATTCACTCACTCACTCATTCATTCATGCCACAAATATTTATTAAGTGCCTGCTCTGAGTCTTAGGGCCTGGGTGGGTGGCAAGCTTGGAACCATGGCTTGAGGCTGGGCCGGGGGGGGGGGAGTGGACAGCCCAGGGCAGGTGGGCAGAGCAGAGCCACGTGGCACTGCCTGCAGCCTGCTGTCTGATGAGTGCCCCGATGTTCCTGCTCTCTGGCCCCTGTACAGTGAGTGTCACCTGTGGTCACAGGAAATGACCCCCCACCCCTACCCCCCTAGCTCCAAGCTGGCAGGCAACCAAGACAGAAATTATGGTCTCTATAAGCTGGTGACTGCTCCTGACTTTTCAGAAAACATAATTCCTTTTTATTAGAAAATTAAAGGATAGAACCAGCTTGCCAAAAAGAGCTGAAATGTGCTTTTCTAAGATAGGGAACGTCTGATAAAACAGATCTGCTTGTCTCCCTGCTCTTCCAGCCTCATCTCCCACCGCCACCCACCCACCCACCCATCCACCAGCCTTTCCTCCCTTCACACCCCTTCCAGTGCACCCAAGCAGCAGGCCAAGGCGGCAGGGACCATGCCTCTGCCTCCCTGCACAGAAACCTCTGCCCTGAGCCCCACGCCCCAGGCTTAAGCCTTTTCAGATTACCTCGGGATTCTCTGCTTTCCCTGTGGCCTCTGCTGAGCTGCGGGTGTCAGGAGGGAAAGACAGGAACAATAAAGGACTGGCCCTCCATAGAAACAATCGGTGTGGAGCTCAGGAGCAGAGGCTGCAGGGAGCTGAGCACCAAGGAGGAGAGGATGGTCCCTCACGGACACACAGAAAAGCAACTATTTAAAGCCACCCGGGGAGTTCTTTCTTATTGAAAAGTCCTTGATTCTTCCCCCCTTCTGCGGCAGGACTCTCAATCACAAGGGCTGTGTGTCTTATTCACCGGGAGCGGATGGAGGGGCCTAGCCAAGGAGGGTCATCCTGCAAGGGGAGGTGAGCAGGAAGGTCGCTGAGCTGGTAAGGACGGTAACTCCAAAATCAGGTTTTCTTTCCCACGAAGCGTCCCTTTTTCCTCTGCTGGTCAGAGGCTACCTTCCTGGTTTAGAGGAGAGCTCCGAGCGCTGGGGGGTGGGGGGTGGGGGGGGGAGGAGGGGAAGGGGAGAGAGACATACGTGTGTGCTGAATACTGCAATGGTGACCGTGCTCTTGATGCTCCAATGGAGGTGGGCGTCTCATCACAGGGAGGTGTGCCTGGGCCCTCCCCCGCGGATGTGCCCACCCCCCACTCCGTGTCTCCCCGTTCAAGGGCAAATCCATTCCCTCCACATCCTCTTGAGTAACAAAAGGCAAGATGGAGCTCCCTTTCACCTGCTCTCGTTGAAGCTGCTGCATTGGCATGATTAGCAGGGAAGCAGCTTTGCTGTGGGGAAAACGAAAACCTTAGGGGTCTGTCCTGGGGCCTGCGGGGGGGGGGGGGCTGCGCGTCAGAAATAAATACAGAAACAGCATGGTTCCCCAGGCCTGAGATGCCTGAGGGTCCTGAGCTAGCGCAGCATGGCCAAAAGGCTGGTCTGAGGAGGCCAGTTCGAGTCCCAGAGGGACCACTGCTGGCCACATGGGCCTGAGGCAAGTGCTTGCCCTCTCTGAGCCTGGCTTGCCGGCCTTACAGGACAAGCCCGTGGCCTGCAGGAGAAGTGGCACAGGGTCAGGTCTCTCTCGCCCACCCTGCCATCGCCAGGGCTGAGAGGGGACATGGTTCTCCATCAGGGGAGTGGGAAGAAATACCAGGATCAGTCACCCCAATTCTCCACAGGACTGGGAGGTGTTTCAGAGGAACCAGATACGTCATTAGGACCCTGGGACTTAGGGTTTCTCTGGATAGAGGAGGAGCTGGGGACCCCTGGCCAGGGTCCTCCCCAAAAGGAGGTCATGGGAACAGCTTGGGGCAGGCAGAAGCTCCAGCTCCTTTTCCCCATAAAAGGGAGGTCCTGAAAGGTCTCCCAGGGCTCAAGGTGGACACTACCAAGCCCAGAGCCTGTGGCACGGGGCCAGGCACATGTCGGTGAGCCCTCCCCATGTTCTCTGGGGCACTGAGGTCTGGATCCCTGGCTGTCTGTGTCCCTTTTGGAAGGAATTCAGCTGCCTGGTCTGTGATTCCTGGTGTGAGGTGAGGACTGGCTGCCTCAGGAGGCTGCTCCCCACCCCCACCCCCACCCCGCAAAATGGGGAGAGGGAGTTGTCATGTCAGTTCCACCAGCTCTGGGTTCTTGGGGTGGGGCTATCCTCTGTCTGGGCCCACGGTGACAAGGTCAGCTCAACAGGGAGCTGGGGCTGGTTGGCTCTGGAAAACCACCCCAGGAGTTCTCTGGGGTTCTAGAACACCAGCACCCTCCCCTCCCACACATACACACACACACACACACACACACACACACACACACACACACACACACACTATAAGGAGAAGGAAGCCCAGCTCAGGGCAGGGGCTGCCTTACCTTCTCAAAATACCAAAGCAGTCAGGCAGGGGAGGGAGCAGGTGTTGGCCTGTCTGAAGCTAAGACAGAGCAGAGCTGCCCCACCACCACCCGCCCCTCTGCAGGAAGGAGGGGCCATGGCTTGGGCAAGCAGCAGACATTCCCCAGCTGGGTCAAGCTCAGGCTCCATGGCCATCAGCCCCAACCCCCTGCCACCAGATTTCCTCTCTGTGTGTCTCGTCCATCCCCGTCTCTCCGTCTCTCCCTCCCTGGGTCTGCCCTCCTCCTCACCCCTGAAACAAGTCCACTGGCAAATGAGAAGGTGCATTTTAATTTGCACTTTCCTCCTCTGCTTCCCCAGTTCCAGGGGATGACTTGTCCCTTCTCCTCCAGCGATCTCTGTCCCCCTCCCCCTGGGAGGGCAGAGCAGGCTGCCCACCCCCCAAAGACCAGCTGTGAGCTCCTGGGAGCCAGGGCCCAGGCAGACAGCAGTGCTGAGGCCCTTGCCGAGCATGGATCCAGTCTTAATGGGTTTTCCAGAGAGCGCTTAATGGGTCTGTGACTGCCCAGTGGGAGCTAGTCTGCCGGGAGGAGGCAGCAACCTCCCCCTAACCTTTCCTCACTCCAAATGGCCTCAGTTTCCCTCTCACAAAACCTGCCTTCCCCTGGGGTGGGGGGGTTGGGGGGTGGAGGCCCTGTGCAGGGAGCTTACCCCACAAGCACGTCTGGGACTCAGTAACAACTGAAGACAGCTGCTGTCATTCCTGAAGCTCCTAAAACCGTGAGGTGCCGGGCGGGGTCCGCTCAGGCCTTGACACGTTTATTCACAGCAACAGTGAGAAGGATGGCCACGCTGGCAGAGCTCAGCACTTCACAGGGTGATTTTAGCCCCGAAAATGCCCACGACGCTGACCAGAGATCCCATTTCCCAGATGGAGGAGACTGAGATCTCAGAGGCCTCCTGTAAGCAGCAGCTGCCAGGGAGGGACAAAGTCCAGCAAATGTGGGGAGGAGGTGGCAGCCCTGACATTTTGCTCCCGGGCAACCCAGAGTCACCTCTCGGGACCTCAAGGAGGGGTCGGCCCTTGGCCCATCTGGAGCCCATGGTTTCTCCCTGTTTCTTACTAGCCTCCACCGGCAGACAGGCCCAAGGCCTGGGCGGGTGGCAGGGACCACCCAGGAGGAAAGAGAGAGAGTAAGAGGGGGAGAGAGGGGGAGAGACAGACAGACAAGCAGACAGAGGTGTGACCCAGCGCCCAACACAGTCCGGATGCTCCGCCCAGCCTGACCGCAGCTGGGAAAACAGGATCCTCAGCTGCCCACCCCACCCCCTACCCCAACCGGGCCAGCCGTCTCACCCAGCCCTGAACCAGGAACTGGGCCTGCTGCCATGGCCTGCTCGCTTCCTCGCCGGGCCTGACTCACAGTCCCCCAGCCCAACCCCTCCAATCCCCACCAGGTCTAAGAGGAGACAGGGGCTCTCCTGGTATATAGGTCATGCCCTCTTGCTACCCTGGCTCAGAGACCCAACGCAGGCTGCCTCACCCCCACTGCCACAACTACCGGGCCAGCCCCTCTCTCCTTTCAACCTTCCCCAAGTTCTCAGGGGTGGGAGCGTCCGCCTTCCCAGGCAGTCTGCCATAACCTGCTGAAGCCAAGCTCACTCGTGCCCCTGTCTCCCTGAGCTGCAGCCCTGCATTCCGTGCAAATGCCCAGTGTCTGGGCCACAGGAAGTCCCGTTCTCCCTGGGGTATAGAGGATGTCACTGCCTTTCTCCTTCTGCGAACAGGAGAGGTGTTCTCCACCCTTCCCTAGACTGGCCAGGCACAGGGTCTCTGTCCCTATCTCATACTTCCCAGGCAGGATCACTGAGGCTGAAATTTCAATTAAGGAAGAGAAATAATTACTCCAGGGCTCCAGGCTGGCTCAAGTGATGACAGACCTCACTATCTGCCTCCCTGGAGTGGGGGGAGGTGGCCAGGCACCCCCTGCAGTCAGCACAGACCGGGCAGAGGGGCCCACATTCATCCTTGTTACCACCCTCCCCACACACACACCCACACACCACCATCCTTCTACTGAAACAAGGCCAACCTCAGTCCTGACCAAGGTACAGGGGGCACTGGGGACTTGAGAAAGGGTGGAGGCTCCTGGCAGAGGGGGGTGGGGAGTGAGCTTCAGACGGCTCAAGGAAACGGAATGAAATCAAATGTAACTGTTCAGTCACTGTCTTTGTGCAGTAAGCCTGAAGGCTGCCGGGGGGGCCCCACAAGCAGGACTGAGAGGGCTCTGGCCTCCCTCAGAAAGAATTCCAGCACAGGCCTGGGGAGGGGGTGTCTGCAGGAAGGTCCCCAGAAGGCCTGCTTTCTGCCACTCACAGGAGGTATGGGCTGGGAGCCTCTAGGACTCAGGCCCATCTGCTACAAAAACAAGGGTCACAGATTGCGGGGGGTGGAGTGGGGGGCATTCCTGAACCCCCTGTGAGACCGACCCTCCCCCATCTACTCCCGTGATCTGCAAACAGCCAGCCTTCGCTATGCCCCCTTCCTCTGCAAAAAAGTCCATCTCCAGAACGTCCCAACCTTTCATCCAAAAATTGTCCCTTCCCTGAGAACAATCCCTTTTTCTCCTCTTGAAAGGTTTCGTTCTAATCCAGAAATGCTCAGCTCCAGAATGTCGCCTCTCCAGAAATGTTCCGTCCTGTCTCCAGAAACAACTCCCTTTTCATCTCCAGCTGGAATCCATCTCCAGAAATGCCAGTGCCCTCTGTAAAGGTTCCACCTCTGCTCCAAGAATGCCCCACTTCCAGAAATATCACATCCCGTCTCCAGAGACGTTCCATGTCAGCTCCAAAAATACCTCACATCCAGAAGGGCCCCTACTTTATTTCCAGAAATACTTCAGTGTCATCTTCAAAAACAAAAAGCCCATTCCGTTTCCAGATGTACAACTGATCTCTAGAAACTGTCCATTTCCAGAAATGTTTCATTTCTTTAATCATGTTTGGAATCCAGAAAGGCCTCATCTCGGCTCCAGAAAATGCCCTCTCCTACCTCCAGAAATGTTCTTATTTCATCTCCAAAAATGCCCTATTTCATCATTCGATACCCATCCATCCCCCCCCCAGAAATGCTTTCTGTCTGGTCTCTAGAAATAGGCTTATCCAGTCTGGACACGTTCCAGCTCCTGTCTGGAAATGCTTATGGGATCTCCATGTGGACCAGAAAGCTACAGAGACTCAGAAACCCACTTCCCTCGTGATCTGCTCAGGAGAGGCTGAGAAGAGATGTGGTCTCCTCTCTCCCTCCCTTGCCCTGTGACCTCTCGGCCACCTGTTGGGCCCCCTCTTGTAGCAGGATCAAGGGCCAAGTTGTGTTGGCAAGGCCTTGCAGTCCCTGGAAGTGGGGAACATGCATGGTCAGGGTTTGGAGCAACTGGGAGCCTACCTGAACTGGACACAGGGTTGGTGACAGGGAGCTGTATTGGGAAGGAATGGGCCAGAAAGGTCTCGGTGGGGCCTTGGCACAGGGCCCCGACCCCACCCCAGACACACCCTCACCACAAACACGTCCACCAGCCCACGCGCACACACTTGAGTCTGAGACCAATATCTACACAGTACACAGAAACATCCTCCCCCACTCCACCTCCCAGCCCACAGAGCCACTCACACACACTCGTGACATGGAAACCCACCCAGCACGTGCAGCCCTATCCACACAGATGCACTGAACACCCACAGATGTATACACACACACACACACACACACAGCACGGACGCACATACAGGTCCAACATCCCATGCACTGTGACACACCATCATCCTCACCCACATTCCCCAGGTCTCCCTGGGTCAAGTCCTGGGAACACCAAGGGGCAGAAGCCCTCTGTCAGAGACTCTCCAACCGGTTTGGGTTAGCAAGACAGAGAAGGCGACCCCAGTCACGGCTGAGGAGTCAACCGGGGAAATTCAAGGCTCCAGGTCTCTGGGCTCAGAAGGGACCAGAAAAGAATGCGCACAGTTAGCATCTGCTTGCTCACCCGCTAAGATGGGGTACTTCCTCCCTCCTGAGCAGTGCAGGCTGCTTCTGGCCCACTTCTATTTTATTTTATTCATTTTAGAGAGGAGCCACAGAGTGAGAGAGAGAGAGAGAGAGAGAGAGAGAGAAAGGGGGGAGGAGCTGGAAGCATCAACTCCCATATGTGCCTTGACCAGACCAGTGCAGGGTTTTGAACTGGTGACCTCAGTGTTCCCAGGTCGACGCTTTATCCACTGCGCCACCACAGGTCAGGCTGGCCCACTTCTAAATGACAGAAAAGTTCCTCTCTGGGCAAAACCCAAGCCTTGCAATGTCACCTCTGTCCAAACAGCCAGGTACCTGCTCTCCAAAGAAGTCACTAAGCCCAGGTCCTACTGAGATGTCGCATGGAGATACTCTTCTCCGTGTGTCCTCTGACAGGAGGGAGGGAAGGGGAACAGCTGCTGTGTGCGCAGGAGGCCAGAAGGTAGCTGAATGGAAGAGGGTGAGTGGTACCAGCAGCACACGTGTGCTCACGCACACGCAAACACACACACACAGATGTGCCCTGTATGTGTCCGAGGACCTCAGAGGCGGCCACACAGGCAGGCAGGGAACACACCTCCAGGCCCTGAACCCTCACACAGGAAGGAAGGAGGTGGCTCCTGGTCTGTCCCTGGACAATACCTCAGTGGGTGGAAATACTCCGAGCTTCTCGCTAGGTGTGGGAGAGAGAGGGGCTCTGCATTCATGACTTGCGTTCCCACAAGCATCAGTCAGTGCTTGGCCTGCTCCCCCAGGAGGACAATTACCATTTATTAATCCTCCCGAGTTAGAATCAGCCTCAATTAACGGGAGCCTCCTAAGGCCTGCTTTCCGATCCTTTGGGGCCAAGGGCAGACGTAAGCAGACCTTGGACGTACCCTTCAGTGCGTCCCCAGCATGGATTCCTTTGTCTGCCTGGCACCCCACAACGGGCCAACACTTGCTTAGAAGAAATGGGGCTTCCCTACCTCTTCTTCACTCACCCCCAACTCCTGGAGACCCCTTTTTCATCTACTGACACCTGCCCCTTCCTCTAGGCACTGAGATACTCACTAAAAAAAATGTGAGCCTGACCTGCGGTGGCGCAGTGGATAAAGCCTCGACCTGGGAACACTGAGGTCGCCAGTTCAAAACCCCGGGCTTGCCTGGTGGTCAAGGCACATATGGGAGTTGATGCTTCCTGCTCCTCCTCCTGTTCTATCTCTTTCCTCTCTCTCTCTCTCTCTCTCTAAAAGTGAATAAATAAAATCTAGAAATATATAATAAAATAAATCCCTTTTAAAAAATGTGAGAGAAAAAGCCAAATGGTCCAACAGGAATCTGAGTGGACACGTCGGGGGCTGTGGGGTCCAGGCTGGGAAAGGGGGGAGGGGACCCACACAGGTTTCAGCGTGGAGTGGCGGGAGCTCCTCTCCCCAGCTGGTTGGGCTTTCTAGAGGCTTCCGCATTGGTATTCTCTGTCCCTCACAACCCAAATTACACCGGCTCTCCTGGGACCCTTTTATCACACGTTGTCACTCCAGCAAAAGGTTACGTAGGAGAACATCGAAATCCCTCCCGCATATTAACTAAAACAGGGTTTTTGTTTTTTTCTCTTTTAAACGCACAGGGAAAAAGCAGCTCACCTACGAGCTGGTTTTTTGTTTTGTTTTTACAGCAGCTCAGATCCGAAGGAACACTGGACTAGGTGGGAGGCAGGGCCACACAGCTCCGGGTCAGCTGCCTGCTGCCCTGGCTGGGCTCGGACGCATGCCATCCACCTCTCCGCTTTCCGGCTTTTCTCCTTCACGAAAAGTGAAATAAAAGCACCCCCCCCCCAACGTGGTGTCCTATCAGGGATGGTGTGAGGGGCACAGGAATAATTGGATCCCGTACGGAAGGAGCGGAGTCCAACCTGCGTTCCTGTTCCGGCTTTGGCTTTGTCTGGCACACGGTAACCTTGTAACCACCCGGTGGACAGCCTGGTGTCCCTGCCTGGGCACTCAGCCCTTTCCTACCTGCTCATCTTTCCCGAGGCGCTCAGTCCGCCCACCGGGGGCACCTTCCTTTTCCTTTTTTTCTTTTGGTCTACAGCATTTCTTTAAAATACCTTCCAGCCCTTCTGGAATGTTCCTCCATTCTGAAATTTTAAAGATGAGTTTCAGAGAGACAGCGGCCGAAGACAAGCAAAAGCTGGGACACAAGGAAGAAAACCCGCGTCTAAGCAGGGGACACACGCGGCCGCTTAGGGGACCCCGCATGCACAGAGGAAGGTGACAGCTCTGCATTAGCTCTGCCTATGGTGGGCATGCAGGCACCCAAAGCGCCTACAGGTTCCCGTAGAAAAAGCAAAAAAGTAAGAGTTTTCATGTACAATTCAACGTTGTCTCTAAAAAGCCTGGGTTGGCCAATCAGTGCCAATCTGGGGGTGTTGCCAACGGCCAAGCTTTAGCATGAGGTCTCAGGTCCCTGTGTCTCAGGCTTTCCTCTGAGGACGAGGTCTGCTCACAAAAGGGCAGCTGTGAAGTGGAGGCAGGGAGGAAGGGCAGCCAGGGAGCGCTCCAATCGGACAGGAAATGGTCCGCAACATGGATTCTCTCCCCCACCCGGCACTGCACCTCCTCTTCCTCCTGTCCTCACTGCACCGCCCCCTCCCCCTACCCCCTCCCCAGGCTGCACCCCACACACTGCACCTCCTCCTCCTCCTCCTGCCCTCACTGCACCTCCTCTTCCTCCTGCCCTCACTGTACCGCCCCCTTCCCCCTCTGCACCCCACACACACTGCACCTCCTCCTCCTCCTCCTCCTGCCCTCACTGCACCTCCTCTTCCTCCTGTCCTCACTGTACCGCCCCCTTCCCCCTCTGCACCCCACACACACTGCACCTCCTCCCACCCTCACTGCACCTCCTCCTGCCCTCACTGCACCTCCTCCCCTCACTGCACTGCTCCTCCTCCTCCCCTCACTGCACTGCTCCTCCTCCCCTCACTGCACTGCTCCTCCTCCCCTCACTGCACTTCTTCCCCCTCCCCTCACTGCACTGCTCCTCCTCCCCTCACTGCACTGCTCCTCCTCCTCCCCTCACTGCACTGCTCCTCCTCCCCTCACTGCACCTCCTCCCCTCACTGCACTGCTCCTCCTCCCCTCACTGCATCTCCTCCCCCTCACTGCACCTCCTCCCCCTCACTGCACTGCTCCTCCTCCTCCCCTCACTGCTCCTCTTCCTCCCCTCACTGCACCTCCTCCCCCACCCCTCACTGCACTGCTCCCCCTCCTCCCCCACCCCTCACTGCACTGCTCCCCCTCCTCCCCTCACTGCACCTCCTCCCCCACCCCTCACTGCACTGCTCCCCCTCCTCCCCTCACTGTACCTCCCCCCTCCCCTCACTGCACTGCTCCCCCACCCCTCACTGTACCGCTCCTCCTCCTCCCCTCACTGCACCTCCCCCCCTCCCCTCACTGCACCTGCTCCCCCACCCCTCACTGCACCTGCTCCCCCTCCCCTCACTGCACTGCTCCTCCTCCTCCCCTCACTGCACCTGCTCCCCCTCCCCTCACTGCACTGCTCCTCCTCCTCCCCTCACTGCACTGCTCCTCCTCGCCTTCCTCTGGGCTCGGGTCCATTTCTCCCTCTCTGTGCTAAGCCTTCTTTTAGGGAATTACAATCTGCTGGGCTTTAATGACTGGTCCCTCAAGGACCTCCGCCCCCTCCCACGGCACAGACTTAATAACCCCTCCCAGGGCTAGGAGACAAGCTGCAGGACTAGCCAGGCCCCCACTTCCCTCTGAAGTCAGAATCCAAGATTCAGGGTTTCTGAAGTCAGGAACTCTGAATTTTGTGGGGAAATAAAGAATTCTGAGGGTCCTTTTCTGACCCTCCCTGCTTCTCTGTCTCATTGTACCTCCAAGCCTCGGCTCCAGCCATGATCCCTGCGTGAGGAGCCCTTTCTCCTCCACTGCCTTTACGATCAATCCCTGCACAGCAGTCAATGCCTCGGATTACTTTCAGCCTCCACTCCCGCCTGTGACTCCCCTGTTACCATCTACCACCTGACCTTCTAGAACTCTCTGGGCCTCCCAGAATGCTGTGTAATGCTGCCTCCTAACGTCAGGTGTTTTCCCGTCAGACTTGGAGCCCAAGTCCTCGCCTCTGGGAGGCCCACACTGACCGTCCTGAGCAGGGCCTGGATGTGCCTCCTCTGGGCAGACCCACGAGGCTGCGGCTGAACTGCTGAACAGAAGTCTGAAGGGAATGAAATTCGACGTATAAACCAGGCGCCCACCAAATGCCCTCTGACTCCCCTCCCTGCGGACCCCATCAATGGGAAAGCTGGAGGAACTTGGTTCTTCTGCATGGAAGACTGTTTGGGGCCAGGGTGAACCATGCAAACAGGATCAGGTAGGGTCCGGGGCACCCCGATGCGAGCCCTCTGCTCCCACACCCTCACTAAGACAGCTAACAAGGGCCAAGGTGGGTGTGAGATGTACGAGAGGCTGGCACTGTGCACAGTTCTCAGGGACTGCAGACCTGAGCTTCAAAGCCAGGCATAGGAGGTGATTCTAGTGACCCCAGGAGACTGCAAACTGGTGGCCAGGGTCCAAATCTGAACACGGGGGTGGGGGGCGGTGCTGGATTAGAGTACAATATACACAAACCAGATGTCATTAAACATATGAATCCTGGTTTCTGAGGAGGTGATGGCGAACATCCCATATGCCACCCTGGCAGAACTGAGCTGTGACACCCCAGGAGAGCCAGGTGCCTCTGCCCCTGGCATTGTCTGCTGGCCTTGCAAAGTCTAGAGGTCCCTGCATTATACACAGAAGGTAAGTTTATCTTCTGATTGCTCCTCCCAGGTAGACGTTTGCATTTCAAGCAGTACCTCCGATGCTCTGACCATTGGCAGTGAGGTAAGGAGGCGTTACGGACCTTAGGAAAGGAGTGAAGGAGATATTTTGCAGAAAGGCAGATACCATATAGTTCAAAGTACCCCCTCTAAGTCTTTTTTTTTAATTATTATTTATTTTACAGGGACAGAGAGAGAGTCAGAGAGAGAGATAGACAGGGACAGACAGACAGGAACGAAGAGAGGTGAGAAGCATCAATCATTAGTTTTTCGTTGCCATTGCAACACCTTAGTTGTTCATTGATTGCTTTCTCACATGTGCCTTGACCGCGGGCCTTCAGCAGACCCAGCCACCCCTTGCTGGAGCCAGCGACCTTGGGTCCAAGCTGGCGAGCTTTTGCTCAAGCCAGATGAGCCCGCACTCAAGCTGGCGACCTCGGGGTCTCAAACCTGGGTCCTTCCGCATCCCAGCCTGACGCTCTATCCACTGCACCACCGCCTGGTCAGGCTGCCCCCTCTAAGTCTTTACAACACTACTTCTGGATCCAGACCCCTTACCCTTGGTCAGCTTTCCCCCAAGGATTTGGGACCTAGTCTGTAAACACCCCCTCTCTCTTTCCAGTCTACCTTTCATAATGCAGCTTTGGTGGCGGTGGTGATGGTAGGCTCCAATAAACTTCTGAGTCCCCTGGGGCTCCCTCCTGCCATGACAAGTCACCTCCACCCCAGAGTCTCTCCTGGAAAGCATAAAGGGAGCAACTCCCTCCACAGAAGCCTGAAAACCCAAAGCCCCTGTCATAGCCACACAGGGGTGTCCTGAGTGGACGGATGCGCAGATGGACACTTAACGACCCCCTCTCCGTGCCTGGATGCTGTCCGGCACTCAAACAAACTTGACCTAGTTTTCCTTACTTTCCTGACAGTCCTCTATCAGGAAAGAGTTATGATCCTCATTGCACGAAGGGGAAACTGAGGCTCAAAGAAGTAGGAAGAACCCTTGCTCGTAAGCCAGGAGCCCTCCAGTGTTTCCAGATGTTTCCTTAGAGGTCAAGGTGAACCCGCTCATCCAAGCACCTACACTCTCATGACCACCACACTTCATTCCAGACCCAGGGCCACCTGGTTTAGTTTTCATTTTCTTTCCCCCCATTGATTTTGCCTAATTCTATAACCAAAGCTTTTTCTCATGGCGCATGCAAAAGATTAAAAGTATCAAAGGGCCCTCATCTCGGCCATCTTAGTTATCAGTGTGACGCGGACACCTCATGTGGCTGGCCAGACCGGAAGGCACAACTGCCCACATTGAGTTTGGAATCCGTGGAGTCTGAACAAACTTCCAGAGAAGCCGACCGTTCCGGACACATCTCCCCAGGAGCCAAACGAAGTGACTATCTGTAGAGACCTCCACTTTCTACCCTAAAGGGAAGTTTTCCTCAGGTAACCCCACAAAGATTCTTAAGTCACCTAAGGATACCCAAGGCAAGGGCCACCCAGAGCTTACGGAAAGCCACAGGAATCACAGTGCTTTCCAGAGCACGGCCTTTCCTGTCTGACGGGGTGAACCCGTTACCAGACCGCTTCCGCGCTAGGGGCTGGCCAGCCCTGCCTCTGCATGGTCCGGGACCTTCTGCGTGTCTAGCGACTTCCAGGTTCTTGACTTAGGCAGGAAAAATGTCAAAGACACAAGGTGAGGCAAAGGAAGGGCCCCTGGAAACAGGATCAGGGGGGTAAGTTCAGGATGAGCTCCCCTTGGGTACAAGTCTTGTTGGGACCCTTAGACTTTAGGGTAGAAGAAGCCAAGTACATGCCTGAGGAAAGGGGGTGGGGGGGAGCATGGAGGTGTTCATGAAGAACATGTGCTAGTTTATTATTATTACTATGTCGACTTTTTTTCTACCTCTGTGGCCCTTCCAGGGCTGACCAGGGACGAGATAACAGGGCAAGGCAGAGCACTCCTAGGCCCAGACTTTTCCCAGAAAGGTCTTGGGGGCACACACCCAGGAGTGTGAGTTTGTGGCGTCTGGCAGTCCTCAAGGGGCACCTGTGGCTATTCTGCTGCAGAATCATCAGCCACCTTGGGGGACGGTGGGAGGGAATGGGAAAAGGCCGGACCCAGGCTGGCAGAAGTGACACGAGTCAGACCAGACTTGCTCCAGCTGGCGAGTCCTCAGGCTCCCCACATGAATTGACATCACAGCCATCCACCCTGGGGCCCCTGGGACCTCAGAGAGGAACAATCTCAGGCTGCCATGGAGGACGGGAGGGCTGTCCTTGAAGCCTCAGCTCCTCAGGGGTCACGAAAAAGAAGGATCCCCTCACTGTAAGTCTGGAGACAGCTGGGAGCTAAGAAGGAGACCTGGGCTTTGGGGGTCAGAGGACTGGGTCCATCCTGGGGCCACCAACTTCTGACTTTGTGACCTCAAGCATGTCACTTCCCTGTAACACCAGAACCACAAATGCTGACTTGCAGGATCTGTGTAAACTATTGGGCTCAGTGCCCTGCATCTGAGTGGGGACCCCGTGGGACCTGGTGGCGTCCACCCAGCTCCTGGGACCTCAGAGAGCACCCCCTACAGGAGGGGAGTAGCTTTAAATTCAAAGGAGTAGCTCAAACAGACCTCCACATATACTGTCCTCGCAACACCTCACCGCTCAGCCCCGCCCCCTCCCCAAGGAGCACTGCCCGCAGTGGGCTGGGGCTCCTCGGCTGGCAGGGCCCTGGAGTTGGATCCTGCCCAGTGTTCCAGCCTCTGGTCTCAGCCTCATCCTCTTTCCCTCACTGGGAGGATGTGAGCAGGAATGGCTCAATCAGGATATAATCGTTTTTAATTAACGTGCAGATCATTTCACAGGCTGATCTCCTTGGAGACCAGAGGGAAGACGGTCTTTTAAGATTTTCTTTCTTGCCTTCCTCTATCCTGCCCTCCAAGTGGAAGGCTGCCCCCCACCCTCTCACCCACCCAGCGGCAACCGTGAAGGCGGCTTGAGAGCCCGCTGCCTGCATCCCTCCCGGGGGTCATCAGGAGGGGAAGTGTGTGCTCACACACAGTCACACATGAATGTGCCCAGCCTGGGGGGGGCATGTTCTCCACAAATGCACAGGCGGGATCAAAGACGCACGGACGGGGCGCGTACGGGGACACACACGGATTCGCACGCACAGGTGTGCACACGGGACCAGAGCTGGGAGGCACACTGACCCCTTCAGAAATGTACACACGGAATCGGAGGCACACAAATGTGAGCACACGCATGCCCATGCTGGCAGGCGCACCAACCCCCGAGAACACACAAACAGGATCAAGGACACACACACACACACACACACACAGGCAGACACTAATGTGCACGCGCCTGCGGGGACGTGTCCATGCACACAGACGCACAGCGGAAATGCGCCGATACCTGCACTCTCGGGAGGGCTGCTCTCACCCTCCGTGGCCAGTGGGCGTGTGGGCAGGGAGGTAAACAAAAGGTCCTTCCCTGCCATGGGAGGTCAGAGCCACAAACACTTCACCCCCACAAATACCCTGGCCCCAGCCCCCAATGCTGATGTGCCCTGCCACCTGTCCTACTGGGGAACCCATGAGCGGAGAAGCCACCAAGGTCTTGCCTCCCTGTCACCTGGGTGGCACCTGGTCTGGATCCTTCTGAGTCTCAGAGCCAGCCCCCCCCTGGCGCCCCCCACCCCCCAAACAGCTGTTCCATTCAGCCCTGGCAGAGCCTGGATGTCCACCTGCCCTGGCCATCACTAATACCCACACTGGGAGTGATATACCCCAACTTCTCCTCTTTTGGGTGCCCAGTGAGACTAGGGGAGGGATTTTCTCTCTTCTTTCTTCATTTTATAAACTCCTTTCCTTCCCCCCATTTTCTTCCTTCCTGACCTCTCCTCCCTCTTTTCTAGTCCTTTCCTTTTTCCCCTCTTCTCTCTCCCTCCATTCTTTGCTCTCTTTCCTTTGTCTCTTTCTCTCTTACCCCCTCCTCCCCAGGGGACCTCCTGGGGTCAATCTAAGATCAAAAGAGAGAGTGTAAGATGCAGCTGGTCCTTCCCCCACTCCCTCCGTGTGGGTGTCTCTGTGTCCAAACCTGCCCCTAGCTACTGAACGGAACCAGGATTTGCTCTTTGGACAGGTAAACTGAGGCGCGAGGGTAGGGGGCACAGCCCCTGGGGTCCTCTGACATCTGTAGTCCCCATCCCTCTCATTGCACCTGCTTTGGATTCTTGACTTTTCCTTTTCAAAAAAAACGGGAAGGCAAAGAGGAAAAGCGAGTTTGGGGGACGGGGGGGGGGGGCGGCAACAGGGATCTGATGCTGGCCAACAGCAGGCTGGTACAAGGTGACCCCAGATCCACGGACACGGCCAGTTAAGTACGCCATGGAAGGGCTTAGGTTCTCCAGCGGGTGGGCACGCTGGATGCTTGCCTCTTGGGGTCTCAGTACTTCCATCTGTGAAATGGGCAAGGTCAGCCTGAGGGACTCTTACAGGAGGTAGAAACCAACGTGGCAGATCAGCAGCAGCCCGTTCTAGGCTGCTGCAAGGTCCAGCAACTGCTGTTGTGACCTTGGGGCTCACTTCCCTTCTCGGGGGCTCCGTTTCCTCCTCTGTCAAAAGGAGGAGGGTCAGGCAAGGTGATTCCTTTCCAAGGCCCTTTTTTTTTTTTTTTTTGCTTCCGGTAGAAGGTTCTAGATTGTGCTGGGAGGGAAGAGAACAATGTGCCCTGTTCTCTGAGGTGGGGGGTGGGGGGGAGGAACAAACGAGAAACCCGTTTCTTCTACTGCAGGCAGGTTGGCGAAGCCTTTGGCATCAGCAGAATCATTTTCAGGAAATCATCTTAAACATTTAAAAAAAAAAAAAAAAGGGAGCTTTCTACACCAAATACATCCACTACCTCATTCATCAGAAGCATCCAGAATGCTGAACAAAAGGGGAGTATCTAAGCAAATGATGGAACATCCACCAGCCCGGGGAGCCCCTGAAGACGCCGTGTTTATGGAGAGAAGGCGCCTGTCCGCGTGCCAAAGGAGAGAGCAGAGCGGGACATACATCTGAATACAGAGAATGACGACACAGCCTTATTAAAACACACACACACACACACACACATACACACACACACACACAGAAAAACAAGCCAACCCCCAAGTCCACAAAGACGGCAAAGAATGACATCAAACTGTGAGCACCCTCTTAGCTCACGGAGACCGTCCATACCTTCTTTTGTTTTCTTTTTATTTCTCAGATTTTTTTTTTATTAATGAACCATATTTCAGATGGTAGATATCGAAAAGAATCTTTTTCTTTAAAAAAAAAAAAAAAAAAAAAAAAGGACTAAATGCCTCTCCAACCGTGAGAAACCTTCCCCTTTCCATTCATTTTATTCATTCATTCACTCCCTGTGACTGTCCAGCCAAAGCTGAGTGAGGGCCCTTCTGCTGCCAGGCCTCGGGGCTCTCAGATCCACGGGGGGGCGGAGGGGGGGACTGGTTCTCACCTGCAGGAAACGGAAATGCGGGGTGGGCAGGGAAGCGGAACGCAGCCCCCGCCCCCCTGAAATAACCACCCAGCAAGGAGCTCGTGCCATAATGGAGCCCTTCCTCCTCCCAGGGAGGAGAAATCAATCCTGCCTGTGGGCCCTGCCCCCTCCGGCCTCACCCAGGTCTGCCCTCAGCACCCACGCCTCCCAAGTCTAGCTAGCCTAAGGGTCAGACACTCACCCTTCACCTCCAAGCCTCCAGCTGCGGGGTGACGAGGACGGAGGCGGGGAAGGGATGGGGGCACAAGTGCAGAAGGGGCTCCCAGTCCCCACGGCTCTGGTCAAGGAACCCCTTATTCAAAGCCTCGGGGGCCCCCCGAATCTGCTACCTGACTGACTGCGTCACCCTCTCTGGGCTCTCATTTCAGTCTCCCCCCCACGGGTCCGGTCGTGCTGGGACTGCTGCAAAGAGACCCTTGCCAGGGAGCGTGCTAGCTCCCCTCGCTTGTTAGCAAGTCAAAGGGTCAGACTCTGTGTTCCTGCTGTGTAGGGGCTGACATATCTGGGGAGGGTTAACTCTTTCTACTCCGGGACCAAGCCACAGAAGGGCCTGAAAACGGTCTGCCACCCCCATCTCAGGGGCCTCCTCTCCCCCCCCCCCAGGAATCTTCTTTTAAGTAGGGAGAATTTCTTTCACCTGCCTGGGTGTCCAGCTTGGGGTCCCTGGCTTAGCCGGCTTAGCCCTTCGGGGCCGCATGCCTGGCAATCTAATGAAGGCAGATTTCCATTGCCTATCCACTCCCACTCCCGCATTCCACACACGCCCCCCCAAAAGGGGCAAAAGGATCTGGGAGCTTTCAGTGCTGGAAGCCTCTGACCTCGGGGCTCCCACTTTGAGTTGAGCCCCCCCTCCGGACTGCGATCCCTAGAAATTCTATGGGCTAGCACACTCCCTTCCCGTGGCCCCATTGGGAAAAGAAGTTCCCATCACTCTACTCCCCTTCTCCTTTCCCTCCCCCAGTCTCTGAGGGGAAGGGGTGTCCCAATCACTGGGTCACCACAGCAGCGTCTACCGTGAATTACAAGTCACAAACACTTCGTCACACACACATACACACACACCACCCTCGGGATCACCTCTGAAACCCGCATTGTACGTAAGGGGAGGAGGCTGAAGTGGGTACTCCGATGGTCCTTAAGTCACCAGCCAGCCAATCACCAAGCCCCCCAAAGGGCTAGAATCCACCACCCAGGGCAGAGAACCCGGGCCCCTGGCCTTCCTGGAGCATCTCACCTTACCCCCGCCCCCTCCCCTCAAGGCGCCATCCTACGTCAACGTCTCTAACCCAAACAAGTCCGGGCCCCTAATCAGTCCCCTCCCCCTCCTCCTCTCGCGCAAGGGGTCAGTAACCCCCAGAGAGACCGAGCTACCACCAACCGCCCCCACCCCACGCACACGCACACACCGACAGCAGAAGCGCAAGATTTCATTGTCAGCCTGGCCACTCGGGCACAAGATTCCGCAGGCACTGGCGCGAGGAGTGGGGGGGGGGGACACCAGGGGAAGTGTTTGAAGCCCCTGCTCCTCCAGCTCCGTACTAATCGGAAGCCGCTGGGGGTGGGAGGAAGGCGAGGGTGGGAGAGCTCGACCTTAAGCGCCGGTGGGCGGCAAGGAGGGGCTGTGGCTGGCGGCTGGCTGGAGGAAGCACCCGGAGGTGACGGGGGCGCCAAGTTCCCCGGGAGACTGCGCTCTCGGGAAGTTTCCCACCGGTTGCCCGGAGCAGGACAGGTCGCGCAGACGGCCCTCGCAGCTGCGGGGCACAGATGACGAACTTGAGCAAAACTCCTTCCTTCTCAGGCATCCCTCACCTCCCCATTCACTGGCCACCAGCCCCTCCATCTCGTCCCCTTGCAAGTACCACTGTTGCCAAGACCTTGGAGGAAAGGGGAGGAGGGAATCACAGCAAAACCAAACTGCGTGTCCAAAAAAAAAAGAAAAGAAAGGAAGAAATTCCTTCTCTTGATACCAATTCCCTCAACCGGCATGGAAAACCCCCAAACAGGCACATCTGCAACTCCAGCCAAGATTGCGGCTCGCGGGAGGGGTGCCGGCGGGGACAGCCCCGGGTTTGGAGCTGGTCTGAGTGCCGTGGCGGCCAGGGGATCCAGGAGCCCTCGCACCCCAGAACGGCTCCCAAAGACACAAAGCTCTGCCGCCAACAATACCTGCGGGCTCCTCCTGGGTCTCCCGAGAGCCTGTGCTGCGTCTCGCCGTCACCCTTTCCCCTAGGGCGGCAGTCTCTCTCCTCCTCGTGCGCCTGCTCTCCCCCTCGCTTCTTCCAGAACGCGGCGGCCAGATGAGATCCTTGGGAGAAAAAAATGTGAGCGCTCGCACGATTCCTTTCTCTCCGCCCGCCGCTCGTGGCAGCCCGGGGCTCGCTCCTTTCTCCCTCGCGCTCCCGCGCGCGCCGCGCCTCTCGCGCCCCGCGTTTCCTTCTCAGCAGCCCCTGCGAGCGCCCTCAGTAGCCATTATTCACGGGTCGCCGGGGGACAGGAGGTAATTAGAGACCGCCCCGTGGCCGCATCCACTCGGAAAGCGCGAAGCCGGTGCGGGGGGCGGGAGGGGGCGCGCGCACTCGCTGGCGCGCGCGAGGAGGGGCGCGCGACAAGGGGGGCTTGGCTGCGCGCAGCCCGTGCCCCAAACGAGGGGGAAGGGAGGCGAAGGAGGGGGCGGGGAGGAAGGAGGAGGGGGCACCCGGGAGACGCTCAGGCGGCTCACTGCGGGGGCTCCGGGTCACCAGCTAGGAGGCTCATAGCACTTAGGGATTGGGGGGGGGGGTGAATGTCTGTGTGTGTGTGTGTGTGTGTGTGTGCATGTGTGTGCGCGCGCGCGTGCCTGTGTGTGCGCGCGCTGCACGCTTGTCAGAGATAAAAGGGGAGGGAGGAAACGCTTTAATATTTTTCCAGTGACTTACAAGCCGGTGGGTGAGCTCTAGGCTGCGCGTTGAGGTCCCTGTGTGTATCAATGAGGCTGTATATTTCTGGTCGGTCCTACGCGTGAATGTCTCGGGGTGCAGGGGTCTGGCTGCGAGCTGTGAATGGCTGCAAGCTGTGAATGTGTCTCTGGGTCTCGGAGGGACTGAGTGATGCGATGCCTGCGTGGGTCATGTTTGTATGCGATTGTTTATGGGGGCAGTGTGACTGCGTGGGCAGGACTGCGCCTGTGCGGGGCTGTGTCTGTGTGAGGTTGCGTGTGTGTGGGGGGGGGGGGATTGTGTCTGCGTGGGCCCCAGTGTATCTGAGGGTTGTTGTGAGTGTGTGGGGGCTTGTTTGCGAGTGGGATTGCGGTTGTTGAGGCTGTAGGTCTGCATATGGAGGGGCAGTGCGCCTGTGCAGCGCTCTGGGTCTGCGAGAGACTGTGGTGTATGTTTGCGGGCGATCTGGTATGGGGATGCGTTCTGCTTGCGGGTCTGAGACCTGGCGGACCAGGGGGTGATGGGGTGGTCCTAGGGGTTTCGGGGATCCCACCACTTCAAAAGAGCTGCTTTAGGTGCGAACAGGCTGCGATGGGTTCAGGGCGCAAAGCGCAGAGTATTGGTGGAGGAGGGGCGGGAGAGAGAAGGCGGAGAAGAGGACTTCGTCCTGCGTCCTCTCTCTCCACGCAGCTTGGAGATCCTGGTATTTGGGAGCCTTACGGTCCTAGAGGCGCTGGGTTTGGAGAATGCTGCTGGGCCCGGGAAGCTGATTAAGGGCTGGGGGGACCCAGGAGCAACCCAGAAGCGCGCCGCCAGGGCTGCCTGAAAAGGCAGGTCATGGTCGAGAGACAGAGGACTAGGCCGAGACAAAGAAGCGCAGCGCCAAGGACTTCAAGGCGGACCGCATCTCCAGGTTCCCCTCTCCCCGCTCCTCCCCCCACTGCCCCGCCCCAGCCGCTAAGGGGTGGCCCAGACAGCTAAAGTCCGGCGGGGAGCCCTCGTATCAGTGGCGTGACCCCTCCTTTACCCCAGCCCTCCAGAACCCGGGGGCATGGAATTATGCGCCCCAGGCGGGCCACAGCAGGGGGGTTGTGAGCGTTCTGGAAGGCACGGTGCCAAGGGGCTGTGATTGAGCGCTGGGCTGGCCAGCGCCTCTCCAGGCTGCTCACCGCCCACGCAGCCATTCATTCATTCATCCATCCATCCGTCTCTCCAACCACTCACCCACCCACCCTTCCTCCTCCAGACACGTGTTCAACCTATGGTCGGTCTACTCCATTATCGATCATCATTATCGATTATTGAGCCACGGACCACACAGACTTGTCAGACCTGGCTCGCTCCACTAGCCTGTTTCCCTCTCTGCTTAACCCTCAGCTACGCTTCCCCATTCAGAACCCTCTCTGTTCTGGGAAGAGGAAGGGAAGGCAGGTGTTGCAGTTCAGTGATCAGCCAACTCCTTCTCGCATCTCCTAACCCCCTCACCCCCTCCCCCTATTTAATGTCTTCATACTGGGAGCCAGCCGCTTCTCCCCACCCCCTCCCTGGCCTCACTGAAGCCTGGTGGCTCTTTCAAAAGGGCAGTGGCAGGCTGTCCATCTCCACTCCACTGCTTCAATGCCTCCCTCAGCCCTGGCCCCCTCCTGGCTGGGGATGAAGGAAGCGGGGAAAAGGGGTTTCCAGAAAAGATTGCTGTGCTTCCAGGTCCTTGGCTGAAGGCTGAGCACAGAGGCCAACAGTAGCCCACTGGCCTGAATCGTCCATCCCAGTGTCAACTGGGAAATTCAAAACAGATTCCCGGGCTCCAGCCCAGACCTAACCCATCCAAGTGCCCAGAGCCTTGCTGTCTCCCTTGCACATGCTGTTCCCTCTGCCAAGGAATCAATACCTTACTGCCAGGCTGGAGCATCCAGACTCCTGAGTATGGCTATCCAGGGCCAAAAAGCAGCCTCACTCCCAGAATGGGCCCAAAACGGCCCTGTGAGCGAACAGAACCCCTGGCTCACCTGTTAAGGACACAGCAAAAAAAAAAAGGGGGGGGGACAGCAGGCACCCACTCCCAGCCAGCAGCCCAGCGCCTCTCTGGGCTCTCGGTTCCCCATCTTTAAAGTGCACACTGCTTAGTCTCTGCCTTCGATGACCTGGCCTGGGAACCAGAGTCCCTCCGTCCTAAGGCTGCTGGGTGAGCCCAGGAGAGGTCCACTATGTACACAATGAGACAAAACAGTCCAGATCCCTGCTGGGAGCCACCAATCCAGCCATAAGCTGATCCATCACCTATCACTGCATACTTACCTGACCCTCAGCCTCACACTGCCCCTGTCACATCCTCACTCAGCCACATCCTCCATGAAGCCACCAACAAGGTCAAGACTGGCAGGTGGAACTATGAGGATGGCAGTGTTTGCCCCCTTCCCCTGGGGGAGTGCAGGGACAGGCTCTCACCCCCTCCCTGTTTTCAGAGTGATCAGAAGAAAAATGTCCCTACAGTTCTTGATGAGATGGTCAGGCGCCACCACCTCTCTGACCTCATTCCCTGCCTCCCTTACCACTGTCCCTTGATTTTTTTTTTTAATTCAGTGAAAGGAGAGGAGGTAGAGGCAGACTCCTGCATGGGCAAGACCAGGACTCACCCAGCAAGTACACTAGGGGGTGATGCCCTCTGCCCATCTGGGGCATTGCTCTGTTGCTCAGCAACCAAGCTCTTCAAAGTGCCTGAGGTGGAGGCCATGGAGCCATCCTCACCACTTGGGGTTAACTCTCTCCAATCGAGCCATGGCTAAAGGAAGGGAGGAGAGAGAGAGAAAAGAGAGGGGGGGGATGGGATAGCAGGTGGGTGCTTCTCCTGTGTGCCCTGACCAGGAATTGAACCCAGGACATCCACACGCTGGGCTGACGCTCTACCAGGGCCCCACTGTCCCTTGAATCTACAGACATGCTCACATTTCACTTGCTGGTCCCTCTGCCTGGAATGCTATTCCCTAGCTTCTAATGTAACACATACTTTACCTACTTGCACGTTTTGTATTTATTTTTGTCTGTTGGCTCACTGGTGTATCCTCCATACGTGGAACGGTGCCTGGCACACACTCAATGAGTGTTGGTTGACTGAATCAATGAGTGAAGGAGTGAGTGAATGAGGTTGACCCTAGACCTTCTCCTGTGAACACGACCCAGCCTAATAAGGCTTTCTCTTTTTGACCCACCAGACCTTTCAAGAACCATACGGGCGGGCGGGGTGGGGTTGGAGAACACCAGGGCAAGGGCAGTTCACGTGACTTGTTGGCTGTCACTCAGTGAGTGCCATTCACAGAATCTGGATTCTGGGCACAGGTCCTAGGGGTTTGAGGGAACGAACGAAATGGTGGTGGTAGGGCAGTTTATCCCAAAGAAGAGCAGAGCCCTTCAGCTGTTCCAAGGACCTCTGTACTGTTCCTAGGGTCCGGATTCACACCCACCAAAGGGGGATGGAAACCCCCTATTGGCCAGGGTCCTTCTGTAAGTGTTATCATCATACAAGGGACCTGCCAATCTCCGAGAGGAGAAACCCAGGCTCGGAGCCATCACAGCACTTGTCAAGAACACATAGCAAGATGATCTGATGCCTACCTGACTATATGTTTCTAGAGAGATCTTGTCACCTCTGCCTGGCACACAGTGGGTGCTCAACATGCTTTTTAGCCAATGAGTCAAGTGGCCAGGGTCAAGATTCAAACTTAGAGCTAGCTGCCTGGCCCCCAACCCCTTGCTTGTTCTGTCAGACTCCTAGCAGGATCCCATGGGATCGTGGTGTCAGCACAGGGCACACAGCAGGTACCCTATAAATGCTGAGGGAATGACCAGCAGGGGAGGCTGACAAGATCCCCTCTGGACAGGGGTCTGATTCCACTGCCGACCGTATGAGTCCCATCCCAGGCCAAGTGGGAAAGGGGGACCCCTCCCCTAGGCTGACTGGTAGGGGAGTTTTATGGGCCAGAGTGGAGACGCCTCAAGGGTCTTTCCTGGTGAGGCGGGGCTGTGTTTGGGAGAGCCAGGAGCCTGGACGGTGTCATCCCGGTTTGTCTAACACCGTCTGAATAGCTGTGTTCCTACAAAGTGTGTGTCCAAATGTTATCCCAGGGTTAAATAATAAACAGGGAGGGAACCCTAGGTATGGACTTGATGAGTCCAGGCAAAGAGGTCAGCAGAGCGGCCAGATGATAGGCCACCAGGAACAGGGGCTAGCCAGGGGCCATGCTGGTAGAGAAGGAATACAAGAGGTAGAGAAGAAAGGCCCAGACTCCACCTACCAGACCAGGCAAGTGCCACTGAGATCCAGAAGTTGCATTCAAGTTCATCTCTGGTCTGGTGACCCCCAGGCCCTCTGCACCTTGGGGGTATGTGGCTCACCAAGGAGAAGACAGAGCAGAAGGCACCTGACTTGCAACTATGAAGGTCTGAGGGTCAGGAGTGGGCCAGGCAGGTTTACTATCTACTCTACACATTTCTGGAGTAGTGAGCCAGTGATTTCTGACTTTCCTTCAGATCAATCACCCTCCCTATTTCAGAGACTGGGTCACTGAGGTCCAGACAATTGACCTGCCCAAGGTCACACAACTTGAGTATAGCAGAAATAGTCATCCATTCACCTGGAAAATATTTATTGAGCAACTACTACCTATATGTCCTAAGCACTGTTCTAAGCGTTGATAATTCAGAGCTAGGAATGAGACAAAGTTTCCAGTGTTTCTAGCTGTGGTACAGACCAGAGAGAATGAATGCATACATTATGTAGCATGTTACTGTAAAAAGTAAAAGCCAGGGAAGGGGGGCTGGGAGCAAAGGGGGGAGGGCTTTATTTCCACACTGGGGGCTCAGGAACTCAGACTTGGAACCATTTGAGAACAGAACTGAAACACTAAAGTAATGAGGCATGTAGCTACCTGGGGAGAAAGCTGTGCAGACAATGGAAACAGCACGTGCAAAGGCCCAGAGGCAGGAGCAGGGAAGGAATTTTCAAAGAACGGCAGAGGCTGGTTGTGGTTGCAGCAGAGGGAACAACAGTAAGTGAGCAGACCAAGAAGGACAGGGGCCACATCTTTGTAAGAACTTTGGCTTTTACAAGGGAGTGAGCTGAGGAGTCTGCAGTGTTCTGAGCACAGGAGGGACATAATCTCTCTGAGGTCCTCACAGTATCCTCCTGGCTGCTGCAAAGAGAACAGGTATAGGGCCAAGGCAAGAGCAGAGTGACCACTGAGGCAGCCCCTGCACAAGTCCAAGCAGGTAATGACAGGGCCTGGTCAGGGTGGGGGCCGTGGAGAACTGAGGAGGCATCAGATTCTGGATGTATTTCGGAGGCAGCGCTAACAGGGTTCGCTGATGCATTTGTCCTGAGCAGCTAAAAGGACAGACCAGCAGCAATCAGCTAGTCATTCGATGGCGAGTGGTCTCGGGCTGGTTCCCAGGGCTGGGGTCGTCAGGAAGGAACCACCCTGCACCCTTTGGGCCTATCTGTTAGGGTCGCCGCTGAAGAGGCCCTGTTTCTTCCAAGGATGTACAGGGAGCCGTGCCCTGCCTGGATCAGCACTGGGTGACCTGCCAAGTCACTTTCCCGCCCCAAACCTCAGCGTCCCCTTTGTGGGAACACGCTGGGCCAGGTCAGAGGCCGAGGGCCCCTGCGTGCCTTTTCTCTCTCTTGGTTCCTGTGGTTCTCCCAGACCAACTGAGTGTATCTGCGTCACAATCTCCAAGCCATGAATCTCTCCAGCGGGGTACGCCGAGGGAGCACCCCCAAGTGTCAGCCACTGTCAGGGCCACCAGGGAGACAGCAGTGAACAAAACACATGACCCCCTCACCCTCACGGGCTGGCGTGGTCACTAAGCAATTTCAGGCTCGTTGCTGTTCTGTTCCTTCCCCATAAAAACCCTCCAAAATGACCAGCACTTATTGAGAGCTACACATGATCGGAGAAAATGTTTTCCTTTGAAAGCAAAGAACTTGATGTTTTGCTGGGGATGCTGGGCCGGGGGTGGGGGGGGGCGGGGGGGGGTGCATCAGGGTTATGACTATCCAAGTTCCCTTGAGGTTTCTATTTTGTATTTTTCCAAAGTGAGAAGCCAGGAGGCAGAGAGACAGACCCCCCACATGTGCGGGACCGGGACCCACCCGGCATGCCCACCAGGGGGCGATGCTCTGCCCATCTGGGCTGTTGCTCCGTTGCAACTGGAGCCATTCTAGCACCTGAGGTGGAGGCCATGGAGCCGTCCTCAGTGCCCGGGCCAACTTTGCTCCAATGGAGCCTTGTCTGCAGGAGGCGAAGAGAGAGACAGAGAGGAAGGAGAGGGGAAGGTGGAGAAGCAGATGGGCACTTCCCCTGTGTGCCCTGGCCGGGAATCAAACCCGGGACTTTCACATGCTGGGTTGATGCTCCACCACTGAGCCAACTGGCCAGGGTCCAAGTTCCTTTGAGTTTTTATAGCACTTTTGGACAGCTGGCGTGTCCACCCTGCTCCCGATCCCTAGGAATGGCAGTAGAGGTCAGAGGAAAATCTGCCATCTCCCTAGTTAGTTTCTGGCCAGGGTCCCCAGGCAGCAGTAAGGCTGCTTGGCACCCACCTTTCCACCCTAGGTGGTGGGGGGGCACATCACAATCTCTGCCCTGGCCTGGCCCCCGGCCCTGTGAAGGCTGGGTGCTACCCAGCAACGCCTATGAGTGAGACTGGTTCTTTTTCTGCCTGCCTTTGATCTCAGCTGTCTGTGGCTTTCTCTGCCATCTGTCTGTCTATCCATCCTTCTTTTTTTTTTTTTAAAGAATTTTTTTTTTATTGATTTCAGTGAGAGAGGAAGGGAGAGAGAGAGAGACAGGAACATCAAGCTGTTCCTGTATGTGCCCTGACCAGGGATTGAACTGGCAACCTCTGTGCTTCCAGACGACGCTCCAATCAACCAAGCTATCTGGCCAGGGCTATCCATCCTTCTTTACTAGAGTATGGGAGACCACCAGATGAGGTGATACAACTTCAGACTCCACAAGGGCAGACCTACCTGCTAGGGAACCCCCCCTTCTCTGGGCTGGGTTGCGGAGGAGGAACCTCTATCTCTCAGTAACCTCTCGCCCCCCTATCCCCTGCAGGCTCCCTTATCCATGCCAGGGCAGCTGGAGGCCTCGTCCTGTCCCCCACTGGCCTTACCCATCTTCCTTAGCATCTCAGTGCATGAGAAGATTCTGAATATGTGTCCCTGAGCTTGTGGGAGGAGAGGCCCTGGATTCAAGGGGCTGTGACTGCAGGCAGGGCCAGGGACGGGGGAAGGCTGGAATGAATGGGAAAAAGAGAAGGCTGGGCAGCTGGAAAGAAAGAGAGAAATGGGGAGGAAAGACAGAGAGGGGAGAGAAGGGAGGAGGATGAGAGATAAGAGAAGAAGGGAGAAGAAACAGGTGAAGGGGGGAGGGGAAGGGAGGCCCCAGCAGGGGAGCACACAGGCTACTCCACAATCTCTCAGTGTCTCAGCATTCGGGGGAGGTGCTGCCCCTGCTCTGCATTCTCTGGCTCAGTCCTGGGTCCAAAGGACACCCCTTGGTTCTGAGCTACAACCAAGGTTACCTGTGCCTGGTATATATGGTCTGGCCGGGATCTTGTCACCGCCATAGAAGCAATTCCCAGAGCCACATGCCTGCACAGCGCCCAGCAGGTGCCCTGTCAGCCTGGCCCCTTCCTTCTGAGGTATATAGCCCAAGGCTCCAATCCACGCTCTTGGCCAGGAAGCCATCAAGAGGCTAAGGGCAAGGGTGTGGCTGAGGTCTAGCCAGTCCTCTGCGCCAATAACAGACAGACGCCTGACCGCAGACACTGACTGGCCCCTGCCCTCTGCCATGAATGGCCTTCTGACCCCAGCCCTAGTCCCTAGCCACACACCAACATCTGGTCCCTGTTATAGAATGATCTCTAATCCCAGCCCCGGTCTGAGCCTGAAACCTGGGGCTGGCAGAAGCGCACTGTGGTCACCATCCTGTGGACACATTCCACCAGGCCACCAGGGACCATGTGGAAAGTTCAGAGCCATCCCACCCCTAAGATAAGAAAGCACCATCAACCCTGCACATGGTCAACACTGAGACCTCTGGGCCATGTGGTGACTAAGGAGGGCCCAAGGCCACTGGTACCTTCCCAGAGCGGAGTCCAGGGCCTGGGCCAATACAAGCAGGCCACACACACACACACACACACACACACCCTGAGCCAGACAGACCTACACCTACAGTCAGACCCACAGGCCCAGCCTGAGACCCTCCCAGACAAACGTACGTGCAGAGAAACACTCAGCCTGAGACACACGGGTCCCAGCACACACACACTGTCCCCAAGCGCTATCCCTTCCCACGGGGCCACACAGCTCCGGTGACAATCCTCCTCCCCCTCCTCCTGCTCTGGGAGGCTGGGGGGGCCCAGGCCTCTGCCTGCCTGGAAGGGAAGTTGGAAGGACAGGGAGAAGGCAAGCGTTACCCCCTCCCCACAGAGCCCCAGCTTTACAGGGAGGCCCCTCCTCACACAGCAGGTATCAGTCCCAAGGACAGGCATCAACGCACATACTCCCCCCAGGTGGACTCCATGGCACACCATCTGTGTGGCTGCACACTCACGAGAGGAGACACGCACATGAACGCACAGGCACACAGATGTAAACAAGGATGTGTACACAGGTGAATGAGACCCAGATGCACGCAGAAGGACACGCACAGGCTCCTCTGTGCTAAAACTGTGCACGCACACACACACGCACATACATGCATGCACACATACAAACATGCACACGCACACACACCCGGAAGCCAGTCACCTGTCTCCACACATTGCTTTGTTCCCGGACCCTGGGCTCCCCAGGACAAGGGCCTCATAGCTCCTAGGAATCTCAAGGTGGGTCAAACATGCCTCAAATGACCCCTCCAGCCCCTGTCCTGGTCAGCTCAGGGCTCTGCAGCCCTCAGCCGTCCCTCAACCTGGTGGTACCATGGATGCTGGCTAGTCCCTGGCTCCCCATGGCCCGCTGCCCTCAGCTCGAGACAGGTGGTGACGCCCGAAGTCCCCCTGACAGCGGCAGCTCCTGCCTGGACCTGGGCATGGCTGGCCAGTTCTCTCCCTGCTTAGGCAGACCCCGCTCAGGGATTAGAGAGAACCCCAAGCTCAGCCTCTTCTGAGGGCAGGGGAGTCCCTGAGTCTCGAGGAACATTCTAACGGGAAGCTTCTTTGGGGGTTCCTGAATCTGCGGGGACCAGTTCTGGAGAAAAAATGGCTGATCGAAAAGGAGAGGCGGGGGGGGGGGACATCCGTCGTGTATGTGGGGGGGGTGAGGGGGAAGAGGAGGGGAGCTGGGAGAGGTGTGGAGGGCAAGGAGAGGGGGAAGAAGGGAAAAAGGGGAAGAAGAGGAAGAAGAGGAGACTCTTGTTCTTGTACTTTCCCTCCTGGCTTCATCCCCAGATTTCCCGGTAGGACCCAGGTGACTGTACCACGGGTCACGGGGGTGGCGTACAGACAGTACTAACCGCCAAGCACTCCCCAGGGAATCCATCCCCCCAGGTGTCCTCTGTCCACTTTAGAGATGTGGCAGCTGAGGCTCAACGAGCAGAGGAGAGAGACCCGAGTGAACCCCTGCCCTGCCTGGGGAGCCCCTGGCGAAGCTGCTCATATTCACCCCGTCGTGCCCAGCACTGGGCTCCGGGCAGCCGGCCTGGCCTATGTGTGGAGGAAAGGAAGGGACTCCCAGCTTCAGACGCCCACCAGACCTCCGCCGGCGTCACGGGAGCAGGACGTCACTGGTCCGTCCTCCCCACACAGCCTGAAAGTGGCAGACATTCTGCCGGCCCCCAGTGCAAGTCCAGCTCTGTGGCATCCCAGCTGTGTGTCCCGGGGCAGCTCCACACCCTCTCTGGGCCCGGTCCGCACAACTGAGGAGAGGGGTAATGCTTCCGCTCCTGCTGTGGCTCACCTCACAGGGTGGAGGAGGGGGCGGGGAGGGAGAGGATCTGGAAAGCAGACTTCTAAGCCACGTCATGTCTCTTTCCCTAAACTGAGCAAAATCGCTCACAGCCCGAGACCAGAAGAATCCTCCCAAGCCCAGAAGCCGAGACGAGGCAGCTACAAGAGCAGATGTGAGGATCCTTCGCTCGACAGACTGCCAGGGCCACAAAGCCAAGTTCAATCAACCACAATCAGTGTGTCCTTCCAGTCCCGTTTCCATATATATTCTGGGGTGGAGAGGAGGCTTTACTGGTCAGCTTTCTTAAAAAACAAAATTTTTTTTCATTGATTTTTAGAAAGAGAAACCTGTTTCTGTATGTGTCTTACGCAGGGATCGAACCAGCAACCCTCTGCACTTCGGGACAACACTCGAACCAACCTAGCCATTCGGCCAGGGCTCAGCAGTGAGCTCTCTCTCTCACACCATCCACAGCACTGCCAAACCAGGGGGCAGGAGATCACGCCCGGCTGCCTCCCGTGACAATTCCGTTTCTTTCACTTTTAAAATGGGAAGACAGCCTGACCTGTGGTGGCGCAGTGGATAAAGCACAGACCTGGGAACACTGAGGTCGCCAGTTCAAAACCCCGGGCTTGCCCGGTCAAGGCAACTATGGGAGTTGATGCTTCCTGCTCCTCCCTCCTTCTCTCTCTCTCTCTCTCTCTCTCTCTCTCTCTCTCTCTCTTTCTCCAAAAATGAACAAGTTAAAAAAAAAAAAAATCTAAAATGAGAGGACAGCAAGGCCCAGGCCGTGTTGAGGACGGAGGAAAATTAGTCCGTGGAAGTCACTGGGTTTGTCACGTGGTAGGCTCCTGATCGGTGTTGGCTCTGACGATTATGAGTCCCTCCCAGCCTAGGGAGAGATCCCAGTTTTCAATCTCTGGGGTAACTATCAAACCCCAACTTCACGGGGATGGTCTCAGTGTTTAATTTGGAAACTCTGCCCGGTTGTGCCACCGGGCAGAGCCCCCTCCCCTGTCATACACACTTTGTGCTCAGCGCCAGGCTAGCAACAACCCGTGTTCTCCGCTGCTGGTCCCTGACCCCCTTGACAACGTCCCAAAGGCCAAAGGGAGAGGTTGGGGCAGGGAGGGGTCAGGGCACCCCACACTACAGGCCCAGAAACTGGGGCTCAGAGAGGGAGCTGACGAGGAAGAAAAGCCAAAGGAAGACAGAGTTCACTCCATATAAGGAAGAGCTAGCTTGCTGACAGGCACAGCTGCCCAGAAATGGAATGAGCCAGTTGCCTTGGGCGGTGGGTGGTGAGTGGCCTGTGGCTGAAAGGGGGTGCAAACAGGAAAAGGGGGCCCCCTGGGTGGGGGGCCTCATGCAGACAACCCAGATGCTACAGAGTGGAAGGCGTGTGGGGCCTCTGGTTCCATCACTAGACCAAGGCCCTGTGAGCAGGACAGAATCCCAGGTCAGCCCCCCGGCGGCCGAGCAAGCACTCGCTCCTACCCCTAACCTGACATATGAGGACACCCAGCAGGCAGACAGACACAGACAGACAGACAGAGCTGGACGGGCCTGGAGGACGGTGGGGGGGCAGCCATCCCCTCCCAATCAATTCTCTGTGCCCCCCCTCACCCTCCCAACCCAGATCACCAAGTCTTTATTTATTTTAGAGGGAAATACCTACATTTGATCTTTCAAGTTGGAAAGTAGAAGAACAAAGGGGAAAAAAGGAGTCCAGGTCCCTCTCCTCCCCACGCCGCCTGACAGTTACTATTTCCTTCCATCTTCAGTGTGGGTATCAATTTTGGTTAGAAACCCTGGCGCGCTCTGACCCTTTAAAACTGAGAGGCAACGCGCCCGCTTCACGTGGGTTTCGTATACCCTCGGCGTTGTGTGGTGATCACCATCATCGGCTTTTGGGACATGTTCATCCCCACCCACCCACCCCCACCCCACCCCCAAAAGGAAACCCAGACCCATCGAGCAGGCACGCCCCAGCCTCCCAGGCTGCCTGCTACTCATCCATCTGCTTGTCTTGGTGGTGGACCAGTGCAGTCACCCCTGGCCTCCCTGTGCCCACACCGCCCCCACCGCCCGCTTCAGCCCTCCTGCAGCCAGAGGAGGCCCCCCTAAATCCCACGAGGACGTCATCCCTCCCTCCCTCCCTCCCTCAGAACCGTCCGGAGCTCCCACCTCGCACAAGAGTCAAACCAAACCTACCCCAGGACCGGCCATTCCCTGTGCCATCTGACCCCTGCTACCTTTGACCTCACATCCCCCTCCCCACCCTCCCCATGGCTCCTTTGCTGCGAGGGACACGCTGGACCCCTCACGGCTTTTTGCACACAGCACACAGCAGGGCCCTGCTGCACTGGCCGCTCCTTCCTCCCGGGGCACACGTCTGCATGTCCTGTGGGCTTCGCCCTCTATTTCTGTAACCCTGCCTTCTTTTTCTCCCTAACACTTATCACCTGACATATCCGTCTGTCCAACTCCCTGGTCCCCACCCCCACCCCCACTAGAAAGGCAGCTCGGTCACTTGATGTCTTGTTCGCACCCAGCACCGAGTTCCAGCTCAGTGAATATCTGCGCTGTCTCCGAGAATATAAACAACATACAAGGGTCAGACGCAGAAACCGAGTGCACACAGAACACACATTATGAACGGGCAGCCCTGTGCCGGCGGACATGTTCCGTTTAAACCACACTGTGCCTTTTGTTCGCTGAACCAGGAGAGGGCACAGGAAAATCCAAATTCCTCTGTCTCTTGAAAACACAGATCTGGTCATCCAGGCCTGAGTACCCACAGGGCGGCCCTCAGCAGGCACGGAGAAGCTCGGCCTTGGGGGGGGACGGGGGTTCTGGCTCTGGGGTCCAGGGCTGCCTCTGCCCCGTGGGTCCTCCACAGGCAGGAGCTTGTGAGACCCAAGCCGGTGAAAGTCTGGTTGTTCCTCAGAGGTGGCAACCAGGACGGCTTCCCCCTCCCCCCCCCAGGACAGATGAGTCCTCCCCTGCAAGGCTCCCTGGCTGAGCCCACCTGGCCTTGCCTGGTCTCAACTCCATCCATCCTTGTGTCTTCTGAGAGATTCTGCCTCCCTGCCCTTCCAGGGCCTGTCCGGAGAGCTGGGGATGGAGGGGGGACAGGGCTGTGACGGCCCCCCTCCCCTCCCCACCCTACCCCACCCCGCCCTGGCCGCAGGAGGCTCTGGGGAAGCCTTTTTCAAGGACTGAATGAATAGCACCTACCCCCGAGAGGGCCACGGGGAATTCAGGAAAGGGTCCAACTTGAGTCACCCTCAGTGCTACACACACTTGTGAACCACCGGCCTTGTCCCCAGGGCACAGGGGCACAGGGGGCAGAAAGCTGAGGATACAGGTCCAGAAAGAAGGCAGGAGGGCTGGAGACCTGGCATGCTGCTGCAGCCGGGCCTGTATGTGTGTGTGTGGGGGGGGGGGCACGGTGGGCAGTATTCTCCTAGGGCCTCGGTCTCCCCACCTACACACAGGGCTCCCAAATCCCCAGCCTCTCTGCCCGCCCCCCCCCATCCTGGATGGTTGCTGGTACTTCTTGGGCCCTGCCTTCCAATCCATCAGGATTTTGCTGCATTCCTGTGAGTCATTCTCCAAACAAACCCAGGGGCGGGCGAAGAAGGAGCAGGAAAGGGGAAAAGGGGAGGCTGAAGGCTAACCTGGCCCTGCCTCCCCCCTCGTGCCTGCTACCCCTCAGGGCCCCCTCCCATGTACACGCGGGGCGCCCCACCAGGCGAGCTCTGCAGTGTCCGGCCAGTCTGTGCCATGGACCTGTTGCATGACCTTGGACAAGACCCTTGTCCTGTCTGGCCCTCTGGAGAAAATAACTCTGAAGGTCTTCACCTGTAAGAGGCATGAGTTTCTGACTGACCAGGCGGTGGCCCAGGGGATCCAGCATCAACCTGGGACGCGGAGGACCCAGGCTCAAAACCCCGAGGTCCCCGGCTTGAGCCAGGGGTCACTGGCTTGTCTCGAGCCCCTGGTCAAGGCACGTATGAGAAGCAATCAACAAACAACTGAAGTGCTGCCACTATGAGTTGCTGCTTCTCATCTCTCTCCCTTCCTGTTTGTCTGTCTCTTTCTCTCACACAAAAACAAAACAAAACAAAAACAAAAACGGATGAACTTCTGAGGGGACTGTCAGTCTCAAACAAGGCAGGGAACAGGGGGGGTAAGATGTACCCTGATGTCCTTGGAGCAGCCTCTGCACCCTACTTCTCTGTCTCAGTTTCCCTGTGAAACTGGAGAGATCATGGCCTTGGAAGGAGGCACTGGAGACGGGGTACATCTGAGCTGGGCAAGGGGCCAAAGTACAGGGAGAACACCTTATGCCAATCACAGGGGCACGGCCAGCCCGCCCGCCAGCAGCCAGCCCCCCCAAGGCCACGGGGGGGCCCTGCCCTGAGGGCAGCCTGTGCGAGCATTTCCCAGGGGGCAAGGAGCACCAGGGCCTCGGACTCAAGAGCCAAGGTTCAGGCTGTGAGGACAGCCTCTAGGCGGAGTTCTGGGGGATGAGACCCCACTGAGAAGAGGAGCAGAGATCTCTACCCCAGCGGTGGGAGGTGAGCCTCTGGGCATGCGTGTGTGCATGCGTGTGTGCTGTGTGCATCCGTGCACATGTTCACGGGACAGGTTTCCCGGGAGTCAGCGGCTCTCCCTCCTCGAAAAGCTGGCTTCTGAGCCACGGTCGCTGGGATCCCCACCTCAAGACTGGTGGGTGTGCGCCACAGCCCATGTGCCTGGGCACGCGTGTCTGGGCGTGCCCCCGCATCCTCAGGGCCTTGAAACGAGCGTGTACGTTCTTGTGTGGCCAAGGCTCGGTTGGCAGTGGAAGGACATGAGAACGGGGTGTGAGTGTCCATGAATGTGACCACAAGTGGTAGGGGCATGTGGGCGTGTCTGAGCGTGTGCACGCGTGTGTGCACGCGTGTGCATGTGTGTGCATGTATGTGCATGTGTGTGCACGCGTGTGTGCGTGTGTGTGCACGCGTGTGCGTGACCGTGCTGCCGTAGCGGGCTGGCGTCTAGGAATGAATGTGCGTACAAGAGGACGTCCTCCTGAAATCCTAGCTCTCGGAACTGCCCGCCCGGACTCTCATTCTCTCTGGCTCCAGTCCTGGGAGCTGCAGGGACTCTTTTAAAAGATTCAAAGCAAGCCCCTGGACCTGTGGGCCCCTGAGACCCAGAGCAAAGTTCCAGGCCGTCTACCCACACAAATGCCCGTCATACCTATCACTTTGGACCTGCTATTAGGATTCACCCAGGAAGGAGCCCTATCTTCCCAAGACCCCACGGGTTCCAGATCAGGCCTGGAGGCCACCGTGAAGCCAGAGGAGGCCGCTCAGGGCCACGGTGAGGCCAGGGGCCTGCAAGGGCGTGGGGGTGACGAGGGAAGACCCAGGGCTGTGCAGGAAGGAGCCCTTGGGAGGGCAGCCAAGGGGAGCCTGCCAGCCACTGCAGGCCGGGACTGGAACACCCCACGGTGGCCTGCGCATTGCGCAGCTGCAGGGAGGGTCCGCTTACAGGTACCAGGGAACAGTGGTCATTATAGCTGAAGGCCAGAATGTGGGCAGGGACTCCGGAGGGAGGGGTGGGTGATGAGAAGGAAGTCAGGGCAGCGGGCCCCTGGGGGCCAGAAAGAGGGTTTCTGAGTGTGTGAGAGAGACCCAAACAGAAGGAGACTGAGATCACATCCCGAACCGTCACACACAGGACCCAACAGACAGCCTCCTCCCGTGAGACCATGGATGACTCTCCTCCTCCCAGCACAGCCAGGGGCTGGCACGCAGCAGGCCCTCCCTCCGTAAGTGGTCACTGTGGCTCCAGGTTGCTCCCCTGGAAAGCTGATGTGGGGGAGACACCCCGGCTGTCAGCTGTAGGCTCCTCTTTTGATGTAAGCCCCTTTTGCTCACTGGAACTTAGTCTTATCACCTGGAAAGTGCAGGGTCTGGCCCACTCCCCACCCGATGGGAGGAAAAGCCCACAGAGAACTCGAAGATAAAGTGTTCCCTTTGCACCCCGAGTCAAAGAAGCAGGGGTCCTGTCCCCTCCCCCCCAGCGTGGGGTTCAAAGGCACCTCCCATCTGGTTACAAAGTTAGAATGTTCTGGCTGTTCCCACGTGGACTTAATGCTGTTGAGTACAGAGACAGAACGGGCTCCTGTCAGTTAACTGGCACCCAGCCCGGGACAGGACCGGAGCCTGGTCTCCAGACTCAGGGCCATCGTTCTGTGCCCCTCAACTGGTCTGGAATCCCTCGGTATTCAAAGGGGAGTGTGGGCAAGAGATGGTTACCAGGGAGGGACAGGGACAGGGACATGATGGGGTGGGGGTGGGGGCAGACACAGAGTGCCTGAGTCTCCGGATGTGACAAGTGACAAGTTGCCTGGGGACATCACAGCAGCTGTGCAAGGAGGTGTGAGGGACAGTGACTCATTCACCCACCAAATCCAGATCCCGACTCAGAGACACTGAGATTTCACCATTCTATAGGGGGGTGGGGGGTTCACCTGGGCCTGCCCGCCCCCTGCTGCAGTTTCACCTTTGAGAGCAATCTGGGGGGGAAGACGGGAGGAGGGGAGAGCCAATTCCTTGTTCATTCAACGTAGGCTGCTGGGGACTTGTGTTGTTAGGGAAACTGAAGGCTCCAGCTCCCCAGAGTCCATCAAGGGCAAGGGGCCAGCTCCCACCCCCACGGCCACCTCCGGGGCAATCGACACACAGAGCACACCCACAGGCTGAGGGGTCTTCCAGGGAGGCAGGTGGGCGGCAAAAGGAAACAGAGAGGAGGGTGGGTATAAGGAAGGGCAGGAGCAGAAGAGGGAGGGTGACCAGGATGGTGCGGGCAAGGCCTGAGAGGTCAGGGTACCCACTGCTCCACTTCTGGGGGATGGGGTCAGCTTGGCCCGTACAGCTGTGGTCTCTGAGGCCCGGGTCAGGCTGCAGGGAGGGGATGAGGTCGCCAGGAACCTTCTCCTGGGGTCTCTCCACGTTCTGTTGGACACACCCTGTCCCCACGTCCCCAAGGAGCATGCGAGCTCCTAAATTAGCTCCGGGCATGCCTCGAATGGCCTCCACCTCACTCAGAATGAAAGCTGAAGTCCTGGCCACGGCCTGAAGGCCTCTCATGAACACTCTCTCCGACTCTGCTCTGGTCACACTAGTCCCTTTGCTATATCTGCAACACGTGAAACATGTTTCTGCCTCAGGGCCTTTGCACAGCCATTCCCTCTGTCTGCGGTGCCCTTCCCCCAGATATCCACAAGGCCCACCTCCCTCCCTCCCTCCCTCAGGTCTTCGGCTCACAGGTTACCCACTAAGTGAGGCCGTCCTGACTCCCCAGTTTAAAATTGCAAACACCTCCCCTGCTCCTGAGCCTCTTCCCTGCTGTGTTTCTTTTTTTCCTCGTTGCATTTGCCCCCTTCTGCTACCCTTTATCGTACGGACTCCCACCAGAGCAGAAGCTCCAGTAGAGCAGGGATCTCTGCTTTGTTCATATGTGTGCTTAGAACAGTCCCGGCACATAGTAGGGGCTCGGTAAACGTGTGGCATGAGCAAAACGTACTGCTATTCAAGACAGAAAAGCCTCCCTTTGAATGGTGAAATTCTTTTTTTAAAAAAAGCGTTCCCCCTGCAGGAGTCTCGATTATTATTATTTTTCCTGAGAAGGCCACTCCCCACCCCCACCCCACCCCCAGCATAAGCTCTGACCCCCACATCCATGATTTGCTCTCTCGGAGGGAAGGGTGGATCTGATTTCCCTTCAAAGTTCATTCAGTCCGTGAACTAGCCCGCACGCTGGACACCTCCCCTAAACGTCACTCGGGCACCCTGGTCATTGTGCAGGGAGTCCTTATGCAGCCCGCTGCTGCCCTAGGATGTGATGCTGTCCACACCCACCAGCCACCCAGTCCTGAACTCTTCCTGTGCCTCTGCTTCTACTTTAGACCCTGTTAGGTCTCTGCCCACTTGGATCCTCGGCCCAGCCTGCAGTCTGGTCTCCCTCCCTCCCTCCCTCCTACCTACCTACCTACGATTCATCCTCATCTTTCCGCCCAATGCTCTGGGCGAGAGGCCAGAGTCTCCCTCCACCCTGGCCCCCTCTCTGCTGGCCAGACCCAACTGCCCAGGTCTCTGCTGCCTCTCAGCCGTTGCTCAAGCAGCACCACGGCGCTGAATGCCATTCCTTCTCTCTGCCGAGCTCTGCAAGTCTGATGCCCCCCCCCCGTCAGCACCCCCCAGCTCTGAGCTCACACAAGGGTGGCCAGAGCCCTATCTCCCCTGGGCCGTGCCCTGCCACTCTGTAGAACCAGCCCCAACCCCCCCCCCCCCCGACACCCGTCCGGCCAGTAAGCTCCCTGGGGGGCCTGTAAAACAGCCGCTTTAGGAGGCATTTGCCAACTGAATACATGATGTAAACAAATTTGTGAGAACGTGAAGGAGTGAGCGAGCATCCGAGTGAAACAAGCCTAGAAATTGGTCAACAATCAAGTTCTGTTTTTTATTTTTTCCCCAGGTCTCTTCTACAGCTAGCTCATTGTTCTCCTGGATGGACCCCTGAGAGGGAAGGGGGTCACACTTGGAGAATAATGATGGTCCCTGACAGTCAGGATGCATCAGTCTGGATGGGCTTTGTTGTCGGAACAAAACCCTCAAATCTCAAGGGCCTCGCACAACAAGGGTTTGTTTCACGCTCACGCCACACGGCCAGCGCAGGGGGCAGGGGGCCCCTCCCACCAAGCACTCACACCTAAAAGGGCTACCCAGGAGGGAAGAGTCCTGGCATCTCCTAGCAGAAAAATGCCCCACCTGGGAGAGACACAAATCTCACTGCCCGGAAGTGGGCACATGACCCCCCCCACCCCCCACCCCACCACAGGGTCCAGGAAGCACGGGCTTGGAAAGATGAGGAACTGGGAATTTCAGCCCAAAGTTCTAAGGGCACCTTTAATAGCACCGGAAACAACAGACACAACAGAGGCCACTTCCGGAGGACCTTCTGGGCTCTGGACTCAGCGTGGAGTTTCACTTACTATTCCCGGTATTATCCTGAGGCCAGCACTACCCATATGCCCGTTTTCCGGATAAGACAGCGAAAGCCCAGACAGAGAGCCTCCTCACCGTGCCAGGCATCCCCAGTGCCAGAACACCTGCAGGTGATGAGACCAGTCCCGATGTTACAAAGAGAGAAACGGACACTCAGATGGAGCAAGACTAAGAAGAGGTCGCAAGTGTCAGTCCATCACGGCCCCCATGGCACTGGGTGGCCTGGGGACACGCTCAGCCTCAGCAAGGGCCCCTCGGCAGTGATGATGGTCGTGTGTGCTCCACCTTCCTGGCAGGCAGGTCCATGGAAGAAGTGTCCCCACTTCCTGGCCCAGCAAACCTTGGTCCCGACTGCCTGGGCTACCCTCTGAAAAGAACTGAGCTGCGCGGCCAGCACCTGTCACCTCCAGGCTCTTAGGAACTGCCCCAGAGGGACACAGGGAAGTATGTCTGTCCTCTACGGTTCCATACTAGGATGTCTGAAAACAAGGCCCTGGGCCTTCAGAGAAGCCACATGGGGGTCCACAGAGATTGGCATGACACAAAAGAGGTCAGCGAAGCTGAAACAGACTCACTTGGAGTCAGATCCAAGTTCGACCTTAACTTTTCGGAGCCTCGGTTTCCTCATCTGTAAAATGGGGTTAAGAGTACAAATGGAGTACCCAATACCTGACATATAGCAGGCGCTCAACAAACATTGCCGCTTTTGACCGTTACCGATTTATTTATTTATTTACTTATTGCCCACCACCTCTCTCCTCCCATCAGCCTCTAAAGCTACGGGGGGCACCCACACCAGAAAGGACCCTGGTTCTAGCTGCCAAAAGAATGCACTTTTCTCACGTGGGTCCTCCCAAAAGTCTCAAGCCTAGGAGCTTGGTCAGAAACAGCTCTCATTGCATCCAAACCCCTGCTCAGAATCCATCCCCTGCCTGACCAGGCAGTGGCACAGTAGATAGAACATCAACCTAGGATGCTGAGGGCCCAGGTTCAAAACCCTGAGGTCACCAGCTTGAGCCTGGGATCCTAGACATGACCCCATGGTCGGTGGCTTGAAGCCCAAGGTTGGTGGCTTGAGCCCAAGGTTGGTGGCTTGAGCCCAAGGTCGGTGGCTTGAAGCCCAAGGTTGGTGGCTTGAGCCCAAGCTCGCTGGTTTGAGCAAGGGGTCTCTGGGCTCAGCTGAAGCCCACCCTTACCCCAGTCAAGGCACGGATGAGAAAGCAATCAATGAACAACTAAAGTGATGCAACAAAAAGTTGATACTTTTCATCTCTCTCCCTTCCTGTCTGTCTGTCCCTGCCTGTCCCCTACCCCTCTGGCTAAAAATAAAAAGAAAGAAAAGAATCCATTCCCCAAACAGTAGCCCTGACTCACAGTTTGGCCAGCCCCATCAGTCCAGCCTCCAAGGGTCATCATCCTGACTAGCCTGCTCTGAGCCCACTCTTTATCCAGAGCCTGGAATCTCCAAGTCTCCGTAACTCTCGATGCCCCCTCCCCCACAGCTCCTGCCCGTTGAGGCAGAAAAGCAAAGTGAGGAACCCTCAGCATAGCTCCTTCCTGATCCCAATCATCCAGGCTTGCAAGCATTTATTGAACACCTACTACAGGCAAAGCACTGTGCCAACCACCAGAGAGAGAGGGAGAACACACGCGGCACTGAAATGGGCATGGGCATCCCCTCCCCCCCGCAAGCCCGGAGTCTAAGAGACACGTAACAGGTATTACGGGTGCAGCACAGCCCTGCAGTGACAAACACAGACTTTGACGTCCTACAAACCTGCCTTCAAGGCCCAACGCTGCCACTTCCCAGCCGGGTGACTCAGGGTACAATGCAGGACTCCTCCCACGAGCCTCAGTGTCTCCGTCTGCAGAATGAGATAGTGCTGAATTCACCTCATGAGGGGCGAGCAGTTACTAAGTATCAAGAACCTCACGCAGAGCTTGGCATATAGCAGCTGCTCACCCTCATCCCTTGCCCTGACTGGGCAAGGGCAGAGCCCCAAGGCATTAGCTAGTAGAGACCTCCCTCCAGGTTTTCAGCACCTCATTCATCAGGAAGGACTGTCCACTCGGCTGTGATGCCACCGGACGTCCCCGACAGCCTGTCCATTTACCTCGATCTTGTCTGCAAGGGCGTCTTGAGACGGGGATGGAGCTTGTCAAGTTCTGGTTTGAAGGCCAGACATGTGGAACCCCAGAAAACCAGAAAGAGGCCCCACCCAGCAGGCCCCAGTGACACTGAGCCCACACAGGTCATTGCGAACTTCCCCCTCTACACACACACACACACACACACACACACACACAAACACACACACACACACTGTGCACACGGAGTCAGCCCACAAGAAACATCTGCGGTTGGACTGGTGGAGAGGAACCAGGCTGAGGCTCGGTGGCTGCGTGCTGAGATGCGGTGGGAGGTTCACCTCTGCTTTGGGGGTGGATCTCCGCCCACCTCTCCTGCTCTTCACCACCTCACCAGCCTCTGGTGAGCTCAAGCTTGTCTGTGGCTGTCCCTTGCTTCCACATCCATGACCTCAGGCAGTGTTGTGTGCCCCAGGCCTTGGCTCCTCCGACTGTCCCCCTACCTGGAATGCTGTTCCCAGTTCCTCTGATTAGTTCACGTTGACCTTTCTTCCAGGCTGAGCTTAGGGGCCTCTGCCAACCTCCCCAGTCTGGGCTCAAAGACAGTTTCTCTGGTTCCTTTAAGCCTGTCCCTTTTTTTTACATTCAGCAGTGGTTTTCTACCACCAGTCCGCCAGAAATTTGCCACGGGCTGTGAAAGAGTTAACCACCCTGATGGTGTTGTAGGAAGATGACAGACCCAATGATTATAGACTCTGTATCCTTCCTAATGACATCAGGGTGGTTAACCCTTTCACGCACCAGCACGAGATTTCTGGCAGACGAGCGCGGGTCTGCAGACCGGTGGCTGGAAACCACTGGATGAGAGTACAAGTGTTCCTTTCTAACGTTCCCTTGTCCAGACGGGAGCCCTCGGACAGAGAGGGCAGAGCCCCAGTCTGACTCCTGTGCCGCTGGCACTGCCTAACCCAGTGGTCTTCCGACAGACATCACGTTTTGTCTTGTGTCCTGTCTCCGCGGTGGCACAGAGGGGACAGTGCAGAAAAAGGAGAAGAGGGCCCTCTAGAGAAACTCCAGGGCAGGTGCACTTCCTTCCCCTTCCCTTTCTCCTTCCCTCTGCAGGAAGAGAGCCCCCCGGAGACACTGAGGGAGAGAGAAGGGGGCCCGAGCCCTTTGGGCCCTCGTGCTGGTGGCGGTGGTGGGGAGCACAGGCAGGTCTCACAGAGAACACCCAGTAAGTCTCAAGGCTTTCCTGGGGTTCCCATCATGCCCCACAGCTCCCCTGACCCCCAGTCTGTGAGGGGTGGGGGGGCAGAGCGCTCAGGGCAGCACTACAGCCAAACCCCACGTGCCCTCCCCAGGATGCAGCGAGGGGGGCAGTCAGTCAGACCAGACAGTCCTCACGAAAATGTGGGTTACGGGCACAGGGCACACCCCTCACCCTGTGCGGCTGAGACCAACAGAGAGACCAAGCAGAGCCCAGGAGGACAGAGGCTCCCTTTGAAGAAGCAGGGGTGGATTTTTCAATGGTGAGAGAGGGAGAGGGACCCTCGTTCCAGGCAGTGGGAACAGCTTCTGAAAAGTAAGGGAGGGGAAGGCAGAAAGAGAGGTGCCGGGAACCTCTCAGAGGTCACACGGGATGCCCTACCAAGACACGCCTGGCACACATTGCGTGACCACTTCACTGCGGTTGGTTGCAGAGCAGGGTGGCACCGGGTCAGTGGGCAGCAGCTGGTCCGAAAGGGCCTTGAATGCCAAGCCAGGGAACGCCCAGTGCCGAGAGGCCAGAGGGCAGCGGCTGGATGCCATAGAACTCCACCAAGGTAGGGAGATTGATTAAACAAACCACCCCTGTCCCACCAGCCGCTCCTCACCTGGGTCTGCGCTCAGAAGAGAGGGGCTGAGGCTATGGCCAGAAGGAGGCTGGCCCTCCAAGACCCAGCAACTGGGGGTGAGGGGTAGCTGGTGTGATTCAACAGGCCCTTGGCCACGAAGAATTAATGTATCATTAGCATAAGAAAGAGTCACCCGCAGGAAGGGGTGTGGTTGGCCTCCAGCTCACTGTCTGCTTGGGGTGGCCGGCGTGGCATGGAGGTGTGGGCTCAGACCCAGACCCCTGGGTGTCCCAGCCCAGGTCCCAAGAATAGGTCTTTGGAGGGTGAGGGAGGAGATCCAAAAGAGAGGGGCAGGTGTCTATCCCAGAGAGACCACTGTGACAGCTGAGACCTGGAAGGGCCTTGGGACACACGGGGTCCTCCGACAAGGGAGTTAAAGCCCAGGTCCCAGTCTGCAGGCGGTTCATTCATCAGGGTAATAGCAGCCAGCGCTTAAGTCAGCTGTAAGCACTTAAAAACTCTCTCACTCGGGGGTCCCTGCAGCAACTCCAAGAACCAGTGGGTACTTAATTTATTTCATTTCATTTTTAGATTTTATTTATTCATTTTTAGAGAGAGAGAGAAAGAAGGGGGAAGGAGCAGGAAGCATCAACTCCCATATGTGCCTTGACCAGACAGGCCCGAGGTTTCGAACCAGCGACCTCAGCGTTCCAGGTCGACGCTTTATCCACTGCGCCACCACAGGTCAGGCTGTGCTCCCATATACAGAGGAGAAAACTGAGGCTTGCGGAGGGGCACTGATTTACCCCAAGGCCTCATGGCTGGTGAAAAGCTAAGGGGAGGATTTGACCCTGGGCAGCCTGTCTCCTGAAGCTGGGCTCATAGCCACAGCACTACAGGATATGGCTGGGGAAGGTTGGGTGGGGGGTGGGGGGGTTAGGGGGTGCCCAGGAAGGAGTGGGGCCTTGGCCAGGTAGAGGCCGGGCCATCCTAAATGGATCAGACTGTCGTCAGCACCACCAAGCACAGCCTCAAGGAAAGGTGAGCTGGAAACGGGGGTGACATCGCCCAAGGACTGTTCACTGCCAACTGATCTGATTCCTCCCCCCTCCAAACCCAGGGTGGGGCTTCAAACTGAGTCTGTGGGTGGGATGTGGCAGGAAGACACTCCCCACAGTTGCCACCCTGGGCTCACACGTGGCACACAGTTCCTGGCAATTAATAGCTGTGCAATAAACACCCATCCAGCAAGTGAGCAGATGAGCAACCCTCCCTGTCTGATCCTACGGCAGGGCGGGGCTGGGACAGCTCTTCAGCCTTCAGCTCTTTCAGGCTTCCTTTCCGCCCGCCCGCCCGCCCGCCTGCCCGACCTGGCGTGGTTCAGTGAGCACAAAAGGGCTAGAACAACATGGCAGAGGGAGCCTGAGGCTGGAGCTGTGCTGTTCCGTGGCTCCCAGGGCCCCCTGGGGCAGTGCCTCGGGCACTCCGAAGTCTAGGTTGTTGCCGACAGATGTCTGCAGGGCCCTGGCAGGGAGGGCAAGGAGCCTTGGAAGAGGAGACACAGGCTGCCTGAGTTCTAATCAGAGAGGATGGAGCAAGAGAGAGACTTCTGGCCTCTGAGGAGCGGAGCCCAGAGAAGGTGGGCAGTGGCCTGGGGCCACAGCGGGAGAAATCTGGGTCTCCTGACTTACTGGAGTAAGTCCTCCCCGAGCCTTTCAGGCGCCCCGGGGCACCCCCAGTCGAGGCACAGGACCGGCTCTCTCCCTGACAGAAGCTCTGCATGTGTTCCCATGCCTGTCTTGGCTTGTGATAAACGTGGGTTTCCATACAGGAATGTGTAAGGACACAAATAACTTGATTATTTGGTTACTGTCTTTCCCCCTGGCCACACCTCCCCAAGGGCAGGGATTATGAACACCCAGATCGGAGCTGATTTCAGTCCCAGCACGGCAGGCCTGCAAACATATGTGTCGACCAGATGAAGTTTTATTACTACAAAGTCACAGTGTCCAAGAAGAAAGAAGGCTGGTGTGAGCATTCCTGCCTCCTGGACCCCTCCAGCACGCCCCCTGCCCTCAAACAGCTGGCTCTCAGGAGCCTGGATGCCCCCAAGGGCTGAGCTGGCTGGGTGCTACCCGGCAGGACAGGGGCTCAACCCTCTCTTCCCACCCTGGCCCGGAGACAGGCCCACCTCCTTCGTTGCTAGCTGGCCTGCAAAGGTATCTGTCCCAGAGGGGCCCTCAGCAGCCTCATTAGGAAGGTAGTGACAGATGCATTAGCTGCTAGGCGGGGGGAGGGGAGCTGAGGGCTGTCACAAGGCTGAGGAAAACCAAATGCTGGCCACTTTCTGGGCCACTGGGTCCCATTTGAGCCAAAGGCTACAGCTGGGGAAGGGGGCAGAGGGAATGTCCCCAAGTACAGAGTTGCCCCCGGAGTGGGGACTTGATTCCTGGGACTCAGGGCCCAGGGGCAGGGGTCGCTTCCCATCATTCCTCATTCCGGTTGCCTGCCTCCTGGCTGGACGCGACTCAGTGACCCTTGGCAAACCCCTGCCTCCTCTCGCCTTGGCCACTCCAGGGCCAAGGCTCTGCACCTAAGAGCACAGGGACCAGGGAAGCGGCCACCATGTAACAGAAAAGGAAACTGAGGCCCAGGGAGGGACTGCCCCGGAGTATAGAGTACGAGAGCCGAGAGCCATGCTCTGCAGTGGGGTTCTGGCTCGGCCGCTAGCAGAAGGTGTGCCCTCTGAACCTCACTTTCCCCACCTGTGAAATGTGGGCCTGAACCATCCTGCCCCCCTGAGTTCCCTCTGGCCTTTGAGCCACAGGGCAGGGAAGGTCCAGTTCTGCAGGAAGAAGCTCAGAGACTGTCAGTGAGCCGTCAACCCCCAAAGTCAGTCCCTCCTGGAGCCTGAGGCCCAGAGTCACACAGGCTCAGGTCTGCCAGGCCCGGATTTCCTCTTGAGTGTCTCAGGCCAGGGTAGGGCAAGGGTGGAGGGAAGCAGATACAGCTCAGCCAGTGGCCATGGCCTCCATCACGAATAGAGTGGGTGGGAAAAGTCCTACCTCACACTCCACACACACACACACACACACAACAGGCCTCACACCACAGGAGCGTATGAACACCACACAGGCAGACACTGAGGTCCCCCACCCACAAACATAGATACATACAGTCACACAGAGAGAAGAGCACAGCCCCCTCCTTGTGGACACCACCACACACATGAGCACCCAGGATATGCTCAGACAAACCCACCCCCTCAGCTCACCTTCCCACCCCAGGCGCATACACACGCACGCACACAACCACACATTGGTCCCAGCCGAAAACACAGACATTCCCTCTATACACGCAGATCACACACACAGGCGCATACTCAGCAACCCAACGCTGACTCATCCATGGGCCTGGATGCAGCCATCATGCAAGAACCATCACCCCTTCCAGAGACAGACCCTGTGCCCCCCAAAACAGCCACAGACCCACGCTGCACACTCACAGGCCAGAAGCCCAGGAAACACACACATACCAGTCTTGCCACCTGGTTATTATATTCCACAGGGCAAACAGCCCCCAGCCCAGAAGAGCAAATCCAGATAAATAAATCACATCCGGAACATCAGTCTCAGCCCCAACCTGACTGCCTCCTTGCTACAGGTAAAGCGAAATGGGTCTTAAATATTTTATAAATGAATAAACCTGTTCAGAGAATAGAATGTACAGAGCCGCTGGCTGCAGACTCACCACATCCCTCCACATCGTTTTATTTCGGAAGGGTGCACAGTAGTGGTCACAGGTGATGGCCGGTAAGGCCTGGTGTCCGGTGTCCCTGCAGGCAGGCACCCATCTGCCAAGGATATTACTCCCAAGGACAGGGGCAGTCTGCGGTTTTCCATCCACTAAATCCAGCTGCTGCTCAGGAAGAGGGACCTGCATTCCCTTGTCTCTTTGGCTATTCCCCCCCGCCCCGGCCGTGCCCACCCCCCACACCTCTCAGCCTTGGAAGCCTTTTAAATGCCAACCCATCCCTGGCAACTGCGATTTTCCAAGGCCTGCTTCACGCAGAGCTTGGATGTGTTACAATCGAACTGTTCAGGAATGAGGGAGAAGAGAAGGCCTAACAGCAGGGATGTACAGGGGGGTTGGGGGGGTAAGAGCAGCTTGTAGCTCGGCCTGAGGGGCAGCTGAGGAGAGGCTATGCCTGGTGCCAGGCCCACATGCCCCAGGGACAGGTCGAGGAGCCCGGGGCAGCAGGAACTGGTTTCTAGAACAGAGAGAAGGCATAGAAGATGGGTCACAGGACCAACAAGGGGTCTTTGAGCCTGAAGACAGCTGGGCAAAGGCCCCAGATAAGGCTCAGGTCCGAGACCTTGCTGCATGCAGCCTTGCCCACCTGGGGTCACTTAGAGCCCCTTGCTATTGGAGTCTGAATTTCAGCCGGGCCCCATAAGTCTTGAATGTCTCCATCTAGGCTGGGGTGGCCTCCTAGGCCCCGGCAATCAGGCTGCCCTGGCCCAAGCTGCTTATCCAAGTTCGTGGCAACAGGGAAAGGGGTCTGGGGTCCACTGATGGGAAGAAGATGAACAAGGTCAAAGTGACCATCCAGTCTCTTTTCTGAAGCCCTCCCAAAAATGTGGTTCTCATTCTCTCAAGGCTGTCACGGACTGGGGAAACAAGGAGCATGATATACAACGTTAAGCAAGAAAAGCAGGGTATCACATGGTATTTACAAGACCAGGGATGGCACAGGGAAAGAAGAAAAACACCAAACCAAAACTGCCACCAGTAAGTAGGGTGGCAAAGAAAAGTCCGATGTGGCTAACTCTGAAGACTGGGAGTGCAAGCGAATTGTTTTTAAACCTGTCATACTTTCCAAGTCTAACAGCGAGGGGGGAAAAAGGGATTAAAACCACTAAGTGCCCTTATAAAACCAGATATGTAGCATGACCCTACCTTTCATATTTATCAGGTTTATTGTACGTCTACCAAAGAAAAGTTAACCATGGCTATGTTCTAGGGGTGGAATCAGGGAATTTTTTAATTTATTTTCCCTCTATTTCGGGTTCTTCTAAAATCGACACATGAATAATCTGATCAATTCATTAAAAATTAAATGTATAGGACTGGGAAGTCCTTTCTGATTTCAAGCCTGAGTCCCTCCTGCTGCATGCAACTGAAGCCCCTTCTCACTCTCCTATGTGTGTGTGTACCCTGGGTGAATGAAGCTCTTGAGGAGAAAAAAAAAAAAAAAGGCCCAAGGACAGCTAGCTACAACAGGCACACAAGCCTCCTTTCCAAGACCCAGAGGCTGGCATGACATTGAGCTGCCCGCCTAGTTCAAGTAGGAGTGGGCAGAGAGGTCAGCTAGCGGAGCAGGTAGGTGCCTCTGGACAGACTTGGGAAAGGAGGCCCTGGAGGGAACTGTCAGGGGCTGAAGACAATCAGAAAGGGGGGGTGGGATGCAGGCAGGGCTGAGCTGGGCCGGGCTGCAGGGAAGTTCCAGCAGAGGCTGCCCCCCGCAGGGCAGGCGGGGTGCCCGAGCGCAGGAGGGAGGAATGTGCCTCCTGGCCAGACAGTGCAACGGCCGGCTGCCAACTAGAGAAGGCCTGTGCTCCGGCTCCTGTGCTGGAGCGAGGCCGGCTGGCCGCAGGGCCCGGCCGGGTGTGTGCGGTGCATGCCCCGGACCTCCTCTCTCTCTCTCTCTGGCCCGCGGGCAGCCCGGGGAAGCGCGGCGCTGGGGGCTCCGGGGAGCGTGGCCTGGAGCTGCAGACCGGCTCCTTCTTCCCAGGGGCCCCCGGAAGCGTCCTCGCGGGGTCCCCCCGACGCGGGGTGGCGGGGCTCGGCCAGTAGGGCCCGGCCCGCACGGAACCAAGACTCCCAGTGCCGCCAGCAGCAGCACCGGACGGACTGCGGCGGCGCGCAGCCCCCCGGGTTCCCGGAAAGCCCGGCTTCGACGAAGGGGCGGGGCCTCGACGAAGGGGCGGGGCCTCGGCGTCCCGCGGAGCACGCCGGGACCCAGCGCTGCCATGGCGACGGGAGCGCCCCGCCCTCACCCCTCCCCTCCCCGCGCCGCGGGCGGGCGACCCGGGCAGGTCAGGTCCCACCCGCGGAGGCGGCCCGGCCGCGGCCGACATGGTGGGCGCCGCGGGAAGGGGCCGGCGGGGAGGGCAGGAAGCTCCGGACGTCTGCCCTCCCGAGGTCGGGGAGAGGAGAGGAAATGGCCCCGGAGGCGACGATCGAGCTGCCCGCGTGGGTCTGGCCTGACAGCTCCCACCCACCGACGCCTTTCTCCCGAGGCGGGGGGACCCTGCCCAGCCCGGGAGGGGCGGGACCCAGAATTTGACAGCCCCTCCCTCAAGATGGCTCCTCTCCCTCTCCATATAGAGGCCCTGTCCTTCCTAGCTCCGTCCGTCCCATCCCCAAACCTGCGCGCCTCTACCCTCCACCAGGGGGGCACGTCTGGTTCCCCCCTGGCTTGCGACCCTGAGATGCCAGCCCCTGAGGCACCCACGCCAGGTGTCTGTCACTGGACAGCACGAACCTTGTTTCCCTCCCTGCAGCATGGCTACCACCAAAGCGCCCTCCCTCCCCCAGTGCCCACAGCTCTGAGCAGCCGTCCAGTCCCTTGCCCTCCCCAGAGACCTGGCAGCTAGCTGCCCGGGTGCACCCTAATGAGAGGGACAAGGGTCGGATAGGGGCTCACACACTGCTGGGCCTGATGATTGCTTTCCCGAGTTCTCCATATGGTGACTCTGCCCAGGTTTGGTGGGCAAAACAAGTCCAGATCTGTTAGGGAGGGAAGTGGCAGGGTTGGGACGCGGCCAGGCTGTGACTCCAGATGCCTGTCCACACAAAGTGGCACTCCCTTACTCCCTGGCCGCCCAGCCTGGGCTGCTTGAGCCGGAGCAATGGCCTGGCCACCTTCCCCCACCCCTCCCCACTACCACAGGCCTGGCTTCCCTTAGGAGCCGCCAATCTGCAGCCACACAAAGCCCTGTTTGTTTGCTTTCTCTGCGGCTTCCCCTGGATATGTCTTTCTCTGCTACCTGCAGGCCTGGCTTCCTCTCCAAGCTGCTTTCCCAGCCAGCTGAAGGGAAGGAGGAAGCAGCCATTCCAGCAAACCCTGACTCATACCCACCCCACAGTGCCATCCATCCTCAAATCCACCTTCTCCTTGGTGCAAAGGGACACCCAGCCAGGTTGGCCTCACTGCCATAGCTTTGCAGCCCCCACCCCCCCTCACTGCCTCACAGGATGTGGGGTGCCAGCTGGGTGGAGCAGGAGGGATGCCTCAGACAGGGACTCAAACATGGGGAAGAGTAGCCAGAGAGGTCCAGCCAACCTCCCCACTCCTTCTGTGAGCGAGGCTTGTTTTGTTTGTCCATCAGGGAGGTTGCCTGTGACTTCCCAGCAACCCCCTGGCTGCCAGGAGATAAGAAAATAAATGACAGTAGGAGGGCTTAACTTGGAGGATGAGGAGGGATGCCCTAGTTTCATGGCCCTCACCCACTCCTCGCTCTTTCTGGGGGCTCCTATGTATCCCAGGGGCGTACAGGCTGCATTAGGGGGGCCTCCCTTGCTGGGTACCCTGTTGATGCCCGCCCTGGACAGATCTCTCTGCAGTGTCTTGGGAAGACCTGCAGCCAGAGGTGAAACAGGGCTTTCACAGGCAGAGAAAAATAAACCTCGCACTCCACACCACCTTCACTACCGTTCTCTCCTTTCAAATAAAGAAACCTGACACTGATACTGGGTAAAGATTCCACAGTCTCACTGGCTCTACCCAGGGTGTTTCTTACTCCCTGCCACCTGGGTGGCCCAGGGCAGGGCGGCCTCCCTGGGCCTCCCTTCTTCTATACAGAATTTAACCCTTACAGTAACTCGAGGATAAAAGAATGACTATGCCCACTTGACACACGACAGGACGCTCCAAGACACAAAGCCACAGAACTCAAACTGCCTCCACCAGAATTCAAGCCCACTTTTTTTTTTTTTTTCTGAGCCCTAGAAACTGACAGCCAGTGATTTTCTGCCAAATAGATGTGTGACCAGCCGGCAGGGCTTGGCTCTGGAGCCCAACAGATGTGGGTCTCCAATCTGATCTCTGCCACTTGGTTGCTATGTGACCTCAGGCAGTTCCCTGAACCTCTCTGAGCTTTAGCTTCCTTGACAATCTCTATAGGGTAATTCATAAGGCTGAAAGAACCACCCAAATGCCCAGGACAACAGCAGGCACTCATTAAATGATGGCTTTTCTCCATGATCCCTTTCAGCATCCAAAGACACAGGCATTCATTCACTTATTAAAGGAACCATATCTCTTCTACCTCTGTCCGCTTTCACCCCATTGGCCCTGCGACCAGGTGTACCATAACCCTCATCTCCACCCCCGCCGTCACCATCTCTGGCCCTCTGGAATGCTCAGGCTGAGGCCAAGGGTTGCCAAGCTGAGCTCCCCAGGCTCCTGTCCTGCCCGGGAGACCAGAGCCTCTATGTTTAATTAAGCCAGGGCGTGGCCCCAGGGGACAATGTCACCCAGAGGGAACAAAGCCAACTCCATCCACATCCTGCTGGACTCAAGAAGAAAGAGCCACTCTATTAAGTCTGATTTGGCAAAACGTCTGCTTTCAGTGCTATTTTAGGCCACGGTGGGGATTTTCTGTGCTTGTCTCAAAGGTATCCTAAAACCCTATTTCTTCCCACCTCCCCTACCCCTATCGTTTTGAAATGAAAATATTGTTCTTGTCTCTCTCTTTCCAGTTTCTCTTCCCCACCTATCAGAAGATGCAAACAAGAGGAGGGGCTGAGAGGAGGCCCTCACAGGAAGGCAGCACTTTCCCACCAGGCCTCTGGAGGTCCCCACGGCTCGGTCCCCTGGAACACAGCATACTGGGAGTTGTAGTCCCTCAAACCAGGCAAGGGTGAGAGGCCCTCTGGCTTCAATCTTGTCATTGTTTTGATGTCTCCTCAAGCACACACCAGGTGTCTGCCTTTCCTACCATGCACCTTTTGACTTTCTGCATCTGAGCCTTTGCTTGGGCTCAGCCTCCGGCTTGCTTGGAAAGACCTCCTGAAAGGTGTCCCTCTCCACGGCAAAGAAGAGCTTCTCCCCGGACCCTGCGCCACACCGTCTTAGCTGGCAACACCAGTATCGTGAAATCCGCACGAGTGCAATTATTCCTTTAATGTCTGCTCAGCTACCAGACTGTGTACGCTTCAGAAGGGCAAGGGTGGCATCCGCTTGGTCACTACTGTTTCTCCAGGGCAAGGTTTCTCAGCCCCGTGGGCGCTGTTGCCACTGTGAGTCACAAACAGGTTGTGGAAGCTGTCCTGTGCATCACAGGTTGGGCAGTATCCCTAGCCTCCATCCACCAGGTGCTAGCTAGCACCTTCCCCCACTGAGACAACCAAAATGTCCTATGTCCCCTGAGGACTTTGTCCTGTCAAAGGACACCTGGACCATTGCTCTAAGGCCTGGCATAATGCTACCCTTCCGCAGTGAATGAACACATGACTCTATAGCCCTTCTGCCTCTCAATAGGACAGGTTAAGATTTTTATTTCACCTCTTAACTATAATCATGTATAAACTGCATTTTCTGGCCTGACCTGTGGTGGCGCAGTGGATAAAGCGTCGACCTGGGAACACTGAGGTCACCAGTTCAAAACCCTGCACTGGTCTGGTCAAGGCACATATGGGAGTTGATGCTTCTAGCTCCTCCCCCTTTCTCTCTCTCTCTTTCTCTCTCTCTCTCTCTCTGTCTCCTCTCTAAAATGAATAAATAAAAAGAAATTTTAAAAAAAAGTCTAAAAAAAAACAACTGCATTTTCTCATCAGACAAGAAACTTCCGGAAGACAGGCTCATAGGATCACAGCTGTATATCAATGCCGAATTGTCCGTAACCATTTGCTGGTTTTGCCCCAGTAGCTAAACTTCTCTGGGCCCCAGTGTATTTCTACCCATTGTAATCATTCTTTATCCTACTGAGTTAGTGACGGTTTACAACTTCCCATCTCTAAGGAGCCGTAGCTCCCAAGAAGAAATCTTTCAGGTGATTTTCAATCTACACCGATATTTTCTGAGAATTATTACTAATAAGGCAATATTTATGAAGCACTTTGCTCTGGAGAATTTTTACTAATAAGCAATATTTATGAAGCACTTTGCTATGTGTCAAGTACAGCTAAGTGCATTAGGAGGCACTATCTCATTTAATCCTCTTAAAAAAAACAACACTATGAAGCAGGTAACTATTAGTTTTACTGTCTGATTAATGAGGAAGGAGAGGCGTGGGGAACTGGAGGTCCCTGCTGCCTAAGGACACCCAGATATGGTCTGGTAGCCTCTGGCCATTGAGGATGTCAACCAGAAGACGTATTTGATACTAAAATTCTTTCTTAAGAGTCTGAAGCGCGCCTGGTGGCAGGCAGAACGAGACCTTTCCCGGTGACTAAGGCCCTCGCAGGGCTTCCCCGCTGTGAGGCGTCACCCTCACCTACTGAGCTCCCAGTAAATATATATATATATATATATATAAACAGGCTCCAGGTGCCCATGGAAAGGTCTGACAAAGCCCGAAGGTGGCCAGGAGTGCTGATTCAAGAAGTTGGCTTGCCTGGGCAGGCACTTGGCTTAAGGCGGCCGCCACTCCCCGCCCAAGTGTCATCCCTCTCAGGGAAGTCCTGGCTGGGACTGACCTCCCTCCGTCCCAGGCTGGCCCATGAGATTCTCCAGAGCAGGAATTTTATAAAAAAGCCTGGTGAGATGGAGGAGAAACCATCCTCCAGCCCCTTCCACGTCAGGCCCTGTTTTAAATATGTTACCTGCATTAACTACCTGCATTTCCTCCAACAACCCGGTGAGGTAGGTGCGACCGTCCCCCCCTCCCCCCCCCCCCCGATCCGCCATTTTTACAGACAAGTCAAGGAAATAACTTGCCCAAACTCAGTAAGTGGCCAAGTCTGGATTTCAACTCAGGGAGCTGAACTCCGAAATACGGGTGCTTATTTATCCTCTAGGCTACACCAGAAATGTTTCACCTTTCCGGTCTATGGCTGTGCTCCCGGCTACAATGTGACTTACGAATGAACAAAGGAGTGAACAAATGAATGAGTCCGCGGTTCTACCACCACATTCAAGGTCTGGAAAAGTCACCAAGTTTGCCAGATGCTTTCTCAGGGTCCATACACACTACTGGGGCAAAAAACAACAACAACAACCCTTTGGAAACAAACTCTGGCCAGAAAACTATAATTCTTATCTGCCCTAATGGGTAACAAAGACTCACTCAATCCATCAGCCTCAGCCTGGATGGAAAAGAAACTGTTTTGGCCAGTCTTATCTCACAGGTTTCACAGAAGATTGAGATGCAACCTGGCGTGAAGGAGGAATGGAAGAACGATCTCTTTGGTCACCAGAACCAAGTGCTTCAGCAACAAGAGTAACGGCCATCCGCGGACGTGCTGAGGGCGACCGGGAAGGGCTTGCAGTCATGCCTGTGATGGAGCTTCAGAGAGAACGGCGGGCGGTCAGTACCTGGGTTTGAGCTGAGGCCGGCCGATCCCCGACGTCCGTGTGGATGACCCCGAGCTCCGGCCCCTCCAAAGGAAACCAGTGCTCAGAGAGGGAAGGGACTTGCCTGAAGCAGCAGCTTGAAGTAACCCTCTTCCTGGACTCCAAATCGAGTGCCCCCCACCACCACCACACTGCACTGGGGACAGGCGTGGTCTCCACGGAGGGAGCTCCACACCCTCCCTTGAGACCCACGCCCCACCCCCCGCCGGCAGCCTGGAGCCTGTCCACACTCCAAGCGAGTCCTGTCAGCCCTCTCCACTGGGTCCCCGACTTTCTCAGCCCAAGCAGTTGACCCTCCCCCTACCCCATTCCCCCAATTTACATGTAAGACTCAGGCCAGAGAGGACCGGGGAGATGCCAGCCAGCCCAGGCTTTCCACTCCACAACTCCTCACCGGTGACTCTCCCTTGCCAGGGAGATGGGCCCTGCCACATCCGTTCCCCTCCCCCCCACAGGACTCGCCCAGAATCCTAGGGACCTTCTCTCCTGAGCACAGAAACCAGATGTCCACTGTCCTCCTGGCCCACAGACTGGGAGGGCCCAGAAGGCCAGACCACCCGCCTCGACTCTGGGGCCAGTGTGTGCACACAGGGCCGTGGGGAAAAAACACGGAGGGAATGTCTGCTGAGTAGAGAGACGGACGGACAAATAAACAAAGGAAGAAATACCCACTGTCACGGGAACCCATGGTACCCCTAGGTTCTTCTTTCCTGATTCTACGTATACGATTCAGCAACAGGAACATCTCCCTCACTCTTTCTCACGGGTCTCTCTCTCTCTCTCTCTCTCTCTCTCCCTCTCCCTCTGGCTCAACTGTCAGAGAGAGGAGAGACAAGAAGGGCCTTGGTCTAGGGAGGCAGGGATGTGTGTACATGCTGAGCTGGGGAAGGACGGCTGTGCTGTGGCAGCCAGGGGGAGGAAGGGGTGTCACTAGTGACAGACCAGGTCCAGGATAAGTGAAAGGGCCCTTGCAGCCTGGGAAGGACTATGGACTATCCAGAAGGCAGCATGAGCCCCTGGAAGCATCTGCTGTAGCCGAGAAAGACCAGGCTGGTCGTGCGGCCCACACTGGGAGGAGATGGTTTAGACTCAGGCAGGGAGGCCGGTGAAGAGGTCCCAGCAACAGCCCAGCCTCTTCCGCCACCATTCCTTCTAAGTCAGTTCTGTTTCAACCTCCAAAGACATGCAGTGTGTCCCCTCTCTTCTTATATACTTGCGCTTGAAGCCCCTGCTCCAAGCCCCCCCAAAACACACACACACACTTCCATGAAGCCCACGCCTCCAACAAAGCTCCAACTCTGGCCAAGACTGGGCACACTGGCTCCTGAATCCTGAAGCTCTGGTTGTCTGCCCCACTCACTTTGGAAGGGAATCATACACCGTCTCCCTCTGCTCTTCTCTGCGCTTGGGCAACTCTTAGCAAAGATGCTACCCTAGCTCTTTCCCTCATCATCCCCATTAACATCTGCATGGTGCTTTCACAAGGGGGGACCTGTTTCCCCGCCTAAGAAGCCCTGGCAGGAGCTCCCAAGACATTGCTGGTGCCCTCAGGTATTAACTGGATCTCACTCACCTACCGGGCTGAGACCTCTTAGAGGCAGCTGCATAAACAAAGTACTTAAAAAACAAACAAACAAAAAACACACAAAAAAACAGTGGGTCCTTGGAAAATATTTGCGAGCCCTGGGGCCTCTCCTACAGAAACACTAGTCAGAGCACACGGCCTCCACTCCTCCCTCCCTGCAGAGCCCCTCATCAGAGTGTGTGTGGGGGGGTGTAGGGGGAGAACCATCCATGCCACAGCCATGAGCAGCTATTAAAAGCAACAAGCGCCTGACCTGTGATGGTGCAGTAGATAAAGCGTCGACCTGGGAACACTGAGGTCGCCAGTTCAAAACCCTGCACTGGTCTGGTCAAGGCACATATGGGAGTTGATGCTTCCAGCTCCTCCCCCCCTTCTCTCTTTCTCTCTCTCTCTCTCTCTCTCTCTCTCTCACTCTGTGTCTCCTCTCTAAAATGAATAAAATAAAAATAAATTTAAAAAAATAGCAACAAGGTGCATACACGGGCCGCCATGAAAAAGAACAATAGTAATAATGATGGTGGTGGCAACTGGCACTTACCGGGATAAGTTGCCCCATGTATGTTTTTTGTGGGGGTTTTTTGTTTCTTTGTTTTTTTACAGGGACAGAGAGAGAATCAGAGAGGAATAGATAGGGACAGACAGACAGAACGGAGAGAGGTGAGAAGCATCAATCATTAGTTTTTCGTTGCCGTTGCGACACCTTAGTTGTTCATTGATTGCTTTCTCACATGTGCCTTGACTGCGGGCCTTCAGCAGACCGAGTAACCCCTTGCTGGAGCCAGCGACCTTGGGTCCAAGCTGGTGAGCTTTTGCACAAGCCAGATGGGCCCCGCGCTCAAGCTGGCGACCTCGGGGTCTCGAACCTGGGTCTTCCGCATCCCAGTCCAAAGCTCTATCCACTGCACCACCGCCTGGTCAGGCACCCCCATGTATGTTTACATGAATTAACTCATTAACTCTTCACTACAGTCCTATGAGGCCAGGACAGTTACCATTCCCACTGTCCAGACGGGAACACGGAGGCACAGAGGGAAACAGCTCACTCGGTGCGTGGAGGAGCCAGGAGCCAACCCAGAGCCTCGTCCTGAAGCACCTCACCCGACGACCCGCGCAGGGGCCCATGAAAAGGGAAAGGGAGGACGCAGAATAAGAAGAGACTGAGGTGAGCTCTCCTGTGGTGTACAGGCAGGACCACGAGCCAGACGGGCTCTGCAGGTTTGCTCTTCGTTTGAGTTTGTGTGGACGTGGGAACAGGTGCATTTACTTGCCCTTTCGATGCAACTCAGACAGAGAGATGCCTGTCTTCACGTAGTCGTTATTTTTACCTTTCTGTGCAAATAAATGCTTCAGCATTTCCAGACCTACAGAACCTATCTCGTGCGTAACCCAGGGAATGCCTGTAACAGAAAACTAGGCATTTGTACGTAGGACGGATGCCCACGTGAGCAGCAAGATGTCCAGAAAGACACGCTCTAACTGTGAACGGGGGTTCCCCGTGAGGGGGTGAGGGTGCAGAGAGCACTTGTGCTCTATATAGTTTTGAGGTTTGGGGGTTCTTCTTGCATTTTTCACAATGAGAAGAAAAATCCATGTGTTGCTTGAGTAATTATAAAGGAGAATTGGGGGTGGGGTAGTAAAAGGTAAAAGGGGTCAAATATATGGTGGCAGGTGACTTGACTTTGAGTGGTGAGCACACAGTGCAATATACCGATCACGTGTCGTAGACGTGTACCCTTGAAACCTAGCTAATCTTTTTTTTTTTTTTTTTTTTACAGGGACAGAGAGAGAGAGAGTCAGATAGATAAGGACAGACAGACAGGAACGGAGAGAGGTGAGAAGCATCAATCATCAGTTTTTCGTTGCCGTTGTGACACCTCAGTTGTTCATTGATTGCTTTCTCACATGTGCCTTGACCGCGGGCCTTCAGCAGACCGAGCAACCCCTTGCTGGAGCCAGCGACCTTGGGTCCAAGCTGGAGAGCTTTTGCTCAAGCCAGATGGGCCCGCGCTCAAGCTGGCGAGCTTGGGGTCTCGAACCTGGGTCTTCCACATCCCAGTCCGACGCTGTATCCACTGCGCCACTGCCTGGTCAGGCAAAACCTAGCTAATCTTATTAACCAATGTCACCCCAGTAAGATGAATAATTCTTTTTTAAAAAGAATTTCTTAGGGCCTTTAATATTTACCGAATGAATAGAAGTCAGGTTCATTTTCTAGCCTGTTTTTTTTCAAGCTCTGGAGATGACCCAGTAGTGGACTGTACAGTCGACCTAGTGAGTTGCAACCAGCAATTAAAAAAAAAAAAAGAAAATCCGATAGACTAGAATAGAAAGTACCAGATTAACAGAAGTAAAGGAAAGAGATATTCACTAAACCTTCATTTCAGTTATACACAGTGCGGGGGTGGGGGAGGTGAACAAAATTATGACCTACAATGTATTTCTTAGCACAGGTCACTAACAATAATGTGGAAGCCATTGGTCCAGACTTGTTAGTCTAAAGAGGAATAGGACAAGGCCCAGACTACAGCCTCTTGGCCCAGTGGGAGAGAAGGATGGTTTTGGAGAGGGTGAGTTTCCTTTGTTTAGGAAGTCAGGGGGGGGGCACGTGGCTGTTGGGAACTTTAGCCACCCCCCTACACACACACACACACAGCTGGCTTCTGGGGCTTGGATTATCCCTTGGTGAAACTTTCCTTCCTTCCCAGCCTTTTGCTTTTGGGAGCCTTTGCCAGAATTTTGTGGTTGAGCCTCTCCCAGACCATAATGTCTATGCCCACTCCTCTGTGTCACCCAAAAGGTCACTTCTCCTTGTGCGCCAGGACTTCCTCCTGGATGTTCCTGTCCCCCCTCCCACCCCATTGTCAAGGGGGAAGGGTGGGAAACCAGAAGATTCCTTTGCAGCTTCCAGATGAGGAGGGCCACGTCCCAGGGAAGCCTGTGGAAATGCAGCTGTGTGGTCAGTCAGGGGAGAGGCGCCCACTCAGTCTGCAGTGAAGGCGGCCCCCACCCAGGGTGAGCCTGACCCTAGGCAAAGCCAGGGCCTCTGCAGGCTAGGGTTGGAGGGGGGGGAGACCAGAGCCCCCAGCCTGGGGCTCCCACGGCACTGGCGCCTCCACATCAGAGCTCGCTACCCACCTTCCTCCCCTGCCAGGGCAGCAGACAACTAAAAAGATAAAATAAGAAGTAATTCCCCTGCTCTGACGTCAGTGCGAGGTCTGAACAGCCCAGGAGAGGCATGAGGCTGGATTGCAACCATATGTAACGCCCTTGAACCCTCCACGCACCGCTGCGTTAAGAGAGAAATAAAGCGGGGGTGCGCTCCGGGTGGGAGGGAAGCGCGCGGTCCCGCGTGGGTCCTTGAATCAAAGCCTGCTGAAAGCACGAGAAAGGAGCTACGGAGGGTAGAGTGCTGCTCGCGGGGGAAGCAAGCTCAGCGCCGGGTCCGCCATTCAGGCACGCTGCCTCCCTTCCCCCAAACCCCCAACAGCGCATTGTTATACTCTGTCTATCCATTCGGCGCCGAAACCCCAGCTCCCCCAACCCGGGGCGCCCACGGGGAGGGCGAGGCTGGGGCTTTAAGGACGACCAAGAGCCGCAAGAAGGAAACCGCTCTCTGGGAAACCGGGCGCCCCAGGAAGCTGGGGCCGCAGCGGCCTGGGGCCTCGCTGCTGTTTCGTTTCCCCTCTGCCCCTCTCCGGCGACGGGCCCCCAACACGACCCAAGGTCCAAATGTCACCCCCGTGTCCTGCCACTCCCTCGCCCCCCGCCGTGCCCCGCGACGCCTCCTGGATGGAGCCCGGCCCCCACATCGGTCTCCTTGGTCCCCTGCTTCCGATGCGCGGGGGGCCATGGACCCGGCCGGCGCGCCGCGGTCTGGGGACGCGGGGCTCGCGTGCCCGGCGCCCCGGACCGTACTGTGCCATCCTCCGGAGGGCCCGCGCGCCCGGGGCCTGGCCGCGTCGGAGCTGCCCGGGCCTCTGGGGCAGCTTCCTGCCGGGTGGCGCGGCCTGCACACAGGCCCCGGGGCCGCCGCTGCCCGGCTTGGGCACACCGCATCGGGCCCCTGGAGCTCCATCTCCCCGCCCCTCGCGTCCCCGGCTCCTAGGCGGTGGCCCCACGCCCGGCCCCCCGGTCACACACCCCGAGACGTCGGCTTCCCGTCCCCCACCCACTGGACGCACTCACAAAGTTCCGCTGCCGGCTCCGGGAGGATGCCCCCCGCGTCCCCACCCCACGCTGGGCAGACACTCGGCTTCCCCCCGCGAGCGCGCAGAGCCTCCGGCCGAACGCTCCCCACGCCACGGACCGACCCCGGCCCGCGACACAAACAGTCCTGGAGACCATCCATCCTCCGCGGCGCAGGGCGCCCCCACCCTGCGGCTCCCTAGACGGCCATTCGGTGACCTCGCGCACCTCCACCCCCATCCCCATGCCACACAAAGCGATGACCCCGCGGACCACTCCGCGCTGGCCCGACCCGCCCGCGTTCCTCGGAACCCGACGCCTCGCGTCCCCCGCGACCCAGCGCTCGGTGCTCACCTCGGCGCCCCTCGCTCACTCGGGGGCCCTGCGTCTGGCGCTGCGACTTGGCGGCCCGGAGGCCTGGGAGGCCATCGGGGGGATGGTCAGGGCGCGACAGCCCGGCGGCCCCCGGCGCCCGAGCCGCGGTCAGGTCGGCCTGCTCCGCTCGCCTCGCTCTCGGATCCGCCTTCTCCCAGCCCAGCCGCGGGCGGGGGCGGCACCCGGGGCGCAGGGAGCCGCGCGCGGGGACCGGGCCCTGGCCGCGCGCACCGGACGGGCCTGCCTGGGGGGCCGCGGGGCAGCGCTCTCCCCTCTCCGCACGGAAAGAGCGAGCCGGCGGTCGGCGCGCGAGGGGAGAAGGAGGGCGAGAGCGGGAGGAGAAAAGTTCCCGGGCGGCCTGGCTGCGCTCGCTCGCTCGCTCGCGGCCCCAGGCACCAGATGGGCCGTGCGCGCCCCGACAGCACCCCCTAACGGTCCGCACGCCCTACTGCGCGTCCGCCCGCGCGCCTTGGGGGGAGGGAGGCTCGCTGGTGGGGTCCCCGCCATCCATGCTCCGCCTCGGGCTTGGGGACTGCCGCGGGACGACGAGGCTGGGGTCACGGCGGGAACCTCGGCCACAGGATTTGGACCGATATCCTGCCCTCGGGTGCTTCCCGTCTCTAGCTTGGTCTTTCTCTAGGCCAGGCTCCCACCGGCCACCCCACCATGAGCTCTCTCTCTCCCTGTGACCTTCTCTTGAAACGTTTATGACTTCTCACCGTAATGGGCTGAACAGGTGAAATGTCTTCGCCTGCTGGTGGCACCTAGCACCTTGCTGGGCGCTTGAGGAATCAACAGAAGTCAGCGGTCCCTGCTGTCGTGGAGCAAGAGGCAGCAAACGAATGCTTACAGATGGAGAGAAGACAATTGCAGGCAGGGATAAATGCCAGGAAGAAAATTAGCCCGTGAAGCGAGTATAACGGCTTCCTAGAGGGAAGTGTGAGTAGGAGGCCCATCTGAGCAGAGAAGGAGGAGCAGGAAGGAACCTGTCAGCGCAGAGCTGCAGGAAGAGCATCTCTGGCAAAGGGCGGGGCACATGCAAAGGCCCTGAGGCAGAGAGAGCTTGGTGGGTAATGGGCAAGGGGGACAAGCAGTGAGCATGCTGAAGGCAGAGGCATGATAGAGGACCAGGATCTTGAGAGCTACAGAGGGCCTGGGGAGAAATTTAGATGCGATGCTAGTGCGATGGGAAAGGAAGCCATTGGCAGGTTTTAGGCAAAGAGGAATGTTGAATGAATGAGTGAGTGAATGAACCTATTAACTTTTTTTTTCTTTTTTTTAATTTTTATTTTATTCATTTTAGAGAGGAAACAGAGAGAGAGAGAGAGAGAGAGAGAGAGAGAGAAAGGGGGGAGGAGCTGGAAGCATCAACTCCCATATGTGCCTTGACCAGACCAGTGCAGGGTTTTGAACTGGCGACCTAAGTGTTCCCAGGTTGACGCTTTATCCACTGCACCACCACAGGTCAGGCCCTATTAACTTTTTTTAAAAAAAGGATTTTATTTATTGATTTTAGAGAGAGGATTGGGGGAGGGAGTGAGAAGCATCAAAGCATAGTAGTTGCTTCTATATGTGCCTTGACCAGGCAAGCCCAGGGTCTTGAACCAATGACCTCAGCATTCCAGGTCGACACTTTATCCCTTACACCAACCAGCATGAGCCAGGCAGACCTATTCACTTATACAAACTCCCTGACAACTGCCACTCCATGGCTTCCACTCACCATAGCTCAGGCTAAAAGCTAACAGGTCCTCCCCTGCTCAGGAAGCCTCCCACCTGCCACTCAGCCTCTGGCTGGGGTCTGCTGATCTCATGGAGCTGGTCTAGGCACCCCAGACCCCAGGTGACTTGGGGACTAGTCCGTTCCTGTATCAAACCTCAGTTTCCTCATCTCTAAAATAAGGCACGGGGGTTGCTAGGTGTTATGCCCTTATACCTTGGTTGGTGTGAGAGAACTGGACCCCTTCCATCTCGTTTGACCCGGCAGCCCTCTCTGTAGGCAGGCTTATCACATCTTGCTCACGAGGAAACCGAAATGCACAGTGGTAGTAAAGTCACGTGTTCTGGTTCTCAGGCTGAAGTGTCAGGGCCCACCCAGACTTGCACCCAGAGCCCTGCTCGCCAAACCCAGCCACCTGTCTCTCGTGGTGCACGGCAGAAGCAAGACAGAAGAAGCTGGATCTAGGTGCGAACCAGGTTGCTTCAATCTAGTTTGAAGCATAAGCTCCAGGAGAGACAGACTTGATTTCTACATCTGGCTCCTCTGTGCCCCACAGGGTTTGACTTTGGGCAAACCCTGTAACTTGCGTGCTGAGTCTCAGTTTCCCCTTCAGTAAAAAAGGAACGTAGTAATTTCTACTTCCTGTGGTTGTTGAGGAGACTAAAGGAGGTGGGGTGTGTGAAGTGTCTGGCCCAGAGCCAGGCATGCAGTAAATGCTGTCAGCATTTTAGGTCAAATGCTCAGATGGGTGGGGATGGTCCCTTTCATTGGTCCAAAGGTTTCCTCACCCCCCCACACACACACACACTCCAGTCTCTTGCCCTCCTTGCCTTAACCTGCTCCTGAGGAGAACATAGGGAAAGACCAGGTGCCAGGAGCATCAGTGGGTGGCAAAAAAAAAAAAAAAAGGAACCCCCCCAGGGGGAAGGAGAACACATGGGTCCAAATACCAACCACTGCCACTTCTGAGAACACATGAAGTACCAGATGCCTTCCATCTGTGTTGGCTTCTTAGGGCCACGATAACAATTGACCACAGCCTGACCAGGTGGTGGCACAGTGGATAGAGTGTCGGACTGGGATGCGGAAGACCCAGGTTCGAGACCCCGAGCTCACCAGCTTGAGCGCGGGCCCATCTGGCTTGAGCAAAAGCTCGTCAGCTTGGACCCAAGGTCGCTGGCTCCAGCAAGGGGTGGCTCCATCTGCTGAAAGCCCGCGGTCAAGGCACATGTGAGAAAGCAATCAATGAACAACTAAGGTGTCGCAATGAAAAAAAAAAAACAAAAAACTAATAATTGATGCTTCTCATCTCTCTCTGTTTCTGTCTGTCTGTCCCTATCTATCCCTCTCTCTGTTCCTGTAAAAAAACAGAAAAAACAAAAAACAACTGACCACAAATCTACCGGCTTGAAAACAGCACAAGTTGATTCTTTACAGTCTGGAGGTCAGAAGTCTGAGGTCAGTTTCACTGGGCTAAGGTCAAGGTGTTGATAGGACTGGATCCTTCTGGAGACTCTCAGGGAGAATCTATCTTTGCCTTTTCTTGCTTCTGGAAGCCACCGGCATGTTGCGATTCGTGATCCCTTGTTGGCCTCCAGAAGCCAGAAGGGTCAAGGAAATAATTTCTTCGGTGGTCACTTCCCCTATTTCCTTTGACCATCCTTCCTCCATTCACCAGGCACCATGGGATTATATTAGGGCCATGTGGATCATCCAGGATAATCTCCCTTTTTAAGACCCTTCATTTAATCACATTTGCTTGGACACCTTTCCTCTTTGCAGTATAAGGAATTATTCATAGGTTCCAGGGATTAGCACCCGCATATGTTTGTGGGTCCTCGTTAAGCCTCATTCCCCATGCATTTTTCTGAATGTTCTTTCATCACAACTCACTTTACAGACAAGAGAATTCAGGCTCCTAGAGGTGAAGTCAGTCATCCAACACAGCAGGTGGGTTTATTCAACTATTCCATACATATTATTCAGTGCCCACTGTGGGTCAGACATCAGGTTAGTAGGCTCTGAGGTTGCTATGGAAAAGTTACCTCTGAGAAGCAAGCTGTGAAGTACAGGCACGAAGTGTAATGACCTGGTCCTGTCGAGGAATTCAGAGAAGGCTTCCAGGAGGAGGTGGCCTGTGAGCTGAGATTTGAAGACTGATTTTCCCATAACTAAAACAGGCAGGCTTGTCAACAAGAGCCACTTATCTGTGGGGGTTAACCATCTGAGTGGCGCTTGCTAGGGTAGCAGGAGGCTTCTCAGGGGAGAACCAGGAACCGATCACGGGTCATCTGGGAGATTCTGCTGAGAATTGTTTTTCGTCCTTAGCCAGATGCAAAGGAGTGGGCTCACTGTGCAACATAGATGCCGAGGAAAGACACTGTCTCTGAATTGCAGCCCGAAGTTGGAATCCAGGCTGATGAGTTCGAAAGAGCCGAGTGTTTGAAATGTGTGGAGTTGAAATACTTCGAGGGTTCTAAATTCTTTGGGCCCTTCCGCTGTGACCTATTTGCTCTCTACGACATTGAAAGCACCCAGCTGACCATCAAAGGCATTTGAGTTTGAGATAGCCTCTCCCCTTCCCAGGGTTCTTAAGGCCCAGTTCTGCATCTGAATGCCTTTGGCCTTGAGCGCCCCCTTTGTTTTCTCTTAGGCCAGAAGGAGGCAATGACTCCTGCGTTGGGGGAGAGAGAGAGAGAGAGAGAGAGACCCCTGTGGGCTGAAAGACAGGGAAAAAGGCCTGGGATGTATCTCAGGATAGAGCCCTGTGCCCTGAGGGAATAGACTTGTTTGTCTTCAGTTCACACAAAACAATGCAAGTGAGCATTTCACTGACCTGTCCACCTCATTAGAGATAGTCATCCTCGCTTCCATAAACCCCTTATTCATTGCCAGGACACCGAGGTGAAGTACGCAGAGCAGGGGAAGAGCAGGGCGGGGGCTTCAGGTGTGTCTCAGGGCCCAGCTTGAGCCCAGCCAGGTGCCGTCCTGCCTCCCTGAGGGTGAAACATCACCACCAAGGTTTCAGGCATTCTCACGTCTTCCCAGCCCTGGCGGAGTGTGGGGTGGTACCCTGGAGGCCTCCTGTCTGGGAGCATGCAGCCAGCATTTATTGAGCGTTTTCTAGGTGCTAGGCTCTGTGTGTTTGCGTCTTTTATTTCCATTTTGCAGAGGAGGATGTAGGAGCCCAGAGACAAAGGGCCACATTGAGTTAGGACCCAGAGGAGCGAGATGAGAAGGCAGAGGGACTGAGGCAGACGGCGCGTGACCTTGGGCAGCTCCATGCCCACTCCAGGCTTCTCATTTCTACAGGTTGTTTTTTGTTTGTTTGTTTTTTGTTTTTTGTTTTTTGCCTACCTCACAGGCTCGTTGTGAAAACCCTTCTGTGCTGCCCACCTCTACCTCTGTATGGTCTCTGGTCACTCTCCAGGCTTCTGTGAATTGGGCCCATCCAGTTCCGCCACACCTACCCAAAGGCAAACATGAATGAACTCTTTCTTTTTCTTTCTTTCTTTCTTTCTTTCTTTCTTTCTTTCTTTCTTTCTTTCTTTCTTTCTTTCTTTCTTTCCTTCTTTCTTTCTTTCGTCTTTCTTTTCTTTGTTTTTTTCTCTTTTTCTTTCTTTTTTCTGAAATTAGAAGTGGGGAGGTAGCAGACAGACTCCCGCATGCTCCTGACCGGGACCCACCCGGCATGTCCACCAGGGGGCGATGCTCTGCCCATCTGGGGTGTTGCTCCATTGCAACCAGAGCCATTCTAGTGCCTGAGGCGGAGGCCATGGAGCCGTCCTCAGTGCCCAGGGTCAACTTTGCTCTAATGGAGCCTTGGCTGTGGGAGGGAAAAAGAGAGATAGAGAGAAAGGAGAGGGGGAAGGGTGGAGAAGCAGATGGGCGCTTCTCCTGTGTGCCCTGACTGGGAATTGAACCCAGGACTTCCATGTGCCAGGCCAATGCTCTACCACTGAGCCAACCAGCCAGGGCTGAATGAGCCATTTCTTGCAAAGGTTTTCACCAGTGCTTAGAGCCCAGCTGCAGTAAGCAGGCCAGGGAAAAAAGGCGGGGTAGCCTATTTCAGAGTGGGTCGGCCATAGGTGGGGGGGAGGGGGCGGGGGGCAGAGCAGCGAGAGACCCTTGGGCTTCTCACAAGGCCTCTCTGGTTTCCAGCAGTGAGAAGGTGACTGCCTTGCTCTGCTCCAGGTGACTCTGAGCCCTATTGGGTCAGAGGGCTTCCTTGCAGTGCAGGGGGCTCCCAGACCAGCAGGCCCAGGGCCAGAGAGGCGTTACTAGGCTCTTCCCTTCATGTATTTGTTCATTCAATACACGTTGATTGAGCCTGACCAGGCGGTGGCGCAGTGGATAGAGCGTCGGACTGGGATGCGGAAGACCCAAGTTCGAGACCCCGAGCTCGCCAGCTTGAGCGCGGGCCCATCTGGCTTGAGCAAAAGCTTGTCAGCTTGGACCCAAGGTCACTGGCGCCGGCAAGGGGTTGCTCGGTCTGCTGAAGGCCCAGGGTCAAGGCACGTGTGAGAAAGCAATCAATGAACAACTATGGTGTCACAATGGCAACAAAAAACTAATGATTGATGCTTCTCACCTCTCTCCGTTCCTGTCTGTCTGTCCCTATCTATCCCTCTCTCTGTCCGTGTAAAAAAAATAAAAATTAATTAATTAATTTAAAAATTGGGTTATCTTTAAAAAAAACACACACACACATCGATTGAGCCACGCCATGTTCCAGATTCCTCAGGGGCAGATGATGCAGGCTCATCCACACAGCACCCCAGCCAGATGAACTGGGACCCATTCTGGAGGCCCCATTATCCCAAGAACAAGGCCACTTTGGAGACAAACCCTCTTGCAACTGGGAACCAACATGTTTTTAGCATTTGGAGAAAGAAAGTAATTAGAATTGCATTTTTAAAATATTAATATGAAAATACTTATATTTTCTCTTCCATTCATCAAAAGTTAGGTTACTATGCTAATCTTAGATTCATGTGCTAATACTTAAAATGCCAAAAAAGAAAAAAAAAAAAGTCAGTTGGAAGAAGCATGGCTTTTCCCACAAAATAGCTTGATTTTCTTTACAAGGCCCTTCCGGGCAGTAATTACTCAGGAGTTTGACCACATCCCCTGTGTTCTTCAGACCACTGGGTTCTATGACATTCAAATCACTTTCTTCTGAAGTGCTATGTCATCCGTCATGTTTCTTTTATTCGTTTTTTATTTTTTAATTGATTTTTGTTTGGTTTTTTTTTGAGAGAGAGAGAGAGAAAGAGAAGCATTAACGTTGTTGCTTCACTTTAGTTGTTCACTGATTGCTTTCTCACATGTGCCTTGACCAGGGGGTTCTCCAGCTGAGCCAGTGACCCCTTGCTCAAGGCAGTGCCCTTGGGCTTCAAGCCAGCGACTTGGGGTCATGTCGATGATCCCACGCTCAAGCCAGCAACCCCGCCAGCGAGCCCGTGCTCAAGCTGGTGACCTTGGTGTTTCAAACCAGCGACCTCAGTGTCCCAGGGCGAGTCTATCCACTGCGCCACCGCCTGGTCAGGCTACGTCATCATTTTTCACATTGGTTTATTATTATTATTATTATTATTATTATTATTATTATTATTTAGACGGGGCTGAGCCAGCCAGCCAGCTGGATAGCGTTTCAGTTTGTCGGTCACCTTGCCAGACCCCAGGATTTTTCTCCAACATCACGCTCATCGACTTCATGACGTTCTACCACCTTTGGCAAGATTTGAAGGTTTTCTTTGCCATCAGCCTGCAGAACCGAACCACCAGGCGGAAGAGGTGCAGGAGAGGAGGAGCTGTGAGTTGGGTCTGTTTGTAAGCAGCTATGGTCACGGTTTTAACAACTTTGATTTCCAGCTCAGCTGCCAGGAGCCCCCACATCAAGACTAACGGGGATCAGCCCAGGATGGGTTGCTTCCAAGCACCTTAGAGGGAGATAAAATGCCATCTCGTGCCGGCCGCTGTGACTCTCTATCATAGAACCTTTGTACTATACCTACCACACTTGGTCTTTCGCTGCTCGTAACTCCTCGGAGAAATGTGGGGAACATTCCTTTTCACATTCAGACTAGACCAGTGGTTCTTAACCATTCTGAGGTACCGAACCCACCAGTTTCCTATGCGCATTCACCGAACCCTTCTTTAGTGATAAATAAAATAGGATTTTTTCCCCAAATTCAAGACATAGGTATATGTTTTTTTACTGGTGCACAAAATGAGCCGTGCATGAATGTCACCTTGCTCAAAGGACAAAACCAACAAAGTGCATGAACTCACAACAAATGACGGTATTACTTTATTCTGGCCTCTGCGGTAGAGGCTTCTCCGAACCCCTGAAACCGACTCATCGAACCCCTAGGGTTCCATAGAACCCAGGTTAAGAACCACTGGACTAGACAGTTCAGCCTGGGCTGACCCTACCTCCGAAATACAGAGATGGTCGAATGGACCCAGGTTTAGCTGATTCAAAGTACCCCATTTTCCTGGCCACAGTGATGGGTTCAGGGGTAACCACAGGACCCACGCTGCCTGGGAGTTTTGCTGGAAGCCTTGAACTCTGATGAAGACTCCAGGGTTGGTTCAGCTCATTAGGTGCGTGCCCGAGAAACAGGCCAACGTGGAGGATGGCCGTGAAGACACACGTAGAGACATCACCTGGGCACCAGGATCCAGCCACATCTGAAGTTAAGGAGCCTCTGGACTTTCCGTTACACAAGTCAGTCCATTCATCTATTGATATTTGCACAAACCAGTTGGAGGTGGTTTTCTGTCATTTGTCTCAGAGGGAACTGATGTTGGTATACCTGAAGAGGCAACATGAAGGTGGGGAGAGAGCGGGAGTGTGAACCCTGTCTTCAAAAATCTGCAGGGCTGCCTGACCTGTGGTGGCGCAGTGGATAAAAGCGTCGACCTGGGAACACTGAGGTCGCCAGTTCAAAACCCTGCACTGGTCTGGTCAAGGCACATATGGGAGTTGATGCTTCCAGCTCCTCCCCCCTTTCTCTCTTTCTCTCTCTCTCACTCTGTGTCACCTCTCTAAAATGAATAAATAAAAAGAATTTTTTAAAAAAATCCACAGGGCTGCCCAGCCTTGGGTACTAACATATAGATCATGTGGTTCCAGTGAGTGGCAGGATTTTGACTCTCACTCTCTCTCTCTCTCTCTCTCTCTCTCTTTTTAATGCTTTATTAGGAAGAATTTTCCCACAGTTAGAACCGTTCAAGGGAACCCATGACCACGTGGAGAGAGAGGCAACTCCCCATTTCTGGGAGCATGCAAACAAACAGGATGTGATGCAGAGAATGCAGGCTGGCTGGGAAAGCCACCCTGTCACTGCATGAGTATGTGACAGGTACCTCAGCCAGCATTAGAGGAGAGCTGGGAAGTATCAGTCACTCCTATTTTTTTTTAATTTATTTTATTTTTGTTTTATTCATTTTAGAGAGGAGACAGAGAGAGAGAGAGAGAGAGAGAGAGAAAGGGGGGAGGAGCTGGAAGCATCAACTCCCATATGTGCCTTGACCAGACCAGTGCAGAGATTTGAACTGGCGACCTCAGTATTCCCAGGTCGATGCTTTATCCACTGCGCCACCACAGGTCAGGCTCTCCCAATTTTTAATTGTGAACTATTAAAGATATTCAAGAAGACACACACACACACACACACACAAAAAAAAAAAAAAAAAAAAAAATTTCAGAGATTTCCCCTGAATCCACCATTGTCGGCTCAAGAAATGAAACCTCACCAATACCATCGAGTCCCTGATCCCCACGGGACTTCCACCCTGATCCCCACGGTCCCCCTTGCTGGTCTGTAAGCTTTTACTGCATATGCACCATCCTAAGGGCTATATAGTTCACAGGTCTTTCTTAAACCGAGGGGTTAGAATTGTCATACTTTTAGATCATACAGATTTCTTTTTTTTTTATGGCCAGTGGTAAAAATAAAAGTGTTCAGCTGCTAATAAAACATGTGCTTTCTTACTTTTTAATAATAGAAAAGCATTACAAAAGTAGTCCCCAAACAGTTTTACTCTTTTCTTTTTTGTATTTTTCTGGAGTGAGAAGCAGGGAGGCAGAGAGACAGACTCCCGCATGCACCCGACCGGGATCCACCCGGCATGTCCACCAGGGGGCGATGCTCTGCCCATCTGGGGTGTTGCTCCATTGCAACCAGAGCCATTCTAGCACCTGAGGCGGAGGCCATGGAGCCGTCCTCAGTGCCCGGGCCAACTTTGCTCCAATGGAGCCTTGGCTGCGAGAGACAGAGAGAAAGGAGAGGGGGAAGGGTGGAGAAGCAGATGGGCACTTCTCCTTTGTGCCCTGGCCAGGAATCAAACCCGGGACTTCCACACGCTGGGCCAACACTCTACTGCTGAGCCAACCGGCCAGGGCCGGTTTTTCATTTGTTTATATAAAAGCAATGCTCTCGCCTCCCCAGTGCCCAAGTCCCCTTTGCCTGTTCCAGGTGTCTGAGCTTGGTCTCCCCCCTGCACGGTGCAGAGAATCCCAGTTTCAGAGCTGGGAAGACAGAGACAGAGCTAAGGTGGACCCAGCACTCGGCACCTTCCCTGACACTCAGTGCTCAGCTATTGCCCTAGTAGTTATTGTTCATTTTACGTCAGGGAACTGTCCCACCACCCCATCTCTCCTCCCTTGCTCACCCACATTGTCCGTGAAATCTTATCGGTGTCCCCCTTTGATCCTCCCCCCACCCCAATAGTCACAGCCTGGGTAACTGGTCTCCTTGTCTTTGGTTTCAAACCCCTCGCAGTGACCCAAGCACCTTTCAGTGTGTTGCTCCCTGGCTTGCCGCCTCCCACACACCCCCAAGGCTGGCCTGGCCCATACACACCCCCCTCTGCTCCATCCCTGCAGAATGACTTGCAGTCCGCTCACTTATCCCTTACTCCTCTGAGCATCCCCACGTGCTGTTCCCTCTGCTTGAGACACCTTTCCCTCTTCGCTCTGTCTGGCTGGTCCCTCTACTCTTCTAGGCTCAGCTGCAATCCCAGATGTCCTCTGGTCAAATCGGAATCTGGCTTTCTCAGCTGTGCACCCTGACACTGCTGTCCTATGACATCTTGGCAGTCACTATTCTTGATGAGTCTGTCTTGCTCCAGGTAACAATTTTTTTGTTGTTGTTTGTTTGTTTTTGAGGGCAGAAGTGCTACCTTCTTCAGGGTTTGGCAGATAAGTTTTGGCACAACCATTTTTTTTTCATGTTTCTTTCTGCCACTATTTTTTTTTTTTACAGGGACAAAGAGAGAGAGTCAGAGAGAGGGATATATAGGGACATACAGACAGGAGCGGAGAGAGGTGAGAAGCATCAATCATTAGCTTTTCGTTGCCGTCGCAACACCTTAGTTGTTCATTGATTACTTTCTCACATGTGCCTTGACAGCGTGCCTTCAGCAGACCGAGCCACCCCTTGCTGGAGCCAGTGACCTTGGGTCCAAGCTGACGAGCTTTTGCTCAAGCCAGATGGGCCCGTGCTCAAGCTGGCAAGCTCAGGGTTTTGAACCTGGGTCTTCCGTATCCCAGTCCGACGCTCTATCCACTGTACCACCGCGTCGTCAGGCGGCACAACCATTTTTTAAAACAGCACCATTTACTTTTCCAAGGTCTTTGCACTGGGCAGCTTCTTTAAGCCTCGCAAGAGCCCAGGAAGGGAAGTACTCAGTCAGCCCATTTTACGGATGAGGAGACAGGGACTGGGCACCTTGTACACGTTTCCTGTGGCTGCCAGCACAAGTTGCCACTGTCCGGAGGCTTAAAGCAACGCAGATTTGTCCTTTTATGGCTCTGGAGGTCAGGACTCCAAAACCAGTCTCACTGGGCTAGGCTAAAGTCAAGGTGCTGACCAGGCTGGTTCCCTCTGAAGGCTCCAGGGGAGCACCGGGGTCCTCGTCTTTCTGGATTGTGGGGGCTGCCTGTGTCCCTCGCTCGGAGCCCGTCCTCACGTCACTGCAGCCACTTGCTCCCATCATGGCCTCTCCTTCTCTCCTGTGTCCACCCTCCCTCTGCCTCTCTCTTGTAAGGACACATGTGGTGACGTGTGGGGCCCACCAGATAAGCCGGGAGAAGCTCCCCCACTCAAGAGCCTTACCTTAACCGCATCTGCAAAGTCCCTTTGCCAACAAAGCTCACGTTCCTGGGTTCTGGGGATTGGGAATGGGCGTCTTTGGGGGCCACTCTTCAGCTAACACAGAAGTGCCCCGGAGTGGCAGAGCTGAGACTCCAACCCAAGAGTGTCCTAGGAGCCAGGGGGTCTGGCTCCCAATATCAGGGCCACGGTGCCCCCTGCTCAGGAGGGCTGCTGACTGGCTGACAACCTGGGGCAAAGCATCCCAGGCAGAAGGAAGGTGGCCCAGCATGTGGGCAGGGAGGCAGAGGCCGTGTGTGTGAGGAAAGTCCACCCCACTCTGTGGGAGGAGGAGGAGGACACATGTTACCTGACCCTGATGAGGCATTTCTGGTCCACAGCCCATCATGCAGGAAGCAGTGGCCAGGAAGGCCCCCCAGAGTGCCGGCGCACCTGTCCCTCATACCTTCTCCCCATCTCCACACCTTTGGAGGGAACAGAGGGAAGGGGAGGTGGGTGTGGTGGGAGAGGAGATGGAGAGGGAGGGAGAGGGAGGGAGAGGGAGTCTGGGAGGTCTAGAAGAATCGCCATAGTAACAGGAGCCTGCTCTGCTTTGAGGCTGAACTGCCCCTGGGGAAGGAGATAAAATGTTTTCTATCGATCTCTGTGGGGAAAGTCATTGGTGATAAGCTCCGTCAGCCAAATCAAGGCTGGAGGGGTCTGGCTGGTGGGAGTATGCACGGCCGCTCACCGAGTAGGGTCAGATGGGGAGGTGACCACACAGCCAGAGTGCTGGGCAGGGAGCCACGTCCACCTGCTTTGGCCTTGATCCCTCCTTCTGCTCAGCCGGGCAGTTTACACCTGGGGAGTGGTGATGAGTCAGGGATGTCAGGGATGGGGAGGTGGGAGGGGTAAGGAGCTAGGATCCGTTGGAGGGCTGGAGATTGTGACGTGTTCTCTGCACCTGGAGATTCAGCCACGGGAAGCTTGTCCTTTCTTCTTCCAGGGTATAGGTGAGATTAGCCAGGAGCCCACTGGCAGCTCTGGGTTGGGGAAGGGCTTGGCAGTCTCGGGTGGGGACAGATACTCCCGATGCTGGCAGGGCCAGGCCCACTGTCCAGAGTGTCCCTGGACCAAAAGCAGCTGCAGCTCAGGGGCCACCTACACCCTTGCATGTGTGTCCGTGCGCCGCTGCTGTGCATGCGGGCTGCCAGGTTTCTCGGTCCTGCGTGTGCAGGTGCGCACGGGTCACCTGTCTCTGCCAGTCTCCACGCGTGTCCACCTGTGTCTACGTGCTTCCTCCTCCACTGCACGGGTGCTGGAGCCCGCAATGCGCCAGGTGCTGGGCTGGGCAGGGGCGCAATAGTGACCGCAGCGGGCACCAATCAATCCACACTCCTCACTGAGTCAACATCTGAGGGTGGAGGGAAACAGGCAAAACAGAAAAGTAAACACGCAAGCTGTGGAAAGTGATGTGTTGTGCGAGTGCGGGAGGGGTCCGGGCACGGGGTCCAGGCATGGGAGGGAGGGTGGGTGTGTATGTCTGCACCCAAGGGCGTGGCATGTGCTTGTCTGTCTGCGGGTGCCCTCAGAGTGGAAGGCCAGGGTCTCGGGTCTGTGGGCTGGAGCCCCATCCAGTCTCACAGTGTGCCCAGCTTCCAGCACTGTCCCTCGGGCCCTCTTGCTGTCTCGGGTGCCAGGCACAAGGACGCTCTCAGACAAGCAGATCCCCGCCCATCGCCCCGCTGCTCCCTAGGGCCTGCGGGTGGGACGGGGTGGGACGCAGGCGAAGGAGAAAGGAAACAGGAAAAGGGAGACTGTGACAAGCTCATAGGAAACACTGATTGGGTGAAGAGGAGCCCTGTAGAACCAACATCTCCCCGGGGACCACCTGTTGTTGGGGTTCATCCTGGAGCCTCTGAGAGGAGGAACCTGCCCAACAGCAGAAACCCCGGCTTCCACACCCCAGGTCACCTCCTCCTGGAAGTCAGAAGGAATCCCGTCGGTCCATTTAGCTCTCCGCTTTCCCACGTCCCCCAAATGCTTCCGTCTTCTAAGGCCAGTGCAAACCCCGGCTTCAGGGAGTCTGATGAGACAACCAGGTGAGTTCTGCCACCTCTTGCTGTGTGATCTAGGGCAAGTCACTTCACTTCTCTGAGCCAGCACTTCCTGTCTCTGTCACATGGAGCTGATGGCTGCTGTTCCTGGTGGGGGGGAGGGGAACAGTGGGAGATGGAGGGAGACACTGTCTGGCCAGCCCCCCCCCCCCCACTCAGCGCCTGGGTCACGGATGCCTTCCGCCTCGTTCCTTTCTTTGTCTCCCCCTGGGAACCCAGTCTTCTGTCCTCATACTCCTCACTCTGCTTCTCTGAGTTCCAGTTCCCCGACCACAGGCAGGCCTGCCCACAAGGCCCACAGTGTCAGCACCAAGCCAGCCAGGGTCTCCAAGGTCCGTCGCTCTGCAGGACCCCAGCCCATCTCCATGCTGCTCAGAGCCACAGCTGGCGCTGGGAGCTGGCTGCAGAGAGGGGTGTCTCCAGCTCAGATCCCCTGTGACTCACTGTGGCAGTCTGAAAACGGCCCCAGGAGAGATACACGTCCCAACCTCTGGAACTTGTGGATGTCCCTTCTATGGCAAAAAGGGGCCATGTGACCGCAGAGGCAGGGAGACTGGAGTGATACAGCCCCCAGCCTAGGAGGGCCACAGTCACCAGCCGCTGGAAAAGGTTTGGGGGGCAGACTCTTCCCCCAGAGCCTCCAGCGGGAGTGCCGCTCTGCTGACACCCTAACTTCAGCCCAAGGATTCTGATTTTGGGACTTCTGGCAGCCGGAACTGTGAGAGAGTAAACGTCTGTTGTTTCAAGCCAGCAAATTTGTTACAGCGACCACAGGAAACAAATACACTTAAATTTGAGGGTCCTTTAGCTACTTTCCTGGCACGACACTCTGAGGCAGGCTGAGAGGAGGGAGGTGGCAAGGGTCCAGATGGTGGGACGTGTTCTGTGAACTTCTGCACTGGCCAAGGATCCCCCCTGCCACGGGTGCCAGGAACAGCACCTAAGCTGGACTGGCCTGACCCAGCTCTGTCTGGTCTCCCCAAGGCTCCTTCACGTGTCAGAGAGGAGCTGAGATCTTCCCTGGAGAAGGCCACAGATTCCCTTCAGAGCTCAGACACCAGGGGACACAGAAAAGAAAGTTGTCACCTGCTGAAGCATGCTGGGAGCTTGGAGGAGAAAGCCCGCAGTGCAGGAGGCAGCTGCCTGTGTGTCTACACGCACCTCTGTGTGTGTCGGGGGGCGAGTTTGGCCCATGCACATATGGTGGGTTGGGAGGTCTCAGGTGTGCAGCACTCCCACGCTGGTAGAAACCGTCTGTGTGCACCTGGCACAGATCCAGCTGAAAACCCCCATGTGCCGGAAACAGCTGCTTCCTTATTTTCTTTCTATCAACTTAAGTTCTATTCTAAGCCACCACCATCGTGCAGGCTGGTGGGGAAGTTGGATGTCAGTTATTACTGGGGTTATCTTTTCCCTCCAAAGTGATGCAAAGGTCCTGGGGCCACTTTGAGTCTGGCCAGGCTGTGAGGCAGGGCAGGTGACCATCTCTTCCCAGCTCAATGAAGTACCGGAAAAACTCCCTTCACAAGGAAAAGCAAGGGGTCAGCCTGTCGGGAATTGGACTGTGCAGGGTAGAGATGGGTGAGAAATAGATAGAACAAAATCCAAATTAGTACCAGGTATTTATCTAGAACTCTAGAGTTTGCGCTGCTCAATCTAGGTGTCACTAGCCACATGTGGCTCTTCGAATTTCAAATTAAAATGAGATAAGTTTTAATATAGTTCTTCAGTCACACAAGCCACAATTCAAGTTTTCAATAGCCGTGCGTGGGACATCACAGAAGTTCTACCACTGACTCGAGTGGGACACTCCTGAAAGGGGAGCCTGCCCGTTTTACAGAGGGGAATCTAGTACCAGACACAGAGGAGGACTTGCTGAAGGCTACTCATGGCAGCTGGAACCTTCGAGCGCCACAAGACTGACTGTGTCTGGCTCAGTCTCCATCGGCAACCCCCGGGGGCTGCCGGGCAGAGTGGGTGTGGCCAGTGGCGGAGACTGAGTGATCACTGCTTCGTCCTCTGCCTCCTTAGGGGTCAGTAGCTTTGGGAGAAAGGTCCTGCCGCCCCTTGTTCAGAGGTAGAGCCTTCTGAGCTCAGCTTGCCAAGGGTCTGTGTGACTCCAGCCCGGCATCAGTCTTGATATTTCATTTCTTTGTGACTCAGTTTCTCCCACTCATGGGTTGGAGGCTGTAGCAACCCCGTAGGGCTACAGCATGATCTCTGTAGGTCACTCCTTTGGGGCCACCCCGGACCAGGTAAAGCTGATCTGAGAATAACATGAACACAGAGCAAAGGGAAGCCCCGAGTGAGCTTCTAGATGAAATCTGAGAGCTGACTCCAGCCGTTCCTGAATCTCGTTATGTATGTCCCAGTTATGTCCACCAGTAATTTTATTTTTGTCGTCTGCAGCTCAAAGACTAACGTGAAAGCATCTCATCCAACCCTTTGCCCCCTGGTCCCCTGAGGATCCTTCGCCATAACAACTGGAAGTCTCTGCTCGAATGCCACTCACGATGGGGATCGTACTACCTCATAAAGGCAGTGGTTCTCATTCATTTTGAAGTTGGGGCGCATTTAAAATCCTATAAATAATTGTAGGCGCATTATGTAAAAATTTCTGAGAAATGTGTTATAATAATTAAGTCAAATATTAAAGAAAAAATATATATAAAGTCCAAGTGTGCTTTTATGGTAATTAAACGAAATAAATACAACAAAATTAAATTTATTCTGACATTAAAAAATATTTTTATGTTACATTCTTTTTTGAGTTATGCTTTTTGGAATTTGTAAAAAAGAGGGGTTAAAAATAATAAAATGACAAAAAAGTTATCTTTTTATATATATAGATATGTTCTTAGTAAAATTTAGTAAATTCGGCAGGTCCCAGTGTGAATGTGTTAAGTTTTTTCATTCTTGTGTTTATGAGAAACAAGAGCCTGATGTGTCCTAGCGATTTCTTCAATGTTTGGGCATATATTTGAAAGGCAAACTCTCAGTTCCTCGTCAATACATTGAAGAATTCCTCTCTTTACTCTTAGTTGTGTTGAGTGCAGAAAACCCCCACCATACAGATCATCTTAACTTTATACCAAACATAGGATAGAAGAAACTTGCCTCTGGTCTTCCCGGGGAACATGGGGGGTGGTGTAAACAATCCAGTACCACAGTTTAACAGCCTTTTGCAACCTAATCAGGCAAGTGAGGTGGGACTTGGGCAGACTGTCAGTTTACAGCCAATTCCCCACACTTCTGTCCCCCCAAAATCTAAACTCCAAAAACCCTGTTGGTTTTTTTGTTCCCAACAGGCACATATTTCTCTGGAACACCATAGGGGGCACCTGGAAATCTTCTAGGGCGCACCAGTGTGCCCTGGCGCACACTTTGAGAACCACTGTCATAAGGGAACTGCAAGGGACGAACCAACACTGGCACTTGTGAGAGCTGATCATTGATCGCCCTCCTCTGGAAAGGGTGTGTTCAGAAAGACAAGATGAGGGAGTGGCCAGGCTGCTTCTAAAGACTCTCTCCTGCTTCCAGGGCAGCACAGGGGCAGTGGGAAGAAGACCCTGTGTGGTCCGGCAGAACTAGAATCACGTTTCAGCCCTGCTGTGCAACCCTGAGCAATAGCCTTACCCTCTCTGAGCCTCGGTTTCACCAGCTGCAAAATGGGTTCTGCGGCAGCATTTACCGGGGTAAGGATATTATAAGGATCAGGGGAGAAAAACGTGTGTAAAGCGGTGGGTACACGGGCACCCAAGAGTGGGAGCTGCATTCCTTATGTGGGTGACAGCTGTGCATGGTCCACAAGTCTGAAAAGGTCTGCTCTGTGCCCATGAGCAGACGGCACGGGAGTTCTGTGGGGAGGCCCAGCTGCTTCTGCTCTGGGAAGCATCTTCTGTAAGCTATGACACACACCCCAGCTTGAATTCTTCCCCTGGCTGTGGTGCACAGCCCGAGATGCAGGAGCTGTCTGTTGTCATGGTGACAGAGGAGTCCTAGGCCTGTTGCTGTGGGTGTACCAGCCTGTGGTGTTGGTGCAGGGTGTGCGTGGTTTGTGCATGGAATTCCTGAGTGTGCATGTCCATGTACCTGTGAGCATGAGAAACTCCTGAGCGTGCAAGCCTGTGGGCCTGCGTATGGGTATGCGAACAGAATTCTTGCATGTGTGAGTCCGAGGGTGTCGGTGTTGTGGGTGACCCGCAGGTAGGCGACGTTTGAGTCGTGCGTGGTCCGTGTGTGGGTCAGCGGTATGTATAAAGTGTCTCTGGGCTGCTGCTGCTGGCCCTGAGGCGGGTGTGGAGAAGGGTGCCTCGGGCAGAAGGCGTGAGCTCACCTGTCCATTGCTCGGACCGTGCACCTTTCTGAGCCTCGGTCACCTCTTCCACAAGCACAGCAGACTGCAAGGGCCAGTCCCACCCGCTGTTTCCTGCGTGAGTGTCCTGGGGAGACAGCAGGGCCCACCTTTCGTCCTCAGCCATGTTCTTCCGGGCGGAGATGGACAACACCCAGGGAAGCAGATAAACCTACAGAGACGCCAGGTATGTGCTGCGAGGGGAAGCCTGGGTAGTCAGGGAAGTGACCTCTGAGCGGAGACCCAAAGGGAGGAGGGACAGAGTCACGGGAAAAACATTGCCAGCAGAGGGAACAGCCAGGGCAAAGGCCCCGAGGCAGGGCCAGAGGTCCGTGGGACAGCAGATGTGCTGAAGCAGCGTGGGCTTCACTGTGAGGAAACCTTCAGGTAACAGGTGGTGACGGGAGGGAGAAGGGGGGTGAGAGAGGAGAGACTAGAGCTGCCCACAGGTGCCAAGCAGGCGAGGGGACTCAGATGCTAAGAAGGAGGAAGGGGTGATCTTTGGCTGGGAAAGCCTGGTTGGTTTTTCCCGTTAGAAAGTCCCAGATAAGCCCAGAGACTGGTGTGGAAGACGCACGGGGGGCCCAAGAGGTGGGTGACCAAGGGTGTTGGTGGCAGCCAACGCCCCTCCCCTACTGTCCTGAGCAATTCTGCTCTGGTACTCCTGCACACAGTTGGTAAAAGAAACCTAGAACTCTCACACACAGCTGGATGATAAGCAGACAAAACTCAATCAAAATGAGCAAAAGAGCTGAGTGGACACTTCCTCCCAAAGAAGATGCACAGAGGGGTCAGTAAGCACAGGACAAGGTGCCCGGGGTCCTTAGTCATCAGTGAGATGCAGGCGGAAACCCGGTGAAGACGCCGCGGCACCCTCACTGAGATGCAAAGTGCACTACACCCCCCTATGGCGAGGGTAGGAACGGCGAGAGCCTGGAGCATTTCGGTGAGCATGAGAAATGGAACAGTCACTTTGAGAAACAGTTTGACATTTCTTTTTCTTTTTTTAACTTAGTTTTTTTTATTTTTTAATTAATTTATTTTTTTAAGTGAGAGGAGGGGACATAGTGAGACAGACTCCCACAGGTGCCCTGACTGGGATTCCCCTGGCAGTCCCCATCTGGGGCCGATGCTGGAATCAGCTCAGCCACTGGCTGTGAGAGGGGAAGAGAGAGAGGAAGGGGGAGAGAGAGGGGGAGAGAAGCAGATGGTTGCTTCTCATGTGTGCCCTGACAGTGGATCGAGTCCAGGCTGTCCACATGCCAGGCCAATGCTTTATCCACTGAGCCAACTGGCCAGAGCCTAATCTGCTTCTTTTCCATCTGTATGTCTTCGGTAAGGTGTCTGTTCAGATCTTTTGTCTATTTTTTAATTGATTCATTTTGTTGTTGTTGTTGAGTCTTAAGAGTTCTCTGTACTTTTAAATTATAGTCCTTTATCGGATATTTCTGTAGCAAATATTTCCTCCTAATCTGTGGCTTGTCTTCTCATTCTCTTGACATCTTTTGTAGAGTGGAAGTTTTCAATTTTAATGAAGTCCCACTGATCTATTCTTTTTTGTGATGGATGGTGCTTTTGGTGCTGTACCTAAAAAACTGATCAATCAACCTTTTGTTCTTGAAGGCTTAAAAGCCACTGAGGTTGTGGGAGTCGCTTGTTACCATAGCATAACCCTGCCTATCCTAATTAACGCCGTAATTAACAACAGAAATGTGGCTTGCCCTGCAGAATCAGAATGCAGACTGTCTGGGAGAGCTGTTGGTTCTGCTGCCATCAGGACAGTGAGAATCCGGACACACACACCCCCGCCCCCCGCCCTGGTAGCTAGATTGAGATATCACCACGCTAGCGATCTCTCAACACTAACAAGGGTGTGGTGTCTGCAGCTAGGGTAGAGGCCGCAGCCAGTGTCTGCCCAGTAAGGGGCACCCCCCTCCCTCACTTCCTCCTCCCTAGCCTTGCCAGTTCACGCATCAGATAGCCAGAGCCCATGTTGCATTCGGAACCTAGCTGCAAGGGATCCGGGAATATAGTCTCAGCTTTCCAGCCTCGCCGTACGTACAGGGAGGCAGAGGGGAAGGAGGTGGGAGTGGGTGCTGAGGGCATTCAACTGTGCTCAATACAGTGAGGGTTGGGGAGGGAGAGCCCAACTGCCCAACAAAGATAGGCAGAGAATGAATCTGGGAGGGACCAGCAGGAAGGGAAGAGGAGGCTCGGAGTGGCAGAGAGGCGAGTTGGGGGTGGGGTGAGAAAAAGAGGGGGAATGTATTAGAGTTTGATCCTGCTCTAGTCAAGATTGAACAGTGTTTCCCAAAATTTGTGTCCACCTGGCTCCTCAGAATGTAACCTTGCCCGGGCTGGGTAGCTCCGTTAGTTAGAGCATCGTCCTTGATACACACCAAGGTTGTGGGTCTGATCCCCAGTCAGGACACAAGGATCAGTGAATAAATGCATAGGTAAGTGGGACAACAAACGATGTCTCTTTCTCTCTAAAAAATATATATATATATATATATATATATATATATATATATATATATATATATATATATATATATATATATATATCAATAAATAGAAGTAAATTTTAAATGTAACCTAATTTGGAAATAGGGTCTTTGAAGATGCAGTTAGTGAGGGATCTCAAGGTGAAATCCTTCTGGATTTAGGGTGAGTCCTAAATCTAATGTCTGGTACCCATATAAGGAGAGGAGAGGAGAGGACACAGAGACACAGGGAAGAAGACCATGTAGAGTCAGAGGGGAGACCCTGGAGGAATTGTCCCTGAACTAAGGAATGCCATATGCCTGATCAGTGGTGCTGCAGTGGATAGAGCATCGACCTGGGGTTCAGGTTTGAAACCCCAGGGTCGTCGGCTTGAGTGTGGGCTCACCCGGTTTGAGCCTGGGGGGTCATCAATATGATCCCATGGTCACTGGCTTGAAGCCCAAGGTCTCTGGCTTGAGCAAGGGGGTCCCTGGCTTTGCTGGAGCGATCAATGAACAACTAAAGTGTCGCAAGGACGAGTTGATACTTCTCATTTTTCTCCCCTCCTCTCTCTCTCAAATAAACAGAGAGAGAGAGAGAGAGAGAGAGAGAGAGAGAGAGAGAGAGAGGACAGCTCTGCCTTTGGCCTGGATGCTCGTGGGCACCTGGACGATTTCCTGTGCTGCCTGTGTTGCCTCCCTCTTACACCAGGTGGCACTGTTCGCCCGGTGTCCTGGTGTTGGGGCCGCGGTGACATTCCGTACACGTTGTTAAAAAGCACTGGCAACGGCAAAAAAATGGCCAAATTAAGAGTGGCCCGGCCTGACCTGTGGTGGCGCAGTGGATAAAGCCTCGACCTGGGAACACTGAGGTCGCCAGTTCAAATCCCTGCACTGGTCTGGTCAAGGCACATATGGGAGTTGATGCTTCCAGCTCCTCCCCCCTTTCTCTCTTTCTCTCTCTCTCTCTCTCTCTCTCTCTCTCTCTCTCTCTCTCTCTCTCTCTCGTCTCCTCTCTAAAATGAATAAATTAAAAAAAATATATATATATATATAAGAGTGGCCCGAGTCTGGAAATTCCTTGCAGAACACCAGCCACGAGCTCAGATGTGAGTGGACATCGTGCGGCCCGGTGAGAAGGGTCAGAACACACCTGCCTGCAGGCCAACCTCAGCCCTGACACCTGCTGGCCGCGGGACACGCGGGACACATACATCGCCTCGCAGCGTCTGTTCCCGACCTCCGTGCATCAGGAACGGGGAGCGTCCGGGGAAAATGCTCTTTTCAGGAGCTCAGCTGGTAGATCAAAGCTTCTGTGACACTACATACACCACCCTTTCGACTTAAGTTTGAGGCTCTCCTTCGGAAAATAAGGATGGGGGTGGAAAACCGCCGCTTTTTTTTTAACAAAGCCACGTGCTTTTCAACTCAGCAAGGTCTTCCGATCAGATCCAGGCGGAAAAGGCGAACCGCTACATGAACTCAACGCATTTGTTTGTAAGAATAATGGCTCATCGAGTCACGTTTTATACTAGAGCTGCCAGAGCTGCCGTCACGAATTGTCTCAGATCTCATCTCCGCTCTCTGGCATCTTTCCCTTAATGTCTATTTGGGATAAAAACTATATAAATGAATGTGCCATCAAATTAAGGGATGCGTTCCCCTTCATAGAAAAGTTAGTCAAATAAAATAAAAACTGCCATTTATTTGCAAAATATTAGGGCCTCGGAATGAAGGGGAGGGGAAATCAATTTAATGTTTGGGTCAGTAACCCCTTTTCTATTCAATCTGCCCCATCAACCCCGCTTACCCCAAACTGGAGAAAAAAAAAAAAAATCTGAAAAGTAGTTTTTTTTTTTACCAATATATGAAATCACACAGAATACTTGCCATGTAAATCTTTACCAATTTATATACTTAAAAGTAAATTTTCTGTTGCTCCCATTTTAATATGTGTTTCATATACACTGCTTACAAAAATTAGGGAATATTTCAAAATGAATACGAGGCGATAAAATATCCCCTAATTCTCTGTGAGCAGTATAAATAAAGTATTTTAAACAATACTCTGATACAACAGTCTTATTGTTTTATTCTGTAGTCATCACAGAATAAGAAAAATTTAGATTTCTATTGATGTTAAAGCACATTTCTATTTCTAGTAGCTTTTAAAAATTTACATACTGAATATATATTTTATAAAAAAATAAAACAGCCTGACCTGTGGTGGCGCAGTGGATAAAGCGTCGACCTGGGAACACTGAGGTCGCCAGTTCAAAACGCTGCACTGGTCTGGTCAAGGCACATATGGGAGTTGAGCTTCCAGCTCCTCCCCCCTTTCTCTCTTTCTCTCTCTCTCTCTCTCTCTCTCTCTCTCTCTCACTCTGTCTCCTCTCTAAAATGAATAAAATTAAAAAAAAATTTTTTAAAAAAACTTAAAAAATAAATAAATAAAAATAAAAAAATAAAAATAAAACAGATACTTCTAACTCCTTAGGTTCCTTTTAACCCCCTTGTGGATTGAAACGTTCTAAGAAAAGTCTTATGAGGATGAGATGGAGAGGAAGAACAGGTTCTGATTTTTATTTTTTATGAAATTTTAATTTACTTTTCCAGCATTTCCAAAGGATAATTACTTTTATTTATTTATTTATTTTAAGTGAGAGGAGGGGAGACTGAGAGACTGACTCCCACATGCGCCCCAGCTGGGATCTACCCAGGAACCCCATAGCCTGCTCACTCCAGACAGCAGACATCCCTGAGTTTTGGGCTGGGCCCAGGTGTGGGCAGGCCAGTCAGCATTCACTGGGAATGAATGTTCCATTTGGCCAGCCTTGCCCTGTCCCTGCCGCCGGACTCTGGCCTCCATCTGGGGCTGGACCCTGCCAGGGGAGCAGGGCTTGGACTTGCTGGCCGCCCACCCTCCTCTCTGGCCACTCTCCGCCTGTCTCATGGCCCCACTGCCTGCTGCTCTGGGCTCGTCTGTGTTTCTCAGAGGACTTTGGTTCCTGCCCCAGCTGGGGACTCTCTGTCCCTTCCAGCCACCCCAACAGGTCCGCCCTTAGATCCCACCTTGCAGAGGAAGAAACTGAGGTTCACAGAAGTGAAGGGATTTGCCCAAGGTCCCCCAGTTAGTCCGTGGCAGAGCTGAGGTTCACACCCAGGCCTGCGGCTCTCCTGGCCTGCGCCGTGAAGTTACTCGGGGGCAGGTTGTATGTGATCAGTTCCAGAGGGCACTGCCCATCTCAGATCCCTGGCGTGCGGGGCACAACCTGCACGGCCAGCCGGACACGGCAGCCCGGGAGGTTCTGTGCGCTGGCCCCAAGGCCGAGGGGGGCAGGGGGGGCGGCTGCCTGACCCGAGAGGAACCAGGTGCTGATAGCCTGGTGGGAGCCCCCACTGCCCCAAGAACAACGTGGCAATACCGCGCGGCTCACCCGCGGCGGGTGTGCGTGTACCAGCTGGATGCAATGTTGGAGGTGACATTTCCCGGGCCAAGCTTTTCTTCTTTGAAAAAATAAAAATAAAAAAAGCAGCACAGAATGCAGGGTGACTCCAGCAGCTATGTTTAAATGCCAGAGAGTTTACTTGACCTTCAGAGGCAGAGAAAACGGTCACGTTTTCTCACAGACATTCCCCATCTCTTCTCCAGGGAGCCCTTTGCTTACAAACAGCAATCCGGCAGTGGCCGTGACCGCCAGGCATCTGTGCAGGTTCCGTGCGCTCCCACTCGAGGGAGGATGCCAGTCCTGTCCGAGTCTGTGTGATGCACCCCTGCTGGGTTCACAGTGCTCAAGCTGTGCGCGGGCGGCTGTGTACGGCGGCCCGGAGCCCACAGACGTTCCCACGGCTGCCCAGATGAGTGAGTTCCCTGAGGCTTTGAGTGAGCTTACCTTCTTGTCGATACTTACCCCACTGAGCAGCAGAAATTGACCATTTGTTCCCACACAAAAGGACTAGGAAGCAGAAGGCCCCCTCCCAACCCCCCCCCCATGATGCTCACATCTCAGTGGGGGCCCAGGCGGGGCTTGTGTTAACAGTTTCTGCAAACACCTGACCTGGGGTGGTGCAGTGGATACAGCGTTGACCTGAGACGCTGAGGTCACTGGCTCAAAGCCTTGGGCTTGCCCGGTCAAGGCACATTCGACCAGCAACCAATGAACAAGGACAATTTCAGCTATGAGTTGATACTTCTCGCTCCCCTGCCCCTCTCTTTCCTCTCCCTGTAAAATCAATAAATAAAATCTTTAAAAAAATAGCCTGACCAAAAAAAAAAAAAAAAAAAAAAATAGCCTGACCAAGTGGTGGCACAGTGGGTAGAGCATCGGACTGCGATGCGGGAGACCCGGGTTCGAGACCCTGAGGTCGCCAGCTTGAGCGCAGGCCTATCTGGCTTGAGCAAAAGCTCACCAGCTTGGACCCAAGGTCGCTGGTTCCAGCAAGGGGTGGCTCGGTCTGCTGAAGGCCCGTGGTCAAGGCACATGTGAGAAAGCAATCAATGAACAACTAAGGTGTCGCAACGGCAACGAAAAACTAATGATTGATGCTTCTCACCTCTCTCCGTTCCTGTCTGTCTGTCCCTATCTATCCCTCTCTCTGACTCTCTCTCTGTCCCTATAAAAATAAAAAATAACTAAAATAAATAAAAAATCTTTAAAAAATAATAATTAAAAAAAACTCTCGAGTGGACGTTGGACTTATCTACTGCTGTGGCATCTTTCCCTCTTCCGGTCTCCTCCCACTTCACTTTGGTGTCACCATGGTCTCAGGTGCTCAGGCCCCAATCCCGGAGCCCTCCCTGACTCCTTGTGCTCCCCCACCTGCCACAGCCCAGGCACAGCCTGGTGGCACTGCCTTCAAGATTCACCTGGGCCGCCTGACCTGTGGTGGCGCAGTGGATAGAGAGTCGGACTGGGATGTGGAGGACCCAGGTTTGAAATCCTGAGGTCGCCAGCTTGAGCGGGGGCTCATCTGGTTTGAGCAAGGCTCACCAGCTTGAGCCCAAGGTTGCTGGCTTGAGCAAGGGGTCGCTGGCTCAGCTGGAGCCCCCTGGCCAAGGCACATATGAGAAAGCAATCAATGAACAACTAAGGAGCCGCAATGAAGAATTCATGCTTCTCATCTCTCTCCCTTCCTGTCTGTCTGTCCCTCCCTCTCTCTGTCTCTCTCCCTGTCACATATATATATGTCTGGGCCCTCTCCTTTGTCACCACCCACCTCCTGCTTGTCCTGGCCACCAGCATCCCTCACCTGACAGTGGCTCCAGCCTCCTCTGGCCTCACCACCTCCACCGTGTTGCACTGGACACTCCTTTCTGCTGCAGCCAGGAGGGCTGTTAGGATACTAAACCAAAAGAAGTCAGATACAAATGGCCACCTATTGTATATAGATTATATGAAGAAATATCCGGAGTAGGCAAATCCACAGACAGAAAACAGACAGGTGGTCACCAGGAGTTGGGCAGAAGCAGGGAGGGAGGGTGATTATTTCATGGGTTTGGGTTTCCTTTCGGAGGTCGCCGGTTCGAAACCCTGGGCTTGCCTGGTCGAGGCACACGTGGGAGTTGATGCTTCCTGTTCCTCCCCTCCTTCTCTCCCTCTCTCTCTCTCTCCTCTCTAAAATGAAAAAGGAGAGAGAAAGAGAGAGGCAGCAAAGAGAGCTGATTCCTAGTCCAGCTGCCTCTTTAAAGAGTGCCTTCATCAGTCCCACTCAAACAGTTTCAGCTTCCAGATTCTTTGCCACCCCGAGTAGGGAGGAGTTGGCAGACACATGGCATCTTTTAGTTGAGTACGTGCCTGAGCAAAGAAAGACCAGGGCCCTGTGAGTAAGAAAGAGGCGGGTTGTGATCCAGGGCCGTTGACGGGAGTGACCTGAGGCTTTGAGAGCCCCTCAGCCACCCTCTTCCTGACTGCTTTGCTGAGTGACACAGAGAGCCGCATCGTGCGCCGTGCGTTACCAACGAGCTGTGATGGTCTTACTGCCCGCCATTGGCTTTGCCTGGGGTCTTCTCAGTGGACCCAGTGGACTGCCCACTGCGTTTACAACACGTCCCCCTGTCGATTACACCAGTGGCTTGTGCTCATTGGCTTCAGGCTGACTGGTCAGTAGGTGTGAGCTCTGGCCCCACAGCTCATCGGTTGCGTGACCGTAGGCAGATAGATGCATGGCTGACTGCTTGTCAGTTTCTGTCCCCTCACCTATAAAACGGGTATCAGAGGACTTGCACCCCTACAAGGAGGGCTTACTTTGTGCCAGCCCTGTTCCGAGTGTTTTACGCCTATCACTAGGTTGAGTTTCCCAATGAGTCTCTGAGGTAGGTAAGTACCACCACCGTTCCCCCTAGGCAGAAGCAGGAAGGGAGGGCGATTATTATTATTATAGGGAATGGCATGCTGGGGGGGGGGGGACCAGATCTAGCCACAGAACTCACGTCCTGGACACCACTCCAGGTATTACTACCTGTAAAATGGGGATGATTACAGAACTTCCCTGGGCTGACTTGAGGATCCAGTAAGACACTGATGCCTGTGATGTGCTCCACTTAGTGCCCGGTGCTGGGCACACGTCGTCGGCTGTTCCTGCCCTGTTCCGAGCACCCTCCACCTCTCCCTGTTTCCCACATTTGGGTAAACATTGTCTGTCTGGGAGCACGTCCTCCCCCCTCTAATTTCAGGTCCACATTCTTGGGATTCTGGATGCTATATGTGAGCCTCGGTGGTGACGGGCAGCTCCCCAGAGAAGACCGGGGCTCTGGGGAGCTGTGACAGCGTCTCCAGTGGGAGTGGGTATAAATGCGGTGTTTGTTTCTTCAGAAACCACTGACCCAGTGACTGTCCTTTCCACCTCCAAGGGACAGAGTCCAGCACTGTCAGAGTGACCAGGGATGACCAGACCTGATGGCCCTCGTGGTTCTAGGAGAGGGGACTTCCTGGCAACAACTCCAGAAATGAGGGCTGAAACTGGAGACAGACGCCGCAGACCTGTTTCCTGACATCAGTTTGCTTCGTGCTAACAAAACCTCGGCTGGTTTTTGAATCAATGTTCTAAGGCAGTCAGGACCATTTTGTTAACAATTTTTTTTATACTTTTTTTTTTACCATTTTATTTTATTTTATTTTTTTATTTTATTCATTTTAGAGGGGAGACACAGAGAGAGAGAGAGAGGGAGAGAGAGAGAGAAAGAGAGAGAGAAAGGGGGGAGGAGCTGGAAGCGTCAACTCCCATATGTGCCTTGACCAGACCAGTGCAGGGTTTTGAACTGGCGACCTCAGTGTTCCCAGGTCGACGCTTTACCCACTGCGCCACCACAGGTCAGGCTTTGTTAACAAATTTCTCAGCCTCTCATGCTGGTCATATAACCCAGTTCTGGCCAGTCAGTCCTAAAAGTCGAAGTCTGCTGGGGGACATTTCTGGGAAAGCTTCTGCTCTCCGGATGAAAAGAGACAGGGGACACATGAAGCCAGCGTGGCCCTCGACCTTTCCCTTACCTTTCGTCTTTCTTGAACCCAAGTGTGATGGCTAGAGCTGTGGCCGCCATCTTGTGACCATGAGGGCAAGGCCTGAGGAGAAACGGTCAGTTCTATGAGGGACAGTGGAGTCAGGGTCCCTGACGCTAGCAACTGCCTGCCTCTAGTTGTGTTACGTGAATAAAAGACCCCCCTATCTGTGTTCGTCTCTGTTGGTTGGATTTTGTGTTTCTTTTTGCTGGTGAATGTGTTCCTGATATAGACAGAAAGGCAGAGGGGTGGGCTAGGCCAGCCAGGGAGGGACATTGCATGCTCAGAGACACCCACAAACAGCTCCTCATGACTGCGGTGTGCTGAAGCTTTCGCTGGACGTTGGTGACATCCAGCAAGCAGACAACAGATCCTCCCCCACACGGGTTCACAGTCCACTAAGAGATGACACAGATTGTGTAACTGGTGAAAACTGTTGCTCAACTCTCAGGGTGAAAAAGAAAATCTCTTTACTCTTAAAAATTGGATGAAACCCTAATCGAGGGCCAGGGTGCCAAGGTTGGCAAAACCCGCAAACGCATGATGGGGAAGCATGGAATTATTCAGGATCCACGGGGATCACAGGGCTGGGACAGCCCTGGAAACTTGAGACCTTTGTCTCCCCCCGTTGATGGTCTTCCTGGGCCAGTCTGGTTCCCGTTAAATGATGTTAGCTTCTAAAACAAGTAAGCCCCCAAATCTCAGGGTGCAACACAATGAAGATTTACTTCTTGTTCATGTCACAGTCTGACGTGGGCTGGTGGCGGCCAGCGGCCCAGGTCTGCTTTGCACAGTCATTCACGGATGTAGGCCCCTTCCATCCTGTGGCTCTGCCTTCCTCTGTGTCTTCAGGGTCCTCTTATTCACTGGGGAGATCCGGGAAGAGATGGGAGGGTCTTGTGGGCCAGACTCCAATGTGGTGACATCACTTCCTCTCACATCCCATTGGCTGGAACTCAGTCACATGGCCACACCTCACTTCAAGGAGGGCTGAAGATGGAGTCCTGTTGTGTGCCCAGAAAAAAAGATGAGTATCCATTTGTGGACACCCGTTGGCTCTCAGAGGTGGTGGACAGCAGGCTCCCTTCCTCGTCTCTCCAAGGCCCTATCTATAGCGGCTCCTGCTCACAAACCAGCCAGCCAGTGGCCTGGATCTCCCCAACTTAAATACCTGAGCTTCGGCCATCTCCAGGAAGCCCACCTAACTCAGGTAGTGCCCCGCCCCCAACACACACACATACACACCCCTGTATTTACACCCAGGGTCAGGGCAAGCTTTCTCAACCTCAGCACCATTATATTGTGGGCTGGATAATTCTAGATTGTGCAGCTGTCCTGCACACTGTAGCATCCCTGGCTTCTACCCACCAGATGTCCGCGGTGCCTTCCAGCTGTGACAACCAATTATGCCAACCGACATTGCCAATGGCAATGTATGTATGTGGTAGGCACGTGTGTGGCAAACGTCGCCTCTGCTTGAGAACACTGGATCAGCAGATGCCAGAGCTTCATATAGGGAAGGCTGCTAGTCCGTGAAGCACTCAGTGCTCCATCCTTCACGCCCACTACTCCTTGAACCAGTAGATGGTAAATGCCATCTTCTCCTAGAGTCTAGTCACTGCCCCCCCACCCCATTGCTTGACTAGGATTGGTCACCTGACCCAACCCAGCCTGGTGTAGCACCCACACCCTCAGTCACCCTTCTTGGTCCATGAATGGACATCTGGTGCAGGTAAAGCCAACTGGACCTTGTCTCTGGGTTTGAAAAGAAATGCAGTGTGAGGTAGTTTGCTAGCTTAACACCACTGTATTTAACAGAACAAACTGCGGGGCTTCAACCCCTCAGAAGCTACTGATATTTGCTTCATGCCTCAGCATCCGATTTGGGCATATCAGATGCGACCTGGGAAAGAAGGCAGGTTCTGCAATCACCATTTCACTCAGGGAGACGTCGCCAGCAACACTGGGCTCCAAGCCAGTGGCCATTTCAATGACCCCACACTCAAGCCACCCACTCTGCAGTCAAGGTGGGGACCTCAGCATCCCAGGTCAACGCTCTGTCCACTGTGCCACCACCGGTGAGGCAAGGGGCACAATTTTTGCAAAGACCCTGTGGTGACTGTGTGCCTGGAGTGTTTCAGAGACAGCAAAAGGCCAGCAGGAAGGCAGGCGTTGTTGCACTGTGGAAGCAGAGGAGACAGAGAGGGCCTGCCAGCACCAATGTCCTTGCTGGTGTTCCTGGGGCCTTGGACGACTAGATCCAGGTAAGCCCATTCCTGAGCCCTCTTCCCAGCAATTGAGGTCCCTGGGGCTCCTTCCTAAGGCACAGGTGGGAGGGAGGATTGGCTCATCACAACAGTGCTGCCCTGCCCCACCTACCACCAAGGCTCCTTCTGAACCTGCCACTCTCTGGTTCCTGGGCCCTCCACCGGCAGGGTGCGGCCAGTCGGACTCCTAAATCTAGGAGTGGGGCGTTTGGCACTGTGGGCATCCTCCTGGTTATACAGAACTTCTGGTGACTCAGGGGAGGCTGTCTGGAGAGCAGCTCTGGCTACCAATCTTAGCTCCTCTTACCATGTCCTTCTGAGAATTTGGCAGGACCTCTGAAGTACCACCCAGCTGTCCTGGGCCCCAGTGCTGGGCTCGTCCTAAACACCAGTGTTCTCTGAGGATCTTGCATGTGATCTTAACAGTCTCCATTATATAGAAAGCAGGGAAACAACCCTTTATGAAGAACTGTGTACTGAGCACTTTTGTGCATATTAGTACCTCTAATCCTTACCACAGCTGTGCTCAAGAGATACTATTATACCTATTTTATGAACAGGAAATAGATTTGAGTTTTACCCAAAGCCACCCAATAAGCAAATGTTAATTCTAGTTAATCGAAGCTCATTTAAGTGATTGCTGGGAGCCACATAGCCAGATCCAGTATCACTGGCAGGGTGGGGGTAGGGGGGAGGAGTAGGAAGGTGATGAAGAAATGTAGAGATGACTTTTAGCTTTGATCTCCTCACAGCAAGGGTCAAACTCCTGACCAGAGAGGTTGGCCTGCATGTCGTCCCTGCAAGCTCTCTGGACCAGGTTTTTTATTTTATTTTATTCATTTTAGAGAGGAGACAGAGAGAGAGAGAGAGAGAGAGAGAGAGAGAGAGAGAGAGAAAGAGAGAAAGGGAGGAGGAGCTGGAAGCATCAACTCCCATATGTGCCTTGACCAGACCAGTGCAGGGTTTTGAACTGGTGACCTCATTGTTCCCAGGTCGACGCTTTATCCTCTGCCCCAAAGTATCTTCAGCAAGGGGCTTTTGATCTGAACAGCCCCCACCACGTTTGAAGCTCTGGCTGGGTACTTCCTTTTCACAGAGGGAGAGCGGTAGGGGGCAGGTTGGGGTGGAGGAAGCGATTCCTCTCGTTGCATCAGCTCTGCTTGTGACCTCTGATGTTTACCTTCCCTGCTGGCATATAAACCAAACACACAGAAACTCTGCTTCCTGGCTTAATAAAACAATAGGGGCGGCCAGGTAGGTCAGGAGAAAACTGGGGCTTCCGTGAAGTAGACGTGGGGATGGGGGTGGGGGGCCAGAGGCATGCTTCATAAGAGCCCCCACCCCTTCGGTTGGTCAGCTCCTCAGAACTGGCTCTGGTTCCTGCAGGCCCTGCCTGGACACCCTGAGGAGGACCTCCTGACCCTTGTGACACAGGTCAGTAGGCAAACCAGCCCTTGAGCACCTATTTAAGCAGTTCTTCCAGGGCTGTGTGGTGAGTGTTACCAATATATATTCCCCTTTTACTTCTGAAAAGGCTGAGAGCCACGGAGTTTGTGCATGCTCCAACCTAAGGATGGTGTGAAGGTTGGCCTATCTGTAAAGCAGTCAGTGGGCAGGGAAGCGGGGTGTGTGTGGGGGAGCATCCTGTGATTTGCTCAGCAAATACTCAAGACTGAGTCGGTACTTAGGCCCAAGGGGGAGGGCAGTGAGCAGCAGGTGGCCATTGCACACCTCAGGATTCGCAGCTGGCTGGGTGTAGGCATCTCTTGAATCTATTTCCCCATATACATATGCAACGCCCAGTCACAAAAGGTCCGTTTCCTGGGACCCAACCATCGGAAGTTCCATCTGCTTTTCTCAACTCCTTCCTTCTCCCTGTTCCTCCTCCACGGCTCATCCGCCGTTTGTGGATTCCGGAAGTGCTCCCTAATTCCGTCCTGTCTTCCCCAGCATTTGCACCAGCAGTAGTCCCTTGTCCTAGTCTGTCCTCCCCCACCTCACTTTGCATGTCTGGCACTTATCCCTTGGTATCATCTCACCCAGCCCCCGGTGTTTGTTTTTCCATCATTGTCCTTATCCAAGTGATTATCCTTCTTTGTTCACGTTTTGTCTCCTCTTTCCGTTAGGAGGCAGGGAGGGCCGCGACCTTGTGTCGCCGGCTCCTGTGTCGCACGCAGCACACAAGGTAGACTGTTCAGAAATAACCTGGGGAGGGGACGCGAGAATGAATGAGTGAAGGACGAAGGCGTGCAAGCAGTTGTCTCTGGCTGGGACAAAGGCCGTGGAGGCAGCGCGAGGGGCCCGGGGACCCGAGGAGAAGGCACCCCCGCTGCAGAATAGAGCGAGGGTTCAGCCCGCACCGGCTCTGGGCCAGCGTGGCTCTCGGAAGGGGGCGGGGGTCAGGGGACAGGGGGAGGTCCGAGCCCGGCCAAAGGCCAAGTCTGCGGGGGGTTGCGCAGGAAGCTACTTATATACCTACGACCCGCCGCCGCTGGCCTCTAGCCCCGCCGCCGCCAGCCAAGCTCAGGGACGCCAGGTCAGTTGGCGGGCCGAGTGCGGGAGCCGGGGTGGGGGACCGAAGGGACAAGGCGGAAGGCCGAATGCGAGCGGACACTGTCCGCGTCGGAACTGACAGACGCTGCCGCGTAGGACCCTGGGACTTGTAGTTCTCGGTTCCTTCGAGAGGCCGGCGGGCGAGCTCCGGGACAGTGGCGCGCCGTGGGGGTGAGGGGGGTTAGGAACTACATTTCCCAAAAGGCCAGGAGAAGTTGAGGGGGTCACCGGGAAAGCGCCCCGGCGGGCGGCGCTTCCCGAGCGCAATGGGGCCGGCCCTGGGGGCAGGTGGCTGCCGCGAGGCGCCCGCGTGGTCCCTGCAGAGGCGGTCCCCTGGTTGAGAGCACCTGGGGGCCCCGGGAACGCAAACCTATGAGCAGCTCGGTGGCTGGGCCCGACTGCTGCGGAGGCCTCGGCAACATCGACTTTAGGAAGGTACTGACCCGGTTAGGCCGCGGCGGGTGCGGGGAGAGGGATTCCGGCGGCCGGGCGCCGCCTCCAACGCCTGGTGGGCGGGTCCTCCGTTGCCAGGCAGCGGGGGCGGGGCGTAGCCAGGGGGCGAGGAGCGGGTGCTTGTGTGAGTGTGAGTGTGCGTGCGTGGGTGCACTTGGGATTGCGTGTGTCAGGGAAGGAGGAGCTCCTGAGGTTGTGTGTGTGTGTCTGCGTTTGAAATTTCGTAGTCAGGGACTGTGATGTGAGTCTGAGGTTGTGAGTGTGAGTCTCTGATTGTGTGAGTCTCTGAGGTTGTGAGTGTGAGTGTGAGGTTGTGTGTCTCTGAGATTGTGAGTGTGAGTCTGAGGTTGTGAGTCTCAAATTGTGAGTGTGAGTCTCTGTGTGTGTGAGTCTCTGAGGTTGTGAGTGTGAGTGTGAGGTTGTGTGTCTCAAATTGTGAGTGTGAGTCTCTGATTGTGTGTGTGAGTCTCTGAGATTGTGAGTTTGAGTCTCTGTGATTGTGTGTGTGAGTCTGAGGTTGTGTGTCTCTGAGATTGTGAGTGTGAGTCTCTGTGATTGTTTGTGTGAGTCTCAGATTGTGAGTGTGAGTCTCTGAGGTTGTATGTGTGAGTCTCTGAGGTTGTGAGTCTGAGACTGTGTGTGAGTCTCTGGGATTGTGTGGTCAGAGTTGCTCTTAGAGTGTGTTCTGGATCCTGTGTGTGAGTGTGTATGAGCAACATACAGATGTGAAGGAACATGTGTGAGTGTGAAGGAGGCATGTGTGTTTGGGAGTGTGGAAGGTGAAGCATGTTAATGTGTGGGACTGTGAGGGTCCTTAGCCAGCTGCAGAATGTGGCCCCCTTGGTCGGTGTGGTGAACATTTACAGCCTGTAAAACATTGTGCTGGGGTGGGATGGGACAGGCCCTGCTGTCTGGAGTCCAGCTGGCCTGAGGTGGCGGCCCCTTAGTGAGGTCATGGGCCAGAGAGTTCGCCTTTTCAGGGCATCTCTTCCCAGGACCCTAATTCCAAGGACTTCCTCTCTCCTGCGTCCTCCCTTCTACCAAAGTTTCCTCTTAGATTATTTTTTTTTATAAATTTATTTTATTTAGTTATTCATTTTTACAGAGAGAGGAGAGAGAGAAAGGAAGAGAGTGAAAGAGGGGTGAAGAGCAGGAAGCATCAACTTCCATATGTGTCCCGACCAGGCAAACCCAGGGCTTCGAACCGGCGACCTCAGCATTCAAGGTCGAGGCTTTTATCCACTGCGCCACCACAGGCCAGACCCTCTTAGATTTTTTATGTACTTTTTTCCATCAATCAGCCACTCTCCATGGAGCCATCAGATACATCTCTGCCTGAAGCAGCCTTTAATCTAGTTCATTCACTCCCTTTCATCATTCACTGTTACGGTGATCTTGACTGAGAACCTGGATGTCGGGTCAGCCTGCTGTCCCTGAGCTTTTGTTTTATCAGGGAGACAGACAGTAAGCCTGGAACAGCAAACGTTCTGAAGGGGATCAGATTGGCCAATGTCTTAGGGAGTAGCTGGTGGGAAGGTTAGGCGTAAAATTTCCAGATGTCTGGTATCCTGTCTGCGAGGAGGTGACCTAAGGCCTGAGCGCTAAGCCAGGGGGACCAGATGCTGTTGTGGAGGCATTGCAGGGCAGAGGACACAAGAGGAAGTACTTGCATACAGAAGGCTAGTATGTGGCCTGGAAGGAGTCAGGATGAGTGGAAGTGGATGGGTGGGAAGCAGAAGATAGGAAGATGTCTGTTACTAGAAGTACTAGTATTAGTATTAGTAAACTCTTCCTTAAGAATAACATGCAGTTAGATGAGTGACAGATCGTACGGGTATAGCTCAAGCATTTTCACAAAGTGGACATTCCCAGGTAATGATCATGGTGGATCATCAGCACTTCTGGGAGCTGCCCCTTGGAGGATGATTATATTAATGGAATTCTTAGAATCTTAATGTCCTGGCCAGTGGTTCAGTGGATAGGGTGTTGGCCTGGTGTATGGACATCCCAGGTTCAATTCCTGGTCAGGGCACGCAGGAGAAGCAACCATCTGCTTCTCTCCCCCTCCCTCTCTCCCTTCTCTACCTCTTCCCCTCCCACACCCTCTGTGAAAATAGCTTAGTTGGTCTGAACTGGTCAGCCTCAGGTGCTAAAATTAGCTTGATTTTCAAGCATTGGCCCCAGGCGGGGGTTGCTGGGTTGATCCTGGTTAGGGTGCACGTGGGAGTCTGGCTCATTATCTCCCCTCCTCTCACCTAAAAAAAAAAAAAAAAGAATCTTAAATTCTCAATGACCGTTAGAGACTCCGGATGCACATGGTCAGTGGTGGGATTCATGTTTTCTGGTGCGGCTAATCTCAGATGAAAGGGGCACATGCAATGCCAAGAAGGGATCCTCAGCATTGCCTGACTCCAGGTGGATTCTTCATGGATGAGTGGCTTCCTGTGAACTCTTCATGGATGAGTGGCTTCCTGTGAACTCTTCATGGATGAGTGGCTCCATGTGAACGAGTGGCTCACCGTCAACGTGAAGCGGGCGAAGCCTTCGAGCCACAGGGCAAAATGCAAGGGGGCAGTGGGCCGAGTGCAGGCCCAGCTGAAGGGTGAGGGTCCTCCTGCCCTTGGCCCACTGCCCCCTGAGCAAGACCTGTGTTAATAGACTTAGAAGCAGGAGTTGAGGACCAGCAATGCGTCGGGGGGAAGATGAACTCACTGTGTTCTTTCTCCCTATTTAGAGTCTCATGGGCCTGTGCAGTTGGACAGAAGCGGGACAGGGCACAGTGACCCTAGGGGACTTCTTTTCACTGCTGCCCTTGTTGGTACAGTTAAGCTTCCCGTTGCCAAGGGATGCACCTTCAAACAAACAAAAAAAATAAAACAACATACAACATTATGTATTTATGTTATGTGGTAGCTCTTCTCCCTCCTCAATCAAAAGCTCTGGTTCTAGAAGGTGTCAGTGTCTGGCCTGAGCCAGCTTCAGGGTGGTTCCTCAGCCCATGGCACCTGAGCTCAAGGTCTCAGTGTGCTGGCCCAGCGCTGTCCAGTAGGAAGATAATGTGTCACACTTATAATTTAAACTCAGCTTGTAGCCACATTTTAAAAACTAAAAAGAAATTGGTGAGATTGCTTCCTTTTTTTTTTTTTTTAGTGAGAAGTGGGGAGGCAGAGAGACAGACTCCCGCATGCGCCCGACTGGGATCCACCCGGCATGCCCACCAGGGGGTGATGCTCTGCCCATCTGGGATGTTGCTCTGTTGCAACAGGAGCCATTCTAGCACCTGAGGTGGAGGCCATGGAGCCGTCCTCTGCCCGGGCCAACTTTGCTCCAATGGAGCCTTGTCTGCGGGAGGGGAAGAGAGAGAGAGGGGGAAGGGGGAGGGGTGGAGAAGCAGATGGGCGCCTCTCCTCTGTGCCATGACTGGGAATCAAACCCAGGACTTCCACATGCCAGGCCGACCTACCACTGAGCTAACCAGCCAGGGCTACTACTTTTTTTTTTTTTTTACAGGGACAGAGAGAGTCAGAGAGAGGGACAGATAGGGACAGACAGACAGGAACGGAGAGAGATGAGAAGCATCAATCATTAGTTTTTCGTTGCGACACCTTAGTTGTTCATTGATTGCTTTCTCACATGTGCCTTGACCGCGGGCCTTCAGCAGACCGAGCGACCCCTTGCTGGAGCCAGCGACCTTGGGTCCAAGCACTCAAGCTGGAGAGCTCGGGGTCTCGAACTTGGGTCTTCCGCATCCCAGTCCGACTCTCTATCCACTGCGCCACTGCCTGCTCAGGCGACTACTACTTTTTTTTTAAAAACAAATTTTATTTAACCCAGTATATCAAAGATGGTATTTCACCGTGAGACACTTGATAACACCTCACGTGGCAAGCGGCTACTGTATCGCACTGAACCGTGCAGCTGTTGGATACAGTGCCCTTAACAGCTGTCTTCTGGGCTCGTTCCATTGGATGCAGAATCTTGGTTTTGCTTTTTACTTAAAAAAAAAAGAAAATCACCTGCTGGGGTGTGGAGTGGAGGTGCTGCAGCCTCACTGACCAAGGCTTTTCCCTGTCCTTACGGTGGGATTCCAGAGCCTCCTCTTCAGTGTGGCAGCAGCATGAAGCAAGCTGACTGGTGGGTGGATGGGAGCAGGGACTGCCAACTTGCTGTCCATGGGCAGGAGCACCTCCAGGACTCAGGCGACTGCTCCAGTGGGGCCTGGGGGGTACTGGGGGGGTGCTGGTTTCTTGGAGGACCCAGGCTGGCAGGGCACAGTGAAGGTAGGAGGTCCCTTTTCCGTGTGGACTCCCCTGCTCTCATGAGCAGATGGGTGCTGTCACTCAGGGTAAGTGTCAAGAGGTGCTCTTCAGTTTCTTGATCTGTGAAATGGGGATACAGATGGGCTCTGGCGAGGACCAAAATGAGATAAGTCTGCAGAGGAGCTTTATAAATGGTCACGTGCATACCACCGGTGGGTGGTCTTCAGAAGGCAGAGACCCTGTGTTCTGGAGGCTTTGAGGACACCTGTGCCGTGGAGGTTGATGGTAGCAAAATGTCTGTGGCAGAGAGGGCGTATCTTGATTGCCTTTCAGGACATGATGTTTACTGCTATACAAAATTGTTTTTTGTTTTCTTTGTGTGTGTGTGTGACAGAGAGAGACAGAAAGAGTGACAGATAGGGACAGACAGACAGGAAAGGAGAGAGATGAGAAGCATCAATTCTTTGTTGTGACACATAAGTTGTTCATTGATTGCTTTCTCACATGTGCCTTGACTGGGGGGCTCCAGCAGACCGAGTGACCCCTTGCTCAAGCCAGCGACCTTGGGCTCAAGCTGGTGAGCGTTGCTCAAACCAGATGAGCCCACACTCAAGTTGGTGACCTTGGGGTTTTGAACCTGGGTCCTCCGCATCCCAGTCCGATGCTCCATCCACTGCGCCACCCCCTGGTCAGGCTACAAAACTGTTTTTAAAAATCTGTCAGTGTTGCCTGACCAGTGGTGGCGCAGTGGCTGGAGCAGTGACCTGGGATTCTGAGGTCCTAGGTTCGAAACCCCGAGGTCACCGGCTTGAGTGTAGGCTCATCAGGCTTGAGCGTGGGATCTCTCTATTTTCCTGTTTTCAATTTGATTGATGTGGGGAGTCTTTTATCTTTTCCTTCTTTATGCTTTGAGCTTAATTTACCCCCACTATCTCTTAACTTCTTTAGGACGAAGCTTCTGTTACTGACTTGAGACTTTTCTTCTTCATTAATACAGGCCGTCCGCTTGCCTCTTAGCCTCGTATTCCACGATTTCTGAGATGTTGCCTTTTCCTTTTCAGTCAGTTCACAATACTTTAAAATTTCCCCTTCAGACTTCCTCTTGACCTGTGCGGATCATTACACTTTAACAAGGTATCTTTCTGTTATTGATTTCCAGTGTAATTCTGTTACGGTGTTTTATAACTTGCTTCTGTTGCTTTCTTCTTCTTTGCAATTTAACGTTTGTTTTATGGCCCAGAATGTGCTCTAGCTTGGTACATGTTCCATGGGCATCCGAGAAGAATGCGCCTTCTGTTATTGTGGGGTGTTCTGTAAACATAAGGTAGTGCAAGTGGGTGGTGGTGGTACTCGGGTCATGCCTTTCTTTTCAATCAGTCACTGAGAGAGGAGTGTCCATCCAGGTCTCCAACTGTAATTGTGAATTTGACTTTCTCACTTCTTAGTTCTGTCAGTTTTTAAATCTGAAAAATGGGCACGCCACACAGGGTCATTGCAAGGACTGAATAACATAGTTGCAATAGCTAACTAACACCTATCAAGTTCCTCTAAGTGCCAGACCCTGTGCTGAGTGCTTTCCTTATGATTTAATCCTCCGAATGGTCCCACGGTCCCACGGAGGAGGCGCCACTGTTATTCAAAGTTTACCGAGGGCACGTGACATGCCCACGTTTACAGAGAGTGTCAAGTGTTGGCCAAGTCTGGGGCAAGCTTTGTTTCGGGACTGCTCTCTGCCCTGCTTTATGAAAGCCTTTTGGCAGGGCTTGGCACCCGGTAACTTCCCGGGGAAGGTCAGCCGGCTTGTTGTTATTCTTGCCTTTAGCACATAAGCATGTCTTTGAATAAATACAGCACAGTAGTGCCAACTGAAGGGGGTCTGTTGGGACCCTTGAGGGTGACTTTGAGGGAAAGAGGTGTGCAGTTCACAGTCATACGGAGGAGAAGAGAGCGGGAACCCCCGGGGAAGAAGATGAGGCCCAGTCACAGGATCCGCTCCCAGGACGGTGGCTCACTTTGGCCGCCTCACTCCGTTAGGGGCATGGGAACCATCTGAGCCTTTTGCCCGCAGCCCTGGACGCAGTTGTTGAATGAGGAAGAATGAACAAACATCTTTCCCTGTCCTGAAGGGATTTACGGGTTTAGGGGATTAGAGCAGCTGCTGGCCATTTCTTTTTATTGTGGGATTTGGAAACATGTCAAAGTCATGTTTTTTCCAGAAAGTGTCTGTAGCTGATCACTGTCACATGGTGACATTTCAACAAGCTTCCTGCCTTAAGATGGTTTGCACCTGACCTGGGGTGGCACCGTGGATAAAGCGTTGACCCGGAATGCTGAGGTGACCGATTCAAAACCCCGGGCTTGCCCTGGTCAAGGCACGTACGGGAAGTAACTACTACGAGTTGATGCTTCCCTCTTCTCACCCACCAGCTCTCTCTCTCTCTCTCTCTCTCTCTCTCTTCAATAAATAAAATCTCAAAACAAAAAACGATGGTGTTCAGGGCTTGCTTATCCTTCCATGTCAGCACGGGCCAGTGTCTTCTCTCCGGTGGTTCCTTAGGTCACATGTGTTCCCAGTAGACCCTTCCAGAAAGAGAGGTGAGGTGTCCGTCTGTAATCGTTAGCGTTAAGCAAACAGGGAGGGCACAGCTAGAAGCTCCCTCCGAACCTCGTGCTTTCACACCTGTTCTCCCCTCTGTCCAGGATGCAGCCTTGCAGGGGCGGTCGGGGGAGCGACCGGCTTTACCACACTTCTACCACAGAGGAGCCCTGCGCTGAGACGGGTCACGGGAGGCCTGCTTGTATCTCTCTTGGAGGCTGGCAGTTCCCTGATTCCAGCCTATGCTGTGGGCTGATGACTGACCTTTCTAGACAGGTGCTCCCCACCCCCCAATGCAGAGCAGTAAAAATGAGGTCAGGGAGCTGCCTTAGTATAAAACGTCTTCCAGGAAAAAGACTGGCTCGTTCTTAGTCGTTTTCAGGCACGGGGCTTCTACCCAAAAGTTGGCCAGTTCGTGTTGCCCTGAACCAGCTGAGAACGCTGGGACAGGGGCTGTGGTGCCGAAGATATATTTTGCAGTGATGGCGGGTCCTGCCGGAGACCCCCGGCCCCCTCTGGCCCCCCATTTCTCCTGCCCTTTGGTGTGTCTGGTATGTGGATCTTGCTTGTGATCGATGTGACTTTGACTCTCTGGGCTGTTTGTTTGGATGTCACAATGTGACACTGGGTGCTGTTGACCAGTGGTCAGTCATTCTTTGAAGTGTCCTCAAATCCCTCAGCAAAGTGAGCTAACTTGCTGTGAGCCACTTCCTCACCAACGCTTACCATGGGGTTGCAATAGCTGAGCCCACTTGCTGGACCAAGGGGGATTATTCCTGGTGGCGATAGGTAGTACATCTCCTCTTCAGACACAGAGAGCCCTGAGGTCTGTGGCCTCGGAGAGGGATTTCCTTCTTAGAATTACCTGGTAGGAGCCTGACCAGGCGGTGGCGCAGTGGATAGAGTGTTGTACTGGGATGAGGAAGACCCAGGTTCGAGACCCCGAGGTCGCCAGCTTGAGCGCTGGCCCATCTGGCTTGAGCAAAAGCTCGTCAGCTTGGACCCAAGGTCGCTGGCTCCAGCAAGGGGTCACTTGGTCTGCTGAAGGCCCGCGGTCAAGGCACATGTGAGAAAGCAATCAATGAACAACTAAGGTGTCACAACAAAAAACTAATGACTGATGCTTCTCATCTCTCTCCGTTCCTGTCTGTCCCTATCTATCCCTCTCTCTGTCCCTGTAAAAAATAAATAAATACCTGGTAGGAGAAAGCCAGGACTTCTGCTACTTTAATAAGCTGGGGTGGAGAGGGGTAAGGGCGGGGGGACACTTTCCTCAGGGGAGGTGGTGAGCAGGGTTAGCTGAGGGACTCCTGGCTCTGCTCACATCTGACCCTGTATTTTATTTTTTGGTTCTTTGATGCCAGTCCAGTTAGAGGAGGGATGTCTGCCTTTTCAAGTGGGTTTTGCCTGGAGTGGGAAGCCCCAGCGGGCTTCCCTCTGCCCCCTAGAGTGCCGCTGTGAGCCATTACTCATTCTTTTCTGCTGAGCAGGCCCTTTGCCAGGCAACACAAATCCCTTGTCACTCTCAAGGTGACCAGAGGTACCGGATACTTTCCTGCCACCGAGACAGGTTGGCCCCAGGGCACTGGGACCCCAGGGGAGGTCAAGGTTCCCTGTTTTGTGCAATTCAGCCCCTAATTGGGAGGGAGACCTGCCCAGACGTCCGTTGCTGCCAGCTTCGGCCAGCTGGTTCCCCTTTCGGTGCCTCAGTTTCCCTCCACCTCTGCTCCCACAGCGTAAGGAGCGTATTTCTTCTTTCTCATCTGCCTGGTCTCCCTGGGACTTTTCCATCCTTGCCCCTCTGGGAGCAGCGGCTCCAAGTCCTGACAGAAAGCCCCCAGTCCCTATCAGGAATGCTGGGCTGAGCTGAGGTGGGCTCTGCTCTCTGCCTGGGCTCAGGGGGGCTTTCCTCCAGCCCCCAGGCCTTCATATCTGCAAAGTAGTGAACAGTAGTGCTTTTCTCTCTGGGTGCTTGAAAGGAAGGACTCCCTGAGATGAGGGGTGAACTTTGAACTCACTGATCTTGTAAGCTGGCACTGGGAGGTCCCTCCAGGGGCCTCTGCCCTCAGTCTCAGTGATTTATTTGTCCCAGACCCCTCCCAAATAAAAACAGGCCCTCAGTATCTGTTGAAGATCGAATTCTTAAAACTATCTTACACATTTGAGGGGGCGGTGTTTACCCCAGGGGCGTCCAGTGGCGAAGTAGGGGGCCCCATTCCCAGTCCCAAGCATACTGACGTTCTTTTCCCAAGAGGTGTAATTTGTACCCAGGGAAGGCACAGTCCTAGTGCCCTGCGGGAGAAGTCTGACATGTGCATACTTCCAGCTACCCAGGCTCCATCGCCCCAGAAAATTCCCTGTGCCCCTCTGATCAGCACCAGCCTTGCTCCCCAGGCAGCCCTGGTCAGGCAGCTGTACCCTCTGAGAACAACCCCCCTGAACCATTTGCCCTGCTCTCTTCTTCCTGCCCGTCCCCAGGACTGGGTACCCAGATGGCCGTGACCCTCCAGCCACCATCTGCACCCTCTCCCCAGCTGGACGGGACTCTGGGACTCTGTTCTGTACCTCACACTGGACCCTCTCTCCTCTTGCTGAGGTCACGCCAGGTTTGCGGAGAACTGGTATTTCCCTTCCCCGAAGATGTGGGCATCCCCTCAGCCAGCCCCCAGCTCCCCCCCCCCCCCAGTTCACAATGAACAGTGACAAAGCCCAGAGAACCCTGGGAGAGCGCAGGCTGTATGAATTCAGCCCCCAGGTGGATCTGAATGGGTGCCTCGGGGCACTGCCACTTGCTGTGAGGATGCAAGGACTTGAGCTGTGGCTGGCAGGGTTGAGGGTGCTTGCAGGAGAGACTGTTTTACTTCTCTCTGCTGAGTGAGAATTGGACCAGGGCCAGCCATCCACCCTGACTGTGGGGGCACGTTCACCATCGCGAACAGGCACTGCCCGTCTGCGTTGATGGACAGGAGGACAGGGAAGAGAGAATCGGGGCGTAGGAGAATGACGGATCTGACAGAATGCTCCTTAAGGGGACGCTGGCGAACAATAAAACCCTTGTCAGTAAGATTGCCAAGTGAACTCCCATGGAAGTTTCCGTGTGAAATTTTAGCAAGTGGCAGAAAGAACATTTCCTGTTCCGGGCGTGCTTGCCCTGAGCTCCTCTATCTGATGCTCTCAGGACCTTTGGTGGGAGCTGTGGGTGTCCAGGCAGCTGGCTGGAGGAGGGCAGGGGCAGGAGCTGGCTGGCTTGTGGAGTGGATGAGTGGAGGTCACAGTGCCCGTTTGGGTGATGGGATTCAGGGAGGGCCAGGGGTCCTCCCTCAACACCTTGCGCCAGATGCACACCGGAGGGACAGGCAGGTCTCCCCACAGGGTACTGAGCTGCCTCCCGTAGGCCCCACCCCTAGGGTTTCCAAGAACCTGAGGAAGCCCCACCCTGCCTTGGTCCGGCCGTCCCACCTCCTACCAGTGCCTGTGAACATTGTGGTTATCTCAGCTTAAAAGATGCCATGAAAATGAGTGTTTGTGAAGCCCAGCCTCTGGCCAGCTGGTACATCTACAGCCCGGCCTCTGTGTCTAGAGGGATCGTCCAGTCTTTCCCGGCTGTTCATGTGCAAAATCCTCATACTGGCCCCCTGGGCCTGCGGGGGGGGGGGGGGGGAGGGGGAGGGGATCCTAGTCCCAGGAGCACAGGGGACCAAGCTGTAGCCAGGGTCCTCCGAGCTGTACTTGGAGCTCCTGCTTTTTCCTGATGACTACATGAGGTTGCTGTCCACTCAGCACACAGTCAGTCTTTGTTGTCAGGCAGAAGATAGAAAAGATGGAGGGAGGCCTGACCTGTGGTGGCGCAGTGGATAAAGCGTCGACCTGGGAACACTGAGGTCGCCAGTTCAAAACCCTGCACTGGTCTGGTCAAGGCACATATGGGAATTGATGCTTCCAGCTCCTCCCCCCCTTTCTCTCTTTCTCTCTCTCTCTCTCATTTTGTGTCTCCTCTCTAAAATGAATAAATAAAAAGAAATTAAAAAAAAAAAAGATGGAGGGAAACATGGCCCCTAGCCTAGGATAGGGACAGATAACCCAGTGTCTGTCATGGGGTTGTACGCTAAGGAGGCTAAAGAAGGTGCCTGGGTGGGGGTGGAGGAGATGCTCCCGCAGGTCTTGAGGGACTCATAGGAATTTCTGGGGTGGGGGGCAGGTACAGAGGGAGAGAAGGTAATTCAGACACGCACATCAGCTGCAGTGAAAGGGCGAGAACGCCCTGTTTGGTGTGGGCGATGGGGCAGAAAGGATGCAGGTGAGACAAATGGAAGGTGCGTCTGTCACCCGTCAGTGAGTGCTGAGGTGCGGGAAGCCCTGTGTGGGCCAGGAGCCCCGACGTGTGCGGGCATGGCAGGGTGGGGGGCGGCTCGGAGCCGGCTGTGGTCCCACCGAACCATCCTGAGGGCAGGGGGATGTGTTGGAGGTGTTTTGAACAGGAGAACGATGGGATCATCAAGCACATGGCACCTGTGAATGGGGCAGGGGCGGTGCCAGGCAGGTGTGGGCTGGGGGTTGGAGATGGGGACCGAGGTTGCCGGCCAGGGAGGGGGGCTGCCCGACCAGAGCAGGGCTCCGTGAGGCTCCCTAGGTTAGCTTTCCCTCTCCCTCCCTGGAGCTCCCGACCCAGTAGGCGGCTCCCCCAGGGCCTCTCTGTGGACAGGGCATTTCCTACCAGACAGAAGCCTCTGGCCAAACCCCAGGTTCTTGAGGCTTCGGGGCTGAGGAGTGGGTGTCTACGTCACCACAGCCTGTTCTGAGAGGCCTGTGCCAGTTGTTTCGCCCATCCCATCCTGAGCGGCTTCCCCTTGTCTGGCATGTTCTCCGGGGAAACTCGAAACCGCCCATTGCCGTCCAGGGCTTCGCGGGGTGCCTGGCCTGCTCTGAGGGCAGCCGAGCCTCGGCAGCTCTGGCAGAGGCTGGGGTACAGCCTGGAACCAGACAGAGAAGGAAGATGGGAGGCTGGGCTTCATTTGTGTACCGGACAGGTGGGTGTTGGCATGCCAGGTGCCCACGGGGTGCCCAGAGGCTGTGGCCCGCCTGGGGCAAGGCCGTGCAGCCACGCGTCACTCTTCTCACTGTTGGCTGAGCGGCTCTTCTGTTGTCATTCACCTATCCACGCACCTGTGTGCCCCTGTTGTCACTTTCCCTGGTCACTTCATCCCCGTGTGCATACGATAATGCACCTTGCATTCCTCTGTTGGTCCATCAGTCTCAGTGGACCCGTGTGGACCGGACTGCTTGCTATCTGTGTAGCTCTGTGGCTCTGCCCTTGGCCACATAGAAAGCTCTATCTGGAAGAACACAGGCTGGCTGGGGGAGGCGGCCCACGCGTGAGAGGTCATGCCGGGCCACATCCTCCTCACTCAGCGGCTTTCCGGAACCTTCCCACTGTCACACTCCGCCGCGGCGTCTGGGTGGGCAGGCTGAGCTGTGCCAGGAGAGGGTCTTGGTGAAGCGAGAATGGCGTGGAGGCTGCGGCCTGCCCCTCCAGGACTCGGGCACTGTGGAGGCATCTCCTCTCTAGCCCCCAGAAGGGGGGAGACAGATATTTCTTGAGAGAATGGACTGTATACCCTCAAGCAGCAAAACAAAACAGAAAGCACCGCAAAAATAGACATTATGGGAAAGATCAGAGCTCTGAGCGGCTTGTACTTTGAACTGCATTAGGGTGGCGAGTCCTCTAATGCCTCTAACGCCCTTTCTGAAACGGGCAAACAGCACTCAGAATGTTAGAGACGTCTCGTCTTCCTTTATTTTTTTTTTAAAGAAATTGATGTTGAAAGAATTCAGTGGTTCTCCTCTTGTCCCAGAGAGAAGAGATCTCAACCATGGGCAGTTCTGTCCCCACAAGACATTTGGGCATATCTGGAGATATTTCTGATCGGCACAACTAGTAAGAGTTACCGGCATCGAGTAGGTAGAGGCCTGGGGCGCTGCCGAACACCCCACTGTGCCGGAGATGGCTCTGCCCGACTGGCCCAGTCCCCAAGTGTGCGCAGTATGGAGGATGAAACGCGACGCTACGTGATACAACACGTATCATGATTTTACTGTGTTGCATGCCAGGCTTTATTTAAACACACAGAGAAAGAATACTTACTTAGTCTATGTGATTGGGTGTTATTTTCTAAAAATGTATCAATATGTCCTAGGAGTTCTGTTCAGTTGATCTGCTTGTAGACTATCACATGTTGATACAATGTATCTAGTTTATTTTAAATTGGGCAGCTCGGCTACTTTAGGAATGGGGCCAGATTTTATTTATCCATTCTTCCATAGATGGACGCTTTTTCACTGCAAGTGTGCACAGATAGGAAGACCTTTGCACACACACACTGGGCACATGCGTGTGACTTTCTCTAGGGCAGGTGCCTGGATGGAATGGTGGCCACGTGGGAGCCCATTTCTTTAGCTCACAGCCTCGTTAACACTCAGGACTGTCTGCCCTTCGGGGTGCTGAGAAGAGGCACATTCATGTTGCATTTACCTGACTACTGGCAAGGCTTTGATCTCTTCCCATGATGTCAGTCCCTGAGGTTGGCTTTGGGGTTCTCCGAACACCTCTGCAGGGTCCCAGGGGCAGCATTCTGGTCATGCAGCTGTCAGCCCCAGTGGGTCACTTTCTCTGAGGGCGTTGCACCCCCATCCTCCGGGTTTCCTGTCTAGCATCCACGCAGGCTACTCTCTGGTGGCTCGCTGGCCCCCGACAGGGCACGACACAGCTGACTGGGTTTTGGCTCTTGACCTCCAGTTTTTTATGAGATTGCACTGTAGTTAGTAGCCTTTGCTGGACTTGGATGTGTCTGAGCCTCCCAGGGTGTTCCCAGAGGGTAACTTCTGAGCTCTGGGGGCTTGTCACTATGGGCTGGGTGGGGCCAGGAGGGGCCCAGTGGGTCTCCTGCTGATGCCAGCTCTGTCCCTGCAGGCAGACCTCTGCGTGATGACCCGGCTGCTGGGCTACGTGGACCCCTCTGACCCCAGCTTTGTGGCTGCTGTCCTCACCATCATCTTCAACCCGCTCTTCTGGAATGTGGTAAGTGCCCTCGCCCTGACCCTGTCCGAGGGCAGGCTGCCCAGACAGGGAGATGACCCCTCTTCTTCCCTGGACAGCGACAAATCATTCTTGCTGCTTCTCCACTGAAGTTGGCACCCAGTCGGGATGCTGCTCAGGGGAGCCCCTCACCTTGGGTGTCCCACAGTGTCTTGGCATGGGCAGAGGTCCCCGGGCTGTGGCTGGGACGGGCTGGGGAACGTGGCTGACCGGATGGGGCTGCCCACCCGTGTCCGGTGAAGTGGACTGTCTCCGGTTCGGGTTTTCTCTTCCCTCTGCGGGACACAGAGTGAAGCTGCCGCCCACATGCATTCCATAAACCGATTACTTTTCCTAAGCGAGGCTTTCTGCAGATGGTTCACGCACACTGCCTGAGGCGTGTTCTCGCTGCGTAGCAAGAACAGGTCCGGGAGACGGTGCACCCTGCTCCTCCCTTGGGGGTAGAGGACACCGGGAGGGCGGGGCCGAGCAGGGCAGCAGGCTGCGTGGGGAGTGGCCGTGGCTCTTTCCCCAGGGTGCAGGGGGCAGCTCTTGGAGGTCCTAGTTCGGCTCTGGGAGGGTGCTGGCGGTCCCCAAGGCCGCGTGCTTGGGCTTGCTGATGCAGAGCCCTGAACACCCTGTGACCACCCTCGAGTGTAGCCGGAAGAATAAAGCCAGGCTCAGCATGAGCAACACCCTGTTCCAGACTGTTTTCATTTCAGGTGACCCCTTGACCCCAGGGGCAGAACAGGACGTGTTTTCCATCTGGTTTACGCATTAGGTCTTTTATCCGTCTGGGGATGTCGGGGGTGGGGGGATGAGGTTGCTCACCTCAGAGAAGTTGCATTCTGAATGCACCATCCGTCCATCTGTCTCTCCTATCCTGAACACGCTGGACCAGCCCTGAGGTGGTCGGGCCAGCTTCCAGTGGGAGGGGAGTTGAGGGGGCCGGGGAGCTAGAGGTCCTGGCTGTCGGGCCTCCTGGGACCCCTGCCACCCTCCTGGGAGGCCCTCCCCACACGAGCTGTGCGTAGCTGGGCAGGGCGCCTGCAGTGCCCCCCCCCCCGCCCCGCCGGCTGGCTTCTGCCCTCCCCAGCTCTCCCTGCCCTGGCACCTGCCCCTCCCACTTGACCTTGCCAGCCTCTGGGGCGCCCGACAAGGAAGGGTAGGAGGGTATGGGTGTGGCCCCCAGGAAATGTCCACGTTCTCACGCTTGGGCCCCGTGAAGGTCACTGTGTATGGCAGAAGCGGGGAGACTTTGCAGGGGCGACTAAAGGGTCTCCAGGCGGGGAGACCGCCCTGGTCTCTCGGGGCGGGTGCTGACGACAGACAGTCGTCTGTGTCCTCGTGAGATGAGGGAGAGGGGACGCGGAGATGCTGCCTTGGAGACCAGTGATGCCGCCATGGCCCGAGGAAGGTGCAGTCGTCAGAGGCTAGAAGAGGTAGGAACGGGCTCCCCTAAGCCTGTGAGAGGAGGGAGGCCAGCACGGATTTTGGCCTCTGGCCTCTAGAACGGTGAGGGGGGTGTAGCCTGTTGTTCTAAACCACACAGCTTGCAGTCATCTGTTAAAGCAGCCAGAGGACACTACTTCAGGGGCAGTAAAAGGCGCGCGGTCTGTTGTGAGTGTTTGGTGGTCTTTCCCGCAAGCCCGGCCTTGGCCAGCGCTGTGCTGGTTCTCCCGGCCCTGGGGGCTTGCTTCACAGGTGAGCAGTGCGTCCTGGAGACCCTTCATGCACAAGGCCCTCCAGTTAATCCCGCGGGCTCTCTCTGCAGGGGGTTTTTCTGTGAGTTCTTTTTTGTTGGTTTGTTTTACAGGGACAGAGAGAGTCAGAGAGAGGGACAGATAGGGACAGACAGACAGGAACAGAGAGAGGTGAGAAGCATCAATCATTAGTTTTTGTTGCGACACCTTAGTTGTTCATTGATTGCTTTCTCACATGTGCCTTGACCGCGGGCCTTCAGCAGACCGAGCCACCCCTTGCTGGATGGAGCCAGCGACCTTGGGTCCAAGCTGACGAGCTTTTTGCTCAAGCCAGATGGGCCCGCGCTCAAGCTGGGGAGCTCGGGGTCTCGAACCTGGGCCCTCCACGTCCCAGTCCAACGCTCTATGCACTGCGCCACCACCTGGTCAGACTCTTCTAAATTTTTGAAAAAAATTAACCACTGGTGTAGTTTGTGGTTCATTAGTGGAGGGGGGGGAGGGAGGGAGGGAGCTCTTCAAAGCCCTCTCTTAAAGCGGGGAGTTATGGAAACAGGCCGCAGTGTGGTGAGCCGCTGCCCAGGACAGCAGTAGACAGGCACTGGGGGCAGGACACGCTGTCCGGGTCAGGCCGGGCCCCAGCTCCGTGGTGCCACCATGGGCACGAGGATCTCGCCGCACCGAGCCGAGCTGTGAGAGGTCACACCTGTGAGACCGTTGACCACATTGGGTCAGGCCCCGCCGTGGCGGATCCGGAGCCTGGCGGGACCCGCTGGGCTTGTGCCGAGTGGGTCTCAGGCGCTACTTCAGTTCATTATCCAGCGAAGGCTGCTCCTCCCCCCAGTTTGGAAACCGGGGCTGGAAGGACCTCACTCCTGTCACTCAGGCATTGTCCTGAACACGTGCTGAAGCCCTAGGAGGGGACAGTACAGGAATGTGCACTAGCCGGGGGACGGAGGGAGGGAGGGGCAGGGAGGGTGGGCCTTCGAGCAGGAGCTTGCCCCTCTGAGGGAGGGAGCCCCTGGGGCGTCGGGGATGAGGAAACAGCAAAGGTGAAAGTCCCAGACAGAAGTTCCGGGTGATTTTAAGGGACGGGCGCTGGTCAGAATCCGACAGAAGGGTAACTAACGGAGGCGGGTCGGAGGGGCGGCGGGGACCTCGGATTTAGCTCTGGCAGCCACGGGAAGAGTAACCCGACCTGACTCAGGTTTTCAAGGTTGACGTGGGCTTCTGTGAGAGCCGATGAGGGGTCCGGGGTGGGGCTGGGGGGATATAACAGCGATCGAGGCCCAAGCTATGGACCAGAGTGGCCCCGGCAGAGGCGGGAGCGGCAGGTAGGTTCTGGGCGCATTCTGAGGAAGAGTCACCCGCATTCGGGGGGTTTCATTGGCACATGCGAGAGAGGAGGCGCTGCTAGGTAGCTCCGTGGTGGGGGCCCCGAGCGAGTGATTAGTAAGAGAGACGCACATGACCCCAGAAGGACTAGCTTTGGAGAGCTTCCGGGGGTGGTGAGCGTGTGGAGAAAGAGGAGAGAGTGCCGGCCTCAGAGAGCACGGAAGGTCTGCACCCTCTCTCCCCCTAGGCTGGGGGTCTGAGCTCACCAGGTGGCTGCGGGCTTTGGAGGAAGCCAGGGCAGCCGGACAGTAGATGGCGCTGTGGGCAAGGCGAGGTGCTCCCCCGCTCAGGCCCAGGACAGAGGAGGTGACCGGGAGGGAGGGAGGGCGCTGGTGTGCCCTGCATCCTGTCCTGCCCCGCCTGACGCCGTTAGGGTGCACGGGCGGGCTGCCTCCGTTTTTGCTTTCTCTCTCTCTTTTTCTTTTTTTTAAGTGAGAGGAGCGGAGCTAGAGAGACAGTCTCCTGCACGCACCCGGACCGAGGTCCAGCTGGCATGCCCCTCTCTGGGGCTGATGCTGGGATCAATTGAGTCATCCTCAGTGTCTTCCTCAGCCAACCGCTGGAACCAGTCCAGCCACTGGCTGAAAGGGGAAGAGAGAAAGAAGGGGGGGGGGAGAGAAGCAGATGGTTGCTCCTCGTGTGTGCCCTAACCGGGGATCGAACCAGGGATGTCCACACCCAGGCCAACACTTTATCTAGCGAGCCAACCAGCCAGGGCCAGTTTCTGCTTTCTGATTCCCAGTCAGCCATCCATTGGCTCATTTCAGGGTGCCTCCGGGGGTTCCCCACAGGTGCCGGGAAACTGAGCCTGCAGACGCTTCAAGCTGAAGCGAGGGAACCAGCCCAGTACCCAGAGGGAGGTCCAGGTCCGTCCCATGTTTGAATTGCCCTCTGAGCCTGGGCTTCTCCATCCGTGCGTGAGGGTATCTATCCACTGAGGTCCCATCAAGCTCTGAAACGCTGGGACCCACTCACTTCACGAAGTCCCACTCGGGGGTGGCCCTGTAGTGGGCCCAGGGGAAGAACACTCACCAGCACTCCTTGAACTGGCACTCGGGTCAGCAAGGTGAGATCAGATACCAGAAGTGCAATCTGGACGTTGGGATTTGATGAATAATAAAGCTCTCAATTAGAAAACATACCCAGGACACAGTGAGGGAGGGGCGTGAGACTCCTTGGCTTGAGGGTGCACAGGGTCTGCTGAGGTGGTGGCTGGGCCTTCCGGGGGGGCGGCAAGGGTGGGAGGGGGAGATGTGTTTGGAGAGAAGGTGGACAGAAGGCCTGGGTCCCCCCCGAAGGAGGATCCCAAACGCTGGCCTGCAACCCTGATAGTCTGCTGGAGTCTGACGGTGAGTGTGAGTGTGCCCGTGTGTGTGTATGTGAGTGCTTAAGTGAGTGTGAGTGTGTGTGTGTGTGTCTCACTCAGACGACACAGGGGAGCTGGGACGGGGGTGTGAACCAGCCTGTCTGAGACACTTGCTCTCTCTGGCTTAGAAGTCCGGCTCCTGGAGCCTGGCCACCCGCCCACTGGGCTCGGAGCCCGCGTTTCCGGGTCAGAAAACATCTTCCTCTGCCAGGGTGAGTCTTGTGTTTGCGGGAAGGCTGAGCTGGGCTCCCTGTTCTAATCTGGAAGCGTTTTTTTCTCTGAGTAGAGATGGTTGATAGAGACCTTGGCTCTGAGAGCACAGGACCCTTCTAGCCCGTCGGCTGCTTGAGCCCTCTGGCGGGCGTCACCTAGGACACCTGTAGCACTCTGGATCTCCCCTGCCCCAGCAATGCTCAGAGCTGGCTGGGTTCCTATAGAATTAATGGTGTACCTGGCCTTGGCACCATGGCTGGGAACAGTCTGCTCTTTGTCACCAGGGTCCATGCTCACTCCCCTGGCCTTGATGTTAGCTCGAGTGCAAGATGTTCTTTGGCATCTGTGTGTCTGTTTCTTTTTTTCCGAGCCAGGGTGTAGGTGAGTATTCTAGCAGGAAGCATCCTTGCCTGCCCAGCTGCCATGTCCGTCTCGAAGTGGCCGGCCACGCCAGACAGCGGCAGTGCTTTGCGGGCTGCTGGCCGTGGCCAGCCAGGGGGAGCCTCGGCCACTGGCCAGGGCTCACTTTAGAATCTCAGTGCCTGAGCGATGTGGTGATAAGGTGTCCGTGGAGACTCGAAGTGGGTCAACTCAGGGCCTCCGCCAGCATCGCCTGGGCTGACACAGTTACGGACAAAAGAGACGGAAGCGAAGGCTCTCTTCCCATCCAAGCCGGGCCCAGGTGACGCCCTGACGGACCTGGGTTTCTCCCCTCCACTCATCCTTCCCCCCTTCGGCTTTTAATGTCCCCGAGGTGGGATTCAGGTGTCCCGGGAAGTCCGTGCTGTGCGGGGTGGTCTGTGCACAGCTTCCGGCGGTGATGTTGTCTTTCTTGTTGTTGTTCTGGCGTCGACAGCCTGGCGAGGACCCCAGACACCGTGACTTTGTGACCAGAGCACCGTGGGATGGGCTCCCGGGTGCCTGGTGTACTGTAGGTGGTCTTCGGGGGGACCTTTTCTGAGCTGAGGGTCGTGATGCAGATTCAGACTACCCCACCTTTTCTTGGGTATTCCCAGCAGACCGGGCCCTTGTCCTGAGATGTTTCCCTAGAGCCCGTGGTCTTCGGGTTAGGTGATGGGCTTGGGAGATCGTGCGTGCGCTGGGCCCACACACCCACCTCCGTAGGGCACGTTTGTGACCTCCCGTGTGCCCCCGTTCTGCCGATGCTGGCTTCCCTTTGCATGGCCTGCTTCCTCTTCCTGGAAGGACCTCCCTCTCCTCTGCCCGGCTGCCCCTGTCCCCTTCACGGGGCTTTGCTGGCCCTCCAGCAGGCCCGGTGCTTCCCTGCTGCGTGAGTTGCTAAGCTGCGGCCCTGAGAACCCTTCACAGGGATTTATGTTTCACCTCCTCCCTTAGACTGAGGGCTCCTGGACCGGAAGGGCTGTGTTGTGGGGCAGGACAGGGACTGGCCCAGCATTAGAAGGGATGGACGAACGGTGTCCCTCCTGCATCGAGGGTGAGCCCTGGGGAGCCTGGAGAGCAAGAGGCCAGGCAAGCAATGGGTCGTGCCTGTCCTTCATCTGTGAGGGGCATCAGGTCCTCCGTTGGCCCCAGGTGTGTACCCTCAGGCATGAACAGATGCCCCCGGGGGCTGTAGCAGCCCTGCTCTGCCTCTGGCTTTGCCCTGCCCAGGTCTTCTGCGGTGGAGGCCAGGTGCGATTCTGTGGAAACTTCCCAAGGCGTAGTTGGGTTTGTATCTCGTTGTGCCGCCAATTTGCTCCTTGACCTGGTGAGTTGCTTTGCTCCTCTGGACCTCCACGGTCTCAGTCCGGTCTGGAGGAGTCTCCTCTGCCCCGCTTTCCTCACAGCGTGGCAGGGAGACAACCGGGGAGGGACCGGGGCAAAGGGGTTTGGAAGGGATGTGCCCAGTGACACATCTGGCTCGAAGGAGAGGCCATTGTGCGGAGAGCTGCTGACCACTGGGAGCCTCCTGGCTGCTTCCCCCGCTTTGGGCCGAGTGCTCTCACTTCTCCCAGAATGTCACGCACACAGAATGTCTGCAGCCTCCGCGGGTTATCTCCGGGAGTATTTCTGCGGCTGGTGACCCTTCTTCAAAGCCCGGCATTGGGAGTTCGTGGGGGAAAGACTGAGACTCAGGAGGAGATGGGCGGGCATGCACACTGTTGGTCAACGCTATGGGGCCTCCCAGTCCAGGTGCCGTGGGTCCTCCGGTGTCGCGGGTGGTGCCGCCAGGCTGGGGGCACCAGTTTTTCAGCCGTCCAAGACGCAGCCCCTTCTTGCCACCTGTATCCCCAATTCCCAGGGTAAGGCCGGTGGCCGAGGCCAGGCAGGCCCACGTCGGACTCAGGCAGACGGTAGAGGGTCTGTGGAGCCGGAAAGCTTTGGTCACTCCTGTTTAATACATAGATTCTCGCAACGGCGGGCGGGCACACAGGTAGTGGAGAACCGCTTCTCATGGCAGCAGGAGAATGAACAGCTAAACGGCCCCTTGCAGTGGCGGGCAAGTGACCCACGATCCATAATCCCCGCCGAGGGCAAGCCCCTGTAGCCGTCCATAGCTGCACACACGTGGCTGTGCCACGTGCTCACACACTAATGTGCAGAGTGCCAGCCTGACAGCTGTTTTCCCTGCAGGGTGCCGTGCCCACCTCTGGCCTCTGCCCTGTTACTCTGAGACAGGCCAGCTGGCCTTTTACAAAAGGGTCAGAGGCCCTAGCACCTCTCCAGATTTCCTTCTCTTGGCCTCGGAGAACACCGGAGCAAGAAGTGCCTGCCCCTGAGAGGAGGGCTGACCGTTAGGGATGTCCAGGGCAGGCTCCTTTGTGTTCTGTTCTGTGGCACCTGTCCCCTGTCACGTAGGTGGGAATCTTGAACATGGTCCCAGGCAGGGTGGGTGGGTGTTGTGGCATTGCTCTGTTCTTAGGCTGTCTCCCCACATCAGCCTTCGAGGGCAGAGACTGAGGTCTTTCAACCTGTAGAGAGGGATGGAAGAGCCCTGGGCAGGAGCAGTGACCTCCACGGAGGTGTACTCCATACTGACTGTCCAGAGGGTGAGCCTAGAGGGAGCCAATTTGGCAAGGGCCCTGCCGGGGTCAGCCCCAGATTTTTCCGAAGCAGCGGCTGAGGACCAGAGAGGTTGCTTGACTTGCCCAGGTCACACAGCTAAATGTGCCCAGGTGGGCCTGGCAGCTGGGTCTCCTGTGCAGTGTCCTCCTGCCCCTGCTGCCTGCTGGAGGGTTTGTCCGGAGCAGATACAGCCCTAAGTGGCAGCACCGCCTGGCACAGGGGGGGCAGAATGCGGGGGCCGACTGGCAGAAGGGACTTTTGCAACACCTGCTGGGGATCTGTTTTTGTGGTCCCCTCCCCCTGGATCGTGGGGTGCACGTGTGAGCCCTGTACTGGCTTCTCACCGCCCGGCTTCCTGGCCGGTGCTGGCCCTGCCTGTGTCAATATTATGACTGCACTTGATTTTCTCCGGGCAGAGCCTCACGTGGGGTGGCCACGAGCCACAGGGAAGGGACGCCTCTCCTGGGGCTAGAGAGGACGCAGGTGCCCTCGGCCTGTTCTGCCCCAGGAGCGCCGTGTAGCCAGGCTGCCCTGTCCCTTCCCATTATCCCCAGCCAGTCCTCCCTGTCCATCTGGCTGGGCCAGGGGCCAGGGGTCATGGGCCTGCAAGCATGTGAGTCTGTCCTGTCCATGATACCTCTTAGCCTCTTAGCCGAGGGCCCGAGGCGAGGTCGTTGCCTTTCCTGAGCCTCCGTTTTCTCACCTGTGACGTAAAGCCAGCCGTAGGGGCCTCCCCAGTGCTGTGAGGACAGAGCAGCTCAGCAGCCGTTCTGATTGCTCCCCTCTTCTCGCCTCGCGGCCCCCACTGCCAGCTTCCCCCCGGGAAGGGGCTTGAGTCCTTCGTGGTGGGCTTAGGCAGGGCCGCAGGGCCTTACCACCCAACTTGGGGCCCAACTGCCAGGGTCCGAGTGACGTCAGACAAGGTGCTCAGCTTAGCCCCGTGCCTCCATTCCCTCATCTGTGAGATGGGTTCACTGTGGGGTCCGTCCTGGGGATGTGGTGAGGTTAACGCAGGAATAGCCCACAGGCGGCACTCAGACCAGTGCCCGGCGCGGAGTCCGAGCGAGATGAGTGTAACCGTTGTCTTCCGGGCCCCGCCTGGTCAGTACCCAGGAGATGTCCAGTGATCAAGCTGCCCACTGGCCTCGCCAGTCATGTGACTGACCTTGTGGTCTGGAGAAAGGTCGTAGAGTAAGGAGGGAGAGGCAGGAGAGGGTACACGTGTGTTCTGGCCTTCACTGGTCACACTTGCACACTGGCCGCTGGGTCCCTGGCATGTGCCAGGCCGGACTCAGGATTCATAGCCCGGGGGAATTGGCTAGTTAGTTACAGGGCAGTTTCAGAAAGGTTGCGGACAGTGGTGGGAGGTGAGCCTAGGAGAATGTTTGTGGGTCTTCTGAGGACCTTGTGCCTGCTGCTGGAGGTGTCCACCGGTGGCCGCCGGGTCCCTGTGAGAATTCAGTGACTTGGCCCCTGTACGGGGTGTGTGTGGAAGAGTGTGCCCTTTGGTGCTCAGGCCGGGGTGTGCTAATCACCTAGCGTGAGGCTGTGCACACGCTGTAAATGCTGAGTGAATGGAGGGATAGATATTCGCTCCTTTTTTCCCCTTCTATTTTGTGACTCTTTTTTCATCTGCTGCAATCATACTGATTGATACTGATAAAAGATAAAAATAAAAAGCTGTCTGAAAAGGGCTCCTTCTGCGTGGGGCCGACTCGAGTCAGGCTCCCTCCACCCCCGCTGGCGGAGCCCGTGCCCGACGGAGCATGTCCCTGTGCTGTGAGCCACACTGTCACCCTGTTTCTGCTTCGGAAGCTCATGACACGCTGTCCTCATACGGATGGGGAGGTTTCCATCTCTCGGCTTCTTTCTTGACTGTCAGACATGTCCCCCATATACCGGAAGGCAGAAGGAAGGGGGTCCAGACCTCCTCCTGTGGAAAGCCGGACGCTTCTGCACAAGCTGTGTCTGCCAGAGAAGCAGACGCGAGGAGGTGTCGAAAGCATCTGGGGCTGCTCATGGCTGGTAGGATCCTGCCACAAGGCCTCCTGGCTTGGCCTCAGCCCACCTCTTGGGCCATCGGTCAAGTGCCCCATCCCACAGAAGTCTCTGTCCAGTCTGGAGCAGCCCCGACCTCTGGCAGGGCGTGTGTTGGGCAGCAGCCTGTCACCTGCGGTGTCGGGGATGCGGTGTGGTGTCTTTCAAGGCAGGGAGAGGAAATAAAGGGAACCACAGGAGAGGTTTCTATTTTGCTGGACTTCCCAGGCAGAGGGGCAAAGCTGGAAGGGGTTACGAGCCTCACTGGGTTGAGTTGTTGCTGAGATGAGAGGGCAGGGCAGGGCCTTTCCCGGGTCCGGAGCACCTGTGGTCTTTTACAGGATGCAGAATTAGGGGGTGCACCAGAGAGCGAGGCAACCAGGAGCATGATTTGTTCCTCTGAGACCAAACTGAGGTGGCATTTGGAGAGGATGCTCCCAGAGTGGAGCGCACATCAGCCCAGGCTCACTCTCTCAGGCCCTCCAAAAGCCCCCCTGGGAAATAAGGACAGCTACAGGTGAGGAAACAGGTCAGAGCATTCCCGCAGCTGATCCCTGGACAGCTCTGTCCCTCCCCGCCAACTTCCAGGTAGTCAGCAGAAGGGAATGCGAGGGTATGCATCTCTGGGGGGCTGTTGGCGCCCTGACCCCTTGTTTCTGGCTCGAGATCTGACCTGTGGCTGGCATGGAGGGTGGCTACTGGGACCCTGAGAGCTCGAGCCCCAGAACCCAGTGTGGGGACCTCCCAGCCTTTCTAATCCTCAGCCCACCAGGCGTCCTCGCACCTGCATGGACAGCTGCATACAGGTTTCTGTGAAGAACGGGTCCAGACTGTGGTTTCTGGAAGCAGTGACGCGGAGGCTGGGACTCCACAGCCTTCCAGGCTGGAGACCTTGAGCGGCCCTAGCAGGCTCTCAGAGGACCTGGCAGCCCGCCCGCCCGGCAAGGGGGAGCAGTACGTTCAGAAGACACTGTCCCCTGGACGTGGATTTGACACCTTCCGCAGTCTGGGCTGAGACACCCCTCCCTCGGAGCTTGGAAAGACAGGTGTGAGATCCAGTGGCCTAATTTTTAAAAATATATACTTATGTATTTATTTTGGGGTTTTTTTTTATTTATGTTTTTATAGATTTAGATACCAGGGATGGATAGCAGATTTTCCTTAAAAAATTTGTTTTTCAATGACACTTTTACATTCGATATTATTTTGTATTAATTTTAGGTGTACAGCGTAGTGGTCAGACAGGCATATATATATATATACTGCTCACAAAAATGAGGGCATATTTCAAAATGAATATGAAGTGATAAAAAAAAGCATTTGGTTTTCTTTTCTATTGAACAGGGACATCAGAAAAGCAAATGACAAGTCAAAGAAAGTTGTTCAATTATGCAAATGAGATGCAAAATGCACTGTACAAAAGGCTGAAAGGGCCGGGGTATCCCCCCCCCCCCGTTCCCTGAACCCCTCATCTTTGTGAGCCGTGTACTTTACAGAATGGTTCCTCCCCATGTTTCCAGTCCCCATCTTGGTCTAATCTCAGACCTGGGGTCTTTATGTCACTACAGCAGCAGGATAATTGGAGAGAGACAGGAACAGCGACAGCCCGGCCTCGAGCCCCCGTTAGTTGTGAGGGAGGTGCATTTCCACGGAGACGGGGGACGCCTGATGAGGGGGGTCGCTGTGGTGTGCTCCTGCCAGCCAGGGGCCCGCGGCTGCAGTGGGGTGCTGTTTCCCCGAAGGTGAAGAGCAGCGCTTCACTCGCAGGTGTGACCCCCACCCTGAGACAGAAACCGGGCACGTGCAAGAGTCCCTGGGCAGATGTTTGTCCAGAACCTTCTGGGAGAAGCCCTGAAGTTTCTTTTCTTCTTTTTCTCTTTTTCCAAGTGAGAGGAGGGGAGATAGAGAGACAGACTCCCACATGCGTCCTGACTGGGATCTACCTAGCAACCCCTGTCTAGGGCAGATGCTCTGCCCATCTGGGGCCATGTTCACAACCAAGCTATTTTTAGCACCTGAGGAGGAAGCGCCACAGAGCCGTTGTGCTCAAATCAATTGAGCCATGGCTGCGGGAGGAAGAGAGAGAGAGAGAGAGAGAGAGAGAAGGGGAAGAGGGAGGGGTGGAGAAGCAGATGGTTGCTTCTCCTGTGTGCCCTGAACAGGAATCGAACCTGGGGCTTCCACATGCTGGGCCGATGCTCTACCACTGAGCCAACTGGCCAGGACACCCAGAAGTTTCTCGTGGATGAACTTCCCAGTTTTTAGGAAAACTTAAATGCGCTGAGTTGTTTTCGTTCCATCTTCTTTTAAGTCACACATAGGCAGCCTCTCCCTCCTCTGCAGCACGGGTATGAGTCCTAGAGCTCCCCTCGGGCCACTGGGATGTGGTGACCCCAGGCCCCCCATACTGAGTGGCCCCAGATGCTACACTTTTTCTGGACTCTGCGCTTGTTCCAATGTACCTGTCTCATCTCCCTCTTGACCCGCCACTTACCTGCCACCCTGCTCCACCAGGCGCCAGGCACATCAATCACCTGAGATAGGGGTGCCCACGCCAGCCCTTGGCCTGTACTCCCCTGGGAGTGGAGATCTGTGAGAAGCTGCATAGCCTGCACCACCTCACAGATCAACCAGCAATTCCAGTTCTTTCCTCAGGTCCCCGCCTTCCTGAAATAGCCGCCTGCCCCTGCCCCCTGGGGCCAGGGTTACTTTGCTGTTTTCAGTGTCTGTAGTTACGTTTACAGTTTCACCAGTTGAAGTAGGTAATGCAGGAGCATGATAGAAAGCCCAACAGGACCGGGGAAGGCACACAGTGGAAGCGCGTCCCTGACTCCTTTCCCTGCCACCCCCTCACCGTTTCCTGGGGACCCCCCTCCCCCGAGTGGGTCTCTGCACAGTCTCCTCCATGCACGCACGGCAGCCTCTGCCTGTCCCACATCTTCTTCCCTAAAAGCAGAGGGCGCTGATCTTAGCACAAGAATGGGAACTGACATCTGGCAGTGTTTTCCTGGGCGCTGGACGCTGTTCTATCTGATTAACCCTTTAAGTTGTCCTCAGTGGGTTTTGGAGATTGTTGGCTCTCACACCCGTCCCATCTGGCTACTTCGTTCTTTTCGGTCACTGCGTGGTATTCTATGGCATGGGTGGCCTGTAGTTTATTCACTGTTCTTCCACGGGTGGACATTTAGTTTATTTCAGACTTCACTCCCATGGACAGAATAAAGTAAACGTCCATACACCACTCACGGGCACACATGGGCAAATGCTTGCGGGGTCTGCTTGGGGACCTGGGACTGGAGGTCCGAGAACCAGGGTGGGTGGGGCTGTGATGGAAAGTTGGCAAGCAGCTGAGCGTGTGTGAAGGCCCAAGACGCCATGTCCTAAACTGGACCACGCCAGCGTGGCTCGTGCGTGTGGCTGTTGATCCTCGAGTGCCACAGGGGACCCGAAACCCTGTCCCAGCCTTGCACCTGCAAAGCCAGCGGTGGCTCCTGCTTATTATCCTGAGCCTGATCAGGGATACAGGAGAGCTCTCCGAGCTCAGCCCCAGAGAGATCATCCTGGGGCAGGCAGACTGTGCTGTTCTGTGTGTCCCTTCCGCGGGTGACGGAACCATAAATGTCCCTGTCCTCAGAGGTCATGGGAAGTGTTCCGGGGGGGGGGGAGATTAGCACAGAACGTGGTATTTTGGACCCAGCCTGTACCCGGTGAGGAGTGTCCTCGTGCCCAGTGCCGTCTCTCAGCCACCCGAGTCTGCTGCAGGGAGAGTCACACGGCGCCGTGAAGGGGATTGAGTTTCGGTCAGGACGCTGCCCTCTCTTGTTCCTCCCACTGCTGGTGGGTCAGCTTCCCTCCCTGTGCCCCGCCTGGGAGGGCGCGGGCATGGTGTGGGTGCCAGGGCACCTGGTGGGTATGGGGGGACCGAGTGGCTGTAAGGAGGACATGCCTCCCTCCCTCTGCTGGGCCGGAGCCCTCAGACCCAGCAGAAGAAAACACTGCTTTTGCCCCAGGGATGGACGAGTTGTCTCAGCTGTAACACACGGAGAGTGTGTCCAGGAGGCACTGACCTCGGTGGAGGTGACCCAAGGCACATGAGCACTCCCTGTGCTGTCTTTGTAACTTTTCTGGAAATCTAAACGAATTCCAAAACAAATGTGTATTCTTTAAACGGCCTCGGCTACCTGACACTGCAGACTGTCTGTCCCAGCGCCTGGTCAGTGAGTCTTTCCCGACATGCGGCTGAGTTTAGGCCTGAGTATGGCCTGCGGCACCTGACAGGCCCTCTCCCATCTTCTAGGCCTGTGGCCACCACAGAACCCTCATGGACTTGGACAGATTTGACCACAGATTGTGGATCCTCTGAGTCCCTTCAGAGCTTGGACAAGATGATGTCCTATTCTGCTCAATGCCTGCCTGTCAAAATCACCCTCCCTCTTTATCACCCCCAGCCCGTGGGGCTCCCCTCCTCCCTGCTCCTGACCTTCCCATCAGCCTTCATGGAAGACCTGGTGCATGCATGCAGCTCATAGACTCCTGAGCCTGCGCTCTGGCCTGCAGGCCCTGATCTACCTCTAAGGGTTCTTGTGAGGATGGGGGAGTCGTTTCCCCGCTTGGGGAGGTCGGTGCCAGTGGGCACCGGCCGACCTGCTGGGCCCATCTCCCTCTGGGTTTCCTTGGGTAGGCCCAGGGACTGGTGCTTCTGATCTGACAGCCCTGGAGTTTCCGATCTCCGCTCTCTCCTTTGTTCTGCCTCTCCATCCCCGATACCCGATTTCCCTTGTCACGGTGTTTGGAATTGCTTCCCCCGGAGCTCAGGCGGGGTTTAGATTTTCCGTGTCCTTAGTGCCCACGGCTTCCATGTGAAACCACCTGGCCTTGCTAACTACCAAGACAGAAGAAAACAGACCCCTCGAGCCTGCTCAGCTCCCCGCTCTTTCCGAATCCATGGCCCTGGAGGTGCTGGTGGCCCAGGACCTAGACCAGAGGTGGGTACGGGGCCTTCAGGAGAGCCTGGCCCAGCACATACACACCAGCAGGTCCCGGGGCACCACACGGCCTGCAGGCTGGTCTGGGCAGGAGACCGGGGACTTGCGGACCTTGATTTTCTGCTTGGAGGACCCTTCTTTCTGTTCTTGGTGTGGTGTCTCCTTCTCATCCCTCGGGCCTTACAGAGGTGACTTGACACTTCCATCCCACGTTACTCTTTCTCCAAGCCCGGGTTCTTCGGCGATTGCATCCAGGCACGTCTGTTCCACCCTGGAAGCCTCCTGAAGGCAGAGGCCATGTCTTCCTGTTCAGTCCAGTCAGTGCCTGGCACTTGACAGATGCCCCTTAGCTGCCCAGTGGCAGCCCTGTAGCCCTGGAAGCCAAACATCTGGCCTTTGTTTGCAGTTGAGTTCGGGCTCTTGGTAAGTGCTTCCGTTGGCCGGCCGAGGCAGGTGTGATATAGCATCGAGGGGCTCCTCGCCTGCGGAATTGTTTCCTGTTGAATTAATTATCTTCACATCTCTGCAGACAGCAGAGCTGCTGATAGGGAACATTAGGTGCCCCCCGAGGAGCGGGCTGTGCCGGGAGCAGGGGGAGGGCGGTGTGGAGCGTGGCTCTTGAGGAAGGTGCGGGCGCCCTGAGCCTCTTCAGCGGGCTGCCCGGCTTTGCTTGGCACTCAGCCCCTGGCCATCTCTTTTCTTAACTCTAAGAGGAAGAGGAAAGAAAACTAAAGCCCACTGGACAGAGGCCTGGTCAGCGTGCGGCAAATGAAATAATCCCAATTTAGCTTTGACGCTGCTGAGGGGATAATGAGGCGGCCTTCGCCGGCATATGAACTCAGTCATTATCAGGAGCCAACGGGGACTTTGTGGACTGCCTCCAGATCGTGAGCTGGGTTGGGCCACCAAGAGCCCACTGTGTTCCCTTGGCCACGGGCCAGGTCATCTCTCAACCCTCCCCCTGGAATGGTAGCCACTGCTCTTACACTTAGGCACACCCTCCACCCTGCCCCACCCGCCAGCCTCCAGCCACAGCAGTGACCGGTGCAGTTGCTGACACCCCCACCACCCCGCCCAGGATGAATAATAGTGAGGCTTCCCTGGGTGGGGCTGGACACAGGTTGGCTTTGGGGCATCTGTGTATTGCCTCTGTGAGTAAGTCCTGGAGGACTACCTGGAGGAGGGTGCATGTGTGTGTGTGTGTGTGCGGGCACACGTGCAACAAGGCCTCTCCCTGCTGCTGCTCACAGCCCTGTAGACGCTGTCTTCTCGCCTTACTGTCTTTCCGTGCCCTTAGCAGATTTAGCAGATGTCAGAAATGTTCCCGGTTGTTTAAATCCTATCACGTGAGTCCAGCCCTAGCTTGAAGCCTGCTGCTGTGGGTGTCCTAGCTGCTCCCTCAAGGGAGCCCAGAATGTGCGTCCGGCGGGCTCAGGACTGCCGGGAGAGTGTAGGTTGGCCACTCGGGGTGGCAGTGGTGTCCATCCTGTTTCGGCCTGCACCTTAGCAAATGGCTATGCTCCCTGATTCTGTCATTTCCTTTCTTCCCCCATGGCTTTGCCTGGGCCACCGCCAGTGCAGAAGTGACGCTGGGCATGCTCACTTACCCAGTGTGCCTGAGGACAGCACCCCCGGGAGGGGCAGAGGACAAGGCGCGTCCTCTCCCCTGGGGGGTTCACCGGCTGCTAGGGGGGGGGAAGGTGGGAACAGAACGTGCCTTGGTTCAGAAGGTGCCTCTCTGTGAGCCAGGGCTTAGCGTGGGGACTGTGCAGAGCAGGCTCCAGACACAGACCCCTCCCTGCCTCCCCCCCCCCCCCAAGGAGACAGGCTGTAGAAGAAGAGACCAGTGGGGAGGAATGGGGTTTCCAGGCAGAGACGAACTCTTTTTTTTTTTTTTTCCCAGTTATTTTTCAAGCAGACAGGAAAGCGGAGAACAAACCGCCCACACTGGTGGTGTGTAGATTCCAGAACACCTTGCCCTATCCGCTGAAGTCACAGACGCCACGACCTCCGTGCCTCTTCAGCCTTTCCCTGTGGCATTTCTGTAACGAGGGACATGTCCTACCTCGGTGCAACTCCGTTATTACCAGAGAGAACATTCTGAGCGAAAGTTTGGAAGCCGGCAGGGGCAGGGTTTGTTCTGAAACGGAAAGAATGAGTGAGTCACCAGATGTGCAGACACGCAGAGGGAGGGGAGGGAGATAGGCGGTCAGTGTCCCCCTTGTCGAGAGTGTGGTTCAACGGACGAGGCCTGGGCCTAGGACACAGGACAAATGGGGCTACCGCTCAGGCCCACGGAAACGGCGCTGGGGGTGGGCTCTCGGAGGAGGGTCCTCGGCGTGGCCTGCCAGCATAGGCATCATGTCGACAGACCACAGGCAGAAAGGACACAGCTTCTGCAGGTGGCAGGTACAGCATGACAAAGTCAAGGGATGAGGGGGCCGAGGACGGGAGGTGCAGGGCCCCCTCTGGGCATGTGCCCGGGGAAACCTGGGTGTGAGGTGAGCCGGGACGCCCGTACTATGCGAGGCCTCATGGCGGTGGCCTGTTTGTGTCTGACCTTTTAAAGGTGACTCATGCGGGTGAGTGAGGTCCCTCGGAACACGGTAGAACAAGCAGCATGTTCCTGTGGCCTGCGCTGTGACATTGCGGGGTGGGCATCTGCGAGCTTCCCCCCGGCCCACCTTACACTCCAGGGAGAGGCTGGGCTTTGAAGGGGCGTGTCCTGGTCAGGTCTGGATGGTCTCGCCGGCCAGAGAGCCCCACTGTGGCTGCCCTGCGGGAAGCTGAAGGTGCCCAGTGGTCCTTGGAACAGGAAGTGCCCTGTGGAGTTGATGAGGGCCTGGACCAAGACAGGCCCACTCAGGAAACCCCCACGAGTGGCCACCTCCCATCCCTGGGTTCCGCCTTCCGCCTTCCTCCAAAAGCACGGGTCTAGATCCGGTGATGGGAACACAGGAGGCTGCAGTGTGGTGTCTCAAACTGCCCGTGTTTCTGCCCCAATTTCACATGCGGTTCAAGTTCCTCATCTGGTGGGAGAATGTTCTCGGAACCCAGGTCCGCTGGCCGGGATGCGGAGGAAGAAGCCTGTTTATTCGCAGCTCTTCTTGGAATTGCTGGACGTTGGAGTGGGTGGGACGTTAGGGCACCGCCATCGCCCATTCGGTCTGTCCGGGCCCCGAGCTTAGCGGTTAGAAACACAGGCCGAGCTTTCCTGCTTCTCAGCTGTGTGGCTTGGGGAAAGCCACTTAACCTCTCTGTGCCCTCGTGCTTGAAGTGAAGTGCTCTACTCAGACTTCCTGACCCCATCCCGTGCCTCTCCCCCACCCCCAGCCACGCTGGCCGCAAAGCCTTTCCCACAAGGGGCCTTGAGACTTCTCTTAGCAAGCCTGTGTTCCTGCGATTTTGCAAAGACGGGAGCTTGAGCTCTGAACTCTCTTCTCCTCCATGGTGGCAAAGCCTCGTGTTGTCACTAGGGTCACCTCTAGCGAGTCATGTGTACGGTCAACCCTTTTTTGGAAAAGTAACGGCTGGATCTTGCCATCCGCCTCCAGCACCAGTCTTGAGGCATTTCTCAAGGGGGCGCGGCTGTGCTCCAAGCAGGGGCCCCGGGCTTGATCGAGAGGGTACATGCTGCCCTCAGTGATGGCAGAGTGTCTGGGGGTGGTCCCCTCATGGCGGCACGGCCTGGTGGAGGGCCCCCGAGACTGTCCTGGTCCTGACCCCATCCTGACTCACTGTGGGACTCAGGTGCACTGGAAGTAATGCTGCCACCTTGGCATGTGGCCAGGAGACCCAAGGAGGGAGAGTAAACGCTGGGCTGAGGATGGGACACGTGAGATGAGAGCAGTGTGGTGCCGCTTTGGGAGGGCCCCTGGTGGCGGATGAGCCAGTAATGGCTCTCTAAGTGGCATGGAACAGCACAGCCCTCCTTGACGACCCCCGGGGACCCGTCAGGGCTGGGCGTGACTTGAGAGCCCACATTTCTAACAGGCCCCCAAGTGATGCCCAGGCTGCCTGTTGGGGACCACCCAGTGGGGAGAAGAGCAGAAGTGTGCCCCCAAACCCCTCTGGCATCAGGACGCGCCAGAAAGGACAGCGTCTCTGGGGAGTGTCAGCGTGGCCCCCTTTCACGCTACAGAGTGGCCCTTGTAGCCGTGGGCCCTGCAGCCCGTCGGCTGCACACAGCAGCAAGAAACGCCCACAGGCTTGGCGCCTACCATCGGTGCTGCCCCGCAGGTCTGGACAGGGGATTGGATGGATGGTGGGTGTGACGTAGCCTCAGAAACCCAGGAGGGGATACAGGCGGGGGCCCTGTCGTGGCTACAAGAGTCAAACCAGATCTTTCTCCCGTGAGGCAGTCCCAGCGGAACTCAGAGATGGCCCTCTGTCTGTGTCCCCGCTCTGCAGGCCAGTGACCGCCTGGGGGCCCACAGGCACCCAGCGTGGGTCGTTGGAGGAGGCACTGGGGGGAGGCTGAGGGGTGATCCGGGGCTGTGGTGAGGCAAGCACATCCATCGGGGGGCCCCTGAGCAGGGGCTCTGTCCCTGGCCAGGATCCTGCGGGCTGTGTCACACCTGCCCACAAAGACTGGTCCCCCCTCTCCCAGAGGAACTGTGGGGGAGCTCCGTTTCCTCAGCACAGTGCTTGCCTTAAAGAACAGCGTTAGCTCTGCCCATCGGGTTCAGGCACTAACCGGGTTCCACTGGCCCTGAGACACCTTCTTGGAGGGGGACAGCACTGGAGGGCACGGAGTGCTGGTGCCAGGTGGCCATTGCCCTTCCGGTTGGCCTTGGAGCTGGGGCTGACAGCCCGTTCTCTGGCAAAGGGTCCATCAAGAAACCGGTCTGCAGCTGAAGGCTGGGCTGGAAGCCCCGGGCATGGCCCTAGCCCTGTCTGCGTCTGCGTGCTCCTGGGCAGGTTAATTTTTCTCCCTGAGGCTCAGTAGTCCTCGCCTGGGAATTGGGCGTGGAAATATTTACTTCCGGGACCCTTGAGAAACAGGGACTAACTTCTGCTCCCCCACACACAGCCCCAAGTCTGGGGCCGACTTTTCAAGCCTGCCGACTGGCGTCCTGATGGGTGCCAACACTGTCCAGCTTACTGGACCTGAGGACCAGGCCCCCAGGGAGTGAGGTCCACCCCAGCTCACCCTGCTGCAGCCTGGCCATCCCCATGGCACCCTGCAAGTAGGCAGACGACTCGCTCTTATTTGCCCGCTAGGTGGGTAACAGGCAGCCACACACCCGGGAGAGCTGTAGAGGGTTCCATGCTCTCTGCCGCCCAGGATGGTGGGCAGCCTGTCCAAGGTGGGGTGCAGAACTGGGGGGGCTAAGGGGCTCAGGCCAACCACTGTTCTCTTTTCCACCCTTATGAGCCTCCCCGGACCCCCTCCCTGCCCTCCTGCAGCCCCCGACACCCTCTGTGCCCCTTCCCTGCCCTCCTGCAGCCCCCGACACCCTCTGTGCCCCCCACTGTCTGCAGCCCCCCGACACCCTCTGTGCCCCTTCCCTGCCCTCCTGCAGCCCCCCGACACCCTCTGTGCCCCTTCCCTGCCCTCCTGCAGCCCCCCCGACACCCTCTGTGCCCCCCACTGTCTGCAGCCCCCGACACCCTCTGTGCTCCTTCCCTGCCCTCCTGCAGCCCCCAGCACCCTCTGTGCCCCTTCCCTGCCCTCCTGCAGCCCCCAGCACCCTCTGTGCCCCCCACTGTCTGCAGGGACCCCCGACACCCTCTGTGCCCCCCACTGTCTGCAGGGACCCCCGACACCCTCTGTGCCCCCCACTGTCTGCAGCCCCCGATACTCTCTGTGTCCCCCAGTCTGCAGCCCCCGACACCCTCTGTGCTCCCCACTGTCTGCAGGGCCCCCCGACACCCTCTGTGCCCCCCACTGTCTGCAGGGCCCCCCGACACCCTCTGTGCTCCCCACTGTCTGCAGGGCCCCCCGACACCCTCTGTGCCCCCCACTGTCTGCAGCCCCCCGACACCCTCTGTGCCCCCCACTGTCTGCAGGGCCCCCCGACACCCTCTGTGCTCCCCACTGTCTGCAGGGCCCCCCGACACCCTCTGTGCCCCCCACTGTCTGCAGGGCCCCCCGACACCCTCTGTGCCCCCCACTGTCTGCAGCCCCCCGACACCCTCTGTGCCCCCCACTGTCTGCAGGGCCCCCCAACACCCTCTGTGCCCCTTCCCTGCCCTCCTGCAGCCCCCCAACACCCTCTGTGCCCCCCACTGTCTGCAGCCCCCGACACCCTCTGTGCCCCCCACTGTCTGCAGCCCCTGCACTGGGCTTCTCTGTGTTGCTGTTAAGTCTCAGTTCAGATTCTCTTTTCCATGAAGGGGGGTATCTGCCCCCTTGCCCCCCAGCTCTCTGCCCCGTATCCTGGCTGGTGACCCAACGTTTAGGTTTATGTCCCCGCCACTCCTGGGCCGAGGGCTGTGCCCTGTCACAGGTGCTCTCCCGGGTGGGGGGGTGCTGGCCTAGTGGGCTCCCTGCCTGCCTGGTCAGTCTGTCCTGCCCGTAGTTCGGGGCGCTCACACAGCAACGGGCCGCGTGTGGTTAGGGGCTCCGGCAGAGAGACCTTGGCCAGCCGTCTAAGGCAGTGGAAGGCCACTCGCCCTCCAGCCTGAAGTCCTCAGGAGAAATGAAAGCAAATGCCCGCTGCCCTGTAAGCCGCTGACCTCAGGGGCTTTATTTACAAGAGCAGTCTCGTGACAACCCAGTGGCCTTCAGCTGGGGAGAGATGAGCCAAGGAGGGGGGTCCCACTCACCCACACCTCAGGACTCTGTGGCAGCCACGGGAAGGAAGGAACAAACCTGCTGGTGCACGCAGCATCTGCTGCGGACTGCGTGATTCCTTCCACCTGCTAACTAACTTGCTGCAGAAAGCGCTCGGGGGTGGGGGCTCCTGGGGGTGGGGGCTCCTGGGGGTGGGGGCAGGGCCCGGCTGCAGAGGGCATGGGTGCTCTCCAGAGAGATGGAAAGTTCCTGTCTCCATCCAGTGGGCGCTGGGAGGCCACGTGTTTGTCAGCTCATGGCACCCGATGTTAAAAAGGGTCCGTTTCTATTTTATGTGAATTTTACTTTTACCTCTATAAATCTGATTTTAAAAAAATATTGTTATGTCTCTGGTCTCCCCTTCTAAAGTAAACCTTTTCTTCCTTCCTTTCCTTCTCCCCCCCCCCCCCCAGAAAACAGAAAAGGCGCTTGCTGGCTCTATGTCTCAATGGTGTCAAAGTGGCCTCTTGGCCCCTGGCCCCGCCTCGGGGCCCCGCTGCTCACTGAGCCCCAGGTATCCAGACAACCACTCCAGCCGGGCACCACTCTCAGAGTCCCTTTCGGGGGCAGGACAAAGTCCGTGTGTAAATATTGACCAAATAAGGCAGACCAGGTTTTGCACTATATTTGGTTAATAGTTGAAGAGCCACTCGTGGTCGGTCTTTCCAGTGGCTTTGTACAGGTGGGCCTTGTTTCATTTAAAAGAAAAGATCCTGGAAAGCGATGCGTAAACCAAACATTGTAGGTACAGCAGGAAAGCTCACATATGGTGTTCAGATGAATCTCAGAGCAAATCTTTTTATGAAGCAGTGACCTCTTCTGTCCCCATTAATGTATTAAGTAGACAATAAAATATATATATATATATAATTTATTTATGGATTTTAGAGAAAGGGAGAGAGGGGGAAAGACAGAAACATTGATCTGTTTCTGTATGTACCCTAACCAGGGATCAAACCCACAACCCTTATGTTTTAGGATGACACTGTAACCAGCTGGGCTATCCCGCCAGGGAGTATTAACTAAAATTTAAAAATAGCCCTGGCCAGTTGGCTCAGTGGTAGAGCATCGACCTGGCATGTGCAGGTCCCAGGTTTGATTCCCGACACAGGAGAAGCACCCCTCTGCTTCTCCACCCTCCCCCTCTCCTTTCTCTCTGTCTCTCTCTTCCCCTCCCACAGCCAAGGCTCCATTGGAGCAAAGTTGGCCCGGGCACTGAGGACGGCTCCATGGCCTCTGCCTCAGGTGCTAGAATGGCTCCAGTTGCAGCAGAATATCGCCCCAGATGGGCAGAGCATCACCCCCTGGTGGGTGCATGCAGGAGTCTGTCTGTCTGCGCCCCCCCCCGCTTCTCGCTTCAGAAAAATACAAATCTATCTTTCTATCTATCTATCTATGTGTGTGTGTATATATGTGTGTATATGTGTGTATATATGTGTATATATGTGTATATATATGTGCGTATATGCGCGTATGTGTGTCTATGTGCGTGTATGTGTGTGTACATATGTGTGTATGTGTATATAGTGTGTATGTGTGTATAGTGTGTATGTGTGTATATGTGTATGTGTGTATATGTATGTGTGTATATGTATGTGTGTATATGTGTGTATGTATATGTGTGTATGTGTGTGTATATGTGTGTATATGTGTGTGTGTATAGTGTGTATGTATGTATATGTGTATGTGTGTATATGTGTGTATATATATGTGTGTGTGTATATGTGTGTGTATATATATGTGTGTATGTATATGTGTGTGTATATATGTGTGTGTATATGTGTGTATGTATATGTGTGTGCGTGTATGTGTGTATATGTGTGTGTATATATGTATGTGTGTATGTATATGTGTGTGTGTATGTGTGTATACATGTGTGTGTATATATGCGTGTGTGTATATGTGTGTATATATGTATGTGTGTGTATATATGCGTGTGTGTATGTGTGTGCGTGTATGTATGTATATGTGTGTGTATATATGTATGTGTGTGTATATATGCGTGTGTGTATATGTGTGTATACATGTGTGTGTGTGTATATATGCGTGTATGTGTACACCCACACACACCACACCTTCTTTATCCAGTTGTCTACTGATGGGCCCTTGGGCTGCTTCCACATCTTGGCTATTGTAAATAATGCTCCAATGAGCATAGGGGTGCCTATATCTTTTCAAATTAGTCTGTCAAGACTGGGGCCAGAATCCAAGCCTGGCGTCTGCTGGTTTACACACAGAAGTCACCGACGTGACTAGTCACACACTCTGTGCTCAGGCCTCTGGGCCTGGGCCTGAAAACCCAGCGAGCCTCGGGGCTCAGAGGCAGATCTGTCACCCTGTGATGCGGTGTGGCCTCACTGGCTCAGACACGTCCCATCGTTTGGGGGGACGTTTGGAGGTCAGATTTCTGCTTCTCTGTGGACGCTGATGCGCATTATTTTAGCCGACGCGGCACACAGGAAATAGGTGCTGGAGGCCTAGAATGTGCCGTGCCTGCGGGGCGAGGCGGGGCATGCCGGCAGAGCTGCATGCGGGCAGCATGTGCCCAGCCTCTAGAGGGCACCCCTCAGCCCCACCCACAGGAGTCACACACACACAGGCCTCCGGGAGCCCCAGCTCACACAAGGGCGCCCAGCCAGCAATGGCAGGGACACCGGCACCCATCGTCCCCGGGGGATGGGCTGTGCTGCCTCTGCCGAGTGCCCGGCAGGGTGGCAGGCCTCCTGTGGTGTCCCTCTCCAGACTGCTCGCTGCAGACTGGACGCCTGGGTCTCTCATGTGAACACTCTGAATCTTGAATTGTTAGATCAGAAATATGTATTGTAAATGCTGTGAGTTCAGCCAACACACACTTCGGGCTACCAGTTATGACCTCTTATCTGAACCGACGAAGGATGCAGACAACAGAGCCCTGGAAAGCTCCGGGAAGACGCAGGTGCCTGGCGAGGGCCGTGGGTGCTCCCCTGCGGGGGGACAGACCGAGAGGCTGCCTCCTGAAGGGGCGACCCAGCGCCAGCAGCACGGCTGGAGGCCTCCCCCAAGTCTCAAGTGCGTCCTGAGAAAACTCAGTCCTGGCTCTGGGCGTCCAGGACCAGAGGAGAGCGATGGTTTCCTCTGCCCACCCGTCTCTGCCCCTCACCTTCTCTGCTCTCCCACCACACCAGCAGGGGAATGAGGGAGTTAGCGGGGTGGGGACGTTGGGCAACTTGAGGATCCTGGAAACCTCAAAGACCCGCAGAGCCAGGAGCAGCGTGGTCATTCTGCCTCCGGCCACAGGCTACACAGCCTGCGGGATGGTGACCTGTGTCATAGCCCAGAGCCTGGCCCCCCGCAGCCACCACCACCCCCACCCCCACCTGGTGGCTGTGCTCCTCTGTCCGCTCCCGGGGGATCCCGCCCCGACTAGGGTGAAGTGTGCAGCTGGCTGCTTGGGGAAGGGGCAGGGCGGCCACCAGGCAGGGAAGGAGATTAACCTCGGGTCCAGGGAGGCCACACAGGCAGACTCACTGCCTTGAGATGACAGCGCACTGTAATAATAATGCAGGCCAACCAGAAGGCAGACAGTGTGACAGGGACAAGGTTCATATGCCCAATGGCTTCAGAAGAAAGGCCGGCATCCAGTAGCTCAGAGTCGGTGGGGAGGACAGGTTTTGTTGATCGGAAGGCGCCCCGAGAGATGATGGGAGAACTCACTCTCAAATCCTTCGGCAGGCTTGGACAAGGATCCTAGAAACAGCTTAACGTTTCCAAATCCCTTTGTTCCTGGTCAACCCTGGAGGATCTGAACCCAGTTCCTGCCTCTTCCCTGGCAGAGGGCCGCTCAAGCCTCAAGCAGGGTGCCTTCGGCTAATTAGCATGCCCGAGGCATGAGCTGGCGGCCTGAATCAGGCGCCAGGCAGAGCTCTTCACACGGTGCCACCCCCCTTTGCTGCCGACCCCTCCCCGTTGCTGTTGCTGAAATTTCTCAGTAATAATTATGTTATATGGTCCTAGAGGCTTATTGTTTTCCCAAATCTGCTGGTAACCTGAAACATTTGAGTTTTACCAAGTTAAATGAAATGATAAAAAAAATAAAAATAAATGATTGACTATCTAGCTATTTCAAAACAACACGAAATCCTGAAACATTCTTAGAGTAACTCATCTGAGGTCCCCGGGATCCAGTGCTCCTGTGGCGCCCCAGAAACAAAGCACTGGATAGGGGGCTTCTGGGACAACCTCCACAGGTTTGAATGGACTCACCTTCAGGGCCCCAGGCCGCAACTGGCTCACATAATCAAGAGTGTAGCTACCTGGTCACCCTGCGGCTGGGGCGGGGCTTCTCTTCAGCCCCTCCTCCCGTGTTTGCCTGTCTGCACCCACCCGTCTCTCCCTGTGCCCCGTGGGTAGCGACCTGGATGCAGGGCAGCCCGGGCGTTAGGGGCAAGCGCAGGCAGGAAGGGCGTTTGTCCAGCCGTCTGTCCACTTTGCCTCACCGCTAGCTGTTGAAGGTGGGCTGGAGATGTGATCAGTCCGAGACATACAGCCCACATGGAAAGCTTGGGAGTACGTGCCTCGGCGGTAGTGGGGAAGCAGGGGTGAGGAGGTGGGCGGCCCGTCCTGGGCGAGAGAGAGCGCCCCTCGGGCTGGGCTGTGGGTGCTGGGCCCGTGCCCCTGCGCGCCGTCCTCGGACTTCCCGCGGCCGGTCCCTCTGTCTGTTTTCATGCAGTCCCTTCTCCTTGGTCTTCTTGCATCTGCCGTGGGTGTTTGGAGTTGTGCGTGGCGGGTCTGAGCCGGCTCGGGGAGTCCCTTTCTGCTCCTTGAGGTGTTCGAGGTGCGTCTTGGGGAAGAGGTTGCTTCCAGCTGGGCCGCGTGGTCCACCCAGACAGGACTTGGGAAGAGGTTGCTTCCAGCCGGGCCGCGTGGTCCACCCAGACAGGACTCGGGGGACATGTGGAAATCCCTGCGAGGCTGAACTAGTGCTCCCCGTGGTGGACGCTCCCCGGTCACTCTCCTTCCTCCAGGCTGGGACCTCTCCGGACGCTGGAGTGGAGTACAGAGGCCTGCTCTCACCCCCGCCCTTGGGCTCCGCCCAGCTCCCCTCTCAACACGGCCTCTCCTCTCTCCCCATTCAGGTTGCGAGATGGGAGCAGAGAACCCGAAAGCTGAGCCAGGCCCTCGGCTCCTCCCACCTGGGCTGCTACGCGCTGGGTGGGGCCATCCTGCTCCTGAACGCTCTGCGCTCACACTGGTAAGCCCCCCGGGCTGGGCACCCGATCCAGTCTGCTCACTGTGAGAATCCAGGACCCCCAGAGTGCGGGGGTGACCCCTGCTGGAGGCACTGGGGTCCATCAAGATGTGGGGGTGTTGCGTCCGTCTGAACGCTCAGGGACCCTGCTCTCCAGGGCCTCAGGCCACGCCTTCCCTTTCTGGGCCGTTAGACTCCTATCAGAGAAGTCCTTATTACCTTGGGAAGGGACAGCTCTACCTGCCTGGGATTCGGGCACAGAGGACAAGGCCTGTGTGGCCCCCACGCTTGCATCCCTGGCCTCCAGAGTGCAGACAGAGCTGTTGCTGGAATCCCCTCCCTCCAGGCAGGAGGCCGGTGCCCTTGGGGAGCAGGGCCTCACCCAGACCTGGGCTGGCATCAGCCAGTTCACCCAGTACTTGGGATGGGCGACCTTCCCGCCATCCAAGAAGGAGGCCAGGGTGGTGAACTTTTTCTCCGTGAGGGAGCCCCACCCTCCAAACGAGGAAGCAAATGCCGCTGCCCAGGTGCAGGGCGGGGCTCCCTGGGGTGGGACAAGGCTGTAGAGACAAAGAGGAGGGGCAGGTGGTCAGATGTGACCATGTCCAGCACACAGCCTGTGCCTGAGCCTGCTCTCCCCTCCTGGGTTCCCGTGAGAACCGCCGCAGCTACACACGGGCTGGTGGAATGGACGTGGTCCACGCAGGGCTTTACAGAAGGAGAACTGGCTCGTGAGAATCCAGGTTTCCCCACATGGGTGCCCCCCCCCCAAACACGGAGCCGAGGGGAAGTGCCGTGCACGTGGGGAGTGGCTCTCTGTAGATGCCCAGGGCAAGGTCCTGGGTGCAGGCCGGGCCCTCACACACGCACGCACCAAGAGAGGCGTATCCAGGCCGCCTAGGCCGTCCATGCTCTCGCTGTCTTCCCGCTGAGGCCAGGCCAGCCTTCCCCAGACCTCGACCTCCTCCCCCATATATACACACTTACAGCCCGTGCTGCTGGGCCTTCTAGGCTGCCTGTCATCTGCTTGGCTTCTTCGCTCCAGGTCAGGATGGGTATCTATCTCAAGGGTCTTGTCAGGGCCCAGGGCACCCGTCTGGGATGAATGACAGAAAGACGTCACTCCAGAGAGGTTGCACTCACTGCACAGGGAGGCCTGGGGCTCAGGGCTCAGGGCTTGGCGTGGGGCCCCCTGGGGCCCCAGGGAGTGAGCGGTGGTTTTTTTCACAGTTGTAGCCTTCAGGCAGAGGACACCCCCCCTGTGCAGATGAAGAGGTGAGGCGTGGCAAGAAGGGAGGAGTGTTTGAGGTTTTATGGCCCAGGGAGGTAGGAAGTCTGGAGGGAGAGGGGAGTGGTCCTCAGCCTCCCCCTGCCATGGGGAGGGGGACCCTGGGCTGACCTGAAGGCCCGGAGCCTAGGGCCGCCCCTGCAGGACAGTAGGGAGCCTGCTTCTGTGCAGGGCCAGGCGCTGGGAGAGGGGCCGTCCCCACAGGAATGGTGAGTCTCGGGAAGGGCAGAGGGCCGGAGAGACCTCCCCCCTCCCAGGCTGTGTTGGGACCGCTGCCCGGGCCTACTCAGAACCGGGAGAGGGCTCGTGCCTCACAGCTCTCAGCCCAGAATTAGTCTGGGCCAGGTGACTGTCTGGAGGTGCCAGTCTGTGCCCTGAGCCTCTGACCCCACGCACACAGGCGTGGGCTGCCATGCTGCCTACCACCCGGGGCTGTTCAGGGGTGGGTATTTGAGCCCATGCATTATATGGGGGCCAAGGCTGGCGAGGGGCTGAGCCAGGAAACAGAACCAGCCATCCTGACCCACCGGGTCGGCCCTTCCTGGTCTCAGCACCGAGTCCCGGTTCTCCTGCCCACCCCCTAGCTCAGGAATGCAGCCCCCCCTCGCCCCACATGAACGAGCCGGAAACCTGGGAGACGTTTTCGATTATGCCCTGACATCTCCTGCTCAGTCCAGTAGCACGAGCTGGGGTCCGCCCCATTCAGCAGCATCCTTCTCTGCATGGCTGAATTCATGGGAGCCTTGTTAGAGTGAGGATCAAGCCAAGTCTTCCCTGCCTAACAACCCGACCCGGACTTCCCGTTGCAGTAAGAATAACAACAGCCAGGTCCCTCCCCGGGCCTGGCTAATTCTGCCAGCTCTGGTCACCCCCCTGCGTTCCCCACGGCAGGGCGTCTGCCCCACCGCCGCCTCCCGGGGCCTGGCCCCTCCCGCTGCCTTAGCTCACAGCGTCCACGGTGCCCCCAGGAGCCCTCCTGACCCTGTCTCTGTGCAGAAGCCCCCAGCACCCTCGCTCAGTCCTCGGTACCGGCGGACCGTGAGCCTCACGAGGGTCAAGACTGTGTGTCTTGTGAGCCACGTTACCCCGAGAGTCAAACGCTGATCCTGCCTCGGGTGGTCAGTGAGTTCTCCGGATAAATGCAGAGTGGACTGAGCCTGCAGGGGTCAGTGGGAGCCCCGCTGACCCCCGACACTGCAGAGAGGTTATGGGATGGCCGGGAGGCTCCCACGTGGTCTCTAAACATTGACGAGAGCTCCAGACATGTAAACAAGTCCTATCGTCCTTGCCCTGCCCGCCCTCCCTCCCCTGGTCACAGTGCCAGGGTCACAGCTGCATCTGGCTCTCTCTCTCTCTCTCCCTTCCGCCTCGCTCTCCTGAGAGGAAGTGGCTGCCCAGACAGGCCTGCATCCCTCCTGCCCCCTGTCCCCTGCAGCCGCCCAGCCTCAGCGTCCTCAGTTGACCAGTAGGAGAATCCTGTCCTGACAGGGCCTGCCCAGGGGCCGCCGGGCGGCCGGTGCCCAAGCTGAAGATGCTGAGGACCCCCAGGCTCTGGGTGAGCAGAGGCTGGAGCCGGATGGGCAGGGAGCGCAGTGGGCCACTTCCGGCAGCAGGCACCCCCTCTGCTAACCGGTCACAGGTCACGCGTGACAGGATGAGCACTGTTCTTCAGCCGCTGGTCCCCCAAAAACGTTGTGCTGGTCCGCGAGAGAGCTGACCATCCCGCTGCTGTAGAAGGTTCTCTGGCACCTGTCTGACGGGCCCGCGGGTGAAAACCACGGCGCTCCAGAGGGCGCTCAGCGCCTCTGCCCCTCTGCGGGGCCCACACGTCGCCCTTGGTTACCTTCAGCGTTTTGTTGCGATAGATCCACGGACATAGAACTTTATGTGTCAACCATTTTTAAGGGTACAGTTCACCGGCGATAAGTCCATTCACACAGCTGTGCAACCATCACACCATCCTTCTCCAGAACTTTCCATCTTCCTAAATGGAAACCATGTCTCCATGAAACAGTAACTCCCCAGTTTCCACCTCCCACCCCCACCCTGCCAGCCCCTGGCAACCGTCCCTGGCCTCTGTTTCTATGGCAACATATATATATTTTTAGACTCTACACATAACTGGGGTCATTCAGTGTTTGTCGTTTTGGGGTCTGGCTTATCTTACTGGGCGCACACCTGCGGGCTCATCACTTTGGAGCACCTGTCAGGGTCCCCTTCCTTTGTAAGCCCTGCCGCTTGCGACCTGAGTAAGCCCAAGCACATCCTGCTCGTGAGCTCGGCCAGTCACAGAAGGACGAATACTACGTGACCCTATATTCATAGAAAGAGTCAGAGCCCTGGACAGACACCTCGGTTGGCTGGAGGATCATCCTGAAGCAACAGAGGTGGCCAGTTCCGTTTCCAGTCAGGGCACATGTAGCAACGCTCCGTGTTCCTGTCTCTCTGTCTCTCTCTAAAGAAGAAGAGGAGAGAGAGTCGATTGGGATGGCAGCGTAGAGCATGGTGGATGAGGTGGTCAGAGGGTACAAGCTCCCAGTTACAGAAATGCAGGACTCGGTGACTCCAGTTCACACCGCTGTCTCGTAACCCTGCAGGGTAGGTGCCCCAGGTCAGACTCAGCCCTGCTCCTGAAGGGGGTTGACCGGGCAGACTCAGCCCTGCTCCTGAAGGGGGTTGACCGGGCAGACTCACTCAGCTCTGCTCCTGAAGGGGGTTGACCGGGCAGACTCAGCTCTGCTCCTGAAGGGGGTTGACCGGGCAGACTCAGCCCTGCTCCTGAAGGGGGTTGACCGGGCAGACTCAGCTCTGCCCCTGAAGGGGGTTGACCGGGCAGACTCAGCTCTGCCCCTGAAGGGGGTTGACCGGGCAGACTCAGCTCTGCCCCTGAAGGGGGTTGACCGGGCAGACTCAGCCCTGCCCCTGAAGGGGGTTGACCGGGCAGACTCAGCTCTGCCCCTGAAGGGGGTTGACCGGGCAGACTCAGCTCTGCCCCTGAAGGGGGTTGACCGGGCAGACTCAGCTCTGCTCCTGAAGGGGGTTGACCGGGCAGACTCAGCCCTGCTCCTGAAGGGGGTTGACCGGGCAGACTCAGCTCTGCTCCTGAAGGGGGTTGACCGGGCAGACTCAGCCCTGCTCCTGAAGGGGCTGACCTTGAGCAGGTTTCTGAGCCGTGGCCTCTGGCCCACGCCCCGAGGGCTCAGGAGAAGGTTCCTCATCTGCCAGCTTCTCTACCAGAACTCAGTGTGGCACAGGCAGGGGTCCAGGACTGAGCGTGCCAAGGGTGTGGTCTGCCTGCCTGAGCCAGGGGAGCTTAGCAGGGCTGCCCTCCCTGCAGTGGGAGGGAGTGCTGGCCCAGGGGATCAGGAGGCATGGGTGGGCCCAGTCTTAGCTCTGCAGGCCGTTGGGGCCCTGGGGGAGCTGCCTTGCAGGAAGGGCCTTGGTTAGAGGTGGATCTGGAGGGGTGTGTTGGCAGCGGGAGTGGAGGAGGCTCAGGGGGGGGACAGAGGCTGAGCCAGGTGTCTGGTGTGTGGCCAGGACACAGCCGGCACAGCCGTCTACCTGCGTCCACCCAGGTCCTGGGATTTCAGGGGATGGAGTGCAGACGAGCCTGAAGTCACACCCGTGACTAAAAATAGAACGGCAGGTCTGCCTGCGTCTCTGTCCTCCCCTCCCAGCTAGACAGACTGTTTCTAAAGGAAATTGCTATTTAGTGAGCGACCCTCAGAGGCGCTCGTTCCCACGGTGATCTTTCTGTGTGGAACGGACTGTGTGTTTCTGACTTAATGGAGAAGCTGGAACATCAGAGGTCACCTCCTGGGGCCCGCCACGCCTTTCCCGTAGACCTGCTGCACAGCTGGTGGCTCACCCGGGCAGTGGGCGGGGGGAACAGCACTTAGGGGGCCCGGCCTCGCCTCTCTGCTGGGAAACCCGAGTCGGCACTGGCCTGCCCTGCGGGGAGCCCACACCAAGGTGCTGGAGGGGACTGGAGAGGTGCCTTCCCCGGGCTGCTCCCTTCCTCTGCTGAGGCATGGAGAAGGAGCTGCAGGTCGGCCGAGGCCCTGGGGCAGCCACACAGCCCCTTCAGGACCGTCTGCTCCCCCAAACCTGGCCCGAGGTCTGTCCTTTGTCAGGAAGGCTCCCCCTGCGTCCAGCCCAACGGCTTTCCCTGCGGAGCCGTCCCCCAGGTTGGTGGCTTCAGGCACAGCACGTCAGTCTGAGGACCAGGCCCCTTTCAGCTGGCCCTGCTGCTCACACGGGGCCGGGAGTGTGCTGTTGGGTGCAGACGAGTTCTGGTAGAGGAGCTGGGATGGGCCCAGCGTGAACGGGAAACTGAGCCCCCAGCCCGGGGCCTAGATCCGGTCCAGTGTGGGCTTGCCTGGTCTCCGCACTCAGTTCCACCCACGCAGGACAGTCCCAGCTCCTTGCCACAGGCCTGGGTGTCCTCTGGGCCCAGCCGGCTCTTCCTAGGATGCGCCCCCTGCCTACCTCCTGCCCCCGGAGAATTTCTTGTCACGTCTCAGCTTCGGCCCCACTGGACCCCTGGCTAGTGTGCCCTTGCTGCGGCTCCTGGGGCCTCATCGGTCCCCTAGTGTCGCCCCCGGCTTACGGTCCTTCCACTGTGCGAGTTTCCTAGGCTCACCAGCGTGGGCACCGCCGCCCAACAGCAGCTTTGCATGGGGACGTGGGAGGGGTCGCCGTGGGCGTCACGCGGAGGACGTGGGGAGGTCGCCGTGGGCGTCACGCGGAGGACGTGGGGGGGTCGCCGTGGGCGTCACGCGGAGGACGTGGGAGGGGTCGCCGTGGGCGTCACGCGGAGGGCGTGGGAGGGGTCGCCGTGGGCGTCACGCGGAGGGCGTGGGAGGGGTCGCCGTGGGCGTCACGCGGAGGGCGTGGGGGGGTCGCCGTGGGCGTCACGCGGAGGGCGTGGGAGGGGTCGCCGTGGGCGTCACGCGGAGGACGTGGGGAGGTCGCTGTGGGCGTCACGCAGAGGCCCAGCGTGCCTCCGTCTGTCTGAAACCCTACCCTGCTCCTCTGCCAGGAGCCCTCAGCTCCTCTGTCTGGGGGCCGTGGGCACCCCCAGAGAGCGCAGGGCAGGTGGCTGTGCTGGGCTGCGGGCCAAGGGCTGGGAGTCAGCTCAGGCAGGGATGGGTAGTTACCAGTGGGGGCTGGGCAGCGGGGGTCACCCCAGCTCTTGAGATCATGGAGACGAGAGTGCTCCCCCTGCCCCCTTTGGCTGGTCCTTAATGCAGGGGTAGCCAAGGGTACAGGGGCCTGCAGGTGAGCCAGCCCTGAGTAGGGCAGTGAGCCGTGCCAGGGTCCACTGCCTCTCCATGCCCCCCCCCACCATGTGCAGAGCGCGGAGGTGGGGAAGTTGCTGAGGCCGGTGCCCACGCTGCCTGCTCTGCGGCCTCAGTGGCTGGACAGGACAGGAGGTGTGCTTGGCTGCAGGTTGATCAGAAAGTCAGGAGAGGGCATGGAGGGGCGGGGCATGGTGTGGCGACCTGGTGCAGCAGCGGGTGTGTGTGACCCTGAGCCAATCCCAGAATCTCAACCTGTAGCTACAGGGTGACCCTGGGCCCTGGCAGCAGGGCAGCTGAGGGAGGGCAGTGGTGGGTGGAATCTGGGGGTGTGGGCAGCTTGACCAGCGGCCAGGTGTGCCCTGACACACGTGTGCCTCTGCCTGACAGGGCACCGTGCAGGCTGCTGTGCGTGGTGTCCTGTTGACGGTTTGCTCACCGACCTTTCTCCACTTGGGGTGCTGCTTTTTCCTGACGAGTATGGGCCGTAACCACTCTGCCTGGGGGGTGCCGGGTGCCGGGGAAGGAGAAGCAGCCTCTGTCCTCTGAGCTGAAAGTAGTTGGAGGGGAGTTCCGGGAAGGCAAGCTCTAGCTGAGGATGAGGATAGATTTATGACAATGTGGATTTACAAGTGGAATGAATGAAGGTAACGAGTTTGTTCTGTTTGCAAGAACCCGGCAAATAGCGGTATCATATGACAGATGCCTGGATGGACAGAGGATGGATGGGTGGGTGGATGGACAGAGAGGATGGATGGGTGGATGGACAGAGGATGGATGGATGGATACAGGATGGGTGGATGAGTGGACACAGCACAGATGGGTGGATAGAGGATAGGCCAGTTGGTGGTTATAGAGGATACACAGATGAATGGATGAGTGGGTAGGCGGATGGACAGTGAGCTGCCCCTGCTAGGAGTACTGGGTACAAAGTGAGTGCCAGTAGCTGCCGCTGGTGAGACAGGAGAGCTTGTTTCTTCCAACCGTGGGGGGTGGGAACTGTAGGTCCCTGGCACGTGCATGTACTTGCTCCCAGACACATCTTTTCTTTGGAGAGGGCCCCTCCCACCAGTGCCTGCCCTCCCTGAGGACACAGGCCCTGAACCTCAGTCCTGTGCATCACCGTGAGCCTAGTCACTTTGTCCTAGCTGCACCAGGCCTGCCAGTCTTCAGGAGCCAATTGGAGAGTCGGAATCTCAAAACCCAATAGCATCCTCACCCACTTTGTGTCAACTGCCGTGGGAGGCCTCTGCAAGCTGCTGGCAAGATCAGACAGAGCACCCTCTCCACCCCTAACCCTCCTGTGTTTATAGGGCAGAGAGAGTCATTAGCAAATCAGTGATATCTCTGATCATATTTCCAAGGCAACCCAAGAATTCTACCAAGTGCAGAAAAGCCCCACGGTACAGAACATCTTCACTTCACAAAACGAAGGATAGAAAGAAACTTGCCTCCGGTCTCTCTGAGGGGGGTGGGACAGTATAAACAATCCAGCACCCCAGCTCACACGAAGGTGTGGGGAAAAGTAGCCTTTAGCAACTTCACAGACAAGTGAGGTGGGGGGTTGGGCAGACTGTCAGCTCACTGCCAGTTCCCCACACCTCTTGTTCCCCCGAAAATCTAAACTGCAAAGACCCTGTTGGCTTTTGGAGCCCAACAGTCAACCCCCTTGCCTTTTTTTAATTCATTTTAGAGAGGAGACAGAGAGAGAGAGAGAGAGAGAGAGAGAGAGAGAAAGGAGGAGGAGCTGGAAGCATTAACTCCCATATGTGCCTTGACCAGACCAGTGCAGGGTTTTGAACTGGCGACCTCAGTGTTCCCAGGTCGACGCTTTATCCACTGCGCCACCACAGGTCAGGCCCCCCTTGCCTTTTAACAAAAGGCCTTCCATGGCGTGGCCTCAGAGGGAAACTGCTGGGGACGTTTCAGGTGTAGAAAAAAAGCACATGGGATCTCTCTGAAGCGACCCCTCAGACATGGCCAGTTCCGGGACACAGTGGCCTCCTGTGATACACGCCAGGGCCCTGCCACACAGCCTGAGGCAAGGCTCGCCCCTGAACTTCCCAAGGTTCACTTCCTTCCGCAGGACCAGTTAGCCGCTAGCTGGACAGGAGTGGAGTTTGCAGACTTGGTCTTTGGGCTAGACCTGACCTGCGGACCTGCACGGAATCCGAGAGAGTTTTCATTTATTACCTGGGGTTTTGTTTGGTTTTGTTGTTTGTTTAAATGAGGATACTCCTTCATGCAAGTCAGGATTTCTGACTGCTGTCGAGAAACCAGAAAGTCTGGCAGGCCTGGGCCCCAATTGCGTCCCCACGGCAGCAGGGAGTGGGAGCTTCAGGGGGGCCCCATGGGCGGGACCGTGCTCTCCTGGGTACTTCATCACCTGCTGGGGCCCCAGCAGGCACTGAGCTTGAGACCCGTGGTCTGGTTACTCTGGGGGCCCCAGCAGGCACTGAGCTTGAGACCCGTGGTCTGGTTACTCTGGGGGCCCCAGCAGGCACTGAGCTTGAGACCTGTGGTCTGGTTACTCTGGGGGCCCCAGCAGGCACTGAGCTTGAGACCCGTGGTCTGGTTGCTCTGGGGGCCCCAGCAGGCACTGAGCTTGAGACCCGTGGTCTGGTTACTCTGGGGGCCCCTTGGGGGACAGAGGTGGGACTGAGTGGTGGCCTCGTGCTCACGGCAGTGACCTCTTTCTTGTCTCCCCCGCCCCCCACCTGCAGCTTCACACGGGCCATGCTGAGCCAGCCCAGGATGGACAGCCTTGATAACCTCCTGGCCTACGGGGCGGGCCTCGGGCTCCTGGGGGTGGGCAGCGTGCTGGTGCTGTCCAGCTTCTTTGCTCTGGGCTTTACCGGGACCTTCCTAGGTAAGACCCCAAGAACCTGGTTGGGGGAGACTTGAGCTGACCCAGTCAGGGTCCAGGGGAGGGAGGAGGAGCAGGGCTGGCTGACTGCCCTGCTGTCTGTGACTTGGGTTACCCCAGGGGGGAGGTCCCCTGGAGAGCAGGTGTGAGCAGCCTGCAGGTGCATGGGCGCCCGGCAGAGTGGGTAGTGGGTACAGAGCCAGGAAGGGGCCGTTGTAGCCCCCCCCCCAGGGCAGCACAGGGTCAGGACCACTTGGTGAGACTCACCTGGAGGGGTGAGTCAGGGCAGGAGGGGAGCCGGAAGGAGTCCGAGGACACCAGCTACGGCAGCAACCCCCAGAAGAAGTGGCCTAGAATTGCCCAGGGCCCGCCGGGCTCTGGATGTAGGGCACGGCCCCTGTGAGTCAGCCCCAAAACGGGTTTCTGTGCCACTGCCTCCAGGCCCACCACCCCATTTCCTGCCTCCTGGAAAGAAAGCCTCCCACAGCCCTCCCGGGCCCTGCACCCTTTGTCCCCAGACAATGCGTGACGCAGCTCCTGCTGGTCGCTCCTGCTTGTGGCTGCCCTACTTCTGCCTCGGATGAAGGTCCAAGGGATTTCCGGGGAGAGCAGCCCCCCCCGGCACCAGGGCAGTGCCCTGACTGGGCGGCACTGTGCCAGCCTCGGTCGCTCAACCCCTGGGGAACCCCATGCCCTCTGAGGTGTCTGCATGACCGTGGCCTGCTTGGGCCTGCCTGTGGTGCCCCTGACTCTCTGCCCCCAGGCCCTGGCGCCTCCTAGAGGGGGGGCTCGCTGCACTGGCCCCCCGCCCTCCTAGTAACGGGGTGACCAGGAGGTGACCCTCTGTCCTGCCCCATCTTGTCCACAGGCGATTACTTCGGGATCCTCAAGGAGGCAAGAGTGACCACATTCCCGTTCAACATCCTGGACAACCCCATGTACTGGGGCAGCACAGCCAACTACCTGGGCTGGGCGGTCATGTGAGTAGCGGGCCTCCCCGCCCGCCTGCTGCCCCCCGGGGCGGTCAGCCTTCGCGTCATCCACGGAGAGCTTTGTCCTTGGGATTGCTCATCTGTGGACACAAACACATCTAGAGCAGGGTTAGCAGACACCCCTCCCAGGGTCAGAGAGTGAGGCCCGTGGAGCCCAGCGTGAGAATGGGGTCCGCCCGCCTCATGGGAAAGCATCCCTGAGACAGTGACCGAACAGGCGTCACTGTGGACCCTGAAATTTGAATTTTGTAACATTTTCAGGTGTCACTAAATATTATTCTTTTCATTCCCTTTCTTTTTTAGCCACTTAAAGGCATACGCACCAATCTTGGCTGTGACCCTTAGGCTGCCGACCCCTGTGCTAGAATGTTGGGGCTGGTCCCACACACAGGAGGGGCGACAAGAGGTTCCCAGGACCCGGAACGGACCCTTGGTGGCCTCTGACACTGTCAGGGCAGCTGCTCTGTCCATGTGCCCAGGTTGCACAATGGGTCTCCCACAGAAGGAGGGAGTCCCCGTGCCTGAGGGAGGGAGTGGCCGCAGTCTCAGCTGCCCCGGCGCTGACCATGAGCCGGGGGTTCTGGCTGGGCCGCAGACCAGTGCAGCCAGGGTAGGGAATGCGTGGGCGTGGGCTCCGGGCCTCAGACCACACGCTTCCGGAGTAGCTCTTGTCTGTACTAGGGCTTTCTCCATAGAAAGCGGTTTTGTTGTAAGTGGTCTGCTATTATGTAACACTTGAAGATCACTTGTTTAATTTTATTTTATTTTTTTTTTTTTACAGGGACAGAGAGAGGGATAGATAGGGACAGACAGGAATGGAGAGAGGTGAGAAGCACCAATCATTAGTTTTTCATTGCCGTTGCAACACCTTAGTTGTTCATTGATTGCTTTCTCACATGTGCCTTGACCGCGGGCCTACAGCAGACCGAGCCACCCCTTGCTGGAGCCAGCGACCTTGGGTCCAAGCTGGCGAGCTTTTGCTCAAGTCAGATGGGCCCGCGCTCAAGCTGGCGCCCTCGGGGTCTCAAACCTGGGTCTTCCGCATCCCAGTCCGACGCTCTATCCACTGCGCCACCGCCTGGTCAGGCTTTTTTTTTTTTTTTTTACAGGGACAGAGAGAGGGGATAGATAGGGACAGACAGGAATGGAGTTTTTTAATTTATTTTTTATTTATTTATTTTTTTACTTGTTTAGATTATTACAGGTGCTCTCAGAGACCAGAAAGGTTATTAAAACACAAAGGAATGAATCTCAAATGGTGCAATGTCAGGATTAAGATGTCCCTTCCTGTTCCTACCCCATCTCCCCAGGACCCAGAGCAGTGGGCTTGGAGTGATGAGGAGCTACAGGAGGGCTTGTGGGTCTGCACTGGACTCCCCATTCACACTCCAGCGCCACTTCTAGACCAGGCAGCCATGGCCCCTTTGACCAGACTTGGGCAGCGGGCTACCCGGGCCTCACCCCTAGACTCACCTACTCCCCAGAGCATCTCCCAATCTCCCACTGAGACTGACAGGATGAGCCCCTTCTCTCCTCCCTATGGGGACACAGGCAATTCCCTTTCCACTTCTACACTGAGTATTTCCTTCCAAACATAATCTGAGGTGTCCTCTCCTCCAGGAAGTCCTCCCGGACTGCTTCCCCATGGGTGCCTCATCTGTGCTCAGATGGGGCCCTCCAAGGACAGAGCTCACATGTGGGTCACCCCTATGCCCCCTGCCTGTGCCTGGCACTCTGGAGTGAGAGGTCATCCCCTGCCACCTTGCCCAAGGTTGTCAGGAATCTGTGAGGGTCCCTAGGGAGGCCTGGGTACCTGAAGGCCCTCTCAGGAGGACCTCAGCCACACAGCCACGTGGAGAGGCCTTCAGCTGTGCCGGTGCACAGAGTCCTATTCTCCATCTGAGAGCTTGTTAGAGATAAACCATCAGAGGGACTTCAGGACACTGACCTAGCACGGCCACTCCCAGACCTTCTGCAGCCCATCTGTTTCCCTCCTGGACCCTGCAGAGAGGGCCTCCCAGTGCCTGAGCAGCCCGGGTTGTGTGAGCCCTGGCAGGCCTGGAGTGCAGGATTCCTGGAGGCACCAGACCAGGGCAAGGCACCAGGGCCTCCGCCCATATAGCTCTAGCCCGAGGTTTACAGCATAGTCCCTGGGAGCCAACCCTGCCACCACCCCAGGCTCGGGACCAGGTCTGGGCTCCAACATGTGGGTCGTTCTGGACCTCAGGTTCCTTACACGCAGAGTCAAGATGATCATCCCACACAGGACTGTTAGGATGTCGAGATCAGATGTGTGATGGCATTTGGGAAGTGGGAACATTTCTTGTAGTTAGAATGGAAAAGTCATTTGCTTGACTCACATTCCGGGCCAAGAGCCCAGGGCCGGGGCCTGACCCAGGGGCCAGCTACGGTCAGCTGTAGAGCCATGTCTGTTCCTGGACTTCGTGACTCCTAGTGAACTTGGCTTCCCAGGTCATCAGTCTTAGGGACACTGTGGCCACATAGCCCAGCACCTTGGCTCCACCTGAGCCAGCTGGCTGCAAGGTGACCAGGCTGGGGGTGCAGCCTGGGGCCCGCCTCCTCCCTGGCAGGCGCTACTCGCTCTAGAAAACCACGAGGGCCGTGAGCAAAGCTGCAGGAGGCAGACTCGGCTCAGCCCCACAGAGCAGGGCTGGGCACCATCAACGCTTGGCCTTCCTGGAACTCCCAGACAGAAAGACAGCGTGAGGGCCTGGGGGCCGGGCAGAGGGTCCCCACAGGGTCATGCCTTCCAGCCCCCAGTCTGGGGTCCTCCGCCTGGGCTCTGGCAAAGGAAGTCGTGCCCTCCTGGGACCCACGTTCCTTGGCTGCCCCTAGGTCTTTAGGTGCAGTGGCCTGGCCCCTGCTGAGTCCGGAGCTCCAAGGTAGCTATAGGAAAGACAGAGGGCAGTTCAAGGGCATCTCCTCCCAGGCTCCTCAGTGTGGCAGTCACCAGCAGAGAGCCCACGGAGGGGCCCACCAACACTCCGCCTGGCTTTGGGAGCCCTGGACTCCCTTCTAGAATATAGAATATCATTACTGGTGGGCAGGGCTCGCATGTTCTGTTCTCCGGAACATCCCTCCTGTTCAAGAAAGGACACACTTGGCCACTTGGGTGATTCTGAGAGGCCAGTCCTTCCCTCCCCTCCCTGATTCACTCCTGCTATGTCCTGAGTCCCTGGCTGGGGGCCAGAGCCATGAGAAGAGGGAGAGTGGACCCTGCCCTGTGGACCCAAGGCAGCCCTGACAGGCAGTGCACTGAGCATCAGGTCAGGACCCGGACAGTTGGGGCCCTGCTCCAGAAAGCCAGACTCGGAAAGAGGCCACCTCATTCAGCCACAGGACCCAGCCTGGCGGGAGGAGGACCCAGGGCCAGGCCTGCCCACTGACTGACCATGTGTGTCCCCCACAGGCACGCCAGCCCCGCCGGCCTGCTGCTGACTGTGGTGGTGGCCCTCGCCTACACGGTGGCCACCCTGTATGAGGAGTGAGTAGACACTGTCGTGGGCCCGGGGCCAGGGTTGCCGTCTGACATCACTGTGACCAAGGAGCTGGCCTTGCCTCTTCCTTCAGGGCCGTTCCCGTGACCAGCACAGGCTGGGTCAGCTCAGCCATGCCCAGTCACTGACAGGGCAGCAAAGGGGAAGCTCAGTGTGGGCACGATAGAGGCTGAGCTCCCTGACAGGCGGTGGCAGGGCAGCCTCTGGCCCTCCTGGTCCCACGCAGACACCTTTACTCTGTCCACGCCCCAGGGGAAGAGAGTCTGGGGTGTTGGAATTGCCCCTAAGACCAGCTGACCCAAGCCTCTCCTGCTTTGCAGGCCCTTCACCGCTGAGATCTACCGGCAGAAAGCCTCCCAGTCCCACAAGGGAAGCTGACCAGGCTTCATGGAGGGTCTGCACCTGCTGGCCGGCCTGCCCGAACGCCACACCAAGGGCGGATGGTGCCCAGCTGCTGCTCTGTGCCTGCCTGGTGCAGGCCGCTTCAGTGCCTTGGAAACCGCTGCCTGGGGGCCTTGGACAGGTGCCCAGAGCCCCCTGCCCTGCTGCCCTCACCACTTTTAACTCACCAATAAAGGACCCCTGACTCCAGCCTCCCCTCTGGGTCTCTGTCTGTCCAGGCGGGGAAAGAGGCTCCTGGACGGGCCCCCCCACCAAGGGCTCCAGGCCAGCTGGCACAGCCCTCCCCCTCACGGAACCCTCACAGCCCTGAGGTGGCTCTGCTGTCCAAACCCGGCAGGTTAGGGACTTGCCCGTGCATTGGGCTTCCTGTGCTGCCTGCCTCCCTTCTGCTCCTTCCCTCCAGGGAGCCAGCCCGGCCCTGGGGTAGAGGTCATCGCACTGTCTAGTGGCCCAGCACCTCCCACGTGCCACGGGGCTTCCAACCCTACGAGCCACCATCCAAGGGAAGTGATCTCAGAGTAAAAACTATGCTGAAAGTTTAGAAAGTGTCATGAAAACACCGGGTGGAAGTGGGATCCCCATTAGCTGTGGTGGTCATGGGCCAGGCCTCTCTGAGCTGAGACCCAGTGACCACAGCGAGAACGCTGGAAGAACGCTCTGGCAGTGGGACTGACGGGCAAGTATGAAGGTCCTGGCGTGTGAGGGTAACCTCAGGTGCCCAAAGCATCAGGCTGTCCAAAGGGCTGAGCTGGTGAGGGGCATCGGCCATGAGACACCCAGCCCCTCGGGTCAGGCCGAGGGGCTGGGCCAGAGGTGGGTCCCTGAGGTACTGCTGCATCTGCAGAAAGCTGCACAGTGATGCTCATTTCCTCTGGACCCCAGGGCACCAGGTCCAGCCTGGATCAGCTGGCCCTGGAGACAGATCACCTTTGTGGGGTGATGTGAAGGTTATCAGGAAAGTCCATTTATGCCCCCCAACCCCCATCCCATGGCCTGATCCCGTTGGATGATGTGGCAGCCCTCTTTGGCCTACCAGGGACCTGTTTCTGGATGAAAATGTGCGTGCCCCGGGAGGCTGGCATGGAGCAAGTCCCGGGAACTTCTCCAAATCTGCCAGCAATGCTTGCGGCTGCAGTGGGAAGCAGAGGGACGAGTGGGACCAGACCACGGACGCTTGTTGTGCACCTGCTCTGTGGCCCGCCCTGCACTGGCAGTGTCTCGTGAGAGCCATACAGGTGGGGGTCACCCCTGTTTGGTAGCAGTGGATGTGGGGGGGGGCTCAGAGAGCCTGGGTGACTTGCCCCAGGGGACACACGAGTGAGTGATAGCACACGAACCAGAACCCAGATCTGTCCTGCCCCGAGCCCCCACCCCCTGCGGTGAGAGGGGTTGGAGGTGAGAAATGGGGCTCCCTGTGTTGTTAGGGAGGACTCCCAGGTGGGGCCAGAGAACGGGGCTTAGCAGTTCCCATTCCTCCAGCTGAACTTAGCGCCTCCAGTTATTGCTAACGTTTCTCCTGGTCCCCATGGACCTAGTGTTGCTACAAGGAGTAGGCTGTGTGGCCATGTGGTCCCTCTTGATGAAGTCTGACCACAAAGCCCTGTGGACTGGGTCCGCCTTTCCCCCATCCGAGTTGGGAGACTGAGTGAGCCCAGACTCCACCCGTGCACACAGCTCTCTGGGCCTTAGTGTCCTCGTCTGTGAAATGACCACCCTAGTGTATATAAAGCAGTGCTGGCTGGGCCCCTCTGTCACCCTCGGAACTTCTCCAGGCTTTCTCTTTGGTTTCTGCCTCAGGGCTTGAGAGGTCACACTAAACATCTAGTCTGATCTTACCCAATGCTTCAATTCCTGCCTCTCTGCTTGCACACCCCTAGGAACAGGGAGCTCATTTCTCCACAAGCACCCTTACACACAGCCTTTGAGGACACGCTGGCCCCTGATGGGCTGAGCTGTCCCTTTGTCAGGACAGGACTGAGGTATCCTGACCCATGGGTCCAGTTCGTACAGCTGTGGAAGGGGCCTGGCATGTGGCCAGGTCCATTGGCTGGACGGGTCTGGCAACGAACAGAGGTCACGTTGAGGAAGAGACTGTCAGAATGGCTGATGAAGGGAGCCAGATCTCTTTTGTCAACAGGTCACCGACACCAACCCAATGCCAATAGGAGTCCCGAATTCGGGGTGCAGAGAAGGGGAGAAACTTGCTGCAGTGAAACAGCAAACCAGGGAAAGCGTCTTCAGTAGAAGCTGAAAGTGCACCCCACTGAGACAAAGCGGAGGCTGGCTTGTATGAAGAAAAGTTCCCATCCCTGTCCTTCATGCAAATGAGGGCTCCAAATTCACACAGTTTGATTGGTCCAAATTGCACCGATATGATTGGTGGCCATGGAACAAGTCTGATTGGTCAGTAAAGATGCAAATGAGGCTATCGCTGCACACCTCCGATTGGACAGGGAAGGTCTCACTCACTTCCATTGGTAAGGGTGAGAGGTCTGCAGGAGGCGTGGCCTGTCAGACTGGCCTTTCCCTGAGATGCAGGTTCCAAGACAAACCCCTGCAAACAATGGCTGCTAGACTGTGGTTATGACTTTGGCAGGTACATGTTTTCTTGGGGTTGACAGTTTGGTCCCTTTCTTCTTCTGTAGGCAGTGGCTGTGGACCAGGTGACAGGACAGGAGGGAGTTTAGGGTCCTCTGTGTAGGGAGCTGCTAGGAACGGGCTCGGATTAGCATGACAGCGCATGACCATGCGAGGGCTCGCCGGAAGCTTCCACATGCCTTGACCTCAGAAGGGGGCCTACCTGACGTGCTCCTCAAACCCAGCTTTCAAGAACCTTCTAAAGCCTCTATGCCACTAGGCTGTGGCACACATTTCCTGCCGTCCTCAACCCACTCCCAACATTTGGTCAAATATTTTTCAAAGTTCCCATTCCACTCTTAGCAGGAAAATTGCTCCACTGCACCTACGTAATAGTTACAGGCTGTCTGCTGCCAAACACAGAAAATAAAATAATTTGTAACCAACATAAACCTGGACAACATAAAAATAATGCGATGGCTGGCAGGACGTGGAAGGTAGGAGTGTTGGGAGCCAGGGTGCAGGGTCCGGGATGGAGCCGGGCAGGCGGACAGGCTGACAGTTATGTGGGATGGCAGCTTGTCTCGGCCTGGCTGACCATGGCGCTCACCTGTTGAAGATACCTAGCACTCAGACTGACTCAGCCTGGGGCGGGGCCTGGTGTAGACCTGAAGGACACCCTGTGAGGACAGAAAAGGGGACTTCGGTTAACAGGGAGCTAGCTGTGTGGTGGCGCCTGTCCAGAGTCAGCTTCACCCCTGTGGGGCGGGGCAGGGAAAGGTTTGCAATTCCTTTCACTTCTTTCTTTTCTGAAACTATCTGGATGTTTTAAAATCATGAATGTACTTTTAAATAGAGATATGCCTTAAAAAAAACCCAAAAAACGGTAGAAACAAGGCAGCCGAAGGTAACAAGTGTCAGCCTCTGCTTGCTTCCTGCAAGAATGAGGCCCTGGCTGGACACACAGTTGGGCACGCACCCAGGCTTCGGGGCATTCATTAGGCCTTAATGGACTCGGCTGACTTAGGAGAGCAAGTCTTATAGCCTGGCAACTGTGGGGCAGGGTGACATGCCCAGAAGGGACCTGGAGTCGTCATGGTTGAGAACCCCAGCTGGGTCCCAGTCCATCGGATCTCCAGCACCTGGCATGGGATACACCCTCTCCTGGCACCCCGCTGGAGGGTGTGTGTTTTTGCTGGAATCTTTGTCACAGAAGGGCTGGGAGAGATGACCTTGAGAGCCCCTTCCCAGGCAGCTGAGATTCCACAGGCCGTAGGCAAACAACCCCAGGACTGCCGAGGGCACGCTGGCCCATTGGGATGTGGGTATGGCACCAGCGAATGGTTTCCTCCCCGTCAGACATGGGCAAAGCAAAACAGAGCATGGCCTCGTCTGTCTGTCCCCTTAAGGAGCGATAGCTTTTTCATGAGCTCCAAGCTGGAGCAAACCCGCTCCCAGACAGCCTATTTCTAGGCCTCTCAGTATCATCAGCGCACTCCGGGTTACTGATCAACCTGATGCCCAGGTTGTTTGTTCCTGACCCCCCCCCCCCCCACACACACACACACAACAGCCAGTCCTGCCGTCTCATGAGTCACTATTGTAATGACCAGGTCCTGCCTCTCAACTGTTTGCACTTTATTTATTTATTTATTTAACAGGGACAGAGAGAGAGAGAGAGAGGGAGAGATAGGGACAGACAGACAGGAACGGAGAGAGGTGAGAAGCATCAATCATTAGTTTTTCATTGCTGTTGCGACACCTTAGTTGTTCATTGATTGCTTTCTCACATGTGCCTTGACCGCGGGCCTTCAGCAGACCGAGCCACCCCTTGCTGGAGCCAGCGACCTTGGGTCCAAGCTGGCGAGCTTTTGCTCAAGCCAGATGGGCCCGCGCTCAAGCTGGCGACCTGGGGGTCTCGAACCTGGGTCTTCCTCATCCCAGTCCGACGCTCTATCCACTGCGCCACCGCCTGGTCAGGTTGTTTGCACTTTCTTATCCACAGTCACAGAACCAGAACCGCCGCCTTCCAGAAGAGAAACCTACGGCCCAGAGGCGGCCTGAGACTGTGCTGTGAGCCTAGGACCCTCCTTGGCTCACTCTGTGGTTTAGAGACCAAGCTCTCCGACTGTGAGATGGAGATGTTTGCCCAAGGGACTCCAAAGGCCCAAAATGCTAAGGAGGACGGCGAAGAGGACGCTGGCCTAGGCTTGAACAAGGAAGGGCAACTTTTTAGTTCCTTTGGGGTTGCAGACCAGAAGAGGATGGGGAGAACCCCTCGCTGAAAACCCTGCCAGGCCCTACAACATGACTCTGGTTGGAAGGAAGGAGAAGCTGAGGTCTGCAGTGGAGCGCGGGGTGGGGGGCTGGCTCCTGCTGAGGGCTGTCTGGCACCCCAAGGCCTATGACCCACACCTTCCCAGTCTTGCAGCTCGGTCCGGTCCGCACTCTTGCCTTGAGAGTGGCGCCCTTTCCTGCCCTCTGGCGGCTGGAGCGCGCGGCCCCGGTACCGGCACCCACCAGCCCGGGGACGCGAAGAAAGCGGGCACTGTCGCCTGTCTTTAGGACTGAGAGAGAAAGGACGCAAAAAGCCTGGCACGGTGCCTACGCGCCTGGTATGTACCTGCTGTTCCGCTGCTGCGATCACGGTATGAATACTGTTATTCTCTGGGAAAACCGAGACCCAAAGAAAAGTGTGTGCGTGTTTGTGGATGAGGCCTTGGCGGCCGCTAACCCCGACACAGTGGAAAAGCGCAGGGTCGGCGTGTCCCTAGTCTTGGCTGGACTCTGGGCTCAGTTTCCTACCCACCCCCCGCAGGGAGGAGCGGACTGCCGCTCGCAGAGGTCGCGGGAGGGAAGCGGCGGGGGATGGGGGGCGGGGGGGTTGGACGAGGAGGCCGCGGCGCATGACGCACCGAGGCTGGGCGGAGCGGCCACCAGCCTGCATATAAACCGGCCACTGGGCGCGGAGAGCCAGAGCGAGCGACTTTGTCCTTAGAACCTGAGAAGCAGCGGGAGCCAAGCCGAGTCCCCCGGACCCCTCTGTGCTACTCTCAGCCCCTTGGCCCCGCGACCCCTTCGGCCCAATGAAACTCGCCGCGATGATCAAGAAGATGTGCCCGAGCGACTCGGAGCTGACTATCCCGGCCAAGAATTGCTACCGCATGGTCATTCTCGGCTCGTCTAAGGTGGGCAAGACGGCCATCGTGTCGCGATTCCTCACGGGCCGCTTCGAGGACGCCTATACGCCCACCATCGAGGACTTCCACCGCAAGTTCTACTCCATTCGCGGCGAGGTCTACCAGCTCGACATCCTAGACACGTCAGGCAACCACCCGTTCCCGGCCATGCGGCGCCTCTCCATCCTCACTGGTGAGCGTGGGACCCGGCCGGTAGTGGGTGGGGGTGGAGCCGCGCCGCCAGGAGGTCCGTTGGAGACCCCCGGTCCAAGGGCACTGGCAAGGGCGCAGCCTAAGGGCGCGCTCTGCGGGTCCGCCAGCGCGCGCCAAGTTTGCGCGTGGAGAGGGAGGTCTTAGTGCCCTGCAGCGCGCGGCTGCTGGAGCCCCGGCGGCCGGGCGACCCCCAACTCAAGACCCACTTAAGGTATTCCCCTGGCAGCTGCCCTCACCACCTCTTCTACTCTGCCCCTTAGGAGACGTTTTCATCCTCGTGTTCAGTCTGGACAACCGCGACTCCTTCGAGGAGGTGCAGAGGCTCAAGCGGCAGATACTCGACACCAAGTCTTGCCTCCAGAACAAAACCAAGGAGAACATGGACGTGCCCCTGGTCATCTGCGGCAACAAGGGTGACCGGGACTTCTACCGTGAGGTGGAACAGTCGGAGATCGAGCAGCTGGTGGGCGACGCCCCCCAGCGCTGCCCCTACTTCGAGATCTCCGCCAAACGGAACAGCAGCCTGGACCAGATGTTCCGGGCGCTCTTCGCCATGGCCAAGCTGCCCAGCGAGATGAGCCCGGACTTGCACCGCAAGGTGTCCGTGCAGTACTGCGACGTGCTGCACAAGAAGGCGCTGCGGAACAAGAAGCTGCTGCGAGCCGGCAGCGGCGGCCGGGGAGACGCCTTCGGCATCGTGGCGCCCTTCGCGCGCCGGCCGAGCGTGCACAGCGACCTCCTGTATGTTCGGGAGAAGGCCAGCTGCGGCGGCCAGACCAAGGACAAGGAGCGCTGCGTCATCAGCTAGGGTCTTCCCCTCTGCCCCCGCGAGAACGACAGGACCTAAGGGTGGTCTTTTTGTTTAAAAGTCAACTCTTGTGTCTGGGCCAGCCCCCGTGTGTCCCGGGCAACGTGCTCCAATGTACTGGCTGGCGCCTGCCCTCCCCAGACCTGGGGCCCCCACCAACTGGGGAGGTGAAAACTGAGAAGGTCCAGTCATCTGCTTTGGAAGGATCAAGAGAACTGGTTAATACTGGGACTCCCCCCCCCCCCACCTGTGACTTTGCCCATTGACACCCACGACTTGGGTGGGTTGGGATCATAGGTCAGGCGTAGGGTGAATTTGTCTGCTTTCTCACAAAGAACTAAGAATTGGGAGGGGAGTGTGTATGGAAGTTAACACCCACTGTCTGGGAAACCTGTGTTGGCTGCTGGAGGGTGGAGACAGCCGGCATTATTTGTGTGCCATTCCAGGTTACCGTGACAGCAGGGAAGAGCCTTTGCCCTCCTGAAACTAAGGGAGTGTGGGTCACATCCACCAAGTGACTTGTTTACATGTGTGTGAAACTGCACAAAGGAAAAACAAAACAAAACTTGCACTTTAATAGTTCTGGTGTGGTCATGAACACGAACAAAATCTTATCCAGGTGTTTATACTGTGTGCAAGGCTGTCTTCAGTTATCGTTATTGTTTTTTATAAAAAAACATAAAATAATTTAAAATGAAAAACCACACTTTTGTCTTTTTTAGAAATGGCTGGAGGGGGAAGGGTGAAAAGGGAGGGAATGGGTTTCTACTTGGGATTTAGGCGTACCTTCCCCTGAACTGGAAAAGAACTCTGGCCTTCTGAAAATAGCTTCAGCTCTCCTGGGAGAAAAGCTCCCAAAGAACTCCAGATAACTGGGTGAAGCCCTTCTATTTGGGGGACGGGTCCTTAGAAAACTAGGACAAATATAAAGGATTCCAGGGTCCCCAGTCCTCCCTACAGCTGCATCTTTCTAGCCATTTACCTGCTCGAGTCTCCCCTCCGCCTAACCACAAAGGGCCCCTGGGTGCCCCCTATTCAGTGCCGACCCAGGGTAACAGGGTAACAAAAGGCGATCAAACCTGAAACTCTCAGAGGGTTTGAAGGGTCACATGGCCCTGCTTTCTTTCACAAGTAAGGAAATAAGAGACTGGAGAGACTGATCTGGAATTGGGCTGGTGCAGGAACCCGGTCTGTCTCCAGAATCTCCCATGTGGCTGCCTGGGGAGCTAAAACCACCCAGCCGCCAGGGCAGCTCCAGCTCAGGGAAGCATCTGCTGCCCCGGCTTGGGGTCCAGCACCCTTCTCTGCTTGCTGTCTCCTTTCCTCAGCAGTTAAGGGCACCTGTTCCCTCCCAGCTCAGGACCACTCTTAATGGTGACAGCTTAGGGCAAATGACCTGGGCCAAGCCTCAAGTTCTTCAACAGGAAAACAGAGAAACCCCTTGCACAGGGTTGCTGTGAGGATTCTGTGATGTTTAGGAAGTACATGTGCCTGCTACCCAATAATGCAAATAATTGGATTCAAGAGGGTACTCAACCCTGTAAGGAGCGTTCAAGATTGTCCCAGGGGAGGGATTTCAACCTTGCTCTGGGGCAGGCCACTCCCTCCCAGTACTAATCCCACTTCTGCAGTGAGGGATGGCCCTTGGGGACAGATGCTGGCTCCCGAGAGGAGTTGCTGCTTTCACATTGGTTTAGTCATGCATTGTTGTGTGTGTCAGGGGAGTCTGGCAGGGTGCTTGGACTGGAGTCTGTCACAATGTGTTCTGTCTTCTCTGCAGCACAGTGAACATACCCAATATCCTAGAGACATCCTACTATGAATATCTTAGCACAGAAACTAAGCTGTCCTGAGAGCAGAACTCAGTTCTTTTATAGACTCTTGAAAAACATCCCAGTCTTCACACTGAAATGTCAGCCTTGCAGAAAGACCCCGGGGGGCCTGTACTGCGTGCGAGGTGCTTCCTGTTTCATGGTATTTGGTCAGGGCCTGAAAAACAGCCCCCCCCCACACACACACACACTACTCTGGAAATTTCAAGAAAATAACTGATTCGGTTAAGTAACAGTCCCAAGGTAGAAGAAGTCTTAACAGGTGACGACGACCCACTTAAATTCAGAGTCCGCTCTTCTGCCCAAAGCCACTGAAACCTGATACACCCTTCACACATTCAAGTTCCCAATGTGCCTTCCATCCTGACAGGTGGATGCAGGTCCACATGAATGGAACCCTTGCTAAAAACGTCTTCAACCAGTCGATACCAGTCAACAAGGCCAGTCAGCAGGCCTCTGCTAAGCCCCTGAATTGGTCAGCGTAGGTTATGTGCTCATTTCTAGATTTAAACAATATCTGGTTGCTACTGTCACCTTATCCTTAAGAGGCAGGGAAGAGCATGCAAATAAAATGTCCTCCCTGCGGGAAATTAGGGATGTCTGTAAACACTTTATAAACCGTAACTTCCCGGTGAGCTTTCCCTGCCTGTGAGAGCTGCATCAGAACTCTGCGGTCACACCTGGCCAAGGGACGATCAGAGCTGCCACCTACAGCTGCCCTTCTCAAACAAGAAGCACGTCATGATCCTCTGTGATCGTGGCCGGCTCTTCAGTGAGAAGGCCAGAGGGGGAAATAAGTTTTTTAAGCCAAGGCAAGAGGAATCTGAAATGCTGGAAGAGGCAGTCTGTTTACCTGGAAGCCCGTCTGCACAGACGTAGAGAGCAGTGCCCTCCAGAGCCAAGGGGGGTTTGTCTGAAGTGGCTCTGGTTTGGCCACACGTGGAGCTAAGTGGCTAAGCGAGATGCCTGGGGATGATAGGAGACAGGGAGCAGAAGCTAACAGGAACAAGGACACTCAGGTGGCAGAGAACCTGGACAAGGGGCCACCTGGCAGGGCTCTGGCTCACACCCCCACGGACACAATGACATTCACTGGCTCATGCAGAGGAGGAGACAAACTGTCGTCTTTCAAAACACCGCTCTCTCACAGCCTTCCTTTGCCACGTTAAACCCATGCCGCGAGCACAGGCCTAGTAGGTCCAGTGAGCGCTATGCTGACAGGGCATTATGTACAGCAGCGTGCGACTCACGGCCACGACGGTTCCGACAGGCCGCTCGTAACACGACTGGGTCGTAAGCCGACTAGGCTCTATGTGCAGTACGGTGAAAAGATGTCATAAAAATCTTTAAGTCATATTTTATCATAATTTTCTTTCATTATTGTTATATATAATTTTCTTTGTTCATTTTATGCCATTTGTATCATCTCCACACTATTTTGTTTCTTATTTTTACACTCGTCAGGTTTAAGTAAAACACTGCATTACCAGTACAACTGGTTTAATATTTGCAAAACATACAAAATTACAAAATACAGGTGCATACAAAAACTGCTCCAGACGCAGAGCGGGCGGGGTTAGCGATTGTGGTCGCAAAGTTGAACGGTCGTAAGTTGCATAGGTCGTAAGTCATCAATACCTGTATCTGGTGCACACCAGTCATGCCCAGGAGGCAGGGGAGGAAAGGCCGGCAGCAAAGACGAGACGCCTCCTTCCCTACTTTGCTCTTCAGCTGTGTCAGCTGTGCCAGTGGAGCCGACCACACAGCAGACGGGCCCTCCCCAGAGGCAGGGGTGTGCCCTCCATCCCCTCTGCAGCCCCCGGGAACATTCTTCTTCCCATCCACAGGCACTCCAGCCATTATGCATCTGGACATATGGACACATACAAGGAAGCCCTGACAAAGCCCAGCTCCCACAATCGATGCCAAGTTCAGCTAAGGAAGCAGTACAATAGCCCCCACCCCAGTCAGCTACAGAGTTCAGAGCTGGGGTCCCAGAGAAGCTCACTTCACAAAGAACCACGCTGGCAGTGGACGGGGTCAGCAAGGCCACTGGGGCTGCTGTTCTTTCTCAGGCATTCCTGAGGGCTGGCCGCGTCTACTCCTTGGGGATCTCAAACATGCAGAGGCTCTTGTACTTCTGCAGAAGCTCATTCTTGGTCCTGACTTGCTCCCGGAGGCTGTGCAGCTGCTGCTGCTGCTGCTCGGGGCTCAGGTGGATGCCAGGCATGGTGCTGATGACCTTTCGCATCTCCTGGAACTTGGTTTTGAGGGCGTTCAGGTCCTGGTGGATGTCTGGGCTGTCCTTGTCCATGCTGCAGGGGTCAAAGGGTAGTCATTAGCATTCCCGGCTCCGACAGCGCCAAGGCCGGTTTCCCTCCCTGGACCCCACAGAACACACTGTCTTCCTACACTGTCCTTTAGAACATCTTGTTTTCTGTCTGTCCCCTTACTAGGCTGTGTGCTCCCAGATGACAGGAACTGGCTTTCTCAGATCTAAGGCAGGAACGTGACAGCTGCCTGCCCTCCCGGAGGGCCACTGAGCCCCCTGGGAAGGGGACCACGCGGGCAGCAGCAAGTGGCCCTCCTGAAGCTTCTCAGCCTGTCCTCGATGTGGACGTAAAGGGCATGGAGCTCCTGGGATAAGAGAAACACCCCACTCAGAAATCGGCTCAGGCCAAGGTGACTGTGGGATACTCCAGTCAGAAGAAACGCAGCACACACACGGAAAGGATAAAAGCAGAAAGCTCCAAACGGGCCTGCCTTTGTGCCCAACATTAGTCACCATCTAACTTTAGAAGGAAAAAAGGAGGCATGGCTGGGTCCAGAAGCACGAAACAAGCGACAGGAGGGTGAGGGCACTCTGGTCCCACACACCGTCGTTTTTAAAGGGTGGACAGAAATAATACTGCTACTGCCTGATCGACAGGCTACTCCCTGACAGCCCTCTGTGCACAGCTGGGCAGTACTCAGCATCACTGCAGAAGTGGACACAGACTCCCTGTGTTTGTGTCACCAGACTTAGGGGCAAACAGCACAGGTTTTGGTGGGTGAGTCTAAGAACAATGTCCAGCACAGGTGTGGGTAAGGATGGCACAGCTTTAGTTGTTTAGTCTAGGTGCGTCGGGACTTGAGAAGGCACTCTGGTGACAACTGAGCAGAAGTGTGTCCACTGGCAGCTTACAAGGAACCGACCAGATCATTGAAGCCAACCTCCTCCCAAGCCTGAACGCCACTTCTTGTGATCTCTCAGCACCATCTGACTCAGTCTCCCGTTTTCCTCCTCCTAACTTCCATCCTCTTCAATCTGATGGCCCCAGTGTCCTAACTGCCCCCTCCCGGGGCCAATCTTTCTCACCCTCTCCTCCTCCTTCCATGCTAACCAACTTCAGTAATGGCATCTTTCTAAACCAGTGTTTTGTTTTTGTTTTTTGTTATAACAGTAATAGGTGCTAGAGGGAAGAATTGAAGTGGCAGACACCAAACCTCAGCAAAGTCCCTCTGGTGCCAAGTCCCAGAGATGGCCGCTGTTAACATGTGGCACCTGTTGTTTCAGATTGCTTCAAAATATACAGCAACATACTAATACACACATCACTTTTCATTTGCTTTGACCATACACATTGTTCTGATTCTTGCTTTTCCTCCCTGAACAATGAATGCATCTTGAATGCCTTTTCATGTTAATACACATATGACCCTGGCCAGTTGGCACAGTGGATAGACCGCTGGCCTGGCGCTGGAAAGTCCAAGGTTCGATCCCCAGGCAGAGCACACAAGAGAAGCAACCACCTGTTCCTCTTCCCTTCCCTCTCCCCCCTTCAGCCTCTTCCTCTCCCACACCCAGCGGCTCGACTGGTTCCAGCACCAGCCCAGGGAGCTGAGATAGCTCTGTTGGTTCCAGCATTGGCCCCAAATGGGGGTTGATGGGTTGATCCCGGTTGGGGTGCATGCAGGAGTCTACCTCCCTTCCTCTCACTTAAAAAAAAATAATTAAAAGAAATGTTTATAAGATGGCACCTACAGCCTGACCAGGCGGTGGTGCAGTGGATAGAGCGTCGAACTGGGATGCAGAGGACCCAGGTTCGAGACCCCAAGGTCGCCAGCTTGAGTGCGGGCCCATCTGGCTTGAGCAAAAGCTCGCCAGCTTGGACCCAAGGTCGCTGGCTCCAGCAAGGGGTGGCTCGGTCTGCTGAAGGCCCGCGGTCAAGGCACATGTGAGAAAGCAATCAATGAACAACTATGGTGTCCCAAGGGCAACGAAAAACTAATGATTGATGCTTCTCACCTCTCTCCGTTCCTGTCTGTCTGTCCCTATCTATCCCTCTCTCTGACTTTCTCTCTGTCCCTGTAAAAATTAAATAAATAAAACATTTTTAAGATGGCACCTACAAAGATCACTGCAGCGCTGACTGCAACAGCAAAACTCCAGAAACAACGAATGTGTCCTTGAGCAGGGAATTGTTTAAGTCAGGGGTCCCCCAACTATGGTCATGGGCCCATGCGGCCTGAGGCCAGTTATCCAGCCCCCGCCACACTTCCGGAAGGGGCACCTCTTTCACTGGTGGTCAGTGAGAGGAGCACAGGATGCATCCGCATCCATAGTTTCCATTGAAATACTGGTCAGTTTGTTTATTTAAATTTACTTGTTCTTTATTTTAAATATTGTATTTGTTCCCGTTTTGTTTTTTTACTTTAAAATAAGATACATGCCGTGTGCATAGGGATTTGTTCAGAGTTTTCTTTATAGTCTGGCCCTCCAACTGTCTTAGGGACAGTGAACTGGCCCCCTGTGTAAAAAGTTTGGGGACCCCTGGTTTAAGTAAACAGCATGTTCACAAAATGGATTATGCAGACTGGAGACAAGGGAGGGAGCTAGAGGGACGCCATTTTTGTGCCTGTGGGTGTCTTTGAATACACCTACAGCTTTAAGTTCTTTTTGACTGCTTTCTGGGTCACAAATTGATGGGCCATTTTAGGTTAAATGAACAGCTAAAAAGATGTAAGTGCTCTACATTTGGCAAGAGCTATCAAAATTTAAAATGCATGTCCTCTCTGTTCCAGCACGTCCACCGCTTGAGAACTTACCTCAGCATTGGGGCCCCTAAGGACATCCTCCTGGCTGGTCAGACACTCAAGAGAAGGTGTCTCTACCTTCTCCGGCTGCCAGTCCAGAAGCCAAGCGGCGGAACGTGAGGGTGGGGTCTTAGTATTACTTAGTGTATGAACTTCCTCCTAAACCAGTGGTTCTTAACCTGTGTTCTATCGAACCCTAGGGGTTCGATGAGTTGGTCTCAGGGGTTCGGTGAAGCCTCTGCTGCGGAGGTCAGAATAAAGTAATACCGTAATTTGTTATGAGTTCATGCACTTTGTTGGTTTTGTTCTTTGAGCGAGGTGATGTTCATGCATGGCTCATTTTGTGCACCAGTAAAAAAACATAGACCTATGTCTTGAATTTGGAAAAAAAATCATATTTTATTTATCACTAAAGAAGGGTTCGGTGAATGCGCATATGAAACTGGTGGGTTCAGTGCCTCAAAAAAGGTTAAGAACCACTGTCCTAAACCCTGTTTTCAGTGTGGTTCCCTCCCTCAAACTCCTGCAATGCAGCTGGTGTCCTTCCAGGCCAGACACACTCTGGCTTACTCTTTCCTAAGAATAAATCTTGGGAAAGAACAACCCTTTGTCTTCCCAGACAGAAGCCGGGTAGTTACCCGTCTGCTTAGATTTGGGGGAGAGAACGATGGAGATCTCCTTCTTAAATAGACCTTTAAGTGGTAATCCTCCTGTCCTTACTGCTCTTTCACTTCTATTTCCAGAGGTCCCTGGCACTGCCAATTCCTGAGATTTGGGGGCAGGCCATGGTCAAGAGCAGCTGCTTCTGGCCACTTCTTGAGGCCGGTAGGTGGGTAAGCCCCTGGCCATCTGCTCTGTGGCAATTCTCTCTCCTGTTCTTTCTGGTTTTGTGTTTAAAAAACAAAAACAAAACACTTACACTGTCCTTTTAGAGGAAACAGACAAACACATGTAATGAATCTGCCATCTTACACTGGAGACTGCTCTTGAGTACACCTTGCAACAATCTAATGATGTAAATATTATTAGTCCCATCTCACCTAGTTTACAGGAGCAAGAGAGGCTCACAGAAGCTGTGTTGTTTGGCCAAGGTCATCCAGTCAGTATCTTCATTATAAAGCTCTACTTCATTATTGCTATTCCCATATTAGGGATACAGAAATTAAAGCCTAAGAAAGTTTATATATTCCCCAAGAGTCCCAGGCAAGCGAGCACCAGCAGGTGTGAATCTAAGACCATGGGCTTGGAAGCCAGGCTCTCTAGTGCCCACTGACCCAGGCAAGGACAGCCCTGTGCAGCCCTCGCTGGGGCCAAGCACATCTCTGAGCACGTGCAAGGTTCATGTTTGCATTTTCCCCCTAAAACCAGTATGCTTGTGCCGCAGCCCAGTGGCGGGGTCTGCACTTGTGTCTGGGGTCCAGCTGCAGCCAGACCACAGGCTGGAGAGAGCAGCATGAGCACGCCCTGCCCAGTTTGTGCAGTTACACAGAAGAAGGCCACAAAGAGTCATGCTGCAATGTGGGCTGCAGGCCCCCACCAGGGGAGCCCAGTGCAGCCACCCTTGTAGGAACCAGGCAGTGGCAGCTGCACCTCCACCCAGTGGGTGTGCGTGGAGCCCGCTTACAGTCACTTGGAGACGGCAGCAGTGGTCAGTGTGCTCTCACTCACTGGGAATGGGGGCCATAGGCAAGTGAGTGCCCAAGAAGGACCGTCCAAGGCCAGCCTAGAGCCCGGTGGGAGGACGACGTGGTCTGCTGATACCAGGTGGGGACAAACTGGTGCGGGCCCAGATCCAGGCCACTTCTGCATGAGCTCCCTTAAGGTCCCCAGCACCCCCTCGCCACTTTCTCAAGTGCAGGCTGGCTGTTCCTGCCTGTGCTGCCCTGCCCTGCGGGTTAGCGAGGTGAGGGCATGTCCCGCGCACCTGGCCACCTGGCTGGTGAGCACAGGAGAGGCGACTGGACCTGTAGGAATAAACACAGCAAACACAGCGGGAGGGAGCCGGGCGCAGGGGAGGCACTGGGGTGCAGGTGCGACACCTGGGAGCTGGGGAGGCACGGGGGCGCAGGGAAGGCACGGGAAAGCAGGGGTAACACCTAGACCCAAGGGATACCTGGGCGCAGGGGAGGCACCGGGGCGCAGGGGAGGCACCGGGGCGCAGGGGAGACACCGGGGCGCAGGGGAGGCACCGGGGCGCAGGGAGACATGGGGGGGGGCAGGGAGACACCGGGGCGCAGGGAAGACACCTGGGCGCAGGGAGACACCGGGGGGGCGGACAGGGAGGCCGGCCTCGCTGGGCATCGGACGCGCTAACCACGTCGCCGCCCCATCCCGGGACCGCTCAGCTCCCCGGCCGGCCTCGCCCGCTCTGGGTTCAGGGTGCCTGTTTGTGACTTTGAATGAGAGAGGGACAGCGGTGAGTGGCTCCACTTACTCCCGCCCCCCGTGGTCGGCTCCCGCAGGCGCCCCGACCGGGCGGCACCCGCAAACCCGGGCGTCCGGACCGGCCCCGCGCGACCCTTACCATTTGATGATGTTGTGAACCAAGGGCAGGAAGGAGTAGCTCTCCTCCTTCACGCCCGGCGGGGACGGAGGCCTGGGCGCCGGCGACGGCTGCTGCGGCGCAGCGGCGGGCGGCGGCGGCTTCGTGTCGGGCAGCGGCGCCTCGGCCGGCGGCGGTAACGCATCCTCCACCTGCCGGCCGGCGGATAACCCCGCGGAGGCCATGGCTTCCGCGAAGGTGTGGAGGAGCCGCTACATCACTTCCGACCCGCCCGGAAGAGGCGGGACCTGGAGGGAGGCCGTGAGCATGCGCACTGGGAGGCGGGGCGGGGCAAAGGCACTGAACGGGGCGGCTGTTCCTAGGCAACAGGCGGATGCCCGGTATAGGATGCCCTGGATTGGGTTGTGAAGATGGCTAAATTCAGGGGTGGGATTCAGCCAGTTCTCCCTGGTTTGGCAGAACTGATGATACCTAATGTTCTGTTGAGTTGGGTGAACCGGTGGTTAAAATGGCACTTGTCATCAGGGTGCTCTCTAAGGTGGGCTCCTGGGCAGCCACCCAATGTGGAAATGACACAGTGACATTCCTTCTTCTGTTTAACGTTCATCTGCGCAACAGCGTGGTCTAAGCGCCCGTAGTCATGTTCATTCCGTCCATAGGCAAAAGAATTTGATGGAACTATGCTTGCAATGTTTACTTATACATTTCATAAAACTCATTATACCTTTGATGAAACACTACATCTTAATTCCCTTGTGTTTGTTCTGTCAGTAAAACAAACATACACGTAAAGAAAAAAAGTGTCAAACAGTGGTGGCGCAGTGGATAAAGCGTCGACCTGGGAACACTGAGGTCGTCAGTTCAAAACCCTGCACTGGTCTAGTCAAGGCACATATGGGAGTTGATGCTTCCAGCTCCTCCCCCCCTTCTCTCTTTCTCTCTCTCTATCTCTCTCTCTCTCTCTCTTTCTCTCTCTCTCTCTCACTCTGTGGCTCCTCTCTAAAATGAATAAAATAAAAAGAAATTTAGAGTGAGGCCCCTACCCGGATACTTCCAATACCCATCCGGCACCACACACAGTTGTTACAATATTACAGGCTACATTTTCTATGCTCTGCTTTACGGGACCCGGACTGCAGTGCTTTTTTGTCTGTACTCTTGTTTGAAAGACTATTGAATGCTCCATCTGTCTATCAGCATGACAGTCCCATCCAACCGTCCCTTAGACCGAGAATCTCTCATGGCAAGAAAGTTCAAGCATCGGCTGGGTACGTGACATGGAAGCCATTGGCCTGACTGTCTATTACATTACCCAGAAGCATCCGGAACAATAGTACAGTGGAATGTGGCCCTTGGTTCCCAAATGTCAGAACACAGGCAGACCCGGTTTCAGTCACTTTAGTGCGCTTCACAGATGTTGTGTTTTGTTGCATTTTGCTTTTTACAAACTGAAGGCAAGAACTTTCCACCCGCTCATAAACAAGTGAGGCAGATCTGGAGATTGTCTGGGGGTTGCACGTGGGAGGCAGGGCCCTGGGAAGGCTCCAGGCTTCTTCGCATTCTGTTTCCTTTTTTTTTTTTTTTTTTTGCATTCTGTTTCTTAATCTGGACGTTGGTTACTCCGCATGGTCACTATGGCAAAATTCACTGAGCTGTGTGCTTAGGGTCAGTAAAATTTTCTTTAAATATATGATGCTTGGATAAAAAGTTAATTTTGATCTAAAAAGAATCAGGCAGGGGCACCTTTTAGTCACTTACTAAAGTTTTGGAGAGGATCAGAGAGGTGGACCTGAGAATCATATAGTCTAGAACAATGCTTGGAATTCTGGCTCGAAGCTAGTCCAGGGAGGGCACCATGGCTGCTCCTGAGCTGGAAAGGCTGGTTTAAATCCCTCTGCTAGTCTTTGGTTCAGGGACCTGAGACACGTCACCAGATCCCTCGGAGCCCCTGTTCTCAGCTTGCCCCACCATCACTGTCAACACTGGATGCTGCCCCAGACATGAGTCCTCTCATTGCAGAATGGATCCTGGGTGGCCCGCTCCTTGTCATCACAGCCCCTGACACAGAGGCTAGGGTGAGTGTGTCTGTTTGGCCAGCCCTGGACATACACCTGTGTCCTGGCATGGGAGGCTGGGAGTAGAGTCTGGCATAGGAAGTAGATGTTACCAACCAAAGTGGGCATTTCTCTAGAGGCTCCCGGGTACTGTAGAGGTTGAAATACTGCTGGAGTTATTTTTAAAGACACCACCACCACCACCAAATGATTCCAAGGTGAGTGTAAGGCCAGTAGCCACAGCCACCATCACAGCCGCCTGGCCAGTGCAGGTTCAGGTTTGATTTGGACAGACGATCATGAAACAACTGAGCCAAGAACTGGTGGGCCATTAGCTTTAATCCTAGCTTGCACCCAGCGGGCATGAAATACACACAGTAGAAAAACATTGCCCTTTCCATTCAGGGCTCCCAAAGCCACTGACTTATCCGAGTTTCCTAGAATCAAAGGTTTCTAGCTCACCAGCCTTATTCACCTCTGTTCCCCATCTCCTTCTCCTACACAAACTCTGCACAAACTGGCTTCTCCCTCAGCACTCCACCATCTTGACTGCTTCTCTTCTCCTCCACGTGGCCTTAATCTGCTCTCCTCCAGCATGGGCTCCTCTGCCCCATTTTATAGTGTAGAAATAAAAACCATTAATCCAATATACAAACAAGGAAGTCTCGGATACAAAGTCACTTATCTGAGGCATAATGGGAGGATTCCTCATGAGAGTGCACCACCCCACATCATCCAATCAGTCAAGGGTGTGGGGAAAAGCTCAGTTTTGAAACTAACCCTTAGGCTATAACACCCTGCCTGCTTATAGCCTGTCGCCCACACCCAATACAAACTATAAGCGAGCAAACATATATATCATATTTACAAACTTAATTTGACCAACAGTGAGTCAGAGTTGATAACTGCTTTTTGAGTCTTTTATCTTTGAATCCTGAAAACCTTTTAAAGGGAAACAATGAAATCACCCAAGTGTCCCAGAGCCTTCAGAGTTTCCGTGCCTTCATATCTAGCTCGAATGTTCCTGCTTCGGTAATCCGTGTCATCTAAGCTTAGCAAACGCAGCCCCTGTTTGACAAAGCACTCGCTAGATAAAGCCTGCTTTGAAGCCGTACTTAAGCAGTTAAACTATGACTCAGCTTCCCTTGTATCATAACTGCTTTAAATAGTAACTTCCAAACAAGTGGAGTGAGATACAAATAAAATAGTTATGTTTGCAAGCCTGAAGGAGCTGTTCCGAGGTCTCGCTGATCTAGTGATTAGCCAGCCATGCAAGACTGCGTACATACCCTGGGGCGCGGCTGTACTTGGGGTTCACAGAGCATTAAGAAGAAATAAAGAAACAAAGAAGAAAGGCAGGAAATTCTGGGAACACAGCTAAGATTGCCGTGAGGTGGGACGGGGACCAACCAAGTCGTTGCTTCTTCTTCGAGTTCCTTTGTGTAAAGCCAGTAGTCGCGGCCACCATCAGAGCCACCTGACCCGTGCAGGTTCGCATTAGATTCACACAGTCGGTAATGAAACACAGGAGCCACGAACTGGTGAGCCATCAACTTTAATTCTAGCTTGCACCCGGCGGGCAAGCAAAAACACACACTGGGCTCCAAAACCCACTCATTCAGTGCTCACAAAGCTACTGACTTATCCGAGTTTCCTAGAATCAAAGGTTTCTAGCTCACCAGACTTATTCACCTCTGTTTCCCATCTCCTCCTGCACAAACTCTTCCTCAGCACTCTGCCATCTTGGCTGCTTCCTCTCCTCCATGTGGCCTTTCTCTGCTCTCCTCTCTAATACTAACCTCCGGAACCAAGAGAGAGATCAAGCTACTGGTCTCTCCCACTTTATACCGTAGAATCAAAACCTTTAATCCAATTATACAAACAAGGAAGTCTCTGTATAATGGGATTCCTCAGGAGAGTGCACCACCCTACATCATCCAATCAGTCAAGGGTGTGGGGAAGAGTTTACTCTTAAACTAAGCCTTAGGCTATAACGACCCAGCCTGCCCACAGCCTGTTCCAGAACACACATTAATATCAACGAACTTCCATGTGGGCAGCGCCATCTTTAACAAAGTGAGCATAATCTATATTATCTGCCCAACACTTTGGTTGTTCTTTTCTTTCATAGTTTTCTTTCATTAGTTTCCTAGGGCTGTTCTAATAAATTGCCACAAACTGGGTAGCTTACGATGACCGCACATTTGTTCTCTCGTAGTTCTGGGGGCCAGAAGTCTGAAGTCGAGGTGCGGGCACGGCTGCACTCCCTCTGAGAGCTCTGGGAAAAGGACTCTTCCTCACCTCCTCCTGCTCCTGGTGACTCTGGGGCGTCCCTCAGTTTGTGGCTGTGTTCTTCCCAAAGATGCCTCGTCAACTTGTCCCTTCTTGCTGTGTCTGAGTCTCCTCTTCTGTCCTTTACAAGGAGACTGCCCCATTGGATTTAGGACCCACCCAGGTAATCCGTGATGCTCTCCTCTCCAGATCCTTCATTACATCTGCAAAGACCCTTGTTTGCAAATAAATAAGGTCACCTCCATCCACAGGTTCTGGGACGTGACATGTCTTGGGGGCCACAGTTCTGCCCACACTACGCCACATGGTTCAAGGGTTGGTTCTACGTGGAGCCTCGTCTGGTTCAGGCTTCCGAACACAAAGGCTTTGACACCGGCCTGGGTTCCGGAGTGGGCAAAATAGCAACCTCTGGGTGTTGCCAAAGTTTGCGTGCCTGACGGCTTCAGAGGCCAAAAACTCAAAATGTCGGAGTTTGGAGCAAGGACTGGTTTACTGATTGAGAAGGTGCAAACCGAGAAGATGGGAGAGCTATGGGTGCCTCCAATCCATCTTCCCCCTCACAGCAAGAGTAAGGAGTGTTTGGTTCTGGCCGGTTGGCTCAGCGGTAGAGTGTTGGCCCGGTGTGTGGAAGTCCCGGGTTTGATTCCCGGCCAGGGCACACGGGAGAGGCACCCATCTGCTTTTCCACCCTTCCCCCTCTCCTTTCTCTCTATCTCTCTCCTCCTCTCCCACAGCCAAGGATCCATTGGAGCAAAGTTGGCCCGGGCACTGAGGACGGCTCCATGGCCTCCACCTCAGGTGCTAGAATGGCTCTGGTTACAATGGAGCAACAGCCCAGATGGGCAGAGCATCGCCCCCTGGTGGACATGCCGGGTGGATCCCGATCGGGCGCATGTGGGAGTCTGTCTCTCTGCCTCCCCCCTTCTAACTTCAGAAGAATACAAAACAAAACAAAAGAAAAAAACAGTAAGGAGCGTTTATGCAGCTAGGGAAGGAGGGGGGGCTTCAGAGAATGGAGAGGGGACCTTGTCTTTCTTCAGTCTCAGATCATGCTTTTTTTGTATCAGACTCCTGGGAAGCCAGCAGCTGGTGGAAGCTACCTTACAGACATTCTTCCCAGCCTGCAAAACAAACTCATAAATTCTCCTTCTGACCCTGGAGTTATCTCCTCCCGCTTCACGAAGAGATCACCGCATTGGCAATGAACAACTACATTTTGAAAAAAAAAAAATCGGTGCTGGGTCTGGGTTGAAGAACAAGACCTTGTGATATGTCTCATAATTGTGCATCAGGGACGTTATCTTTAAAGAAGAAGCAGCGGGAGCTAGGCGCCTTGTGACGTCCGTTACTATTTACGCTGTCACTGTTTTGTGCTCAACAGATCGTATTTTCCTGTTTTCTCAGGCCAAGTGGACACTTAAACATTCCTACGGGAACTTGCTCTGCAGGTGGGGCGTTAGAACATGGCTAACGTACTTGTCAAATGTTTGACCATGAACGACGGGTTACAACCACAGCAACTGAAATGTTGAATTAAAGCCTGGATCTGTCTGTCGGGGCTCCGTGATCTAATAATACCTAAACATACTTGTTGGGAACTGCCAGGCTCCTGGTTGGCGCCCCTTGGAGACGGCTCTGTTGAACCAGGACCAGGATTCTCTACCTCCTGAGCTCAACTTCTCCTGAGTTGAAGTTCTGGGGTGGGGGGAGTCAGGGGACATTTAATATGCAGATTCCAAGTGAGTAGGTTGAGTGAGGCCTGGTAGTTTGCACTTCTAACAAGTTCCTGGGTGACGCCCACACTGCTAGCCCAGGGCCCACCCACGCTCTGAGTCTCGAGGGAGAAACACCTGGGTCCCTCCCACCCCTCCCAATGTTGACCCAGGAGACCCTTTCTCCCCATGGGACGTAGATGCAGGGAGCCTGGGGTCATGTCTTGAGAATGTGGCACGGCATGGGAACAAGGCCCGGACTGAGATCAGCTGCTGACCCCCACCCCCACCCCCGCAGTGCCCTCTCCCAGAGAGGCCTTGGAAATCTTGGGGGCCAAAGGGCTCTCCTGCTGTGGTTAAGGATTCCAATAGATCCAATGACCCTCCAGGAAAAAATATGCACTCTCCCTGCCCCTTCCTCTTGTAACCCTGCCCTCCAAACTCTACCCCCCCTTTTTTTTGTATTTTTTCAAAGTGAGAAACGGGGAGGCAGTCAGACAGACTCCCGCATGCGCCTGACCAGGATCCACCCGGCATGCCCACCAGGGGGCGATGCTCTGCCCATCTGGGCTGTTGCTCCATTGCAACTGGAGCCATTCTAGCACCTGAGGTGGAGGCCATGGAGCCGTCCTCAGTGCCCGGGACAACTTTGCTCCAATGGAGCCTTGGCTGCAGGAGGGGAAGAGAGAGACAGAGAGAAAGGAGAGGGGGAAGGATGGAGAAGCAGATGGGAGCTTCTCCTGTGTGCCCTGGCCGGGAATCAAACCCAGGACTTCCACACGCCGGGCTGACACTCTACCACTGAGCCAACCAGCCAGGACCAAACCCCTCTCTTGAATTAAGTTCACACTCCCCTACTCCATGAGCCTTGACCACCCCCGCTTCAGTATACAACGCCCCCCCCCAAGCCTTGCCAGCTGCCTCCTCGCCCACATGGGGAGGGGCAGGGCAGGTGAGGGCACATAGAGCACACTCCCCTCCTGCCTGGAGGGAAGCAAGACAACCAGCACGGGGACAGCAAGGCCACCCAGAAACTGGGAGGAGACGGTTGGATCCCAGAAATTTCTTTAATTTTCTCAGCAGCGTAGGCTGAGAGCCCTCAGCAGTGCGGCAAGTGTGAATTGTCCTAGGTGGCTGCACCAGAGGAGCCTGATGGAGAGATGGGAGGTGAGGGGGTGGGGGCGGGGAGAGGGCCCCTGAGCTGTATCCATCTTGCCCAGGGGCCAGGAGGTGTCTAGGAGAGGCTGATCTGAACACAGCTCTGGCTGCAGCCAGCACGCCTCCCTTGTTTAAGAAAGGGCGTTGTCTGCCTTCTCCTAGATGTCCCAGCTGGAACAAGCCTCCTCAGGTGGGAACCTTACTGGCCTGGGGACCAATCGACAGGACTGAAAACGAGGGCGGGCACCTCAAAACCGTGCACTGCCTGTGTCTTTGCGTTTTGAGGTTGCTCATGCGATTCAAAATGGAAACAACGTATTGTCTTAAAAAAAGAGCCGCGCATCCCATTAAATATGACCCGACAGGGTCCGGCTCTCTGTCACCCCTATTTCCGAAGTGCGATGGAATGGCGGGCATCCATATTATCTGCAAAGCAGACTCTTCTGGAGGAAAGTCGTACTCCACCGAGCCTCCATGACTGGCTTATGTGAGGTTCACCGGCCTCTCTCGTGACTTTCCTCACTGTGCTGTGTATGCTGGGTGAATGGTCAGCCGGAAGTACCTGTCTGACGCTTGGCTGATGTCAGCATTGACCTTTCCAGGAATGTTTCCAAACTGGACCATCTCTGGATGGCTGACCACATCCCCTTCTTGGCTTCTGACCACCCTGCATCTTCCAGTAAGGAAGTGGCTATTTTAGGCGAGGGAAAAACGAGATGGCGGGTTTTTACCGAAAGGCAGCTGGGTCTGATTAAGAGTGATTTGGGCCCTGCACCAAGCCAGACACAACCGGACCCTGCCTCTTCCCTGGACAATGGCCCTGCGCCTCCAATCCTTCCATTGGTGACTTATGGGCCAAAGGGAAAAGAGGCCGGGAGGGGAACATGGAGACTGGTGATTAGTGCTCTTTGATCTTAGGCAGAACTGGCCCAGTGGATGACAGTCAAAGAGAGGAGACCAGCTCTACAAAAGGGATTACTTCCAGGTGTGATGAGCTCTCCCTGACAAAGAAGAAGCTATGAAAGTAGAAGACAGGCCTGACCTGTGGTGGCGCAGTGGATTAAAGCCTCGACCTACAACTCTGAGGTCGCCGGTTCAAAACCCTGCACTGGTCTGGTCAAGGCACATATGGGAGTTGATGCTTCCTGCTCCTCTCCACTTTCTCTCTCTCTCTCCCCCCTCTCTGAAATGAATAAGTAATAAAAATAATTTAAAAAAAAAGTAGAAGACAGGACGAGGGGACCATGTCTATTTACTCTCTGCTATCAGAGCATAAAAATGAACCCTGACCTTGAAGAGTCAAGGACACCCCCCCCACGTCCCCCAGAGAGAGACAGGGTAGCACCTGACAGTTAAAAAAAAAGTGGACTGTTTTTTTGTTGTTTTTTTTTTAACTGTCAAAAATAGTGGACTGTTGCCTGACCTGTGGTGGCACAGTGGATAAAAGCGTCGACCTGGGAACACTGAGGTCGCCAGTTCAAAACCCTGCACTGGTCTGGTCAAGGCACATATGGGAGTTGATGCTTCCAGCTCCTCCCCCCTTTCTCTCTTTCTCTCTCTCTCTCTCATTCACTCTGTGTCTCCTCTCTAAAATGAATAAAATAAAAAGAAATTTAAAAAAATATTAAAAAAAAAAAAGTGGACTGTTGGCTGTTTTTCAGATGAGTCTTCCTAGCCGTCCACACGGCCCTGGGGGACAGTTGGTCTCCCTGCCCTGCCCCACCATTCGCAGGACTGTTGGCTCCACACTCCCGGGAAACCAGAGCCTGAGGGCACGTGGAAGATGAAGTCCTGAGGACAGCCTGAGCCCAGAGCCCCCAGGCCACGTGAGCCATGTGAGTTGGGTTTCCTGTAACTTGCAGAGAGTGCTGGCTGGTATTCCCAAGCAGAGTACTAAAATGCAGGGCACGTCTTTTTAATCACTGGGTTTCCGCAGTGAGAGAGAAGGAAGAAAGGATACTTTGGAAAGTTTCCCGGAAGAGCTCCTGAATGGTAATATCTAGACCATCAGGGGGTGTGGCCAAGAACACATGAGTGGCTGCACGAGGATCAGAAACGTGCCCAGGAGGCTCTCTGGGGGAGGGACCCACCTTGTTGGACACTAAATAATCTAGGGCTTTTGTAGAAGAGTGAGGGAGGCTCGTCTGAAAAAGCAGTGTTGGGCTCAGGTGACCGGGAAATGTGGAGAGCCAAGCAGGGGGACTGGGTGGGAGGTGCCCGGGGGGGTATGTTGATTATTAGGGTTCAGTGGGCATTTGAAGAGCCTGCTCAGGATCTACCTCCTGATGCAACTTTCTTCATTCAAACAGCCCATAATGGGACCTCCTTGGATTCTGCTCACGTGCCAGGGGAGGCATTGCTTCAGCCAGAAGTCCCCCTGGAGGATTTTCTTGGGGTTCGGGATCCAGGGACTCCTGCTGCATGTCACCAGGGGGACTGTACGGTCATGCTCTGTGATAATCAAGGCATGTGCCATCTTGCTTTTTAGCACAGAAAGCAACCTGACACACCTGGGAAGGCACCTTTCTGTCCAGATCTTGACTCCTTCCCTATCTAGTATGGGAGGGAAAAGTGCTAGTACAGACATGATTTTTTAAAATCTGCAAATTCAGTTTATATTATTTTATTTTATTCATTTTAGAGAGGAGACAGAGTGAGAGAGAGAGAAAGAGAGAAAGGGGGGAGGAGCTGGAAGCATCAACTCCCATATGTGCCTTGACCAGACCAGTGCAGGGTGTTGAACTGGCTACCTCAGTGTTCCCAGGTCGACGCTTTATCCACTGCGCCACCACAGGTCAGGCAGCAAATTCAGTTTTCAGACGGTAGGAGCAGCCCTGGAGTATCAGCACGATTGTACGAGTGAGCTGTGAGGTCGGGAGGTGCTTTGAAAACGGTCTGAGTAAACTTCCCAAGTGACTCTGTCCCTCTGAAGAGAGGAGGAGACCGTAACATTCCTATATTAGTTACCTACTGCTGTGTAACAAACTACCCCGGAACTGAGTGGCTTGAAACAACGATGAATATTTAAAATCTCATACAGTCTCTGTGGGTCAGGAAATCAGGAGAGGCTTAGCTGGGTGGTTCTGGCTTGGGCTTTCTCATGAAGATGCTGTATCTGAGGACGGGACTGGGGCTGGAGAGCCCCTTCCCAAGTGGCTAACCCATGTGCCAGGCTCATGAGTGCTGGCTGTTGGTGGGAGGCCTTCATAGCACTGACTTCTACAGAATGGCCCAAGGAAAGCAAGGTGAGGGCCACAATGTCTTCTGTGGTCCAGCCTTGAAGTAATTTCTGCAATATCCTATTGGTTTCCGGCGGGGAGGGGGCCGCTTCAGAACATAGACGTCAGTCAGAAGACAAGGCTTGGAGCTGCTACCACAGTGCCATGTCTGTTAGCTCCGCTTGGAAGCACAGAGTCCTCGCTCATGTGGTTTTAGTCAAGAAGAGTTAGAGTCTGACCAGGCGGTGGCGCAGTGGATAGAGCGTTGGACTGGGATGCGGAAGACCCAGGTTCGAGACCCCGAGGTCACCAGCTTGAGCGCGGGCCCATCTGGCTTGAGCAAAAAGCTCACCATCTTGGACCCAAGGTCGCTGGCTCGAGCAAGGGGTGACTCGGTCTGCCGAAGGCCCGCGGTCAAGTCACATGTGAGAAAGCAATCAGTGAACAACTAAGGAGTCGCAACGAAAAACTGATGATTGATGCTTCTCATCTCTCTCCATTCCTGTCTGTCTGCTCCTATCTGTCCCTCTCTCTGACTCTCTCTCTCTGTCCCTGTAAAAAAAAAAAAAGAAGAAGAGTTAGAAACTTCTGAGCTCTCAAATGCAAGAAAGCAGGCTGACCCTTCAAAGTGTGCCAGGCCAGCCAATTTAAGCACAATTAGGTGAGGGGCCCAGGATGAAGGCTGCACTGCTGGGAGTCTATAGCACTTGCTGCCTAGAGGTCTCACTGGTGCAGACGGTTTTGTCTGCCACATGTCCTCATCCCACGGGGGTCCTGCAGGGTTGCTGATCACACCCTCCTCTGGCTGCAGGGGTGAGCATGGGACCCAGGTCTGGCCAATGTTGGCGCCCCATTACCCTGCCCGGAAATATCCAAGGAGCGGGCCAAGGGATGGAGCGAGGCCATTAGAATCCTTCTGTGGAATACAGTAGTGGATTCTGGGAGAGTGAGGCTGTCTCTTCATCTGAAGCCATGAGCTGAGAATTTACAGTGTCTGCTTGAAGCTGCCTTAGAGTGAGGAAAGACAGGAGAGAGAAAGAGAGAGAGAGGGAGAGAGAGAGAGAGAGGGAGAGAGAAACAGAGAGAGAGAAAGAGGGAGAGAGAGAGACAGAGAGAGAGAGGGAGAGAGGGAGAAGACGGGAACACTGGCCTGGTGGACCCATTTCGATTCTCTCCAGTTAGGTGAGATGATAGGAAGTCTCTGTTTTTTGGAGTTTTACTTGTTTTCTTTTCTTCTTTTCCAAATGAGAGGTGGGAAGACAGAGAGACAGACTCCCACATGTACCCTGACTGCGATCCCCTGAGCAATCCCCCCCAGCTATTTTTAGCTCCTGAGGCAGAGGCTCCAAGGAGCCATCCTCAGGGTCTGGGGCCGATGTGCTTGAACCAGTAGAGCCATGGCTATGGGAGAAGAAGAGAGAGAAAGAGAAGGGGGAGGGGGAGGGGTGGAGAAGCAGACGTTCACTTCTCCTGTGTGCTCTGATCGGGAATCAAACCCGAGACATCCATATGCCAGGCCAACGCTCTACCACTGAGCCAACCGGCCAGGGCCAAGTGTAGCTTAGTCTCTGGTTGCTTTGGTTCATTGTGGAATTCTATCTCCACCACGGAAAACAATGGGTTTGTAGCAGTATGGAGCCAGCACAGGGCAGGTTTCACCTCTATGAGACCCGTAAGTGGACTGGCGATCATACCCTGCTGTCTGCAGCCCACAAGGCAGCCCTTCCTCCACCACACAAAGAAGGAGGCGGACAACAATTAGGAAGCAACAGACCTGGAAACAGCCACCGCTTCCTCCTGGTTGGTCCCAAATGTTCCAGCATCAAGCTGATGGACCCTGCCCACAACGAGTCTCTCCTCTGAGTCCCTGCAGCACACAGCTCTGGGAGGATCAAGACGCCTTTCTTTTTTTTAGCAGCCTGCTGCTTCTGCACGGGCATTCACACACAAGCCTCTGAAAGTGGCTCTCAACGGGCCAGACGCTCACAGCTTGTTCTTATAGTAACAGCCAGTGTTGGGCGAGTCCTGACGGTGCCTGCCGTGGGCCTGGGCCACGTGCAGTGCCCACGAGATCTCATGTAATCAGCACACTGGGAAGAGGGAGGTTTCGAGGGTTACCCTTGTTTTATAGGCAATACGACCAGGCTCTGAGAGTTGGTAACTTTCCTAAAGTCAGAGGCTGCTGGAGGTGACGGGACCTCGATGTTCACAGCAATGTGTCTTACTCTGAAGCACACGCACACACACACCCGCACACACGCTCACGCACACTCACACACACACGTGCGCACACACACACACACACACACACTCCCACACGCTCTCCTCTCTTGCTGCCCTGGTGGTCTGGCACTAGCTGAGAGCTTGCAACCAAAACACAATGTTCTCACTGTTATGAGCCATGATCACCTCTAATGAGCCCAGCGATGATGTTTTCCTGAGAAGGCCTCCCGTGGAAGTCTGGGAGAGCTGGAGTGCCTAGTGGCCAACTGGTATTTATTTCACAAGCCACTTGTGCATGTCTAATTGCGTTTTCTGTGTCAAAAAAAGGGGGGCGGTGTTCGTCAGAGGCTCCTTAGGAACCTGGGCCAAGAGGTTGTTTGTGATTTCAGGGCTGGAGTGAGGAAAGGGGTTGGGGGAGGGGAGGAGCACCTCAGGCCCAAACAGGCCTCCAGCTGAGCAGCTGATCACCCTGCCCCTCCTTGTGTTTGTTTCTCCTGAACCTCTGTTTATTTTTGTTCCTGCAGACAGAAGTTAAGAGAAGATAATGTGGCTAGCTGTGGGCACCCGGAGCAGATTTTTCCGGTCCATCTCGTCGCCTTCCCTGTGGGGACTGAGCTGAACCAAAGCAAAGCATCTCTTCACCTCACAGGACCCTGTGACGTCAGCCGGGAAGCCGGCTGCCGTGAGTCAGGTGGCTGTGTGTGTGAGACAGAGAGAGAGAGAGAGAGAGAGGCTTGTGCCTTCCTAGCACACCCTAAACCAGGCTCACTAAATTCTCATAGTGGCCACCTAGAGCCCTAGAAGAAATCCTAGTACTTGGCTTGCAGTTAGGACATCCTGCCAGCAGGTGAATCAAGACACTACGGACAAGACCAAACTAGTTACAAAACAGTCACAGGGATGGCAAGTACAGAATAGGTATTATAATCCGTCATATTGTAACAACTATTGATTGTGTCAGATGGGTACTAGATGCATCGGGGAATCACTTCATAAATTGTATAAATGTATAACTACTATGCTGTACCCCTAACACTAATAATATAATACTGAGTGTCAACTGCAATTGAATTTTTTTTCTTTTTTTTTTTTTTTACACAGGGAGAGAGGGAGACTCAGACAGAGGGATAGATAGGGACAGACAGACAGGAACGAAGAGAGGTGAGAAGCATCAATCATTAGTTTTTCGTTGGCATTACGACACCTCAGTTGTTCATTGATTGCTTTCTCACATGTGCCTTGACCGCAGGCCTTCAGCAGACCGAGCCACCCCTTGCTGGAGCCAGCGACCTTGGGTCCAAGCTGGTGAACTTTTCGCTCAAGCCAGATGAGCCCGTGCTCAAGCTGGCAACCTCGGGGTCTCGAACCTGGGTCTTCCGCATCCCAGTCCAATGCTCTAGCCACTGCGCCACCGCCTGGTCAGGCACAATTGAAAAAAAGTTTAAAGAAATATTTTAATATGTATTTTTTTTATTGATTTTAGAAAAATTGGAAGGGAAAGAGAGAAACATCAGTTCGGTGTTCCACTCATCCATGAATTCACTGGTTGATTCTTTAATTTTTTTTCCAAAATTTTAGTCATTTTAGAGAGATTGGGGAGAGAGAAAGAGAGAGAGAGAGACAGGTGAGGGAAAGAGCAGAAAGCATCAACTCCCATATGTGCCTTGACCAGGCAAGCCCAGGGTTTGAACCGGTGACCTCAGCATTCCAAGTCAACACTTAATCCACTGCGCCACCACAGGTCAGGCAGTTGATTCTTATATGTACCCTGACTGGGTATTGAACCCTCAACCTTGGCTTATGGAACAACACTCTAAGCAACGAAGCTATCCAGCCAGGGCTGAAAATTTTGTTTAAATAAAAATAAGCCTGACCCGGCGGTGGCGCAGTGGATAGAGCGTCGGACTGGGATGAGGAAGACCCAGGTTCGAGACCCCGAGGTCGCCCACTTGAGTGCGGGCCCATCTGGCTTGAGCAAAAGCTCGTCAGCTTGGACCCAAGGTCGCTGGATCCAGCAAGGGGTTGCTCGGTCTGCTGAAGGCCCGTGGTCAAGGCACATGCGAGAAAGCAATCAATGAACAACTAAGGTGTCGCAATGGCAATGAAAAAGTAATGATTGATGCTTCTCACCTCTCTTCGTTCCTGTCTGTCTGTCCCTATCTATCCCTCTCTCTGACTCTCTCTCTGTCTCTGTAAAAAATAAATAAATAAATAATAAAATTTTTAAAAAGAGTGAGATGAATTAGTTTTCCTGGCAACCAGGCCCCCTCCTTAGGTGGTGGGGTATGTGTCCAAAAGTCACCTCATTACTGTAACAAATGGCACTTTTGTCTCTCTTACCATATAGGAAATTCCAAAGAGTTTAAAAGACCTGTGCTAGCCTGACCAGGCGGTGGCGCAGTGGATAGAGCATCCGACTGGGATGCGGAAGACCCAGGTTCGAGACCCCGAGCTCGCCAGCTTGAGCGCAGGCCCATCTGGCTTGAGCAAAAGCTCGTCAGCTTGGACCCAAGGTCGCTGGCTCCAGCAAGGGGTGGCTCGGTCTGCTGAAGACCCACGGTCAAGGCACATGTGAGAAAGCAATCAATGAACAACTATGGTGTCGCAAGAGCAACTAGAAACTAGTGATTGATGCTTCTCACCTCTCTCCGTTCCTGTCTGTCTGTCCCTATTTATCCCTCCCTCTGACTCTGTCTCTCTCTGTCCTTGGAAAAAATAAATAAATAAAAATATTTTAAAAGACCTGTGCTAGAAATGGTTGAAAACTAAATATATCTATCTATCTATCTATCTTTCTTTTTTTGTTTTTTTATTTATTCATTTTAGAGAGAAGACACAGAGTGAGAGAGAGAGAGAAAGAGAGAAAGGGGGGAGGAGCTGGAAGCATCAACTCCCATATGTGCCTTGACCAGACCAGTGCAGGGTTTTGAACTGGCGACCTCAGTGTTCCCAGGTCGACGCTTTATCCACTGCGCCACCACAGGTCAGGCTCTTTCTTTCCTTTCTTTCTTTCCTGGAGGCAGATGCAGATTTCCACCTGCGCCCTGACCAGGATCCACCCGGTAAGCTCCCTGCTGGGTGATGCTCTGCCCATCTGAGGCCTCTGCTCCGTTGCTTGGCAACCGAGCTATTTTAGTGCCTGAGGTGAGGCTATGGAGCCGTCCTCAGCATCTGGGGCAACTTGGTTGAACCCTTCGAGCTGCAGGAGAGAAACAGAGGGGGGGTGGGTGGGAGAGGGAAGGGTGGAGAAGCAGATGGCCGCTTCTCCTGTGTGCCCTGACCGGGGATCCACCCCGGGACTTCCTCACGTCGGGCCAGTGCCCTACCGCTGAGCCAACCAGCCAAGGCTCAAATGTACATTTCTTCTTATCATGAATCACAAGTTCACAGACATATGCCCAAGAAGTTGAATTACTGGATCATACGGCAACCCTACTTCTAGTCTTTGGAGTAACCACCCTACTATCTCCAGCTAAATTTAACATCAAGTCAACAAACATTTATTGAGCATCTGCTATGTGGCCAGTTAAGACTGGGCTGGGGGTGGGAGGGCAGGGGAGCATCCCAGATGCTCACAGTGTAGGCAGAGAAAACTGGAGCGATGTGGGGAAAATGAAGGCATGTGAAAACTAGCAGCCACGATGTCGACTACAACCGTAATAAAAGCCGGGCCCCACAGGGCCCTGCAGGGCTGGGCGTGGCTGAGAACCTCACAGAGAGATGGATGTCAACTATAAGAAGTGATTGAGCCTGACCAGGCGGTGGCGCAGTGGATGGAGCGTCGGACTGGGATGCGGAAGACCCAGGTTCGAGACCCCGAGCTTGCCAGCTTGAGCAAAAGCTCGCCAGCTTGGACCCAAGCTCGCTGGCTCCAGCAAGGGGTGGCTGGGTCTGCTGAAGGCCCGCGGTCAAGGCACATGTGAGAAAGCAATCAATGAACAACTAAGGTGTCGCAACGGCAACGAGAAACTAATGATTGATGCTTCTCACCTCTCTCCGTTCCTGTCTGTCTGTCCCTATCTGTCCCTCTCTCTCTCTCTGTCCCTGTAAAAAATAAATAAATAAACATTAAAAAGAAATCTTAAAAAAAAAAAAAGAAGTGATTGAAAAAGGAATTTCTTTATCAGCAGCCTTGCACTGGGTAGCAATGGCACTGGAGCATGCATGCTGCCTGAGAGCAGGGACCAGCGCTCGGCAGGGAAGTCATTCTTTGGAGCAAGGGGGCCCTGCCAATGATGCAGGAGCTAGCCCTCTTGCTCAGCACTGCATCCTCGACACGGGGGTGGGGCAGCGTCTCAGATGCAGTAAGGTCACGACTGAACCCGTGGGCCACCAGCACGAGCCACCTCCCTCGTCTTTTCCCTTCCATCGCTGCCACCTGCAGTCCGCGAGCCTTCAGCTGCATCCCCGGCTGGCGTGTAGAACCGTCGGGGGGACCTCTGACACTCTTGGTGTGGAACCCCGGAGTCCAAACATCCTGGCCTGGCTGTGTTGGACTCCAATCAGAAGGGGTGTTGACACTCTCACTCCATCCCTGGAGGGGACTCTTGCAGTGTCAGGTCCCACAGGACTGCCCTGCCTAGAGGAGGTCGGGGTGGGAGAGGAGGGGAGCTTGGGAAACAGCCTGGCTGACTCAGTGGGACAACTAGCCCTGGAGGGGCCAGGAGGGCAGGGAGGTGATTGGGAAAGTTGAGCCGTGGGGTTTTGCTGTGTTCCCGTTGGTAAGATGCCCACAGCATTGCAAAACCATTCACTTCATCATCTCTGTCTTTGGCTACAAACCCAAGAAGTGTGCAAAGACAGACCCCAGCCTTGCTTGTTCCTCAAGAAGCTAAAACACAGAGAAACCCCCTCCTAGCTCTTACACCAGAAAAAGAATTTAAGGCAGGTGTTCAAACAAAAGCTTGCACACAGGTCTTTCTAGCAGCACTCACCACAGTAGCCCAAAGTAGAAACAGCCCAAATGTCCACCAACAGATGGCTAGAGAAACAAAACCCAGCACGTCCGTAACGACGGAGTATTGTGTGACCACAAGGAGTAAGTACCTATGTACATACGTGCACCGCAGCGTGCACTAAGCGTGAAGACATTATGCCGAGCGAAGGAAGTCAGGTAGAAAAACGTTACATGTTGTATGCTTTAATTTTTTTTTTATATGGAAATATCCAGAATAGGCAAATCCGCAGATATCGGCTACACCACGTGGAGTCCAAATCCTGGCTTCACAGTTTACTTGCTGTGTGACTTTGGACAAGTGGCTGAATCTCTCTGTGCCTATAAAATGGACATTATGATAAATGTGCTGTTTTATGATAGAGTCACACTGCTTCTGGTATTCTAGGTGTGTTTGCTATTTTCACTTTTATCTAGATTTTCAGAAAGCCTTCACTGAGAAGACACGGGACTTTGAAAGACAAACAGGCTTAACCAGATTGGGGTTGTGGGGGGATTATGTTACCCATTGCCGATAGGGCCAGGACCTGAGCTGGGCACTGTGGACGAAAAAGGGCAGCATACTAAACCTGACAAGTTTAGGGTGTCGGGGGCTCCATGGCAGCCTTAGAAACTCAGAGACCTAAAGTAACCAGATAGGATGGTCTGAAATTAAAGCTTTCTAACTGAAATCAGTTCATGGCAGGTAGTCAGGTCCTAAGGCAGTATTTTTCCCTAACAAAAGTCAATCTTAACCTTAAGGAAGGCTTTTGTACCTCAAAGATAACACACCTTTGGAATATGAAAATAATTCCCTTCCTCCTCCCATCCCTACCAATCACCGCACCAGAGCAGATACCACAAATCTTCTCATTGTTATTATTATCATGTTACTTGTTAACTATCCTTTACCTATGTAAGCATGTGTCTATTTCTTTTACTTTTTATCCAATCCCAGAGATTTCTCCTGCCTCCACTGAGCCAGCCAACCAGGGTCAAAACTGCCATTTTTAAAAGCATTAAAAAAAAAAAATCCCTTGAGATTTTGCTTCCTTGCAATTGTCGTCAAGTTGGCTCAAATTAACTCATTAAAAAAAAAAAAAAGGAACTCATAATAATTCTTACAGGTTTGGACGTTTCTTACCCTGACAGTATTTTACAGGCCTTCTCTTGGGTAATGCGAGTTCGCCAAGGAGCTTATGGTGACTGTGACTGCTCCTTGTTGGCAGAGAAGGAAAGGAGGCTCAGAGAGGTTAAAATCTTGCCGAAGGTTACGGTTACACAATGTGCAAGTGGCAGGGCCAGGATTTGAACCAGGTCTGTCTCAACACCAAGCCTTCCTCTATAGCCTGCAGAGGACTGTCCTGGGGGACAGCTTCTTTGACAAGGGAATGGTGATTGCACAAAGTTCTGCAGTCTGGTGACCTGCTACACTATTCCTTTAGTTTTCTTTCCTTTTTAAAATATATATTTTTTATTTGTTCATTTTGAGAGAGGGAGAGAGAGAGAGAGAAAGAGAAGGGGGGAGGAGCAGGAAGCATCAACTCCCATATGTGCCTTGACCAGGCAAGCCGAGGGTTTTGAACCGGCGACCTGAGCGTTCCAGGTTGACGCTTTATCCCACTGCGCCACCACAGGTCAGGCTCTTTCCTTTTTTAAAAAAATGTGATTGTGTAAAAGAAGGAAGACCAGTCATTCTCCTCCTAGGGTGGTACACCTCCCTCCACCCCTGGGCTCCAAGCAGCAGCAGCTTCAAGCTGGAAGCAGAACAGCTCACTGAGGAGAAGCCGGCCTTCCACCCTGCTCCCTGTGCCTCCCATGCCCCCCCCCCCCCCCCCCCCGGTCTCTTCTTCCCCAAACTCCATATTCTTTTATTTTTTCTGAAGTGAGAAGCGGGGGAGGGGGAAGGGGTGGGGTGGGTAGAGACAGACTGCATGCGCTGGACCTGGATACACCCACCAAGCCCACTAGGGAGTGATGCTCTGCCCATCTGGGGCATTGCTCTGTTGTTCGTCAACTGAGCTATTTTAGCACCTGAGGCGAGGCCACGAAGCCATCCTTGGCACCCGGGGCCAACTGGCTCCAACAGAGTCATGGCTGCATGAGAGGAAGAGAGAGAGAGAGAGAAGGGAGAGGGGGAGGGGGAGGGGTAGAGAAGCAGATGGTCGCCTCTCCTGTGTGTCTAGGAATTGAACCCAGGACATCCACACGCCGGGCTGTCACAGAGCCATGGCTGCATGAGAGGAAGAGAGAGAGAGAGAGAGAGAGAGAGAGAGGAGAGGGGGAGGGGTAGAGAAGCAGATGGTTAGATGGTTGCCTCTCGCCTCTCCTGTGTGTCTAGGAATTGAACCCAGGACATCCACACGCCGGGCTGTCACAGAGCCATGGCTGCATGAGAGGAAGAGAGAGAGAGAGAGAGAGAGAGAGAGAAGGGAGAGGGGGAGGGGTAGAGAAGCAGATGGTCGCCTCTCGCCTCTCCTGTGTGTCCAGGAATTGAACCCAGGACATCCACACGCCGGGCTCACACTCTACCACTGAGCCAACCAGCCAGGGCCCAAACTCCATATTCTGCAGCTGCAGAAAATGAGGCCCAGAATGGGGACTCTCCAAGGGGTGGAATTCAGCCGGTTCGCACTGGTTCGGCAACACGGATACCTAATTGTTTTGTTGAGTTTGGCAAATCGGTTGTGAAAAGGGCGCTTGTCATCAGGGTTCTCTCTAAAGTGGGTGCCTAGACAGCTGCCCAATGTGGAAATCACAAATGGACATTGCTTACTCTTTCTGTGGAGCGCCTTGTGAAGGAGGGGGTACAGGGAGCGTGCGTGGGGCGTGGGACCCCACAGCAATAGAAACTCGGTGAGAACAGGGACCCAGAAGGTCTGGCAGGGTCTGCATTGTGCCCTAACCAGACCCATGCAGGACGGCGGTCTGTCTCTGGGTCTGTCCCTGCGGCCTGAAGCGTGTCCCCAGCATAGTGTGCCTTTTTAGGGGGGAGTTAAGGCTAACTTGATTCATCCATGAACTCAACCCTCGTCCGCTGTGGGCCCCTCAGCACCTAGCTCAGGCCCTGCCCACTGAAGTTTCCAGAACGTACAGGGAGGTCAGAAAGAGATGCCAGTGGCTATGGATATCAGCATGGGGCCCATAACCCAAGGCAGCGGTGTCCAGCAGGCCAGCCAGGCGGCCATCAGCCAGGCCCGGTCCTCTGGCGCCACCCCGTGGCCACGCTGTGAACTGCAGCTGCCGCAGCGCAGCCCGCATCGCCGGTTCCCCTTTTCCGCCAAGGAAGAACGTGCCCAGCCTGACCTGTGGTGGCGCAGTGGATAAAGCGTGGACCTGGGATACTGAGGTCGCCAGTTCAAAACCCTGCACTGGTCTGGTCAAGGCACATATGGGAGTTGATGCTTCCAGCTCCTCCCCCCTTTCTCTCTTTCTTTCTCTCTCTCACTCTGTGTCTCCCATCTAAAATGAATAAAAAAAAAAAAAAAAAAAAAAAAAGAACGTGGCCAGGGAGGGAGCCCCAGAGTGGTGGTGAAAACCCTGCGTCCCAGGCTGCGTCTGTCTCCGCCACCCGCTTCTCTCCCGGCTTCTACATTGTAAATGCCTTGATTATTTCTGGCCTCCTTTAGGTTCCAGCCTGGGGATCCAACCAAGCCAGGTTTGCTGAATCGAATCAAGGATTTCAAGAATTCATCCAAATGGCCAACAGACCGAGGTGTTCGCTGGATGGGTGATTTGGCTTCTGTTTCTACAGGTTTCTTTTCTTTCCTTTTCCCTTAAAAAAATTTTTTTTTTGAAAGAGGCAGCAACATTGAGCTGTTCTGTATCTGCCCTGACTGGGGAATCAAACCTGCAACCTCTGAGTTCTGGGAAGACGCCCCAACCAACCGAGCGATCCAGCTGGGGTTTCTGCTGGAATTCCCACCCCTTCTCCAGAGGCGGATTTAGCGGCGGGCGCTCGGGGTTCGAGCCCTGGCCCCGACTTCTGAAGGGCCCCATAAAACCCCAATTTGACACTTTTTTCTAATGACACCAAGTTTGGTCTCCTATGTGCAGTTTTTTTAAAGACTTTATTCTATTTTTAGAAAGGAGAGAGAAAGTGTGAGAGAGAAAGAGAGAGAGAGAGAGAAAGGGGGGAGGAGCAGGAAGCATCAACTCCCATATGTGCCTTGACCAGGCAAGCCCAGGGTTTCGAACCAGCGACCTCAGTGTTCCAGGTTGATGCTTTATCTCACTGCGCCCACCCCAGGTCAGGCTGTCCTATGTGCAGTTTTAACATGAATAGTACATAATATTTTTTATTTATTTAAACATATGGTTAACATGTATTTTTATCCCCCCCCCCTCTTTTTTCTTACGGGGCCCAATATTTTCTTCTGTGCCCGGGGCCTCAACTGACCTTAATCAGCCTCTGCCCTTCTACATGCACTTTGGTGCGGGGTGGGAGTGGGGACTCAGGGAGCTTCCCTTCTCCCCCCCCCCTTTCCTCGAGCTTGTCACCGAGGGCCTGTCAGCCAGACCTCTGATCTCTGGGCATTGCCCTGCGCTGGCCTGACCCTTTTCCATTCTTCTCCCAGTTTTCGCTGCAGGCTGGGTCCCAAATTCCCACCTTCAGATGGATGCCCAGCCCAAGTGAGACTGCTTTACTCATGGACAGTTGGCTCCTTAGGGAGGGAATTCTGGAGTAGAGGCCAGGATTGCGTGAAGGTCACAAGTGTAAATCATGGCGTGCGGATGCCTGGCTAAAATCCTGGAACCGCTGACGTGGCATGCCCTCAGTCAGGAGCCCTGACCCTGCCAAGCCCACGACCCCATAGGTCAAGTGGAAGTGACCACAAGAGTCTGGCTGTGAGGTCATGTAAAGGGCTTGTCAGCATCCAGAACACAGTAAATGCTGAGAAAATGGTGTTATTGTAGTTGTAATATTGGAACAGGTCCCAGATGGGAAACCGTGACCCAGATTCTAGTCTGACGAAATTATATTAACCTTTTTGCCTAAAACTCCTGGCTAACCTGGAGGCCATCACTCTTCCTTCTGGGGGTTCCGGTCCTGCACCCTGAATATTTCCAATATTTTCATAGGGTAAGTCTCCGTTTTTGACAGGAGCCGAGAGATTTTGGGGCCAGCCAGTGAGGAAGGCGTGGACCAAGCTGGTGTGTGACCGCATCTTGGGGCAGGACAAGCCCAGTTCTGTCACGGGGCGGGGCGGGGCGGGGTGGAGTGCCTTTTCTTGTAGTAAATGGTTCTGAAGCAAAACATATACTTTGAAGAAAGTCACCTTCATTTCAGCTGGGTGTATCCTGTGTGACAAGAAAATCGTAACGTTCTGTAGTCCTGGCCTTCATCATCAGCTATTTCATTGGCTCTCCAATTCTGGCACGAGGCCCACAGTAGAGTGTCACAGGCAGCCCCAACTCCAACCTTCTTACCTTTTCTCTGGGTTCTGGGTTCCAGTCCTGCTGCCCTATGCCCACCTAGCTCCTCAGCACCCCCTTGCTGCCCCTGGGCCTCTGCACAGCCTTCCCTCAGCTCTCAGCCCTCAGCCGGGTGCTCCTTTATCCTCTACAAGGGCCTCAATCAATGCCCCGCCGGGAGGGCCCTCCCAGACCTCGGGCAGCCTGGGTCCTTCCTACCCCACCTGCTCCCACAGCGCCTGGACTATGGCATTCATCCTAACTACAGCAAATTGTTTATGACCGCTGGTCTGGTGGGACCATATTCTAAAACACCTTTTTTGCCCTCAAAATCATTTTCTTCTCCTTGAAATGAGAGGCGGCTGCAGCGGCTGCCTCCTCAGCGTGAGTGGTTTTGTCTGAGCCCAGAAGAAAGGTGGCAGGCGGTTCACTGCGTCAGAGTTTCTAAGCTGGCCTTCAGATCTCACGGCACCAACCCGTTTAGAAGAAAAGGTTTTAATGACCAAGGCTTCTGGAACGCAGCGTCTCATTGGCTGCGGGCAGGACCACAGACCTTTCCCTGCTACGTTCCCTTTCTGCGACATCGCCAGCGTTCAGCCTACGGGGACGTTCCACTGACCCTTACTTTCATTGCCTATAGGTCAGCGCTGTCCGGTACAAACACGACGCAAGCGAGGTGGGATGTGGTAAGAGCCATCAGTCACCGGGGACGTGTTACCATAGCTGGCTTAGAGCTCTGGAGTCTTGCAGGTGTTCTTGGTCTAGCTAATCCTTCCAGTTGGCTAGAGAGGCAGGTAGCTTGGGATCACATGGTCACACCTGTTCCTGTTCGACAGGAACTGACTCTGACGTGACAACTGGATTGAACCAAAGACAAGGGTAATTAGGACTCAAACTCGGGAGGAACCACGGCGGAGGAAGGACTTTAAAGCACGTGAAATTCCTTAAATAGAAATTTATTAACTTTAAATAATGGTACCCATGTTCTGCTTAATTAATAATAATAATAATATAACCTTTTTTTTTTTTTTTTTTTTTTAAAAAAGGCTTTAGCCTGACCTGTGGTGGCGCAGTGGATAAAGCGTCGACCTGGGAACACTGAGGTCGCCAGTTCAAAACCCTGCACTGGTCTGGTCAAGGCACATATGGGAGTTGATGCTTCCAGCTCCTCCCCCCTTTCTCTCTCTCTCTCTCTCTGTGTGTGTGTGTCTCCTCTCTAAAATGAATAAAATAAAATTAAAACCTTTTAAAAAAAAAGTTAAGGAAAAAAAATATTAAAAAAAAAAAGGCTTTAGAGGGGTCAGCCTCTCGAGGAAGTGACTGGAGCTTGTGAGGAGCAGGCTCGGGGCCAGGCACCCAGAGCCGGCAGGTGTGAGGCGGGGCTGTTCCTGAGTGGGGGGGGGGGGCTCTGTGCCCTGGCCTCCCGCCCTGCTCATGCCCAAGGCCCGAGAACCCCTGCGTCCCAGCAGGGGCCAGGTGGGTGGGCAGCAATGACTGCAGGGGACGGGTAGGCAGAGGGTCTCACTGCCCCTTAGGAGCAGCTGTCGTTCGTGACTGAGGGTGGCTGTCCCCCGGAGGTGGGGGGTCTCAAAACCGACCTCAGAAGACCCACGGGTCTGGTGACGCCAGCGTGAGGACGAGGAGCCTGGGAGATGAGATGCTCCCACCCCCGACATCCCTGCATGAAGGAAGTTGCCCCACCTCCCCAACGTGAGACCCTCCCTGGGCAGGAGAAGGAGGGAGAGAGGAAGACGAGACCGGGTCGGGTGGACTTTGTCATCAGCGGAACGTGGCCCTGGAACAGAGGTGAACAAAGTTGCTCTTCTGCTGCCCTGCACCAAGGTCTGCGATGGCAGCGGCGTTTTGAGGGCGTGGCTGGGCACACCTCCCACACGTGGCAGGTCCTCTTGTCACCCCGGAAAGGGCAAGTCCAGGGGAAGGTGCTGCTCCCACTGGGCCGGAGTCTGTAGTGCGCTGGACAGTCCAGAGCTGAGGGCCTCGGAGGACCCCAGGAAGTCTAGACCTGACTGCTCTCTGAAGGCAGGCGTGGAGGACAAGGGAGGAAGCGGGCAGCCCTGACCAGCTGGGAGGACAGGGCAGTGCTGCCTTGATCATCAGAGCCCCGTCTCCTGGCTTGTAGACAGTGGCTGTGTCCTTGTGTGAGCAGAGTCAAGGGCCTCAGGGACCAGCTGAGGGTCCAGCACACCCAGGTCTCACTTCTCTACCCAGGGCCTCAGGCCAGGACAGCCAGGGCTCTGGCCACTGTCCTGCTGGAGCCAGGCGGCCTCCTCATCGGGACTGACCTGCAAACCCTTCACTCTGTCCCCCAAGGGGTAAAGCATGCCCGGAGCAGGGACTGCTTTTGGCTAGGCCAACAGTCTTTCCTTCCTAACTTGGAGTGACCAGGCTCAGTGCCCTGAGGGGCCCTGAAAGCCAGAAAGGTCGGACACTGTGCCAACCCTGAGCCTCCTGATCTGCCTGCGTAGCTCGAGAGCACCCGTCACAGAGGGCGGAAGGGCCTGCCAGGACCCCAGAGACGGGACAAACTAGGGTTTCCCTGCAAGGAAGCTGGTGGAGAGGGCAGCAGTGGAGCAGGACGTGGATGAGTGAAGGCCCCCTAGACCTCTCGAGACGTGTGGGGAGGCAGCGGCTCTTCCGGCCACTTCCCTGCACGTCCTAAGGAACAAAAGCCGAGACTCGGACACCAGCCTGCTCCCCACACACTCGGCTCTGGGGTCCAACAGGTACTCAGCCATGGGAGCAAAGCAGAGGGTCAGGGACCCTGGCTTTGGGAAGGAGGCACTTGGGAGGCTGGCACTTGCTGAACTTGACCATCAGTGTGGGGTGTGGAGTTGGGGTGGGCCCAGCCCCCAGCCCCCAGCCCTGGCTGCTTTCAGGACCCCAACCCTCCCTGGCTGCCACGAGTGCCTGCCCGATGCTTGGGGCAGGGGCAGCTGTGCTCCCCTCAGTGTCTTATCAGTGCAGGGGGATGGCCCAGGTGCTCAGAAGACGGGCAGCTGGTGCCTGGGACCAGATGCCCAAGGATCTTGGGGTTTGGGCTAGAGGAGGCCACAGCCCCAGAAGACATGTGAAAAGTATTTATTTTTTATGCCTTCAATGAACGTTCAAGCTGATGACCCTCTGCTGGGCTCTGGGCAGGATCCTGGGGATGAGGTACGGGAACCCTCCGAGCTGGTCAGAGGCAGAGCTGTGTGTAGTGGCCCAGCAAGAGCCTAGGATGCCCAGGAGCCCAGTGAGTGCTTGCTGAGCATACAGTGGGCTCTGCGGACTCTGGACCAGGCAGGCAAAGGGGGAAGGGCCGTGGCTGAGAAGGCTGCTCTTGACCTCTCTGACCAGGAGCACCTCAGCCATCCTGCTACTGGCCTGCTCGCTGATGGGCCACCCATCTGAGGAAGAGAGGACTCCCCAGAGAGAGAGAGGGGGGAGGACTGCTGGTCCTCCGAACAATGTCCTCGCTCCTCCTCCTGTCTGGAGCCCCTGGCCCCCGACCCCGGGGAGGTTAGCCTGCACTGCGTGGCTGCACAAGTCCTGTCTGGGACCCATGGGTCAGTGCTGCCCTGAGATCAGTGTAAGGCCTGACAGGGCTGGGGGAAGGGAGGAGACACACAGGGGTCCTGAGCATCGGAGAGGGCGCCCCTGGGCCCTGAGCCGGAGTCCTGAGGGCAGGGGTCCGCCGAGGAGCCCCGAGCACAGTCCAGCTCAGCAGGGCCGCTTGCTGTCCAGAATGGCCTTCCAGTCGTCCGTCCAGGAGAGCAGCCTGCGGTGGGGCGGCTGCAGTGGCACGTGCCGATTGTGGCAGGCTGTGAAGAGGATGTGCTCCCAGCTGGGGTTGGGCTCGGCCCCTGAGGGTGGGAGAGCGGCACTCAGTCCCTCCCTTGGACCCTGGAGAGGCCCCCTGGGGCCGGCCCCAGCGTGTCCCCTGCCCAGCAGCGCACCTCTGAGAAGCGGCGTTCCCATCAGTGAAGTGGTGACCGCACTAGCACCCATCCCACGGTGGCGGGGGCGGGGGGGCCACAAGGGTGAAATGAAATGCCCCCCCCCACCCACGCAGCGGCACAGAGCACAGCAGGGCTCAGCAAGAAGTGGGTGCGGTGGTTGCTATCACCGTGGTCACGGTTGGAGGCTGAGATCTGCTGACACTCGGCTCTTCCTCCCTCCCGTGGCCAGTCAGCCCGACCCTTGGGCCGCACCAGCTCCACAGCTCACCAGCTCTGGACGACAGGTCCCCAAACCTCAATCTTTCATGTCCACAGGCCCCTTGGGTTACAGCCTGGTCCCCCAGCTCCACCTGCCCAGGCCTCTCCCCTGCTCCCGAGGTTGGAGGTACAGATTGAGCGGGTCTCTGGGACCCTCCCCGATCATGGCCCGGTGGCACGGTGTCCTGACCCTCCCTGAGAAACCGGAGGGTTTGGGAGGTCAGCAGTGGGGCTCGCTGTGATTCCATCTGCTGGAAACAGCGACTAGTATAGAGATGGGCTTGTCTCCCAAACCGGCTCAAAAAGCCATGAGGGAAGAAATATTCTACATGTTCCCACAGAAGAGCCCCCCCAAAAATAAGAATTCACTATGGAACTACGAAGGGTCACTCAGGAAGAAAGAGCCTGCCCCAGTGTAGAGCAAACCAGAGCAGGGCCAGGGGATAAAGGAACTGAATGTTGACTGATGTTGCTGAGACGCCTAGATCCAGCTGTGCCTGAAGGCCTCCTGCCCTGCCTTTTTTTAGTCAGGTGCACCAGCCACTTTCCCCTCTCCTTTGAAAGCCAGTCTGAGGTTCATTGGTGGTTGAAGCCATATTGGGCATGAGGAAGACCAACTTCCAGGTGTAAGGGACTCACCCAAGGCCACCCATTGAGTGCTGCCCAGAGCCTGGACCCATTTCTCCTGGCTCCCGGGCCAGATGCTGAGAAACACCTCATCTTCCCAACAGCAAGGAGGCTCAGTGCCAAGCCGCAGGGTGGATGCCTGATACATATCTGGTGATGAAGTAGGGGGCCACGAGGCCCAGCCCTGCACACTGGTTGTCTGGGCGGCTCTCAGCCTTCTGTCCTCACTCCTTACCTGCCGCAGGCCACTTGCCTGTGATGTCCAGCCGGTCATCTATGAGAAGGTCGGCAGAGACCACGGTCTTGTCTCTGGTCAGCACAACCCGCTCCAGGAAGTCAGGGCCAAAGTGTTTCTCTACCCAGGCGTACTGCAACGTGAGCAGGCAGAAGGGGAGGAAAGAGCCATCAGTCCTGGGTTCAGCGAGAGCTGGGGCCCAGCCGGGCTTTCTCCAGGACCAAGGGCCAAGCGAGCACGGGAACTGACACTCCACAGGCCGATGTGAAGAAGAGTTTCTGTTGCTTCTCATCCTCACTAGCAAGTTGGTGCCATTAGTGCCCTGGGTTTGGGCTGTTCTCGTAAGTGTTTTAATTTGATGACATGTGACGTTGAATGTCCTGTCGTATGCTTACTTACCACCTGTATACCTTCTCTGGCGAGGAGTCTGTTCATGTGTTTCGCCCATTTTTGTGAATGGGTTTATTATTTCTTTTTATTTATTTATTTTAGAGAGGAGACAGAGTGAGAGAGAGAGAGAGAGAGAGAGAGAGAGAAAGAGAGAAAGGGGGGAGGAGCTAGAAGCATCAACTCCCATATGTGCCTTGACCAGACCAGTGCAGGGTTTTGAACTGGCGACCTCAGTGTTCCCAGGTCGACGCTTTATCCACTGCGCCACCACAGGTCAGGCCAGGCTGTCCATTTTCTTACTGTTGCATTTCAAGCATTCTTTGTCCATCTTATCTAACAGTAAGTACTCTCCCAGTTAGGTCTTATGCGAATATTTTCTCCCACTCTGGGGCTTGTCTTCTCATTCTCTGGACCATGTCTTTTGTAGGGAAAAACTTTTTAATGTTAAAAAAAGGCCATCTTAGGAATTGATTTTCTTTTTTATTTTTCAGTTACAGTTGACATTCCATATTATTTTATATTGGTTTCAGGTGTACAGTCTAGAGGTCAGACATAATTTACAAAGTGACCCCCCAATACTCTTAGTACCCACCTGTCACTGTATGGAGTTATTACAATATTATTGACTGTAGCCTGACCAGGCGGTGGCGCAGTGGATAGAGCGTCGGACTGGGATGTGGAAGACCCAGGTTCGAGACCCCGAGCTTGCCAGCTTGAGTGCGGGCCCATCTGGCTTGAGCAAAAGCTCTCCAGCTTGGACCCAAGGTCACTGGCTCCAGCAAGGGGTGGCTCGGTCTGCTGAAGGCCCGCGGTCAAGGCACATGTGAGAAAGCAATCAATGAACAACTAAGGTTTCACAGTGGCAACGAAAAACTAATGATTGATGCTTCTCAACTCTCTCCATTCCTGTCTGTCTGTCCCTATCTATCCCTCTCTCTGACTCTCTCTTTGTCCCTGTAAAAAAAAAAAAAAAGATATTATCGACTGCATTCCTTCTGCTGTACTTTACAGCCCCGTGATGAATGATTTCTCTCATAAATTGTGCCTTTGGTATTTTATCTAAAGAGTCATCGAGGGTTCCTCCTGGGTTATGTTCCAGGAGTTTTATAGTCTTGTTTTCTGCTTGTAGGTCCATGATCTATTTGAGTTGATTTTTGTGAAAGGTGGGAATATGTGTAAGGTCTGTGTATAGATTATTTTTTTGTATGTGGATATACAGTTGTTCTAGCACCATTTGTTGAAAAGACTACTTTTTAAAAATTTATTGATTTTAGAAAGAGAGAAAGTAAGAGAGAGAAAGAGACAGGAACATTGCTCTGTTCCTGTCCGGGGATTGAACCAGCAACCTCCTTGCTTCAAGAAGATGGTCTCACCAATTGAGCTATCCATCCATCCAGGGCTGAAAAGACTATCTTTGCTTCATTGTATTGTCTGTGATCCTTGTCAGAGGTCAGTTGACTGTATTTATGTGGGTCTTTCTCTCGACTCCCTATTCCGTCCCACTGGTCTATTTGTTTTTTTTCACCGGTATCACACTGTCTTGATTACGGTCACTTTACAGTAGGTCTTGAAGTCAGGTAGCATTAGTCCTCCAACTTTGTTCTTCTCATTCAATATTGCATTGGCTCTTCTGGGGTTTTTGCCTTTCCACATAAACATTGAAATTAGTTTGTTGATATCCACAGAATAACTCACTGCGATTTTAACTATAGATCAGGCTGGTCAGGCACAACAAGTGCTGGGAAGAAAGGCTGAGGTCACAGCAAGGACAAGAAGAGAGAGATACAGACGCCTGTGGACTTTAGAAACAGTTCAGATGGAACTGTGACTTGCTGATGTGCTGGACGGGAGGGGCAGGAAGAAGGATGTCACCAGGACGGACTCCTGTGTCCAGCCTGAGACAGGAAGGATGGATGTGCCCGGGGACAGATGTATCAGGTTTGAGTTGTCCGGAGTTCAAAGGGGAGTCCTGGGCTGAAGCTCCCCAGACGGATGGCAGACATAAATATGAAAATTAAGCCCATGGGAACGAATGAGCGACAGCCATCTTAGCAATCTTACCCCAGTAAGTACCAGACAAGCATCCTCACCACCCAGTACAACCTCAGTTGAAACTGTTTGTTACTTTAGCCCAGCAGTTCTCAAAATTAAGGGTACCCCCCCCAACCCTGCTGCCCCGTAGGCTTGTTTAAATACACTTGGCTACTCCCAGAGAGTCTAATTCAGAAAGTCTAGGGAGAGGCCAGAAAATATCCCTTCTATTCAAGTGTCCTGGGGATGCAGACCCTGATGGTTGGGGACCTGACACTGGGTCACTGCCCTTGTAGAAATAGTGGACTTGGCCTTCCGTCCTAACTCCACCCTCACTGACTTGAGTAATGGATTCACTCCCCTGAGTTGAACTAAACTAGTGTTTCTTACATTGTATGAGGGTGGAAGGGTAACCACGGCATGGTGGGCGCAAGAGCCTCGCATGAACCCACGACAACTCTTCAGTGAGCGTGATCTCCCGTCCCACTCGGGGCACACAGAGGGCTTCCGTGTGGCTGCCTGTGTGCGTTCTGTTCTAATACGGCGCTGGAGAGCGGAGACGTAATGTGAAGACACATGGTAGAACACGGGGACCCTGGGCTAGGGGAGGGCTGCTCCGACTGCTCAGGAGAACGGCTGGGCCCCGAACCCACCTGGGAGGTGAACTCCCACCTCCTTGGGCATCAGACCTTTCTTCCGGTTGGGCTGACCGCAGCTTCTCGCTTTTCAGATAAATCTGCTTCATGTAACTCTAGTATTTTCAATAAAGATGATAAAGTGAGTATGTAAAGCGAGCAAAGCTCAACTATGTCACCTTTGTAAGACCTTCAGTGTGAGCAAGTTCCCGGGCCCTAATACTCCAATGCGGGCGGTCTCCACAGGCACGTTTCCTCTCCTGGTCCCATCCTTCACAAACGACACTTCACTGAAATGTGGGGGTCACCCGCGCCAGAGAAGCCGTTACGGTCGTGAGGCTCCATCCGGACGAGGTGACAGAATCTCTTGACTGGTGCTAGAGAAGGTCTTCGGAGAGGAGGCAGAAACGAGGCCGCCCGTGCTACGGCCCCAGCCGGCGGCTTCTGCGATCCGAGGTTCAGTGCCTCCCCCCCCCTCCGACCCCCGGGTGTGCCGAGAGCCAGCACCCCTCACCTACGACGAGAGGGGTAAAGGTGGGGAGAGGCAAAGCACCAGGCCTTCTCCGAGCACGCGGCACATCTTACCTTCTCGTAGGGACAGTACTTGTACATCCTGATGGGGCTGGTGCAGATGAAGACGTCAGTGCTGCGAGGAGAGGAAGAGCAAGCTGTGAGCCACGTCCCTGCCGCCACCCCACCCTCCCACGTGGTGGCACTGGGCCCTCGCAGAGTCTGAGCCCGTGGCCCGGAGCGGGTAAGCCCACGACCCTGTGTCGTTGTCCATGCCAGAGATGTCTGCCCTCTCCCATTGCCCTGGGCGGCCAGAGGGGACCCCAACTCTGGCCCAGGTGATCTCCTGGGCCCTGGACAACCACTGGATCTGTCTTCTTCTGTCTCCATAGATCAGACTGTATTTTCTAGAATTTCATATAAATAAAACCATAGAGTATGGACTCTTTTTTTTTTTTTTTTTAATGTTTTTGACTAGGTTCCTTTTTCTAGTAACATTATTTGGGAGATTCATTCATGTTCTTAAATGTATAAATAGTATGTCCCTTTTTTTTTTCAATTGAGTAGACTAACCTAATAAAACCATGTCGTTAAGATATGATTCCCATGCTATGAGAGAAACCTATTTCAAGCATATGATTTAATGAATTTTTAGCATATTTACAGAGTTTTACAACAATTACCAATCTCAGAACACTTCCATCTCCCCCCGGAAAGAAATCCTACTATACCGTAGTTTGTGACTGGGTCCTTTCCTTTAGCGTAATGTTTGCAAGGGCCACCCACGTTGAAGAAGAATGTGTCAATCCTTCAAGACTCTTTAGCGCTCTTTGTATCCCATTGTATCCATACACCACATTTTGCTTATGCGTTTATCATGGATACAAAGTTAGGAACGGTTCCACCTATGAAGAGCGCTGCTAGGAACGCTCACACTCAGGCACAAGTTTCCGTGTGGACGTAGGGGCTCAACTCTCTTGAGCTCCGTTCCCAGGAGCGCAGCTGCTGGGTCCTGCGATAACTCCTCACGTGACATTTCCAGGAGCTGTTTTCAGGTGGGATTGTAAAGCAGCAGCTGCCCATTTTACACTCCCACCAGCAGTGATGAGGGTTCTGAAATTCTCCACCTCTTCTCTGACACTCACAATCGCCTGTCTTAATTATTATTATTATTATAGTCATCCCAGTGGGTGAGAAGTAGTTTCTTATTGTGGTGCTGATTACATTTTCCTAATGATTAATGGTGTCCAGGCAAATTTTCATGCACTCATTGGCCATTTACCTTTTTGGAGAAATACGTGTCCAAATTCATTGTCCCGAGCCCATGGTTCAAAACCAAGTTAGAGCACATCATTCTGTCCCCAGCTCTGTCCTCCACTGTCCCCACTGCCCACCACACTCACTCAACTTGAGCCACACTGGTCTCCCTCACATTACTCAAACAAGCAAAGCCCTTGACCAGCTCAGGGCCTCTACACTTGCTCTGTTCTCCGCCTGAGTGACCACAACCCCAACGCTGGCACGAGACTAGTTAGGTCATTCTTTCTTTTTCTCAAGTTGAGAGGAGGGGAGATAGAGAGACAGACTCCCGCACGCGCCCCGACCAGGATCCACCCGGCAGCCCCCGTCTGGGGCTGATGCTTGAATCATCTGAGCTATTCTCAATGCCCAGGGCTGACGTTCAAACCAATCTAGCTACTGGCTGTGGGAGGGGAAGAGGAAGAGGAGGAGGAGGAGAGGGAGGGGAAGAGAAGCAGATGGTCATTTCTCATGTGTGCCCTGACAGAGGGTCGAACGCTGGACGTCAGCACGCTGGGCCGATGCTCTATCCACTGAGCAAACTGGCCAGGGCCAGTGAGTTCCTTCTTACCCTTCAGATCTGAGGTCAAATGTTACCTCCTCAGAGACACCTTTCTCCATCGGAAATAGCCTCTTCCCCATTTACTCCCCTAACACATCATCCTGCTTCTTTTCTTCACAAAGCTTAGTACAATCTGAAGGTTCCTCCCCACTGTAAGGCCTTCTCCTTCAGGCCTAAGACCTTAGGTGTCTTCTTTTTTGGGGTGTGGGAAGGAGGGGCAGACAGGAAGGGAGAGAGATGAGAAGCATCAACTCATAGTTGTGGCACCTTAATTGTTCATAGATTGCTTCTCACATGTGCCTTCACTGGGGGGCTCCAGCCAAGCCAGTGACCCCTTGCTCAAGCCGGTGACCTTGGGCTTCAAGCCAGTGACCATGGGGTCATGTCTATGGTCCTTTGCTCAAGCCAGATGAATCTACACTCAAGCCAGCAACCTCAGGGCTTTGAACCTGGGTCCTCAGCATCCCAGGCCGATGCTTTATCCACTGTGCCACCACCTGGTTAGGCAAGTAATATTATATACTGTATATATATATTTCTTAAAGCAAACACTTTCAACCTTCTCGCGAGGACTGAGCTGGGGAGCCAGTTACAGTCCCATCAGAAAGTACTCATTGCTGTAGACATCATGAGTTTCTTTTATTCAGCACACATGGAATCCATCCCATCCCATCCACGAGGAAGATTCAGATAGGACTAATTTATTTGCTGGCCGCGACTCCAGATAAGGGTTGGCTATTTTACCCATGAAATGCCCTTTTCAAGGACAATTCATATTGACTGAGGGCATTTTATGTGGACTATACTATACTAGTTGCTATGGGGCGGGGGGGAGGGGGAGGTCATCTGCTGAAAGAATAGAACTGTTATCACCGGGTCTCTATCAAAATTTTAAATGCACATGGCTGTGATCCAGCTAGTCCACCACTGTGCAGAAATACTTGCACGTGCCCACCACGACTCTCACTACAGCCCCGATGCACAAGAAAAAAATAAGAGATGACTTTTAAACGTCGACGTGAAAATCATTAAGTAAATTTTGGTACGTGTGTATGCTAAAATACCGTGCGGCGGTTTAAAAGAACAAGACAGCTCTGCAGAGATACAGAAAGATACCTTAACGCATAGTGTTAAGTACAAAAAGAGAAAGTTACAGAATAATACAGAGGACTGCATTCCTGGTTTTCTTTTTGTTTGTTTAAAACAAACAAACAGCTATTATGTGAATATTCACTCAGCAGAAGTCTGAGCGTGTGCCGTGTGCCAGGTACATACTCTAGGGACTGAGAAGGAATATAGCCATAACCAAGATGATCCCTGAGTCTAGGGAGTTGACATTCAAAAGACAAAGGGGCAAATGCAGATACATAATTTCGGCTCTTGGAGAACATACCCAGGGCGATGGGGTAGAATGACTAGGAGGGGCAGTGGATACTTCGGCTGCAGCGGTCAGGGATGGCCTCTTTGAGGAGGTGACATTCAAGGTGTGAAGAGTTGACGGATAAAAACGATGTGGCCCACGCAGGGAACTAGGGGAGAAACATTCCAAGATGATACAATCAGAACAAAGGCCGTGAGACCAGAAACAAGCTCCACGCGCCCACGGGGCAGACGCTAAGCCGGTGCCCGCAGGGCAGGTGAGAGGGGTCAGAAGGTGGTGGGGACGGGTTGTGAGACTGCTTCAGGGGCCTGGCTGAGTTTGTGTTTTATTTTGGTACAACAGGAAACCAAGAGAGAGTTTTAAAGAGGGGACCAACATCGCCAGCATTTGGTTTAAAAATACTCTGGCTGCTGGATGAAACATACAAATTTATAAATCTATATACAAAAAACATAATGTAAGTACATTTTAAAAGGTCTGAAAGCAACCACCTCAAATTGTTAACTATGGGTAACTATGTTTTCTTCTCCACATATTTCACATTATATGAGTTTTCCATAAGTCTATACTCATAAATGACTTAATAATTTTTAAAAATTTATCACCTCTAGGGATATTCCAAACGAGAATCTCAGGCTGTGGGCAATGCCTAGCGAGACACAGCGTCCTACTCAGTATAAATGCCACACTCCAAAGGCGCTTTAAAGACAGGAAGGGAGAGAGAGGGTGAGAAGCATCAACTTGTAGTTGTGTCACTTTAGCTGTTCATTGATTTCTTCTCATATTTGCCTTGACTGGGGCCGAGCCAGTGTCCCCTTGCTCAAGCCAGCGACCTTGGGCTTTTTATTCCAGTGGCCTTTGGGGTCCAGCAGGTGAGCTTTGAGATCGTGTGGACAATCCCTGCTCGTGCCAGAGACCCCACGCTGATTCAGCTCAAGCCAGTGACTCTGTGTTGACAAGCCTGAGTCCCACAGTCAGAGCCAGCAACCTTGGTGTTTCAAACTGGCAACCTGAGCATTCTGGGTCAGTGTTTTATCCACTGTGCGCCACCACCGGTCAGGCCAAAGAGGCTGTTTGAGGACAGTCCCTCAGGTGGGCGGATAAGGTCTTTGCGCACACTAGTCACCTCCGACAGGAAGGCCTCTTGCTTTCCCCATGTAGCGGATTCCTTTTTATTCCTTAAGATGACAGCTGAAGCGTCACTGCTTCCCGGGAGAGGACGAGCCTGCCTCTCTGCACCCCCTGGCCCCGCCCACTCCCACTTATGTTGCAGAAGTTTTATTTTTCTATTTTATTTTATTCATTTTAGAGAGGAGACACAGAGTGAGAGAGAGAGAGAAAGGGGGGAGGAGCTGGAAGCATCAACTCCCATATGTGCCTTGACCAGACCAGTGCAGGGTTTTGAACTGGCGACCTCAGTGTTCCCAGGTCGACGCTTTATCCACTGCGCCACCACAGGTCAGGCTATTGCAGAAGTTTTAGAACGGCATCTTAGCCACTTGTTCACTAACGGACTCTCCGAAGGCGAAAACTCTTTATCTTAGTTCTACAGTGTATCTGCGCACCTGGTACCAGGCCTAACTTGTAGCAGCAGGTCCTTGACAGATCTTCATCGTTATGTTTTAAACCTTGGTCTCTGTCTGCTCTAGCACTAGACACACAGCTACCTACTTATTGCCTCGACTCCTCTCTTTGTCCAAACTCTGGGCACTGACTGATGGTGGAAACCTTTTCCCCAGTGCAGAAGTGAAGAGCCAAAATGGAGATAACGCAATTAGACTAGTGTTTCCCAGGCTGGTGTCTGCCCAAGTGCTAACAGGGAAGGTAGAAAAGAAAGCTGCAGGCTTGAATACGTCCGAAGAGGGCGCTATCCTATGCTACAGCATGGAAGAGTCACAATGCACATGAGCCGATCGACAGAAAAGCTCTGGGAGGTCCTACAGTAAAGGCACCTTGATTCAATGTTTCCCCAGTGGGTTTTGGTTAAAGAACGCATTTTCTTTTTGCATACCCGTTAAATCTTGCAGAATAACAACGGCATCAAACGTTTTACTGAGCACGTACTATGTGCCAGGCACTATACCAAGGACTTTCTCGTTATTCTCATTTTACAGATAAAGAAACTGGGACCCAGAGAGTTTCAAAACTTGCCCAGCATCTGACAGATTGTAGAGAAGCTTGGATTTGAGCCTGGATAGACTCATTCGAGTGAAGACTTAACTTTCATTACTATTCTGTCCAGCTCCTCAGAATACAGTCAGGCGAACGTGGTTTAGGAAATGCTGACCCAGACAAGAATACGGTTTTGAAAAGCTTCAGTGCCAGAGTATAAAAGACAGTAACAAGTATTGATGAGGATGTGGGAAAACTGGAATCTGCATTCATTGCTAGTGGTAATGTAAGATACTGTAGTCGCTTTGGAAACAGTTTGGCAGTTCTCAAAATGTTAAACATGGATTTTCCATATGACCCAGCAATTCCACCATTGGGTATACACCTAAGAGAAATAAAAATATACAACTACAAAGAACTTGTATACAAATGTTCAAAGCAGCATTATTCTTAATATCTAAAAAGTAGAAACAGGCCCTAGGCGGGCAGCTCAGCAGGCTGGAGTGTCATCCCCGTATGCCGAGGTAGTGGGTTCTACTCCCCACTAGGGAAGATACAAGAATCAACCAATGGCAGCGTGAATAAGTGGAACAACAAATCGATGTTTCTCTCTGTCTCTCACCCTTTCCCTCTCTCTAAAGATCAATTAAAATATAAAATAATTTAAAAAGTAGAAACAACTCAAATGTCTATCAACTGATAAATGGACAAACAAAGTGTGGCATGCCCATACGATGGAATATTACTCGGCGGTGAAAACAGAACGATCACAATATGTACAAATAACAAATTATGTTATACATCTGAAATGAATACGATCTTATAAGTCAATTAGACTTCAACTCTTAAAAAGTTACATAGGGTATGCAAATCATAAAATTATGTTTCAGCAAAGGAGAGAATTCTGTTCGAAATATTATGGTTCTCAATCTAGATGTCTCATTAAGTACAGATTCCATTTTAAACACACACACACACACACACACACACACAGATAAAGTAGTGATTTGTGCTACAAGATGTATGAACCCTAGAAACACTATGCTCAGTGAAAGAAGCCAGTCACAAAAAGACCACATATTGCCTTAAATGTATAAGAAATGCCCAGAATAGGCAAATCTGCAGAGACAGAAAGCAGATCGCAGTTGCCTAGGGCTGCCGAGGGTGGGCAGGAATGGGAGTGACTGCTAGTGGCCACTGGTTTGTTTTGGGGGCGTGATGAACATGTTCTAAAATTGACTATGGTGACAGTCACACAACTCTGTGAATATACTAAAATCCATCGACTTGTACACTCTAAATGGATGTACATAGTATGTGAATTATATCTCATTAAGGCTGTTTAAAAACAGTTCTCAGGGAAGCAGTCCATCTGTCTGTCACTTTGAATGCAGTTAATGGTATGCAACAGCTGTGGCCGGGGCTTCTGTCCCTAAAACCAATCATTTCACTAGAACAAAACAGACTCTCTCACACAAAACTCCTCCTGCTTCCTCAGCACCCTTTCTCACTAGGTCTCCTATCATAACTCTTCACACACCTGACTCCTTTTCTTTCCGGAACTTATGACAACCTGTGAGCATCTTCAGTTGCATGATTCTTTGTGTCATTTCTGTCTCTCTTACTGTATCAGTCAGTTCTCAGATATCTGCTGAGCAAATGAAATTTCTAACACCTAGTGAACCATGTCAAATCAGAATGTATCTTTTCTCAAGTTACTAAATCGAAACATCGTAAATAGCCTACAAGCAGAGTCTGTTTTATTCAGCTAGGTTTTGTATCAAGTCCAGTGACAATGGAGCAAGCATGGCTCACTGAAACCAGGGAGAAGGGAGGGAAGAGGTGTGCAGAGGTTAACAACAGGGATTGCAGGAAGGTACAGACCATGGAACGGGAGGACGGGGGACTGCGGGCAGGACAAACGCTGGAGCAGAGGACACACTTACTTTTCCAGGTTGGCCATCTGCTTCACAGCTTCCACGGCCCCCGGTACAGGCTCAAGGTCAAAAAAGAAATTCTCCGACTCCAATATGCTGATGGCCTTTTCCTGAGGAGAGAAGCAGATGACTTCCAGGGTCCTGAGCACCCTGCCTCATGGCAGGGAGGATGTCACAGCTGGAAAAGGCTGCTGTTTAGAAAAGGGTGGGGCTTCCACATTCCCCTCTCTCCCCTCCCACACATCCAAGGACATATTTCGGGGAAGGAGGATCATATGAAGTTTGTCTATGTTCTAGCCCTCCCAAAGAGGGACCTGACTTCTGCAAGGATCCAGCAGGGACCGCCTAAGGTGCCTCAGACTATGGATTCCAAAGCCTGCTTTGCTGAAGACACAGGTGGAGCGTTCTGGGACCAAACATAATGAACCATGTTTGCTTGATTCTAATGGCCAGAGGCATGCTGGAGGCTCTGAGGATGGACCAGGTCTTGCCATTTCCCTGGTCGACCCTGAGAAAGAAGAGACCTTCTAAGAAGGACTCTCCGTGGCTTAACTGGCTTCAAATAAAAACAAACAAACAAACAAAAACCACAACAGAGCCTAGCAGCAGTATCAATATAGGAACCTCACTTAAACCATATTTCAGGGAGAATCCTGTACTCAGCCACCTGCCTCCCACATTGACCTGCCTACTTGCACTGTGTTCCTGCCATCCGAGCCAGCTTTTTATAAAGAAGTTCCTGGAACAGAATTTCAACCAACAGAACTGAGGCTTTCCTTACCCAACTGGAGCTGTGCACCTAGATTTCTATTAGTATTTGCACCAATAAATCAGAGCAGCTCCATCTGACCAAACCAGGACAGTGATTTTTTTTGGACCAATCAAACTGTGAGGATTTGGGGTCCTCATTTGCGTGAGGACAATCAGGGAGGTGGGGTAGGTACTTCTATCTATATGAGTCCGCTCCCCGCTGGCTCATAGAGTGCACTTTTCCTTTCCACCAAAGACTGAAGACTGTTTCCCAGACGGAGCTGAAACACCAGGAACCCCGATGTCATCTGGCTGGACCAGAGCAGAGAAGGGCAGGGCAGGGCAGGGCAGGGCAGAGAAGAACAAGCAGACTGGAAGGAAGTCGAGCTGTCTAGCTAGAGAGGGTGACCCTAGTTTCACAGCCCTACTGCTTCAAGACTGAGCTGTAACAGCCCTGCTGTTTTCACTGCCACGCTGTATATATCACAATCGAGCTGTTTTGCACCAAATCGTTTTCTTCTTCACCCCACAACCCAATTGGGGATTCCTGTTGGTGTATGAATTGATGCCAATGGCCATTGGTTAACATGCTAGAGTTCCATACATTCAAGAGCTGGACAATCTCGAAGATTTGGAAGAGCAGTGCCATGACATGGGAGGGGTGGGGGCGAGGAGGTGGGTGTTGTAGGTGGTTAATGGGGCTCCCCACCCACATCAACCAGAACAGCTCTTTTATCTGTGTTACGTGCTGGGATGCCAATAAACATGTTGCTTAAAAGAAAGAATTCCGCCTGACCAGGCGTTGGCACAGTGGATAGAGCGTCGGACTGGGATGTGGAGGACCCAGGTTCGAGACCCCAAGATCGCTAGCTTGAGCACGGGCCCACCTGGTTTGAGCAAGGCTCACCAGCTTGAGCCCAAGGCCGCTGGCTCAAGCAAGGGGTCACTTGGTCTGCTGTAGCCCCCCAGTCAAGGCACAGATGAGAAATCAATCAATGAACAAGTAAGGAGCCGCAACGAAGAATTGATGTCCCTCTTTCTGACTCTGTCTCTGCCACAAAAAAAAAAAAAAAAAAAAAAAAAAAAAATCCACAGCCTTTGAAGTTGGAAAGCCAAAAATCCAGCCTCTCATTCACACATGAGAAAACTGAGGCTCAGAAGCAGGAGCGATTTACTTCATGTTAAACTGCAAAACGGTGGCTGAGCAAGCAGGGGAGAACCCCATCTCTCAAGCCCTGGGCTAGGAGTTTTCAACCTCATGTTGCTGAGCCAAAATCAAGTTTGCAGAACGCCACAGTTTTCCAGGGCCAGGACAAGGGGAAAGTGACAAGAGGACAGGCAAACCCCAGCCTCTGAGAAGCAGGAACCTAACCCCCAGCAAGTACCTCTGCTGAGTCAGAAGCTCTACACTCCAGAACGAGCACCAGCACCCATCACATAAATGGACAGCTGACGCTGAGACCACACTGGCAATACTCTTGTGAAATCACAAGGAGCTAAGCAAATGAGTGCTTATTGCTAACAGATGTTCTCTCTTTGATCCCCGCATCCCACAAGGGGTAAGACTTGAGGCCTGACCTGAGGTGCTGCAGCGGATTGATGAAGTCTCGACCTGGAATGCTCAGGTCCCTGGTTCAAAACTCTTTGAGTTTGCTGGGTCAAGTAACATATTGGAAGCAACTGCTAGGAGTTCATGCTTTCCGCTAACCCCCCTTCTCCTCTCTCTAAAAATCAATCAATAAAATAAAAGAATCTAAAAAATATATAAGGTTTGAAGCCAAATATACCAAAAAATTTAAAGTCAGCTTAAGATATTAAGTATATTTCGCTTTCTATTCTAAATTCTGAGAAGCCCTCGATGACAGCCAAGAGTTTACTGAGCACAGGGCTGCCCAGTCGCTGCGCCCTTCAGTCCTTCGCAGGACCCTGATCTGCAAGAAGCCCACCCAGAGGCGCTCGGGGCGATGACCCACCCAAGGTCACGCGGGCTGCCTGGCCCGGGCTGGGAAGGCGGGCCTCGGTCTCCCCGCCCCCAGGGGGCCGCGGGCCCCGGTGCCAGACCGGTGGCCGGGGCGGGGGGTGCTCACGCTCAGCCCGGGTTGCAGGCGGCCGTACTGCTCGGACAACCAGAAGCCGCGCCGGTCCTCCAGCGCGATGAAAGGCTGGTCGGGGAAGCGAGCACGGAACTTCCCGAGGAAACCGCCTTCGAAGTCGGCCAGGACGCCGTCCATGTCCACCAGCACCCGCAGGGCGCGGCTGCCCGCCGGGCCAACCGGCCCAGCCGCCCTTCTCCAGCGCCGCGCCGCCAGGACCGCCGCACCGCGGGGCCACCGCGCACACCAGCCGCCCAGCCGGATCATGGCCTCTCGCTTCCGCTCGCCGGGGATGGCGGAGCTGGGGCCCGGCCGAGAGACATGGTGGCGGCCTGGAGGAGAGCCCCGCGGGGCCGAACAGCGGGGTGGGGCTGGGAGCGAGCGCGCAGGCTCCCGCGCAGAGCGAGGCCCGCGGGACGCGCGCCCACGCGGGGACCCGCCGGGCGGGCGTGGCCATGGAGACAGCCCTGCGTGTCGGACGCCTCTCTGCCGACATCCACACGCCGGCTCTCCACTCACGTGTTCAACCGGGGACCCTGGTCCTGGGCACCCTCTCTCCGCCGCAGCAGCGGTGAGGATGGAGGACCGAGGACACAGGTCGAGCCTGTGGCAGAGAAACCTGGACTGGGGACTTTTTTTTGTATGAACACGATCGTGTTCCTGACATCATCGTGGCATGTAGCGCTTTAGAAGGAAAGACAGGCAAAAAGGTAGATACAGTACATGTCCGCGGGCAAGTGAGATCCAGGACAAAATAAACTGACGGGACTGTATCAAACTAAAATGCTTTTTGCGCAGCAAAGACACCATTAGCACAAGACAACCCACTCAGTGAGAGAACTTATTCGCCGATCCATCTGATAAGGGGTTCATGACCCAAAATGTGTAAAGAACTGGTAATAAAACTCAACACCAGGAAGATGAGCTAGCTAGTTTTCTTCCCAGAGTTTCATGGTTTCGCGACATGGGACAGCCATTTCAGGAAAAATCCGGCCAATGTGTACCTAGTTATGAGTCTAGTTTCTCTCCCTTTGCCCACCGTCCCCATGAAATAGAGGGACGGGGTTTCATACGTGCACAAAACCGAGACAGAGAGAGAAATAAAAGCTAACTGCCGGCTAGGGGAGCAGCAGAACTGTTTCCAAGGAAACACAAGCCGGTTCCCAGGTTGGCGGTGAGATCTCGCGATGCTTGGCGGGCGGAAGTGACGTTAGGCTCCGGAGGCTCTGGTGGATCGCGGGCGCCCACCTTCGGGAGTGGACGCCTTTTCCCGCGCGAGCTGGCTCTCGTCCTCGGGTCACCCAGGGGAAACATGGCCTCTGCCCTGGAGCAGTTCGTGAACAGTGTCCGACAGCTTTCGGCTCAAGGTGAGGCCCTGGCCGGCCCTCCGGGCCCCGGGGACAGCCTGCCTCCCTCAGCCGCTGGCGGGAGCGGCCGGGACCGCCCTGTTCGCCCGAGCCTGCTTTCCGGGGCCTCGTTCGCGGCGGCGGCGGCGCTTAGGCCGGGGCGGGATCGGGCGCGGCGGAGTCTCAGCAGCCCGCTCGCACGGCCGGGCTCCGGGGCGCCCTCCTTCCCGGCCGCCTCCCGCCTGGGGGCCTCCGGGACCTTCCTCCCGCCCTGCCCCCCGCCGGCCCCTTCTATTGGTTTGACATTTTGGGGCGGGACTTCCGTTGGACGCCTTCGCGAGCGCTGATTGGCCTCTTCGGCCGCTTTGGCCCGCGGCGATTGGTGCACTGGCCGGCCCGTCCCCCGCAGCTGGCCCGCGGCGGGCGCTGGGCGCCGGGAGGATTTTGTTCTGGGCTCCTTGGCTCCGACGCTCACCCCAGCCGATCCCAGCTGCCGCCTGAGGTGCCCTCGGGAAGGTCGGCTCCTATTTTACTCCTGCAGGAGGAGGTCGACGGGGCTCCCGCTCGTAGGACTGGCATTTCTGGGGGGCAGAATTGTGACCATGATTACTTCCTTTTTGCCCATTTTCATGCTGTTTGGTTTATTCATCTCATCACTTGATTGAACTCTGGACTGAGAATGAAAGTAATGAGCTGCTTCTGGCTGTGAACCCCCCCCCCCCCACACACACACACACTCACCTTGAACCATCCTGTTTCTTCGTCTGTAAAATAAAAACAAGTCGGTGCTTCATGAAGTTGTTAGGACTGAAGGAGAGCGACCGTGTAAAAGCACTTGACACATCAGCTGTCCTATAGGGTGCAGTAAGTACAACCACTAAATTGTTCACCGCCTTGAACTGGAGGAGCTGCGTGACATTGGACGGGTCACCTTTATTCTCGAGTCCTTCATAGCTCTGTTTATTCTCTACCCCACTGTTGTAAGGTTTCTTAACTGGTCTAGTATGGAGACACGCGTAATGACATTCTTCTCCCGTTTCCCTTCTTTTTTTTTTTTTTTTTTTTTTTTACAGGGACAGAGAGAGGGATAGATAGGGACAGACAGACAGGAGGGGAGAGAGGTGAGAAGCATCAATCATTAGTTTTTCGTTGCCATCGCAACACCTTAGTTGTTCATTGATTGCTTTCTCATATGTGCCTTGACCGCTTGCCTTCTGCAGACCGAGCAACCCCTTGCTGGAGCCAGCGACCTTGGGTCCAAGCTGGCGAGCTTTTGCTCAAGCCAGCTGGGCCCGCACTCAAGCTGGTGCCCGGGGTCTGGAACCTGGGTCTTCTGGAATCTCAGTCCGATGCTCTATCCACTGTGCCACGGCCTGGTCAGGCTCCCTTCTTTTTGATAGAGGTTAAGTTCATAGGTAGGGCATGAAATTTCTGTCCGAATGAATGAAGAGACCATGCATTTATTCATTCATGGCACGATACTTGTTTCTATTTTCTGGGACATACTGTGCTTAGAAGATTTGGGTTGGAACCCTTCTCAGTCATTTTATGTGTAAGCTGCTTAATTTCCCAGAGTCAGTTTTCTCATTTACCAAATGGCACTCGGCTGTTGAGCATCAAGAAGGATCACTTACTGGACGTTTGTGTGCCTGCTCTAGTGAAGACACGGCTTTAGGAACAGACTCCCAGGCGGAGATAACTGTGATACTTTTACTACCCTTGGCTTCTGTGCCTCACGTTCACAGCATAGTAAATGTTTTATTTTAATTTTATTTATTCATTTTAGAGAAGAGAGAGAGAGAAAGGTGGGGGGAGCAGGAAGCATCAACTCCCATATGTGCCTTGACCGGGTAAGCCCAGGGTTTTGAACCGGCAACCTCAGCATTCCAGGTTGACGCTTGATCCACTGCGCCACCACAGGTCAGGCAAATAGTAGTATGTTTATGAATGTCTAGTTTCTCGGCTCTTACTCAGGATTTCCTAACGTGGCCCTTACGTGAAGGGGATATCATCATTTCCAGCTTTCCCTGATTAGAGGCAGTTTCACTGGCCACACCTCTGGTTGGGCTCCTTTTAAATGTGCCCTGTGACACTAAACTTGCTTTGGCTCTCCCCTTGGCCCAGCAGTAGTCAACTTTCATGATTTCATAGTGACCCTCCTTTTAAGTCTCAACTCGGCATTGATTACTTAATTGTGGGGGGTAAAATGGACTGAAATGCTTATTTCTGGGTGTTTTAAGTCATTGTAAATGTATTTAGAGTAGTGGGTTTAAAGGGGGGCGCAGGTTGCCTGACCTGTGGTGGCACAGTGGATAAAGTGTTGACCTGGAAAGCTGAGGTCGCAAGTTCAAAACCCGGGGCTTGCCTGGTCAAGGCACATACGAGAAGCAACTACTAAAGGGGTGGGGCAGGTTGTTTATTTATTTATTTATTTATTTATAGATTGTATTTATTCATTTTAGAGAGGAGACGGGGGGGGGGGGTAGGAAGCATCAGCTCCCATATGTGCCTTGACCGGGCAAGCCCAGGTTTCGAACCAGCGACTTCAGTGTTCCAGGTCAACACTTTATCCACTGCGCCACCACAGGCCAGGCGGGTGCAGGTTATTTAGCTGGGAGATACATATTTCATACCTGCCAGTGAGATCCTTAATAAAATGATAGTGAGTTGGTGTTTCCCAGTTCAACTTGTATTACTGTTTTGAAAAACAGTGCCTAATAAGATCGTCCAGTTTTTATTCTTCTTTTGCCATGTATGTGATAATAATGGAATGTTTCCTCTTTATTTTTGGTGGAAGTTACCAAATTTAAAAGTATTATGGTATAGAAGCCCCAGAAGTTAAATTATCAAAGTTCCTAGCTACAATCAGCATGTAGTTGCTTCACTTTACTTGTATAGTGATTGCTTCTTAGAGAGGGAGGAGAGAGAGTGAGAAGCATCACCTCGTAGAGTTGCTTCACTTTACTTGTATAGTGATTGCTTCCGAGAGAGGGAGGAGAGAGAGTGAGAAGCATCAACTCGTAGTTGCTTCACTTTTGTGAAAACATTGATTGCTTCTCATACTAGCCCTGACTAGGACCAAGCCAGCAACCTTTGGGCTCAAGTTGTCGACCACGTATTGAGAAGCCTGCTCTCAGAGCCTGCGAACTAGGGGCTTTGAACCGGCAACCTCAGCATTCCAGGTCAAGGCTTTATCTACTGCACCACCACTGGTCAGGCTTCATTGTTTATTAATAAGAAAAAATCACTCAGCTACCAAACAGAAATACTGTAGTTGGTATGGGTAGCTTGAAGTTCAAAATGTAAAAGGCCCTGGCCAGTTGACTCTGGTAGTGTGCTGGCCCAGTGTGTGGATCTCCCGGGTTCAATTCCTGGTCAGGGCACACAGGAGAAGCTACGATCTGTTTCTCCTCCCCTCCCTTTCCCCTTACTCTCTGTCTGTCTGTCTGTCTTTCTCTCTCTCTCTCTCTTCCCCTCCCACAGCCATGGCTCTACCCAATGCTGAGGATAGCTTCCTGGAGCCTCTGCCTCAGGCGCTAAAAATAGCTCAGTTGTAAGCATGACCCCAGATGGGAAGAGCTTGGCCCAGACAGGGTTTGCCAGGTGGATCCTGGTCAGGGTGCATGCGAGAATCTGTCTATCTCCCCTCTCACTTGGAAAAGAAGGGAAAAAATTTAAACGAGAACTACTGAAGGAAAAATTTTAAGAGTTTGATGCCTGAGGTCTTACATATACCCTTTTGCCCCCACCAGAAAGACAGCTCGTGGGATTTGAGAATACAGAGTGTGGGCATGGATGGTGTCTGTTATTAGAATAACCTATCCAAATTGGTAGGTCTGCTTCAAAGTACCCATTTGGCCTAATTAGATTCTATATGTTAGTTGTTAGAGCATTGTGGTATAAGGGGAAGACAAATGGACCATAGGAGATTCAACAAGCTGTTTGTTTATTGATTTTGAAGCTGGAGAAATGAGCCCCTCTCTGCCTGAGTGTAAGTTGAATTACCTTATCACATCCCAGGTGATGCAAAGAGGACACACAGAGGACAAATATCCAGCCAACGTAGCCATGGGAAGCGGGTGTATGTGAGGTCCCTGAGAAGACCCGGGGGACTGTTGAGCAAAGTATGAGTCAGATAATGGAATGTGGGGGAAGGGGGAGGGGGAACGCTCAGCGTGGAGGACAACAGGTGTAGTGGCATACAGACGAGAGAACAGGGAACGCTGGTTTACTTTTGAGCAGAGTTGGTGTGTGAAGGGAAGTCATAGGAGATAAGGCTGGGGAGGCACAGGGAACAGTTACTGGGCTGAGGCATTTGGACTTCTTAGAGCCATTGGAGTAATTTCATTGAATTTCGCATTTTAAAAAGATCACACAGGTACCAGTGTGGAGTATGTATTGGAGGAAGGCGTGGACGTTGAGAAGATTGATTATGTGGTTTAGATAAATAATGATAAAGGATATGAATTAAGACGGGAGAAAGGAGTGGAGCTGGAGACTTAGGAAGTAAAATTAAATCGTCTTGGGTGACATTTTGGATACAGAGAGGGAATGGTAGTGATAGTGTGTGTACATTTCTGGTGTCCCTACCCCAGAAAAGGGCATGGAAGAAAAGAGAACCGTTCAGGGGCCAGAGGGATACGGGTCGGGTCGTTTCACTTCTCTGGCCCTTCTTGGTCCTCATCTGAAATGAAGGAGATGCAAGAAGTCATCTTCAGGTATTTCTCGCCCTGAGATGTAAAGTCTGTTTACACTTCCTTTAGTTTGGTTAGTCCTCTAACTGAATGACATAGTGTTATTCCTGTTTTCCAGGGCAAATGACTCAGCTTTGTGAACTGATCAACAAGAGTGGGGAACTCCTTGCAAAGAACTTATCCCATCTGGACACTGTGCTTGGGGCTTTGGATGTACAAGAGCACTCCTTGGGCGTCCTTGCTGTTCTGTAAGGGACATCTGTTATAGTTCCGTGCTTCCTAACACTGAACACGCTGCACTTTCCGACTTTATTTTTTTGGTGTAGGAAGAAGTAAGCCGTGTGAGCAACACTGAGCTCTTTTGCACGACTGAAGTCATGTGATACTCATCCCACCTAATCATTGCTTATTACAGTTCTTTCAGCTTTATCACTTTTTAAACTCTTTGTATATATACAAATTTTGAAATTTATTTTAAAAAAACAAATGGCCATCTTGGTTGTGGACACTGTAGTTTGTATTTAGCTGCATACTTTTATTTATGTAGTCCATCGGATTGTCCACATTTTCTACTTTGGAAATAAAATAGGGAAGAGCATGCCTGACCAGGCGGTGGTGCAGTGGACAGAGCATCGGCCTGTGACACTGAGGACCCAGGTTTGAAACCCCGAGGTCACCGGCTTGAGCGAGGGGTCACTGGCTCAGCTGGGGGCTCCCCCCTTCCCATCAAGGCACGTATGAGAAAGCAGTCAATGAACAACTAAGGAGCCTCAACAAAGAATTGATGCTTCTCATCTCTCCCTTTCTGTCTGTCCTGTCTGTCCCTTTTTCTCTGTTGCTTAAAAAAAAAAAAATAGGGAAGAGTGTTGAGACGGCATGGTGGAACATATTGAGTGGAATTACCAATGCTCAGAAGCAACAGTGCTCTGAATTTTATTCAAACAAGTTTAAGCTATTTGAGACCAAAATAAATAGACTTCATTCCAATTGAAGTGCCTTGTAACTCTGTGTACCTGACAGTATAATTATTTTCTTTGATGTTTTAGTATTAAAATTGGGATATTGTAGTTGTCACGAAAGTTGTAATAATATAAATAAACTGAGAAGATCTAAAAGCAAGGGTCTGGCTTTCCTCACACTGGGGTTCCTGAGACAAAGACAGAGGTCAGGAATAGAGTTTAGAGGAGAAACTTTGTCAGAATCAAAGGGTCTGAAGCTTTACCCTGCAGCACAGTAGTAACTAGCCGTATATGGCTATTTAAATGTAACTTAGTTTTAAAAAGTTAAAGATTCAGTTCCTCAGTTGCATTAGCCACACTTCAAGTACTCAGGTGCTGTGTGTAGTTTCTCTGGTAGCTGCTGTGTGGGACAGGGCCGATAGAGAATATTTCTACCGTTGCAGAAAGTTTTACTGAACTGTGCAGCCTGGTAAAGATTTCTGCTACCTCTGTTCACTGATTACAAGAACGGATGGCATACGTGTTTTATACACGCAAGTTCACATGTACGTACCGGGTTGGGCAGAGGTAGGTGTACTGTTGTGAGTAGTGAAGGAGTTTATTCTTGTATTATTTACTAATTATCGTTGTATTTATTATTCTTAACCCACTTTTGCCCACCGCTGTATGTATCAGGTGAGATATAATATACATATAAGATACACGAAGCTATCAAGTGTTTCACCATTGTCTGTAAGGAAGATAAAACCTGGAGAGAACCTGAACTTGCTTCTGAGCACCCTGGGTTGTAGTGTTATGTTCTTCACGATGAGGCGTGGGGCCCTAAGCTTCGTATTTTTACTTATGAAATGGAAGTCCCAGGGCCTTACTGACTTCCTGGGAAGCCCACGTGAGATCATCTCAGACACACTTGATACCAGAAAGTGCAATGACAGCTGTACGGTGCTACTAAGTTGAATAATACTGATGGATAGAAGTGAAAATTGGAAGATGTAGGAGAAATTGAGTAAATAGCCCTGACCACATTGGAGCTCAAAAGGAAAATATTTAAAAATTTTTTCCTTTAAAAGTTTGTATTAGGCCTGACCTGTGGTGGCGCAGTGGATAAAGCATCGACCTGGGAACACTGAGGTCACCAGTTCAAAACCCTGCACTGGTCTGGTCAGGGCACATATGGGAGTTGATGCTTCCAGCTCCTTCCCCCCTTTCTCTCTTTCTCTCTCTCACTCTGTCTCCTCTCTAAAATGAATAAAATAAATTAAAAAAAAAAAAGTTTGTATTAGGCCTGACCAGGCGATGGCACAGTGGATAGAGCATCGGACTGGGACGCGGAGGACCCAGGTTCAAGACCCCAAGGTCGCCATCTTGAGTGCGGGCTCATCTAGTTTGAGCAGAGCTCACCAGCTTGGACTGGATTGAGCAAGGGGTCACTCAGTCTGCTGAAGGTCACTGGATTGAGCAAGGGGTCACTCAGTCTGCTGAAGCCCCCGATCAAGGCACATATGAGAAAGCAATCAATGAACAACTAAGGAGCCACAACAAAGAATTGATGCTTCTCATCTCTCCCTTTCTGTCTATCTGTCCCTGTCTGTCTCTCTCTGACTCTCCCTGTCTCTGCCACCAAAAATAAAATAAAATAAAAGTTTGTATTAGGATGACATGATATTTGGCCTCATTTAACAGAATTTTCTTTCTTGAAAGCTGGAAGCATGTTTTTCTTAACTCCTTTCTGTGTATCTGTTGTGTCTTGATTGTGCACAAAACCATGCCAGGAGAATCGCATAGACTTTTTTTTTTTTTTGTGGCAGAGACAGAGAGAGTCAGATAGAGGGACACGCAGATTGGAAGGGAGAGAGATGAGAAACATTAATTCTTTGTTGCGGTTCCTTAGTTGTTCATTGATTGCTTTCTCATATGTGCCTTGACCTCGGGCCTTCAGCAGACCGAGTGACCCCTTGCTCAAACCAGATGAGCCTGTGCTCAAGCTGGCGACCTCGGGGTCTTGAACCTGGTCCTCTGTGCCCCAGTCCGACACTCTATCCACTGTGCCATCGCCTGGTCAGGCATAGACTGTTTTTTAATTTATAAAAATGCTGTGGCTTATTTAATTCACAGCACTGGAGGTGGGATGGACTTCTGGCCTCAGTTGCTCCTGCGTTCACCCTGTGAAGTATCAGCATGAACTGATTCCTGTCTCTTTATTGCAGGTTCGTGAAGTTCTCCATGCCCAGTGTCCCCGACTTTGAGACGCTGTTCTCACAGGTTCAGCTCTTCATCAGCACCTGTAATGGCGAGCACATTCGATATGCAACAGATACTTGTAAGCCGAGTAACGTTTTTTATTTCCCATTGAATGTATTTCGCCTGTCTTGTTATTTAGGTTTTTAATATTTTGTTATTATATCTAGTTGCTGGGCTTTGCCATCAGCTAACAAATGCCCTTATGGAAAGAAAACAGGTAAGCAGTTTATTCAAGTGTTTATAGTTCTGTTACAATACATATCTAGCTTACACAATGAACTGGTCTGTTACGTTCCAGGTTAGGAGCGGGCGTCTAACACTGAGGTACGTGTACTCAGGCGTTTGCTCAAGGACAGCTAGACCCCCGCGGGTGAGGAGCCCGCAGGTGCGGAGAAGGGGCGCCTCAGGGAGGCGGCTGTTTTTGGAACTACCATTCTAGTGTCCTTATCTTGTCATATGCTTGATTTTTGTTTGTTAAAACTTTTTACACTTTTAATTATGACATAATTTTAGCTTTATAAGAAGTTGCAAGGATAATACGAACAATTCCCATTCACCCTTTGTCCAGACTCTGCAGATAGGAACATGTCAGCTCACTTTCTCATTCTTTTCTTTCTCTTTCTTCCTGAGCCTTTAGAAAGTAAATTGCAGATATGATGCCCCTTGTCCTAAATATTCCAGTGAGTGTTCCCCCCTAAAACAGGACGTTCTCTTATATAACCATAACACAAAGTCAGGAGATGAACATCCTTTAACAAATGTACTGACCTTATTCAGATTGCAGGGTTTGATAATTACTTTATAACAAAAGAAAATTTCAGTGCCTGGGTTGTGTTACATTGTCACACAACTTTTGTTTCTTTTAATCTGGGACAGTTCTTTGGTATTTCTTTAACTTTTGTGATACTGACACAGATTACAATTTGGGTGTTTCTTTTTGATTTGAAATTGAATTTGTGATTTGAAGGAGACTGAAAACAGAACCAGTTGGTATTTTGTAGGAGTTCTGAATAAACTGTGGTTTGAAAGAGATGGTTAAAGAAATGTATCCACAAGTTTTTACTAGGAAAACAAAGGTTATTCAGCTATTTTAGAATCACTTGCATCTGTCCAGAAACCATACCTCACTTGAGACTCAGTCTCGTTATTTATAATCAAGGCAGGAAATGGTCCATTTATAACTCGTGGTATCAGTTTCAGTAGTAATTTATTATCAGGCAAGAGATGGTGTTGTTGGAGAGCGTTTACAGATGATGCCAGACTGCCCTGGGGGACAGTGCCAGCACCCTTAAACACAGCTAAGTTGACTAGAGCAGAGGCTCGTATCTAGTGTGAGTGATTGGGAAATGTTTCGTTTGTGTAGATGAGCATAATGAACTGTTGAGAAAGTGATACTGCTTTTGTTACCTTCATTTTTAAAAAAAGCTTTATGATTTAAAAAGGTGGTGCTGAATTGCTCAGAATATCACAAGAAATAGCTTAAGGAAATTTTCTGACTGGTTTGGGACAGCCCTGAGAGAATATGGAAACCTCAGGTTGTTATTTAAAGGAACCTATCAATTAGTGTTATTTTTTATTTATAAGTGACAACATAAGATCCAATGTGCTGCCACCTTTGAGACCTTATCTGAAAGAGATGTCGTTTCTGACAGCCCCTGCGAGGAATTGGCGTCCTTAAGCAAGCTATCGATAAGATGCAGATGAATACCAACCAGCTGACCTCCATCCATGCCGATCTGTGCCAGGTGAGCCGCCCAGGGGTGTCCCAGACCCAGTCGGGGGTGGGGGCGGGCTGTCGGTTTGCTTGACATCTGATTAATAGATGAAGGCGGTTTGGCCATGTTCTGGCAGTTGAAATGGACAGACGCAGCTGTTCTGTAGCAAGGGAGTTTTCAGCAGCTACTGGGTACAAGCTGGAACGGTGCTCAGCTGGTCGTCTTGTTCTGTGAGCAGAACAGGAATTTTAACGCTGTGACAAAAAGAATCCCAAGTTGTTTCCTTTTTAAGTAATCTGGGAGTCTGAGAATAAATACAGGTAACATTTTACACCTTAAAATGTTACTCATTTAGGCCCTGGCCGGCTGGCTCAGTGGATAGAGGGTCAGCCCAGCGTGTGGGTGTCTGGGTTGGATTCCCAGTCAGGGCACACAGGAGAAGCGACCTTCTTCTTTTCCTCCTTTCTCCTCCCCCTTTTCTCTCTTCTCTTTCCATAGCCAGTGGCTCAGCTGGTCTGAGCATCGGCCCCAGTGAGGTTGCTGGGTGGATCCCAGTCGGGGCACATGCGGGAGTCTCTCTCTCCCCTCCTGATCATGTAGAGAGGAGTAATCTGTTCCTGAAGTTGAAGGGCAGTAGCTCCCCTCCTCTCACTAAAAAAAATAAAAGGTTATTTATATTATTGTACATGGTTCAAAACCCAGCAGGCAGAAGAGGGTGTATGACGAAGTGCCCCCCCCCCCCCCGCCTCACTGGCAACATCTCTTCTCTCCGAAGGGAACCAGGGTTAGCAGCCTCCTGTTTGTCTTACAGAGATATTTATGCATCTACAGGCAGAGACGTCTGTTTTTCTCCCTTTGTACACAAATGGTAGTCTGTGTGTACTCTTCCATGTGGTGCTGTTTTCTTTTTCTTTCCCCTTGTTGTTTCTAGTCGTGTACCTTGGACATGCTTTGCATCTGTGCTCTGTGGCTGCAGAGTATCCGTAATAGGGTTAACTAGTCCCTGTAGGGTATTCAGATTGTTTCCTTAACGAATACCGGGCATGTGGATTATTTCAAACACGTTTTATAGTTTAGTGAAGATGTGGGTATTTTTTCCTTTCTTTATTTTTCCTAAGAAATTTGTGATTAAGGTTTAAATGTATACAATACAATGCTCTAACAGCAAGCATAAGCTCACGGAGTCTGTATCTACATCTACACCTGAGCCGCCGTCACCCACAGACAGAACGCTGCACGTGCTTGCCTTTCTGAGCCGCACAGTTCCTTACACTTACCTAAAGGGTTTAGAGATCAACAGAGCATAATCAAAGAAAAAGACCTCCGTTTTTAATTACACCACACCGACTATTTCTGTTCCACTAGTTCAGCAGTGAGGAAAGGACTCCCGTGTTGTCTCATCTGTGGACAGAGTGGGTGTCAGGTGAAGGAAGTGTTAGCCGAGCCTTGTCCATCTGTGGGGTACTCATCTCATGGTTGGTTCGTCTTTTATGAAAAACTGCTGTTTTGTTCTGAGTGCTTAAGAAGAGGGAGTAATATGTTGACAGGTACATCGTTTTAACTAATAAGTTAAATGTAAAAATGTGAAACAATATTTTCTTGAACTTCTGGAATCTATGAATTTGCTCCTGTTAAAGCTTGCCAAAACGCAATTAAAATGATGATTCGGCACAATTCTTTTTCACAGCTTTGTTTGCTGGCAAAATGCTTTAAGCCTGCCCTTCCGTATCTTGACGTGGACATGATGGACATTTGTAAAGAGAACGGAGCCTACGACGCAAAGCACTTTTTGTGTTACTATTATTATGGAGGGATGATCTATACTGGACTGAAGAACTTTGAGAGAGCACTCTACTTTTATGAACAGGTAATCTCATCACTAAATGCTCCTGAGGTCATTTTAAGAAGCGCCCATCTGCTTCTCCACCTCTTCTCCTCTCGCTTCTCTGTTTCTTTCCCTTTCTCTCTCTCCCTCCCTCTCTCCCTCCCTCCCTCCCTCTCCTGCAGCCAAGGCTTGATTGGAGCGAGTTGGCGCTGGGTGCTGAGGATGGCTCCATGGCCTCTGCCTCAGGCACTAAGAAGTGCTCGCTTGCTGTGATGCCGGGTGGATCCACATGTGGGAGTCTGTCTCTCTGCCTCCCCGCTTCTTACCAAATAAAATGAATAAATGCTCCTGAGGTCATTTAAACTTGTGTGATTGAAGAAGTGCACAACTGGAGCAGATTGGTCCCAGTTCTCTCGAGTTTCAGGGGGTGGTCCCTTCCAAGACTTTCTCTGTGATCATGTAAAGAGGAGTAATCTGTTCCTGAAGTTGAAGGGCAGTAGCATTAGAGGCAAGAGCACTAGCGAGTGGGGTCTACTGTGGGCCTTGCCACTTACACCGTCTGATTCGGGTTAAGGTCTGTACATCTCTGGCCCATGACAGCTTCCTTATCCACCTGGAAATGGGTTATGGTACCAATGGTCCTACACGGTGAACCCTCAAGACAGACTAAGTTAAAGAAGCCAGTTGCAGAAGGCCACATACTTATGATGCCTTTGATCTGAAATGTCCAGGACAGGCAGATCCATAGAGAAGTGACGTAGAATGATGGCTGCCCGGTGCTGTGTGTGTTGGGGGTGGGGGGGTGACTGCTAATGGGTAGGGCTGTCTTTTGTGGGGAGGCTGGTAATGGTGATTGTCGTACAGCATGGCAGGTACCCCAATACCACTAAGTCGTATATTTTAAAGGGAAAATTTATGGTGTATGAATTGTATTTCAATGAAGATGTTACTTAAAAAGCAGGATTTAATGTAGGTATTGAGTTTTAGCTAAAGCGATACGTGCAGCTGACTGCTCTTTCCTCCTGTGGTATGTGCTGCCTTCACGCTCCACGTTCTTGTCTCGCTCAGGCCATCACCACCCCCGCCATGGCAGTCAGCCACATCATGCTGGAGTCATATAAGAAGTACATCCTAGTCTCTTTGATATTACTCGGGAAAGTTCAACAGCTGCCGAAATACACATCTCAGATTGTGGGTAGATTCATTAAGGTGAGTGTTTTTAAGTAAAACGGACTTTTTAAAGTATATTGATACATAGTTTTATAATTTTATCTTGTAGTGATTTAGCTCTCCCAACGGCTTCAGATCAGCACACTTGTTACGTGTCTGGGAGTCTGGGGGCCGCAGTTCTGGGAGAATCTGAAACATCACTCCTGTTCGTACACATCCTGATCACCCGCTGGGGACAGTGTTTCTCAGGAGTGTGTTTCAGACTTTTGCTCTGGGTGTTCATGGCTGTAATGTGTGAGCTCCAATAAGGGCAGGTTTTTAAACAATTCTTCATTACATTTAGTGAAAACATGTACTGAAAAAGCAGTGCTGCTTTTATTGAACTCTCGGCTTGCCCGCGTGTTGGGAACTCTTACCAGAGCTCCCTGTGAAGACCACAGGGTTGCCCCCGGGCTGTGCTTTCATTGAAAACCCAGTTTGGGGGCTACATTCAAAAGTAAACTATTTTTTAAAATGTTTTGAAATACATGCTCATGGTTTAAAAAAAAAAAATGGGACAAGCCAAAAGATGACAAGGTCATAGTTATTTCAGTAACAATGTTACCCTGTCTGTCCCCGTACAGAACTCAAATACTAGGGTATCAAGCTGAAAATCTTTCTGATGAGAACGTTTTTATGATGTCTTGTTGAAGATACCCAAGTGTCCTTCACCGAAGAGCCATGTTATGGTTCTCAGGCCTCGAGGCTGCCCGGTCACACAGACCAGGGGTGCGAAGGGGAGGGGCGGCGGGCAGGAGCGAGCCCGTGGAGGAATGACGGGCAGGACAGGGGGGGGTAGCCGTTCTCAGGTCCTTCTGGAGAACTCCCACGGGTCCCTCAGGCGGCCCTGTTCTAGAAGGAGTGCTTTTATAAAGTGGCATAATTCACAAGCTCAGTAGTTTATTTGCGGTGACATCATAAATGGTGAAGAGAACACAGTCTTCAAGAGTAGGATTTGAGGTTTGAATCCAGGTTGTGCCCGTGCTTATGACCGCTCCAGATTTCTTAGTATTTACAGTAGAGGATAATGAGTGTAAAATAACATGCCTAAAGCAGCTCTGGCTCTTAGAAGGCCCTCTGCCACTGTTAGTTCTCTGTTCCTGTCTTCTTATCAAAGGCAGCAAGCAGACTGCCCCCTACACCTGGGAGGGGTGTGTGTGTGAGAGAGAGAGAGAGAGAAGAGGTAAGAATGCTGGGAGTTCTCCTCTCGTCCCGATAGGAGAAAAGCCGAGCCACTAGCAGAACGAAACGGGTGCAGGCCTTGACCCAGCGCAGAGCGGCAGTGTGGCGCCCCTTCGCCTGCTGAGCCGTGACTGGCTCTGTGTCAGCTTTTTTTCCAGCAATAATTGACTCCACAGTGAATTTCTAGCTTTGGTCTAACGAACTAGGCGTTTGTTGGATGAGTTACACATGATGTTAGGTAACCATAAAGGGTAGTGGATGTACTTGCTCAAAACACAGCGCCATGCTTTCTTTCGGTTCCTGTACGAGTTTTATTCCCTCTGACGCTCCCATCTGACTTTCCGTCCTTTTCACCCTCAGCCACTTAGCAATGCGTACCACGAGCTAGCCCAGGTGTATGCAACCAACAACCCCTCAGAACTCCGCAGCCTGGTGAACAAGCACAGCGAGACCTTCTCCCGTGACAGCAACATGGGGCTGGTGAAGCAGTGCCTGTCCTCTCTCTACAAGAAGAATATCCAGAGGCTGACCAAGGTGAGGCAAGGTGGCTCCCCGCTGTCCCCTCCTGTTCCCCGGCCCCTCTTGGTTCCTTCCCGGTGCTCAGGAAGCGGTGCAGGGACAAAGAGCAGCAGGGTTTCCCTGCTGAGGACTGTCTCAGCCCGTCTCTTAGGGAGACTTTTATTTATACCTGTTGGTCTTTCGGGGTCAGAGCAGGGTGTTTGAGAAGGGAAGACAAGTAGGGGATACAGCTACCTCGGGAGGCAGAGAAAGGTAGCCTGGGAGAGGGAAACGGCTGGGTGGGCAGATGGGCAGGTGGGCTACACACTGCAGTGCAGCTGCGGTCCCTGTGGCCAGCCTCGGGGCCTCAGGCTGTGCTGGCGCGTTTGAACACGGTGCTACTCTGACAGTAATTACCGTGTAGGCCAGAATCGAATGAGCTATTTGCGGTTGAACTGTAGAAGGTAAGTCAGTTGTATAATTTTTGTTTTCAAAATAAAAACCTGATGTTTTTGGTTATAGAAAAGTATAAAATGAAATCCCATGCGAGCTAGGAAGGCGTATGGTGCAAGAAATAGGAGACTAAGAGCAGTTCTATCTCCTCTCTTTCCTCTCTCTCTCTCTCCTCTCTCTGTCTCTCTCTCAGAAAAAAGAAATCTAGTACGTGGGCGTCACTACCAAAGTTGTCGGTTAACTATCTTAAACAGTCAGCCACGGTGCACTCAGGAGTAAGTTGATAGTGTATACTTGGAGAAGTCTGTATAGGAAAGGACTGTGTTCCGGTTCGGATCAGATCAATCCAGAACATTAATTTGACCAAAGGGAAAGCTTTAAGGTGGTCAGTCAGGGGCGGGGGCAGTGGCTCGGTCTTACGTGTGTGGACTCCTGGTTGATTGACATCCATTGGGCTGATAAGCACTGCCCAGGCGACACGGAGGAGGCCTATGTCCCCCATGTCACTGTGACTATTATGCTGGGTAGTGTCATTAAAGGACACACCTAGTCAGAAGGTTAAATCTTTGATGGTGGCTGACAAAGTTTTGGCATTAAGTCCTTCTGCCAGAATAATAGAAGGGAAGAATCAAAGGATTTCCTAGCCAGTTACGTCTCTTGTTCAAAAGCCAGAAAATAGCCTGACCAGGCGGTGGCACAGTGGATAGAGCATCGGACTGGGATGCAAAGAACCTGGGTTTGAGACTCCGAGGTCGCCAGCTTGAGCGCGGGCTCATCTGGTTTGAGCAAAGCTCACCAGCTTGGACCCAAGGTCGCTGCTGGGTCTAGAAAGGGGTTACTCAAGTCAGAACATAAAATAAAAACTGTTTTCTTTTTTTTTTTTTTTTTTTTTTACAGGGACAGAGAGAGAGATAGGGACAGACAGACAGGAACAAAGAGAGGTGAGAAGCATCAATCATTAGTTTTTCGTTGCCGTTGCGACACCTTAGTTGTTCATTGATTGCTTTCTCACATGTGCCTTGACCGCGGGCCTTCAGCAGACCGAGCCACCCCTTGCTGGAGCCAGCGACCTTGGGTCCAAGCTGACAAGCTTTTTGCTCAAGCCAGATGGGCCCGTACTCAAGCTGGTGACCTCGGGGTCTCGAACCTGGGTCTTCCGCATCCCAGTACGACGCTCTATCCACTGCGCCACCACCTGGTCAGGCAGAAAATAAAAACTTTTTAAGAAGTCCCAACAGGTGGACTGTGTCAGTGTGTCGATGACAGGAGCTGTGTACCATAGCATTGCCGCCTGGAAGGCACTAGGGACAAGGGGTTATCACATGGAGGTTAAGTCTACTTCAGGTTAATTTTGGGGGACATTGTTCTCGATTCCTCTTCTGTCTCCTGTCTAGGTACGTGAGTAGACACTCCATCCCAGCTGTCATTGGGGTCATTCTTCACTCCATCCTGTGTTCTTCTCCGTTCAGTGTTGTCTTAAACCTCTTTGCTGGTAACCTAAGCCTCTGTGGTGGATGTTTAGCTGGTTCCCATCCTTTGCTACCACAGAAAGTGCTGCAGTGAGTCACCTTGCACCAGTGTCATTTCAGACATAGAGGAAAGTGTGTGTAGGATACATTTATAGAAGTCATTACTCTAGAAAACTGGTGACCAAAGCTGCTGCGTTCATCAGTTTCAAGTCGTCTCCACAACAAAAAGTTACTTTGTGCCGTAACAGAGCAAAGTTTCAGTGATTTACTAGAATTCGACACATTTAATAAAATTCTTTTATTTGTTTCCACCTATAATTAAATTAATTCTACTTATGAATTTCAGACCTTTTTAACACTATCGTTACAAGATATGGCAAGCCGTGTGCAATTATCTGGACCACAGGAGGCAGAAAAATATGTCCTACACATGGTAAGTGTGTTTTCATTTTTAAAAAGCGTACGAGTGGGTAATAAAGCGTACGAGTGGGTTTTGTCTTTGCGAGAGTAGCAGGTGTTCATTATGGAAAATATGAAAAAGAAGGAGAGAGTGGGAGCATCCGAGTCAGTGCCTGTGGTTTCTGGTGATACTTTCAGGTGTTCTGTGTAGATGGTCATGGCATCTGTGAGCAAAGACAGTTTCTTTTTTTCACAATCTGTGTACTGTTAATTTTCTCACCTTATGGTATCAGCTAGAATTTCCAGTACAGTGCTGAGAAGGAGCGGTGTGATGCCCAGTTCCCGACCTTCGTGGGGGAGCTTAGAGTCCTTCCCCACACGATGTCTGGGCTAGGTTTTCTGTGGGTATTCTTCACCAAGTTGAGGAAGTTCCTGTCTCTCTCTAGTCTACTGAGTTTAATCACAAGTGGATATTGGATGTTATGAAATGCTTTTTCTGTTTATGTAAACTTGATCGTGATCTTTTTTAGCATGCTGACAGGATGAGTTACATTCATTGATTCTCAGATGTTTAACCAGCCTTGTATACCTGGGACAAATCCAACTTGGTTTTGGTGTATCATTCTCTTTATATATTGTTGAGTTTGCTTATATTTTTGTATCTGTGTTTATGAGAGATAATTGTATAGTTTTCTTGTGGTGTCTTAGTCTGGCTTTGGAATTTGGGCAATGCTGGCTTCACAGAATGAGTTGGGAAGTATTTATTCCCTTTGCTTCTTTTCTCTGAAGGAAAGTGTAGAAATTGGGATAATTTCCTCCTTAATTGTTTGGTAGAGTTCACCAGTGAACATTTCTGGAACTGGTACTTTCTTTCTTGGAAGGTTATCAATTGATTCAATCTCTTTAATCGATGAAGACCTATTCAGATTGTATGTTAGGTATTCTTTTAAGTGCACGTTTATTACGGGGTAACCCACATAGAGGAAGGCACACCGCAGTGTGTAGCTAAATGCTTTTTCACGCGGGGAAGACACGTATAGCCCACACCGCGAGCATGAGTCAGAGTATTGCCAGAACCCCAGAAACATCGCCCGGGCTGGGCTGCTCCCAGCCAGAAAGGTCGTTATCATCCTGATGTCTAGCATCCTGTTTTAGTTGTTTGTTTTTGAGCATTGTATCAAATATAAAGTGAAACATACATTATATACTTCTGGGGATCTGGCTTCTTTGCTCAACCTCATGAGAGTCACACACAATGCTGCCTGCATTGTGACCTGTTCCTTTTCAGGGCTCCGCTGCGTGAGGACACCTTTCCGTTCCGATTGGCTGGGCATTGGGCTCCTTCTAGGTCCAGTTATTACAGAAAGTTCTGCTGTGGCGAACCTAGGTTTGCATACATGCTCTCCACTGTTTGAAGAGTCAGCTGTCCGCTCATGCGGAGAGCTGTGCAGTGTTCGCTGTGGGTTGGGCTTTGCTGCATCATCAGACAAGGTTAGAAAGGAGGCAGCTCAAGGAGCTCAGAAACAGGCAGACACTGTCGTCACCCTGCGGAGCAGTCTGTCAGGAGTAACAGTCAGTCCTGCGTGGGACCAGTATGGGCCTCTTACTTTTTTAACTTCATGGATTGGAATAAATCAAATCAAGCACCAGTCATTGTTGCAAGTAAGGGACATAGACCTTGAAACTACCTGAATTCAATATTGACAGAAAAGCTTTCTTGAAGGACCAAAAAATAATTTTTACTGGGGTGAAACAAAAATGTGTTAGAGGTTCAGTTTTTCAAATGCAAGGCAATGTAAATTTATGTGTGATGAAATTAATGTTTAAAGACGCAAGGGCAGTTTGGAAGCATTATGCTAAGGGAAACAAGACACATGCGATTCCATGTGTAGGAATGTCCAGAATGGGCACAGGCATGGAGCAGAGATGGTCAGTGGCTGGGAGGCGGGCGGCGGGGACTGGCAGGTGCAGGGGCTCCTTCGGGGGGAGGGACATGTCTGGAGCTAGATAGGAGTGGAGGTTACACGTTGCAAGGGTGTTTTGTACTCTGGCACTGAATTTGAATTGACTTTCAAATGGTTGATTTGCATTGTGTGACTTTTACCTCCCCTGTAAAATAGAATACAAGTAAACAGTGAAAGGGCAAGGATTTCCTGAGGGTCGGTTCATGCCCACTAGCATCTGTAAGGGTGTCTGGAACATGCTAGGTGTCAGTAAATACTTGTTGAATAAACAGTAGGTGCTTAAAATACATGTACAGATTATGGATTTCTTGGTTTCTGTACTTTCTCCTCATTAAACTGAATCACTATAAATTCACTTAGTATTCAGGTCTTAACTGCTTTCCTGATTTTTGTATTTGTTTACTAGATAGAAGATGGTGAAATTTTTGCAAGTATCAATCAGAAGGATGGTATGGTCAATTTCCATGATAACCCTGAAAAATATAACAACCCAGCCATGCTTCATAACATTGACCAGGAGGTAAATTATGAGTGAGTGCCGGTGTTTGTTTGTTTTTTTAAATGTTTGAGATGTTCTGTTTGAAATACTGTTCCTATGCTCCAGGATTAAAAAAAAAAGAACTCTTCAGGATTGTTGGTTATTAAGTAAATGAGAGGTTAGAGTCCCACCTAGCTCACCAAAGTCTGCTTTAGCTCCTAAAACACCTGAAGGTTCTCGCAACAAGTATAATTTTATCCACATCCAAACGTCACCTACAGTGTAGTTTCACTTCTGTGGTAAAATGGATACAGAGTTCCAGGTTGAGAGGTCAGAAAACTTCTATGTCAGGAGTGGGGCCGCCCGTACACCCTGACCGGGCAGCAGCCATGGGCCAGAGAGCAGCTGCCTCTGCGTCTCCTAGGCCGTGCTGCTCCAAGTGCCACTCGGACTTGTGACCTGAGTTGGGATGATGGGTGGACTGTGCTTCTTACCTCTGATTAGGAAAATGAACATTAAATCTCACAAATACAGAAGCAGTGCATGCTTCCACAATTCCTCTTTTGCAATTCAAAATCAGAAAATACCTGAAAACTAGAAGTGTTTTTGGTAACTCATTTGATGGCAAATGTAACCTGAAATGACTTATCATCTTTATTTATCCTACTTAATGTGAGTGTTTTTATTTTATTGATTTGAGAGAGAGAGACAGAAACATTGATCTGTTTCTGTACCTGCCCTGACTGGCGACCAAAGCGGCACCCTGCACAGCGGGCGATGCTCTGACCAGCCCAGCTGTCCGGCCAGGGCGTTTCAGTGCAAATGGTAATGTGTTTGAGGATGGGGTGCTGGTGCTGCCCTAGAGCCTACAAGGATGTTGCGTCACATGCAGCACCTGTTCTCGATTAACTTTCTGAATTCAAAAATTCTGACTCCAAACCCTGTCTAGCCCCAGGAGTTTTAGGTCAAGGAATTGTGAACCTGTAGCACCCGTATTAATAGTCTAGGTTCAGAGTTGACCTAAACCCACTGACTAACCACAGTGACCACGTCTGTCACACAGATGCTGAAGTGCATAGAGCTGGATGAGCGGCTGAAGGCCATGGACCAGGAGATCACAGTGAACCCCCAGTTTGTGCAGAAGGTGAGTGATTAGGGTCCCCTTCATTAACTAGAAGTGAGCTGGACGGTAAAGGCGGGGTGTGACCTTGATTTCAGTGTAAATATTTATTTATTGAAACCCTTTGTGACTGAGTTCACAGGGAGACTGCTGAGAGCACTTTCACACTGCAGACTGGAAGTGTGCGTAGGGTGGAACCTGCAAGACAGGCCCTCTGGGGACCGCCATGCTGGTTTGGGGCTGGTGGGAAACTTGACCAGGGCCAACATGAACGCACTGCCTCCCTTTCTTACCTCCCAGAGCATGGGATCACAAGAGGACGATTCCGGAAACAAACCGTCCAGTTATTCTTGAAACACGGCCATTACGACTTCAAGGAGGGAAGCCGTCGCCGTGGCCAGTTGCGAGTGTTAGGGGGCAGCGGGGAGGACCGAGACTGTTTCACCTGGACACTGGGACATTACATTTGGGTTTGATGTCTTCAGTCCTGCGTGCTTTCAGAAAACCATTCTCTCTGCAAAGGAAAAAATACCAAACTTTAAAGTCTGTTGTGGATTTATTTATCCTCACATTAATGTTATTGCATTAAATGTACCTTTTTGTTTTAAATTATTTGAACATTGGTGTGTCTTCTGTATCACTTCTCTTTCCATTTGAAAATTTTTTTAAAAGCATTCATTTTGAACAGAAATAGATTTAGAAAATTTTGAAAGATTTGGATCTAACCTTGGTATCAAATGCCTTAAAAAAAAAAAAAAAAAAAGCTAGGCCTGACCTGTGGTGGCGCAGTGGATAAAGCACAGACCTGGAATGCTGAGGTCGCCAGTTCAAAACTCCAGGCTTGCCTGGTCAAGGCACATATGGGAGTTGACGCTTCCTGCTCCTCCTCCCTTCTCTCTCTCTCTCCTCTTTTTCTCCGAATGAATAAATAAAAATAAAAATAAATGAAAACAGTGAAACTGGGCAGAAGGCTGGCTTGAACCCCTTATCCAGACTCTCAAGTTCTGCTCTGATTGGTACTGCCCGGGGGCTGCCTCATTGCCACTTCTGCTTACACAGACCTCTCCCAAGGGAAGAGAAAACAGTTCGTGGAAATCTTCCTTTTGTCAGTGTAGTGGATTACAGACTATTTTGCTTTGTAAATAACACTGAATCACTTATTACCTGGATCTGAATTAAAATCACCTAAAATGTGTTTGAAAATCCTACCAGTCATGACTACGTCAAGAGTAACTGTCTTATGGTCTTCTAAGGAAGTGAACACTTAGTTTTTCCTCAGAATGAATCCCTTAGAACTCAGCAGGAGTGTGGTATTTAGGGCCTCCTCTCGTGTGCAAACCATGTCTTCATTCCTCCTGTGTCAGTGGAGCGGGTGCTCATTGTGACTATCAGTTTACACTCAGCTTTATTGTTATTATTATCAAGACAGAGACAGGGACAGACTAATAGGAAGGGAGAGAGATGGGACGTATCAATCCTTAGTTTGATTACTTCTCATATGTGCCTTGACGGGAGCTCCAACCAAGCCAGTAACCTTGAGTTCAAGTCAATGACTTTGGGCTTCAAGCCAGTGACCATGAGGGTCATGTCTATGATCCCATGCTCAAGCTGGTGACCTTGAAGTTTTGAGCCTGGGTCCTCTGGTCAGGCTATTTCCTCCCTGCATATAGGTCTGTTTAGTTTTTCCACTTCTTTGTGACTCAGTTTTAGGAAGATTGTATAGTCCTACGAACTTTTCCATTTCTTCTAGATTGTTGAATTTGGTGGCATATAATCTTTCATAGTATAATAGTATGACCCTTTGTCTATGAGAAATGCCTCTAGAAATTGGACAGGCCCAGCCCTACAGAAGGCTGCAAATGCTTCTTGCCCCTTTCCACGAGGCGCTCAAAGCATTATGCAAACTCGGTAAAATTCAAGTATCTGAATTGTTGATTGCAAAAACGAAAGTAGAATTCCAAATCAGTCTACCCTTCGCGGGTTTTTTTTGTTATTGTTTGCTTCAGAAGTTATCTTGTGACTTAACCAGAAAAGATACAGGGTGGGCAAAGGTAGGTTTACAGTTGTGAGGAAACAAAAGTTTATTGTTGTATTTCTACTTATTAATTATTGTATTATTGTTAATTAAGCTACCTTTTGTGCTCACCTCTATGAAGTTTGTGCTGTCCAGTAATGAAAAGGGGTTGGATTGGTAAGAATCATTAAACCTATCAAGGTGATGCCTAGCCTCCTAATTCCTGGATCTTGTACCGCGCCAGTAAAAGAAGACCCAAACGAAATTGCACTTTCCTTGTTTCCCACGGGCTCTCTGCAGCATAACACGGAAATTTAAAGAGAAAGTTGACCCTCTGCGATTTTTTAAAAATAGCACGGACACGCTCTTGTCCTTTAGGATGGCTGATGTTTTATTACCTAGCACTTGTGAACACGCACGCGGCAGAGCGCCGCGGGACTCGGGCGGCCGTGGAAGCCCCCGTGGGGACCGGCGGCGTTTGCGGCCTCCGGACACAAGGTGGCAGCACCGCCCCGCGGTCCTGAGCGTGACTCTCAACTCTAAGACCCTACATGACATCATGGACTGGTGGCTTTAAAATGCATTTTTCAATAGATAGATCAACAGCTGCCCGGTTTTTAAAAAAAATTATGACTTCATTGATTCTTATTTGTGAAGAATTGGATGTCGGGCTTGGGGGAGAGGGTGGTGGAGGCGCGAGGGGCGTGGCCACGCAGCGCGCATGCGCGGCCGCCCGCGAGCCCCCTCCCGCCGTCACGAGACGCCCTCGCCCCGCCCGCGGGTCCGTGACGCGGTTCTGCGCCAACTGCACGAAAGCCGACGGTTCCAAAGCCCATTTCTAGAAGAAACAACAGTGCTTTGCGCCATGTGGCGGCGTCCTGTTCACCTCTGTTTTCCGTGCAGACTGGGAGTCCCCGATGGCGAGATTTCCCCTCCACTCGCTGTAGACGCGTGAAACTCAAGCACCTCCCCCCCCCGCAGCAATGGTTTCCTCCGCCAGCCCCGCGGGGCGGACGGAACCACCCCGGGTCCTATCGCGGGGCGGACGGAACCGCGAGACTGAGCTGGGGCTGCGGACCCTCCGCGGAGGCGTGACTGCGCCTGCGCGCGCGCGGACCGCTGAGCCAGGGGCCCTGGTCAGCGAGGGGCAGGTGGGCTCTGGGCACCGGAGTGCCCCAAGTGGGGTCGTGAGTGACCGGGGCGGTGGGCGGACAGGAAGGGGTGCCGAGGACCCGAGATGTGGGGAGGTGGGGTGAGGGGCGCCTCTGTAAACGCCACAGCAGCGGTGTTTCAGCCCCTGGGCAGTACTGAATGTCCAGTGAGAGGCCCCTGACCACTTTTCCTTTAGATTGTCAAATAAAAGGGTGACGCAGGCTCTGGCCGGGTGGCTCGGTGGATAAGCCTCCCCTAACCCCCCCCCCCCCCCCCACTGGACCTCCGGTCAGGGTGTCTCCGTGGGAGAAGCAGCCAGAGACTGCACAGCTAAACGGGTCAACTAAGCGCGGCGGCGGCTCCATGCTTCTCTCTGGCCACCTGCATCAGGCTGTCTTCTTGGCCTTGAACGGGAATCAGAACTGCCCCCCCCCCCGTTCTTTGCTCCCTCTTGCTTTGTTTATTCTTTTTGCTCAGACGTTAACCCGTCGTGGGGGGGGGTCCCCAAAAGAGAAGAAGGTCTAGAACCTGGCCAGCGTCCCAACTACTCAGTCAAACATTCAGAACCTTAAATGACTCCTCATTTGTTTTCAGCAAGGCTGTCTCTGCTTGTGAGCTGGGCCCCGCCTTCGCTGCCTCTTCCAGGACCCCGTTGCTCCCTCGGCCCCTCGGGTAGCACTGCCTGCCATCCCCCTGTCCAACTCTTCCTCCCCTTCACGTCTGAGCTCGGGGTGGGGGTGGGGTGGGCAGGCTCCACTGGGGTGCTCCTTGTCCACACTCAGCACTGACTAACCAGCTCAGCTCTATCCCATATTCCCACTCCTTGTCACCTCCACTAGGAGAACTTTACCAGGTATTGACCCTTGGCCTCCTCCTCCCTTGCTCCCCAGTCTCCCACATTCCTTTCTGGTTGGTCCAGACAGCTGTACCCCCTTCTCCTCGCTCCAAGCCCTCCTATGCGCGCAGCCAGCTGCCTCCGCCCTGGGAATATTGTCAGTCTTGACTGTTCCTGACCACCTTCCTCGGCTCACCCTCACCCAGGCCACTACGTCTTGTGACCTGACACAGAACACAGCGTCTGGTTTCCCTGCTCCTACCCTGGCTCCAAAATTCTGTCCCGTCCTGCCCCCCACAGCAGCCAGGACGGTCCTTATTTAAATAAGATTCAAATGTATCACGTTTCTCATCAGCAAGAGCTCTCTACTCTGAAAAGAAATTTTCAGGGTCTTCCCATGGCCTAGAAAGTTCCCCTAAATCCTCTTCCTCCTAGTTTTCTGCCCTTGTCCCCGCAACTCTGCTGACACTCAAACCCTGAGTCATGTCCCTTCCTCAGCGCGCCCCCCACCCCCGCCCCCGCTCCCTCACCTGTTCCTTCAGTTCGGGCTTGAGAAGCCCTTCTGCGTACACAGCACCCCATCTCCTGCAGTGCCGCTCAGCTTCCCCTGATGCTGTCACCAGGGCCAGCAGTTCCTCAAGTGTCCCTCCCTCCTTGGGGGTAAGCTTCCCGAGGGCAGCATCTCTGCCTGCCTCACAACCCTCTTGCTTGTGGTCACTGAATCACGCTTTCCTCTGATTGTAACTGCTCCTGGGCAGGGACTCTGTCTGTCTGTCTGTCTGTCTGTCTTGTCTTCCCTGCACCTAGTCCACTACTTAGCCAATGCTGCCTGGCTGATGACCCGCCTCTGCTGGATGGGAGGCCCTTTGATGACACCTGCCCTGTGCCCGTGCTCCGGAGTTGCTGATACTCCTGTGGTGTGAAGGGACAGGCCAGCTGGGAACACTTCCCCCTCCTCCTTCCACAGGCCTTGCACCCCGTGCTCCGGAGTTGCTGACACCCCTGTGGTGTGAAGGGACAGGCCATCTGGGAACACTTCCCCCTCCTCCTTACACAGGCCTTGCACCCCGTGCTCCGGAGTTGCTGATACTCCTGTGGTGTGAAGGGACAGGCCAGCTGGGAGCACTCCCCCCCCCCTGTTTCCAGGGCACCATGAATGCCATCGTGGCCCTCTGTCACTTCTGTGAGCTCCACGGCCCCCGCACCCTCTTCTGCACTGAGGTTTTGCACGCCTCTCTTCCGAAAGGGGCCGGGGACAGCCCTGGCCAGGGGGAGCAGGCTGAGGAGGAGGAAGGTGGCATTCAGATGAGCACTGGGCTCTGCACTCACAGCCCAGCTGAGGGGGCCAGCGCGGAGTCCAGCAGCCCAGGACCCAAAAAGTCGGACATGTGCGAGGCAAGTGTCTCTCGGGGTGTTGGGGTCGTTCCTCTCTCCGGGGGCTCACGCGTGTGCTTTGTGGGGGACCTCCTGTGGGTTCACAGGTCTGCGGATGGGAGCGCACAGCAGGTGTGGGTCTTCAGGGGCCGTGTGCAGGCAGTCCCCCTGGGTTGCATTTGCTACTTTTGATGTCCCTCTAGTTGTTCCCCTTGACCCTCGCTTTGGCTGTTTCAGCACACTCTGTACCGGGAGCTGTGCCACCACCCTCACGTGTGCCTGTGAGCCCTCCCCTCTACACGCTCGTGTCACACAGCCACCAAGCCAGGCTCTGAGTCCCTCTGGCTAGTGTTGTTGGGGCGCTCCGTCCCCGTGGGGTCCTGGGGCCCCTCGCTGTGCTGCTCCGTGAGCTCTGGGGAAAGGAAGCTCAGGTTCCCTCACTCAGGGTCCTTCTTCATGTGGGGGGTCTGGCTTGGGGCCTGACATCAGAGGCAGTGTTGGATTCTTGTTCATACCCCGCGCTTGCTCCGGAGACCCCTGCCAGGTGGTCGTGTCAGGACCACGGACAGTTGCCCGCGCAGCGCGCTGTACCAGCGGCCTGTATCAGTTTTGCCTTCTTCCCAATGGGGATTCTCGCTAGCCGGCTCCTAAGGCTGTGCTCTGGATTAAACGAGGCCGTGTGTGCAGAGAGAGGGTTCTGTAGCACCAATTACACGGGGGCTCCGTAGATGAGATCTGGTATTTACACCCTGTGAAACCTGTGTGGTCCTTGCCTCCGGGCTCTCCTGGCAAGGAAGCAGTTACATCCTCAGGTAAGTGTAACTCTAGATAGAAGCCGGCTGTCTGTGAGAATAGATGGAGTTCTCTACTTCAGGTTTGCCTACGAGTAAGAAGGTGTGTTGCCTGCTTCCCGAGTAACCGTTTGCTTTTCCTTCTCACGGCAGGGCTGCCGGTCCCTTGCTGCCGGGCATCCCGGGTATATCAGCCACGACAAAGAGACTTCGATTAAATATGTCAGTCACCAGCACCCCAGCCACCCTCAACTCTTCAGCATTGTCCGCCAGGCCTGTGTGCGCAGCCTGAGCTGTGAGGTGAGCGCCTGTGATGTGGAAGTGGGGTGACTATCCCCTTGAGGGGGGTCTCATCAGACCCAGACCCCCTGAGCAGGCTCAGTGTTGGTGACGCAGGGGAAGACAGAAGTCAGTCCTGTTGTGAAGATGGCAGGCAGGTCAGAGAGCGGGAGCACAGGGTAGCCTCTGTCTTCCAGAACTCCAAGATACATTGTATATATTACAAAGATACATTCATTGTATTACAAGACTCAGGTTTTCTAAATGGTTGCTAGTCCTTTTTTCTTTATGCACCAAACTTTTATTTGTTCTTTCTTCATGGACATGTGTCTAAGGAAATATTCCAGGATGTATAGTTTACTTTATCAAACATCACCTTTGTTATTTTCCCAAATGTCATGTGCTCTCTCATCCTTCTGAAGAGTTACTCTGTTTCTAAACTATGTGGCTGCTACTGTTGAGCTTGAGTCTTAGTTTTTGTTTATTATCTGTCACAAAGAAGCATAATAAAGTTACTATCACCCATGCCCCCTTGGTCAGATAGGGAGCTAGCTCCCTCCCTCATGGGTCGTACCCACTGTTGCTATGTGCTTGCCTTCAGCTGGCTTCCCTCTTGATTCCCTGCTGCTGACCTGCAGCACACAAATGGTCACCTCTGGTAGAGCTTGTGTCACGTGAGAGTGCCTGCATCATGAGGCAGCCCGTGCACGGTTTTTTTTTTTTTTTTTTAATATTTATTTTATTTTATTCATTTTAGAGAGGAGACACAGAGTGAGAGAGAGAGAGAGAGAGAGAAAGAAAGAGAGAAAGGGGGGAGGAGCTGGAAGCATCAACTCCCATATGTGCCTTGACCAGACCAGTGCAGGGTTTTGAACTGGCGACCTCAGTGTTCCCAGGTCGGTCGATGCTTTATCCACTGCGCCACCACAGGTCAGGCCCGTGCACGTTTTATCATACGGCTCATGGCGGCCGTTTTGAGCTTGAGTCCTCCAGGGTGTTCCAGATGACTGACGTTGGAAAATCTGAGTCTGGGAAAGATTTATTATTTGTGTAAGAGTTCATCATGGCTCAAGATAGAAAGAATAATGAACCGCCGGGGCTAATTGGCTCAATGGATAGAGCATTGGCCCGATGTGCGGATGGCCCAGGTTCAATTCCTGATCAGAGCACACAGGAGAAGCGCCCATCTGCTTCTCTCCCCCTCCTTTCCCCTTCTCTCTCTCTCTCTTCCCCTCCTACAGCCAGTGGCTTGATTGGTTCAAGCATTGGCCCTGGGTGTTGAGGATGGCTCATTGGTCCAAGCGTGTCATCCTTAGGCACTAAAAATAGCTTGGCACTCGAGCATTGGCCCCAGACAGGATTGCCAGGTGGATCCTGGTTGGAGTGCATGTGGGAATCTGTCTGTCTCCCCTCCTCTCACTTAAAAAAATAGTAATAAAGAGAGAAGGAAAGAGAGAGAGAAAAAAAAAAAGAGAAAGAAACGTACTTAACTGGCTTTTGCATTCCATGGTAACAGATGTCATCTTTAGAAAGTCTAGCCCTCTCTCACCCTGCCCTTCCCCCTCTCCCTGGAGGGATGGATGGTGGCTGAGAAGTGCAGACAGAAAAACCTGGTTTTGTGTCACTGGCGCGAGGCGAGGACGAGGCGAGGACGGTGTCCTGGAGCGGCTGTTGTTCTGCCCAGGTCTGCCCTGGCCGCGAAGGCCCGATCTTCTTTGGGGACGAGCAGCATGGGTTTGTGTTCAGCCACACCTTCTTCATCAAAGACAGCCTGGCCCGGGGCTTCCAGCGCTGGTACAGCATCATCGCCATCATGATGGACCGCATCTACCTCATCAACTCCTGGCCCTTCCTGCTCGGCAAGATCCGGGGGATCATTGATGAACTGCAGGGCAAGGCGCTCAAGGTGACCCCGATGAAGGGGGAGTGGGCGGCGGCGGGCGAAGGACGGGGCCCTGAAGGGGGGGCCACTGCCCTGTCTAAACTGCACCCTCCTGGCTTCCGTGTCAGATTGTGGCCATGAGCCTCGCGGTCAGTCAGTCAGTCAGTCCTGCTTGTTTTGCGGTCTCTCTTGGGTCTGGTCCCGTTCAGCTCTGGCTTATTCACTGAAGTCAGACACCCTGGTTGTGTCCCTGGTGCCTTTGCTTCCTCTGACGTGCATTTCAGCTGCTTCACTAGTTAGTTGTGATGCATAGCCCCTGACCCCGGCCTTGGCCTTGCCCCTCTCAGGACAGGCCAGCTGCTCTGGCAGTAAACAGCCCTCAAACCTCAGTGACGCAAAAAACCTCCATCATTTCTTCCTGTTCACGTTGCTCGCCTGTTGCAGGGATTGGGGAGGTCTCTGCTCATGGTAGAGGTCCCGGTGAGTGGAGAGGTGGCCGCAGTGAATGCTGCTCATTTGCTGGCTGGAGGGAGTAGAGGGTGCAGGTCACATGTCCCTCCCAGGCTCTGAGTCGTGAGCGCCTGCCTCCATGTGCCTGCGAGGGGGCGGCTGGGACGGACTTGGGGGTAACTGGGCACCCTGAGCGTACCCCACTTGAGCACCTCTCAGGTGCCTAACGCGTCCGCTGTCAGAGAGGGTACAGTTCCTGTTCTCGGGCCACCTCTTAACAGAGCGGTCTGGGATTCCAGATGGTGGCACTTGGTGCTCTGTGTCCCGGAAGCGGAAGGGGCCGCCCGGCTGGATTGGTTTTGTTAAACGGCTGCCCGTTTCCTGTGCATCGCAGGTGTTCGAAGCTGAGCAGTTCGGATGCCCGCAGCGCGCCCAGCGGATGAACACGGCCTTCACACCATTCCTGCACCAGAGGAACGGCAATGCTGCCCGCTCCCTGACGTCCTTGACCAGCGACGACAACCTGTGGGCGTGCCTCCACACCTCCTTTGCTTGGTAATGAGGCTCTCAGGCCTCCGGGCGACGGCCAGAGTAAGAGCAGGGGCGGCATGTTGTTCGGATTGCTCCCGAATTCGGGGGGACGGCTGTCGGTGCCTCTGTGGTGTGTACTTGTCTGGTGAGCACTGAAACGGAGTCCGTTGTCCGCCGAGTGTGTGCGGGATGTGTGTCTATGTAGGACTCACCTCCCAATGAGATCTCTAAGTGATAGCCCAGCAGCTCTTTGTGAACAACATTTGTCTCAGAGCTTCTGAGGATCAGGAATTGGCGGATGGCTCTGCTGGTCAGTTCTGGCTCAAATTCTGAGGAGTTTTTTGGTCACCTGAGGTTGTATCATCTGAAGGTTTGGCTCCCTCATGGGCCTGGCACGTAGGTGCGGGCCGTGGGCAGGAGACCTCAGCTCCCTGTGTAGACACATGAGGCGACTTAACCTCAGCGGGAGAGATCGGAGGAGAGTGACCGGCCTGAAAAGGCCCACGTGGGCATTGCCATTGCCAGCACATGCTGTTTGTTAGACACGTCTGTGTTGCTGAGTCACTGAGGCCTAGTCAGGGGGAGGATTCATCTTCATCCTTTTTTCTTTTTTAAGAAAAAGAGGAAGAGACAGAAAGACTGACAGGAAGGGAGAGAGATGAGAAGCATCAACTCGTAGTTGTGGCTCCTTAGCTGTTTATTGATTGCTTCTCATACGTGCCTTGTCCGGGGGACCAGCCAAGCCAGTGATCCCTTGCTCAAGCCAGCGACCTGTGGGCTCAAGCCAGCAACCATGGGGTCATGTCTGGGAGCCTGTGCTCAAGCCGGTGACCTTTGGATTCCGAACCTGGGACCTCAGTGTCCCAGGTCACCACCCTGCCCACTGCCCTACCAGGGGTCAGGCTAGTCTTTTTCTTTTGAAGGGAGGATTGTCAGTGAATTTGTCAACCTATTTGAAATGACCACAGATTGTCCTCTGGCCGTGAACTCTTTCTGTGCCTCCATAGGAAGATAAATATACTCCTTCCACAGACTCCCCGAGGTCTCATTTTCGTGCACGGTCAGCTTGGAGTCTGGGCTCTTGCCGCCTCAGGTCCTGGTGGGTGTGGTTCCTCAGTGAGTGCAGCTCCCAAGGACTGCGAACGGAAGAGAAAGGATCTGTGTACCCCACCACCCGACTTGTAAAAACCACTTTTGTTAGGAAACTTTATTCTTTTGAAAGAGAGAGAAGAAGGTTGGGGGAGGAGAAAGAGGGAGCATCGACTCGTTCCACTTAGCTGTGCGCCCATGGACTGTGTCTCAGTTCTGCCTGACTAGGGCTCGAACCGGTGACCTTGGGATTGAGCTGGTGACCCTGGTGCTCTGGGACGATGCTCTAACCACGGACCCACTGGCCAGGGCAATTAGGGAACTTTTAAATACCCCGAAGTAGAGTCGTACAATGACCGGTGCGCCCCCACCCTCCAGCGTTAGCAGCTGTCAGCACTTTTCTGCCTTTTCATCTGTCCCTTGCTCTTCCCCAGAATTTCTTAAAGCAAATGCTGATTGTATCACTTCAACCTTAAAACCATTATCAAATCCAATAAACGGACTGATTCCTTAGGATCATCCAGCCAAATCCAAGGTCACTTTTCCTGTTTTGCCTCAGAATTGACTTTCAAATTGGACCAGAACGCCGTGCATTGATTGTTCTAAATCACTGTCTAGAATAGTTCACCCCCCAGCCCCCACCCCGATACTCCCCTGCCTTTTCTTGGAAGATGGGCTGTTTGTTTCGCTGCGGTCAACATGTACTTCCACACTGCTTTCTATAAACGGGTCGTTCACCACGAAGCTTGATGGGCTTTAGGCTCAGTTTTCCGTTTGGCAAAGATGCATCGCAGCTCTGTTCCCCAGGCTCCTGAAAGCGTGTGGCAGCCGGCTGACCGAGAAGCTGCTGGAAGGCGCGCCCACCGAGGACACCTTGGTCCAGATGGAGAAGCTCGCGGGTAAGCCAGGAGGTGCTGGTGCCGGAAGCCCTTGGCCTGAAGTGGCCTTCGGGACCTTCTCAGCCCCCTCCCCTCCTCCCTGCTGGCAGACAGCACTGCCTGCCTCCCCCAGGTCTGTGCTGGGGCCTTCGTGTCTGGGGCACAGGATCCTGTGCTTAAGTGATTCTTCAGGGGCCCCCAGTGCGGAGCACGCTGGCTGGAGCCTCTGGCCTCGGTGCTGGCCAGGCTTTCCCCGCAGAGGCGTTTCGGGTTCTGGTGGTTCAGGTCCGCAGTCTCAGCTGCATGGCCGGGTCAGGCTGACCTGTGGGGCATAGTGTGTGCAGTTTGTCACTAATAATGCTGACGTGCCTCACGTCACAAATTATTGACCTTCTTCTTATGAAGCGGTTTCCGGGCTACTCCTTTATCCACGTGACTCGCACACGCGTGCGTCCACACCTGCTTTCCTGAGTAGGAACAGGGTCGTGTCTCAGCAGGAGCAGCATGTGCTCGGAAAAGATAAACCCTTCCATCCTGGATCAGCTGACTGTAGGATAGGTTATCATCCTTTTATAAATATTATGAATCTGAGTACACTTAAACAGAATATATAAATTCTATTGTGAAGTACTGATTTTAAATTCCTAGGCTCGGGACAATGGTAGAAGTGTGCGTTGGTGAGATTTAGTTGCACAGAGAGCCAAGGAGACCCTGAGAAACGTGTAGGAGAGACACCCACCGGCACATAGGGCTGCTGCCGAGTCTTTGTCGTGTTCGGTCACAAAGGGGACGGAGCGTGCGCTGGGCAGCAGACAGGTTGCTCCAGCTGCTGTCTCTGCTGTGTGTCCTGTGAGCCAGGGCACGGCCCCTTCCTCCTGGGCCTCACCTTCTGTGAGGATTGTCATGAAGAGTCATCGAAATAAGTATTTCTCTATCTTTAAAATGGGGAGAGTAGTGTTGACCTTAGGACAGCTGACAGGATGAAATGAAATCACGTGGGGAAGCCCTCAGAATAGTCCGAGTTTCCCCGCCGACGGGGAGCAGCTCCCAGCCTCGCAGGTGCGTGCCGTACCATGCGCAGTGAGGCTCTGCGCTGAGGACGCAGCAGCCTGGGCCGCCCACCCATCCCGGGCTCGTAGGGGAGCAGAGTATAGACAGCTGGCCTGAAGCAGGAATCAGTGACCTCTGGTGGTTTAACCGTGAGATGCCTGGGGCTGAGGTGGTCACGTAGGAGACTGTTGTGTCCAGAAGATGAAGGAGTCCGGGGGGCGCCATGTTTCCCACCTGCCTTTGCTGTCCACCTTGCAGACTTAGAAGAGGAATCGGAAAGCTGGAACAACGCTGAGGCTGAAGAGGGAAAAGCCCCTGTCTCGCCGGCAGCTGCAGAGGGGCGGGAGCTGGTCCAGTGTCCAGCAGGATCTTCCTTGCTCTCGGACTGTGGAAGCTGGCAGTCTCGAAAGCTGTCTGTCTTTAAGTCCCTTCGGCACATGAGACAGGTAGGCAGTTGAGGGGTAGAGCCGATCGGACCCAGTGGAGACTGGTTGGTTAGGAGTGACGAAGAGCCTTCTGGTGGGTGGGTGAAGAAATCGTGGCATCTGGAGTGTCCCAGCCACAGGGCCAGTGCTCCCCTCTCAGTGATAACGTAGGTGTTGTCTTGAAAGAAAGGCCTGGATGGCTGGCTTCTCATGGTCTGCTAATCTTGTCATTCTAGAACCTTCTAAAGGTACTGAAGAGCACTTTTTAAATTTTTTTTTATTTTTTTTCATGCAGCCTGGGTGCTTTGCAAATTGAAAATGATGGCTGTTCTTTTTTTTTCCTTCCCCAATTATTTATTTATTTATTATTTATTTATTCACTTTTAGAGAAAGAGAGAGAAGGGGGGGGGTGGGAGGAGCAGGAAGCATCAACTCCCATATGTGCCTTGACCAGGCAAGCCCAGGGTTTTGAACCGGCAACCTCAGCGTTCCAGGTTGATGCTTTATCCCACTGCGCCCACCACAGGTCAGGTGATGGCTGTTCTTAAAAATTGGAAACAACCTAAACGTCTCACCATAGTGATGCATTCAAACAATGGAATACCATTCAACCCTAGAAAGAAATGCAGCCTGTTGTATAGGGTGGTGTGTATGTATTTTCAGTCATGCACTGCTTCACAACGGGACACATTCCGAGAACTGTGTTGTCAGGTGACTTCGCCACTGTGGGGACGTCACAGAGTGTGCTTACAAGGACCTGGGGGCTGCAGCTGCTACTGTAACTGTGTGTGCTGTACTTACACACAGCCGGCAGCCTGTGGGTTTGTGCACACAAGCGTCTCCACAGACACGACTGATATGTTGTGCTAGTGTGTGACCACGGCTGTGATGTCACCAGGGGATAAGTCGTCAGCTCCATTATACTTTTATGGGGCCAGCGCCATGGTATGTGTGGTCTGTCACTGACTGAAAAGTCGTTAGGCAACGTATGACTGTGCAGGTGCGTACCAAGACAAAACAGAAGTCTCACCCGCAGCAGCACTGACCGTGGCGGAAGATGTCGCTAGATCATGACAGCATGATGTCCCTTCTTAAAAATGCTATTTATTGCCTGACCTGTGGTGGCGCAGTGGATAAAGCGTCGACCTGGGAACACTGAGGTCGCCAGTTCAAAACCCTGCACTGGTCTGGTCAAGGCACATATGGGAGTTGATGCTTCCAGCTCCTCCCCCCTTTCTCTCTCTCTCTCTCACTCTGTGTCTCCTCTCTAAAATGAATAAAATAAAAAAAAAGAAATTAAAAAAAAATGCTATTTATTGATTTTAGAGAGAGGAGAGAGAGAGGAAGTGGGGGAGGGGCAGGAAACATCAACTCCATAGTAGTTGCTTCTGGTGTGTGCCTTGACCGGGCAAGCCTGGGATTTCAAACCTGCAGCCTCAGGGTTTCAGGGTGACACTTCATCCACTGTGCCACCAGAGGTCAGGCACATGCTGTCCCTTTTAATAATACTTTTCTGTATTTTCACAATAAGCATGAGTTTTATCAGAAGATAGTTATTTCTCTTTTGGGAAATGGCGTAAGAACTGGTTTAATGACAGGAGCCCCACAGGATTTCTGAGTGAAAACCAGTCATCCATCAGCCGTGTATTTGGCTGAAACCCTCCTCGTTTGCCTGCGTGGGTCACAGTTGGAAGGGCTCTTGAAAAGCACTGGAGGTGTGAACATCTCGGGGCGACTGGGGTCTGGTAAAGGTAGCGTGGCAGCATCTGTGTGTGTGTGTGTGTGTGGTCATGTTTGTAAGCCATAGGACAACAGGTGGCACTCGTCAAATGTTGGTGTCGTGGAAGTTGATGAAAGAGGGTGTGGGGAGAGCAGCTGGATTAGAGTGGAGCAGAATCAGGACAGTACAAATAGAGCAGTCACGACCCTTCAGTGACTCCTGGGTGGGAAGCACTCTAGCTGCAGAGGACGCTGGTGGAGATCTGGGCGCTTGGCTGTCGGGTGCATTACACTTGTACCGTGTTAGTGGGTGTGGTGTGCACTGGGCTGTGTTGCAGGGTGTTCTGATGCCTGCCACCTGCCTTCAAGCAAAAGAAAGTGTGTGCAGAGAGGAGGTGAAGGCTGCAGAAAGCTAATACGTTTTTTGCTTCAAGGTTTTGAAAATGAAATTGGGTAAAAGATCTTATAAAATGTGTAAGGGTTTTGGGATCATGTTGTTTTGTGTTTTTTTTTTTGTGACAGAGAGAGAGAGACAGAGGGACAGATAGGGACAGACAGAAAGGGAGGGGAGAGAGATGAGAAGCATCAATTCTTTGTTGCAGCTCCTTAGTTGTTCATTGATTGCTTTCTTATATGTACCTTGACCTCGGGGCTATAGCAGATAGAGTGACCCCTTGCTCAAGCCAGCGACCTTGGGCTCAAGCTGGTGAGCCTTGCTCAAACCAGATGAGCCCGCACTCAAGCCAGCAACCTCAGGGTTTCGAACCTGGGTCCTCCTCATCCCAGTCCGATGCTCTATCTACTGTGCCACCGCCTGGTCAGGCTGGGGTCTGGGATCAAGTTTGTTTTTTGTTGCGTCGCAACACCTTAGTTCATTGATTGCTTTCTCACATGTGCCTTGACCGCGGGCCTTCAGCAGACCGAGCCACCCCTTGCTCGAGCCAGCAACCTTGGGTCCAAGCTGACGAGCTTTTTGCTCAAGCCAGATTGGCCCGCGCTCAAGCTGGCGAGCTCGGGGTCTTGAACCTGGGTCTTCCGCATCCCAGTCCGACGCTCTATCCACTGCGCCACCGCCTGGTCAGGCTGGGATCAGGTTTTTAAGTGCAGACTCAGGGACTTGCCTGCCTCCTTCCAACCTGGGACACATCACTCAGCCTTCCTAAGCAGATGAATGGCTTCTCCCTCCTGCCCTGTCCTCCTTTAACTATTTGGAGAGTTTCTAGGTGAGCCCACGCATAGCATCAGCCTACAGAAGCAGACTCAGGGCAGACAGCCCAGACTTTGTGTTTCAGGTCCTGGGTGCCTCATCTTTTCGCATGCTGGCCTGGCATGTGCTCATGGGGAACCAAGTGATCTGGAGAAGTCGAGACACAGACCTTGTCCTATCAGCTTTTGAAGTTCTTCGGGTAAGAGTGTCTTTTTTCTTATGTGTTTTATAGCAACACAGTGTCCGTCTAGTGGGCTTTAAAAATGACCTGACTTTAAGTGTGACTGATATGGTGCATCTGTAGCTCTGTGTGCAAAGGTTCATTCCTGAATCTAAGTTAATCTTTTTTCTCCACTATTCAAAATGACAGTCATTTATGGGTTTTATTTCCAGTAGAAGGGTCTGTGCTATCCTGATACACTGATGAGTAACTCTCCTACTGCCCCTTCCCCAATCCCTGAATTGCTCCTGGAAGCCGCCGGAGTGGTTGCCACACTGCACTCTGCACAAAGCCATCTTGATGGGCCGGGTGGGCGCGGGGGAGGTGTGCTCTCCATCCCAGATGTGTAAGGGGTTCCAGCGCCTGCGTTTGCCTCTGATACGTTATCAGCAAGTGTGTGAGCACCTACTGTCTGCCTCGGTCTGCGATGGCACAGAATGAAAGGGGCACAATCTCTCAAAAAGCTTATAATCTCTTTGTTGGCTAAAAGAAGAACCAAAAATCTAAAAGAATCATCTCAAAATTAACACCTTAAAGCAAAAGGCAGCACGAGATATGTACGACCAACGGCCAGGAGACACCCCAGTGGGGCTGAGTGACTAGGGACTCTGTCTGGGAGGAGGAGGAGGAGGGAGGCCCTCGGTGGAGCTGTAGAGGGTCCGTGGTTGCTGGAGGCGGGCAGGGGCGAGGCGCCAGGGGCCTCCAGCTGGGTCGGTGCTGAGTCTCTCTGTCCTTTTAGACCATGCTGCCCGTGGGCTGTGTCCGCATCATCCCCTACAGCAGCCAGTACGAGGAGGCCTATCGCTGCAACTTCCTGGGGCTCAGCCCGCACGTGCAGATCCCCGCGCACGTGCTGGCCTCAGGTGCGTGCGCGTCTGCTTCCGCTTCCGCTTCCGGTCTGGCTGGGGCTCGCTGCTGGCTCCCAGCTGCGCGTGCGCGTGCGCGTGCGCGGAGGTCACCCGCCGGCCTCAGCGCCGGGCCCGTGTTGTAGGAGCAGCTTTCGCGATGCCGTTGGGCCTCTGCTCTCTGTTTTTAAAATGGGCGAGGTTGGATTAGAAAACCTGATAACAAGGGTGGCTTGCCGGGACACGGTTCTCAGCCGGGGGACAGCCGCAGTGGACGTGCGAGGACTGTCGTGCCATCCCGGGGCAGCGGGTCCGGGAGGCCGTGAGATCCCGGGCCGGGCTGGACTGGGACCGCACACCTTCTCAGCCCACGAGTCTCGGATCTTCGTGTCTGCTCGCTGTTCCGTAGGACTTCCCTGTCCTCTCCAACGCGCTTCAGCTTTTTTTAAAATAAGAGTTTATTTGAGCTAAAACTGATTACCTATGCACGATTTCCAGCGCTCCCTTTTACGAGCCTTAAGTACATCCTTCACACCCACTAGTAGAGCGGGGCTTGCTCCGCGCTTGCCCAGGGGTCAGCCTGGCTGCATGTCCCGAGCGCCCAGGCACGCAGGGCCGTCTCTGATGTCCTGTGCTCACAGGTGGCTGGAGGTCCATTGGCAGAGCCCCGAGCCGCCGCCCCCATTCAGCACGCACACTGGGTCTGAAGTGCCTTCCTCCTGGGTCGTGTTCAGAACACTAGGCTTGAAATTCCTATCACTCCAGCTGCGTGACTCTGGGCGAGTCTCTTAGCTCCTGAGTCTGTTTCCTCTTCTGTAAAATGGGGGTGATAGGAGGACGTCTCTCCAGCGGCTGTAGGGTTGTTGAGCATTAAGCAAGTTGAAATATATAATGAGTAGTTAGTATAAAATAATACGTTGATAGTTTAACTGAGGCAAAAGTTAAACCTCAACTGTTTACAAATAAACCACAGGAAGTGGTAAATGCCAAAGCATGGCCCTCAGGAGACAGTTTTCCCTAGTTGGTCTGGGATAATGGGGCAGCCGAGTGAGGGTCTTATCACCGGGGCGCAGGGAGCACTTACAGAGTAGTATTCTGTGTCGCTACAGAATTTGCTGTGGTCGTGGATGTCCACACGGCCACTCACACCAGCCTGCACCCAGCCGGGCGAGAGGAAGACCAGCCGCTCAGCAAGTACGAGTTTGTGGTGACCAGTGGGAGTCCCGTGGCTACAGACCGAGGTGGGTGCTGAGAGGGTCCGCTGTCACCTGAACGAGGGGAAGACGGGGTGCGGCTGTGGCTCATCCCGTCCCCCCTTGTTCCTAGTGGGCCCGACCATTCTGAATAAGATGGAAGCTGCTTTGACCAACCAGAATCTGTCTGTGGACGTGGTTGACCAGTGCCTCATCTGCCTCAAGGAGGAGTGGATGAAGTGAGTACATGCTGCCTGGCCCCCCGGAGGCGCTCGGTTTGGACTGGGGAGGGCTGGACGGCTGACCACGGTGCGTCTGCTGAGGAAAACCACAGGCTCCATCACCTTATATGTTTTCTGTGCGACACTAAGCAAGGGACCCCTGTTGCCAGACCCCAGACTGCTCCTCTGTGAGATGGGGCTGACGCCTGCCTCCCAGGGGAGCAGTTGTTTCTGCTGCCTGATTAACTTTAAAACCTGAAAGTCAGACAGTGTTTCTGTTTTACTAAAGCAAGTTAACTATATTTCCTTCTTAGTGATTCTTTTTTATTTTTATTTTTTTACAGGGACAGAGAGAGAGTCAGAGAGAGGGATAGATAGGGACAGACAGACAGGAACGGAGAGAGGTGAGAAGCATCAGTCATTAGTTTTTCGTTGCCGTTGCGACACCATAGTTGTTCTTTGATTGCTTTCTCACATGTGCCTTGACCGCGGGCCTTCAGCAGACTGAGTGACCCCTTGCTGGAGCCAGCGACCTTGGGTCTAAGCTGGCGAGCTTTTGCTCAAGCCAGATGGGCCCGCGCTCAAGCTGGCGAGCTCGGGGTCTCGAAACTGGGTCCTCCGCATCCCAGTCCGACGCTCTATCCACTGCGCCACCGTCTGGTCAGGCCTTAGTGATTTTTTGTAAAATTTAATTAGTCAGACATTGTCCTGATTTCAAATTATACAGTGAAGCGTAGGGTCAGCCAAGTCCTTTCATGCACTTAAGGAAACATTGTTTCTCCTCTCTTTTCCCCATTTTGATGTACCGGCTGAATTACCCGGAGTTGGGGTGATGGCGGATGAGCGGCCCGCCTGCAGGGGAGGGTTGTGGCCCGCCTGTGCCCTCTGTCCTGAGCCCGGCGGGCAGGCAGGACCATGCTGCCTGGAAGCCGTGTCGGCCCCAGGGCCAGAACCTCTGGTGAGTGTGCCGCGTTACCAGTGTTTGTTTTGGTTTTCTGCAGCAAAGTGAAGGTCCTTTTTAAGTTCACAAAGGTGGACAGTCGACCCAAAGAGGACACACAGAAGCTCCTGAGCGTCCTCGGAGCATCGGAGGAAGACAACGTCAAACTGCTCAAGTTCTGGATGACTGGCCTGAGCAAAACCTACAAGTCACACCTCATGTCCTCGGTCCGCAGCCCCACGGCCACGGAGCCCCGTAACTGACCCCGCCGCCGAAGTCTGTGTCTGCGTGTGGCTTCTGGGAGGAGGCGTGGTGATGGCCGCCCTGCCACTGAGCTCCGAGATGGGCTCTTCTTCCCTTTCTGAGCTGCTGGCATGGAGCTGCTTCCTAGCAGTTGGGGCTGACCTCTGCCTGTGTGTGGGGTTTGGGTCTGGTGTAGTTTGTGGGACCCTCCCACATCCTGTTTCGATTGCTCCAGCCTGAAGTGGGAAATGTGTGACAAGGGACAGGTCCCCTGCATTTGTGCACCCTGTGAGAGAAGACAAAGAGCAATGTGTCCCATACCTCTCGTGGACTTAGATCTCACGGTGTGTAAGGAAAACATGTCTGGCCAGCCCTGACTTGAGTAATCTAGCCACAACATCATACCCAGTCTCAACGTTAACATTCAAAGCTTTCTATTCTGAAATTCAGCACGAGTTTTCCAGGTCTTACATGCATGCATGGATGGATGGCTGCCATTGTGAATTTTTAAAGACAGGTGCCAATTCTTAAGTCATTTTTACTAACCTGGTTTTGAGTTTGGGCTCTGGGAAGGCTTTCAGGGTGAAGAGGATATACTCCTCGTCGTCAGTTCCTCTGGAAGTCATGCTCTGAGGTCATGTGACTGCCGAGTCTTCAAGGCATGTACTCTTGGGATTGCTTTGAAATTAGCCTGTAGTTTGAGGACAAGCCCCTGGTCTTTGTTACACAAAGATGATACTTCGCTGCAGTGTTTAGCGGGGCCACTTGACTTCCCTAGCTCCGTGTGTAGCAGCTTAGAAACCCACCATGTCACTTTGTTCTTTATTGCTTCTTTAAACATTTACACTTGACTGCAGTTAATTCAACTATGGTGATTTAACAAGATGGTTTCATCTTGGCGTGCATGTTTGGTAAGGGTTCGTGGTTTAGAGGGACTTTCCAGCAGTCTTGCTGGTTTGTTTAGTTTTCTGTTCGTTTAATATATATTTAACGTGAATGATGACTAAGTTTATATGATCAGGTATCCATCATGCAAGAATATTGAAACAATAAAGATGTATTTTTATAAAACATTGACTACATAGTTCCATTGGTTTGGTAACTAGAAGTTTCTTGAGATAAATTACAAAAGATGTGGTTAAAATAACACCATCCCTGGCCTCGTAGCTCAGTTGGTTGGAGCATTGTCCTGGTATGCCAAGGTTGCAGGTTTGACTCCCAGGCAGGGCACATATAGGAATCAACTAATAAATGCATAAATGGGTAGAACAACAAATTAATATTTTTCTCTCTTTCTTGCTCTCTTTAAGATCAATAAAAAATTTAAGAAAAAAAACAGTAATATTACTATTTTGGAACTTCAGTGTGTTGAAGGCTTACGACTGGGAAAGACTGGTAAACTGCGGTGAATTTTGGCCAGTTTCAGCTCTTGGTGCTGTGGCAGCCACCCATCCCCCACTCCAGCCACAGAGCATATAGGAACTTGGGTACCCTGTCCTAACAGGCAGGGATCTGTGCTCCATTCACTGATGGTAGCTACTTCTGATCATAAAGATGCAGAGGTTGGCAGACATTGTTACTGCACTGGGCCCTTGTTGCAAGCCCTCCTTCGGAGGAAGAAGTGGCTGCCACCATAGTTCTGGGCTGGCGCCCTCTCCCACCCACTTCATATTTTGCTTTTCTCCTTCCAGGAGGGAGATATGAAGGACTGTAACATTCAGAAATAATGGCACATGTGGGGCAAATTAGAAAGCAGCTGCATATCCAAGGAAAGGCTTAGAAAAGAGCAGAGGAAAAGGCAAGTTTACACCTCAGGCCTATTGACAAGGAGAAAGCCAACAGCAGCAAAAATAAACAAAAGACTGATATAACTTGGGGAAAAAGGAGTATCTGATTTTCAGAGTCAACACATTATTAGATTTAAATATCCAGTGTTTAACAATAACAACAAAATCACAAGGCATACAAAGAAACAGGAAGATGTGGCCCACTCGAAGGAAAAAAATAATAGAATCTGTCCCTGAAAAAGACTTGATGGCAAATATATTCGACAAAGATTCTAAAACAACTGAAGCTTAAAAAACTAAAGGAAGAGGTGGAGGAAGCCAAGAAAATGATGTCTGAACAAAATAAAAATATCAAAGAGATGGAAAACCTGAAAATAAACCAAGAAGAAATTCCAGATCTCAAAACTACAATGAAAAACTGAAATGGAAAATTTACTGGAAGGAGTTAAAGACAGGTTTTGAGAAGGTAGAAGAAGCAATCAGTGAACTTGAAGATAAAACAATGGAAATTTTTGCGGTCGAGGATCAAAAAAGAAAGAAAGACAGAAGAGAAACAAACAGAGACTAAAAGACCTATGAAATACCATCAAAAGGACCAACATACATGTCATGAGAAAGGGGAGAGAGTATTTGAAGAGACAGCTGGAAGCCTCTTAAATTTGATGAAAGGCACAAATATAAACATACAAGAAGCTCAACAAACTCCGCAAGTAAGATTTTAAAAGACCCACGCCAAGGAACGCTATAATCAGACTTTCAAAGAGAAAGAGCAAGTCTGGAAAGCAGCCAGGGAGAGGAGAATCATCACAGGGAATCCTCAATACAATCATCAGATTTCTTCTCAGAAACATGGGAGGCCACAACACTGGGTTAATATATTCAAAGTGCTAAATCAAAACAACAAAACTCAATCAGTAATCGTGTATCCAGCAAAACTATCCTTAAAAGTGAGGGAGAAGACCCTAGTTGGGTAGCTTAGTTGGTTAGAGTATCATCCTGATACACCAAAGTTGAGGGTTCGATCCCCAGTGAGGGCACATGCAAGAATCAACTGATGAATGCTTAAATAAGTGGAACAATAAGTCAGTGTTTCTCTCTCTCTCTCAAAGCAATTTTCTTTACAAAGTTAGAAGTCGAGTCATTCCTAGATGAAAGCTGAGGTTGTTAATGACACTAGACCTGCCCTGCAGGACACGCTCAAGGAAGTCCCACGAGGTGAAATGAACAGTGTCACAAAGCCCTACAGACACAAAACGTTCTCAGTAAAGGTAAATGCATGGGCCATTATATAGGCTAGCATTGTAACAGTAGTTTGTAACTGTGCCTTTTGTTTTCTACAACTTGACAGACATAACAGGAAGGAATAATAAATGCATACGTGGGTGGAACGACAAATTGATGTAAGGAAGGAACTAATAATGTAAATGCCAGTATTACTGTGCCTTTGATTTGTGACTGCAAATCTTGTTTTGTACGGTTTAGGAGGCTAAGGCCTTAGAGAATTTGTGGGCAAACTGTAAAAAGATGTAATTGTGGGACATCAATAACCAAAAGCCTGAGCGTGGGCTCACCAGCTTGGTATGGGATCATAGGCATGACCCCCCATGGTCACTGTCTTGAGACCAAGGCCACTGGCTTGAGCAAGGGGTCAATGGCTGTCCTGGAGTCCCCTGGTCAAGGCATGTATGCTGATTGATACTTCTTAATCCCTTCACCTGCCCCCCCATCTGACAGTCATACGTTATCTGTGAAGTTTTTGTTACTGAAGTTTAAATTCAAATTTGACATTCTTGCCTTAGAAGGTTAAATGTAATTTTTAGGGTCAGTACAAAAGAAAATAGCTACATAATATTCAGAAAAGAAAGAAAACATTTTACTATGAAAATTAACACAAAAGACGGGAATACAGAAAACGAGTGACAAAGCCATGTGGCATGTAGAATGCGAAAGCACGGTGACACAAGTTAGTCCCTCCTCGCCAGTCACTACTTTAAATGCAAACAGATCAGACTCTTCAATCAAAAGGCAGAGACTGGCACAATGGATGGAAACACAGGACGCAACAGAATGCCACCCCACAGGAGACTCGCTTAATATCCAAAGGCACAAACAGGCTGAAAGTGAAGGGTGGGAAAATATTCCCTGCGTATAGTCATCAAATGAGAGCAGGAGTGGCTATACTAATAGAAGATAAAATATGCTTTATACAGCCTGACCTGTGGTGGCGCAGTGGATAAAGCGTCGACCTGGGAACACTGAGGTCGCCAGTTCAAGACCCTGCACTGGTCTGGTCAAGGCACATATGGGAGTTGATGCTTCCAGCTCCTCCCCCCTTTCTCTCTCTCTCTCTCTCTCTCTCTCTCTCTCTCTCTCTCTCTCTGTGTCTCCTCTCTAAAATGAATAAAATAAAATAAATATGCTTTATATCAAAAAGGGTTAAGAAGACAAGGAAGGACCCAATATAGCAAGAAGATAGAACAATTAATTATGAGCATGCACCTAATGACAGACCATCAAAACAGATGAAGCAAAAGCTGACATAATTGAAGGAGAAATAGTTCTACAGTAATCATTGAAGACTTCAATACCTTCACAACAATACCTAGAACAAGCAAACAGAAGGGGGCTTGCCACAGTGAATGACAGATCTAACAGACAGACATACAGAGTGTGCTACCCAGCCACAACAGCTTGCACATTCTTCTGAAGTACACACGGGTCATCTTCCAGGAGAGACCATGGATTAGGCCACAAATCAAATCTCGATAGCTTTGAGGCCTTGGCCCAGTAGCTCAGTTGGTTAGAATCAACCAACGAATGCATATAAATCAGTGGAACAACAAATTGATGTTTCTCTCTCTCTAAAAAAAAATCAATAAAAATTTGAAGGAAAGGAAAGGAGGTACCTACCATAACTGTCCTGGTCTCTTATAAAAATTAAAAATAGCTTTAAAAGGATAGATACACAAGGTATCTTCTCTAACCATGAGATAAATATCATAAAACTGGAAAATTTACAAAACTGGGAATTATACAACACACTTTTATGGATCAAAGAAATCATAAGGAAATTATAAAATACTTACAGATAAACGAAAATGAAAACACAGCAAACCAAAACTCTGGAACACAATGAAAGCAGTGCTAAGGGGAAATTTTATATATCTATAAATGCTTACATTTAAAAATAGAAATGGAAAAGAAAGCCTGACCAGCCTGTGGCACAGTGAATAGAGTGTCGACCTGGGACACTGAGTACCCAGGTTAAACCCCGTGGTTGCCAGCTTGAGTGTGGGCTCACCAGCTTAGTATGGGATCATAGGCATGACCCCCCCCCTCCCATGGTCACTGTCTTGAGACCAGGAGTCCCCTGGTCAAGGCATGTATGCCAATTTATACTTCTTAATCCCTTCACCTGCCCCCCCTCATCTGACAGTCATACGTTATCTGTACCTCTGAGTCTGTTTCTGTTTTATTCTTTAGATTCCATATATAAATGAAATCGTTTGGTATTTGTCCTTCTCTGTCTTATTTCCCTGTAAGTCCATTCACGTTGTTTCAAATGGTAAGATTCCATTCTTTTTAAATGGCAGAGTATTTTATTGTGTATACGTCACACGTTTATATAGTTATCTACTGATGAACAGTTAGGTAGCTTCCATATCGGGGTTACTGTAAATAATGCTTCAGGTCGGTTTTTGTTTCCTTCCGACACGCTGCTGTCCTCTCGCTTTTCTGAGCACTTGCTTTCTGGAAGTACAAGATGCGTCCTATCTCCCCTGTCCAGTCCGAGAATCAGTCACTTTTCCAAGGAGTTTGGTCCCTTTTATCGGAGCGTGGTATTTAGAAACCAAGATCTGAGACCTAGGTGTGTGCACAGTTGCTGGGGAGTCATTATCTATGTTAATATACCCATTAAGGTGAACACAAATTCATACTGGTATTGCTGACTTGGATCCAGTGCCACCAGGATCATTCTAGCCTCTCCCCACACTTGCCCCTAACTTCCCCCACCCGACAGAGAGCGCCCTGGCTCTGGCTGTGTGCCAGCCATTCCCTAGTGCTGTCACCCCGAGGCATGCATGTGGTCAGCAGATTCTAGCAGTGTTCCCCACTTTCCCTTGGGGAATGCAGTGTGTATGTGTAGTTCCTTTGCGATCAGCCAAAACAAGTTTTCCAAAGTTACTTAGCTCCCTCCACTCAGCACTTTCTTTTTTTTTTTTTAAACAGATGAAAGTCAAAGAGACTGTCAGCTGGTCACAAGGAGGCTACAGAGGGCATACCATTTTTTGTAGGGAAAACAGCTGTGCTAGGCTTTGCATGATGAGTGTGTGAGCGTGGCAACGCCCCGTGTGTGTGTGTGTGTGTGTGTGTGTGTGTGGCCTAGGGAAGGCTGCAGGAGTGCCGACTCAAGGCTGCAGTTAGGGCGGATGGCCCGCCGGTGGCAGCGGCGGTTTTGCTGTTCTTTCCCCTGTTTCGGTGAGAAGCGGTTTTTTGGTTTTCTGCTGCCTATTTGCTCCACTGTTGGGACAATCTACTGAATGGTAATGGCCCCACGCTTTCCAGCTCCGCAGTTCCTCTACCGTCTGCCCCGAATCCCGCGTGGATCTGCCTGGCCTCGGCTGGCCGCATCACACCTTTCTTTTCGCTCTTTCCTGTGACAGGGACAGCCCCTCCCAAGCGACCCAGTGGGCGCCGGGACCGTGGACTCACTCTGCTCTATCTGCGCTGAGAGCAGAAGAGGCACCCGCAAGTGGCAGAGGTCACACTGGGAGGGTCGGGGGACCCACGGGGCCTGGAGGCACCACCTCCAGCACCTGGACATCGTACAGCTGTTTGACACTCTGTTTCCAGAATCTTCTCCGGCGCGGCCCGGCGCACCCCGCAAGGCAAAGGGAAGGTAGGACTGAGCCTGGGCGCGCAGGCCTGGGGCAGGCGCGTGGGGCCCTGGCGCGGAGGGCGGCCTCCGGGGGCCGTTGGTGGGCGGTGCGCGCCGGCGGGTCGGGGGGCGGAGTCGGGGAGCGGTGCACGCGGGCGGGGCGGAGCCGGCGGGTCGGGGGGCGGAGTCGGGGAGCGGAGCACGAGGGCGGGGCGGAGCCGGAGCGTCGGGGGGCGGAGTCGGGGAGCGGTGCACGCGGGCGGGGCGGAGCCGGAGCGTCGGGGGGCGGAGTCGGGGAGCGGTGCACGCGGGCGGGGCGGAGCCGGAGCGTCGGGGGGCGGAGTCGGGAAGCGGTGCACGCGGGCGGGGCGGAGCCGGAGGGTCGGGGGGCGGAGTCGGGGAGCGGTGCACGCGGGCGGGGCGGAGCCAGAGGGTCGAGGAGTTGGAGCCGGGAATTGGGGGCGGCTCCGGAGGGTCGGGCGGGCGCGCGGCGAGCGGGACGCGCAGGCGCAGGGGGTGGTGGGCCGCGGGCTGCCGGAGCGTTGGGCGTGGGCCGGCGGCGGCATGGGGCGGTGGCGCTGGGCGGCCGTGGCGGCGGTGGCGCTGGGCCTGGCCGTGGGCCTGGAGGCGCTGCCCTGGGCGCTGCAGCGGCTGCGGGCCGCGCGGCGGCGGCGGCCGCGGCACGAGGTGCTCTTCTTCCCGTCGCAGGTGACCTGCACGGAGGCGCTGCTGAAAGCGGCGGGCGCGGGCCCCGCGGCGGGTCCCCGGGACTGCGGCTGCAGCCTGCCGCACGGGGAGAGCTCGCTGAGCCGCCTGCTGCGCGCCCTGCTGGCCGCCCGCGCCAGCCTCGAGCTCTGCCTCTTCGCCTTCTCCAGCCCGCAGCTGGGCCGGGCCGTGCAGCTGCTGCACCGGCGCGGGGTGCGCGTCCGCGTGGTCACCGACTGCGACTACATGGCGCTCAAGGGCTCGCAGATCGGCCTGCTCCGCAAGGCAGGTAGGCCTGGCTCCCGGGCCGGAGCGCGGTCCGCTCGGAACCGCAGGCAGAAACGGGGGGGGGGGGTGTCAGAAGCAGGCGGGTGTCTGAGCGCAGGGGAGACTCCCGTGTTTCCCGTGGTGGCTTCGTGAGGTCAGGACGGTTTCACCCTGGGGGACTCCGGGCCCTTCGTTCATCAAGGGCCACTGTCCTCGCGCGGCGGGCGCCGTTACCGCTGAGTCTGGGCCGGCCGTGCGCTCCCGGCTGGTGGAGGCTTCCCGAGCCCGCGGCTGAGCCCACGGACACCCGGGAGCGGACGGAGCCACTGGGACTCCTGGCATACTTAGGACCCGCCGTTGGCCTTGGGACCAGCTGGGGAAAGCCTGTGTCTGGATAGAGCTGGGGGCGTGGCCCGGCCAGCTGTCTTGGTGACCGTTGCTGCCTCAAGTGAGGATAGCATAGCCGACGGACGGACGGCACTTGGGAAATGCAGGGAAAGCCAAGAACCAATCCACGCGCTCGCCCAGCAGCAGGCTGCCTGTGACTGTGCTCCTAGGAGCAGGTGCACAAAGGTGGCGAGGTGGCAGTGGGTTTCAGGATAGAAGAGCTGAAGGAGAAAGGGGCATTTCACCTTAAACACGCTAGTGGATTTCGTGCTGGGACTTCTGAAATAAGTAAAAATAATATTCTAAAAGTGGAACTAAAATATTTAGTTGGCGAGCAGTTAGTTCGTTTCTGTAGCTGCAGAACACCTGGGAAGACCTATCTCGGGCCAGCTGGCCTCTCTCACTGGGGTGCGGGACAGAGGACCGGGAAGCATGAGTCCTTTTGTTCTAAGAGCAGATGCGGGACTTGCCACCTCTGCGTGATGCAGGCAGGCGTCTTGTATGTTGGCTGCTTTGAATCTGAACTCTGACTCTGCACCCCTCGGGCGCTCATGAAAGTCATTCCTGCACAAACATCCTTGCTACCCCTCCGTTCTGGTGGCCCCAGAGACGGAAAGATGCGAGGAGCCTTTGAGAGGTGTTGCTGGCTGCCCATGGTGCTCTGCATTAGGCAGAGCGAGCACAGCCTCTTGCTGACCCGAGAGGCAGGAAGCCTCTTGAGCCAGGCTCACGCCAGGTCTCTGTGTGGGACTCTGCAGGTGGCAAAGCCCCTCAGTTCTCTGGTGCTTGCTGCATCCACTTGGGCAGATCTGGAAACCTAGTCCAGATGATGACATTCTTCCCTGCCACTCCTGGCAGTCATGAGGTGTCCTAAGTCTGTTGGTCAATCTAATGGGGGAAGCTTAGGCATGGGCCATTTAATTTAGTTAGCTTTTAGAGAGTCAGCAAGAACCTCAAAGGGCCCTGTAGCCAGACTACATCTGAGGTCGGCTCTTCTCTGATGGTGTCCCGGCCATCCTTCCTCATTCATCTGTTCAACAGATACATCCGCAAACCGGTATTTGCCTGGATTGGTTCCAGGGACGCGGTGCTGAACGAGTCCAAGACCCAGCGGGGAGTGTGACTGAAGCAGTGGCTGTGACGTAGCAGCAGAGCGCGGCCAGGTGGGGGGCTCTGAGGGAGCCTCCTGGCTGGAGGAGCAGCAAGTGCAAATGCTGACTTCATAGCAAGATGTCCCGTGTCCAAATCTGGAAGCAGCAATGAGGACTAGGCGGAGGGCACACAGGTGTGTAAGGCACACACACAGGTGTGTAAGGCATACAGGTGCAGGGCTAGCTTCCCGCAGGGGCATTGGAACCCCATTCTGTGAGACGGTCAGCAGGCCCTAAGGGACCGATGGCTTCGCAGAGGTTGTGCAGGCTGCTCCAAGGACAAGGGGCTCTTGGCAGGAGCGGGTGCTGTGCGACCCAACGGGAGCCCGGGGGGGGGGGGGACAGCTCCGCGGTGGTGCTGGGTGGGCCAGGAACGGCCAGATTTAAGACCTGTTTAGGTGAATCTGACCGGGTCTGCTCGTGCATTGCCCACAGCATGGGATGGTAGCCTCACACCCTGGGTCAGGAGGGCACTACTTTCAAGGCAGGGTTGCCGAGCAAATACAGGTGCCAAGGTAAGCAGTCAGTTTCAGATAAGCAATGAATAGTTGTTAGTGTATGCATCAATATTGCATGCGACATATGTACTTTCAAAAATTGTTACTCATCTGAAACCGAACTTAATTTGGACAACCTGTATTTTTTTTATTTGCTAAGTTGGGCAAACCCATTGCAAAGCAGTCTATGTTGTCTTAAATCACATTTCTTTAATTTTATTCATTTTAGAGAGGAGACACAGAGTGAGAGAGAGAGTGAGAGAGAGAAAAAGAGAAAGGGGGGAGGAGCTGGAAGCATCAACTCCCATATGTGCCTTGACCAGACCAGTGCAGGGTCTTGAACTGGCGACCTCAGTGTTCCCAGGTCGACGCTTTATCCACTGCGCCACCACAGGTCAGGCTTAAATCACATTTCTAACAGTCTCCTTCGCTGAGCAGATAATTAGGCAGGCATTATTCCAGGGCTGACTAGAGCGGAGAGGCCCGACAGGGGCCAGCCCAGGGGAAAACAAGGAAATAAAAGGTGATGATTCCAGTCTCTTCTGTGCAGGAAACACGACATGGAGAATAGATTGTTTCTGTATCAGGGTGCTTTTTGCTCCAGCACTCAGGAAGGGCAGAGGTAGACCGGGGTTGCCCTGGGCTGGAGCTCACTGGCTCCATCACGTGCCTGGGCCTGGTTCTTCCTGATCTCCTTCCTCCTCAGGCTCAGGCCTTTTACTCAGACTGGGGTGTCCAGTCCCGGTAAAAGTGAAGGGTCAAAGGCAAGGAAACCCCACTCAGCGAATGACATTTGTTCTAGTCCAGGGATGGGCAATCTTTTGAGCTTGGTGTGTCAAAATTTGCCAAGAAACTGAGCATCACTCGGGTGGTGTGTCACTTGGAGAAAAATGGCCTAACCAGAAGTCCCAGAACTAGACGCTCTGTGCTGGAGTTCTGTTGTTCTGGCCTCCAGACCTCCGGCACAGAGTGTCTACACTACAGCAAGTGTTTTATCCTCGGCTGCTGCACCTGGCCGTGCGGGAGCCGAGGATGAAACGTCCTTCTCGGCATGCGGCCCCATACTTCTCTGGTATGCGGCCAGTGTCATTGAAAATGGCTACGTGTGTCAGTGCTGACACGCGTGTCATAATAGGTTTGCCATCACGGTTCTAGGCACTACCAGTATCTCTGAAGGCCATGCCAGTTGGTATGAATACAGAGAGGTGGTTTGAGAGCAATATCTGCATGTTTGTCACGGTCCCTACTGCCCACGGCCCATCTGTGTCCCGTCCTGTACAAATGCCTCTCAGCATTCCCTCCTGTGAGCTGGTTGTGGCTGGTCACTGTCCGGCTCAGCCACTACCACGTACCCTGGTGACAAGCTTCGCCAGTTTGGACACAGATAGCGAAGTTGGTAGCTGCCAGCAGACAGTCCCCGTGTGAGGCGGTGCTGAGAGGGGTGCTGAGAGGGGTGCTGAGGGGGGTGCTGAGGGGCGGGGGCGAAGGCTGACGTGTCCCTTTTGCAGGTATCCAAGTTCGACACGACCAAGACCTGGGCTACATGCACCACAAGTTTGCAATAGTGGACAGGAAGGTGCTGATCACGGGCTCCCTCAACTGGACCACACAAGCCATTCAGAATAACAGAGAAAACGTTTTGATTTTGGAGGACGAAGACTTTGTGAGGCTTTTTCTGGAAGAGTTTGAGCATATTTGGGAAGAGTTTAACCCTACAAAGTATACATTTTTCCCACAAAAGAAGAGAAGTCACTGAAGCTGTGCTCTGCCGTCCTCAGAGTTGGAGGGGACAGAGGCCACAGAACACTGGCAACTGCGGTTGAGACCAGCCCAAACCTACAGGGAGTGGGATCCGAGATCGGTCCGTGTTCTGCCCAGAGCGGCTGTGTTATGATGTCAGACTCTGCATTCTGCTTGAGAGAAACCTCTCAACATTAGGGGGAAAATCATTCAAACTAAATTCTTATTCATTAAAATACTAAAGTGAACCAGAGTGTTTAGTGTTAAAAAGGCGGAAACATTGTTGCAACACCAGCTGTTCTGGACTGAGCTTCGCCTGGTCCCTTCCAGCAAGTCAGTGCAGCTACAGCTGCTCGTAAGCGTGCTCTCAGGAACCTTGCCTGACGCCCTGGTTCGGGATGGAAGCGCCTCGCCATCCGCTGCACACAGGTGGGCTGCCTTTCAGGGCGCAGATCAGATTTCCTGGTTCTGGAGAATCTTCTCCCGCTCTGGCCGCCTCCCACCCATCAGTTCGGCCCTTTTGGTATCTCCTGAAACGCACCCGCTTCTCCCTTGGAACTAGCCTGGCCCCTGCCCAGCAGAGCTGAACCCTGGGATTGACAGAGGTCGACAGTCTTCCCGTCCCGCCTGTCGCAGCTTCTTGGTGGCTTCTTGGCAGGGCTGAACCAGCAGAGGGAAGGAGAGCGGGGAGACAGGAGAGGAGTCTGGGGGTGGCGGGACAGGGAGCTGACCCCAGCCCCCTCGTGAGCGAGGTGCCTCTTCCCCGCGGTTCCTTGCAGTTACTCCTTAAAACGAGTGCACGTAAAAATGTTCTTCCTGGGCACCTTTCTGTTTTCGTGTGGTCTGTCAGGAAGGACTGGAGCAGCCAGAACCTTGTTTCCATTTGTTCTGCGTTTAATTTTTAACATTTTCACATCCAAGGTAATTTTGTTGGGTGTTTAGAAGTAGCCTTCACTTGAATAACCAGGGAATTTGCCGAGTGGCATTTTGGGTCAGTGTACTCAACCACGAGTTACCCAAAGAGAAACCAGTCAGGGCTGCTGTTGTTCTCAGCTCAGGGTCTCACATTCGTAGGTAATTAGGAAGTACCTTACATACTTCGTGAAATACTCCAAATCATTATTTTGCAGAACGTGTATCTTTACAAATAACGTCTGAGTATTTTACCACTTTGTTGCATTCCTGCACGTAGCACAGTGCAGCCTGCCCTGAGGTCTGGTCTGTACACGGGTTTCTCCTGGCCCGTCACGTCACATGGGGCCTCTGGGGAGACGATTCCAGGTCGCCTGGTTTTCCCCCTTGAAAGTTACTTTTGTCACATGGTGTTAGGCAAGCAAATGCAGAGTTAACTTTTCTTATTTAATCGAAACTATAAAGAATAATACATGGATCAGAAATCACAAGGAATGGTTTTACATTGTGTATTGTTTTTTTGAGTCTGTTTGTCAGCAGAGCCATGTTCTGAAAAAGGGAGACGTTGCAGACTCTCCCGAGTGAAGTGTGTTGTCCTGGAGTTCCCACAGTTAAATAAATATGTTCTTATTCTGGAATATTTGTACTGCGTGTCTCTCTGCCCCTTACTCCGGCATTCAGGTTGTGGCTGCTCTGTTCAAACAAGTAAAACTGCTGACGGCTGTTGTGAACACAGGAGTCTCTCAGAGTAAGACCTGACGGGGTCCCCTGGGCATGTCCCAGAGTGCTTCCAAGACGCACATACACCCGGGTGCGATTTGCAGCCTGTCTGCCTGCCTCGGGAAGGTGGGCTCCCGTGCAGCCCCTCCCCATGCAGGGCCTAGCGCTCAGCTACGATCCTACGTACCCCTTTCTTCCAGAAGCAGGCCGGCATTCAGGTGCAGAGCACAGCCCCACGCATCAGCAGCTGTGCACAAAGGGCAGTCTAGTCAAGGACCGAGGCTGGAGTTTTCAGAATTGTGAAATGATTTTACAATTTTTAATGTAACTTTATTTATAGTTCCTCTTTTCCCCCCCAAGTTTTAGCTAATGGTTCACCTTCCTGAGAAGAACTTGCAATGAAAACCTGCCTCAGAAGGCACGGGGGGCTGAGGAAGGCCAGCGCTGGGATCTCCCTCCAAACTGGAGCCCAAGCGCTAGAGACCCTGACCTTCCCACTGGCCTCACCCTACTCTGCCAGGAGAGGTGTGGCGAGGGGTGGTCGGGCAGGACCAGGGCCATGGAGCTGACTCAGGCATGTCTGTTCTTCCAGGGGAGCCCACGGGATTCACACCAGGGTGTCAGGCTCCATGAAAGCAAATGAACTAAGTAGTTGATCTTTAGTTAATTCAGAAGTGAATCACAACTTTGGGCCGAGTAAGTGGCTTTGCACCAAGCAGCAGTTATTGGGGGGCTAGTCCAATATTATTTTCATTGGGTTGCCTTTTTATTGTTGACTTACAAGAGTTCTTTGTTTATTCTGGATATAAGTCCCTTATCAGAAATATGATTTGCAAACATTTTCTCCCATTATTTGAGCAGCTTTTTCACTTTTTGATGGTACTGTTTGCATGTTATTAATTTTGATACAATTCATTTTTATTTTTGCTCCCTGTCCTCTGGTGTCATGTTTAAGAAACCACTGCCCAAGTCAAGGTCTCAAAGACTTGCTCCTGTTCTTTTCCCTAAGAGTTACACTGTTTGCTCTCATATTTAGATCAGTTTTGATTTAGTTTTGTGTATAATGTGAGGTAAGGGTCCAAGATGATTTTTTTTTTTTGCATGTGAACAGCTGGTTGTCTCAGTACTATTTGTTGAAAAACCTATTTTTTCCCTGCTGAATGGTCTTAGCACTCTTGTTGAAAAGCAATTGATCATAAATGTAAAGGCTTATTTCTGGATTCTCGTTTCTGTTCTCCATGCCAACCATATGCACCATCTTCATTACTGAAGCTTTGCAGTTAAGTTTGATACCCAGTAGTGTGAGTCCCCTGTTCTTTTCTGACATTGATTGGGTATTCTGGGTCCCCTGACATTTCCATATGAATCTTAGGACCAGTTGATCAACTTCTGCAAAAGCAGCTTGGATTTTCATAGGGATTGTTGAACCTGTAGATCAATTGAGGCAGGGAGTAGCAACCCTTTAACAATAACTTTGTCTTCCAAAATCCGTGAACATCAGAAGTCTTTCCATTTACTTACACCTTTGATTGCTTTCAGTGTACAAGTCATACACCCTTAAAATCCTGCTATCACAAGTGGAAGTGCTTTTTAAATTTGTTCATTACTCCTAGTTTGTAGAAATAGATTGATTTGCGTATAAATCTTGTAGCCTGCAAACTTGGTGAACTCACTTGATTTCTTTTGTGTGTGGATTCCTTAGGACTTCTCATATACAAGATCATGTCACCTACAAGGAGAGAGAATTTTACTCGTTCCTTTTCCGTATGGGCACCTTCCTGTTCTCGCCCAGTTGTTCCGGTGGGAATCTTCAGTCAGGTGTTACACGGACGTGGTGAGGACGTGCTTATCTGGGGAAGCTTCCATTCTTAACCAGAGCTTGATGCTAGTGTGGGTTTTTCATAGATGGCCTTTATCATAGTGAAGGAATTCTCTTCTGTTGTTTTTTTATCATCATGAAAGGGTGGATTTCCCAAATGCCCACGCGGTTGGGATGCATGCGGGAGTCCCTCTCCCCTCCTCTCATTAAAAATTAAAATAATAAAATAAAAATGAAATAGACATTCTATAGGAGTATACACTACAGCAGTGATGGGCAATCCTTTGAGCTTGGTGTGTTAAAACTCACCAAAAAACCGAGCATCACTCGGGTGGTGTGTCACTTCGAGAAAAAAACCCATAATTTTGTGGTATTTATAATTTAAATAACAAAAATGTTTTGGCCTACAGACCTCCGGCACAGAGTGCACTACAGCAAATGTGTCGTAGGTTCACCATCACGGTTCTACAGAGTATATCCTAGTAAGGGTGCATTATTTTATGAAGTTTTGGGTTGTGGTTGTGTGTTAGGTCGTGATGTAAGATACATTTAAAAAAATTTTTTTTATTTCTTCCTTGACCTCATTGTTAACACATTATTGTTATTTTTTAAAGATTATTTTTATTCATTTTATAGAGGGGGGAGAGAGAGAGAGAGAGGCAGGGGGAGGAGCAGAAAGCATCAACTCCCATATGTGCCTTGACCAGGCAAGCCCGGGGTTTCGAACTGGCAACCTCAGGGTTCCAGATTGACACTTTATCCACTGCGCCACCACAGGTCAGGCCCATAAGATACATTTTTTAAAACAAAAAGTATAGCCTGACCTGAGGTGGCGCAGTGGATAAAGCATCAACCTGGAATGCTGAGATCACTGGTTTGAAACCCTGGGCTTGCCCAGTCAAGTCACATATGGGAGTTGATGCTTCCTGCTCCTCCCCCCTTCTCTCTGTCTATCTCTCTCTCTCTATGTGTCTCCTCTCTAAAATAAATAAATATATATAAAAAAAATAAAAACAGCCTGACCAGGCGGTGGTGCAGTGGATAGAGTGTCGGACTGGGATGCAGAAGACCCAGGTTCGAGACCCCAAGCTCGCTGGCTCCAGCAAGGGGTGGCTCGGTCTGCTAAAGGCCCGTGGTCAAGGCACATGTGAGAAAGCAATCAATGAACAACTAAGGTGTCGCAACGGCAACGAAAAACTGATGATTGCTGCTTCTCACCTCTCTCTGTTCCTGTCTGTCTGTCCCTATCTATCCCTCTCTCTGACTCTCTCTCTGTCCCTGTAAAAAATAAATAAATAACCCCACAAAAAGTACAACTTTACTGTAGTAATAAAACTAATACTAAAGGGCAGGAATGAGATAGTTATAGTTCCTTTCTCATCAGTATTTACTGTTACTTTGGCCCCTGAAGGTTTCTGTAACTAAGCCAACGTACCTTAGATATTGGATATAAAGTTTCTCTTTCTGTGCCTGCCATGTGAACACATGACACTGGATTTCTATGTGAAATTTGATTCTTAAAATGCTGACAACCCAAAACTTTAAAAACACTGTAAAAAAGTAGGTAATAAAACAAAAACGTCATTACAAATCTCTAGACTACTGACCAGTTTCTGACTTTTGACCTAAATGCCTATATTTCATGTGTCTTCATTAAACAAAACCTCATTTACAGTATGCAAAGGGTGATGGAAAAATAGTTTATTATGATATAGTTTATGTGGAGTTAGGCAGTATTTACAAACTAGAAATGACCAGCTATACCCACAGGAACCCAGTGTGTCACACAAAGGAATAAATATTTTGAGTTATACTTCAGTTGCAGTGAGTAGTTGCTCAGAAGCTTTGTTTTTTAAGCCTCAAACTAAACCCTAAAACTCTTGAATTGTCAACAACACAGAGCAGCTTCACTGACCAGGAGGTCCTCTTTTCTTCAGGGGGACCCTGCAGCCTGACAGGTGACCCACAGGTGGCCCCTGCTTCTGGGGCAGCCGCAGCCCTGAGGCCTCTGCTTCCTCCTGCAGTGACTTCGAGTCTGGGGAACATCACCACTTAGCATTTGTACAGAAACTGAACACCAGTTAAAACGATACAGGGTTGTTCTTTGAACACGCTCACCTGACTGCTGAAGTAGCTGGTGGTGGCAGAAGTGGTCGCTGGGACTCACTGCCAGAGTACCCACACCGTCCACTGTGCTGCTGAGCCAGCTCCCGCAGCAGGTGGGCAGCTTTTGTCTTTAGTAGCTGCATTGAGACATTCACCCTCATAGAAAAACCACTAATTATAACTTGTGGAGTCACTTAGAAACTTTACATGTTATAAATATCACTTAGGAATACCACATGAATTAATTCTTATCACTTAACTGGTTTGAATCCTAACAGTAAATCAGTAGATGTGTCCTAAATACTAAAAGCCTAAAATCCACTTTAATTGAAGTTTTCTGATATAAACATAACAGTAATTCAGTGTTCTTATTCTATTCCTAGCTTTCTAAAGAAACACAACTGATGTATGTGCTAGAACTAGTTGTGAGAGGGAGGGCAAAGGGCGTGGGAAACGTGAGGGCAGCGAATGGGCAGACCCTCTGACAGTTCAGACTCCATCCTGGGGAGCCCTGCCCCCGCCAACACTGTAGCCCGAGACCTCAGCGTGTTTCTGTATTGCACCGCCCAGCTCCTACGTACTTTGTGGCTAAATGTTTCCTTCCCTCTCTGACAGAGATGTGAACGGGACAGTGACAGCACTGAGTCTTGCATCTTTGTGCAAGTACACAATACCAGCCAAGAGCTGGGACAATCCGACAGCCGGCTGGAGTCTGCACGCAGCCCCGCCAGGGTACAGCCCCGACGCCAGCTGTCTCCTTAAGAGTCTAAATTACTGCACAAAAGGGTCTGGTCAGGAGGCGGCTGCCCTGTGATTTGTTCTCTTCATCCGCTCCAGGGTTTTTAAGTGGCTCTACCAAGAACAAGCGTTAGTTTTCTCAGTGGAAAGCACTGGGCTGGGGTCATCATATGGAAATACTGCAGTCTTGAAGACCACCTGTTGAATGACCAAAGTTCTTAGGTCATTAAAAGCATTTCCTTATAATGTTGGTTTGGGGTTCAAGGTTGAACCCAAAGCTGTCTTCCTGCCTTAAATAGGGATGTCTGCATACAATTCAAAACGAACAAAACCTGATAGTGATGTCTGAATATTTACACTGCGTGCTCTAAATAAGAAACGGTTGTATTAAAGGGTGGGAGAGCAGCTGCTTTTAAATAGAGACATTGGGAGCCAAACTGAGTGCTACGGCTCACGCCGTCACAGTCCGGCTTGAACACCAGAGGAAGGGACTCAGGTGTGCCACACAAGGGGTGGTCTGGGCTGAGCTGACACTCCTGCTCTGTGAGAGGCTTCTGTCGAAAGACTTCAGAGAAGGCCAGCCCCTGCCTTTTAGAGATAAACAAGAACACCTGAAACTCTTCTCAAAAGAGCTGGGTCTTTTCAAACAAACAGCGTGTTTCTGTACTGGGTGTCCCTCGTCTTCCTGTGGAAGACCCCAAGCAGGGGGTTTTACTAGACCTCGCTTGAGGCTGATCCTTATTTAAGCATTCCACTGTGGAAAGTCCGGCCGGCCCGTCAGCATGCAGAGCTGAGCACAAGGAGTCTCAGGACTGCCCGCCCGTGGCTTCTGAGGAAGTGTCGCTGTGTCCTGCTACTTGGTGTGGAGAATGAAGGCCTTGACCGTTAGACCTAGCTCAGGTGAATAAGACCTTTCCTGGGATGAGAAGTCTAGTGTCTGACTGAGCTCAGACCTTTTAGGGGTTGGAGGTGTGGAAAAGCCAGAGGGGAGCAGTCTGTGTGGTTTGCATCGCCTGAGAAAGTGAAGTTGACCAGTCCAGTAACTAACTTTCTCCAGAGTGACGGAAGGCAGACGAGCCTACAATAAAAGGAGGGAAGGATGGGGTCGGTCGGCACCTCCCCAGGCCTTTCCTAAGGGCCCCGTGGAGGCCGCACTGCACCAGGGCACCAGGAACCTTTCTCGAACCCTGACCAAGCAGAGACACTACCGCGGCAACAGCTGAGGTTTATTTATAAAGCAAACTCCTGTTTAACATAAAGCACTGCAGGGCCTCCGTTGTCCAGGATTTCCAGGGTGTGAGAGATTCCAAATGGCTGATGTTTCCAGAGAAGTGAAGTTTCGAATTAATGTGCCAATATTTTCTTTTAGCATTTAGTTTCTTTTAGGTATCGTACTGTATTCTTCCATCCTTTGCAAAACTGAAAAATGCTTATGTTCACGCCTCATTTTCTGGGATTAAGGGGATTGCTAAACACTGGTTTTTGAAATGGTATGTATGAAGGAAAATACTCAGTTCCAAGCTTCCTTAGGGCACTGAAGAGCAAAGCTTTACCTGCAGGGAGTGTACATGTGGATGTTGCATTTTCACTCTGAGTGTGAATGGATGGCTTCAGCTCCCTGGAGGGCGGTCTAGCAGGAGTTGAGTGTGGGGTGTGGTCAGCCAGGAAGCATCAGGTAGGCACCAGGGAGGGCCCCTCCACCCCACCCTGCCCTGGAGACCGGCCACAGGCCAGAGGGACTGCTGCTCACCCCAGCGCTGGGCCTCAGGAGCGGGCGTCCCGAGCAAGGGTGGGAGGGAGAAACCTTTTCTGAGGAGGGACGCAGGCTGCATGAACACACCTGGGGCGCCCACAGCATCCCACCAGGTCGAGCTGGCAGGGTACCAGCACAGGCCCAAGGTCCCAGGTGGGTGCTCCGCCTCCAGGCCGGGCAGGCACGGTGCACAATTTAAAGTCAGGCCTGCTACAGGGACGGCCAGGCAGCAGTGAGGAAAGGCTCAGACCCAGGGGAGTGTCCCCCGCACGCACCTCCGTGGCGAAGTCAGTGGTGTTACAAATACATCCATTCTTTTCCTGGCCTTATCTGTCAGAGTTCCTTTCAGGCAGACTCTGCGAGTCACAAATGCTGTCTTAACCGCTGCAGGGCCCTCCCTGCCCTGCCCTGTAGGACTCGCAGGGAGGGGCCTGGGTCTAGCTCTTGATGAGCCCTCACAGTCGCACGTGGCCTCCGCCTGCCCCACGACAGCCATCACCTCCTCCCACAAATTCAGACTCAGGTCGACACCCTATTGCACAGGCTTCTAGTCACCCGTCCACTGTCACACCTCCGCCAGTGGCTGCGGAGAGCCACAGTTCTCTGGAACAGCGGTCGGCTCTGCTCGGGCGCCGGCAACACCATGAGGAAGGACCAGGGAAGTGCCAGTCACGGCTGCATGTGCACACCATAAAGAGTGTGTTCACAAAAACTCAAACTTTCCTTCTTCCCGTTCATGTTTGCCACAGCTTCCTTGCAGGTGTTAGCAGATTACCAATGAATGAATAAACACTTGCAGGAAAATAATTACAGCTGGGAAGAGTCGGCCCTTCCTCCTGCTGCCTTTGTGCCAGGAGCAGCAAGCAGGGAGCGCCCTCCACAGAAACCAGCTCCACCTCATCGTGCTCCTCCTCTTCTCCGTGGTCAGGCGGCTGCATTCTTCCCTAGGGGCGTACAGGGAGCACAGGGAGGATACTGCACAGTGGGGACTGGTGGGACCATGGCGGGACGTGCGGACCTAAGGGTCCCTTTTCTGTCCTGCTTGCTCACTAACTGGACAACAGCTCTGAGCAGCAGGAAGGCTGCAGCCTGACAGCAGCGGTCACTCTGGATCAGGGGTGCCCATACTTTCTCAGCTTGCGAGCTACTTATAAGATGACCAAGTCAAAATGATCTACCTACAATAAAAATGCAAAACATAAATTTATTTCTTCTATATTCTCATTATTTAAGTTACTGTTATTACTATTTAATATTGTGTATTCTTCTTTCACCTTTCTCCTTCTCAGCTCTCTTTTCGGAGGAAAGTCAATGTCATAGTTTTTATGAACAGTCTGAAAAAGCCGCTCCACATGTCCCTTCTTTGGAATAGCAATGGCACACAGACAGATGAGGCAAACACACTTAGAATATGACATAGTGAAAAAAATCCCCTCCCATTCTGTATGAAAGTGGTAGGTTTTAGGCTTCTTACTCGGACCAGCTACGGCACTCATTTTTATACCCTTTGTTGTATTTAGTTTAAATCAATTGAAGGCTAACTACGCAGCAATGTAACTGAACAAGTTAGCGCGGTTTAACACGCCTGCGTAGGGTGTCAAAAGTTCAGACGTCAGATTGGCTACCCTGTATGCCAATCAAAAGACAAATGTCTTTTTAGTGTCATGCGATCTACCCACACTTCCTTCGCGATCGACGTATTGAGCAGCCCTGCTCTGGAACGACCCTCAGCAAGCCAGGCAGGCTCGGCACACTGTGGGGGCTGCACTGGGCCCAACCTTCTGTTGGAGGGGCCGCAGTGCCCGCTTCTTGTCCACTTAGCATTCACAGTCCATTTCCTGGCAACCCCAGACGGAACCAGCCCCAGGAGGTGAGTCCTGTTGTTTCTGGAGGGAGACGGGGAGTCCTCTACAGAGGCTGCAATGCCAAGAGGTCTTCCCTGGCCTCTGCCTGTGACCCCTAAATGCTGTGCTCAACACTTGTGCTCCCAGGGTTCCTGAGCTCTAACCTCAAGGGACAGAGAATAAAGTGAATGTCCCTTTAACCTGTTGGAAAGCACCACACATTTCACGTCCTCACTGCAGTCCTCAGGCAGAGGGAGCTTGGCTGCATGCAGGACCTCCCAGAAACCTCTGGGGGGCTGGAGGCAGCCGAGGCAGTCACAAAGGGACCCGTACCAGATGTGGCCAGTGCTCTGAAGGAGTGGCATACGTCACAGTGGCCAGAGAGCTGCAGAGGGCAGGCAGCAAGCCCTGTCCATCAAGTCCTGCTGAACAGCATCACTCTGCCCTGGAGGACACACGGGCTGACCGTGCTCTGGAGACAGCATGGACCACAAGGCCCCAGGTATGCCTTCTGGGTACTCCAGTCTGAGTGGTACAGAAAGGTCAGTTGACCTGTTGGGGGTATCTGATAAGCAGAATTTTAAAAAACGGCTAAAATTCTCTTCCTTTTGAAAACATGAACAGTAGCTAGAGAGTGACAGGCGTGAGGTAGGACTTAGGCTTGTGAACAGGGAGGCTCATGGCAGCGGGGGCTCCGCGTCTATTCCAGCCTTCCCACATGACCTTGTCCACTGACTTAGTCTAGAAAGTGAGCAAAATGGTCTCTACGTGTTTTCCCCCAAACACATCTATGTACCCAGAGACTCGAACCAGCTCAGGAACTAAAGCTGAGTGGACGCACGCCCTTGGCCTACCCCAGTGGACAGGCAGATGCAGCTCGGCTGGAGTCAGTGCCCGGATGTCCGCGCCACCAGCTTGCTCCCGAGGGTGCAGAGCTGGACCCCACCTGCTGCTTGTCCTTATCTTAGCATCACTAGTTCTCATGGAAACTCCCACTCAAGGTCTTTCCAGGACACACTGGACAGTGTGTTCTAGCAGTTAAAAAGGTCTGACCCAGCCAGCCCGTTAGAAAAAGCAGCTACTAGTATGCGTTAACGCTAAAAAAGAACTCAGTAGATCTCAGATTAATCCGAGTTAAGATCACAAACTAACGGGCAGTCTTCATCTGACTCTGACATCCTCTGCACTTTCTTCTTGACTTAACACAGGAGTCTTCTCTCGACCTTTTCAAAGCAACATCAGGTTCTTCTCAGAGATGACAAAAACGGCCAGCTGTTCCCTTGAACGACTGCCCGAGGGAATTCCCATCTGCAACTGCAGTCTGACCCCCGGCCACAGGTCAACAGGCCAAGTGGTTGTGGAAGGACAGAGTTCCCGGTGACGGAGAAAGGAGCGAGCGTAGGAAGAAATGAGAGGGGTGGGGTTTTGTGCAAGATTTAATAAAAAACAAACAAAAATAGGAAAGGCTGTTTCGACATTTTCAAGGTTGTGAGAAGTCTACCACAGTTATCGGGGCGTGGTTCTAAGCCGCGTTAGTGGGCCAGATACAGAACGCTGACCTCCTCCCAGGCTCCAAGGCGGTGCGTCGTGGACACAAACGGGCCCCTTGCCCTGCTCCCCGTGCTCCTCCTGCAGGCTGGGTCTCAGTGTTGACCCATGAAGACCACACCCAATGGCTTGTCCTCTCTCCAGTGACCCGGCCGACCCTCACTGCGCTCGGCGCAAGAGCTAGCTTATCAACAGGCTGCTGGGCCTTAATACTGCCAGTGAACGCTCACTGAGGGCTTGCTGGGAGGTGGACGGCAGTGGGAAGGGATTCCGACAGACCCAGCTGGAGTGGACGGCCCCCGCAGCCCCCACTGCTTGGCTTACTTTAGAATACCATGGGGAGAAAGCTTGGATAGACAATAGGAAGTTGGAATCAACACAGCAGAGTGGTGTGAACAACCCATAAGCCTGTCTCTCATGCATCCATACCCACAGTTAATAATGACAGTAACAACAACAACAATAATAATAAAAATAAAGGTACAGACGAAAAGTAGCGTTTGTGCTGCCACAAGCTGGGGAGGGTGTGTGTTCAAACCGAAGGGGACCCGGTTAGTCTTTCTTCAAGTCCCTGGATTCAAAGAGCTTCAAGCGTTCGTGCACCGTCAGGCCTTCCTTCAGACTCTGGGGGGAAGCAGGAGAGAGCAGTTACCCGCCAGGCCCAGGGCAGGGCAGGCGGCAGTCAGGGGTGGGGGCTCCTCAGAGGTTAGTGGGCATGCTAAGGAGAGAGCCGTCTCCGGTGAAATGGTGTTATCTGACTGAGAAAGGAAAAATGGAACAAAACAAACAAGACCATGAGCGTGAGAAGCTGAACACTGAGCTGAGGGCTCTTTACACAAGCAGCGGTCAGACCGATCCAGCCAGGAAGAGAAGAGATGCCAAGGACTAGCAAGGAAGCGCCCATCTGTGTCCTCCTCCTGGTGTGGGCCTGTCCACGTCTGGCTCCCTGGAGATGGTCACCCTGCGGCCGTGTGCGAGGAGGACCGGAGAGCCCCTGGCCGAGTGCAGTGTGCCTGCTCCCTCAGACCCCCCTTGGTGCTCCCTGATGAGAAACACTGTTGGAATTATTGTTATGGGGATTCGGGAACATGTCAACATATCTACTGAAATTTTCAAAATGTAAAGCCAGCTGGTTCTTGTGGGACTCTAGGGGAGTTTAACTGTCCTCACACGAGGGACACTTGACTCGTGGAGGCTTTTCCTCTAAAGGAGACAGGCATTGTCACTTCAGAGCACGGCTCCAAGGGGCCTGGTCCTCAGCTGCCATCTAACCTGCACGGAGGCCTCCATGCCAGACGCAGAGGGAACAGCTCCCCCAGTGTCCACCCACTGGCGCTGACAAGGTTACGGGCTCCACTGAGGCCCACGAAACTCAAGGCTAGTCCCAGGGCAGAGTACGAGAGGGTCACGCCCGTGCCTGCCAAGCATCAGGGCCCAGGCAGGCTGGGCCAGCAGGCCTGGGGAGCCAGCCTGGTGCTTGAGGGGCGTTTGTGAGAGAACCTTTGGGACCCAGCTTCCTCCTCCCTTTGAGGGAAGCGGGCGGGCCCTGGTGTCCCCAGCGTCACCCAGGCAGCTCTGCTTGCTTTTACACTGCAGAGCTGTGCATGTAAAGGAACTTTGTTTAGACACAGAGCTCTACTGCTAACCTTTCTGAAACTCACTGGTCCACATGGACCGACTTGGTTGCGGTTATCTCTGAAGCTTGCCACTGAGCCGGTCAGCGAGAATGGGGGCAAATCCGTGTCCCACTGTAATCCGAACTCCCCTGAATGAACACAACAGCCTGAAACGCTCCCGAGCCTCCTCTCCCAGGGCTCAGGTCTGGGCTGCTGTGTGCACAGCGTCCGTCTCACCCAGGTGCTGGGCACACCTGTGGCCACAGTGCAGAATGCCCTAGACCTAAGGGCCTGCTCACAGGCAGGCCCCGGCACATGCCACACTGCTCAGTCTGGCTGGGGACTTTCCCCTGAGACAGCAGTGAGCCACCAGTCCTGAGACCTCAGGGACAGTAAGCACCCTGCCTTGGCATGCACAGCTCTGCACTGTCAGACACCCTTGAGTGACAGGCCCTGTTGGGGGCAGGGACAGGAAGCCAGGTGAGGAGGGGCAGCCTAAGGCTACGACAGGCCAAGGCTTCAGGCTCAGTGCCGGGCACTCCCACACCCAGCTGTTCAACACACCCCCAATCCTTCGCAGCCCGAGAAAGGCCCTTGGGGGACAGCCAGCCACCTTGGGGCTCGCTCATCCCACAGGGCCAGCCTCACTGGGGAACACCTCTATGAACCCACACTCACTCTACCAGACCGGGGCCTCTGTGAGGACTCGGGGAAAGCACATTTTTTCTGGTTGCAATTCCAGAAAAGCTGTGCTGTGCTTGAGCAACAAACTTGCTTTGACGTTACAGTGCTGAGACTTTCTATAACTCTGCACGAGGGCGGGCGCAAAACAAAGCCCACGTGAGACAGTTCATGTGTGTCAGATCCCACACCAGAAAGTACCAGTGACACACTCCGTTTCTAGATGACTTCATTCCCATCTTCCCGTGTGTGTGTGTGTGTGGGTGTTCCAAATAGAGTTGGGGGAAGGACAGGACACCTGGGAGTGCCTGCCCACAGTGCTTTACAGGGCCCGCCTGGCATCACAAAAGGCACCCATAAGGACACGTGCAAGGTCCCCATCTTTCTACTTGGGCCAGCAGGACTGGGCCCTGCACACTGAGGGCTTTCCTCCTACTCTGGGAACATGGCCACGCCACATGTGGACTCAGACCCTGCGAGAGGAAGAGAGAGGAGGAGAGGAGCAGATGGTCACTTCTCATGTGTGCCCTGTCCATACGCTGGGCTGATGCTCTATCCACTAAGCCAACCAGCCAGGGCCTTTACAGCATTGCCTTTAATGGCAACCAGTGAAAAGCTTTTGCTTTGTTTAAAAAATAAAGAAGCCTGGCCTGTGGTGGCACAGTGCACAGATCCTCGACCTGGAACGCTGAGGTCGTGGGTTTGAAACCCTGGGCTTGCCTGGTCAAGGCACATACAACAAAAAAATCAATGAACAACTGAAGTGAAGCAACTATAAGTTGATACATCTCACTCGCCCTACCCTCTCTTCTCTCTGTAAAATAAAAAATAAACTCTTAAAAAAAAAGTTCTGGTAAAATACCGCAATCACTTCAATCACGTGTGGCCACCTTGCTCTACTGAGCGGCTGCCCCAGCCACACGCAGGAGGGGTCAGCTCACCACACACCCAGCTCAGCCCTGCCTCAGCCTGTAACCTGGGTGGGGTCCTGCAGTGAGGGGAGACTGCTGGTCAGCGGCTTCTGCGTGTCAGGCAGCCTCCTAACCAAGGGCAGGAGGGTTTCCCCAGAGAACGCGAGTGCGCAGAGCAGTCAACATGCACACGGACTGAGCTGAGGCCTGAGCCGCCCAGGACGCTGGCTCTGCGGGCCAGCTCGCCCAGCTGTGCCAGGGGTCATGTGTGTGGGAGTCGCAGTGACACGAGGGGTTTGCTGTGGCGGTGTGCGCAGTGCATGCAGGCAGCTCCCTCTGGGGGGCAGCGGGCGGGTGGTGGTGAGAAGGGTTTACCTACATGACAAGGGACGGGAAGCGGGCTCGTTTCAGTTATCCCATGAGACCTGCTCAATTACGGACTGTCAGAGGAAAGAGCAAACAGTGAGACACAGACAACAACCCGAAATGCAACATGCTCCTCACTCCCCATCCTCCGCCCACCCTCTCCCTGGAGAGGCGCAGGGGCGGGGGCAGGGGCAGGGGGTGGGCGCTGGGGACCCGCTGCTAAGAGGCTGGGGGAGGGGTGCAGGCAGCTCCTCTCTCAAAGGCAGCCAGCATCAGCATTACACTAGGGGTGTACAAGGAACGACACAGACAGAATGGGACTGAACCAGGAGGGCGCGAGGTGACGGGCCTTGGAGGTGACGGGCCTTGGAGGTGACGGGCCTTGGAGGTCCACGGGAGAATTCACTCCAAGCCCTGCTTCCCACAGACCCGGCCCTGCAGCTGGCACTGTGACTGCTGGTTCCACTGCTGCACGAAGTTCAAAGCCACCAGACCCAGCCCAGCAGGGAAGTGTGGGGCCTGGGGACCCTCTGCTGCTGTAGTGGGCTCTGTCTCATGCTGCTCCCCCCAACATCTGCAAGCCCCGCACACCTGGGGGGCTGGACCCCAGACTCACCTTGGACCTGATGTTTCTGAGTTGCCGACTGACACAGGATCTGTCTTTTTTCAAGAAGTCAGGGTTGCTTTTAGATTTCATTATATCTAGAAGGAAAACAGACCCATTACTTTGTTTTCTAAAGGCCTCTGGAACCAGAATGAAATCTTTAAAAATTTCCCAACCTGATTGTTATGGCCACAAAACTTATGACATTTCCTTCAACAACTTTAAGGGAATTCAAAGCCAATAACCACGAAACACACTAGATCATTTTCAAAACACCTGAAAGTACGGAACAACAGGAGGACACCTGTGTGGGGCCCCTGGCCAGCATCTCTGGGGGAGGCCGGGACACCTCCCTCGGCACTGCCCCTTCTCTGCTGAGCAGACCGGCGGTCCCCTTTGCTCACTCATCCCACCTCTCTCCCGAGAGCCCAGGACGGCTGTGACAAGTGAGACCAAGGCTTCACCTGATCACCCCCGAGACAACAAGCAGTGGTAATCTGGTGATCTCTTCAAGAACTGCGCAGGATTTCATTGTGTAGTTATGTCATAAGCGATCCTGTCTGGTGAAAACAGAGGACTGTCCCTGCATACTATGCTGAGCATCCCCGTATGCATGTTTCTGTGCACTTGTTCCTTCTCAGAAGTTACAGCAGGTCCCAGGATGTCCCCTCCCTGTCTTTGCTCCCGGGGGCTCCTGCAGCAGCCACTGTCTCCTCTTACCCAGTCGGCCGGTAATTTGATTTTAAATGTCGGCACAGACGCCTCACTGCCTCTGGAAAGACAGTTCCCTTAGAGCTGTCCATCAGTGCCGCCCTGACCGTCAACCTTGGCTAGCCTGAGAGAAGCATGCTGATTTTTTGGATGTTAGTGAACCAGGACATCTTTCTGTGGGAGGCCTCCTCCCTTAGCCCCTCCTCCCTGGCCCGCTGCAGATTTTATGGTAAAACCCCAGGATTGAGCAACTAGTGAAAACCTCTTCCACCAAACTACTGCGTTCTTTAGGAAAATGGAAAAATGCAAACTGTCATTACTACGGAAACACGCTGGCGGTGCGACTTCCCGCAGAGCCATCAGCAGACGTCCACGCCAGCACACCTACAGGAGACAGCCCGCTCCAGGGCACCCACCGCCCCACGGACCAGCGCCCTCTCCGTGAGGGCACGGAAGTCTAAACTGGAATCATACACGTCAGTTCTCAGTGCCGACTGCAGCCCCAGTAACTCCATGAACAAACCCTCACGCGTGGCCCAGTCCCAGCCAGAGCCTGAGGAGCTCACCGTATCCTGACACGGGGGTGTTCTCGGGGGGCTTTTCGCCCAGTGCTTCTGTGGCTGTTTTCAGCTGCTCCTTCAGCCTGCTGATGTCACAGTCGGCCTTGGCCCTCACGATGCTGAGCTCCGTGTAGATGTCTTTGTACTTGTCACTAGCATACTTCTTGTCCTGCAGATAAAGGCACAGAGCAAGCGGGGTCTGTCTCCCTGCGGCTGGGATGCTGGAGACTGGCGGGGAACGTCATCGGTTGCAGAGGAGGCAGGCAGACCCAGGCTGGTCTTCCAAAGGCAGAAACTGGACACACAAAACTAAACCAGGCAGAGCCGCGAGTCTCCGTCTGACCACATGACAGGGTCCCCAGGGCCTGTAAGTGCAGACCTGCTGCAGGCTGGCACAACCCGAACCCCCACGACCTCCCTGTGACCTCTGTCCTAGGTCTCCTGAGGGACCCTGGCACCTCCCCTGATTCCAAGAATGCCCTGGCAGCTGACTAAACCCTCACTTCGCAGGGTGACACTTCTCTCATCTGAAAGCGCGAAGGAGACACGGAGAACAACCAGGACGCAGTGAGACGGGCCCCCATTTTCACTGCATCTCCACGAAGGCTGCTTATTAAGAGAACTGGACTTTGAAACCGTATTCCTCATGAAAATACTATTCAATCTACTCTAGGACAGCTGAAGACTCTTGAGCACAGGGGCCTCAGTGAGTCCCGGAGACATGGTCCCTAGCCCGCTGAGCACACCCTGCAGACCCGGCCTTGGGCGAGGTGCCGTACCCGCAATGCTGTCTGTAGCTCATCCTTGAGAGAGCTGATCTCCTGTTTCAGGTACTGTATCTCCGATTCTTTGACTCGCAACAGGACCTAGAATGAGAGCAATTAGGTGTTGACACTGGAGATCAAAAGGACTTCAGAGTCTTGAAAGCAAAGACAGAGAGCTGAGCAGAGGACTCCCCTTTGCACACTGAGCAGCAGACTCTGGTAACGGAGAGAAGGGACAGCTGCAGCTCCTCCTCAGCCCAGGGCCCAGGACTTCCCAGGATGGAGTCCCCGAGGGAAACTTGTGGAGTGCAGTCTGCCTCTTTCACCACCATTCAGGAGATGTTTTCATGGTGAAATTTTAATTGAACAGCGAAAAATCTAAGTGCTTTCATAAAAGGATATCTTACATAATCAGTCATTTTACCTTAAGATGATCCTACCTGATCCTGATAACATTGTTCTAGAACCTCAAGCGGCTATTGTGTTCATATGGTATTAAGTGTTTCGTGCTAGGGGTTAGTCTCTGGTGCGGCAGAAACAGCGGGGAGCAGGGCAGGCGAGTGAGGATCGGGCTCAAGGTCCCCCAAGGGCCCCGTGCTGCTGGGAACCGTCTTGTCCTGGGTGGGGAGGGCCTTTGCATGTCCTTTCCCTCTTGCTGCCTCCAGGCCACGCCCTGGTCCCCACATGGGGCTGGTGCAGTGTCGAGCGGGGTGAGGAGGGGCCTGGTTCCGAGTAGTACCTCTAACTCATAGGCGTCCTTGCCCTGGGCGAGTGGTGAGCCAGCGGCCTCCCCACCGGCATCCCCGGTCAGCAGTGTCCGTAACCGGGCAATCTCCGCGGCCAGGCGGTTGTTCAGCTCCTGGGGGTGGCAACGAGACAGGGACGTGGGGGCTGCAGTCACACGGCCCCACCAGGGAAGGCTGTTTTCTTCCAGCACTGGGCGTGTGCTTTCAGACTCGACACGCGCAGGGGGTGGAGCTGCAGCTCACGTCCCATCTGCCACCTGGGCGGGCTCTACAAGGTCTCCTAGCAGTGGCTGCAGGAGTCCCGTCACCACTAACACCTCCTGTGGACCTGTGTCACAGTGCTTCCGTTTGAGTTTCTATAGGACCAGGCCCTCTGGTCACCCCCCAGCTCCCTGTCTGTACCTTCTTTCCAAGGGACACTGCCCACTGGTGGTCACCTTAGCCACTGCAGTGACTGAGCAGAGCCAGCCCTGCTGGAGCACCCCTCACGGGGCAGGCACGGGCCTGTGGGCTCCCTGAGCATGTCTGTCTGCTCAGTGCTGAGGGAGATGAGCAGTGGGTCATGAGGACAGTGGTCCAATTTGGTACCCACAGAGCTTGAGTCTGTCGGTTACCTAGGATTTTAAATGCACCCCGATTTTCTTAGAAGCAGGCAAACTGTGGGAATATTCTAGTGTGAACAGGGAGCTGTGACCCCCAGCCTGGCCTGCAGTGACAAAGCAGAAACTCAGATGCTTGGGAGGAGGAACTGAGACAGCTCGGAGCCCAAGGGCTAACGGGGTTTGCGCAGCATGATGGCCGCGGCTCCACCACCTGCAGTGAGTTTCTGTCAGCATGCTGGGAGACGTCAGACATTCGGGAGGGGCCTGCAGAGGGTCAGGGCCGCCTTCAAGTGGAGCGCGGGCTCAGCTGGCCGGGGCTCACCTGGTTATGGGCATTGAGCTCCTGGTTCTCGCGCTGGCACTGCCGCAGGGCCTGGCGCTCGGCCTCCAGTGCCTGAGCCAGGTGGGCGTTCTCCAGGCACTTCTGTGAGTACTGCTCCGAGAGCACCTCCAGCTCCCGCTGCACTGACTGCAGCTCCTCCCTGGGGAGAGGGCACCGCTCAGCCCCTGCCCCACCCCCGCGCCCAGGCCTCTCTGGACTGTGCCCACTGTGAAGGTGAGGGACGCTGGCATGCCAGAAAGAACTGCTGAGCAACAGAGCACAGGCCCTATGCACTCTGCTGTCTCAGAGAGGTTTACCCAGCTAAACGAGGAAACTTAGAGAACACTTGAGGTTGACAGAGATATATTTTATGTCCTTCCCTGGTCCTCTTTCAAGTAGCTTAATAGTCGCAACAGACAAAACTCCTCTTGTGAAGTCAGGAGAGAATTCATTCACTTGTGGCAAAACAAATGTCCTGTTTCTGAGAGAAGTCAGATTTGCAATTTGTTTCCAGCACTCACTTTTGAGGCAGTCTGTGTCTGTTAACCAAGTACCAGGCTCTATTCACCCATGACTAATTCAAAGCCTTGCAATGTTATTCTCTGTCGCCCTGAACATGTTGAGAAGGGCTGTATCTGCCACTGATGCAGCCAAGGACGGGCCTCAGGGCAAGGCGCCCAGGCCCTGTGTACCTGCCACCCTGCAGCCGAGATGAGTGTGGCTGCAGTCTACAGGATGCCAGCCACTCGGCCCTGACCGCCCTGAACGAGGGCCTGGAAGAGCAGAGACCCCAGTCCAGGTGAGCCCTGTATGGCTCTCGCCAGCTCAAGGGCTCCAGGTGGTGTCAGCGTGACAAAGGTACAACCTCGTCGTAGCTACACTGCTGTGTGCCCTTCAGTCTCTTGCTTACACAAAGGGAATCAGCACATGCGTTTTAAACACTGTAGCGAACAGGGCTGCCTCTCAGTGCAGCCGTGAAGCATCAGGCACCAGGCCCACCCCAGACCCCTTCCTCGCAAACTCCTGAGGCAACAGCAACGGCTGATGGAGAGAATAAATCCCAGGGGTGGCCTGAGAGCAGTCCTGAAAAGCGGCTAGTAGTCATCAAGTTTTCTTTGCTGCACCTTATTCTTTAGATTTAATAATGAGATTCTGTTTGGTTTGGCTCCAGGAAGCCCACTTGGGCCACGAGGAGAGCCGATGGCTTGCTGACCCTCAACGGCAGTCAGCCCCTCCAGAAACAGGGCTCTGAGCTCCTCTCAGCGCCACGGGCCTCCAACCCCAGGACCTCCCCTCCCGAGGGCAGGACGCTGACTCACAGATACTGCCGCCGCAGGGCCTCGATGTCCGAGTTGATGCTGCTGATCTGGGACCGCTGGCTCTTCTCCAGCTCGCGCTCCATCTCCTCTCGGTGGGCGTTCTTCATGGCTTCAATGGCTGTGGGCCAGGACAGGACCGTGAGCACACAGAGCCCCAGACAGACAGGACCAGTTAATGACTAACCGTGGGCAGTCAGGCTGGCCTCTCCCAAACCCTGTCTCTGGGGTGGCGGTGGGAATGCAGGTGCATTTTTCCTCATGTTAAATGAACACCAAACTGATTAAGTAAATGTACATGTTAAATCCAAGTGAGTTTATAAAACAAGCCACCTTTCAGGTTAGTGCACCTATCTGGTGCCAAAGTGAACCCCTGTAAGTACAGGTGCATAAAGGGTTAGCACAATGCCGAGAGCCACTGGCACCGCGGTTTCTCAGCCAAGAGCACAGGCTCGGTGACAAAGCTCCTCTGCCGGGCAGAAGCTGCAGAAGCCGTATTCTGGTGCGACAGGCCACTCTGGGCAGAGGCGTCTGTCTCCTGCTGAGGCCGGGAGAGCCTCTCACATGGACTGGGTGTGCTGGTGGCCACGGAGTGCTGCAGTGCTGGTTCCAGGCTTCAATCTCTGACAGGACTCCTAAAACCAGCCTTTCTTCAGAGACGACTGTCAGAGAAGAACTTTCTTGGGGGATCCAAGATGGCAGTGAAATACGTAAAAATTACACTCATATCCTCCCAGTACAAACTGGACTTACAATCAAATGAAAGAACAACCAACGTGAATAAAGACTAACTGAACAGAGGTCTATAACCAAGGCTTTGCAGAAGAAGGTCCGTTGAAACTGGTAATAACATTAGAGACATGAAAAAAGCTGGCCCTGAACCCAGGTGCGGCCGCTGAGAGCCCGGAGGGAAGCCCTGGTTGGTTGGTTCAGTGGATAGAGCATCTACCCAATGTGTGAATGTCCTGGGTTCAATTCCTGGTCAGGGCATACAAGAAAAGCGACCATCTGCTTCTCTCCCCTTCTCTCTCTCTTCCTCCCTCAGCCAGTGGGTCAATTGGTTGAGGCGTATGCTGAGGATAGCTTGGTTGATTCGAGCATCAGCCCCAGGAGGGGGACTCTGGGTGGATCCTAGTCGGGACACACGGGGAGTCTATCTCCCTTCCTCTCACTTAAAAAACAAAGACGACGATGTGGTCCATATACCGTGGAGTAAGGCTCAGCCGGGCCCACAGAACCTCTGGCTGTGAGAGTCAGTGGAGTTCTGTCTGCTGGGGAGGGAGGAGTCGACTCCACGCCCAGGTGCCCTCCCTCCGGGACCACCGTGCCTGGTCTGGGGCAAAGGCAGAGCTGGCTGCGGCACACGGAGACTGTGTAGCTCCGGGGAAAGCACTGAAGGGACAGTTTCCAGGATCCCCATGCTGAGTCCTCCTCCACACTCTCAGAGGCTATGAACTCTATGCCACATCAGCTGGGGAACGCAGAGCCCCCCTCAAACTCCCGGTCGCCCTGCCCTGCAGAGCTCATGCCTGCAGGGGTCAGCTGCCTCGGCGCATGGTGTAGACGGTGCAGAAGGGCCCTCAGCAGTGAACCCAGGTGGGTGTCAGAGACTAAGCTGTATGCCTCTGAGGCAGAGACCACCCCCCACCCCCATGATTAACTAGCCTTACCCTCACAAGTCCCACCTTGCCGAACTCATGCCCTGCAAAAGAAAGCCAACTGTGCCAGACTGGCCTTCCGTGCAGACTCTCTGGGAAGACTCTACGGGAGGTCTGGACAGACTCAGGGCGGGACTAAGTTATGTGACTCTAAGGTGAAGGCCACTTTTCCCTCACAAGCCTGACCAGCGCTGCCAGTCTTACGCAGGCCCTCCCTTCACACAGTGATGCCCTGGTCTGTCTGGGCCTGACGAGCTCTGCTGGCCTCACTGAGGAGTCCCTGAGACTCCACCACAAAGGTCATGGGCACGAGGCAGCTGGTAGCAGGCCTTGGTGTATGGAGACATTTACTGAATGGCCTCAGATCCGGCGATGGCACCTGGCAGGTGGCAGCAGGATTTGGTGTACTGAGACACTTACTGAATGGCCTCAGATCTGGCAATGGCACCAACTTTGAACCTGGATCAGTCTGGTGAATACCACTCACCTACCTGGTCACTCACAGGGAACCAACCTCAAGCAACGTGTGAGCTGCAGAGGCTCTTTCTGTGACTGAGCCTCACCGGCAGCTAGCTAGCAAGCAGAGGGATCTCAGGTGCCTTGAGTCTTGTTGACCTGCCCCAGCTCGGTGCTGGGGAAGTCAGCCTCAGTGTGTGGCTTGTCCCCTCCCACGTACACCCAGGCCCAGCAGAGGGGGTCACAAACTGGATTGATTTGTAGGTGCAAACAGGTAGCCCAGGGCTGGTCACAGTCAGCCTCTAACACCCACAAGCACTGCAATCCCGTCCAAGAGGGCCCAGAACCAACATACCCAGTGGCAGGATTCAGATCCCTCCGGAGAAGGAACCACTGCTCCACAAGCAGCATGCCCAAAGGGAGGTCCCGGTAAACGGTGACCTGCAGGGTGAGAACTGCTGGGGCAGTCAGTCCTCACACAGCAGCTCCTCCACTGCGGAGGAAGCCACCCTCACAGCCAGCCTGAGGTACCCAACATGGCTGGGCTAACAGCAATCAAGACTCAACTCTAACAGGAGGGAACACATAACCCATAAAAAGGACATTCCTGGAGCACCTAGCTCAGGTGACCAAGGAGACTGCACGTCTGGACCCCCACAGGACACCTACTACCTAAGACTGCCATGCCAATGGCAAGGCCCAGCAAGTGGGCCGGATACACAGAGACAAAAACATGTAAGCAGCCAATAGGGGACAGATAACCTGCCCCAGTAGAGTAATGTGAAATGGAGATAAGCAATCTACCAGATAAAGAGTTCAAAACAATTGGTTATATTTTGCTCAAAGAATTTAGGGGCAAAATTGATGAACTAAGTGATAACTTAAAGAGATAATAAACATAAGAAAGGATAAAGAAACCATAAAAATAAACCAGGCAGAAATGAAGAATACACCAGGAGGCAGCAACAGCAAGTTAAATAAAGCAGAGGATCGAATCAGTGATTTGGGAGACAAGGTAGCAGAGAATATTCAATCAGATTGCAAAAAATTTCAAAAGAGGATAGTTTAAGGGACCCCTGGGACAACATCAAGCATAACATCATCAGCATCACAGGGGAATCAAAAGAAGAGAGTAAAAAATTAAGAACCTATGTGAAGAAATAATGACTGAGAACTTTCTACTGGTGGAGAAAAAGACACACAAGTCCGGGAAGCACAGGAAGTCCCACACAAGATGAACCAAAAAAACCCACACCAAGACACATCAAAATTAAAATGTAAAAGGTTAAAGACAAAGAGAGAATCTTGAGAGGAATAGATAGGGACAGACAGACAGGAACGGAGAGAGGTGAGAAGCATCAATTATTAGTTTTTCGTTGCCCTTGCGACACCATAGTTGTTCATTGATTGCTTTCTCACATGTGCCTTGACCGTGGGCCTTCAGCAGACTAAGCCACCTCTTGCTGGAGCCAGCGACCTTGGGTCCAAGCTGGCGAGCTTTTACTCAAGCCAGATGGGCCCGCGCTCAAGATGGCAAGCTCGGGGACTCGAACCTGGGTCCTCTGCATCCCAGTCTGACACTCTATCCACTGCGCCACCGCCTGGTCAGGCCAAAGAGAATCTTAAAAGCAGTAAAAGAAAGAGTTACCTACAAGGAAGCTCCCATAAGACTGTCATTTGACTTCTCATCAGAAACTTTATAGGCCAGAACAGACTGGCATGAAATTACTCAAAGTGATGGAAAACAAGGACCTACAATCAAGACTACCCACCAAAGTTAACATTTAGAATTAAAGGACATAGATAAAGCGCTTCCCAAAAAGGAAAAAGGTAAAGGTGTTCATCACTGCCAAACTAGCATGACAAGAAATGTTAAAGGGCTTTCTTCAAGAAGAAGAAAATATGAACACTAAAATGGCAATAAATACCTATCTATTAATAATTACTTCAAGCCTGACCGGGCAGTGGCACTGTGGACAGAGCACTGACCTGGTCCCAGGTTCAAGAACCCCCAAGTCACAGCTTGAGTGCAGGGCTACAGGCTTGAGCACCAGATCATCAACATGACCCCATGGTCACTGGACTGGCTGAAGGCCCCTGGTCAAGGCACGTATTAGAAGCAATCAGTGGACAATTAAAGTTAGGCAACTACAAGTTGATGTTTCTCATCTCCCCTCCGCCCACACACACAAAGAACTATGATGGTTAATAAAACTTGCCTCTGAAAAAAAATTACTTCAAATGCTCCACTCAAGAGATATACGGTGGCTGAATGGATAACAAAACAAGACCCTTACAAATGTTGTCTACAACAGACCCACTTCAGATCAAAAGACACAAACAGACTGATAGAAAAGATATTTCTTGAAAAGAAAAACAAACAAACAAAAAACTGTAGTAGCAATATTTATACCAGACAAAATAGATTTTAAAACAAAGGCTATACAAGAGACAAAGAAGGACCCAGCAATTCCACTTCTGGGTATTTATGCAAAGAAACACAAAACCCTAAATTGGCCTGACCAGGCGGTGGCACAGTAGATAGAGAGTCAGACTGGGATGCAGAGGACCCAGGTTCGAGACCCCAAGCTCGCCAGCTTGAACGTGGGCTCATCTGGCTTGAGCAAAAGCTCACCAGCTTGGACTCAAGGCCACTGGCTCCAGGAAGGGGTTGCTCGGTCTGCTGAAGGCCCGCGGTCAAGGCACATGTGAGAAAGCGGTCGAAGAACAACTAAAGTGTCACAACGAAAAACTGATGATTGATGCTTCTCACCTCTCTCCATTCCTGTCTGTCTGTCCCTATCTGTCCTTCTCTCTGACTCTGAAAAAAAAAACACCCTAAATTGAAAGACATATGTGTCCACACGCTCACTTCAGCATTATTTACAACAGCCAAGATATGAAAGGAACCTAAGTGTCCATCAAAAGATGAATGGGTAGAGAAAGTGGTACAACAGACAATGAAATATGACTCAACCATAAAGAAAGAATAAAGTCTTACCACCTGCAGCAACACGGATGGACCTAGAGAGTATTATGCTGAATGAAATAAGACAGAGAAAGACAAATGCCATATTATTTCACTTATGTGGAATCTAAAATCCAAAATAAATGAACAAACAGAACAGAAACAGACTCGCAGACACAGAGAGCACTTGACAATTGTCCGAATGGAGAGACGGGGGGATGGGTGAAGGAGGGGAAGGGACCGAGAAGTACAGATTGGTAGTCACAGAACAGTCAGGGAATGTCAAGTGCAGCACAGGGAATAGAGTCAATAATACTGTAATAAATACATATGGTGTTAGATGAGTACTATATTTACTGGGGTGATTTCTTCCTAAGTTATATAAATGTGTAATCACTGGGTTGTACGCCTGAAACTAATATAATATTGCATGCCAACTATAACTTACAAGTTAAAAAAAATTTTAAAGACAACCTATTGAATGAAGATATTCACCAATGATTCATACAATAAGGGATTAATATCCCAAATTTATAAATTTTGTAAAATCTTGGGCTGTAAAATCTCAGACATTTCTCTTAACAATATTTTTTTTCTATCTCCTCAGACAAGAAAAACAAACAAACAAAAACCAAATGGAACTAATCAAACCAAAGTTTTAGCATAGCAAACAAAGGTAACCATCAACAAAATAAGACAGCCTGATGAATGGAAGAAAGTATTCGCCAAAGATACATCATACAATGGGTTGGTATCCAAAATACTGTACATAAAGAACTCAGCCTGACCAGGTGGTGGCGCAGTGGGTAGAGCGTCGGACTGGGATGCCGAAGACTCAGGTTCGAGACCCCGAGCTCGCCAGCTTGAGCGCGGGCCCATCTGGTTTGAGCAAAAGCTCACCAGCTTGGACCCAAGGTCGCTGGCTCCAGCAAGGGGTTGCTCGGTCTGCTGAAGGCCCGCGGTCAAGGCACATGTGAGAAAGCAATCAATGAACAACTATGGTGTCACAACGAAAAACTGATGATTGATGCTTCTCATCTCTCTCCGTTCCTGTCTGTTCCTATCTAGCCCTCTCTCTGACTCTCTCTGTCCCTATAAAGAAAAAAAGAAATATAGCCAATATTGTAATAAGTATGTTTGGTGCCAGGTGGGCACTGGAAATATTGGTGGAACACTCTGGAAAGTATATGACTGTCTAACCAGTTTGCTATACACCTGAAACTAATATAAACTAATACCGAATGTCAACTATAATTGAGAATTAAAATAAAAAAAGATGATTTTCTTGGATAATGAAGCTTACTTAACCAAAAGACAGCACAAAGACCATCCTTACTCTGAGCTGTGTACTCAGCTCGGGAACTAAGTCTCCACCTGTCCCGCCCTTTGGGTTAAAACTGCCCCTCCCCCAGCTCCCACCTGAGATGGTGGCCGCAGTCTCCTCAGCCAGGAGGCGGTCTTTCTCTTCCCGCAGTTTCTCCAGTTCCCGCTGGTGCTGCCTCTGGAGGTCTTCAATCTTCTTCTGGTGCGTCTCTTCCATTGCTGCAAACCCCCGTTCGCATGTGGCCTGCAAGATATGAGGGGGCCTCATCAGTGTGTGCACCTCTCGGTGGGTGTCCTGGTTAGCGGGTCTGTGGCCCGACCTGCTCCAGGCTCCCAGGTTTAGACAGTGTGCTCTCTGAAGGTGAGCACTGAGCCAGCAAGGTCACCTGACTGTTGCCTGCCGACTCTCACTGACACTAACGGGCACTTCATGGTATCAGAGCAGCTATCAAGAAATCAAACCAACATGCTTAGAAAAAGGTGTTTACATCTGTAAGTTTTCTTATTTCTGTGACTGTTCTGAATCCTGTGGGAAGAGTGGTATTGTGGGTGGGAACAGTTTGCTGTGGAATCTGAGATAGCCAACCCTGGATCCTGACAGAATCACTGCCAGATAGGGCTGAAAAGAGGGAGGGAGAAGAGTCACTGTGCAGAGGTGGCCGTGTGTGGTTTGTCTGCACAGCAAGTAGCTCTCTGTGCCAGTCACAAACCAGGCATTTCACAAATGAGTCATAGTCATGACTCTTTGTGAGCTGGAGGGCCTGGCTCACTACTGACTAGCTAGCCCCCTCTTTTGGTCATTTAACACCTCTGGTGTCCAGGAGGGAGTCATGTGTCTCTTCCCCTCCAGCTTGTCTTCCTTGTCCTTTCCTTTTGAAGGGGTATGAAGAAGAGGTGCTATTTAGTGACTCCAGTAACTATACTGGGACACGTAACAGAACTGCTCTCTAAACTTGTCTATGCTTGTTTCCATCTGGTGTATCACCTGGATATGAGTGCAGGGGAAGGACACAGGTATGCCTAAGAAGCCACACCCTCCCACACAGCTACACTGGGAAGCCCAGACCTGGCTCACCTGGCTCATCAGAGCTGGTCTTACCAACAGTGCCGGTGAGTGTGCCCCACAGATGCAGGGAGGGGTGTGTGCAGCTGTTTCGAGCACAGTCACACTGTCTAAATCCCTTGCAAGATCTGTTTCTGAATAGGGATCAGGACTTTCAGTGATTTTTTAAAAACTGGAACAATGCGGCTGTTACATTACGAATGCCAAGTACAGTGGGAGCGCCCCCCAACCCTGTACTCTTTGGTTGATTTGCTTGCACATGGATTCAAGAAGAAAAATACCAAGGAATCAAATCAACATGCTTAGGTGCCTCTGAGCCTTTCTGAGGTCCTCAACTCGTGTTTTCAAACTCATGGTCACAGTCTGGACTTCACTGCAACAGACTTGCCGCAGTGGGCATGCGGTCTTAACTGTAGTTCACCCTTAAGTGGACATTACTTCTCCCAGAGGCTCCACCTGGAAGCTGGTTGCCTCCTCTCACCACCCTCACACCACAGGACAGCTGTGGCTCTGGTCCCTCACACCACAGGACAGCGTCCCTCCTGTGTGCTTTGCTTCACATATGGCTTCTTGGTTAACACACGGTTAGTAGGCGCTGTAAGTATTCGTTTGAGTGCTTTAGAATATTTAAGTAAGGGTCAAAATTCTTCCCACAGAAGCCCTGAGGTATCTTTTAAGACCAGCTGCTTCCTCAGAGAGCCTATGTGTTAAAACATAACCTGTAAACACATTTAATTTTTAAGCCAATACCCCCTGGGACCCACAGAAGTCCCTCAATGACCACCATGCAGAATCATGAGAGAAGGTGTCAGTGGCAGAGAGGCCATCAGACCCAGAGGCAGCCTCCCTGACCTGGGAGGGAGACTGCACCATCTGTGTGTCTCAAGGTGTCAGAGAGCACACCGTGGACCTGTGTCAATGCTGGGGACACTGGGTCCCAGCCTCTGTCGCCAGCTTGTCAACATAAGGCTGTTTTTTCCTTTCTGAAGTCTAATGAAGTGGTGGTATGACATCACCACTTTGGCCAAAGCCTCACTGATGCCCAGCTGGCTGCCATGGGAGCCGACACTGGCTCCTGTGCAGGAGGCTCTGGCAGGGAGACAGTGAGCGTGGTGGGGGGAGCATGAGGGCCCGTGGACTTGAGATGTGCATGTACCAGGCACCTGCCCACGCAGACGTGCTGGGTGCTGTGAAGGTTTCAGGAAAGGCACTAGGATACCGTGTCTATGCAAATTACTGTTGAGCCCCTTGGAATGCTGTGCTCACACGCACTGAGTGTCCCAGGGGCATCATTTGAACACCATCAGAAAATAGCCCTTGAAGCCTTCTCACACTTCATAATCATTTTCAAAAGGTTCTGACTGACTCAGGATGAGAACAATGAAGACAGCCTCTTGGCCACCTGGCTGCAGGCTGGCAACCATACGTGCTTGTCTCTGGTCGGGCTGCGTCGATACCATGCTGCCAACAGAGCACACATCCCTGCTTCTCTCACAGCTGGAGGGCTGAGCTGCTAGGGAACACAGGAGGTCCTGCTCAACAGCAGCATCAGCACATCTGCAACAGCAGCAAGGCAGCTGTCCTCAGCTAGAAGCCAGCTCTGTGCTGCACAGAGTGCGGGGAGGGGAGCATCGCACCAGAGTCCTGGCTGGGGACTGAGGGCTTGCAAGCAGCCTGGGCATTTACTGAGTATAGCTCCAAGGGATGGCACCAAGAAGCTTAGGGGTCTGGGCACACAGGTGTCTCTGGTTATGAAGTGGGGGATGAGAAGCTGGACTGCTTCCCATAGCCGAAGGCCTGTGGGCTTGGAACGTGGTCACCTGTGATTGCCGGGGCCTGGGTATTCTGCCCAGTGAGGCAGAATGTAAAAAACAGGGCCGGGTGTGGGGACAGTAACAAGGAAAGGTCTTTTCTCAAAGCTCCTGAGAAGAAATGCCAGCAGCTGAGAGCTGTGCTTCTATGCCTTACAGAGCATGCCCTCTCAACGCCAGCTCCCCAGAGTTGGGAAAAAGGAGTGACTCTCGATACTGTCCTGCAAATATCCCTCTCTTTCAGGAACCCCCCACTCTGCTCTGAGGGCAGGTAAGAGACAACCCTCCAAGGGTGCCTCTGGCCCGTCTATCCTGGGCTCTCTTCCCTTAAGTGTGGGTTTGAGCCAACCTGGAGGCGGGCTGGTAGGGTGGGAAACAGGGCGAGGCTGTGAGGGGCTGTGAGGGGCAGAGCAGGGGCTTCTCCTGCTGGGGGAACACAGAGAGGCTTCCAGAAGCAAATGGAAAGGCGGCGGGGAGACCACACTCCCTCGCTCACCAGTGGCCCTGTTCTGTTAGTCCCCTTTCCCAGTGGGGGGTGTTGAACGGGACACTAGACCCTATCCTGGGCCCTGCTGAGGCGACACCATGTTGAGTGAGGAGTTGAGGAAGGAACAGAAGGTTGAACAGATTCTGCTTATCAGTAACTCGGAGCCCAGAACTGTCTCCCAGCCCCGCCCGCAACCAGCAGGAAAAGGCCTGCCTCCCCGACTGCGCTGCTGATTAAAGGATGCTTCAAAACCTTGAGGTTCTCGAAGTCCCTCTGGTACTTCTCCCGCAGGGCGGCCACGCTGCCCTCCAGGCCCTTGTGCTCCAGCTCCTCCCGCAGCAGGTCCGTCTGCGCCTCCAGCTCCTGGACGCGCTCTCTCAGCCCCGTCATGGAGTCGGCCTCCTGCAGAGCATCCCTGGGCTGCTCAGCTGGCCAGCTGGAGGACGGAGGCTGGAGGGGGCTGCTGGCCAGGAGGGCTTCTGGGGGCTGGCCCTGGTAGTGGCAGAGGGTCTCCTGCAAGCACTGCAGGTTCTGGGAGTAGTGCTCCTGCAGGGTCCTCAGCTCTTCCTCGTGGATGGTCTGCAGCTCTTTGACCTTGAGCTGGAACTTGTCCTCCAGAGTCTGCATCTGCTCCACATGCTGCCTCTCCATGTCCTGCCTGTCCCTGACCGAGGCGTCCAGCTGGCTCAGGACCCGGCTGTGCTCGGCCTGCAGCGTGTTCTCTGCTCTGTTCAGCTGCTCCACCACACACCTGATCTCTTCCTCGTACCTGCCTTGCAGGGCACACATGTTCTCACTGTGCTTGCTCTCCACCTCCTGCAGATACCTCTGCTGACGGTCCAGCTGGGCGACCTGGGCCTTCAGCTCGGCGTTTTCCCTCTGAATGATGGCAATCACTTCCAGGTACTCGCTCTTCTGCTTCCGGAGGAGCTCCTCGTACTCCGCCCGCAGGGCTCCCACCGCGTGCTGGTGCTCCTGGCAGGAGGCCCCCCGGCTCTGCCAGGAGCCCCGGTAGTGCTGGAGCTCCTTCTCATACTCCAGCCGGATTCTGCAGGCTGCATAGCACACCTGGGCCTGAACGATTGCATCTTTAACTAGTAATGAAGAATACTGACCGAGGCCTCCCAAGGAAGTGTTGTACGAGAGATTCCAGGATGCCTGAAGAAGCGTCTGACAATCCCTCACTGACTCCACAGGGGGAAGAGAAGCTAGAGAGGCAGATATCTCTCCTAAGAGGCTGGCCTTATCTTTAAGCTGCTGGGCGAGTTCTTCCTGAATAGCGACGAGGGCCCCAGAGCTCCGGTCCAACAACTGAGCGGGTTCCTGGAGGCCGGCTGTATCCTGACGACTGGGTTCTTCTCCTAAGGGGCTCCCGTCCCAGGAAGCCTGTGCACTGCCTGCAATGCCGGCTGGAAGCTTGAGGGCTTCCGAGACCTGCTGCATCACTCTCTCAAAGTCAGGGGTTCGATAGGCTCCCAGGATCTCCGCCAGCAGGAGCCTGTGCTGCTGCAGGGCCATCTGGGTCCTCCGGAGCGTCTCCTGGATGCTCTGCAGCCGACGGTGGAACGATTCCCTCACTGACTGCACAGCGAAGCTGAGCTCCGCCCTGACCCATGTCGCGTCCGCCAGGGCGGGGACCAGGGCCTGCGGGGGGTTCTGCTGCCCATCTCCTGACGTGCCAGCTGCCTCGCCTCCCAGTGTCCCCAGGTGCTGACTTAGCGACTCGACCTGACTCCAGAATTCACCATCCACCAGCACTTTCTTAGCCCAGGTGTCTGCCGGGGTACCAAGACAAACGGCAGCACTTCCGGGCTCCAGAGGCAACTCTCCTGACTGAGAAATCTCGTGGAGAAGGTGCGAGATACCCGACGTCGTGTTTTTTAAAGAGTCTGCTATCTGGTTTATCAGGGAGGCTTCCAGAGCTACCTGATCAGAAAGGAGCTTCAGCTGCTCTTGCTCAGTCAGTTCGGGCTGATGAGGCGGCTGCTGCAAAGTCTCCTTCGCTTTCTCCAATAAACTCCCTTCCTCGAGCTGAGAGTGGGCCCCACAGTCAGTGGGAGCTGGCCAGTGCTGCAGGGCCTTGATAGCACTGACCAGCACGCTCTCCACGCTGGCCAGGGGGCTCGCTCCTGACTGCTGGGCTTCCTCCTGACCAAGCCCTTGCAGAGACCGTAGCTGCTCACGGCAATTTTCTAAGCAAGCCAGGGCCTGTGTGTTTTTGACCTGGAAGCTGCCCAGCTCCCCGATGTGATTCTCGACTATCTTCACCCTGGCCTGCTTTTCCTGCTCCAGCTGGGAGGCCAGCACGCCGACCCGGAGCAGGCTGGCGTGGAGCTGCTCGCGAAGCCGTGCCTCGGTGCCAGCCCACTGGTGGTGCAGCGTGAGCAGGGCCTCCTGGCTCTGACCCTGCTGGCTCTCCAGCTTCACGGTCACATCTTTGAGCTTCTCTTCCGTGACATAGAGCTTGGTTTCCAGGGAGTGTATGATGGAGAGGTAGGTGTCAGAGTCGCTGTTTGCAGGGAGCGAGCTGAGTGTGGCCTCAGACGACATGCTTTCCTCAGAGGGTGACCGGTCCTGACTGGTGTCAGAAGATGTGCTACTTGTCCAGGTCTTCTCGGACCCCTCGGGGTGGGTGTACTTCTGGCACTGGATCGTGGAGAACCTGATTCTTTGCCTTTTAACATTTGGTGCCCCCTGCTCAAACTTCCCTGTGTTCTTCAGAGGCCCCTCCTTGTCAGGCACTCCCGACAAGGGGGACATCACACCCGCTTCTCTCTGAGGGCTGCTGTGCTCGTGTTTCTCCCTCAGGGGGGCCCCTGGGTCCTCACCCTCGAGCCTCCGGGGTGGGCAGCCCAGAGATGTGCCTGAGGCGTGGGGCTGCGGGCCCGAGGGGGCAGTGCCGTCCTCTGCTGCTTCCGGGGAGCTCTGTGGCTCCTCCGCTTCCTCAAAAGAGGCCTTTGAGAATTTTCTCAAAATCTCTTCCTTCGTCTGGAGCTTCATTTCTGTTTCCTCTAAGCTGCTCCCCAAGGCAACCATTTTAACCAAAGCCTCATTGAGGTCCTGATCTTTCTTTTCCAGAACTTTCTCATGCACTTCCTTGATGTGCCTCAGCTCCTGCTCCTTGTCCCTCAGCAGCGTGTGCAAGCCCTGGAGCTGGCTGGCTGCCTTGCGGTAGGAGTGCTCCAGGCTCTGATAGTCAGCCTCCTTCCCCCTCAGCTTCTCCCGGAGCTCAGCCACGTCCCCGTCGGACAGGGCGGTGCGCTCCACCAGCTCCTGGAACCGCTGCCTGAGCAGGTCCCGCTCGCCCCGGAGGCTCTGCACGTGCGCGGCCAGCTTCTGGATGCTGGCCTCCTTCCTCTCCAGCTGCTCCTCCAGCTGGCGCAGCACCTTGCTGCCCTCAGACTTGGCGCTCAGCTTCTCCTTCTGGAGGGCCTCCATCTGCTGCGCGTGGCCCTGCAGCTGGTCCTCGTAGGCACTGGCTCTGTCCTCCACCTCCTTCAGGCTCTGCAGCAGCACCTGCTTCTCCCGCTCACAGCTGCCCAGCAGCAGCTCGTAGTTCCGCTGCAGCCTCTCCTCCATCAACCTCTGGGCCTGCTCGCTGGCGCCCAGCTGCTGGCTGAGGTCCGCCACGCGCTCCTGCAGCCTCTGCTCCTCCTCCTGCCGGTCCCTCTGCAGCGCCTGCTGCGTCTCCAGCTCCCGCAGCTCCCGAGTCTTCTCCAGCAGCAGGGTCTCCACGCTTACGAGCTTCTGCTCGCTGGCCTGGAGCTGACGGCTCAGCGTGGCCTTGCTGTGCTGCCAGTCCTCCAGGTGCTCGCGGACCCTCTCCTTCTCCAGCTTCAGGTCGTCCTGCAGCTTGGCCAGCGCCTGCTCCTTGAGGGTGAGCTCAGCGGCCGCACTGCTGAGCCTCGCCTGGAGGCTGTGGATCTCAGCCTCGTGGTGCCGGACTGTATCCGTGGCCTCCCCGTAGCTGCGCTTCAGGGCCTGGGTGTGCTGTGTGGTCAGCCCCTGGCGCCGGCACTGGACCTCCAGCTCCCCTTGCAGGTCTTGGTTGACTCTGTGGAGCCTCTGCCAGGCACCAGATGGGGAGGTGGCCACTTCAGTCTTAAAAAAACCGATTAAACACTGGTTAGTAACACTCGGGCTTCCCAGTTCTGAGTGTCACACCTCTGGCCAGGGTCAACCACAGAAAAGCTCCTTGGTGGGTTTGCCTTTTATCCTTTGCACAATTTTTTTTCATTAAAGAAAATATCCAACAAATCATCTTAATTATTTTGGTAAGTGCTGCTTCCAGGTAAACAGAAAACATGGAAAATAACATCAAAACAACTCTAATCAAATAGCTTCTAGGAGAAGTGAACCAAACAAACTGAATAATGAGCACACGGGTAAGCAAAACAAAGGCTGAAAGACAGGAGCCGGGCAGGAAGAGGGAGTAGAGCATGGGCATGTTTGTTTGGTTTGCAAAACAAGAGGCACACAGCTCTAGACAATAAGCCTAGAAAAGCACAGGATGCAGGGTGCGGTGGTGATGTCACTTCCTTCTGGGACAGGGAGAGAAGGAAGGGAGGCCACTGCTCAGGAATGTCAGCGAGGTGACATCCGAACATTTTCCTTTTGGAAGTGGAGCTCGTCCTCTACAGTAACAGGAAGAACTAATCTCTACCTGTAAGAAGACAAAACGAGGGGGAAACAAAAACCATGGAGTGAAATACGATCATCAACAGAACAAACCTTCGAGGAATTCAAAATAAGAGAGTGAAGCATGCAAAAAACAAAACAAAACAAAACTCCCCAAACGAAAGGCATGCGGACCAGACAAACTAACAATGTAGAAATAAACAAGAACATGTATAGAAGTGAGAACAGCCCAGCCTAAGAATTTGGTCTGCTTGTGGCCCCTCAGTCTGCTGGGGATCCACAGATGTGACACTCAGTTGCATTATTAAGTTACACTACAAACCATGCAGGCTCCTCCTCCCCGCTGTGAGTGCGGTGCCTGTCCCCCGGCCAACTCCTGACCCGTAAGCCCAAAGGCCCTGTTCATTCAGAATTCGGATGACAAGTATTCCCCAAGTGCAGGGGAGTTAAAGGCAACCTGCTATTGGACCTAACAGGAAGGTGTTTAGAAGCCAGCTCTGCCGAGTGCCGACTCACGGGGACTTGGGTGCAGGCTCCTGCAACCATTCAAGTTAAACACATAAGTTCTTGGTTAGCAATGCGCAAAACCTGCTGCTAGTATCTTTCACCACCTGATGTGGAGCGAGTCTGTGTAGTATGGGAGCATGCCTAGGGGTTAAAAAGACGCTCCTCAGTTTGCAGGCCCTGCATGAATGACCCAGAGAGTCCAGAGTGAGCTGTGCAGGAAAGAGAAGTGCCCACCACCACCAGCTCTGGTGCCCAAGAGTCTGAACTGGGCACGGCAATAACTACAGCCAGAAGAGCGAGAGAGGAGGGTGGGGGCGCACGGGGCGCCCAGGGCCCTAGTCAAAGCTGGGGAGAAGAGAAATGGAAGAGGGAATGTGCAACAGAAGAGGCCTGGACAGAGGGTTCACGTGCTGCCTGGATGACTCAGACTGAGGCAATCTGGAGATGGGGATACAGCAACTATGCATAGAGATTCAGGGTCACTGAGAGCTGGAAGGTCTACGTCTACCCCAGCAAGGAAAGGCTAATGCTGTGGGGGAGGGGACACCAGTTCCTGTTGGTCAGTGGCAGGGCCTGCACTTGACCCAAGGACCTTGACTTGAAAAGCCAGGTCCTCAGCCCTGGTGGAGAACCCTGTTCCATCACCCCACTTTGCTTTTCCCCAGTAATGCTTCCCTGGTGTGTCCCCACCAGCATGTCACTCCATGGAGCAGGAGTGTGCTGCTTTAACCCGGAACTAGAACAGGGCCTAGAAGGCTGCAGGGTAGTCAACCCACACTGCTCTACCCCGTCCAGCTGACCTACTATCTGGCGAGACACCCTAGGCAGTGCCCACTGCTCTCTGAATCTGCCTGCTGACCAGGACTGTGGCACAGAGATCTCTGGGGATGGACGCTGCTTTTGGACCCAGGCTGTGGCCCTCCTCATCTCCCCTGCTAGGCTGCCTGGGTGGGTGGGCTGGCCTAGGGCTGGGTGGCCACATTCTCCCCCTGAAACTTCAGTCTAGGTAGGAGTGGGGCCACCAGGTCTGCTGGTAGGTATGACCCTCAGACAGGGACAGGGATCCAGCACTAGGTCTATAGCTAACTTGGAGGTAAGGAGGCACTTGGCTATGTCAAGTCAGTTTCTTCTATCTGTAAAACAGGCCTAAAATGGCTCTTGTAAAAACTGTAAAAAATAACATGCAGATATATGGTATTTATAATAAACACGTATCGGGTTACTTATGAGAGCCAAAAGAAAAACCACCAAAATTATTTTATTAAAAAACAAATAACCCTTAGGCATACAAGTTTCAGGCAAGCTCCCCACAATGTGGCACCAGGAGGAAAAGCACGCAGACCTGTGGCACTGAGCCACGGGCTCGCGGACGAGGGCCCAGTGGCTGCCCCTCAGCCCTACCTGCAGCACATAGCCCTCCCGGGCACTCTGCTCCCGGCCCAGGGCCACCCTCAGCTGGTCCTGCAGGAGCCGGTTCTGCTCCAAAAGCTCGGAGGCCTCCTTCTGGCTCTCTTCCAACTGTTGGCAAAAAGACACGTTTTTTAGGCAAAATGATGGTAACAAACAAGTCGCCGCACAGCAGTCGCCCGCGGAAGCCCTCTGGCACTAGTGAGGCCGGGTACTCGGCCTCCTTCCTGGCTCCCACTCAGCACAGGTCAGGGAGAGGCTGACCTGCCCGCACTGCAGCACCTGGAGCGGAAGGCTGCAGCTCCGGCCGCAGACACACACACGCACACGGCAGACCTGCTACCCAAGTGCTCACGCAGCTTCCACGCCTGCCCAAGATTCTGACTCGCAGACCCCGCCAGGAAATGAGGCCCTGTGCCCGGATCCGAAGGAAGATCATCCCACTGGATCCTTTCGGCTTCCTGAGCATGGTCAGACAGCCCACTGCTGCCCTGGGTAAGCCTCACCCCAGGTCCTGCCTTGGCTTGTACTGCAACAATTCCACTTTTATGCAATGGATTCCACATAGAATTCTGTTTGCAAAGAGGGTTCCTGAAGGTTTCCACGAGATGTGGAAAGCAAGCAAGCTACTTCTCACTCTTCTTGCTTTCGGTGGCTTTGAATCCTGTCACTCATCGACTCGCTTCTTCCCTGAATAGTTCCTAGGTGTCTACTGGGTGCTGGGCCACGTGGGCCCCGCCTGCCTTACCCTGAGGGTGTGGTCAGCAGGGAGATGCAGGGTGGGCGGGCAGGTGCTGCCAGAATGGGCTGTGAGAGGCATGGGGACCCGACTTTCAGACACAGCTGTTTAAACAAATGCACGGTTCAGTGCATGGGCCGCTGGCCAGCAGGCCCATTTTGGCAACTTACAGCAACGTGAGTTTAAACTGTTATTTATTGCATCTTGCCTTTGTTATCTTATTAACAGGCATAGGAAATAGAAATAAATTAAACTTTTTCTTTTTTTTTTTACAAGGACAGAGAGAGAGTCAGAGAGAAGGAGAGATAGGGACAGACAGACAGGAACGGAGAGAGGTGAGAAGCATCAGTCATTAGTTTTTCGATGCTGTCGCAACACCTTAGTTGTTCATTGATTGCTTTCTCACATGTGCCTTGACCGTGGGCCTTCAGCAGACCCAGCCACCCCTTGCTGGAGCCAGCGACCTTGGGTCCAAGCTGGCGAGCTTTTGGTCAAGCCAGATGGGCCCGCGCTCAAGCTGGCAAGCTCGGGGTCTCAACCCTGGGTCCTCCGCTCTATCCACTGCGCCACCGCCTGGTCAGGCGGAAATAGAAATAAATGTGTTCGTGCTAGTAATAAATTTCAGCCTCATGAATTTAATGAACTAGGAAAGAGAAGAGCAGTAAAGGCAGGGTAAAGTGACAAATCTTTAATGTGAATTAGCTACTTATGAAAAGAACACATCTGAAATATAAAACTGTAATGTTGTACCCCCTTGGCCCGAAACTCCCTGTTCAGACTTACAAGTCCACTGGTGAAGTCCCCAGATTTGACTTCTGGGTACACTTTCATGAAGGAACCTATTGTGTTACAAATATGAGCAGGGCTGGCTTACCCGTCTCTGCAGAGAGGGCTGCTCTACAAAAAGCCTCGGCAGCACACCCCATGCCGAATGAGATGAGTGACTGGGTGTACTTCACCTGGTTTATATCTCAAATATTCAGAACCCACCTGCCCACCCTGCCCCCACCCCAGGTCACACTGACGGTCACCAGGCTGCTGGGAAAGCACCCCGCTCTTCTCCGCTCCCAGCTTTCGCCCGCTCAGCCCAGAGCTGCCTAGTACAGCTCAAAACCCAAGTCTGCTCAGTCTTCTCCCACCTAAACTCTAGTTCCTGCCGGAAACAGAACGGGCCCCACCTGTGTCCTGCAGCCCTGCTAACCTCTTCTCTGGCCACCCGACTCCAGTGGCAGTGCCTCCCCGATGTGGCACCCCTCCCTGCGACTACACCGTACTCTAAAAACTTGTCCATCCGTGTGTCTATCTTCCTGACTGGTCTGCAAGCCCTTCAGGGAGGGACCACGTCTCTGTTATGCAGCTGACCCAGTCAAGCCACTGCCAGCCACAGTGCGTGCTCAGGAAGGCTGCTGCAGGGAACCCACCCATCTGTCCACCTGTGGCCACCTTGGTCGTTACCTCCTTCTCCAGCAGAGAGGTCAGCTCATGAGTGGAGAGCCGGTCATTTCTGTCCTCAGAGGAGGACAGGTGCAGAGGGGCAATGGGCACCTGCTTTTCTTCTCGGAGAGGGGTGGTCTCCACCTGATGCCACCGCTGCTCGATCTCCACGTGGACGTTCTGGGTCTTGAGGTCAGGGGTCGCGGGTGGGCCCGGGCTCCGATCGACCTCCATGCGCGAGGCCGGGTCGTCAGCAGCTGGCCCGTCCGCAGCGTCGAGCACCCCGAAGCGCTTGCGGCGCTCCTCCCGCCTGCGTGCGCGCTCCCGCTCCAGCTCGCCCGGCTCTGCCTCGGGGAGCGTGGGGGCCCCCGGGGCCCCGGCCCTCTCCTGCGCCAGGGCCTGCTGCAGGGGGCGGAACTCGGCCCAGTCGAAGGTCTTGGAGCGCCCTTCCCGTCTGCGCTCCCGGGCCCGGCTCCTCTTCTGCTCGGGGTCCGGCTCCCGGGGCTCTGCCTCTGGCTTCGCGCTCAGCCGCGGGCAGGTCTCGAAGGAGCTGTTCCGCGGTCTCTCCTCGGGCAAGGAGCTGGGAGCGGGGCAAACAGCCGTCGGTGTGGCGCCCGGCCCTCCCCCCAGCCCAGGGCCCACTCCACTGCTTTCCCACATTCTTTCTGTCTCCGGTGCAGCTCCCTCAGGGCAGGGGAAGGAAGGACACTGTCCTCGTTTCCTTGGAGGGACAAACTGAACTGAGTGGGAACGGGACAGCAACAGCCACTGAGAGGTGCCCAGTGGGAAGATACTGTGAGGGCCCTGAACTGAGGAGATGCCGTAGGGAAGCATCACGATGGCCCTGTCACTGGGATGGAGCACAGAGCACCCCTGCTCCATGTAGAACCAAGGTCAAGAGGCCTGTCCGCTGCTCCAGGGACAGGTACTGCCCAAACCCTTCACGAGGCAGACCCACCTGTGGCATGCATGTACTGGGAAACTGTGACAGAATGAATGAGACCAGCCATGTTAATAAGCAGGGAATTAACATGGTCAGATCTGTGTTTTAGAAAAACAACCCTGGAGTCCGGTGTGATAGATGAATTAGAGTGACAGGCCCAAGTTGACCTGTGGACCAATCAGAGGGCCCAGGTGGCACAACAAACCCATCCCCTGCAGTAGTCCATTTGACAGGGGAGAGCTGGACCCTCAAGGGCACTCTGCCCAACAACGAGTCCACGCCTTTCTCAGTTTGCCCCAAAGCAGACTGCTGAAGAGGAACGGGCAGAGTGAGGCCAGAGGCATTAGTCACGTTGCTTTGAGGCAGGGAGCTCCAGGCTCTCTGGATAAGCCCCTAAGACCCATTACGTGAAGGGGGGGGGGGGGGAGACAAGCGGATGAGGAAGCCACCTGGGGTTGCTGGGGCTGGAGGGGCTGCAGGGAGCACTGTTTCAATGGGGACAGCGAGGGAAAGGAGCCAGTGACAGAGGCACCCAAGAGTAAGAGACCGGCGTTGCCATCACCTGCTGAGCCCCCGTCCCAGCAGCTAACTAGTTAGACACAAAATGCTTCCGAGTCCTAGGGCCTATAAGCTTCCAAGTTAAGACCACAGAAGCATCAGGATAAAAACTCTCCAGGATGGACCTTCTGATGCCCCTTAACTGAGAGCTGGGCAGGCTGACAGTACAGGACATTGGGATGGCATTGCAAACTGGACACAGCAGCCAGGTCAGAACCTGTCAGTCTCTCAACAGAGGAAGCCCCACCGGGCCACTTGAGCCCCAGGCAGGAAGCCCCTAAAACTCCCACCAGACACAGCGGGCTATGGCACCTGGCTTCATCAGACGCCTCTGACATTCATGTTTCTAGTATGTTTTTGGGACTTAGCCTTGCACACTAAAAAAATCCTATTTTCCTCAAACTATAAAAGCCCAAAATAAGCAAAAAGGCTGAAAACAAATTGGGGAAACAAATTACTACCCTAATTCTGAAGTAAATCCTAGTCAGAAAGACAACTGTCACGTAAACCTTCTTACAGAAACAAATGACTGGTCCCTGTGTACTCACAGTCCCCTCATGGTACCAATGCCCAAGTATGGAAGGGGGACGCACCAGCCTGGAAGATGCCATTCTAAGCTATGTGAGCACACAGAAGTGTGCTTAAGTGTGTCCTTCATGCCTATTCTGAGGACAAAGCCACATGCCCCAGCCAGCTCCTGAGGCCCCAGCTGAGCAGCCAAGACTGGCCTGGACAGGGTGAGCAGGTGAGTGCTCGCAGCTAGGACAGGTCCTGACCTGAGCCCAGCCTGCCTCCTGGCGGCCACACAGGAGCCTCGGCGGATAGGTCCGAGCCGCCATTCCTGCGCTGCTGTGGGGTATCCTCACATGCTCAGAAAGAGCACTGGGCTTACAGGGCTTTGGCCCCTGCTCCTGAATGCGGGAGCTGAGGACTGCCGTGGAGGCTGCCATGGGACACAGCCCCACAGGGTGGGAGTGCTTCTTGCATCTTTGCACACGGGTGTGCTCCACTAACAAGACACTGAGAGCGTGTCTCAGTCACCACCATCTGGTCTCACCAGCTCAGGAGCAGTCAACCGTGCTGTTCGTCTAATAGATAATGCTAATAAACACAGGAAAGAACTAAAGAGAAAGTTTTCCTGGGTTCTTTTCCTTTCTTATTAAAAGAGGTGCAGTGTCACTGGGAAGCAAGGACAGAAGACAGCTCTGGCATGGTCAGAGCTGCACAGGCCAGCAGGGGTACCTGGCAGGCCCCAGGGTCACCTCCAATGCAAGAAGTACACTTAAATAGTCACTTAAACAACACGCCTGCGAAGTATCAATGAGCGGCTCCCAGGACAGGTGACGGCTCTGAAGCCTTGAGACTCTGGGCGTCACAGAACCAGCTCCACATGCTGGAGCCAGGTCCTCTTTCTTTTAAAGTGAAGCCCACAGGTTTCTAACTTTCAGGGCCAGCAGAGGAAGGCACACAGTGAATCGCGAGCATAGAAACCGAAGAGTACTGGAGGAAAACAGTTTTCCAACTTTGGCTTCAGCACGGAGAGATTCAGAGTTTTCCAGGCTGCACAGAAACCCAACAGATGCAGGAGTGAGGGACAAAACACAGGAAAAATGCCGTGGTGGCCTGTCAGTGCAGCCTCAGTGCAGCCTCAGTGCAGCCTGTCAGTGCAGCCTCAGGGCTGACCTCACCCAAGTGGGGCACAGCCGCCAGGGAAGCCCAGTGCCCACACCCACACCAGTTCTGACAGTGGCACAGATGCTACTTGTGTGGCGAAACCAACCAGGCTTCAAGGAGGAGAAGGTGACCTGACGCAGAAGAACCAGGAAGCCAAGAAGAGCAGGGGCCAGTCAGTGGTGGGACCAGGAGAGGGGAAGAAGGCTGTGCTGGCCCGGTGGAGAGCTCGGGTCGCAGAAGAACCAACCCAGAAGCGACTGAGGCTGTGGTGGGCGAGGTGCTTCCCTTGCACTTTACCTGGTCACATCCGGGGCAGAGGTCGGATGGACGTGCTTCATGATGGTCTGGATCCAATTCCGCCGGATTCCGGACGTCATGGCAGAGAGGGTGAACTCTCCCTCCTTCGTCTGCACAGAAGGCAAGGCACTGTCAGTGGCCCCCCATCCACCGGCCCGCCCCCAAAGGAAGTCCTGCAGGGAGGACGGCGGCCAGGTGGCTGTCTCAGGAGCAGCCCAGTTGGGATAAACAAGAGCTGAAGAGCACAGGACACAGCAAAGCTGTGGACGGGAACCTGCTTTCCTGGTGACGGCTAACTCAGGAACCTCCCTCTCGCCTGGATGCAGCCGGTACTTACTGAGCATCTGTAAGGTCTGGGCACTGAGGTAACTCACAGACTGGAGAGGAGTGAGCAGGTGGGGGAGCAGTGGGAGAGCGAGGCCCGCACACAGTGGGACCGAGCCGGGCCCTGTGGGTGCCGAGGGGTGGCAGGAGGATGGGGGAGAGGCGCGTGTGCCAGGCAGGGGAAACCATAAGAACCCAGACCCAGCGCCACACAGCCATGCTCACAGGCACACAGGGTAACCAGGGAGAGGGCGGGAGGGCTGGGCAGAGGGGGGCCGTGTCTTGGGCTGAGGAGAGGCAGGGAGGCCTGCTGGATGGTTAGTTAGGGCAGTCGTCCAGGAAGCTAGAAAGCAGGCGGTGGCAGTGGTGACAGAGAAGGAGGGGAGCAATCCCTCCATCTCCTGACTTGGACGAGCTGGTGGGACATCCGTCAAGACAGAGGCACGGGCTTGCAGGGGAGGCCTCGCATAGACAGGAGGGTGGAAGCAGATGGAGGGCAGAGAGGAGGCAGCCCGCCAGCGAGGGAGGGGATGAAGACGGCTCCGGGGCGCGGTCCCTCCATCCCCACGGGGCCCTGTCCATCACAGCCTGAGGGGTGGGAAACACGGCTCGGTCTCTATGGAATCCATTTTCCTGCTTCTGCACCTAGAGGCCCCCGTCCCCGTCTCACAGAAGTGGAGTGTCAGTTCTGCTCCTTAAGCTGCTCAGGCTACTCAGAAACAAAGCCATGAGACAGGTTAGAAAATCAGCTGAGGGGAAGATGAAATGGCTGAGACAGTTCTGGTTGGGTGCTGACGTGGCCACGGACCAAACAGGAGACCACGTGGGGTCTGGAGCGCTGCAAGGCACAGCCTGCAGCCCGGGCCCCCAGCACAACCCAGGCAGAGGCAGAGGCAGCGACAGCCCACGACTCCTCTCTCCTTGGGTTTCCTTGCTGCACTCCGAGGGGGAGGGCATGGCCTCTGAGTTCTCTGAAGCGCTGGCCTTCCCTGTGCCCGAGACCCACTCACACTCATCCTAAAGTCCTCCGCCTCCTCCCCCGCCCACGGGTGGGTATCTCAGCAACCTCCACGCTCTCTCCCATGACCTCATCTCCCACCTCCGCAGGCTCGTTCCCAGCTGCAGGCCCACACTTGTGCTGCCTGTCTACTGTTCTTAGAGACCCCATCATGGCCAGAACTCTGGGGCTCCACTCCTTTTGTGTAGTTACCTCTGCTGCCCGATTTCTGCCCAGAGCTGGCCATGCTCGGGGCACAAGACCCCCCCTGCCTCTTCCATCACTCCACAGTGCCTCACAGCCAGCCTCTCCCTTCTGCCCTCCACCACCCCGCCTCCACCTTCGCCTTGTTCAACCCCCTGCATGTCCTTCGTGCTGGGTGCGCTCACTGACACACAGCCACCCCGAGTCTTCCACCACGTCCCAGTGCGCTCAGTGCGTTCCACAGCCTCAGGACGAGGCTGGCTTCTGACCTGGCACTCAGCTCCCTCGCAGGTGCCGCGAGGTCTGGTGGCCAGGCTACGGACACTACACACTTATCCCTCCATCCTTGTCTCTCAAGACCCTAAAGCTCCCTGGTGACCCAGGCTGAGGCCCCTCCAATCCCCCCTCCCCCCGCCAAGAGCAACCTCTCCTGAACTAGACTCCTGTGTCCATGGGGCACAAGGAAAAGCATCAAACTTGGGATAAGCTCCTGCCTCAATGTAAAGTGAAGAGAGACTGTCGGGTGAGAGCAAACCACATGGTTCTGACCCCGGAATAACTAAGTTGTAACTTGCTCCGTGTAACTGCTGACTTAAGTGACAAGCCAATCCTCACCACAGAATGCCCTGCACAGAGAAACCTGCTCTTCAAGATGGGGGGGGGGGGTAAGGCTGAGGGAGGGGACTCCGAGCGGGGCTGAGAGCCATACTTGCCACTGTCTCCAGTGCTGCTGAGGAGGCTGAGACCTAGCTCACTGAGCACGTTTATCCCCTGCAAGGACCAGGGCAGACGAGCATTACAGCAGGGCGGCCAAGGCCCTAAGATCTGCCCTGGCCCTCATGCCAGGCCATCTGTGCAACCCCCAACTATGACTTGTCACCCCAAAGGGAGAGAATGCCATGGCTAGTGGTCCAGTGGGCTGGCAGCAGGATTTCTCCTTATAATGGGCATCCTGGCCTTCAGTTCTGACCCTCAGTCCCTTTGAGTCTGGTTAATATGAGTCAGGCTCAGTGGGTCTGATCTACTCTGAGTCCAGTGATAAAACTGAGTTTTTGCGTCCGAAGATCCGAAGGCAAGACCCTAGCAGACACGGCCCGCTGGCGTTTCAGCCTCCGGTGAAAAACGGCTCCGGGCGGGCGGCCCCGTGGTGGCAGCTCTGCCTGCCAGCCTGCTCTTTGCCGATCACGGACTCATAGGCTCTCGAGAGGAAAGAATGAGCTCTGCACAGAGAGAGGTCTGGTCTTTGTCCCGGCTCCTCACAAGGAGCCTCTGCATCCTTGTTATTCAGGGTGGGGGCTGGTTACGCAATCCAGACCAGCCGAGCCACGAGCGGGCTGGGGCTTCGGGCCCTGTGAAATCAGCTGACCTCTGAGAGCTGTGTGGGAGCCTGCACTCCACCACACAGACATGACCAAGTCAGTCATGACAATGATGAAACCTCAGTAAGAACTCAGGACACCAGGCCTGGGGAGCTCCCTGGGTCCGAAGCTCTGTGTATCGCCACACAGCAACGCCAGAGGGTAACACGTGCCCCGAGGACACAAAACTTCCTATTTAGGACCCTCCCACCTGGTCGTCCAGCTGTCTCGTCCTTGGGCAGGTTCTGATTTGTACCTTCTGCTGAAATAAAGCCACAGCTATAAGTGTAGTGCACTCTGAGCACTTCTGGCTAAGCCTTGAACTTGAGGAAGTTTCGGGCATCCCCCCAAACTTGCAGCTGGCATTAGAGTGAGAGCAGATGTGGCCATCAGGGGACTGATGGTGCCCTAACCTTGAGCCTGGCTAACTCTGGGTAGCCCTTGAACCACCAACTTTAATAAAACAGCCAGTGAGAACTGTCCTAGGTATCTAACCACATTATTTTCCCAAGGGCAAGGGCAATGATTTGCTCATCTGAGTCCCTAACACGGTTGTGGGGAAAAAAAGACTCCATAAATTTTCAAGTTCATGAAGAACAAACTAAAGAAGAGTGAATAAAAACCTTGTACTCTGAGATTTAAATAAGTAGCCCTTTCCTTCTTATTCCCCACTTCCCACACATCCTTCCAACTGTCCCAAACTCCAGGATTAAAAACAAAACAAAATTAACCTTCAGTAACAAAAAGCTTCTAGAGTCCTGACAGATATTACTGTCTAAGTTTTGCTCAGATCACAAGTTGGGGGTGGGGGTCAGGAGCTACAGGACTGAGGCAGAGACAGGACAAGGCGCCTGATGACCACGCACGTGCCGTCAGGCCTGCTCACAAGTGCCCCGGAACTAGGACATCAGGGTCTCGAGAAAACATCCCGGCCAGTCAAGCCTGTGTCCCCAACCTCCACCCTATACTCACATGTATCTGAAAGCCGTAATTTCTCTGGACAGGATACTCCGTGACATCGTAGCATGAAGACAAGTCAATTTCCCCATCTAAGTCAGCCGCCTGCAGAGAGAAATGAGAAGGCCGTAAGAGATCAGAAATAAAAGACAATATTAGAAAAATAGATGTTCACGAATGACTTTGTGTCTGGCCCTTTCCTTAGCCGGCATGTACCCTCACAGGCGAGGGCCTTCCCTGTCCCACGCTTCCTGGGAGCATCAGCGCCGTCACTCCCCATGTGTCCCCTGCCAAGGACACCCTGATGTTCTCAAATGTGCTGACATCACAACTTCTTTATGCTCCTAAATACTCAGGACCTCAAAGAGTTACGTGAATTTGACCTACTGATATCTACTATATTAGAAATTAAACTGCAAGACATGTAAACATATCTATTCATTTAAGCATACAAATAAGCCCATTTCATTTTAAAATAAAAATAGTATTTAAAAAATCAGTGGTAATGCCCTGGCCAGATAGCTTGGTTGGTTAGAGCGCTGGCTGGGAGCACAGAGGAGGTTGCCAGTTTGATCCCCAGTCAGGGCACACACAGGAACTAATCAATGTTCCTATCTATCTCCCTTCCTCTTGCACTAAAATCAATAAATAAAAACTCAAAAGAGAAATCAGTGATAAAAACGGTATTGTTTCAAATTTTTACAAATCTCTTTGGCTTCTCATCTGCTTCTACATTCAGTCTGACATACCTATTGTTTTGGCTGAGGTATATGAAAATGGTCCAGCCTTGAAAAGGGGAGATGTATTTTAATAGTCTTCAGACAATGGTGGTTACTTTTTGGTAAGTGGTAGTTTCTTAAAGGTTAACTACAAAGTGGAATCTGAAATTATATCATGGGACTTTCTGTTCTAGGTTACATTAAAACCCACACTTCTACCTCGGCCTGTGCTGGCTCTCCGACCCGCGCACGGCCGTGTTACGTTATGTGTTGGTCCTTGGGAAGACAGTGAGCTACACGCTCCCCACTGCATGCACCTGGCTTTGTAACTGCGTTTGTCAGGCCCCCACCCATCTGGTCAGGAGAGTCCGTCTGTCAGTAAAGAAAAGCTGACAAGTTCATGACGGTGAATACGAGTTTCCCAAAGTTCCTATTTCTGCATGAAAGCTCATCTTAGAGCACCGGTAACCAATCCTGTCAGTTGTTTTCCTAAAAAAAATAGGCTCGCTTGATTCCTTTTCAAGAAAATATCTGCTGAACACCACAGTGACCAAGCAGTTTGTCTCAGGGCAGAGGGGGCCGCCCAGGAGCAGCTGCTGGTCAGCGGCAGTGCCCACCAGGTGGCCACCTTCTTTGGTGTGAAACAAACACGACTTATGCTTACTTCCCATTTCGAAGCAGAATATTAAAAATATGGGTCTTCAAGGACTGAGACTCAATGAAATGAGTCACTTTCTTGGACACCGTGAGTGCGGCAGTGGGGACACACGGCGTCCTCGGTGCTGCAGCCTGCGGCCAGGGGGCTTCGGCAGTTGTGCCCCCCTGCTTTTGTCATTAGTGCAAATGTGGCAGATGGCATCTTGCTTTTATAAACAACAGTTCCAAATTCCCAACCCCTTAAAGTGTCTCCAGGGGCCATTAGCCCCCACACCAAGAAGCGCCGGTTTATGTGCGTGGCGGACACACTTGGTGTTTGGCCGTGCACTTACACGTGCTTCCGTACTCCGACGCTGGTGCACCAGAGGCCTGCCACCCACACTAGTCTGCACCTGCCTTGCACCACCAATATCTGCCCACAGGACTCCATGAGAAACTTGGTATTTTTAGATTCAGGGCATGTAAATACATACAGCCAGCCCACTACTGAGACAGATTTAGGCTCTCTCCAATTGTCTGCAATTACAAAAGTACAGAATGACAAATCTTGGACACAGACCTTTTCTTACATGTGGGAATATATCTGAAGGTTTCCTGGAGTGGAACTACAAGGGAGAGGCTAGAAACATACTTGCTAAGTTGCTAAAATATACATATACGTGTATAATATATACATATATATATGCAAATTTTGTAGGTGAAGAAAAAGAATTCCTTCCGGTTGGTCCTTTGTGAAATCAAGACTATCAACTGGGCCAACACCACGTTCATCTGCCACATTCTACCCTTGTTGAAAAGACAAGGGACAAGATTTTAGTTCAGTTCTTCAAAAGACTCAATTCACCAAAAAATTTCTCTGTGGAAAAAAATAAAACTGCTCAGTCTGAGTTTTGAAATAGGACATCTTTCAGTATTTTTCAAAGAACAGAGAAGAGTTGCTCAACTGCACTATACTCCAGTCCCTAAAGCAGGGCCTCAAAAGACCCCAACGTTCCAGGCAGGAGCTGACCGTGAGGTCTGAAGCAGGGGCACTGCATCCAGACCTGCCACCAGACCTGGACCAGGAGACCCGGACGGCAGTGCAGACACTCAGCAGCAGACAGGGCTCTAGCCAAAGAGAAGCAGTGGTGCTAGAAAGCTCCAAGCTCCCGGTGCTGTGTGAACCCCTTCAGCTGTCTCCTCAAGGGAAGAAAGCCTGATACTCACCTCCTCGGCCACAGAGTCCCTGTAGTACCTCAGGCTTTGATCAGCGAGGACAAACCAGTGTTTCTTCCACTAAAACAGAAGGGAAAAGACAGGCTCAGCTATTACACAGCACGTTGACTGCCCCACAGTGCTCCGTGCCAGAGGCCTGGGGAGCCCCTCCGGGCACTTGTAAAGCAGAGGGCAGGCGGCCCTCCTGCCAGTGGCAGACACACACAGAGGACGGCTCAGGTCGCAGGCTGCCACGCACACGTGATCGCAGGGCCCTTGCTCAGCCATGGCTCCCCAGTTACAGGGCAGGAGGGAAAGCTGGGATACGGCTCCCCGTGACCACAGTGGTGTGGCTGGCGAGCAGTGCTCCTGAGGCTGCGGACAGGAGCAGGGCCCTCAGAGCTGAAAGGTGGCGGTGGCAACAGCATCTTCATCTAAGGAGCCACATGTGAGTCACAGCCAAGGCTGGTGACTCAGAGGTGTGACCTGCTCAACCATCCAGATTGCCGTCTTCACTGTGAGGAGCAAGGAGGGAGACTTGAGTCTTCAGGTGAAACCAAAAGGGTTAATTTAATACAGAGGAGAGAGCAGAAGAGGATGCTCTGGCACAGCCGCTCAGAAAGCAGGTGTGGACAGGGCTGAGGCCTCTCAGTATGACCTAGCAGGCTTCTCTTCATGCCTCCTTGGAGGTCTGGCCTTCTAGCCCCACACAGGGTCAAGGTGGGGCAGGCAGGTCCAGATCCAAACGGCTCTTCCTGCTTGAGTCTGAGGGCAAGAATGTGACCCAGCAGCTCTCCTAGGGCCGGCTTGGCTGGTATCTGACGGAGTCTGGCCACATTCAGCTGCTGTCTACTTGGCTGCTTTATATGCAAACACAAGCCAACAACCAGAGAGGCCTTCCCTGTCCCTGGGAAGCCTGGTCTCTTGGGGGAACTTTTAGGAAATATCAGCAGGTGGGGAGCTGGTGTTGGAGGAGGTCCCCACAGCCTGGAGCCAAGAGCACTGCTGGGTACCGGAGAGCAATCCATCACACGGGCAGCAGGCAGGCCTGGCTAGCTGCTCTCCAGAAGCCCCACCCCCACTGCAGAAGTGCGGCTGTGAACTCCCACTCTTCTGAGCAGATGGGGGTCTCGGACACAACCCTTGTCCATGAGACAAGGGGCTACGCCAGAGGTGGCAGATGAAGCTATGCTCACTGACCAGCCGGGAACAAGGCCAGGTGAGCCTCGCAACTGCTCCAGCCCCCAAGAAACCACAAAGCTCTGCACACTAACCTGGCCATCCTCATACTGCTTGGTCAGCCAGCCTTTCTTGAAATTCAGCAGGTCGGGCTGAGAAAAGAAAAAAGAACAGTTCAGAAGAAAATGCTGTGGTATCCGTCATGGGCAGAGGGTGACTGACAGAGCAGGCATTCTGTCCAGATGAGGTGGGCACCAGGAAAAGCAGTTTCACCACCTACCAGACAAACCTGCATGGCCCCCTTGCCCTAGTGGGCGCTGCCTACTTCCCTTCCACAGGCACGTGCCTCTTTGAGGAAGGAGAGGCCAGGACGGGCAGACCAGTGTGAAGGAGGGAGCGCAGCCTCACTGCCCCGTGAGCAGCTGGGCTGCGGTGCTCTGAGACAACCCCCGCTCCCTCTGGGAGGCAGGGAAGAGTGGCCCAGACGGAGGGCTGCTGAGCGTGCTGCGTGAAGGGGAAGGTCTGCAGTGGTAGTCAAAAGGCGAATTCAGAAGTTCTTGCAAAAGCCACAGAAGACTGAGAGAGAAAGACAAAGAGCCGAAGACCAAGGAGCCAGAGACCATGTCTGGTCTTCAGCAAGAGACAGCAGCAAGCCTGGCCAAGTCCCTTAGGCCACCTATGCGCAACAGGATGAATTTCAGTGTCCATTTCCCTACAAGGAGCAAAACCAGGACAGCAGACAAGAAAGCAAGGCCTGAACGAGGCGCTGTCCCTGCTGGTCCCTCCTGCACCTATGCTGGTCACACACGTCAGGGTCACCTGTGGCCCACCTGGGCCCTGCTGTGTTCTGCGTCTGGGGCTCATAAGGCCGGTGACTCTGAGAGACATAGATCCCCTCCCCTTCACCCCACAAGCTCGCAGCCTTCCTACAGCCATCTTGACCAGAAAGAAGTGTGACTTTCTGTGTCCCCAGGACTGGGAAGGATTAGGGAGAACAGCCGTGTTGTTGCAAACAATGACAGCAACACCCATTCTGGGAGCCTCTGCACCAGGCCCTTGAGCAAAACTTAGAACTCAAGGAAAAACAAACTTCCTTCAGGTAAGAAACCTCCTGTCCTTGCTCCAGTTTCCTGTCAATCTGGCTGGTGGCTCCTCCGGAGTTAAAAAGGACAACACCAAGCGGAGCCCCAGGTCACCACACAAGCAGTTGTGTCTCGTTCTCTCTGCATGTCACTGCTGGTGGCAGTGCTGGTGTTACCTGGATGCCCTCTCACCACCCGTGCTTGTGCCCCACGCTGAGCGCAAACAACTTGGGACAAGAGCCTGATTCCCTCTACGGTGAAACCCTGCGAACAGGACAAGTACTTCTAGCCACAGGGGGCTCCTGCCTCCAAAATGTCACAGAAACAAACACCCCAAATAGGAACAGGAGTTTTCTGCTTTGGCCCTGACCCCCTGGAGTCAGAGTTCTGCTGCCTCAGTCAGGTGGCCTCCACGGAGCCTGAGCTCAGGGGACCCACACAGCAGAGTAAGGGAAAGAAATGGAGCCGCTGGTTCCCACAGACACGAGGGCCCGTGCACAGAGGGACGGCCAGACAGATGCACGGACAGAAGCAGACAGCGACCTCAAGTGACAGAAGCAGCAGGAGCAGCGCCTCCAGGCCTTGGTGCTTGGGCGCCTGGGCTCACCGTCAGGGAGGACTCCATGGACCTCCTGTCCAGTGACTTGGCTCTTCGGTGTGGAGACAGGGGGGAGGCTGAGGCGTCCGGGAGAGGAGCTGTGGGGGCGTCAGTGGGGAGGTCCTGTGGCAGAGAGTAGCCGCCAGTCAGTATTAAGCATCAACTCGGGCAGGGAGTCCGGCAGCCAGAGCGGTGGGAGGCAGGGTTGTAGGGACCTTGTTCCCCAGTGAGAGCTGTTTCTGTTGAGGCGGAGGACAGCCCACCCATCGCCGTCCACGCTGTCCCAGGTAGGGCTTGTGGGGACCCTGGAGGCTGCAGGAGCGGCCTCTCACCAGTCACACCACTCCCCGGCCCCGCCCGGCCCGGGCGCCTGCTTCTTGGGGTCGCAGAAGGAAGAGCCTGAGCTCTGTGGCTGCAAGCAGAGCAGCAGGCCACCTCAGAGTCCAGAGAGATCGGGGAGGATGGTGGCATCAGATACAAGGCCACAAGAGGCGGGCAGGCTGCTCAGGGGTAGGACTGGAAGCAAGTCTAACCCAGTAGGGCAGAAAAGTGAGGGCCATGGCTGGCACAGGAAAGAGAGAGGAAGAGAGGTGTCAGCCTGTGACCGGGCGCCTCAGAGAGAAAGAGAGGTTCTAATACCACCAGGATCTAAAGATCGCTAGAACAGCCTTTAGCAAAGACGGACCAAGTTCTGACAGGAAGACACAGAAGACAGGCTTTTAAAGTAATGCCTTTTTTTTTTTTAAGATTTTCTTTTCCTTTTATTCATTATAAAGAGGAGACACAGAGTGAGAGAGAGAGACAGAGAGAGAGAGAGAAAGGGGGGAGGAGCTGGAAGCATCAACTCCCATTTGTGCCTTGACCAGACCAGTGCAGGGTGTTGAACTGGCGACCTCAGTGTTCCCAGGTCGACACTTTATCCACTGCACCACCACAGATCAGGCAAGACAGGCTTTTAAGAAACTCTCTGGCAGGAGAAGATGAGACCAAGCGAACGGCTGTGAAAGGAGAGCGGAAGCCCAGCAGCAGTGTGTCCGGTGCGTGCTGGGCCTTGGAGGGTGGGGCCTGTGTGCCAGCGTACCCCACCCAGCCCCACAAAGCCCTGCTCGGACTGCAGAGCTCACCCGTTTCCTGGGGAACGCCCTCTTCTCACTGCGGCCCTGGCGAGAGTCACTGGAGGATGGGGGCCCCGCTGACAAGTTGGTCTCCATGTGCTCTGCCTTCTCAATGTCCAAGGCCTCAAATTTCTCAATTACCTGGGACCTCCTGCAAAAGAGGACAGGTGGCTGCTGGGGGAAGACAGGGTGACCCACAGACCAAGGTGGGCCTGGTCAAATCGCAGAGGGGCTCTTCCAGTCAGCACCCCACAGCTGGCCATCCCAGTCCCCCCCTCCCGCCCCCGTGCAGAGTGTGTAGGCTGTGCACACTTGGCCAGTTCAACACCGAAAGCCCTCCCTGAGCCGCCGCCCCCCAACCCCCACTGCACAGGCTGCCCCCTGCCTGGCCCACGCTGGAGGCCCTGAGGGTCTGTTGTGCAGGGTCACTCAGCAACCACACAGCTCAGCAGCAGCACCCTCTCCTAAGCCACAGACACGATCAGAAGGCAACCACCACCTTGGAGGGGACAGCCTGTCCTCATCAAATTTCTAGCAGACCAGGATGCAGCCCCCGCCCCAGGGTGTCCAAAATTCAGCAAGAAAAAGGCCCATGAATTAACATAGTTTCTGCCAACAGTAAAAAGGATCAAAAACCAAATTAAAACAAAACAAAGCAAGTTGATTTCATGTGAAAGGGCCGGCGGCATCATCAGGCCATCTATGGCTGGAGACGGAGCTGAGATGGGAGCGAAGCAGGCGGAGGAGGGGCGAGTAACGTCACAGCGACACAGCAGGAGAGTGGAGAGGGGCAAGACCTGAAAGAAAAGAAGGCTGGAAAGTAAACAAACAGAAAGGACTGCTTTGTAAAATCAAATAATGGCAAATCAAAATTATCCAAAGAATTAAGGAAACAAAACCCGAGGTGATCACCGAGGAGGAGAAGCCCCCCCTTGTCCCGAGTCACCAGAGGTCTCCCTGGTGGGTGTGGGCAGGGAGGGGACACGGGGGGGGGGGGGCTGGGTGTTGTTGTCAACAGGTCACACGACCAGAAACCTGGCCTCCCACAGTGAAGCCCAGGCAGGTGCCCCGAGGTTGCCTCTTGGGGAGGATTCTGCATTCTGGACAAGTGGCGGAGAGCGGAAGGGAAGGGCGTGAAAGGTCTCTGAACCCAGAAGACTAAACTCCACTCCATCAGGAAGAGAGGAAGCAGCCTCAAAACACCACACACCCCATCCCACCCTAGGCCAGCTTTTTCCTCAGGGAAATAAAAATGGATCACTTAGGGTTTCTTCATCAAAGAAGGCTTACTACCAAGGGGCACCTGTCCTCTGCTCCTCCCTGTGCTTCCACAAGAAAAGGGGAGCCCGAGAGCACGAAGCTTCTGCGGACTCTTCTCCAGGGACAGGACTGTCCCCAGACTGGCCTGCAGGACCAGCAGTGCAGGGAGGGGCGGAGGGAGGCAGCAGGAGAGGGCATGCCTCTGAGCACAGGAAGCTAAGCCAGGCAAAGTTCCTGGAGCCACAGGAAGGTCTTGCAAGTGCTCAGCCTGGTCAGGCGGGCGGTGCATCTCCCATGCCCACCATTCCGGGAGGTCGGATGAGATTCCAGGCCACTCCTAGGCTTTGGTGCCACCACTTGCTGTGTGAACCCCTCCAGCTGAGGCCAGGGCCTTGGGAGTCCCAGGAAAGCTGTGAGAAACGGCCTGGCCGCCCCATGCAAACTGCACGCTATGTAACTGCCCGGGCCACAAAGAAAGGAGTTAGAGGAGAAAGGACAGTGGCACTTCCTGCAGCCTCTCCACACGGACAGGGCTGTGGCGAAGTCAGCCATGTTCACTCCACCCAGCAGGAGGCTTGAGCTTGGCTCACTTTAAGTACTGCATACATGACCACACGCCGTCCCTGAGCTGGCTGACGGCAAAGAAAGGAGGTGCTGCCCCCTGCTCACCGACCTCTCCAGGTTCCCAGCCCAGGAGCTGGCCCGGGTGGCCGTCACCCGCAGCTCGACAAGGGTTGCAGCCTCCGCGTGCTCACTCAGCAACTCACCATCCAAGAACCTTTTAAGGCTCTGGAGCAAGTCTGAAGAGCAGAGCGGGTCGGCCCACACAGGGCTGCTGCAAGGGCACAGCTGTGCAGGAAGCCAACGCCTCATCCCCCAGCCTGACCCCTGGGCAAGCCTGGCTCAGCTGCCACTGTGGGCAGCTCTGGCTGACAACCTGCCGATGTGGCGTCCTGCTCTATGCTCTACTCAACCAGGGAGACGGGTCCAATCAAGCCCAGGGGCAGCTACTCGTCCAGCAAGCAGAGCTTGGGAAATGACAGTAGACAGCCAGATGTCATCAGGGTCAGTAAGAAAGTGACGTTACAGTGTTAGTATGCAAGGCAGTTGGGTCCCAAGGGTGCCAACACCAGGTGAGAACCCATGGTGGCAAAGAGCATCCGAGAAGCAAAGCCCCAGGGGTGCCGTCAACCCCAGGCTATAGACAAGAAAGAGCTCAAAGCCAAGCAGGTGTGCTGAAATGTTAATTCTCTGGCAGCACTAAATTAGGGCGTGGCTGCCAACACAGGAGGCTCCACAATATGCAGCTGCCTGCAGGCCAGTGTGAAGCATCTCCAACTCTGGTTGCTGGCCTCTAAATCTCTGGCAAGTCCCTTTACTTAGGTATGTCCTTCGTCACTTAAAGAACAGCCTTGGCCCAGTCCCCGTCATGTCACGGGAGCAGACCCTTCCCAGTTAAGGGTCCAGCCAGCTGTGTGTCCTGGGTCTGCTGCTCCGGGCTGTTCCCATGAGAACACCCCCTGCTTCTGAGCCTCCATCTCTGTCTGCTCTGTGGAGATGCTAATGCCGGCACCACGTGGGGTCACTAATGAAATGTGAAACCAGCCAGCTGCTTGGTGGGCACCTCCCAGGCAACAGGTCAGCTTCCTTCTCCCTGTCAGAATCAGGAATAGGCTGTATTTTTTTCTTTTTAAGAATAACTCTGGGTGTCTTTTCTTTATCCTGTAGGTTAACCCAGATGTCCACAGGTCCTTTCTACCTGGGACCTGTGGGAGAGTGGATAGCTGCTTAAAAAGAAGGGAGCACAAGAGAAAGGCACCCTGTCCTCAGCCGGCCCTTGAGGGCCACCCACCATTACCCTGGCCAGTCTCCACAGCATGCCTCAGCTCTGAGCTGCAGTCCAGCCTTGATGGGGCAGTGAGGACACTTGATAAACACTTCTGGAACTTAGGACTGAACCTTTTTCAAAAAGTAAACTTCTTTGGAAATCTAATAAAAACTATGCATTTTTTCTCCTAGAAAAAAAGTATATATAGACTGTCAAATGATTTAGAAGGTGCCCTGAGCCTCAGCAACCTGCGGGTTATCTGGATGAGAACCCAGAGGTCAAACAAACAGAGACAAAGCCCCTGTTTACACTCAGGGGGGAGGCTCCCAAACTGGCTGCTCTGGTCCAGGCAGGGGCTTGGAGGCCTCAGAGATGGAACCAAGCTCTTCCCCCAGTTCTCTGGAAAGTGCAGGGCCCTCCTCTCCACCGACCACAGGCAAGGTCCACACCTCTGCCCTGGCCCTTGTCCTAGGCCCATGGTCCAAACCCCATCTCTTCCAGGAAGCTGTAGCCCTGCTCAGCCTCCCATTTCAACAGAGCCTGGAAAAATGCCCCGGGGCTTCCTGTGGGTGAAGGGCTCCCAGGAAGAATTAAGCTGCCATCCCTCTGCATTTACTTCTATGTTTTGCACCTGCCCCGGAACACTCTGCTACCAGCGGCATCCCTGGGGTCTCACTGCCTCCACCCTCTCCTGAGAGAACAGAACTGGGCCAGGAGGGAAAAGACCCAGCCACCTGAGAACCCACCCGGAGGCCCTTACGCTCCCAGGGCTAAGACTCACCGGTAGGGAGCAGCTGGGCCCTGGACTAAGCCTCTGGGTACCCAGAGATCCTACACTCTGACCATGAGGAGCTGAGTTCTGAAACCAGAGTCTGGGGTCAGGAGGGAAACGTTCCCCATATGCTCCAACCAGAAAGGGAGAACACGTGTGTTCCCAACGGAAGGCTGAGGGGAAACACATATGTGTATGAGGCAGAGGAAGGGGAGAGGAGAGGAAACATGTAAGTGTGTGAGGGCATGTAGCAGCATGTATGAGTGTGAGCCTGTGTGAGTATACATGTAAGGAACACGGGAGCAAGCAGGAAAGACTGTCAGGGTAGGGCGAGTGTGAGCCTGTGTGTGCACATGTATGCACACGTGTGCACATGCATTCGGCTCTCTAATCCCTTCCTTACCTCCGCTCGTTGCCAAACAGACGGGCCACCTCTTCCCTGCCAGGGCTCCGGGCCCGGGTCCTATGCTCCAGCCGCCTTCTCTCCACCTGGAAGGCTTCTCGGTGGCTGATCCTGATGGCCTTAGGGACGTCGGCCAGGGTGGCATACTGCCTGCTGGCTTGAAAGGCAAAGGTGCGCCCCAGTCTCTCTGATCCCCGCCCCCCAGTGCTGCCGGAGTCCACGTCAGTGGGGGGCTGGCTGGCCACATCCAGAGAGCCGAGGTAGCTGTTGTAGATCATTCGACAGGGGGCTCGAGGACCTGAGGAAGGAAGGGGGTGACCAAGCTCCTGGAAGGGCGGTCCGGGGCCACTGTACCTGTTGTTTGGGGTGCTGGGGCTGGGAGGGGAGACCGGCTGGGGCAGCTGCTGTTCCTCAGCCTTCAAGTCCTGCTTGGTCTTCTCCAGGGAAAAGTAACCACTCTCCACCCGGACTTTGCGGCCACAGTCCATGCGGTCACTGCTCATGCTGCTCTCCTCTGCAAGGAAGAGGGGAAGGTTGGAGACAAACTCAGCATGTTACCCTCTTTGGTTTCTCAGGATGTTTTTTAAAGTCCACACAGATCCAAACAGGGTCCCTCTATCTACCTTCACCTCCAAAGGCCAGTGTGATTCCCTAAGGGCAGGCAGGTATGGAAATAAGTCTCCTTCCCACTGTGCCTGCTCTGCCTCCTCTCTAACCTGCTGCCTGTTCCCCAGACTGTCCGAAAGGCCCTACACTTACAGTCTGGGGGCTTCGCTGAAAGAGCAGGGTCCCTCTCCCCCCAAAAAGACGTCCCACCACCAACTACTTCTTACCAAATATCAAGGAGAACCCAACTGGCCACTCAGTCTTTTAGTCTGTATTTGTGGGGGCAAGGGGCAGAAGAGTAAAGGAATCTTAGACACAGACGGGCCTATGCCACCACACAGGGATTGGGGTAGCTTCTCCAGAGCTAGTACAGATCCGTCTTGGTCTAAATGAGCTAGGTCAGTCCCAACTGTCCACTTCTCTTTACTGATCGGGACCAAGCATAAACAGGAGAAGCCGGCAGAGACCACTGCCCTGCTTCTAGGCGGGCAGCTCTCAAGTGCTAAGTGGAGAAAGCATGGCAATGCCAGCTGCTTGCTCTCTGGCACCCTCAGCCCACTTCACCCAGGGGCCTGGCAGAACAGGACGACAAGGAGAAGACTAGCTGCTGCTGCTCTCAGGGTTCATGTGGCCACAAAGGACAGGAAACAGGCCTCCTCGCATATAGGTCTCATTACAGAGCACCTGACTCACATCTGCCTGGGCTAGCCACCCTCCTTTACAGACAGGACTCAGTAACGAGAGGGGCAAAGTCAATGCTGGAGCCCGGGAATCCCAGTCCCGCACCAGGTCAGACACTGCCCAGACGGATGGACACAGGTGAGAGAGCCTGATGTAGGGGGCCCACGACTGAGCTGTCAGGCCCCGAGTGAGCCCCCAGTGCCAGCTCTGTAGGGATGGAGACCTGTCCCAGTACTGCACGGAGGGGCACAGGACAGGTGGGCACTTGAGCCAACCTAGCCAGCGCTTACCATCTTTGCCCTCCAGCCCAGGTTCCCGCAGGGTGCTGGCAGCTGGAGGCTGGCTCTGGCTGGGACTCTGAGCTGGACTCAGGCTGCTCCCATCTGTCTGGTCCTTGGCCCTCATTTCTTCCTGCCAGAGTGTAGACTTGGTGGTAGGGACTTTTTCAGCACTGGGGATGCTGCTGCTGGTGGTGGTGACAGCCACCTTGGCTGGCCCTGGCTCCTGGAAGAGAGACCGGTGTCTGTGCAGAAACAGGAGCCCACAGCCCGAGCTGGAGCACAGGTCTGAGGTGCCTGGGTGTCTGGCTAGGGGGGAACCAAGATCAACTGCACAGTGTCAGGGCCCCAGAATTCCTAGTAGGAAAGGCTCAAAAAACAGCTGTTTTGATCAGGTAGAAGCTCCTTCTGGATGCAATGTGGCCTCTCGTCTACAGCTCCAGCAAGCAGCCTCAAACTGCCTGCTCCCACAGGTGTCAGGCCCGGCTGGGCGAAGCATGAATCAAAGGCTAGGGTTCCTGCTCACAGCCTCAACACCCAACACATAAAGCTCTCCCCGCCCACAGCACCAGACAGCGCCCAGGGCAGCAGACCGGGCATCAGCGACAAGACCACAAGTGGCTGGCTCAGAGTCAGTCACCCCCAGATTTCCAGGTGCTTACGCCAACAGTGAGAGGAGCTGAGAAGGGTGAGGAAAGAACGCACCATTGAACCTGGCCCAATGGGATGAATGACAAGCACGTCTGCACAGCATCCATGCTGGGGCCTCTCCTGCCCTCTTATTTTTGGTCCTAGGATGCTAAAATAAAACACCTGGAACACTGGGCAAAGGGAAGTCATCAGATGCCAACCAATATGCCACTCAAATCTGCACTCACGCCCCCCGGCCCGGCCACCAGTAAAAGTGCCATGGGAATCTAGACCCCAGGGGGAGTCTCATCCCATCTCTTCCGGGTCAGCAGTGTCCTTGCTGGGCAGGAGGTGCATCCACGCAGGACGCACTCAGACAGGGGAGTCCAGTTCAAACACTGCAAACTAGAGACCAGACAAGAGTGGGGCTGGGACCACCAGCTCACACCCTGGCACAAGCCCCCTGCCTGGCCCAAGGTGCTGGGCGCCAGCGGCTGAGGGGGTTAGATGGTTTTGGGCCCTCCCAAAAGTGTGTTCTATTGTAACTGTCTTCCCAAAACAAAACACAGGGAATAATGTACAAATGCCCACCCTCCCACTGCCATCCAGATGGCCAAGCCTCAGTCTTTTTTTTTTTTTTCTTTTACAGGGACAGAGAGAGAGTCAGAAAAAGGATAGACAGGGACAGACAGACAGGAACGGAGAGAGATGAGAAGCATTCACCAGCTTTTCATTGCCGCTGCGACACCATAGTTGTTCATTGATTGCTTTCTCACATGTGCCCCAACCGTGGGCCTTCAGTAGACCGAGCAACCCCTTGCTGGAGCCAGCGACCTTGGGTCCAAGCTGGTGAGCTTTTTGCTCAAGCCAGATGGGCCCGTGCTCAAGCTGGCGACCTCGGGGTCTCTAACCCGGGTCCTCCGCTCCATCCACTGCGCCACCGCCTGGTCAGGCTAGCCTCATTCTTAGAAAACTACTCTACCCCATCTCTGACTTGGGACCCTTGCGAGGGTACAGATGACTGACACAGGTTGTGTGTGTGCACATGCAGACCTGGTATAACCACCGGGAGTTTATCAACAGTTGCTGGTGTCAACCGTGTGCCAGGCTGTGCTTGGGTCCTGCAACATCCATTCCACACCAACCCACTCTGCAGGGAAAGGCTTGCACAACCAATATGGGGAAAAGTGAGGCTCCAAGAATTTTCCAGCCCTAGGCGCCCACAGGGGCAGGAGGAAGGCCCAGGGCGGGGCACCTGGGATGAGCATCCTGGAGGACTCACTGAGAAACCCAGGTACGATGTGTCCCTACATGAGAAAACAAGCATTTTGCTGAGTCAAAGCTTTCCTTAGCTTTGCAAAGATTCCAGGCCTCACACAGGAAGGACAAAGCCAGGATGGCTGTTCCCATAGACCCAGAACACACATGACCTCCCATTGCCTCAAAACCATTAGCAGACCCAATTCCCCAGCTGGAGACTCCTGAGAGCTTTGACCCCTCACCCCCACCCACCAGAACTGGCCTTCTCAGAAAAAAACAGTGACAGTTTCTAAGTTTCCTGAGGGCACCTCCAACAGAACCACTAACCCAAGGAGACCCCACCCACGGGCCACCTGCTCCTCAGTCCACTGCCCTCACCATTGCCCAGTCTACGTCCCTGCCATGTGCCTACCCCCAACCCAGAACAACCCAGGGCCTTTTGCTCAAAGGCCAGAGGCTGGGCCAGCTGCACTGGGCTCAAGGTGGGGCTGACCCCTCCTGCAGAGCTGGGCCGGGGTGATGCAAAGACCATCCTTGGTGATTCAATTCCCTCTGTGGAGAGAATGCTAAACCAGGGCAGGCAGAGGTTGCCCCAAAGGGCCAAAGAATAAGAAACAGGTGGCTGTGCCCATGAGGGAAGTGGCCCTGGCTGCCAGTGCCCTCGACCCCATTCTCTAGGTCAGTGATGGGCAATCTTTTGAGCTTGGTGTGTCAAAATTAACCAAAAAATTGAGCATAACTCGGGTGGTGTATCACTTCGAGAAAAAACCCATAATTTCGCAATATTTATAGTTTAAATATCAAAAATGTTTTGACCTACAGACCTCCGGCACAGAGTGTCTACACTACAGCAAATGTTTTATCCTCGGCTACTGCACCTGGCCATGCAGGAGCCGAGGATGAAACGTCCTTCTCGGCATGCGGCCCCATACTTCTCTGGTATGCAGCTGCATGCAGCCGTGTGTCATGGAAAATGGCTACGCGTGTCAGTGCTGACACGCGTGTCATGGGTTCGCCATCACGGCTCCAGGTGAAGTGCTAATGGCACATGCATACCTCTCTTCGATGCCTAAGGTGACCCTAGCCCTGAGGAAAGGGGGGGTGTCAGGGATCCCCAAGAGACAGAAAATTCCAGGCCTCAGATCGAAGGGTCCATGACAGAGAACTTAGGAAACACATGTAATTCCCAGCACCAAGCAGCGAGACCCACCTCCCAGCCCTGGGCCTCCTAATTTGTGCAGGGCTGGTGGCAACCACAGCTCCCTGACCAGGCTCCCCACTCTGGAGGACTCTGCCACAGCACGAGGGCCCCGAGCAGCAGACAAGGTCCACAGGGAGCTCTTTCTCTCTCCGTTGGCAGCCCTGCTTGCTCCTCCCGTGCGGAGTCAGCGAGAACAGAAGAGTCTGGCAACAGGAGCAAGGCTATGCTGGCTTCTAGGAGAGAGTGGGCAATGTGGAAAAGCCTGGCTCTGGGTAAGTGACTTCTCCAGAAGATGTGTGGAGAGCAAGACTGTGCACAAGCCAGGACAGGGCTGCACGACACCAACCTTGACTCCCTACGGTCACTGCTGAGGCAAAGAGGGTAAAGGGGCTCGAGATGACCCGGACCCGGATGCCTGTACCAGAGGAAGGAGTGTGGCAGCACCAGGTTTGCTGTGTGCTCGTCCCTGTGTGGCTGGGACGGCTGCATTGCCTAGGACTATCAACACTGTGATTACCTGGCTGCTCAGGAGGCGTTTTCACAGCAGGGAGGAAAGACAGAAAAGAGTAAGCAGCACGCTGCAGGGAAGGGGTCTTCGTGTCCTCCATGAGCTAAGCACACTCCCTCTTTGGTGGGGATTTCATAGAAAGCCTTCCTTTCTACTTCCTGGGCATGGAAACCGAGCAGGGACCCCACGTGAGGAAGGGCTCTGAATGGGACTAGGGTGTGGCAGCAGGCTCCCAAGTAGAAAACGTGATGCCTCAGCACAGGTGCCAAGTCGTAACGACTCGTGGCCCGGATAGGCTGGAGAGCTGGACCAGGAAGGATGTTCCTCATGGAGGCCTGATGTTTTATGGTCTCTGAAGACAGGAGCAAGGACCAGGAGCCTGGGGGGCTGGGGAGATGGAAGCAGCCAGGCTCCCAGAGCTCGTTTATAAAGCAAGCTCTCCAACCTGAACATCTGGCTGGGGGGACCTGCATCATGTCCCCCTCCCAGCTCTGGACTGTGCAGGGAGGGCAGTAAGGTCTCCATCCTTCCTGCTGTAGTCATATCCAGAGTCGATTATCATTCCTTCTCTAGGTATCTTGCCAGCAGGAAAAGTAGGAAATGCCTTTGTTCTTGGAGTGAACAGGGCCTGAGTAAGAAGCAGTACCTGGAAGACCAGGTCTCTCAGGCCCCAGGCTTCAAAGGCTCAGGTCACAGCTAGCCTGTTGCTCCTCCTACCCTGGGCTCTGCTGAGACCCCAGGCTCTGCAGCTGATCTTCATCCTTCCCCAGGGCCTGGCTTGGGCCTCTCTCTCTCTGATGTTTTCAGCAAGCCACTTGGTGCTTGTCCTCTCCATGGCCCCAATACCAACTGCCTGAGACACTCTTCTTGAAAGGGAGCCGTGGGCTCTCCTGAGCTGCCAGAGTGCAGGTGCAGAACACTGCCTCCAGCTCCCAGCAGCTGGATCCGAAACTATCCTGGGCCATGTAGAGAGGGGCCAGGTAAGTGGTCAGGGCTCTTGTTTCTAGGGGCTTCCCCAGTGCCATATGGGACACTAGGACACCCTCACCACCAGGCTGAGAAGGGAAAATCCGCCCAAAGAGGCCCCAAATCACCCCGTGGGGCTGCTGTGTAGGCACAGGGCCCCAATGAAAGGTCAGCTTCTAGGAACCAGTGGCCTCGAACATGATGCTCTGGCAAACAAGAGTCAGAAGGAAGAAACCCACCCAGGTTGACTCCTGCCAGGGCTCAGGAGAGGCTGAGTGGAGGATGGGACCTCAGGAACCTCAAGAAAGTGGGTGACTTCCAGTCTCAGCATGTGGCTCCTGCTACCAACTGGAAAGCTGAACCGTGGCAGTGTTTACAGGGAGATGTCACAGCAGAGGGACAGCCAGTGAGCAGGGACAACCAAGTCCCCTGGGCTGGGCTCAGTGTCTTCTGTACACGTTGCTGCCTTGTTTGGGGACAGGAGCTCTGCCCAGTACTGTTTCCAAAGCATTACTTTGGAAATGCCACGCAACCCTAAACATTCCTCTGCCTGGGTTTTCTCTCTGGGGGCTTTGCGTGTGTCTTTGCTATTCCCCAGCAGAAGCTCCACTCTGTCTTCAGGAACGACTGGCTGCATCTTGCCGATTTCCTGCCAGTGACACTACCTTCCAGGGGATGCTGGCCTGGCACTCCTTGGGGAGGGCAGATAGAGGGCAAGCAGGCCCATGATGCACTCCATCAGCAGGAAGCCAAGGCATGCACGTTCAGGGGAACTGACAGGGCATGGGAGGTAAGGAAAAGAGAGGGACCTGGGTTAGCACACAACACCTGGTCCTGCCATGGGCGGGCTCTGTCGCTCGGCGAAGAAGAGCACAGCCAACGAGGACTGGGACCTCGGGTAGCCTGGTTCTGCCATGGGCGGGCTCTGGGCCAGGCTCTGGGCCGGGCTCTGGGCCTTGCAAGATGCGGACCCCAATCTCCACCCTGCCCAGCCTCAGGGTCACTGTGGGGCTCCATCAGGCAGGACCAGAGCACTTGGCACAATCAAGGTGGGGCACAGAGGAAAAGAATCCCTCACTGAGCAGCCATGATGGACCCAGCACATCCTGTCATGCTCACAGTAACCATCTGAGCAGATGTCAAAGGCCCATTCTAGAAATCATTTCACTGAGGCTCAGAAAGGTTAATCTGCTACACCAGGACCCAGGGGGGGAAGAGCGGGTCAGGGAGTCGCTGAAGCCCTGAGCCCTGTGGACGGCATGGGAGGGAGGGAGGAGGACAATGGACTCTGGGGAAGGACTAGAACTGGTGGGAGCACCCCAGCCACCTCCTACTCTAGTCACATGGAACTGGGAAGGGGCACAAAAACCAAGGCTAGTGCCTGTTTTTTCCATTTATGGTCAAAGCCCAGAGCCAGAGTAGGGTCCCCTGAGAGCCCTTCAGTTGGCTTGGACACTAGGACCTCCCTGCCCAGCCTGCTGTCATCAGGGTCATCTCTGTGTGGAAAGTGGCACTCAGATGAAGCACAAGAAAGTGTACAGCAGGCAGCCCCTCCCAGCAGCGGGCAGACCAGCCGGAAGGGACCCGTGCTGTGCTTCTGCTGCCGGCACCTGCTTTCTGGCTAGACCCCACCCGCGGGAGCCCTGAGCACACTAGCAGGCCACCAGTCTCTGTAAATGGCTCCTGCCCTGTGGCTCAGAGAGGAGCATGCAGACTGCAGCCACGAACCACTGGAAGGAAGGAGGTTGGGCTAAAGGCTGCCTCAGTCCTGACCGGGCTTCCTGCAACCCCAAATTTTTACTGGATACTGAGCCCTCTAAAACCTGCCAGAGGGTTCTCACTTTTCCTTAGCTCCACTACGGGGAAGCCACCATGTCAGCCCATCACCTACCTGGGGTGTGGGAGGCTCCACTTTCCGTTTCTTCTTCTGGTTCTGCTTGTTGGTCCTGGGATAGACCATGAGCATCTCTAGCCATCTAGGGAGAAAAGAGAGCAGGTCAGACCCCTGCTCTCAGAGATCAGGACCCTGCCATGTTGAGTGGTTCAAGTACCAGGCCTCCTGCTTCACCCAGTGACCTGGCCTCTGAGCACCCAAACAGGGCCAAGCAGCAGCCCAGATTAGAACCTGCCCCTGCCAGGGCAGGGCGTGCCAGCATCCCAGCCCAGGACAAGCACAGACTGTGCTGGGACCAGACACAGATGCTGACCCTGCAACGACCACAGTGCCAGTGGGAGCATCCTGCAGCTGGCCAAGGAATGCCATGGACTTCATTCACCCTGGTGGAGAGGCAGGCCTGACCACTGGCCTCAGAGTGCAGGGCATATTACTGTTTCCATCACGTCCCTATCTTTAGGGCCTGGACTTGGCTCTGTAACTGCCCTCTAGAGTGGATTTAGTTAGCACACAGATGGGATGAACTGGGGCCATTTAGGGCTCTCAAAGCTGGAAACAAGTTCCCACAGGTCACTTCAGGGGCTGAATAGCTGACTTCCTCCCAGACCCATCCACTCACCTCTGGGCCCCACCTAGATAGAGGATGCTAGGCCCTCCGGCTTTGGTGAAACCTGGCAGAGAAGCCCAGGGGCCCACATGCTGAGAAGTCTACTCCAGACCAGCATCATGAAGGGCAGCAGAGGAGCGTGCATAAGAACAGAAGGCTTGGATCTGGATCTGATACCCCCTAATCACAACCGGGCCTGGCTCCCAGCCCCTCTGAACTTCAGACATCATCTCTGAGACCAGGGCCTGGATTAGGCAGTGGTATGACCACGACTTGCTTTGTGACACCTGGGAGGGTCGGAGGAAGTGGGAAAGGAGGAGCGGAGGTCAGGAGGAGGCCTGCTGGGGAAAAATGGCCCCAGTGTTCTCTCCAGAAGGGATGGTACCACAGAAAACACTGGTCTGCCTCTTCCCAGAACACTTAGGGTCCATGTCAGGTGTGCTGCCAGCCTGTGGCAGGGCTGGCTGTGGTGACTGGGCTGCGGTGTGAGGCGGAGTCTGCACCAGCAGCACCCTGAGCACCTGGCTGGGGGCTGCTGTGACGACCAGCACCCCAACCCTGGGACAGGGAAAAGGGCTGTGTCTTTAGAACTTCAAAGGTACTCCTTTAATGTGGGGTGGAGGGAGGCCAGTCGTAGTCAATGGCCTTCTGGGACAGCCTGAGGAGAGAGGAGGCTGGTTATGCAGCTGACAGCTGGTGGCCACGAAAGGGACTCAGGTGTGTAGAATCAGCATGGGAGCTAAGGGGCTCTCTTCATCTCACCCGACCCAGAGCAGGTGATCCGGGTTTGCTGAAAGCAGCAACAACTGCCTGAGCCAGAGACCCGAGGCACAGGTCCTGCAGGTCTCTTCTCTGCGAACCCCAAGCAAGAAAGGAGGCCACGATGGTTATCTGGGAAGCCAGCCGACAGGCAGACTCTCAAAGGGCCTCACTCATGTAATCCGAGGAGTTCACATGCTTGTGCTCACCTGCTGTCTAGCCTGCCATAAGGGCTGAAATTTCTTTTGGGCATGGACCCATGTCAGCAGAAGGCCCCTCTTAAAGCTACACCTAAGAGAGGAAAAGAGACTGCTCAGAAAAGTCACCTAGAATTCAGGGACCACGGCAGGGAGGAACAGGCCCCCTGGGGTGTCCTGAACCCCTGCACACTGACCCAGTTGCCATCAACTGGCAAAACTACAGAGCCAGGCACACCTGCAAGTCTTGCAGGACAGGGCCTTGAGAGGAGGAGAGGCCTGCATTATGGTTATACTGCCGGCTAAACAGAGTTTCTGAAGCTCCTGCCAACCTGAACAAGGCCCAAGACTCGGGCAGAGCACGCGGTGAGGGAGGCTGGGGTCCCTGTCCCCTGGTGCTGTGACTGGAGACTGACAGATGCCTGGCCCTGAGACAAATGACGGGTCTGTCCTCTGCACGCAGCAGGGAGCGTCTAACGGTCCCCATGTTACCCAGATGTGTTACGATGCTAACATATACCCCGGGGAGAGAAGGGAGGTGAATGTGGACATGGGATTGGAGCTGGGCGTGGGCACCAGGGACGTGGTCCCCAACCTCGAAGGCAAAGCCGGGATAACTAAGTATGGGAGGAAGCCCTGAGCCAGCCCAGCTGGAAGACACAGAGGAGCGAGCACACCACCCCCCAACATTGCCAACTCCCACCTGAAGTCCACCTCTAAGAGAGACATGGGAAACTGCTTCAGACACCCTGCACATCCCCTCCTTGCAGGGAGAAACTGGAAAGAAATGGCCACCTCTCTTCAGCCCTGGCAAAGACCTGGCTGCCTCAGGCCATTCAGGGGTCTCCTTTCAGGGCAGACCCCAGAAAGAAGGCCAACAGGCTGTCATCCGGGAGAAAGTGCCTGCACCTCTTCAGGGACCCAAGCACTTACCAATCACAAGGCCCCAGAGCCCACAGATGAAGTTACCCAGCAAAGAAGCCGTAACATGTGGTAACACCCAGGAGGCCAGGGAGGTAGCCCAAGGAAGGGGACAGGGGCAGAGGAGGGAGGAAAGATGAAGGCAGAAGTAAGTTCCTCTCCAAGCACACTGCCCCACCCGCCTCTCCACAGGAAGCCTGAATGTCCCAGTGGGTGGGGAAAATGAGGAAGGTGCTGTCCAGGATCAAAAGAGGGACTGCCGGCCACCTGCTGGACAGGAAGGAGAGAGATTCAGACCCACGACCAGACGGGGGGGGGGGGGGGGGGGGGAGTCAGGTGACTTATTCGGGCCCTGGATGTACCACTGAGCCACCTCCCAAGTCTCCTGCCCTTAGGACTGACCAGTCTGCATTTGGGACCCCGAAAGCATATGCACCAGGTGTCTCATTCCCACTAGTGACCATATGCAATACTGTGATTTATAAGAAATATATATTTGGTCATTCAGATGACTAAAATAAATTTCTCATACATATTTGGTTTATGTCCCTAATTCCCAGCTCACAGCTCCTGAAACACTTGGAATTCCTAAGTGTGGAGAGCTATAAAAACGTCTCTTTAAAAAAGCTTTTTCCCATTGATTTGAGAGAGAGAAAGAGAAGCATCAACTCATTGTTCCACTTAGTTGTTCTATTCAGTTGTGTGCTCACTGGTCACTTCTTGTACGTGCCCTGATTGGGGATGGAACTCACAACCTCTGTGTGTGTGCTGTGACAATGCTTTATCCAATGAACCACCTGGCCAGGGCCTATAAAGAGTCTTTGTTATGCTAATGAGCTCGCTGTTGGAAGCACCTGAGGATGGAGCTGGTTGTCAGGAGAACCAGCAAAGTGAGCTGAGGGCTGAAACTTTCCATTTTAGCCCCTGACCTCTCGGAAGGAAGAGGGGATTAAATCAATAGCTAGCACAGGCCTATATAATAATGGTGCCTTCATAAAACTCAACAGGATGGGGTTCAGAGATCTTCTGGACCAGGGAACCAGAGTGCCTGGGCCCAGAAACATACTGGACTCCAAAAGGACAGACTTGTGTCCTTTAATATCCTTTGTAACAAATACATCAACTAGCCAGTAAATAGGTTTTCCTGAGCTCTGTGAGCATTCTAGCAACTTAACTGAACCCAAGGAGGGGCTGTGGGAACCTCCATCTATATTTAGCTAGTTGGTCAGTGTGGTGGGCGAGTGGGAGGAGCCAACTTGTGGGACTGCACCCTTCACCTGCAGGAGCCAGTGCTATCCCCTGGTAGGCTGCATCTGAACAGTCTTGAACTCTTGGGAAACCAGAATTGTTTGTACGTGTGGGAGGGACCACACTATCCCCACCCCACATGTTGGAATTGGGTTTGGGAACCCAATCTATCTCGTCTACCCAAACTGCGAGGAAATGGCAAGCCCCGTACTTGCAGACAGATGTGACCACAGGAGGGTGGCTCAGGGCACAGCCAAGGACCCGTGTCTGACAAGAGGACTTAGACCACTGCCGAAGGCAGCAACATACGCCAGACATCGACACCATGACTCCAATGCCAGGTAGCAAGGCACCCCTCACTGACCTAGTCCCACAGCCTACCCGGGAACCTCAGACAACACCTTCCTGTCCCACCTGTCACCCAGAGCTGTCTCTGGAACCCAGCTTCTGAGGGGTGGGCTTGGTCTCCAAAGGGACCAGTTGGGCAGTGAAACCGTGGCCCAGATGTGCTCACAAGGCCAAGACAGCAAGTGCAGACAGCTCCACGCTGTCCCTCTCGCCTGGAAGGTGCCCTGGGTTAGTCTCCCCATTGCAGAGTGAGGACTCTGTGAAAGCCCTTTCCACTCTTAAATTATATGGCTGCAGGATTAAGATCAGGGAGCGGCAGAATCAAAGCATCCATCCTCCTGTGTGCCCCTGGGTGTTAGACATGCAAACCTGCCTCTCTCCAGGCGAGGAGACTTTGGGGTGAGCTGGCACCCCTAGCAGAGGGTAGACCCTCTGCTCCACTCCAACCGTGGTGTAGATTTGAACTTGACAAAAACCGAGATGGGTTCTTGCTTCCGCAAGCAGCAGCCTTGGCCAGAGCTGCAGCTCAGACACTAAAGGCCAGGTGGGCCACTGCTCACAGAAGTCTTTCAGCTGTCGAAACAAATGGCTTCACAGTCCAATCCTTCTACTTCACCTAAACCCATGATTTACTCCTCCAAAACCCTTCTCAGCTTCTTCTGCCTCCTGCTCTGTCCTGCAGGATGAGTGGAGTTCTCCAGGACCCAGTACCTGAGCTGTGGCCGCACCGCTCACCGTGTGTGTACCACGTGCAGCTGGGCCGTGCAAAACTGGTAGCAGATGCCCCATGAGCAAGGGTTCCCAGAAGGCAGACACGCAAGCCCCCTGGACTGTCGGAGACCTGAAAAGCTGGGCTGGCCTTCCACTTCCTGGGTCTCCCCTAAGCTTCCGCACAGGGTGTGCTAGGGGAGTGCGATGGCCGAAAGACTGTCCACTCAGACAAGGGTGCCAGTGCACACAGCAGCACTGCAGTAACCCGTGTGTGGGCACTGGGCACTCTGACTGGCAAATGACCTCCACTGACCAGGGCCGACCCCTGGCTGAAGAGACCAGACAAGCACACAGACAACCTCCACCTTTTAAAAGATCCAGCAGATGGAGCCACCACCTCGTCGGGGAGGGCTTCATGGAAGAGGGACTGTAACGAGCTGGCAGTCAAGGGTTATTTCAGACCGAGGAAGGGGCGTGAGCGAGCGCACAGACAAGCACTTACGTCTCTGGGTGGCAGAGAGAGGCTGGAGGGCTGGGAAGCAGTCCCCAAGGTAGCCAAAATGTTTGGACTAGACGCCGGTGGTGGGGTTTTAGGTTTGGGGGGGGGGGCAAGGCTACAGTGCTTTGGAGACTGAGCCCCTTGTGGCCGAGTGACAGAGGTTAGGGTGTGGTGAGGACAGAGGAGGGAGACAATAAGAGGCTTAAGGAGGACGTGGCAGCCCCGAGCCAGGCTGTGCCAGCAGAGGGAGGCCTTGGGCATGCAGGACTTGAGGGGGCAGCCTTGGTGAGCGCGTGGACACGAGATGAAGCAGAGGCAAGGGCGCGGGAGCCAATATCTGGTGTGGGGACTGGGCACACGGTGGTGGTGTGGAGACAGGGGACTCCGAGGAGCAGACACACTTAGGGAAGAAAGTGGTGGCAATTCTGCTCAAGTGTGCCAAAGGGAAACGGTCCAGGAGCCTGCAGGTGGCAGGGAACACCACCTCCCACGACGCACGGAGCAGACTCACCCACTGATGATCTCCTTGGTCTCTGCCCGGATGAAATGTTCCTTCTCAGGGGTCAGAATGCACAAGGAGAACTTCTGGCCCGTCCGGCCCTCTCCGTCCACCACGTCTGTGCACTGGTTCATGTTGATGGTGCCCTGAGGGAGGGTCGTGGGCTGCAAGGAGATGAGGCAGGGACACTCAGGAGTCAGCCCTAAGAAGGGGCAGTAAGGGAGCATGGACTGTCTCCATACCCCAAAGCCCTTCCTGCCCCTTGTGGCTTCGTGGCAGACGTCTGAACCTCTCTCAGCTCCACGGACCCCCCACTACAACAGAGGCACAGGGTGTGTTCTGCCTCACCCGGCCCCCACCCCAGGAAGGAGGGGGACAGGCTTGCATTCCTTCCTTGCTGAGGGCGGGGGGACAGGAAGGGGCCATTCCCGGAGGACAGCTGGGATGTCGGGGCAGCAGGGCCTGGTCTCACAGAGCACTCTTCCCGGAGGGGCACTCCAGCAGGCCACCTTCCAGGACTGCCTGGCCAGTATGAGGTCAGGGGGCCAGACAGAGCCCCCGCCCCGGAAAGGAGGGCTGCAGGGCTGGGGGCCACCTTCCAGGACTGCCTGGCCAGTATGAGGTCAGGGGGCCAGACAGAGCCCCCGCCCCGGAAAGGGGGGCTGCAGGGCTGGGGGCCACCTTCCAGGACTGCCTGGCCAGTATGAGGTCAGGGGGCCAGACAGAGCCCCCGCCCCGGAAAGGGGGGCTGCAGGGCTGGGGGCCACCTTCCAGGACTGCCTGGCCAGCGCAGGAACAATAACTTTTTTCCCGTTTCTGACAGACACTAACATTAGGGACGGAAAACCAAAAACAAGAAAAGGCTTTAAGAAATTCCTACTGAGATTAAGGGTCAGCCGAGAGGACCTTCTGGCCTCTGCTTTCCCCCCACATGATGATACATTTGGAAAGGGGACAGAACACTGTTGGAGCTGGGGGGGGCAGTTACCAGCTTCTCCACTGAGCTGCCCCCAAGAGCTCAGCAGACCCTCGTGCTGCACGTGGAGAGGCAGCAGTGGGAGGAAAGGCCACGGCAGCTGTGTGGGGGCTACTTCGCTGGGAGCCTCCCTCCCGGAGCTCTGAGGGGAGGTCCTACCCCCCACCCCCAGCTGTGAGCTCCCTGTGCCAGGACAGGGGCCTCATCTGACAGTTAGGAGGCTGGGTCTGGGTGGTTGCCAAGCCCGGGCTGACTACTCCCACTCCTGGAAAACCTGTTTCGTGTCCAAAGGAAGGTAGAAGCTCTGAGACCCCCAGTGTGAGCTCATGTGATCTTCCTGGTAACTCCCCAGGCTGACCTCAGAACTCTTCTGACCCACTGCCACGTCTGTCCTCACCCGGTGACTGGGGTGGGGGGTTCCCAGAGCCCTCGCTCCCACAGGCGCCTGCTCTCTGGTCCACAGGAGGTGGGAGGAGTCAGGCTCACAGGTCCAAAGCCTTTTCCTATGGGGCTCCTGGGATCAGCCGTCAGCCTTGCCTGAGCTCAGATGGAGGTGGCAGGGCAGGGGGGCCAGGTGTGAAGAGCTGTTACCCTCAGATATGTGTTCAGAGAACATCCAGCCTCAGAAATGACCCCCAGATGGGGACAGGAGGAGGGACAAGAGTCCCTCTTCTGAGGCTAAGCCACACCCATGCAAAGCACAGTGCTCCCCGTGAGTGACACAGTCTTGCAGTATCTTTCCCAGGCAGTCCTGGGGGTTGTCTTTGAGCTGGACAAAGGAGCTTGGTGGGTTGTCCTGTCGCCAAGCATAGGGGATTCCTCAGGAGCAGAGGTGAAGGAGGTAGCCAGTGCCCCACCCACCTGCCTTCTGGCTGGGGATGCCCACATGCACCTTGGGCCTGCGCCCGGCTCCCCAGGTCAGAGCTGCTCACAGAGGCAAGCACACACCACCCAGCCCAGAGCGAGTCGGCAAGGGCCTTCCAGCCTTCCCTCTTCACAAGTTCTAAGCCCAGGCCTTCTCGGCATCATGCCCTCCTTGGGCAAACGAAGGGTGGTACCCTCTGCCCTCTGAGAGCTCAGCCTTCCCTGTGCAGAAGTGCACGCTCACTGCTGGCACTGACAAGCACACAAGTCTCTCTGAGGGGGTCCTCGTGTGTGCAAAGAGGACACTGATGCAGTGGGTCACTGTGAGGACTGAGGCCGTGAGCTGTGACGTGTGGGCACGTCCAATGGACTTGTTTCCAGAGCGAGCCAGGAGCAGGATCACAGAGCAGAGCGAGGGGGTGGCAGAGGGGCTTTACCAAGGCGACTTGTCTTTTCACTTGGCCTGGATGCCCACCCAAACCCACGGGCCTCTGGTCTGACAACAAACGGTACCAGCACACACCACCTGTGCCACCAATCTGACAAAAATAGGCATAAATTTTGATTCACTGCACAGCTGTTGTGTTGGCTGTCATTATTTGACAATCTAAGGGAAAAGAGGTTAGTGCTCCTGACTAAATAATCAGGTACTGCACGTTTTAAAAACTCATGCAGCACACTGGTGAAAATCGCTACAGTAGCTTACAAACTCTAACACATCTAACAACACGCGCACCCAGGTGAGTTCAGTGGGAATACACATCAACAGAAATTCTCGTGTTTTCTTCTCTCTGGACCACCGAGCGGCCCGAGGCACGCACAGCTCTCTAGATACCACTGCTCCGGGGCTCGGGGCCACCAGCTCCCCACTCCTTTTTGCAGGAAGTATCCTCACTGGATACACAGCCACCACCTGGACAAGATCTCCCAGCCGGCCCGAAGCGGGATACGGTCACAGGACTCTGTCATCAATGCACTGCAGGACTTCCCTGGGCCTGTTTCTTTATGTGCAAAATTAGGGCTCTACCTCCTTCCAGAAGTGTCAATAAAAGGCAAAATCAAAAGAAAACGAACATTTTATTTATTACCTATGTGTCAGAATCTCATAATGACCTCTTTCGTGCCTCCTTAGCGTTACTTACCACGACGCAGGCCTTATCTAGTCCTATTCCGTACGCAGAAAAGGGGGCAGAGAGTAAGCAGCAGTCCCCAAAGGGAAAACTGGCAGATCACGAAGAGTGTCTCCTGTACCTACCAGCAGCACCTCCGTGATGCCTTCACTGAACACCAGGACCTGGCCCCTGGCATCCTCTCACCAACTTCTGAGGTTGGCTGTCACCCCATTTGCCTTTCACTACTCCACACTCAGCTGTGTGTCTCCCCCACTCACAGAGCTGAGGCAGAGTCCACCAAGGGTCCCCAGAAAGCCCCCAGGCCTAGGTCTGGCCCTCCCTGCCTCTGTCCAGGAGAAGGCCTCTCAGCAGCAGAACTCTGAGGACAGAACTGCTCCTAACAGCCCGTTTCCCAGCTGTGCCCAGCCCTCTGCTGAGGAACAAGGGCAACTATCTAGGCTGTAGCCCAAGTCCCACAAGAAGGAACCTCACTCCCAATGCTGCCAGCAGTGAGGTCAGCTCTGTCCAGAACTCTCCCTGCCCTAGTTCTGCACCTGCAGGGGTTAGAAACCCAGCCTCCTGTGAGGCTGAGCATTACCTATTTTTGCTCGTTTCATTTTCCAAAAATGGATGGCTGTCTGCAAGCCACCCAACTCCACTTATGGGTTCAGTCCTTACCCAGCAATGTCAGCCAGCCGGAGAACTCTGGGTTCCCTCCTGGCCCCTCCATACTGTACCAGCTATGACGGCAGAGCTGCGCAAGGTCTAAGATGACCAAGCAGGAGGACACAGGACCTGACCCCACCCTGATGAGGACCCAGCCTTCCTGCTTATCATCCGCCCACTGGCCCACGGAAGCCAAGGGAACGTCTGCCCCTGGCAGCAGGGCACCTGTCAGAGGTCAGCTTAGGAAAACCTGCCACAGCAGCCTCACCACCTCGGAGCCTGCATGCTGGCCCCGGCACAAGGAGGTGTGCTTTAGGAAAACTGGCCCCCTTCAGTTCTCACTGGATCTTGGGAGTGTGGGAAGGTGCGCTTCTCAGAACCAGAGGGAAAGGAGAGAAAAGTAGGACAGAAATGCAGAGAGGGGCCACTCGGAGCTACTGAGGGTGGGGCAGCCGCGCTTCAGGAAGCTAGCTGTGCATAAGAACTACACGCGGACTGTCTGCGAGACCCAAAGGACTGGGAATCGTCCATCCTGCCCCTCGCTCTCTACCCCCCTTCAGCTAGGAAAGCATGAACCCCACAGTAACAAAGACGTCCCTCCTGGCAAAGGGTGCTCACAAAATCGCAACCAGAAAGAGCCTCTTCAAGGTGAAGCAAGCGCACCCCATCCACTGTCTGAGCTCCTCCAACAGTTCACGTTTCTCAGCTGTTCATCTCACACGGGGATTCATGGACACGTGTGTGAAATAAAAATTTAAAAAAATATCTTTACTGCGTGTATGCATACCGTATTATTTTTCCTCATACGTGCCACAACAGTCTTAAGGAGTAGGAAAAACTGGTGGTGGCAGTCGGCCAGCACGTCCCACACTGCCAGGACCAGGAGCACCACACGCTGCAGGCAGAGCAAGACCCACCTTTCAGTGAAGGGCCTGCAGCAGGAACCGGGCTGGGCAGGTAGAGGCTCTGGCTCACTCACCCTGACCAGCCTCGGGAGGGGGCACCACCACGGGCCGATTTACACCTCTCTAAGCTGGGCTCCGTGAGGAAGGGCTGCTGCCCTGCGGAGCCACCTGGAACGAGTCTGGCCTTTCTTTCCTTAGTGTCTTTCCCCTGGTCCTTGCGACCATTTTGCACAAAAGTATGTTCAAGGCTCCTGGCAGAACGAGCAGGAAGGCCAGAGGTCTGACCCAGTGAGGGCTTGCTGAGCTTGTGGTGCTCACGACGGGATCACACAGGGCACAGGCAGGACTGCAACCTCCCTGCCCCCCCAAAGGGGACAACAGCAGCACCAGTGGCGTAGCTCCTCACAGGGAGGTTTGGGGGGCAGCTGTGCTATAGGCTGGGTTAGGCCACTCAAGTCAGGTCCAAGGAGAGGTCACATCCTTTCTCTGTGAATGAGAAATGTGGAAGGAAGGTGGCCCTGAGGGAGCACGTGCTGAGTACTGTACCCCATCACAGGCACCCCTGAAATTCTACATTGTGGGAGGAACAAGCACCAGAGACTATCTCCTGGCTCTTTCTGCCACTGCCCACCTGCTCATAGGCCCTAAGTCTAACAAGTCTGTTGAGAGGCAGTACAAGTGACCATCCCACAGGACACTGAGCTAAAAAATGAGCCACCTGCCTCTCAGCCTGCCAAGGCCCGTCCTCCCCAGCAAGCAGGACTCTTTAGACAGATATCCCTAAAGCCCATATCCTCACAGGAAACTGGAAAGAGCCACGAAAAAGGAGTCTGAAGACCTCACCCATGAGGTCATACCGCACCCAGACCCAGAGTGAGCAAAGCCCTGCCAGTGCCCCGGTGCCTCGGGGCAGCAGAGATGAACCAGTGCCATCGGAGGTGATCTCCCGTTCCTCAAGTGACAATAACCATCAAAGCCCCTGTACAGTCTTATGCCAGCCTCCTGCAAAAATTCCTGATCCTTGTGCTCACGGGACAATCTCACAACCATGCCTGCACTGGCGCGCCAGCTACACAGGGCAGCCCCGAGGCTGAGAGGGGACTGTGGGTTCACAGCAAGTCCTCAGGTGCCAGGTCTGTTTCTGCAAGGGGCTGAGACCTGGTACCCCTTCTGCCCTTACAGGTCTCCAGCATGACACCTACTGCTACAAGTCAGTTGCCCCTGGGAGGCCACTGTGCCAGCCAGGCTGGAGATAAGGCTCTCACCTGGACATCCATCCTCTCAGGACAAGGGGGAGGGCTGTAGCCAAAGACAGCTAGGCTCCCATCAAAGACTGAATGCGGACTCTGGGCTTTATGTTTTCCTGATCCACTAGCCCAGATGGGGCCCGCTGTGGAGAACCCCGGCTCTCCCGCTCACCATTTCTGTAATGCTGGGCAGGTTGCAAATTGTGAGCCTGCTTCTCTACGTGTAAAATGGGGGGCGGGGGTGAAGCTAACTCTGTGTCAGATGTAAAATGGAGCACCTGCTGTGCAGGACGGTTTGGTGGCTCCTCAGAAGATTAAACACAGTTAACTACACGACCTAGCAACCCCACTCCCAGGTGTACGTACCCCAAGAACTGACAACAGGTATCGAACAACTCCTGTACAACACAGATGTGTGCAGCAGCATTTTGATAACAGCCAAAAGACAGAAATAGTGCAAATGTCCACCAACAGAATCATGGATAAACATGTGATGGCCATGCAGCAGAATACTAGTCAGCCACAGAAAGAATGAAATACTTCAATATTAATGAACCTTGAAAACACTATGATACGTGAAAGAAACCAGACACAAAACGACAAATACACATGATTTCATTCTGATGAGATATTCAGGACAGGCAAATTCATAGAGGCAGAGAACAGATTCACGGCTGCTGGGGGCTGGGGGGTGGGGTGACTGCTCAATGGGTGTGGAATTTCCGCTGCAGGTGGACAGTGGTGATGGCGGCACAGTTTACACGCTCTAGGTGTCAGTGAGTTGTACACTTGCAAGCAGCTGAGACGGTGACTGTGTGCTTTGTGCACTTTGCCACAGTTAAGAAACCCCTTGCTCCACAGAGCTGTCACGACACTAGAGACGCCACTGTAAAGCAAGGGCTCAGAGCTGCTTCCCCTCCTGGTCCTAGTGCAGACCACCCCCCACGGCGAGACAGTGGTGCTGACAACTCAGAGAAGACTTCCCTGCAGACCCGCCACAGGCACATCTCTCACCCAGGACAGAACGGAGCCTCGCAGGGAGAAGAGGACAGGGCTGGCTCGACAGGAGAGAGCTCTAGGTATCACTGACCACCTGAGAGAGGAGGGAGAGCCAGGTCCCCATGCCAACACTGGAGGGCAGCTGCTGGCTCTACAATGGCTCACATTAGGCTTTTGTAAATGACGGCCCAAACCAAGGGTTTCTCTAAGGGCAAGCAGCTCACATACATCCCTCAAGCCTCAAGGCCCCAGCTAGAAGCGCTGGAGAAGACCTGAGCCTGCGTTCCCAGCCACACTCCAGCAGATGGGGAGGGTGTGAGGGGAGTGTCTGCCCTCTGTGGGGCACCAGACACGACACCTGCAATGCCTGGACCCCTTTTCCCCACAAGCTCCTAGGCACACAAGGCCCAGATCTAAGTGCTGCCACTCCTTGTCCCCTTCCCCACTAACCCAAACAAGTCAGGGAGGAGGGGGCTTCACACCTGGGGTTTGTTCTGTGGGGAGTGCAGCACAAGCAGCTGGCACACAGCATAAGGTCTGTGGACTCCATTCTCCCAGCCACAGTGCTCGGACACTTGGACCCTGGGCATTGTTCAGACAGGGGGGCTGGGGCCAGGCCAGCCTTGGTTATGGTGACCTCCCCGCAGTCACCAGGGCTGGCCCCAGAGGACCTTTCAGAAGTACAGATCTGACTAGGCCACTCTCTATTTCAACTGCTCCCAGAGCCACAAGCCCAAACTCTCTTCCCTGGGTCTGAAGCCTCAACCACCCCCGACCTCCCCACTTGCCCCTGCTTCCAGACCTGGGTAACCCATAGATACCTGCTAAACAGGCTAGCCTCCTTCACAGCAGTCCCCTGACAGAAATGCCTGCTTCATATCCCTCACCTACTGGACGACCACCTGTCCTCTCTGAAGTAGATGACCCTACACTACATGTAGGTCTTAATCCACTGAGGAGCCTGCCCATCTCTTCTCCATGGTAGACTGTGAGGTCCTTGAGAAAACTTTCCTCCATACACCTCTCTACACACCTATGCTAGTGTGAAATTAACTTAAGTACATACTTCAGTTCACCGAATGGCATGTCGAACAAACCAACCCTCTAATATATTGCAGATTCGTTTATAATATGTAAATATTTATGCTTTATTTCTACTTTTAACTTTCTTGTTATTATTTTAGGTGAGAGGAGGGGAGACAGTAAGGCAAACTCCCACATGTGCCGTGCCTAGAATCCACCAAGCAACCGTCTGGGGCCTATGCTCAAGCACCAAACTATTTTTAGCACCTGAGGCTGATGCGCTCCAATGGAGCTATCCTCCGTGTCCGGGCCGACGCTCTATCCACTGAGCCACTGGCCAGGGCCTAGGTTTTATTTCTAAATAAACATTTTATACTATATAATATGTGATAAGTATTCTATCTATAAATGTTCTATTTGTAAGATAGGAATACCCCACCACACCAAACCCCACATTTGTTAAGCGACTAGCAGGGTGACACGTGTCCAAAGGCCTGACGGTAACCAGTCCTCCACTACTGAGGGCACGTGATGGAGGAGCTGGCCCAGAAAGGGGAGCTCATGCCCAGCAGCTCAGGGTGCTGCTCTGCAGCCATCACCTGGAGCCAGGGCTGTAGCAACCAGCAGATGAGGAAACTGAACGGCATGGAGTGGGTGTAGTGATACTGCATAATTACATTACTGTGAAATGTCCAAAACAGGTAAATCAATAGTAACAGAAAGCAGATTGATTAGTGGTTGCCAGGGGCTGAGAGAGAGTGAGGGGGTGGTACCTGAGGGGTGCAGAATTTCACTGGCAGAGAGGGAATGAAAAATGTTCTAAAATGAGACTGTGGTGATGACTTACAACCCTGTGAATACACTTAAAAACAAAACAAAACATTGCACAAGTACAGAAAATAGCCAAGGTGGGTGAGGCAGCCAGTGGGCCGGGCCCTGTGGGAAGAGAAGCCTGTGGACCCACTCGGGTTCCTGCAGGAAGAACACTCACCGCTGCTGCCTCCACCCCGAGTCTGGAAGGTGCTGGGTGCTCCTCCCTTCCCCACAATCCAGACGGGGGAGCTGAGGCCCAGAGAAGCTGAGGGCTGCAGCCCAAGTTTAGCTCCTAACCCACCCAGGCATGTCAGTGCTCCCACAGAAGGAGACCACAGCAGCTAGGGCTGACCACCCCCTGGAGCTAACTTCTCTGATCTATCAGGCTCGCATGTGTCTCCACAGAAGCCTGAGCACCGCTGGAGCTGGCCCCCGCTGGAGCTGACACTCCTGTCACCTCCCTCTTTCAAGATTCAGCTCTGGCCCCACTTAGGGGCAGAGTGGGTTTTCTGAGGCTTTCAGGGCTTCCACGGATTCAGCAGAAAGGACCCCACAATACAGGGGAGCACTTGCTAATCCCAGGCAGCAAAAGGAGCTGTGTTCAACGCAGGGCCCACACTGTGCCTGCAACCTTGGAGCTGTGGGAAGAGGGACAAGTGTGTCCAACACTGTACACGCCCCTGGGGCACGGGAGTGCAGCAGAAGTGACCCATTCAGGGCTGTGTCAACCAGCCAAGCTCCCTGTGTTTCTGGGGCATTGTGAGGGTCAGCTAAACTTATCTTTTTTAAAGGAGAAAAGAACACAACAAGGACCCTTTTCGCTGACTGCCAAGGCCAGGAAGTTCCTTCTCACACCTGCTGTGCCAGACTGACCTGTTGGCTCAGGCCACTGGCCAGGTACCAAGATGCCCAGGCTCCCACTCAGAGGCAAAGGGCCCTCTGCCGGGGAGCTTTCCTTTGGGGACCATCACCACCCAGCCAGCCCCAACTGTTCCTAAGACTGGGGCAGAGGAACACAGGGAGAACTGCCTTCCAAGTCACTGCCGCGTCACACCACCCAGCACGGCAGCAGAACTCCACAAGAACCAAGTGCCCACTACTACGTACACAACAACAAACTCAAACTTGGTCAAAGACCTACATATAAGAGCAAAAGCAGTAAAATTCTTAGGAACCAAGGGCAACAAATGCACAACACTGGATCTGACGAGGACCATGACACTGAAAGCACAAGCAACAAGAAACAAATGCATAAACTGGACGTTATAAAAATGAAAAGCTTTTGTGCATTTAAGGGCACTATCAGAGTGTAAAGGCAATACACAGAATGGGAGAAAATATTCGCAAATAAAGAATATACAGAATAGCCTGACCAGGTGGTGGCACAGTAGATAAATCAGTGACCCAAGATGCTGAGGACCCAGGTTTAGAACCCCGAGATCACTGGCTTGAGCACAGGCTCATCCGGCTTGGGTGCAGGCTCACCAGCTTGAGCAGAGGATCACTGGCTTGAGCGTGGGATCATAGACATGACCCTATGGTCACTGGCTTAAGCCCAAAGGTTGCTGGCTTGAAGCCCAACGTCACTGGCTTGAGCTAGGGGTCACTGGCTCAGCCTGAACCGCCTGGTCAAGGCATATATGAGAAAGCAATCGATGAACAACTAAGGTGCTGCAACTATGAGTTGATGCTTCTCATCTCTCTCCATTCTTGTCTGTCTGTCCCTCTTTCTTCTTCGCTAAAAAAAATAAAAAATAGAAAAAAATAATGTACAGAATATATAAAGAACAACAGAAAAAAAATAAAAGACTTGGACAGACATTTCTCCAAAGATATGTAAATGAGCCAATAAGCACATGAAAAGCTACTCAGCATCATTAGCTATTAGGGAAATGCAAATTAAAACCACAATGAGCCCTGGCCGGTGACTCAGTGGAGAGAGCATCAGCATGGCATATGGACGCCCCAGCTTCAATTCCCAGTCAGGGCACACAAGAGAAGCAACCATCTGCTTCTCTCCCCCGCCCTCTCTCTCTTCTCTCTCTTCCCTTCCTGAAGACAGTGGCTCGACTGGTTTGAGTGTCTGCCCAGGCACTGAGGATAGCTTAGTTGGTCTGAGCATCAGTTTCAGGTGCTAAAAATAGCTCAGCTGATTTGAGCATCAGCGCCAAACAGGGGTTGCCGGGTGGATCCCAATCAGGGCACATGCAGGAGTCTATCTCACTATCTAACTTCCTCTCACCTATAAAAACAAAACAAAATAAAAAACCACTTCACACCTACTAGGTTGGTAATAATAAAAATGCTGAAAATATATATTGACAAGAATATGAAAAAATTAGGACCCTTGTGAATTGCTGATGGGAAGACAAAATGGTGCAGCCACTGTGCAAAACAGTTTGGCAGTTCCTCAAAATATTAAACAGAATTACTATATCATCCAGCAATTGTACTTCTGTACATATACCCAAAGAAACTGAGATAAGGGCTCAAATAAATATTTGTGCAGCATTCCTCACAACAGCCAAAAGTGGAAGCAACCCAAGTGTCCACTGATGGGTGATGGATAAACAAAATGTGGTATATACACACAATGGAATATTATTCAGCTGTAAAAAAGAAATGAAATTCTAACACATGATACAATATGGATGAACCTTGAAAACCTTGTGTTAAGTGAAATACCCAGACACAAAAGGACAAATATTATTGTGTAGCTGGTATGAGATTTCAGTCTGAGAAGTCTGAAGATGGCTAGTGTGAGGCAGCACAACAATGTGAATGTACCAGTGCCACGAACCTGTACCCTGAAAAACGGTTAAGATGGCACAGTTTATGCTGGGTATATTTAAACACACATGCACGCGTGCGTCCAGAGCAACCTGGGATTCCAGAAAGAAAGAAGAGCCTCATTTGAGTGAACATGCTCACTGTGTGGCAGTGGTCATTCTACAGACGGAGCCTGGCCAACTCTGGCCCAACTCATATGGTCTTGTGTGAGGTCCACCCCAGTGGGCAGAGACCTCCCATCCCCCCAGCTTCCTACCTCTTCCCATTTCCCACCCTCAAATCAAAGGTAGGAACAACATCCGGCCATACACAAAAAAGCATGGTAGCCCAGAGCATGCTCCCCACCCGGAGTCCTGATGCTCTCGTCTGCTACAGGGCATCAGTGCCCCGCACCACAGATATGCCTGAACAAGAGAAGAACCAGTTTCCTGGAAGGTGTGATGATGTCGGATATATACCACATTCAAACAAACAACTGATATAAGTGTGAGCCCTCTGCTTTACACAGGGCTGGTACAGCTTAGCACACCGGCCTGCTTACCCCAGAACCAGAAAGTTTATTTCCTCAGCTCCAGCCCTTGAAGTAAATCGATCTTTCCCCCCATCAGCCAAACCACTACCCCGCCTTCATAGTTCTGCCTGTCCTGGTTTCCACCTGGCTCCTTCCTCCCTGGCTCTTCTGCCTGTACAAATGTCCCTTGTCTCTCTGCTCCTGGTGAGTTACACAGTTTGGGAGCTGACCTAGAAGACTCCTGGAGAAAGTAGGTTGTCACCTGCCCAACTCGTGTCTGGACCCACGAGCCTATCTTCTTATACATTTACAATCGTATGTGTAGATGGCAAGAGGGAAAGGCGCTTCCACAGCCCAGCCTCGGTAGGCACGTGTTAACTGACAGCCACCCACCGAGCATGCACTTTGGTGGGGGGGCACCCTCCTCAGGGGAGAGGTAAGAAGAGGACAAAGCCCCCCACCCCAGAAAAGTTCACTCTATTCTTATAGTAGTGAGTGAAAACAAGAGAAAATCAAAGAACTAACTGATTTCAGGTAGTGACAAGTGACAGGAATGGAAGGAGAGCAAGCAGGAGCTAGGAAGCACCTGGGCAGGTGACACAGAGTCCTAGCATAGGCCCCCAGGCCGGAATGAGCTGGGTCTGGTCTGAAAAAGCTGGTGGGCAGGCCTGCTGGTAGGCCTGAGGGAGACCTCAGTGGCCACAGCCTGCTGGGCCCGAGGAGGTGGTCAGCAACGGAGGGGAGGGAGGGAGGCAGACTGCTTAGAGCTCACAAGAGCACTCTGACCTGACAGCTGAGGCTGGCAGAGGAAACTGGTTGGACCAGAATCCTAATAACACTTGGGGTGAAGAAGGTTTCTATTTGGGATGTGGTAAAGGTAGAACCAAATGAACACGTAAGTGAGCAGGAAAAGCAGACAGGGACGGCTCCTAGCACTGAGGCCTCAGTGACTCAGTGAGAAAAGGTGCTAAACTAAAGAACTAAATTTCCTCTCTTTCTGTCCTATGCTTGGCCTATATTCCAGCTACCTCTCTCTGGCATTTCTATGCCTCTCCCTTAATAGAAAACAGACCCTTTAAGGCAGATAGTGTTAACATGGGCAGGTAGCTAGATACTGATGGGGAAAGAGAGCAAACAGAGTTGGACAGTGTGTGTGTGTGTGTGTGTGTGTGTGTAGCGTTGTGTGAGTGAGACAGAGCAGAGAGAGAGACAGAGAGAGGGACAGATAGGGACAAACAGGAAGGGAGAGAGATGAGAAGCATCAGTTCTTCGTTGTGGCACCGTAGTTGTTCATTGATTGCTTTCTCACATGTGCCTTGACTGGGGAGCTCCAGCCCAGCCAGTGACCCCTTGCTCGAGCCAGCGACCTTGGACTCAAGCTGGTGAGCCTTGCTCAAACCAGATGGGCCCTCGCTCAAGCTGGCAACCTTGGGGTTTTGAACCTGGGTCCTCCACGTCCCAGTCCGATGCTCTATCCACTGTGCCAATGCCTGGTCAGGTTGGACATTGCATTTTATTAAACTTAGAAAGTCTGTTTCAGTAAAAAGCTTCAGCATTCCATTTAGCTTAATTTACTAAAAGGCTAAAATATTCATAGGTTCATATGCATTTCTAGGAGACCCTTGTGTCCTCAAAGTCCATTGTGGCCTAAGCCCTCTGGACTTAACTGCTAGCCACTTGGGAGGAATCTCCAGAAGCCACTGCCCACCATGCGTGAGCTAACGGGAGAAAGTGCTTCTGTGCTTCCACTGTACGATGTGCTCAGTGCAAGCCAGAACGGCAACCACAGAGGCCTATCAGTCTAGTCTAGAAGAAAAATCTAATTGGTTAGTGGAAGAAATAAACTGATTGTTAGCTCAAGAAAAGCTAGTCCTTCCCAACCCAACAATATGAACAGAGGCCAGACCTCTGCCTTTCGGCTGAGAAACAAGCTGGTCCCACTTGCAGCCACGCTGCACGCTCGGCAGCCAGACGTCTCCAAGTACGAGTGCTGAGCAGCACCTGGACTGGACGAAGCTTTGATCCGGCCACACCATGGTGCGGAGTGTCTGGACTCCAGTCTTCATATTGGACTTACTGTAGACAAGAGTGAACTCTCTTCATGGTGGCCAGACGGCAATAAGACATTGGAAATCTGTGAGCAATCTTCTACTTCAACCCCGAATAAATCTTACTGCAACAACCTAAGCTTCTCCCAACGTGGGTCTTATGAAATCCTTTTTATGCAACACCGCCCAGGAACCCCATTTCCACGGCACCTAGCAACAGGACTCGGGCAGAACAGGAGAAGCTGCAGAGGCGGAGAGGGCGCAGACAGAGCCAGTGGCTATCTGGAAGTAAGAGCACAAGCTGGCTGTGTGAAGGAAGCCAGCTGTCACTCTCAAGCCTTTGCTGCAACTAACCCTGGGGCACAAAACAGTTCCAGCAGTAACCCTGTGGTGTCCCCAAGGTCACAGGAGCTAAAGAGACAGAGAAACCAGGCCCACCGCCCTGGGCAAGCTGAGGAGGCCTCCTGGAGATGGCTGGGGGCTGAGGAGACAGACTCACTGAGGGAGGGGTATGGCAGGCAAGGAAACAGATGAGTCCAGAGCAGAAGGAAGCACAGGAGCAATCCTACAGGGCAGCCTGAGGAATGAGGGAGGTTAGAAAGGACGGAGATAAAGAAAAGGACTTGAACTCAGCTTTATTTTTAGATGCAAAGGAGCATGAAACCAGTATGTTTGTGCCGACAGTCTTATGTAACTTCTCAACAGAAACAGCTTCCTTTTGGCAGAGAATCCTGTCCACCATAGCTGGAGGCCCAGAGATACTAGAAGGTACCCAGCAGGGAAGGAAACATAGCCCAGAGGGGTCAGATGGCCCATGGGCATACAGGCAGCCAGGCAGCGTGAACTTACTTCAGCATCCAAGGGGCTCAGGGCCACCAGGTGGCTTACTGGATGGAGCCAGGGGAGTTAGGACATGCTGAGTTGGGAGTGGCGAGGTTAGTGCTGGTGCCACCAACAAAAATGCCCAGTTTTTTCTGAGTCTTGTTTCCCTCTGGGAGGGGATGGGGCAAGGTCCTGGCAGCTTACAGACAATCTGGGGAGAGCCTCTCTCCTCCCTTGTTTCCTGCCCGGCCCCTGTCCACTGCTCTGAAATGTCTCTCCAGAAAGCCCCAAACCTAGCTCAAAGAGGCCACCTTCCTCCAGCAGAGAACACAGAGAGTGTGGCTTGGGGACAGCCTCACAAGTCAGCACTGGACAGGCCAGAAATAAACAGAACTTGGCTCACAGGAGCAATAAGCAGTGGAGAAAGGGGTCCAGAATCAAGTCCTGCAGGAAGAGACGGAAGTGGCCAGGGCTGTTCAATTCAGAGAGTGAGGGGTGACGGAGGAGGGGTGGGAGAGAGTCTTGTAACTGAAGTGTAACTCGTCCTGAGGAGAATGCTAGTTTAAGCCTCAGTCACTTCTCTGCTCCATCTCTCACTCGCAGCCCGTCATGAGGCCTCATCCCGGGGCAGGGGCAGAGGCAGAAGATGGAGTGCCCAGGCCTTGAGGAGATAAAAGGAAGTCCTTTGCTGATGTTCTAACCATGACCCATGTCCACCCACTTGGACTCCCAGCTTCACTCCCAGTTCCCCTTGTCCTGTGGCTCCAAGCAGCCTGGGCTTCCTGGCCAGGGACAAGGTCCTTCCCACCTTCCAGGGGCACTTCATTTCCCAGTCCTAAAGCAGCCATTTCTCCAAAGAGCCCTCCTTCCTTTTATTGGAACAGGAAAGTAGAAACCGAGATCCGGAAGCGACACACTCGAGCAGGGGGGTTGCTCTGTCCCTCAGCCCCCGCTTACCAAACAAGGAAGAGCAGGGGCACGCAGCCCTGTGTGCACACGTCTCTCCCTTGGTCCGTGTCTCTTCATGTGTATCCACTTAGCTAAACATACCGATGTCCTCAGCTCCCGTCCAGGACCACAGGATAACTCCAGCCTCTCTCTTGCTGGCCGTCTCCTCCCACCCCAACAGCGCCCGCCATCCGCTTCCTGAAGTGCACACGCAGAGTGGTTTCAGAACTGCTAACCAGTACCCCGTGGGAACGGGCTTTCTCAACTAGAAGGCAGTGTTCCCGGAGTCTTCCTGCCCTCAGTCTTCCAGATTCCACTCATTTCCAAAGGTTCACACTTCCTTTCTCACCACCGCCTGAAATCCCGTCCCGTGAGCTGCAGAAGTGCAGCTGCCACAGCTCCCCGTACAGCCAAGTGCCCAGCAATGGGTGGAGTAGGCATTGAATATTCTCTACGCTCAGCGTGCACTTTCGAGCGCTCCCTGTGGGGCAGGTTGCTGGGTAAGGAAGGAGGGAGAACGCTGGAGGCAGCGGGAGCAGACACGGGAAGGCAAAGAGGGGACCAAAGGCACTTTCTGGCAGAAGCTGCCCTTCTAGCCTCGTCAGACTGTGTCTTTGGAGCCCAGGGCAGGTGGGAGGAGAGCTGCTTTGGAAGAGGCAGCAGACGGCTCGCAAGCAGGCTGAAGCCTTCTCGGCCTTATATGGAGATGTTCACATTCTAGCTCACCAGGCCTTCAGCTGCTGCCACCCCTCCTAGGAGGTCGGGAGTGCAGCTGTTCCACCAGACTGAACTGCCCGCCTGCCCAAGGGCCAGCCAGGCAGAGGGGACACAAGCTGCTGCTTGCCACAGAGCCACACAGCTCTGAGGGCCACCTCATCTGCCAAGCTCCGTGGGCAGGCCCTGCCGCTCCCCCTCCAGCAAGGGGTCTGAAGCAGCGAGAAGAGGCTGGAGGGAGTCCAGAGTCTCACCAGCAAGGCTGAAAGAAGGCAAGCGATCTGGAAGGTTTTAGAGTGTAAAGTAACAATTTTCAGCTTTGGCTGAATAATAGAATCACCTGGGGAGATTTTTAAATAGAAGCTCCATTCCCAGAGACTAATTTAAATTTTCTGGGGTGCGGCTCGGGCATCAAAATTACTGAAAGGTCCCCTAGTGCTTATGATATCCAACCAAGGTTGGGGACAGCTGCCTCAAAGGAAGACCCTAATCTCCGTTGGACGCCACAGCAGACACCTCTGACAGCTGTCTGTCCCCCTCGCTGTTCACCCAGCTGCATTAAGCAACTAACAGCTTCTGGCTGGACCAGAGAGGACCCAATGAAAGCAGTGACAGATAGGGAGAGAGGAGACAAAAGACACCTGTAAACAGCGTGGGCTAATGGGAGGCGTGGGGGGCTAGGGGTGCAGAGCAAGAGTGACTGTATGGGAATGTCGTTTATAAGGTGCCCCAGCACCAAGGCTTGAGTTAGCATAACAAGGGCTGTGCCAGTAACAATTAGGGAAAATATTAAGCCCTTGGGCAGTCTGAGGGGAAGGGGGAGGCACTCCTCTCCAGGGACACCGTGAGAACCTTGGGAAAGTAGGGAGGTCCAGTCCATCCAGGCAATTGTACCACCTACAGGGGACGTGTGAGAGGGGAGGCACGGCCAGGGCTGCCGCATTTCTGTGTGACAGAGGAGGTCAAGCCCATGAAACGTGGGAAGCAGACTCCCACCTCCGCGGCCCCTGCCCTGCGCTCTGGGTCCAGCGCCTTTGGCTCCTGGTCCATGCAAGCATCTGGATGGAGCACAGCATATGCGGGGGAGCCGGCTGCCAACACGGGGCAGCTGAACCGTAGGGCACACATATTCCCCCTGCCTGGCAACTACATGCAGACCCAGCGGACAGCATGTTGAGCCTCGTAATCTGGGGCCACCACAGATCTCCACTTAGCAGATCCCACAAAAGCTGGAAGCCCAGAGGACTTCAAATTGCCCTTAGGGGAGAAACTCAGATTTATTCCAAAAATCCAAGCAAGCCAGGGGGAAAGAAACTTGAGACAGAGCTTGTGTCAGAAATCACAGAGTCCCTCATCTGTCCAGGTTCTGGAATACTCGGTGGGGCAGATGGGATAAGAAAAGTCGGGGGCCCTCAGGATAGCCTGGGCCTGAGGGCTCTGTGACCGAGTCTCCCCGAATACAGGCCAGGCCGCGGCCCTCCAGACCTTCCCTTCACCCCCGGAGACACCAGGCACCAGGAAAGCAGGGCACCCAAGACAAAGGGCAGAGAGAGGAGGCCTGCTCCGTGGGGCCCAGGCGTCTACTTGAACCACCAGTGCCAGGCTCAGGGTGCACCTGCTGGGCTCTCACTACTTGCCTGGAGACAGAAACTGGCACGGGAGGGACTAAGAGCCCGAGATCTCGCCCAGGGCAGACCCTGTGCCCAAATACCAGGGAGACAGGAGCAACCCGAACAGGGCCGAGCCTATGTGAGCTGCACCCTACCCAAAGGTGGCAGCAGCACCCAAGTCCCCGTCCTACACAGGCTCCTAGACTCCTTCCCAGGGATCCTTGGGATTCTCACTGGGAGAAACTAGAGCCAGCTGGTATAAGTGCAGACCCTGGAAGAAGTACCCTTTTCTCTTCAGACTCAAATGTTCCTCCTCAATTCACAGAGAAAGCACCAACACCCCCCCTCCCAGGGCAGGGAGCTTAGAGCACATCAGAACCTAGTGCCCTCTTGGTTAAACTTCCAAGTGGCAGGAACAGGAGCAAAGGAATCACCTAAATGTGTGGAAGATACAAAGCCCCAGCTCACCGTGCACACTGAACACGGGGTGGGCAGGCCAAGGCCAAGGGAGGACATTTGGGAAAGTAGTTTCCAGAAAAGTTCTCGGTACTCCCTCTCAGAGTTGGTCATATCTCAATTCTCCTGAGACCACAGGCTTTGCTCCCCCTGGCACTCCCTTTGCCACCATCCGCCATCCAGTCCTCAGGGCACAGGTGCTCCCGCAAGCCAAGCACAAAGGGCCAGGAAGCATCATCACCCAGAAAGAACCACAGGCTCCCCGGGAAACACCAGAGCGTGAGCATCAAGTTTCCTCTCACTTATCCAGTCACTCAGTGGACTAACAGGTACAGTCGGCCGTTTCCACGGGTTCTGTACCCGTGGATTCAATCACCCTTGAAAATATTTGAAGAAAAAGAAAGAAATTGAATTGCTGCTGATGTGTACTATGTAGTCAGGCCTATACTGACTGTGTCTGAACTGCAGATGTGCAGAGTTTTCTTCTCACCAGTACCCCTACACAATACAGCGTGACAACTGTTCACACAGCACTGACATTGTATTAGACGTGGTAAGAACTAGAGGTGATCTGAAGCACTCAAAAGATGTGCACGGGTCATATGTACACACTACATCATTTTATACAAGGGACTTGAGCATTATGGACTTTCGTATCTGAGGAGCCCTGGAACCAAGGTCCCCGTAAATACCGAGGAGGACTTTCCTGAGCACCTCTGCTGTGCTGGGCACACAGGGCAGAGCACCCCGCCTTACCACAGCACTCCACAGATGTACCCCAGACGAGCCCCCAAACCCAAGTGGAGACACTGCTCTTCCTGATCTAGGTGCTGGCTACTACTCAGTTTGTGAAAATTCATCAAGCTATAGCAGGGGTTGTGTGTACCTTTCTGCACACACGGTTTACTTCAATAAAGGGTTTAAAAGCTTCCTTAAAAAAAATTTTTTTTAATAAAAATAAATAAAAGTCCCCTTTGGGTGGGATATGTCTTGCATGGGCAGTAATCGTGATTTCAAAAATCAAAACACCGAAGGGTATTAAAAAGGGTCTACCCAGTCACAGTCACAGCATCTTTCCTTCTGTGGAGGTGCACCCAGAACCATCTCCTTCTTGACAGGCCTTCAGATAGAAACAGCCTCTTGTGTCAGGCCTCCAACAGAACCCACCCCTGCCTTGACTGATGTGACCCAGAGGCAGTCTGCAGGCCAGCCCCGGACGTACAGGCTCTCCTGTCCTGGACAGAGACTCCTGCCCCTGTTCTCAGGGGGCTGCAGCAGTCCTGCCCCAGAAGAGCAGCATGGGGGTGGAAACTCTTGCAGTCTCAAGAGCAACCCTGCCCACCTATATCTGCCACAGGCCTCAGAAGGCAGCCCTGGGATTCAGGAGACGGCTGGACAGGAAGTGGCAGAAGAGGCCATGGGGGAGCTGGCCCAGTCTGCGGGTGAAATGCCCTGGCAGCACCGTCCTGCCCCCACCGCAGTCCTCTCCTACCATGAGGGTGGTTAAACCCTCACTGCTGGACAGAAGGCAGTTCCCTGGACACTGGGAGGAAATGACGCCCATCTCAGGTAACACAGAATGAGATTAGTGTTGCCTGAGGATGAACAGCTCAAGTCTATTTCCAGGCTGTGGTGTGTGAGGCTTACGACACCCGAAAGTGAGGAAAACAGACCCCTATTTGCAATAAGAACACAGTGTAGAAATCCGGGGCTGTTTCACGAAGCACCTGAAAGCAACAAGGAGGCCCTCTCAGCTCCACACGCCGACCCTCCCCAAACTAGTCAGCATCCAACAGAGCAAGCTCCTCTCAGACAGAGAAAGCACTTTGTCAAGTGTCCCACAGCGGGGTGGCACAGTCTCAGGGAAATAACAGAATGAGGACTTCAGAGCAGAGCTGGTGGCCCACACTGCTGGGCCTCAAGTTCTCTTTTGGGGAAAAGATGGAAGGCAAGACTGGCAGGGCCCACAGTCAGAAAGGAGGAAGCAAGCTGGTTGGCCAAGCACCTGATGACCACCTGGGAGAGGCTCAGCTTAGAAAACACCACTAAGAAACACTCAGGTCTCTGTCTTCATGATGCAAGCCGTGGGGGGAGGGGGGACGAAGAAAGGGTGGAGAAATGGGTCCATCTCAGTGGCTTCTCAGCAGACTAACTGCAGCCTGGGACTATCCATCCATTTAGCGATACCAGCCACAAGCAGACAGGGAACAACTTTCATAGCACATCTCCTCCACTGGGCACACAGGAGGTAAGAAAAACAGATTCATCTCCACTATTCATATGGCTAAAGGCACATAAACAGCAGCAAAGCCCATGAACACATGGCCCAAGCAGCATCATGCCTGGCACATTTCACTATGTGCTGCTAACATGCCCGGGAACACCAGGCATTGTGTCTGGTCATTCCTCAAAAGAAGGTGGTCTGACAGTGTGACCTTGGGCAAGTTACTTAAGCCCTCCAGGCCACAGCTTTTCTCACCTATAAAATGGAGGCTGCCACGAGGACTAAAGGAACTCATGCTTACATGGCATCTGGGACACAGGAAATACTACATGAGTACTTGACAAATAAGTGAAACTCACATTCTTCATCACCATTCTCGTTCCACTCGTGATAAAACACACAGAGGCTGAAATCTTTTTCCAGCCATTACGGAGATGCAAACCAAAATCATGAGCCACCACGTCACACCCATGATGATGAGCACAATGAAAACGAGGGACAGTGACAAGACGTGGGGAGCAGGTGCAGAACTTAGAACCTTCATCCACTGCCCTTCGGAAGACAGTGTGCAGCTCCTCCAAACGCGGAACAGGGAGATCCTGTGTGAGCAGATGCACAGCCAAGTGGACTGGAAACACAAAGGTCCTCACGAGACCTGTGCGGAGTTCACAGTAGTGCTGCTCCTAGTAGCCAGAGCTAGGAACCACCCAAATGTCCTCCAGCCAGTGAAAGGGTAAACAAAAAGTTTATCCGTATGACAGAATACTACTCCACCTTAAACAGAAATTAAATTCTAACACACCTACAACATGGTTGAACCCTGAAAACACTGTGGCTGGTGAACAAGGTCACACGCAGAAGGATCCACTTACGTGAAATGTCCAAATAGGCAAATGCGTAGAGCAGAAAGTTGCCTGAGGCTAGGGGGACTGGAGGGAAACGGGGTGATTTCTATAGGGTGTGGGTTTTCTCTTTGGAGCAATGAAAATGTTGCAAAATTGACTATGATGGTGGTTACATAACTCTGTCAATATACTAAAAACATTTGACTTGTTCACTTTAAATGGGTAAATTGTATAGTATATATTAATTACATCTCGATAAAATTGTTACCAAAAACAGTTGCTGAGCCAGGGCCTGGAAGTAAAAGTCCCTGTTCATCACACAGCCCCTGGCCACCCCCGTGGCCTCTCACAGGCCTCACTCCTGGGTGTTCTGGGCACACTGGTCTTCACTTCTCCAATATCTCCATGTATGAGAATTTATAAGAACTCATGCTGCCTATGCCAAAGAGAAAGTAAAAAAATGTCATGTTTGCTAAGGGGAGAGTTTATATTACCACTGAACCTGCCATCCTAATCTCAACTGACCCGTCCAACCTCACTGCCGTCCCTGGAGCTTCAGCAGGACCCCTCCCCCCACAGACCCTGAACCAGCACACCATCCACAGAAGCTAAGCAGGTCCTCATCTCGGGGGTGGGGGTGGGAGGAGGGAAGGTGCAAGACACACACAGACTCCCCCAGAGTGGGCTAAAGCAGGAAGGTGTGGGCTGTGGACAGAGGGACGGGGAGGAGTCTCCGCCTTCTTCCTCCCTCAAACAGCGTGACACCAAGCTAGTCTGTTCACTCTGCAGGTGTGAAAACTCCTGCCTCTCTTTCTGAGGACAGTTATTTCATGCATGCCTCTCTGACCTCACCTCAGAGATCCCCGCAGTCTGCCTGCAACTCTCCGCCTTCCCCCCACCTGGCACCTGTGAGTGGGCTGCAGCACTTCCCACTGCAAATATCAATGTGCCTTCCCCAGCAAGGCCCTGAGCTCCCCTCCTATTTTCTAGATTAACAGCAGAAACAAAGTAGATGCTTATGGATCACCAAAGGAAAGAACAAGCTAGCAAACAGCCAGGTACCTCCTTTCCTACAGAAAAGTTAAGGACCCGAGAGCTCAGCCCCTGGGTCTATTACAGAGTGCTGGTCAGGGCAGTTATCAAAACAACAAGGCGCATCAAGTGCCTCTAGGGAGACAAGACCTCAGGGGTGGACGGAACAGATTCAACACCTATGGGCAGGACAAGGCCAGAGAGTGTCACCTCTTAGACAAGGCCTCTGAGAGGCTGAGAGGCCCTGGCTGGGTAGCTCAGTTGGTTAGATCATCATCCCAATATACTAAGGTTTCGGGTTTGATCCCCGGTCAGGGCACGTACAAGAATCAACCAATGAGTGTACGAATAAGTGGAGCCACAGGTCAATTTTTCTCTCCCTCACTCTCTAAATTCAGTAAATAAAAATATTATTTTAAGTAAGGCTGAGGCCCTGGCCGGCTAGCTCAATAAACAGAGCATTGGCCCGGTATGCAGATGTCCCAGGTTCAATACCTGGGGAGGGCACACACGAGAAGCAACCATCTGCTTCTTCTCCCTCCCTCTCCCCCTTCTTTCCTCTTCCCATCTTGCAGCTGGTGGCTCAACTGGTTTGAGCATCAGTCTCAGGCGCTGAGGATCAGTCCCAAAGAGGGCTGCTGGGTGGATCCCGGTCGGGGCGCATGTGGGAGTCTGTTGCTCTCCCCTCCTCTCACTTAAAAAAAAAAGAGGCTGAGAGCTAAGACATCAGGTTAGTGTGCAGGTCCACTGCCCCACAGGAGCCCTGACTTGCAGAACAATGTGGCTCGAGCAGCAGGTCCTGGCTGCTGTGATGGAGCAGCCAGCACACCCCAAAGAGGAAGCTGTGCCCAGATGCTTTCCAAATTCACGCCTCACAAAAACCATATAGAGCAAACACAACTCCTATGTCTGGGTGAGGAGGGGTCACTCAGACCTGCTGAGGAGCTGGGGGCCCACCAAGTTGCAAAGTAGGCAAGGAGCCTTGGTCTTAGTCAAAATCACATGCCCACCAGCAGCAGCTGTCCAACAAACAATCAGGACAGGGTGAGCCCCTGGAGGCGCCCAGAGGGAACCCTCGGCTGTCCTACTGCCACTAGAACTCTTCTTGGCCTCTGACGACCCTCCCAGGCACGTAGGTCCCAGATCCCTCCACAGCACACACTTGTGCTGCCCACCTCTCCTCTGAAGTTACTGAGTGCCTTGAGTTCACTTTAGTCCCAGGATTTCTGTACTTGGGATGAGCCGAGAGGCCAGGGGAACTGACTGAACGACCTCAATGTCTCCAAAACGGCTCACAGTTCCAGATGGTGTTGGGGTAGCCGGACGGCACCCTTCACTCAGGCTGCAGCTATATTCTACATTCTCCTCGCTGCCAGTTATAAAAAGTTCTTTCTTTGGGGGGAAAGCTACATGATGATTATTCCCAAGAAAACACCCTGCCTCCCATCCTATGAGATGTCCTGTGGCTAAAAAGGAACAAGGAAGCTTTACTCAAAGACAGGATCCTTCCAGCTTAAAATAAAATGAGGGCATCAAACCTGAGGGAAGTGGTGTGCAAAGGGCCACTGTCTGAGGCAGGATGCAAGGAGAGCATATTTGAAATCAATCTGTTTTGTTATGAAAATTATGCTTCCATCTTTTTCAATCCCACAATATCCTGACACAGCAGGTAAGCGAGGGAGGCGCCCCTCCACCACCAGGATCATGTCAGGAAGGAGCAGTACCAGTGCGGACAACCCACTGGACATCACCTAAGGAACAGGGCAGGGGCCATGAAGGGGCAGAGCTTCAGCAGCCAAAGCCTCTGTTTCCAGCAAAAACAGATGTGTTCTGGTTGGGGCACGAATATCAACTCTTCATATAAAAAGAGAAGGACAGACATTTGGATAAAACATAAAGTAAGCTGGTTAAGCTTCAGAAAAGCCTCTAACTAGGCAGCTTACTAAAAATTGAGGCCACTGCTTCCAAAGCAGCCAGGCACTGTCTGAGCCTCCCTCCAGCTGTGTGGACGGAGGGCACAGGGCTCCACAGCTGGCCAGGCCGAGGGCAGAGCAGGGCAGGGCCACAGCCCCAGGCTCCTCTCTGTACGGAAGCTGCAACAAGGCCTCCTCAACTCTACGCTTTGCCACACTTTCTACTCTATGCTTTCAACAACGCATCAGGGGGGAGACTCAGAGGCTGCCTCTGACCTGGCCTCCTGCCTCAAGGGAGACAAGAGCTGGGGGGAACAGATTAAACACCTATGGGGAGGCCCCCCACAGAAAGAACTGAGCATGAGAGGTGGACCATACCAGGAGTGGGCACACTCAGCCATGGACGTGCAGGCGTGCAGTGCAGACAAATGCTGCTTTAAGTGTGTGAGGCCCACAAACGGCATCAGCTCTAGGAGCACATGCTAGAAGAGTCTACAAAAGGGACAAATAAATGAGCTCAAGCCATAGAAGAACATGGGGTTTGGTGGGGTAAGGGCAGGAAGAATCCCATCCAACTGTCTTCCCAGAGGCACGCGCAGAACGAGCGGCACAGAAAGCTGCCAGCAAAACCCGCACCTTAGAGAAGCTGCTCAGAGACCTAGGTGTGCCACCATGTCTCAGGAGCAGGAGGCAGGCAGGATGGGTACGCACCAGCAGATGCCACGTCAGCAATGACGGTGTGCACACCCAGCACAGTGGGCAGTTGATCCAGCTACCTCACTGGCTCCTCAGGAGCCTGAGGTGGATGGGGACCGTTACCAGTGCACAGATGAGAAGTGAGTGTGACTCCTGGAACCACTTCCCTACATGCCCTTCCTCCTCACCACAGCACTGATGTGTGAGGCCTCAACCCTGGGCCACTCACTGGCCCCGTCACAGACATGGAAGAGAGGCCAAGCCAGACAGTTGCCTCTGAAGGTCCAGGCGTCTTGGCAGGCAGGTAATGGGCAGTATCAGAGGTTTACTTCTTTGGGGTCTCTTGTCATGTCTGACGCAGAACAGAACGCAAGGCAGGTCCTCGTGAAGGCCAGAGGACAGAAGGGGGCTCTGGTGAGCTTATTGGAGCTGACAGACATCACTTTCCTGCCCTAAGGCCTGGCTCTGACTATCTTGAACAGCAACAGCCTTTATGAACAGGGAGGGAAACCTAGAAATGCCCCTCGGATGATTATCCCCACAAGGCGTTTCCTCCTTCGCACCCTCATCCTCCTAGGACTGCCATTCGAATCACAGGTCAACCACGTGTCGGGAAACAGCTGTGTCAGGCTGGCCCCCTCACGCTTTGCATGATTCCTTTGTGAGCACATGGCAGAGCCACGTGAGTGCAGCTATGGACGGCTACAGGGACTTGCCCTCGGCGGGGATTATAGATTGTGGGTCGCTTGCCCGCCGCTGCAAGGGGCCGTTTAGCTGTTCATTTGCCTGTGAGAAGCGGTTCTCCACTGTTTGCCCGTCCGCCATTGCGAGAATCTATGTATTAAACAGGAATAACCCAAAGCTTTCCGGCTCCACAGTTCCTTTACCATCTGCCCGAATCAACAAAAACCTGCCTGGCCTCGGCCACTAGCATCACACCGAGCCTTGTCCAGGCCAGGCCGCCAACCTGCTGGGGGTCTGCCCGGCAGACACAGCCAGAAGCTGTCTGGGGACAGCTGTGGGCAGCTGTGGCCTGGAACAGCCCTCCCAGAGAAAATCAGACTCCTGCTGCCTGAGCAATCTGCAGCCTCTGACCTTCAAGCTCTGTAATTCCAGACGTGTGGGAAAGTATGCACACAACCGGAGCCCCTGGAGCGTCCACCCTGCTGCCAACATTTTCTGAAGTTTTCTTCTTTTAAAAAATATTTTAAAATATGTATGTTTTAGAAACCTGGATATAACAGTATAGACCTGTGAAGGTCTGCTTGCTGAGCAACTGGCAGGCCCTCCTGACCCTGAGCAGAAGGACCGGCCTTCGGGGTGAAGCACGCTTTTGCTGCTCAAAGGGCCACAACGAGCGGAGCAGGTGGTGGCCAGAGCTCCCCTTCCTCCCCCTCGTGCTGAGCTGACCGCTCCAGAGAAACAGAAGGGTGGCAGAGAGGACAGGAAGTGCAGCTCCACTGAGCTCTCGTTTCATGTCCACAATCATCCTAAAAAAGCTGTTATTACTCTCCCCATTCCAAAGATGAGAAAATTGGGTTTGGCAAGGTTACAAAAAATGTTCAGGGTCAGCTAAGCAGATGGTACAGTTGGAATTCAAGCCCACAGTGTCTCAATCCATATACTTTCCATAGATGGCTTGAGGAAGGAGTCATTCAATTTGGTTTCATTTCAGTTCCACAGACGGGGAAAGCGCAGCTTGAAGCAACCTGTGCATCTGGACCACCCAAGCAGCTGTGCTGTCCGCCCAATGACAGCTTGTGCACCCTGGCCATTTACACCTGGGCATTACTTGGATAACTGGATCTCAAGTCAGAATTCCTTTGGGATGATGAGCTGTAAGTTTGTATGTTTTCAGGTAAATTGTCACCACCCCATACTTGTGTCCATCTATGCCACCCTTTGCCCAGGGAGAAGGAGGAAAGAAAGAGGAAGAAGGAGGGAGGAGGGAAGAAGGATGGGGTGGGAGGGGAGGGAGGGGAGGGAAAGGAGGGAGAAGAGGGAGGAGGGAGGAGAAGAAACAAGAGGGAGAAGGGAGGGGTAGAGAGAGAGGAAAGGAGGAGAGAGAGGAGGGAGGAGGAGGAGGGAGAGGAAAGGAGGAGAGAGAGGAAGGAGGAGGAGGAGGGAGAGGAAAGGAGGAGAGAGGAGGGAGGAGGAGGAGGAGGGAGAGGAAAGAAGGTGAGAGAGGAAGGAGGAGGGGTAGAGGGAGAGGAAAGGAGGAGAGAGAGGAGGGAGGAGGAGGAGAGAGAGAAGGAGGAGGAGGAGGGAGAGGAAAAGAGGGAGAAGAGAGAGGAGGGAAGAGAAGAAACAAGAGGGAGAAGGGAGGGGTAGAGGGAGGAGGAGGAGGGAGAGGAAAGGAGGAGAGAGAGGAGGGAGGAGGAGGAGGGAGAGAAGGAGGAGGAGGAGGGAGAGGAAAGGAGGAGAGAGAGGAAGGAGGAGGAGGAGGGAGAGGAAAGGAGGAGAGAGAGGAGGGAGGAGGAGGAGGGAGAAGAAAGGAGGAGAGAGAGGAGGGAGGAGGAGGAGGACTGCAAAGCAAATGGTTTTCAGCTGGCTCTCCATTTGCAAGGCTTATGCCATTGACATGGCTATTTTTGGGTTTCTGACTGGGGGTGGGGAGTCTTCCCACAGCTGCCATGCCTGGCAGCTCCTCTGCCCTTCCACAGCACTCCTGAAAGAAGGAAACAGACCCTGGAGCATTCCTCTCCCCCCTGCAACCCCCCATACCTCTCCCCCATACTCTTGAGTATTTGTAGGCTTCACTCACTTGCTTGTGTCTTTATACGGAGCTGGGGAAATGTGGAAATAAATAAAGCTTCAATTAGGCAAGCATCCAAGGACTGGGGGTGGGCGGGGCAGGGCAGGGGTCTAAGGCTCGGTCCCAGTGCAGGAACGCTGAGAAAGCTCTGGGAGCCTCCAGCTGCTGCTCAGAGGTTGGAGGCTCCCACAGACTCCTTGCTGGTCTGTGCTGCAGGCACACAGCCAGGGGCCTGGGGGCCCGGCTTCGTTCCCACAAGAAGCCTCACTTCAGGCTACCAGCCTGGTGCAGGAGGGCCAGGCGTCCCTCAGCCACCCCCACAGAGAGAAAGGGGTCCCTGCTCCTGTCCCCTCTCTAGTCCTCCCTGACTGCCTGTGCGGGGCAGGAGGCAGACCCTCCAGTGCAGACCTGGACCAGGCACAGCGGCAGCACTCCAGATGGAACAAAGGCAGTTTCCCCCTTTGAACTGTGGAAACTCAGCGTTTCTTATTTATTCCACTCTGGGCCTGGAGAGAGCAGTGAGAGGGCGATCTTATTTCTCCCTCAAGCTGAGGGCTGGGGGAGAATCGGATTCTGCAGGGAGGAGACTGGGCAGGAAGCGGTTCAGATATTTTTAGAGACATGGGAATTAAGCAAGCAGGGACCTTCTGAGGCTAGAAATGACTGTTTCAATCCCAGTTCTGAAAAGCCACATGGGTGGGTCAGAGAGGAAGGGGCCTGAAGCGTGGTAGAACAGGATGAGAGAGACTAGGGAAAGGGGGGAAGAGCTGAGACCCAAGCCCCACAGGCCACTCTGCGCTCTGTGCTACTACTTACTGACTGGTCCGTTTCAGCATTTATTCCAAAGGGGGGTAAATGCCACCACTTCACAGCAGCGTTGGGTGGCACTGGGTGAGAGTAAGACAGGGAGCGTAGTGCCCACACCCCCAGGGCCAGTCCTCGGCAGCCTGCTCTCAGCAGAAGTGCGGAGGTAACAAAGGGGTGGGGATGAGGTGCCCCTCACCCCAGCTCCCTCTGCTGCTGCTTCTGATTGACAGTGGAAGAATCAAATGCAACCTAGAATTCAATTTCTCAATTATCTGCAGGCTTCCAATGAGTCAGACAACCTCAGTTCTTTAAGACTACAAATATAGGCCCTGGCCGGATGGCTCAGTGGACAGAGTGCTGGCCCAGCCTGCTGACGTCCTGGGTAGGAGCCCTAGTCAGGGCACACGAGAAGCGACCATCTGCTTCTCTTCCCTTCTCTCTCCTTCTCTTCCTCTTCCCCTCCCACAGCCAGTAGCTACACAATAGGTGTGAGCGTCAGCCCTGAGCATTGAGAATAGCTCGGTTGGTTCGAGCATCAGCCCCAGACGGGGGTTGCCAGGTGGATCCCAGTCAGGTGCATGTGGGAGTCTGTCTATCTCCCCTTCTCTCACTTGAAAAAAAACTAAAAGATTACCAATATGGCCTGGCCTTACACATCTGTGGGGTGCCTCCCTTAAGAAACATCTCTACAATCTCCAGAACAGCTGCACAAATCAGAATACAGGTCCTAGAGGAAAGGAAAATGGGGAAGAAAGTGGGTGACTCAGAAACCCTCCTACTGAGGGATGCAGCATTTCTGGAACAAGAAATGGCAGCAACTATCAACTGTTTCAAAATTGTATACACTCAGGACCCAACGAGACTGCTTGTGGGAATGCTTGCGAAGCATCCTAGTTAGAAAAGAAAAGGAAAAAACTTGCATGTCTAACTCTAACAGTAGGGATAAGCAGCCATTTGATGGAAGAGTATGTAGCTATTAAAGACTGAGCTTCAAAGGGTGATGTGAAAACTATTAGAACATTTCTATTAAAAATAACAGGTTTATTTTTAAATTCTTAATTTCAGGCCTCATGTAAGTATGTAACACCCTAAGAAGATATAAAAACCATGATATGAGCAGATTTTTACCTCTGGGTAATATATGAGCAACTTTGTTTTCTGCATTCTTTTTTGTTTCCCAAAGTTCTCACCATGAATACACTTTATTTCTGGTAGCAGGGTGAGAAATCGAGAAATCACTGTTTCCTTCAGCCCATCTTCTACCACCACCTCGATGCTTTGACCAATCCCACCTTCAGCACTGCACACCCTCCACCTAGAAGCACCTCCCTCTCCACCTCCACACTATTCCCAATGTGTTCCCAGGCAGCAGGGGCGGCGTGCGTCAGCCTGGCTCCTGTGACTAAGGGTGTGTGTCTCTGTCAGCACTTAGGCACACCATGATGGCTGTGACACCTCTGTCTTCCTGACTATAAACAAACTACTGGGTCCTGGGGGGGCCAAGGACCTTTTCCATCTCCATTTCCCCAACTCCCAGCCTGTCCAAGACATGCAGCAAGCAAACAAGAGAACGAATGAACTCAACCCCTCTCATGGCTTCCTACGGTCCCCAGGAGAGAACCATCAGGAAAACATTTGGTGTGGGAAGAAGGAAAATACAACAGCACTATGTGGGCCTGTCTGTGTGGCCCTAGGATAAGGACAGTCCCAAGCCACAGATCTCCCTGATGGCATTTCTCAAGGCAGCCAGAATATCAGTTGCAGAACCCGCCCGGCCGTGACAACAAGGGTCTTATTGTTGGTGTAAGGTGACTGGGCCCCATCAGTAATGGGCCTTATTCACCAGAGGAGATTAGATAAACTACTCTCTCTCTCTACTTTTTGGAACAGCAGTCATCGTTAACCCTTGTGCTCCAACCAGGGGAATCTATAATTTCAACTATTTATGAAAATATTTCTTCTTCATAAAAGGTACTGAAGAAATTATAGACAATACATTTAACTCAGGAGCTGAAAATACATACATTTCCAGGCAGGCATGCACGCATTCACACACACACACACATACCGGCACCATACATACATACATACACACACACACACACACACACACACACACCGGCACCATACATACATACACACACACACACACACACACACCGGCACCATACATACACACACACACACACACACACACCGGCACCATACATACACACACACACACACACACACCGGCACCATACATACACACACACACACACCCCAGCACCAGCACCATACATACACACACACACACACACACACACACACACCGGCACCATACATACACACACACACACACCCCAGCACCAGCACCATACATACATACACACACACACCCCAGCACCAGCACCATGCATACACACACACGACACAAACACCATGCATTTAAATACACACATACCAGCACCACATACACACAAAGAGCCACACAGACCCACAGGAACATGACCCACACAGGACAAAACAAGGACAGAGAACAGAAGGGTACAATTGCAGCATAGAAACAGAGGGGTGGGCAGGCAGGAAGGAGATAGCCCACACTGGAAACCAGACACGCCCTCAGTGTGCAGAGTGAGACCTCCAGTTAAGCATGGCTGAATGAATATAGCAGCAGTTCAAGTCTGTGCTAAAACCCTAATAAAAATGACCACAAAGGAATGTTTAAAAGATATAAATTCTCAAGGACAAAAGCACTAGAGAGGAGACAGCAGCAGATTTGGGGCTATTAGTTAGATTTTTGGGATGTAGGAAGTAGCTGCATACATGCAAAGGGACTTGGTAGAGAAGAGAAAGCTTCTGGAGGAAATCTGGACAAAACAGGCTGGCCCTGCCCTGAACACCAGAGAGACTGGGGCACCTGTGATCATCAGTAGGATGGTCATCGGTAGGGCCGACAACAGAACTGGCCAGCGCCCGGAAGAGGAGCACCAGACTCTCGGGCCAGCTGCCCACAGCAGCAAGGCTAAGTTTTCTCTGGAAAGGCTCTGGATTAGGGCAGTAGCACTACTGTGGGGAGGGTGGGAGTTCCATGAAAGTTTACATCCTGAGCGCTGACGTCCCCCCCAAGCCTCCTTTTGCTGCCCACAGATTCCCTGAGACTGGAGATGAGAGGACCTTACGTGGGGAAACCAGCCAACCCCAAAGAAAGAACCCTGCACTGGCATTCTCCATACCTATGGATGAGAGGGTTTGTATCTGGGGACACGTGAGGGTCTCCCTACCTGACTACTCTCCAAAGGCAAGGCACCAACCAGTCAGTACCCTATACTCACTCTGCACACGCAGTCTCATTCCTGATACAAGCTCCAGCCGAGGGCTACCACTTATTTCAGAAAACACAAGGCCAAGTCAAGTAGAAAGGGAATTAGACCAGAGACAACAAAACTTCAAAATAACTGAAATTAAAAGAGAAAGTATTTTATTCACGAGACAAATAAGTGCTACGAAAGGAACACACAGAGAACAAAATATGAGCTCTGAAAACTAAAACTGTGATCACCGGCACAGGAATCAGAAAAAAAATATCAAAATATGGTTGCTGGAATAAGAAAGAGAGGTTTTGACATCACAGGCCTGACTAAGCAATGCAAAAGGATAATAAAATTAGAGACTCTGTCCAAAGAACTGAAAGCCAAATAATAGGAGTTCTAGGAAAATGAAGCAAAGAAAATAACCAGAGGAAAAAAATACAAGAAAACTCTGTGGACCAGAAGGACAGAACTTTCACACGCTGGAAACACAGGCTTCTAGCTCTCTGTAGGGAAGCAGACCCAGGCCAAGGCACATCCTCATGACATTTTAGAATTCAATTCAAGAAGCTCCTGACAGTTTTGAGAGAAAATTCCAATCACTTACAAAGGATCAGGAATCAGATCTTTTGTCCATGAACTCTCAACAGCAATGGTAGAAGTTAAAGACAAAGAACAATGCCTCAAAAATTCCAAGAAAAATTATTTCCAGTTTGCCTGGCCTGTGGCAGCACAGTGCATAAAGCATGGACCTGGAACACTGAACTTGCTGGTTTGAAACCCTGGGCTTGTCCAGTCAAGGCACATAGGACAAGCGATCAATGAACAACTAAACTGAGGCAACTATGAGTTGATACTTCTTGCTCCCCCAACCCCTCCTTCCTCTCTCTGTAAAATCAATAAAATATTTTTTAAAACTTTGTTAATTTATTTTCAATCTAACATTCTGTAAGCAGTCCAGCTACCGAACAAGAGTGTGGGTGGGAGGGCACTTTCAGATGTGCAAGGTCTCAGAGCCTTTCTTCCCCTGTACCCATGTACCTTCACTAAATGGATAAAGAAATGAAAAATCAATCTAATACACCCAGGGGAAGGAGAAAGAGGAATTTCCAGGGCAGCAGAAGGCAAACCCAAGTCAAGAGCTATGGAGCAGGCCTGGAGAAGAGCCAGTCCAGTGGGAACAAGAGGACAGGAGGCTCTACAAGGTATGTTACCATGAAAAAAGGACTCATTGTGCTGGTACTTGCCCACACTCAAAGGAGTTCTGTAGTTTTGTCAGAAAGTTAGAGTTCAATTAAGGTTAGTTAAAAAGACAAACAATGAAAAGGGGTGATTATTAACTGGAAGAGAAATCAAAGGCAAAAATAAATATTATCCTAGTTTCCTACATGGCTTAAATGTGCACACTTTCTACATTGTCATAATAATTTAAACACTACTGATTTAACCCTAACATTTAATTTAATTCAGCTTTGTTGGTCAGATAGAGGAAGGTGAGAGAAGATGCAAAAGTATGTATGTACCTGCACATACATGTACATGTGTGTTGTATGTGGCAAAGCCATGCTGAGGAAAGAACTAATTCCTATTTATGGCACACAAGAGAATCTTTAAAACTTCACAAAGTGCAATAGAAACACATGATTTAGAAACACAGATGTGAGTGCTGGGATTCTCCAGCTACATGAATTGGAAGCGGCCTCGTCTGGGAAGAGGCTCAGGAGTAAAGAACGGGGCAGGGTAGTGCATGCTTGTATTACAAGGCTGGTTACATATTTGACGGTAAAATACGTACATACATTCTTGGGGGGGGGAGGCCCCCATAATGCTTTTAAAATCCCCATGTGGCCTATTTTCAGCCTGCACGCATGTCAGGGAACACAGTAGGACCCCCAGGTAAATACTGAGCATCAGGAAGAGAAATGGATATATATCACTCTCCAAAACACTGCCACTGTCTCGTCAACGAGATATCAAAGAGACTGACGCCCCAGCCTCCCGTGAGCAGTCAGCTCCAGGCGCTACTCCTCAGGGTTGTGTCCCTGTACATTCCTCCTCACTGAACAAGGCTGAGAGATACAGACTGGCCCCTACGTCAAAGACCTCACAGGGCACTTGGTGGAGGAAAGTTTATGTTGTGCAAAGGAGTTATGAGAAGATCATCTCTAAGGCTGTTACAGTTTGAACACTTGATTTTGGAGTTTGATATAAAGTTTAATCCAAATAACTGGGTGTGTTTTAAAATTAGGCAAATGCTTTTCTCACAGAAAGGAAAAAATATGGAGGAAACCAACATGACCCTAATTGTTACCAGGCTATCAGATGTTCTATGTCCTACTATACAGAAGTTCTACATAGCAGACCTCTCCCCTGTTCCATCCCTTCAAATCACTGCACAGGCCACCCTCACAAACACCCACGACCTCTCAAATAAATGGTTAGTGGATGGGTGAATGAACAAACAGAACAGACACGTGTCTCCAGGTCCATTCTTTTCTGCAGACAACTGGGCCTTCCTTTCCCTCTGGGCATTGTTAACAGCCCTCCCCAAACATGACTCACTACATCCACAGGACCCACAGCAATAGAATGAGGGATCCTGTCCAAGAAGAATCACAACGTCCATCAACATCACCCATAGGAGCTTGTGTCTTTCCCTATAGGACTAGGTAGAGAAAACAGGTAAAAATACCGAGAGCCCCAAAGAGGAAACATTTACTCCTTGTTTCCTGTTTTGGAAAGGCGGGACTTGTGTTTATTCCGGCAACAGCAGTGGCCTGGTCCAGTAGACCACAGGAAGCAAATGAAGAGAAAGAAAGAAGCGTTAGAGGAGCCTTCAGGAATTCCCACCAACCATGGTCTGGCCTCTCAGACCCCACTCCCACCCTGGTAAGAATAAAGAGAAGAAAAAGGATTACAGATGTGCCCCTTTCTAAACCCAGTCTTTGAGGACAGGGCTGTGGTTGGTGTTGAATAAATAATAACCAGGCTCACAGTGATTACTCCTTTTCTGATCATTTAACACAAGCTTTCCACACTACACAACCAGTGGTGGGATTCAGCCAGTTCTCACCAGTTCGGCAGAACCGATACCTAATTTTTTTGAATTTGGCAAACCGGTGGTTAAAATGGCACTTGTCATCAGACTGCTCTCTACGGTGGGTGTTCATTCCGTCCACAGGTGAAAAAAATTTGATAGAACTATGCTTGTAATATTTATTCATTTCATAAAACTCACTATACCTTTGATGAAATACTACATTTTAATTCCCTTGCGTTTGTTACTGTAGTAACAAACATATAACGTAATAAATTCCAAACAACCAAGCTGTCATTGGAAATATCTTGAATAACAGTTTTATTGTTTTCTGTCAGGTATTATTTAATATTTTAAAACTCTTATAACATGATCTAGTTTTGTGAATCTCTTTCTTTGTTCTTACTTAAGTATTAAATGCATGAAATAGTAAATTACCTTTCGGTGTATCTGTTCTTTTACTTAAAACGGTCATTAGGGTAGAGAAGCGGTTGAATGATCTGAATCCCAGCCCTGAGCATCACAAGTCTCAGGGTAGGAGGCAGAGAGAGCCGAGTCTGGCTATGCGGATGAAGGCAGTTAAGTTGAAAGCAGGGACTTTGCTACACTGTAACTCTGCCTTTGCTTGGAGGAGGGAGGATGCCACAGAGAGTATGTTGGAGGTAAGCAATGAGATAATGTGGGCAATTCAAAATGGGGGGGGGACAAGATGGGAGAGGGAGAGCCCGTGCCTGACGCCCACATACAGTGCCACGCTGACGGCACTGTATGACACCCATGCAGCAACCACGCCCAGGGGCACGAGGTTTGGGTCTGACTGTGTTCCTGACCTCTTCTCACAGAGTATGAACTGTGTTCTACCTCATCCTGGAATGGAGGCCCCCAAAAGACAAGGAACCTGGTGCAGTCTCAACACACACGATACCCCTCTCCTGTCCATAAACTCTCGCTTTCCTCCTCAGTCTTCACACCCTCCACCTTCCTAAGCCTGCTGGGCCCGGGAGGAAGACTGGGCACGTGGCACAGTGAAGACAGCGCTGGCAGAGAACGGGCCGTCCAGCACGGTGCTGCCACAACTGCTCAGGACCCTGGGCAACACAGTTCTAATCTGCCTACAATCACTGAGTTCCTGCTACAGACACGGGGACCTGCTTGTACAGAAAACATGGAAGTGTGCCTGTTCCTCATGAACTCACAGCTCCTTGCAGAAGGACAATGCCCTAGTCACACACTCCCAACTCCAGGCTGTGGATCTCAGGCAGTGGGGAGAACCAGTGCATGCAGGTGGAGCTGTCTCTGGACGGAGACCCCTCCTCCCCTCAGGGTCTTAGCTTCTTCATCTGCCAAAGGTGAGGGCTGGATTAGAAGACACCTTCAGAGAGCCTCCCAACACCACACTACAACTCCCCTTCGCCTGGGCCCTTCCGATCCAGCCCAGGCGGCCTCTACATGATCGGGGACAGAGCACGTGGCTGTGCTGATGGGGTCTCCTCCGGAGAATGCACAGGAAGTCAGGGTGCGGCATGTGCTTCACACCCAGGTTTAAGTCAGACCTCACCCCACCCTGGCAGAACAAGGAAAAGAGGAGGTCCAGCCCTTTAACTGACCTTGTCACCTCTCTGTACCAGCTGGGGATGCTGTGAGCACTTCTGCACAACCAGTGCCAGCAATTAACAGATTTGGCACCAACTGCACCACAGAGATGCACAGATCTCTGCTGTGGTTTATCCTGTCATATGAGAGTTCTTCAAACATCAGCCTGGTGTCTGGGCCCAGCCCACCACATGGGAACTGAGCTGGATGGAGCAGCCCCACCCTGCAGGTCTTCGACCCACCGCTCAATGCAAGAACCCCAGCTCCACAAAGAATAAATCCTTATCCTTGGGCAAGATACTAATCTCCCCATGAGGCCATCATAAAGGTTAGGTGCGAACCCAGCGAGCGGCAGATGAGGAAACTGTGATTGGTGTATTTCTTTTTACCACCACATTCATCACTGAAGCAAGCTGGTTCTAACCCACATACATGGCTACCTGGAGGAAGTGAGCCTCAGGCTTCTGACCTGGCTGCAGCCATCACACCTCTGGATAGACAGCCTGTGTCACCACTAAGCCCCCTCGTGCACAGCTTTCTTTCTGCAGCCCAGGCACTGCAAAGCACCGGCAGGCCACTGCACCCTCACTGGTTAACGGGGAGATGGGTGCAACCCCTCATCAGGTTCAGAGGAAGAAAAACGAGTAATTTATATTAGACTTTGAAGAGCAGTCTGCCCACTGCCCTCCCCTCCAGGAAGCCCAAAAGCAAGGTTACCTGAAGAGGGACAGAGCAGGCTGGAGCTCGGCCCAGGTGTATTTCTCGCCTCAGAACAAACACCCTTCTCCTCCTCTCCAACAAGTCAGGGTGCTCCCGTGTGGCTGGAGCTGGGCCACAACTGGGGCTGCACAAGGTCCTCCAAAGCCTCCGTGGCTTTCAAGAAGTATCTGTTCTCCTCCACCTGCGCTGTTCTAGTCATGCACCTTAGTGCCCACAAGCCTGGTAAGTGACATCACCCTTGTCAGAAGTAGGCACAAAACCAATTTCACAAATGTGAAAACAGACTCCTCAAGGAGCAGAGACTCCCCCCTCTCCCCTCTGCCTGTGGCCCCTCTTAAAGGATGCCGGCCCTTCACTTTGAGGAGCTGGTCTCAACGAGATGATTTGAGTCAGAGCAGTGCCCGGGCGCCACAATGCCCATCTCCATGGGACATGGCTGGGGCTAAACCACCCCTCTACCACCTGAATCAGCATGGGGGCTGGTCCTTTCAGGTCCTTTCCTACAATGACATTCAATGACCGACACACTCGGAAAACACAGACAGTGCAGAAGGAGGGACAGGTGACGCCAGGTGGGACTGGGCCACAGGGACAGGCTCTCATGGTCCCGCTTCTCCGTTGCCCCTCTGTGCACTAACTACCTTTCCTATTTCTGGTGCCTACATCTTCCGCACGCCTGGCAGCGGCATCCAGGAGCACTATAAGATGCCCAAAATGAGAACTGAGGCAAGAATTATATATATAAATGATGAAGAGGAGGCAGCTACTCCCTCTGGTCACATGGAAGTCACACTTCTCCCAGGAAAGCGGCCAGCTCTTCCCTCTGATCTCCCACCCCATCTAAGGCAACAGCACTCCAGCCCTTCAGACCTGGTCCAGCCCGCCTCAACCGTGCGCACCTCCAGGGAGGGTCTGCTAGCACCGCTCTAATCCCAGAACACTGCTTCAGCGCCCTCTGCTCACACCCTCTGTGTTAGCTGAAGAGTGGCCCCCAAAGACGCCCATTCCCAATCCCCAGAACCCAGGAACGTGAGCTTTGTTGGCAAAGGGACTTTGCAGATGCGGTTAAGGTAAGGCTCTTGAGTGGGGGAGCTTCTCCTGGCTTATCTGGTGGGCCCCACACGTCACCACATGTGTCCTTACAAGAGAGAGGCAGAGGGAGGGTGGACACAGGAGAGAAGGAGAGGCCATGATGGGAACAAGCGGCTGCAGTGACGTGAGGACGGGCTCCGAGCGAGGGACACAGGCAGCCCCCACAATCCAGAAAGACGAGGACCCCGGTGCTCCCCTGGAGCCTTCAGAGGGAACCAGCCTGGTCAGCACCTTGACTTTAGCCTAGCCCACTGAGACTGGTTTTGGAGTCCTGACCTCCAGAGCCATAAAAGGACAAATCTGCGTTGCTTTAAGCCTCCGGACAGTGGCAACTTGTGCTGGCAGCCACAGGAAACGTATACACCTACTACATTGTGTATTATCAGTACTCCACACCTTCAAATGAACCCACTTTGAAGTTCCTTATGACACACTTCACAAACTCAATAGATGTGCGTGAACGAATGACTCATCGATGTGCATGTCCGTGTGCGTGTAGGCTGGCCCTGGATAGGTCAGTACATGATATAACATGAAGGGCACCCTCTTCCTTAATATAGCCTCACTTGTCTACCACTGTCTTCGAGACTCCACAGTGGAGTCATTCCCTGGGTTTGGAGAGCTTTCCCATCACAGAGAACACCCCAGCCCTGCCCTGCCTGCCCTGTAGAAGAAGAGTTTTCTGGAAAAGTGCTCTGTGGGGTGAAGAGAGGGCAGGAGACAGACACCAACAAAGGAAGCTGCCTTCTCTCAATTAACACCTTCAGGGGATCAGCTTATCAGGCTACTCGTATTAACTATTCCCGGGAAAATCCAAAGCAGAAGACATGGCCAGGCTGGAAGACTGGGCGCACCGAGATCTTGAGTGTGAGGGGCCTGAGAATTAAGGGTACAGGGACCTCGCCGCTGGCTCTGTGTGTGAGCGATGCATGTACACACAGTAGTACTAGTTACTTGGCTTTGTTCTCTAACTCAAATGTTTCTCATGCTAACTTACATAAAATGACTCTTTTTCAACAGTTCTTTTCCTGCCGCTACTTAGTTTCCTAACCAATTATTTAAAGCTGTTTACTTTTCTAATACCCAAAGTCATCTCTCTCTCTGCAGAGAGGAAGCCACCCAGCCCATTATCACAAACACTCCCTCTGGGCCACAGTCCCAGCTGCTACAGAGAAATCTACTCACTGCTCTTAGGATCTCCAACAAGGGTACCAATCAAGCCCATCCTCTGCTGCCTTGTATAGAGCAAGGGCCACAGAAATCCCTCCACCAGCCCAACAGAGCTGCCGCTCCAACCACCCCATCACCTCCTTCCATCATTAGAAGTGTTGTGCATACACAAAGGACTGGACGGGTAGTGCCCAAGTGGACAAGAGGACATAAGACCATTGTCAGACTCCTATGCTAATTAAACGTTGAAGCCCCACTCACTCAGTAGCTGTGGGCACACTGAGGAAGACAGAGAGAAGAGCAGCGGTATCTCTTCATGGCTCATGGCCACTGAACAGAGGCAAGCAGCCCATGACACGTCACTTGTATAACTGAGAAGAAAGGTAAACACACTGGACAGTCCTAGTGAGACAAAGAGGTACTCACCAGCAACCCCAAGTTGCCAAGTCCTCTCAGTGTGGTCTGAAAGCCAAAGAAAGCGGGTTCTCTGAGACTTCCACCTTCCCACGACCATGTTAAAATGACAACTAAACCACAGAATCACCATCACTCAGAACCACCTGAAATCTAGCTGAATGGAAGCCCTACAACTAGGGTTTTAAAGAAGCCACACAGAGACTGGTAGGGTGGCCCCACCCCTATGTGTGGTGGTTTAAAATTGGAAGGGGTATCTCAGCTGTAGAGGATCACCCTCCCCTAGGAGTGAGGGGTCCCAGCCCACAGCAGGCCTCCTGGCCCAGGGTTCAAGAGCCATGAAGAGAAGTCCCCGTAACTTCTGGCTGTAAAACCAACAGGCTGAGAGACAGAGAGCTAGGGGAGTCCCAGGCAGCTCCTCTTAAAGGGCCCATGCATGGACTTACTTCAACTCACTTCCTCTGAGCTTCAGTGCTGGGACAGCAGCTTGAAAGTAACTGAATCGTCTGCTTTCTGCTAGACAGAAGTGCTGACAGAGGCCCCTGCTCCTTTTCTGAGACTCTCAACCCCACACAAAGAGCTGCAGGCAAGCACCATATCCGAATTTCCATCAACCTGGCTCACACTGTTCACCTCTACCAGGTGACTCCCTAAGGTCCCACCCCACCCAATCCGCAGGCCCAACCTAGCCATTTTCAGTGGCTTTTCCATACAAATGGTGTTGTCTGGACTCATGCTTTGAACTTCCCTAAAAATCTCTCAGTCAAGCAGCACTTAGCCTTGGTGTTCCTGTACCTCTTGCTAAGTGGCCCTAGACCTGACTCTAGTAGCAGCCAGCTTTGGTTCACAACTTGGCCTCTCCTGGGCACCTCTAAGCTCCTGGCAAGTAGCAGCCATCTGCACATCACTCTGCAGCCTGTGTCTGACTTCCCCAGGCAGGGCACAGGCGGTGGTTGACCTTGTATCTCCTGGGAGGTCCCAGAACCAGTGCACATGGTGAGCAGTTTCACACCACACTGGATTGCAACCCCACCACCTCCACAAGCAACACTCGAGTGGCAGTCTCGGTGAGCTCCCAAGTCCCACTGAAGCAAGTCCTGCTCCGTAGGGTCCACTTCTGCACATCAGCCTCTCCACTGCAGTCACAGCCAGTCCTTGTAGCCAACTGGCCTGGGGGGTCAATAGCTCCCAATAATGTCAACAGTAATCAAGGCTCAACCACAGCAGGACAGCGCACAGCCCACACTGGGGAGTACCAGGACTGCCCAGCCTGGGGACTGGGAAGTCTGTGTCACTGAGCCATACAGGACAGTACCTACACTGGACCACCCTGCCAAGTCTGGGAGATGTAGCAGCTCTACCCAAAGCACAGAAACAAACAGGGAAGCAGCCGCAGGGAGGAGACAAAGAACATGTCCTAAATGAAAGAGAGGAAGTTCCCCAGAAACAGAATTAAATGAATGGAGGTGAACAAACTAACAAAGACAGAGTTCAAAACACTGGTTATAAGGTTGCTCAAGGAACCTAATGGGAACATCAAAAAAGAAATAATTCTCATAAAAAAGAACACAGAAACCATAAAAAAGAATCAGTCAGAAATGAAGGCTACACTAACTGAAATAAAGAAAAATTCACAGGGAATCAACAGTACAGTAGATCAAGTGATTTTGAATATAAGGAAGCAGAAAACACCCAATCAGAACAGCAAAGAGAAAAAATAATTCAAAATAATGAAGATAGTGTAAGGAGCCCCTGGGACAACCTCAGGAGTACCAACACTGTCATCATAGGGTACTGGAAGAGGAGAATAAGCAAGAGATTTAAAAATCATTTGAAAAAATGACAGAAAACTATCCTAACCTGGTGAGGGAAATAAACATACAAGTCCAAGAAGTATAGTATTCCAAACAAGATGAACCCACAGAGGCCCACACCAAGACACAGCGTAATTAAAATGCAAAAGTTTAAAGACAGAGAATCTTAAAAGCATCAAGAAAAGCAGTTAATTACCTACAAGGAAGCTCCCATAAGGCTGTCAGCAGATTTCCCAACAGAAACCTCGCAGGCCAGAAGGGAGGGGCACGAAATATTTCAAGTGATGAAAAGCAAGGACCTACAACCAAGATTACTCTACCCAGCAAAGCTGTCATTTAGAATCAAAGGACAGATAAAGAGTTTCCCAGACAGGAAAAAGCTAAAGTTCATCACCACTGAGCCAGTATTCCATGAAATGTTAAAGGATCTTTTTCAAAAAGAAAAAGTAAAGATAAAACATATGAACTGTAAAATGGTAATAAATACATATCTATCAACAAATAAATCTACAAAAATAAACAGAAGAGAGAGAGATGAACAGACACAGAGAACATTCCGACAGCTGCCAGCCTGGAGGGGGTAAAGTGGAGGGATGAGAAGCACAAACGTCATGGAGGCAGGTCAAGTGCAGCCCAGGTAAGAGAATACTATCCTAATAACCGTGTACGGTGTCCCACGGGTGCAAGATTTATCAGGACGATCGCTTAGAAAATTATATAATGTCTAATTATTGGGTTGTACACCTGAAACTAACATAATATTGTATGTCAACTATAATTAGAAAAATAAAAAATGATAAGGAAAAAAAAGAAAAGAAAGCAAGCAAGCAGATTCTCAAGGGAAGGGCCTTTCAAAAACGTTTGTAACAGACACAAGCACCGGAGTCTAAGACAGCGGCAGACCAACTGACTCACCACCCACCAGCCAACAGATGCCAAGCTTCCCCCACACCTAACATGTTCTTCAATGTCCTATCTACGCAGGCAAATGCCAGGCCCTGCCACAGGTGCTCACCGTCCTATGGAGGGGCCTCCATGGAAACGAGCATCCTGGGGACAAGGGACAGAGGAAGAAAGATCACGTCTGACCTGGGCCTTCTCTTGGTTCTTGAGCCAAGAGAAGCCCCCCGTGGGCCAGTCTGTGACCCCCTGTGTTGGGTCTCCCCACCCATAAAACAAAGGTCTAGGCCGGGGTTATATCTAGAAACCCCTCCACTCCAACCCCCAGAAATCTGCTGTTCTTCATCCAAACAGTCCCATGATTGACCATTGGTGGCTTCTATACTGCGGAAAACGTCACCGGGGCCAGCCTGAAGAGTTGTAAATGACAAGAGAAAGCTACCAGAGGCAGAATGGAGCACTTTCTCCAATAGACATCAGGTGTAAATGTCTTAACAAGCCTGAGTCTCCAACCTCGGTTAACAGGAGGGAAGAGAGGGACTCCAAGTTCAGTCTTGGGCATCTGTGTCCTGCTCAAGCCTTTGACTCGACACCAGAGTAGCCTAGATTTGTGGAAGGTCTTGAGATCGACACAACCTCCGGAACACTGTCCTACAGGAAGCAAACTGTAATGGAGACAGAAACCTAACCTGTCTGCACTCGATACCCTTGGAAGAGCGTTCAGACCAAGCTCACGGCTTGACACATGAGCACAGACATCCCAGGGTAAATTCTCTGGCTCCTCCTATGGAACCGACAAACCCACAGCTGCCCCCCCCCTCCAAGAAAAGCACATACCCAGGAGCTAACGTTGTGTCTTTATTATGATGAGATGTGAACTGAGCTGGAGTCCTTGGCAACACAGCACCTCTAAAGGCATGACTCTCAAGGATTCTCGCCTGACCTGCACTGGTGCAGTGGATAAAGCATCGACCTGGAATGCTGAGGTCGCTGGTTCAAAAACCCAGGCTTGCCTGGTCAAGGCACATGTGGGAGTTGATGCTTCCTGCTCCTCCCCCACTTCTTTCCCTCTCTCTCTCCTAAGATGAATAAATAAAATTATTTTAAAAAAGGATTCTCAATATAGAGAAGTCTCACACAGTGAAAGGTGGCCCTCAATACCACACACCTGCCATGGAAGTGTGGGTATGGTCTTGTAGTTGCCACATGGGAGAAACCCAAGGCCAGTTTGTTTCAGCAAACACAGTTCAAGAGCATTAGATCCATCACGTTTTTTAAAAGGAAGATTTTGAGACATGCTCCAACATGGGTCAACTTGGAAGACATTACACTAAGTGAAATCAGCCAGACACAGAAGGACAAATACTGTACGGTGCTCCTTATATGAAGAAGCTGGAGAAGTCAAAACCAGAGGCAGAAAGTAGAACAAAGCTGCGGGCTGGGAGCTGATGATGAACAGGGACAGTGTTTCAGTTCTGCAAGATGAACAGAGTTCTGCAGACGGTGGGGGTGATGGGTGCACAAAAGTGTGAGTGTGCTTAATGCCTTTAAACTGTACTCTTAGAAATAGTTAAAACGGTAAGTTTTGTTACATACATTTTACTGTAATTAAAAACAAACAAACCTTGGGCCATCTTTTCCTTCCAGAAGGGAAGAGGAGGCGGACATCACTGCCCTGGCGTCTGCAGAACTCGGGGCCCTGCTCCCTCCGACTCGGCACCCCTCCAGGAAAGCCTGCTAGGTGCCCTCTGTGCTGATGGCACCAGCGCCTGAGCCTCACAGCAGCACCCACAGCTCCAACAGAAGCGGCAGAGCTCGGTCCAACAACAGAGGCAGAGAAGAGACGCAGCATGGGATTCTAGATTCTTCCTCTGCTCACTCCTGGAAGACCGGGGCCCAGCCGACTGCTCAGGCTCCCACTCTCTGTAAAGCTGCCCTGAGCCCACCTCACCTCAGCTTGCACTTGGGTAATTTCTTTTTCTTTTTTGGAAAATGACCTCTTTTCCACACCCACTAGTTACAGCCAGTAGAAAACTTCCCAAAAAAGAAAAAGGGATTCACAAAGGCTTGTCCCAGCTCAGAGCCGCCTGAAGAGAAAGGCAACAGTTGGGCCCCGGAAGGCCCAGATCTAGCAGAAGTCCCAGAAGAAAGGCCTCTCAAAGTAGCCCGTGAGGCAGACACAGAGCCAGGGACAGCGGCTCTCCTCCTCCTCCTCCTGGGATTCCTGACAATGCCAGCCCCTACTGTGCCCCTCCTGCTCCCAGGGAAGGGGGCCAGACAACTCCCCCCACACCCAGCTGGTTCTCTGGAGCTCATTCTCCCTTCTGCTAAGAAACCAGTAAGAGCCACACGCCCACACGCACCTAATCCCTCTCCCAGAAGCGCCCAGCTTCTGAACGCAGAAATTCTGCAACAATGCATTTAACAAAGGTGGTTAGTTCAACAAATATTGTTGGGTCTCTACCATATAAGCTCCAGGCCAGACAATGCAGAAAAATACCAAGAATTATCAGGGGGCCCAACAACGAAAAAAGGTCCCAGTCCAGTTCATGAAATAATATTTAAACAAATAGTAATGTTTTATAAAAGTAACTGGCATAGCAATTGAAATTGCTGAGGCAGGAGCCCAGCCATAACATGCTACAAGTTACTATAGGCAGAGGAGCCAGGGAGGTCTAGGGCAAGGAGCGGCCGGAGCTCAGCCCGTAGGAGTGGTAGAACCAGAGCTGCTGCTCTGGGTCCCTAGATGCTCCCGAGGCAGAGGCCACACACCAGCATTTCTGCTAGTGCTGTGCTCACAGGGACACCCCACCGAAACCCTACTCCCTGCCTGGCACTTACACAGCAGGCTGCCCCTGCCCCATCACCTCCCTCACTCCCAGAATATCTGATGGCTGAGTCTTTCTGCACCTTTTACAAACAGGGATCCTAACAACTCACATTTTAAGAAAAAATTAAATCACTGACAAGGTCTCACAGGATTTCTAAGCCTTGACACTGCTGATACTTGGGACTCAATGATCCTTTTGAGGGTGGTGGCTCTTCTGAGCATCACGCGCTCAGCAGCATCCCTGGCCTCCACAGCAGGTACCAGGAGCAACTCCCTGACCCTACACACTCGTGACAGTCAAAGGTGACTCCAGACAGGGGCAGATGCTGGAAGCACAGTGGTCCCCAGTTGAGGACCACAGCTCTAGTACTCAAAGAGAAAACTTCCAGCATGGCGAGAATTCAGTGCACACAGAAGCCTGCCTGAAAAGTTCTCCTGCCCCAAGCCCCAGCACCCAGGACCCTGCTGGCCAAGTGGAAGCAGGAGTCTAGACTTCAGGAAAGTTGACCTCTGGGTTGGAGCTCCAGGATTCTGGACTATGCTCATCTGCTGAGCAGCCATGAAGAGCCAAGTCTGATGCAAACCACTGGGGAACAGGAAGGAGACTACCTGCAAGCCCCACGGCCATGGCTGCTGATGCTGACCACTAGGCAGCTGGCACCTGGCTGCCCCCTTCACCCAGCCTCCTCTCAAGTGCAACCCACACACTTCCCTGCAACTTTTGCCATACATAAGGGAAAACCTTACACGTCTAAAATGTTGCTTTAATGGTATTTCAAAGCAACTGTGACTTTTTCTCTTACAGAAATAGTGCCACTTTACTCCCGGAAGGTGCAGTGCACCTGTACCGCCCACAGTGCCGGCAGACCAGCACGACTGCCTCACGGGTCATCCTCTTCAGCTCCAAGGTCATCTGCCAGAGAGTGGCGTATGGCCCACAACTCTCGGCTCTGGGCACCCCCCACGCCCTCTCTGCAATCCAGGTTTTTCCCGAGGCTGCTTCCTCACATCACCAGCACTGCTCCCCTTCTGCCCGGGAGCCCACAGAACATGACCCAGGCAGCACCCACACTGCGGGGAGAGCACACTGCACTGCATGGTATCAGCACCCAGGGCTCACTGGCTCTTGGGATGCAGCATGTGCTCTGCGTCTGTGCCACACACTGGTGTCCGTAAACACCTTCCTTGTGCTCGTGCAGCTAAGCTGAAGGCAATAATGAATTGCACTGGACTCCAGTCAGACTTAAAGAAGATTTCCTGACCAGAATCACTGGTCTTCAAGGAAAAATCCAAGGAACTCTTTTCTGGAGGGTTCACTGCCCAGCCCAGCCTGAACATAATCCAGTGACCTCCAAGACTCCCTTTCTAATTGTTAGTCTGCGAGGCTTCAGACAGGTCAGCCAGGCACAGAGGGGGACAAAGCAAACCCAAGGCTCTGAGCTCCCACGTCAGAGCTACTGCAGGCAAGGTGGGCTGGCTCTGCTTCCACGTCTGCTTCCTTTCTCAACGGAAACGGGTGTCCACCAAGTGAAATCAGCTTCCTTGCTCCCACCTCTAGCAAGTTCCACCACCCACTGGCACTCTCCTCCAATCCAGTCACCTGACTCCTCTGGGTCACAGATGCTTCCATGGCAAAACCCTCTGTGGCCCATCCACACTGTACAGGTACGCTCACAGAAACAATGAGAAGGAAAGGGGTTCTTTTGAAGATGGAACCAATGAGGTGATAGTCAATCGAGAACCAGGCATCATACTATTCATTCTATACCTAAATGTCCTACCCATGAGCTCATCCCAGAAACAAAACAGAGAAAGCATCACAACACAAAGATTAGGAGCCCCGTGTGCATGCGGATCCACTCATGGCCTCTTCACCCAGGAGCCACAATAACCACCCTAAAACCCAACTGTCCACATCATCTCCGAGTTCCTTGGGGAGGACAGTTCTTTGCAACCCTGCAGCAAAGAAATAAACTCTGGGTGGGATGGGGCCCACCTAGTTTACATGGTGTGACTGTTTTCCAGGGTAATCCCAATTATAAAATGCTGTCCAAATGAATGCACACACACTCACCTACTCAGATGAAAACCTGCAAAAGTGCTCAAATCCTCCCCCTTCAGCCCTTTATGAAGCTTGAAATTCAGTCATACCTGAGATTTAAGAGACCAATCTGCCTGAGACAAAAATATCAGGACACAAAATGGGTGGAAAGAGAAAAGCCAGAATATTCTACCTGGTTGTTTTTTGGGTTTGTCTCTGGACCAAGAGCAATAAACACTCGTCCAGCCCAGAAAGCAGGAAGCAAACCTGATGGGTGGCCAGGCAGGATCTGCGTGCCTTGGCTTAGTAATCGGAAGAACAACGATGACCAGGAGGCCTCTGCAGATCAGTTAGATGAGCAAGATCAACTGCAGCAATGGAACTGACCGTCAGGCTGGGGACCACAGCAGGTAAATGCCTGCGTGCTCAACTTCTACATGTTCACCCAGGGCCGGCCCTGTCTGCCCCTCTAGGTCCCAGGAGGAGTGCTATGGCCAAGTCCCCCCAAGTGCTGGCCGTGGACAGAGTGGCTTCCTCCCTCACTACTTACTCGCACCAACGATCACTAAGACGCCTCAAACCAAAGCCCTGCGTTTTCAGGGTCATCGCTTAAAACCCACAAGTTGCCACAAGTTCTTCAAAAGTTTCAGGCTCCGAAACAGAAGCCCAAGCGAGAGTACACAGACGCTGTGCTCACAGACGAGGCAAAGGCCAGCACGAAGAAGCAGCCTGGCGAAGGTGGAGACAGGAAGCAGGCGCAGAAGGACGCTCACCATCTCATCCAGGGCATAGCGCAGGAGTCCGTGCTCGTAGAGGATGAAGAACCGCCGCTGCCATTTCTGCAAGGGACAGAGTGGGTGTTTAGGAGGGCTCTGGCCCTGACCTCTGCCCTCTGCCCTCTGCCTGCTGGGCCCCAGTGTCTGACAGATCAGTCTGTCTAAGGAATGCCGCTTCCACGCTGCCATTTCTGAGGCAGATGGCAGGAAAGAGGGACCCGAGACAAAAAAATAGTGATTTACTAGCCAGGATTGGGCCAAAGGAGAGGCCCAAAACACCCACAAGTTAGTGAGACTTAATGTGATGCCTGGTTTATTTTTAATTTGCAAGTTCCTGGGAATCAGAGGTGTCTTGGTCAACTTTCTGTATTCTTTATGTCCCCAACACAGAGCTTGTCACATAATATGTGTCAATATTTATTTGATGAGTTACCTGGTATGATATGAATAACCTGAGAATACCAAGCATTGAATTACCACTCTGAAACAATATAGCAACTGCTACAAAAGGTAGTTCCAATGATTCCTAGGGAATGGGACACAGGGAAAAAGACAACCAGGCTCTAGTACTCACTGAGAACTGAGCTAACAAGAAACAAAGCTGAGAAGGTGTGACACCAGTGGGAACAACTCCGATGCCCAGGGAGTGTGCAACCAGCAGGGGCCCTCTCTCTACTCTCCAACCAAAGGCCAGGCAGGGCCCACAGCCGCCAATGGCACTGACAGTGGGGTAGAAAGAACCACGAGGGCGTGTGCCTTCCTCTGGAGGACCCATGACCTATTTTCAACACTTCAAAAGCCCAACATAACTCATACTTTTACTGGCATTAAGACCACAAGAACTAACTAAAATACCACGTCTCTTTGCTTTGAGCCAGAATTACATCATTTATAATAATGATTTTCCCATTAGAAGCTAGTAATGGCAATTCTGTATGACCTAAATATAAATGGAAAAGGGAGCTGCTCCCTGGTTACTGCACGCACTGAAACAGTCCTCCTGCCTGGGTGGCAGAAACAGGACACTCAAATACCCTTACAAAGAGGACCTGTAGGGACGGGTTCTAGGCTGGATGTGCAGGGGGACTCCCCGCGAGAAACATTTCCAAGGCTTCTATCTGTAGACTTTAAAGACAAAACCCATTCTAGAAGGAATCCCAAAGGACCCAAACACAGTGCAAGGTCTGTGGAGCATCAAGACCCCACCCCAGACAGAGTGCAGCACTCAGGCTGGGGCAGCAGATACCAAGAGGCAGGTCAGAGGCCCTCTGGGTGAGCAGGGGACAAGAAGGAGCAGAGCTGGGACAGTTAAGAAGGCACAGGCAGCAGAGCCTGGAAAGAGCTGTGGAAAAGGAAAGACGGTAATTTAACTAAAGTCAAATCCAGAGGGGACCCCTGGGGACTAATAAACCACTGGTCAGGGACAAGGCTGGCTTGGCCAGCCCACTCCTCCAGCAGCCTGCGCACAACAGGGATGTGCCCTGGACTGGAATGCCCAGGAGAGGAGGAGCCAAAGCCAAGGTCGTTCTCAAGAGTCTCATCCTGCCTGACCGGATGGTGGCAAGTGGACAGTGTCGGACTGGGACGCAGAGGACCCAGGTTCAAAACCCGAGGTCGCTGGCTTGAGCGTGAGCTCACCAGCTTGATTGAGCGCAGGATTGCTGGCTTGAGTGTCAGATCATAGACATGACCCCATGGTTGCTGGCTTGAGCCCAAAGGTTGCTGGCTTGAGTAAGAGTTCACTTGCTCTGCTGTAGCCCCCAGGTCAAGGCATACATGAGAAAGCAATCGGTGAACAACTAAGGTGCCACAATGAAGACTTGATGCTTCTCATCTCTCTCCCTTCCTGTCTGTCTGTCCCTCTCTCTGACTCTGTCGCCAAAAAAAAAAAGTCTCATCCCTTTGCCAGCACTTGTTTGCTAGGCCCCTAGCTGGGGAGGAAGGGAGGAAGGGAAGGGAAGAAAATGAAGAGGAAAGGAGGGAGCTACAAGAGGCAGGGCTTTGGCACTGGAGGAACTGGGAGCCTAACTGCCATAAATGCAAACTTTGCTAAACTGCCCTTTTTCCTTTTCCATTCAACTATGTCTAGCGTCAAGCTGACCCAACAACCAGGCAGCACCATGCGAGAGCTTCTCATTTTGAAGGGAGCACCAGGTTTAACTATGTATAACTGAGACTTCCTGTAGGTCCTACGCGTTTGCCAAACGGGGTTCCCTGCTGATCCTACCGCCCCATGACCCACTGTCAACTCCCAACCTCCCTCTTCCATTCTGTCAGTCTGTCCTTAGATGAGCCCTCTCTCCCTCCCACCCCGGGAGCGCCCTGATTCACTTACCCGAGACCGATGCACTGGGTTGTCAAAGTCAGTCCCATCTGGAGCCAGGAGCAGCCAGCCACCATAAATGGGTTTTGCCTGGAAGAAGAAAGGGCAAATCATTAGTAGCCTGGCCTAGAGAGAGAACAGGTTTCAACGGTCGAATTAATGGCAAACACTTGCAAGAAACAGAAGTCACCTCTGCTTTGCACACTGCACACATTTCATCCCCAGCCACAGGCTGAGTCTCCAAAAGAGGTCTGTCAGCAAGAGGATCCTGGGGGCTCTGAGCATCTGGTAAGAAGAGTGGAACACAAAATCCAGTGGGAAGCTAAGAAACCGTAGAGAAACTCCTAACAAGTTCTTGATCAAGCCGCAAAGATCAAGAAAAGAATGACATTTTCTTCAATAACCGTGAGTGCCAATGTATGGCAGGCACTAGACAGATCACTCAACAACACAGTCAAGCCTTCCCCCTGACTGCACACAGAGGGCTGGCGGAACTGACTCTGCTTCAACGACCACAGCTGGCACTGGCCACAGACTCATCAGATCGCTGACTGTATATGTGACCCTCGGCTGGAACCCCTTTGAGTGTCAATTCTCCCATTTGGGGGGGGGGTGGCGAATGGATAATAATTATATCTATGCCTCATGGTATTTAATGTGAAGATGGGTGAAATAATGCAAAGAAATATAAAATGATGTAGCCACCGTGGAAAAGTCTGGCAGTTAAAAGGTTAAATGCCGAATTCAATACAACCTAGAATTCCACTCTTAGGTATATATACTCCTAAGAAAACTGAAAGCAGGTGCTCAAATAAAAACTTGGCCATGAATGTTCCCAGCAGCACTATAAACAATAACCAAAAGGTAAAACCACCTTAATGACCAACAACAAATAAATGGACAAGCTATCACATCCATACACCAGAACGTGACGCAGCAGAAAAGCGTGCAGTACGACACACTACAGCATGGACGAGCCTCGGAAACTTGCCGAGGGTGAGGAGACAGAGGCAAAGACCACATAGTGGACGACCACGTATGTAAGCAGGGAAGCCCACAGAACCAGACGGCAGGTTGCCAGGACAGGCAGGGAACAGGAGATGGGAGTGATGAAAGTGATCTGGAGTTAGTGCATGACCTTGTGAATATGCTAAAAGCTACGGAACAGTACATTTTAAGGGTGAATGTTATGGTATGTGAATTATATCTGAGGAAAAAAAATGAGAAAGAAGTCCTGGCTGGATCACTCAGTCAGTTAGATCATGGTCCCTAAGTGCAGAAGTTGCCAGTTTGATCCCCAGTCAGGTCACAGACAGGAACAGCTCAATGTCCTCTCTCTCTCTCTCTCTCTCTCTCTCTCTCTCTCTCCTCTCCTCTCCTCTCTCACCAAAATCGATAAATAAAAACTAAAAAAAAAAAAAATTAATAAAAAATACATACTGGGTACAGTGTTTGGCCTACAATTGCTTAATAAATGTTATCTGCTATTATAATTTTATATTCGAAAAATCCTCCTCATCAGAGACCCTGGCAGCCAGAGCTAAATGAGAACTAAAAGCCCTAGGGTCTAGACACTGTGGCTCTGCCTCCCTTCCAGCCACGCCCAGCTGTGAGAGGGGTGGGCAAAGGGACAAGCAGGCTTATCTGTCCATTATCCCTTGGAAGGCAGTAACACAAATAAACCCCAAGCCTCTACCTTACACACAAGGGCTGATCTGGGTAGGCCTTAGGGGTCCTCCTAACATGGTTTTTATTTTACACTTCCCAAACTGGGAGGCCACCTCACTTTATAGCTGTGGAATCTGACTCAGAGAGGGAAGGTCACTTGCCAGAGGTCATACAACATCTGGGTGAGCCAACACTTTTCCCTTCACTTGTGCAAGGTGCTCAAGGACCCCAGAAGAAGCACTGCTTTTCCCCATGAGGGAGCGAGTGTGAACAGAGCAGGTAGGAGGGCCTTTGGGCAAGGGTTGTGGAATGGACTGAAGGAAGGAAGTGAGAGGCTGGCCTTGATAAAAACACGGAGTGACTGCTGGCAGGAAACCAGGGGTAAAGGGACACAACTCAGGAGGGCCGTGACCTCAGTGTGGAATGAATCCTGCCTGGGAAAGCAGCAACACAGAGAGCAGGGTCTGTTCCTCAGCAAACACCAGTGGTGCACAGCTGTCCCCAGGCCAGTGAACACACCTGGCCTCTGTTCCATGTCACTCTGGGAAGTGCACACCTGGCAGACCCCACGAGGTCTACACAAAGGACGGTGGGGCCAGCAGTGGGGCAGATATCATGGGCCAGGTGAATCCCTACTTTGCTTCTCAGCCTGCTGTTCCCCAACCTGTAAAATCTAAAGGGTAGACCACAGCCCTGTCCCCTCCGTTCCTGTCTAGCTTGGATTGTACACCACCTCCTAGTCTCCGGCCGCAGGGCTGTGAGGCAACTTCACAGTATCAGCTATGTCTACCCGACCTGTCCCTAGAAGGGGCAGTGGGAGATCTGAGGGCACAAGTTTTCGCAGAACCCAGCAACTGTCTCACGGCAGCCCACCATCACTGCCATTATCCACTCAACAGATGTCTACGCAGGCCTACTGTGTGAACAGCCCCATACGCTGCACACCAGGGAGTCTGCCAGTACCTGCTGTGGTTGGCCATGACTCCCTTCTACAGATCACCCCAAAGGGTATCTTTCCAGGAGTGCAGGTTGTCCTGAGAGATGGCAGAGCAAAAAAGGGCTCTGGGAGGACAGGCTGTTCCATCAGGAAGATTTACGGAGGTGAATCCAGTGACAGGAGCAGATCAATGCTGCCTGGGACCTGGGATAGAAGAATTGAGAGGTGACAGCTAAGAGGTACAGGATTTCTTTTGGGGATGACGAACACATTCTAAAATTGATTATGGTGATTGTTGCACACCTCTGGGAAAATGATGAAAGTCATCAAAGTGTACATTTTAAATGGGTCAACTGCTCGGCATGTGCAAGTTATCTCAATAAATCTGTTAAACAAAATAATTTACCGAGTCCTGTGACAGGCAATCGGGAAGCAGAGAGAAATAAGAAACTGCCCCTATCTCCATGGGCTCGCAGTACAAAAGAAATGTAAATTAGGCCCTGGCCAGCTGGCTCAGTGGAGAGAGCATCGGCCCAGCATACAGACGCCCTGCTGATCCCCCGTCAGGGCACACATGAGAAGCAACCATCTGCTTCTCTCCCCCTCTCTCTCCCCCTTCCTCTCTCTCTTCCCCTCTCACAGCCAGCGGCTCAATTGTTCAAGTGTCGCCCCAGGTGCTGAGGACAGCTCAGCTGATTCGAGCGTCGGCCCACGATGATGGTTACCAGTTGGATCCCGGTTGGGGCACATGCAGGAGTCTGTTTCACTATCTTCTCTCCTCTCACTTAAAAAAAAAGTAAATTAATGAAACTTTCTCCCCACCTAAGGAGGAGCCAAGAGCACTCTGTGTTACGTGACTCTGCACCCCACACTACCACACTGCCAGATTCGGGAAACATCACTCTGAGAGACAGGAGTAAGGGCTTCAAAGGGCAACAACCAGGTCTTCTGGTTTGTGGGAAGGTGGGTGGAATGAGCGAGACACAGAGGCCAGAGGGAGAGTAAGAGACCACAGGCACAGGTCTGGCAGACCAGGGCGGAGCAAGATGCATTGAAGGGCTGGCGTGGTGCCTGCAGCTGAATGACAACGAGAACCACCAGTGTCCACTGTGCACCTTCAGGGTCACTGGGAGACAGCAAGGCATCCGCCTCCTTGCACTACTATCCAAGCGAGCACATGGGGTGGCAGAATTGACAGTGAATGGGGTGAGCCCCCACCACACACAGGATGTCCTGGGGTAGCGAGGACTCTCTGGACACAGGCAAAGCAGCAGGAATGACTGCACTTTGTGGGGACAGTGAAAAAGGAGCCGAACTAACAGTGGAGGGCTGCTCATGCTGTTTTCTTCCTTAAAACTCGTCAGTGCCTCTTCCACTGAAAATACCCAGACTCTGGGACCCAGTCCACGAGCCCGAGACTCTCAGAGCTTCCTCTTCCTTAGAAAACCTACCATCCCGACCCGATTACCTGGCCCAGGGAGCACTGCAGCTTCTCCCAACAGCTCTAAATGCCACCAGCAGGTCCAGGTGTGTCAACAGTTCAGAAGCACCAGCAGAGCCGCTGTCCCCAGGGGACTAGAGGCTCACAAGTGGTTTTTGGACTGCCTTCCTCCCTCTCAATGCTCCCCTTTTTTCCTGGGGCGAGGCCTCTGACAGCAGAGGCATTTTCTTGCTGAGAACTCACAATAACCTGAAATGCAGACTCTGAAACAGACAACCCAAGGAAGCTGGCACAGAGGAGTGTGCTCTAGAAAGTCCCAGTGCCTGCAGCTAGTGGTGTTTTCTAGGAGTGGCTGGTTTGGTATTATTTTTAGTTTCTGGAGGGGCACGCATGAGAGAGGCCGGCATCTACTGCCGATACTGAGGATCCCACAGGACGGGCCGGCGCTCTGTTTTAGGGAGGCTACGCTGCAGGAAGCACACTGGTCTAAACCCCATGTAAAAGTTACTCCATGAAAGCATCCCCTGACCTGATTCCCTTCCAGCTAAACTCAGCCTTCCCTCACACCCTCACAGACCCGACCAAGCAGGGCTGCACTCCCTCCTGGCTGGTCTCTGAGAAGAGGCTGCTGGGGGTCCGGGCGCACCCCTCAGCACGAAGCCCTACCAAAAATGGTTCCTTGAAACTTCTCTCCAGAGGGTGAGGCAGATGTAATGTTCCCTATTCCTCCTAAGTTCAAATAAAGTACTAGACATTGTATACAACACAAACCAGAGAAGACTCTGAAAAGTGGGAAGCAGGCAAGAGGGGACACATGAGGACCCATGAAACGACAAGGTGTGTGCCCTGGGTTTTCCTTTTGCCTCGCTGTCCCAGGTGGGGGACTGGAGGAGAGGGCAACCTGGAAGTGCCAGTAGGCAAAGATGAAAATGCCCCAATAAAGCCTGCTTTCTTGAGCCAAAGAGCCAGAGAAGGAACAGAAAACTGGAAAAACAGAAAACTCTTAGACAATAACCACCCTGCTCTAGCCGGACACCACAGAAAAATGCAGCCCCACCCCTCATGCCAGCAAGGCCTAGACTTCCACCCCCACCTAGCAGTAATAGGGCCCTACCCTCGCCCTGCTGGGGCAATGTCAGAAAAGGACAGGTAAGGAGCTGACTCCCCCTCCACCCCCCAGTAACAAGCCCCCCACCTGAGGTGTTAATGAGGGCGGAGGAGGGGGCTGCATTTCTACCTCCATCTAGAAACAAAGGCAGTGGCTCCCCTTCCCCTGCTGAAGCCATGTCAGAAACAACCAACAGGCCTGACCAGGTGGTGGCGCAATAGATAGAGCGTCAGACTGGGATGCGGAAGACCCGGGTTCGAGACCCCAAGCTCGCTAGCTTGAGCGCGGGCCCATCTGGCTTGAGCAAAAGCTCGTCAGCTTGGACCCAAGGTCACTGGCTCCAGCAAGGGGTTGCTCGGTCTGCTGAAGGCCCGCGGTCAAGGCATATGTGAGAAAGCAAGCAGTGAACAACTATGGTGTCGCAACAGCAACGAAAAACTAATGATTGATGCTTCTCACCTCTCTCCATTCCTGTCAGTCTGTCCCTATCTATTCCTCTCTCTGTCCTTGTAAAAAAAAAAAACCAACAGAAAGAGAAGGGTCAAACACGATCCAGTCACCTAACATAACACAAAAGTGTCCATGTTTCAATTGAAAAATCCCTAACATACCAAGAACCATGAAGGTTGTAACCTGAATGAAGAAAAACGTTTGACAGAGGCCAACACCAGGGTAGACATGTCAGAATTATGTGATGATGATCTTAAAGCAGCAATGCTAAAATGCTTCAACAAGAAATTACGAACATGTTTTGATTAAATAAAAACACAGAAAGCTTTAGCAAAGAAACAGAAGACATAAGAACCAAAAGGAAATTTTTTAACTGAAAAACACAAGTAAAAAATTTCAAGAGATAGGCTCAACAACAGAATACTGAGAACCAAGGGAAAACCAGCAAAGTGGAAGACAAAACAAAAACCACCCAGTCAGACAACAGAGAGAAGGCAGACTGGAAACATAAGAGAAAACATAGTCCTGGTAACCCGTGGGTCTGTAACAAAAGGTCTAAGATCTGTGTCAGCAGAGTGCGGGAAGGAGGCTAGGGCAGAAAAAGCACTTGAAGAAAGAATGGCTGAAAACTTTCCAAATTTGGCAAGAGTAGCAACCTATAAATTTAAAAAGCTGAATGATTCCAAAAGATAAATCCAAAGAAATCCACACCAGGACACATCAAAATTAAATTTCTGAAAACTAAAGACAAAGAAAAAAAACTTAAAAGCAGCCAGAAAAAGACGACAGCTGTGGATAGGAGAAAACTCAGGACGGTGGGTTTTTCACCAGGAAACATGGGGCTGAGGAAGGTGGCACAATACTTTCCAGTTGCTGAAAGAAACAACTGTCAACCCAGAATCCTATACCCAGTGAAAATGTTCTTTAGGAATAAAAGGGAAATCAAGACATTCTCAGATTAAAGAAAACCAAGAAAATTTGTCAGCAGACCTATCCTTTAAAAATGGCGAATAAAAGTTCTCTAAACAGGAAGGAAGCAATAACGGAAGGAAACTCGGATCGTCATAAAGGAAGCAAGAACATAGTAAGCAAAAATACACGTAATTTTTTAAGATAAATCTGATGACTTCCAGGGATTCTTTCTCAGTATAGGCTTTTTTTAGTGGTTCCTCTACATAATTAAACAGTACTATTTATCATTTCAGCCCCAGTTTTCTAAATTAAGTTTGACGACTGAAGCTAAAATGATAAATAATATTGTCTAACTATGCAGAGGAAATACTTAAAACACTCGCACAGGAAAGAGTGAAGGGATATTAAGCGAGGAGCTCCCTTCAATTGAACAGATAAAATGACATCACCAGAGACTGTGATAAGTTATGTTTATATGTATAGCGTAACATGTAGAGCAAACATTAAAAAATCTATACAGAACAAGAATCTCTGCAAGCCATCAGATTTATCTTAAAAAATAAAATTCTAAAAAAATAGCTCAAGCAGGAAGAGGAAGAAAAATCAAAGAGAATAGGAAACAAAAAATAATGATGGCTTAATATAGCAATGTTTATATTATGTGTAAACAGTCTATGTACACCAGTTAAAAGAGAGACTGACAAAGCAGATTTGTCATGTGTGTCCTTGGTCAAGGCACATATGAAAAAGCAATCAATGAACAACTTAGGTGCTTCAACAACAAGTTGATGCTTCTCATCTCTCTCCCTTCCTGAGTGTGTCTCTCTCCTTCTCACTAAAAAAAAAAAAAAAAAAAAAAATGCAAACAAAATATCTAACAAAAGACTAGTACACATATAGCATACATAAAAGCCTTTCTAAACTCAGCAGTAAAAAAACCCAAACAATCCAAGTAGAGCCAAGCAAAGCCTGAAAAGATATTTCACATCATTAGATATGAAGATATACATGTGGCAATTAAGCACATAAAAAGATGTTCAAAAAAAAATTTTTTTTGAAAAAAAAAAAAGATGTTCAACATCATTACCCATTAAGAAAATGCGAATTAAAATCACAAGATATTACTATCAAAATAGCTAAAATTTAAAAAACAAAACAAAATGGTGAGAACAGTAAATGCTGGCAAGGATGTGAAGAAAGTAAAGCTGACCCCTAAACATGGGTTTGAACTGCACAAGTCTGAAGATTTTTTTCAGTAAAGACCTGTGTGTTTCCAACCTGCGGGTGAAAGTCCCAGATGTGGCAGGCCAACTCTGCACTGATGCACCGATTGATGCTATTTTATATAGGGACTTAAGCATCCTCGGACTCTGATATTGGGTGGGGGATCCCTAGACCCAACCCCTGAGGATACTGAAGAACTATGTTTCGAGGAAATCAAAGTTATATGTGAAATTTCAAATGTGCAGAGGTCAACTCCCCTAAACCCTGCATTGTTTGGAAGTCAACTGTGTATCACTCACACATTGCTGGAGAAAATGAAAAAACGGTACAGTCAGTCTGAAAAATGTTTGACAGTTTCTTAAACTAAACACACAACTACCATACAACCCAGCAACTGCACTCCTGGGTATCTATCCCAGAAAAATCAAAGCTTACATGTACACAAAAACTGTACACAAATAATTATAAAAGCAGCTTTCCCATAATTTCCAAAAACTGGAAGCAATGCAGACATCCTTCAATGGGTGAACGTTAAGTTAAACAGTGAAACTGTGATACCTGACACCATGGAATACTAGTGAGCAATACAAAAGGAAGAAACCATGGATACAAGCAACCCGGATGAGTCTCCAGCAAATTATGATGCAGGACAAAGCCAATCCCCAAAGGTTACATGTTGTTTGATTCCAATTACATCACATTCTTGCAATGTGTAATTTACAGAAACGGGAGCAGATTCGCAGATTCCCGGCTGCCAGGGGTTAAGGAGGCAGCAGTGGTCCGAGGGCAGGGGATACAGCTGTGAGGGCTCCAGGGGTGCCAGAAGTGTAAGTATCCCTACCTGGTCTGCAACACCCTGGCTGTGACACTGCTACAATGTTTCAAGACCTGGGGAAACTGAGTGAAACTGAGTGAAGAACCCAGAGGATCTCTATGTAGTATTCCTTACAACTGCATGGGAAGCTACAATTATCTTAAAATAACATCAAACTTGTTACTTCCCAAGTACTCCCTTCACCCTCACAGTGATAACACTGGAATGGAGGCCTGCCCCAGCCTGAGAGCCAGCCCTAAAGTCCATGGGGTCTTCCCAGGCATGACTTACCTGCTACAACCCTCAGCTGCACTGATAACCTCCCCTGGCCTCTGCAACAGCTTCCGCAGGCGACAGGCAAGCACACACACATACCCTCTCTTGGGCCTGCCTCCTCGCTGCCTTTCCACCCTTCCTCGGGCAGATCTGGGTTGCATCAAGGATAGCCCTAACCGTCTCAACTCAGGCCAAATGGGCAGGCCGCAGCAGAGGAGGGAGCAGGTGTCCTGGTCTGCTTCTGCAGCATTGTCAACCTGCCACGCTGATGCTTTCCAGAAACAGGCCGGCCTCTGGACCCCACCACCCAATCACAACCAGCTCCAAGGCATCTAGAACACCACACACTAGGCCCTCAGCTCCATGCGGCCTGCCTGTGGCTCCAGAGCAGGGGGGGAAAGTCAGTGACAAAGTTTTAACAGATTGAGATAGGCAATCAGACACGTCACATGACACAGTAGTAAAAAGGAGAGACCCAAGACTATCACTGCGAAAGGGTCCCACCCTCCCCACCCCCCCATAACATCCAGTCACCCTGAAGTCCCTCTACCGTCTGGAGCCCTCACCATCCAAAGCTCGCCTCCACAGACTGTCTACTACGTGGAACTCACTGTCGTGTATGAAGGCCCCCTCAGAATCCCCTCACCCTCTTCAAACACAGTAACTGACCCAAAGCCAACTCCCACTGGAAGCTTACTGGGCTACTGCCACCACCAACCCAGGACACACTCCTGCCTCCTCATCTCCGAATTGTTCCGGCGACACTTACACCTCCCAGGGAACAAAACATTCTGTTTCAGGCCTCGGTGCTTTGAACAAGAGTTTTCTGTATGGTGGGCTCTCCATCCCATCCTGCTGGCAACCCCCTGAGCCACTGCGTTCCTCCTCTCACACCACCAGCAGGCTCTCACCTTCATCTAGTGAAGTGCCCAGTGCCGAGCAGAGCTCCAGTGACTAAGCAAAAGAGCACTTGCATGACTCAATGGACACAAGTAACAGTCACCACCACACAACTGAGAACCAGGTTGCACCCTAACTGCTGTCCAAGTGTTGTTGGTAAGGCCTTCCCAGACCAGCCCTGACTTCCACACATGGGGCCCCCAGGTCCCTAGGAGGGAGATACAGATAGCACTGAGGCACAATTAGCACTAAGTAGGAGGTAAGCGGCCCTTTGTGGAGGGTTCACTGAAAGGTCTATGGGCAGAATGTGTGTAAACCGCAGCTAACACAACTTCTGTGGTGTTCGGAGGTTGGTTCCTGGTCCTTTTCTTTTTTTCCAGAAGAGTTTCTATGGAATGTTTCCACATTCATAGCAAGCAGGATGTTTAGTATTTTCAATTGCAAAAATAGAAACAATGCCTGTATAGCAGCATCTGGCCATCTTTGTAAGCTTGTAAGTCACAAGAGATTTCAAGGTCATCTGTCTTTTCTGGGACGTTTAGATCAGGGTTTTTCAATCATTGATCCACAGATCTGTGCCAGTCCACCAGAAATTTCATGCCAGTCCACAAAAAAGTTAACCACCCTGAGGTTGTATGAAGATTACAGACCCAATGATCTTAGTCAAATTTGCTTATGCTCAGGGTGATTGCCATTTACCAGCCTGCATCATCGATGAAAACACTACTGAGGTTGTCTCAGGTCTCTCTGGACCTGGTAGTCTCGTCTGAACACCCTTTAGCACTGTGCAGAGCACTTACAATGTGCGACAGACAGAAAGCCCTGGGAGGGACAGACTTACGTAGCAGTCAGTGCATCATCCATGTGGCGTGCGGAACCCAAGCACCAGCTTATCCCGTGCTGCCCTGTCATGTGCAGTAAATAAAACTACTCATTGTGTGTTCCCGTTTCTACCCAGCTAGGTCGTGTGCAGGCTCTAACTGCCACCCCTCTCTCTGAAGGGTTTTTTTTCACACTCGCGCAAATGAAATTTGGACAAACTTAAGTAGTATTCAGTGCATCATCCATGTGGCACTCAGAAACCAAATAGCAGAGTGGAGCACGATGCACCATCGTGTGCAATATGATAAAGCTTTATCTGCTGCTCGTTTCTATTCCCAGCCCCTCATTCTCACAGCACTACATAATTTTCACGCTTGTGCAAATAGTTCTGCAAGTACTTGCCTGTTCAGAACACATCCATATTGTTTACAAATAAATTACTGTATATTTTCAGTTATTATGCTGTAAAGTTTAAACCCTACAAAATGGAGAGGAAAGAAAAACAACAAAACGTTTTCTTTATTCAGAAGTGAAAACAATAGTCAAAAGAAATGTAGTGATGTCATAGAAAGAAATCCAACTACTAGTGCTTCAAGTTTAAAAGAAACAGTAAAAAAGAAATGTGTTGATCATTTGGAAGGTGCAAGAGAAACCAAAAGAAGAAAGAAAACTTTGTTAAAAGTATAATAAGGAGCACTTAAAACCTGGTTACACCATGGCACCTGGTAGTGAATTATCTCCACAGCCCTTGTATGCAATATGTTCTGAAATTCTGTCAAATGATTCAATGAAACCTTCCAAACTTAGTCTTCATTTGCATTCAAAGCACAGCAATCTTACCGAGAAACCACTGGACTTATTTTTGAAAGATTACAAAACCAAATGAAAAGTCAGAAAATTTAAGTGAAGAAAATGATAACAAGTAAATCACTGCTTCGAGCAACTTATTTAGCTGCCCTTTGAGTATCAAAAATGAAAAGAAAAACAATGCGCCCTATTGGTGATGAATTAGTAAAGCCTTTCATCTTAGATGTCACTTGGGAAATTTGTGGTCCTCAAACCACACAAAAACTTGAGGCTAGCCTGACCTGGCGGTGGCACAGTGGATAGAGCATCAGACTGGGATGCAGAAGACCCAGGTTCGAGACCCCGAGGTCACCAGCTTGAGCGCGGGCCCATCTGGCTTGAGCAAAAGCTCGTCAGCTTGGACCCAAGGTCGCTGGCTCCAGCAAGGGGTTGCTCAGTCTGCTGAAGGCCCGCAGTCAAGGCACATGTGAGAAAGCAATCAATGAACAACTAAGGTGTCAGAGTGGCAATGAAAAACTAATGATTGATGCTTCTCACCTCTCTCCATTCCTGTCTGTCTGTCCCTATCTATCCCTCAGTCTGACTCTCTCTCTGTCCCTGTAAAAAAAAAAACAAAAACCAAAAAACTTGAGGCTATACCACTTTCAGACAATAGCATTGAAAGAAGAACTGTTGGTATGGCCTGGTCTGCGGAAGTGCAGTGGATAGAGCACCAACCTGGAACACTGAGGTTGCTGATTCAAAATTCTGGGCTTGCCCGGTTGAGACACCTAGGGCAAGCAACCGCTGAACACCTACAGTGAAGCAACTACTTCTCGTCCCCCACCCTACTCTCTCTGTAAAATCAATAAATAAAATCTTTAAAAAAAGAAAGAAAAAGAATTGTTGATATGGCCAGTGATATTAAAGAACAAATTGTAGAGGGGATAAAGAAATCAAAATGTTTTGCTGTTCAACTTGATAAATCAAGTGACGTTAGTAACCATTCTATTCTACTTTGCTTCATGAGGTATATTGACTATCAAGACAAGAACTACTCTGGTTTTTTTTGGGGGGGGTTGGTTCTTTTTTTAAGCGAGCGAGAGAGGGACAGGCAGGGACAGATAGGAAGGGAGAGAGATGAGAAACATCAACGCATAGTTATGGCACCATAGTTGTTCACTGATTGCTTTCTCATATGTGCCTTGAGCAGCGGACTTCAGCCAAGCCAGAGACTCCTTCCTCAGCCAGCAACCTTTGGGTTGAAGCCAGTGACCCTGCGCTCAAGCCGGTGAGCCCATGCTCAAGCCAGTGACCTCGGGGTTTTGAACCTGGGACCTCAGCATTCTAGGTCAACACTCTATCCACTGTGCCACCACCGGTCAGGTCTACTCTGTTGTCTTATCTACCTGGTCAGACCACTAGTTCAGAGATATTTAACGCTCTTAATGAGTACTTTTAAGCGAAGGGCTTAGACTTGAAGAAAGTGCATCAGAGTGTGTGCAGATATGGTGAGAGCGTGACTGGACATCACTCAGGGATAATGGCAAAAATAAATGGCAGTGCACATCCAGAAATGCTGTCCATGCACCGTATGACTCACTGGTTACATCTGGTTGTAAAGAAACCTTCCCCTGCATTGAACACAGTGATGAATGACACAGTGAAGATCGTTAATGACATTCGTCGTCGAGATTGGACCAGACTGTTCACGACACTATGTGAAAGCAAGGATTCACAACCCCAACACCTCATTCTCCACAAGGAGGGGAGGTGGCTCTCAAGAGGGGTTCCTCCACGCCTTCCTGAGCTGAGAGAAGAAGTGAAACAGTTTCTGCAAGAGCAAAACTCTGCATTAGAGCTTTTGTTGGATGAAGAATAGATGTGAAGCTGTATATGTGGCGGGTATATTTAGCCTCTTCAATGAACTAAATATTTCTCTTCAGGGGTTTAACAAACATTTCTGCATTAAGAAATAAGGCAGATACATTCAAAAAGAAACTTGTTCTTTGGGAAAGTCACATACGGGAAGATGTAGAAATGTTTCCACTTTTCCAAGACTTTTTGATTGCTGAAGACGTCAACCAGCAATTCATACTTAATATAGTAAGTCAACATTTAAGCGTGTTAGTTCAAAACTCTGACCATTATTCCCTGAAAATCAGGATCCCCATAAAGGTAACCTCTGGATCAATAACCCATTCATGGGAAGATTTCAACTCATCATGAAAAAGTAAAGCTGACAGACTTACCTTCTGATGTCGCTCTGGTGTCCAAACATTAAAATAAGTACAATCATCACAATGTTGGATGTCACTGGAAGAAGACTATCCATCTCTTAGTTACAAAGCTATTAAATTATTATTATTAGACAGAGACAGGAAAGGAGATGAGGAGCATCAACTCATAGTTGTGGCCCTTTAGTTATTCATTGATTGCTTCTCCTATGTGTCTTGACCGCGGATGGGGAGGGCACTCTAGCGGAGCCAATGACCCCCTTGCTCAATCAAGCAACATTAGACTCAAGACAGCAACCATGGGGTCAGTCGGTGATCCTACACTCAGCCAGCAAACCCACACTCAAGCAGGTGAAGGAGACAGGAGAGTCCAATAAAAAGTTTTGTCCCTGAGAAGGGAGGTCTATTCATGGCTTATATATACTGTTTGGTCAATTGCTTGTTGACTTCTCCTTTGCTCAGGTTGGGTTCCGGTCAAGTTCATCAAGTAACAGCTGCATCTGCAAAGTACTGTTCTACATTTTAGCATTTAGCATGAATAGCATTTAGTAAGAACAGCAGAGACCTTGAGACCCTTATAACAGTCTTACTGGAACCTTCCCAGCAGGGGGTATTATTCTTTTAAAGTGTTAATTGGCTGAGGTAATTTCTTAAAAGACCATGAGAATGAAGTTGGCTGCATTGACTGACTCTTCCTTTCATAAAAATTTCTCCAAAGCATGAGTTGCTATCTGATAGCATTTTACCCACAGAACTTCTCTTATAACTGAACTCAATCCTCTCAAACCTGCCACTACAAATATTTTATCAAGTTTATATAATATTCTATATCTTTTTTTATCATTTCAACAATCTTCACAGCATCTTCACGAGTAGATTCCATCTCAAGAAACCACTTTCTTTACTCATCCAGAAGACACAACTCCTTTAAATAAATCCGTTAAAGTTTTGTCATGAGATTGCAGCAATTTGTCACTAACCCTGTCTCCTGCTGTTTCCACCACACATGCAGTTACTTCCTCCACTGAAGTCTTGAGCCCCTCAGAGTCGTCTATGAGGGCTGGAACCAATTTCTTCCAAACTCCTGTTAATGCTGACATTGACCTCTTCTCATGACTCATGAAATGTTCTTAATGGCATCTAGAATGGTGAATTATTTGCAGAGGTTTTCAATTCACTTTACCCAGATCCATCAGAGGAATCATTATCTGTGGCAGTTAAGGCCTTATGAAATGTATTTCTTACAAAACTTGAAAGTGGACACAAAAACAACACTGATCTGCTTGTACATCTCCATCAGAGCTCTTGGGTAACCAGATGCATTGTCAATGAGTAGTAATAAATTGAAAGGAATTTTATTTCTTATCAGTAGGTCTCAACAATGAACTTAAGATTCAGCACACCGTGTTGTAAAAAGATGTGCTGTCATCCAGGCTTTGGTGTTCCATTTACAAGCAGAATATATTTAGCATAATTGTTAAGGGACCTAGGATTTTGGGAATAGTATAAATGAGCAATGGCTTCAACTTAAAGTCACAGGCTGCATTACCCCTTAACAAGAACGTCAGCCTGTCCTTTAAAGCTTTGAAGCCTGACACTGACTTCTCCTCTCTGGCTATGGAAGCCCTAGACGGCATCTTCTTTCAAAATAAGCTACTTTGTCTACACTGAAAATCTGTTGCTTACTGTGGCCCCTCATTAGTTCTCTCAGCTAGGTCTTCTGGGTGACCTGCAGCAGCTTCTACACCAGCACCTGCTGCTCCACCTTGCGCTCTTAATGTTAGGGAGATGGCTTCCTTCCTTCCACCTCATGAACCAACCTCTGCCAGCTTCCAGCATACCTCCTGCGGCTTCCTCACCGCTCTCAGCCTTCAGACAACTGAGGAGAGTCAGGGCCTCTCTCTGGATTAGGCTGTGACTTAAGGGAATGCTGGTGGGTTTGGTCTTCCATCCAGACGCTAAACCTTTCTCCACAACAGCAATAAGGCTGTTTGCACTCTCTTCTCATTTGTGTGTTCACTGGGGTAGCACTTCTAATTTACTTCACGGGCTTTTCCTGGTGCTGGCTGGCTAGCTCAGTGGATAGAGTGTTGGCCTGGCGTATGAACATACTGCGTTCGATTTCCAGTCAGGGTACAAAAGAGAAGTGACCATCTGCTTCTTTCCCCCTCCCTCTCACCCTGCTCTCTCTCTTTCTATCCCACACCCAGTGGCTAGACTGGTTTGAGCATTGGCCCAGGCACTGAGGATAGCTCGGTTGATTCAAGCATCGGCCCCAGACGAGGGTGCATGCAGGAGTCTGCCTCACTGTCTCCCCTCCTTTCACTTAATAAAACACCTCTCCTTTGCACTCGCAGCCTGGCTAACTGTTTGGCACAAGAGGCGTAGCTTGCAGCCTATCTTGGCTCTCGACATGCCTTCCTCACTAGCTAATCATTTCCAGCTTTTGATTTAAACTGAGAGTCTTGCAACTCTTCCTTTTATTTGAACATTAGAGGCCAGTGTAGGGTTATTAATTGGCCTAATTTCAATACTGTTGTGAGCTGCTTCCCAAAATTAAAAATCCCAATGTCTCTCCAAGATTCCCTTGAATCCCCTTCCTGTCTACATGTTTGGAGGGAGCAGGACTCACCCATCGCGCCTAGACTCCCTCTCCACCCTGACTACTGGCCCTGGTCACAACCCTGTCTCCAGGGAAAGAGGCTTCCCACCTGGCCACCTCCATGCCTCATACTCGTGCATCCAAATACCAAACTCCAGGTCAGGAATTGGCTTGGGGGTTAAGAATTATCAAACACCACTCAGTAAACAGGTGAAAAGAGCCAGGTCATCTTGCCTTCTGGTCACAGTCAATCAGCGGAAGAGCCAGGAGGATAACAGCCTGACCCAGTCTGTTCATCCTCAGCTGCCTCTCACATCCCACACGGGCGACCCAGCAGGCTCTGTAGCTGCTCCAGTCTCCATCCTAAACCACTCCAGTCATCTCTGACTCCCCCCTTCTGGAAGCTACAGAACACAGTGGTGAAACATAAAAGCAAAGTGACTTCCTTTTCCAAGTCTCAGACTCCTCTAACAATCAAAAGAATAAGAGATACTCCTTTGTTTTCACATGGGCTCCCCACCACATGCTGTGTACCTTACTAAGCACTTCATTACTCCTCAGACGGCCCTTGGCTGCAGGAAGTAGGGGCAAGCCAATCCCAATACGGACTGCTAGAGAAATCAAGAACTGTCTACGGGTGGCCCCTTGTTACCCTCAGTCTGGCACCTCACTCTGAGGACTGCCGTGGTGTCAGCCCAGATTGTACCCCTGCATCAACTTGACAGTGACAGGCAAGGAATCCTCACTGCTGCTTCTAGCAAGGCATTCAGGCCTTTCATGCAAATGGCCCGAGTCCCAGAGAACTTTTGGGGGGTTCATGAGCCAAATCCATTTTTATAAAAGTACTAAGTCATCATTTGCCTTTTTCACTCTCATTCCAGAGACTACAGGACTTGATAATGCAACAGATCGAATGCAGATGATATGAGAATCCAGCTGTCTTTCATTACGACAGATGTTAAAAGAGATTTGCAAAAGAGGTAAAATAGTCTGACTCTTCTCAGCAGAACTCTTTTGTTTTGGAAAAGTTATGTTTCAGAATACAACTGTTACATATGTGAACATGCAGCAGGTTTATTTTTAAATGAACTAAGACATACTTTTTAGTTTCTCAGCTTTATTTCTGATACAGTAAATACCATAGATACAATAACCCAAATAAACAAAAGCCTTCGAAGGCCTCAATCATCAAGAGCATAAATGGGTCCCGAGAACAAAAAGTCTGGGACCAAGTGACCAGCAACTGCTCCAACCCCAAGCAGCACCTCCTCAGGTCACAACTGCCCTGTCCTTCCCCCCAAACCCCCATTGCTCGCTGATCTATAAGCAGTGTCCTCCAACCTGACTGCACCTCTCTGGCTCTCTGTCAGACCAAACACAGATGAGCCTTCAGGCTGCCTCCAGGTCTCTGCTAGAGTCCTCTCTCAACAGTGCTGCCTTTTAAAAGGCCACACTCCCACGAGACTTGCCCAGCAGCTGTGTACAGTCCACCTAAAAATGAACAGATTCCTCCACACAGCCAAGCGGGAAACCTTCCTGTCCGGGCAAACCTGTGCCCTGCAGAGGAGGGCGAGGAGGGGCTGAACTCTCTGCAGGCAACACCTGTGTGGGTGCCCTCCCCTGGATGTCAGCCCCTAAGGCTGAAACATCAAATACCTTAGGCATCCTGCAGGAATACTAGATATGTGTTGTACATCTATGTTACTTAATGTTCTTGTGCATATATCAAATATTTCATTATACTCAAAACTATGATGCACGGGTCACAGTAAATCACCATTTTTCAAGCAGCGAAGACCACTGCAGAGCGTGGGGTGAGGCAGGGCAGGGGGCTGCAGTGAGGTGGTCTCCTAGTACTGTCATTCGCACTCCCAGCCTTCACATGTGTGAGCTCCACATTCCGCTTCAAGGGGTTCCATACTCTGCAGCTGAAGAAATACTGTCTGAGAGCTGGTCACAGAGTGCTGAACAGGCCAGATGAGGGCTTCTCCTTCTATTCGACTGCAATATCCTTTGGGGCGCAATGTCAGACACCATGGCCCTGTCACCAGCAGCTCCCATGCACCTCACCAGTCTCCCAACCTTATACGGCCTTCAAGTCCCATGCCCTTAGCCCCCTTGCAACAATATTAAAGCCCCAACTTAGCTCCCTCTTGACAGCTCAGCTGATCTTCAAGTTAGACAAAAGGAGAAGGAGGGAATGACGCTCAAAGTGGCTCAGCCACCCGGTGCACAGGCACAGCTGCCACCACCTCAAAGCCAGAAACCCTGCTGGCAGCCCTGAGGGCTCTCCTGGGCCCCATTCTCCTTCCTGGACTCCTCCAGACGGGGAGCACTGATCTTGGGCAGCATGGCTCAGGTCCCACCCCCCTTCTGCGCCTTCTCCATGGCTCCCCTCCCGACAGTCTGCAGTGCTGACATCTGGCTCCATGCACTGATTCAAAACACAGCATAGCAGGACTGCCACCAGGCCCAGCAAGTCCACCTCAGGTCTCTACCCAGAATAATCAACAGTAGTTCAAACAAAAACACATTCCTGACACCAGCCAAAAGGTAGAAACAGCCCAAGTGTGTAATGGATGAATAGACAGACAAAATGTGCTATATATCCTTATAGTGGAATGTTATATAGCCATAAAAAGCAACAAAGTACTGATTCATGCTTACTTACCACATGGATGAGCCTTGAAAACATGCCATGCAAACCACATGGATGAACCCTGAAAACATGCCATGCAAAAAGCCAGATGAAAGGTCACATACTCTGTGATTCCATTTTGATGAAATTTCCGTAAGTAAATCCATGGAGACAGAGGGCTGAAGACTGGGAGTGGGGAGTAAAGAGTAACTACTTAATACTTAGTTACTGGTGTTGTCTGGGGTGATGAAATGCTTCAAACTTATAACAGAGTAGTGGTATTTGCACAAAATTTTGAATGTGCTAAACACAATTAAATCGTGCTCTTTAAAACAGTTAAATTTATGCTATATGAATTTCGCCTAAGCATCCCTCCCAACACACATCGAGGTCACTAGATTCCAGGAGCAGGGAGGGCAAAGGCACACAGCTGAGGGTCCACTCTTCCTTCTCCCTTCTCACTCCCCAACTCAGTTGCCCCTCACACCTCTGACCACACACAGGACCTGCAAGCCCCTGCCGTGACCAGGGCTCCTCCTCCCTGGACTGCAGCAGCAAAGGAAAGAGGGGAAAGTGACATTTTAAAAAACCCCTTCCCTGTTTGGTCTTGACAAAGAGCCCACAGCCGTGGGATTTTGGAAACATGACGCCATTTGTAGCAAAAGGGAGTAATGCTAGAGAATCCACCCGCACAAATTTATGGGCAACAACTTTGCATAAAAGAGCCACACCCTTTCCCTCAAAATGTAGCTCTTCCATTAAAATACAGGTAGGAAATAAAGAGATAAGAAATCTGAGTAAATTCGGCCCAAGCCCCACCCTCCAAACACACCCTTCCTAACATACACACCAATCCAGCAGGACAGCCTCTGCCCCTGGACACGGGGGCTAAGGGCCATACACAGCCAGAGATCCAGTATCCAGAAGCACCCGCTGACCCCACTCAGGTCAGCGTGGGAAACAGTGGAAGGAGGAGGCCCTGAGTCAGACTGGGTTTGCGTCCCAGCTCTGCCATTTACTGTATAGCCTTTGGGCGCATTACAATGCCTTCTTTCCCGCTCGGTTTTCAAATTTCTCTGCTTCGTAAGGCTGCTGTGAATGTAAATGAGTCAATACCGGCCTGGCACACAGCAATCACTGTTTGCTATGAATGCCACCACCATCTCAATGAATATTCCCAGAGTGTATCAACTGCTCCTCTGATGTAAGTATAGGAAACTCTCTGTACGGCCATGCTGGTCGGCCCAGCTCCCCAAAAAAGAGGACACTCCTAAACTCAGTGTTTCTGGGAGGGAAGGGAGGAGATGTGGGGACTGGGTCAGGGGTTTTTTGCTGAGATGGCACCTGCCTGTTAGAAGAGCTCGTTCACAGGCTTTCTCAGGAGCCAGTTCTACTTAAGACCTTGTAGAAGGGTCCCCTTGGCAGAAGGCTGTACACCCTTTGTAAAAGCTGACAGGGCCAGGAGAAGGAAGACGGGAAGACTGAATCAATGCCGGTAACCAAAGGCCAAGATATACCTGGGTCACACTTCCTGCCCACCTGCCCGAAGATTTGGGGCTGGGCCTGGCTGCTCTCTACCCCACTCTGGCCATTTTGCCCAGGCCCCAGGGCTTGAGGACTTTGATTCCCACACAACTGCTCCCAGGGAACCAGTGGAATAAGTGGCTTCTCTTAATCCCCCACCTTGCTGGTAGCAACTTAGACACTTCCAATCAAAGTGACTTCTCAAACCGGGACCTGCACTATGCTGTGTACTTCTCTGGGCTTGGCAGGGTTCAAGGGTGGCCGCTGTGCTGGCCACTGTACCCGGGAGCAGCGCACGCCCTCTAATGTTAAATCCTAGCCTGATGGTACCTGTCCTCTTCATTTCCTGCCCACTAAAAATTCTTAAAACCAATTCATTTTTATACTTAAACACGGCTGAAAAATCAAACCCAAACAAGCAAAATCACTAAGGCCCTTCTGATCCATGGGGGCTGACACGAGGAGGTTGCTAGGGTGACTGATGGGAGGAGCAGAGGCAGCTGTTTTTCTCCTGTGGGAGTGGGGGGCTGACAGAAACAGAAGGAGGGTAAGCTGTCCCACAAAGTCACTGCCCCAAAGAAGCAGGTCCCCTCTCTGAGGCAGTGCTTGTGAAACAAACCCCATTTACTGAGCACCCACTATACACCCAAGCATTTACAATTCAGGATTTGCCATTTCTTGCACCTTCCACCATCCTCACAAGCACCCAAAGACACAATGTTATTATAGTCTTGGCCCGTAGCTAAAGGGCTCAGGGGACAGTGCGGCCCCTCGTTTTCAGAGGAGAAACAAAGACACCTAGACTCTGAGGAACTTGCTCATTCAGCATTAAGATGGAGCCAGGATGTTAACCCAAATCTGACCTGAAAGCCCCCCCACACACACACAATTCCATTCCCTTACTGAGAACATTAAATGGAAAGTGGAACTGTGTCACATTTCTAGTCAGAGTAAGTGCCCAGACAGAAGGCTCCCAGCTACCAAGGCGCTCACCAGCCCGAGCAGAAAGGCTCTGGGTGTGGCACCCAGAGACCCAGGAGATGCTGGCTCTTTCTCTGGATCAAATGCGACTCCTACCAGCCACTGTCCCCCGACCCCTGTAGCTACGGGCCAAGACTATTAGAAGGTCAGAGACCAGGTCTGAAGGTGCCTTACTGCTCTGTCTGTTAAAATCTGTGTTTTAGGACCTACAGAGATCAAGGACACAACTATTTCCTGATTCTGAATTCCTGTTTCAGGAGGAAAAACAGTACTTCCTGCTCAGAGCTATACCAAAGGTGTGGTCACTGCCACAGGCCAGCAGCCTGTTTGGGAAACATGGGATGCCCCGAGGCCGAGAGATTTCAGGACCTGTACAAGAACCCGCAAAATGTCCTGAACAGTGCCAAACTCCCCACACGTACCCTCCACACACAACCCAGCAACTAAGGAATCCAAGTCAGGGTAAGGCCCTGTTTTTGACAGCAAAGGTTATCAGACAGGGAGGTCAAACAGGACTTTGGAAAAACCCACACTGGCCTTCCTGTGACCTAGGCAGGTCACTGAATCTCTCTAAGCCTCAACGGCTCCATTCAATGGCTACAGGCAATCCCTCACTTGCTTAATGGAGGGAGATCACCCAGCACCGGCAGGTCCCTGCTCCGATGGCTAGGAATTAGGCCCATTTATTTTGCAATATCTCAGCCTTCTACAGAAACAGTACAAGTTTACAAATCAAAGTGGCCTTTCCAAGGAGAGGAATGACAGACTCCTGGCCACACAAACACTGACATGTCACACACAGTCCATTGCTCGGCAGCTCAGTGACCCTAAGTAGGCAACCCAACCTCTTTGGTGGCCATGCTGCCACCAGCCCTGCTCCCCTCCCCAGCAGGTAAGGGCAGAATGAGATCATGGTACGTACGCTTGATTCAGTGCAGTGGAGGCTCAGGACTTGACAGACCCAGATGTTCATCCTCACTGCAGGCTGCCCCAAAGACTTGGGCAGGCCACCATCGGGGCAGCCTGCAAACACCAGGGGAGAAAGGACCCAGAGGGTTACAAGCTCCAGGCAAAAAACAGCCTGTGGTTTCACGTGAACTAGGATGACCCTGACTGAAAAAAAACAGTGAGTGGCCTGGAAGATTCCAGTTCCAGTCTACAGAGACAGCATGCCAGCGAACCAGCCCATCTGCCCTCACTCCCAAAGGAAGTGCTAACACGATGGGGGCATTCGGCTGCTGTGAAACCACTTCAGATGATTTCATAGAAACCTCAACTGCTAAAAACTAAAGAACCACAAAATCAAGAGAAGTGACAAGAGGTCCCAGGAATGAGACACAGAGGTGGCCGAGAAGCCAAGCTCCTGGCACCTCCCCCATGGAGCCCAGAACTATGTCCCCTTTTTTGTCTCATACATGGCATTTCTATATGCAATTCCTTTGAGTAAAAGGCTCCAAGATTTAATGAAAGTTTGAAAACCACTGACCTGGTCCAACCATGTCATTTCAGATGGAAAAATGAGGCTTGGACAGTGAGTTTCCAAAAATAAATGAAAGCTTGTTTCTCAGGTTGAATGCTTCCAAATTAGCATGAGTGCTCTTCACACCTCTCCCTGCCCATACACCCACCTCCCACAGAGCATTAGGGTGTCACAGGAGAAGGCACTTCCCGGTCCCTGTCCCTGGCTGCAGTGCTCCCTCTTCTTTTCAGGCTAAATGGCAGTTTGGGAACAATTTAAAGATAAATATTCTGCCTGACCAGGCAGTGGCGCAGTGGATAGAACGTCAGACTGGATGCAGAGGACCCAGGTTCGAGACCCCGAAGTCGCCAGCTTGAGCACGGACTCATCTGGCTTGAGCAAAAGCTCGTCAGCTTGGACCCAAGGTCGCTGGCTCCAGCAAGGCCCGCAGTCAAGACACATGTGAGAAAGCAATTAATGAACAACTAAGGTGTCAAAATGAAAAACTGATGATTGATGCTTCTCACCTCTTTCCGTTCCTGTCTGTCTGTCCCTATCTATCCCTCTCTCTGACTCTCTCTCTTTCCCTGCAAATAAAGAAAATGAATTAAAGATAAATATCCCAAGTGAAATTTCTTTATTTCAGCTAATCAACATCAGGGTCCTAGTAATCAGGACACAGCCAAATGAAGGCTCTTCCCCACAGGAGTGGTCCTCAGGACTCTCCCTGGAATATTAATGACCACAAGGGAGTTCAGTGACCTCCACAGGCCTGGCCAGCCCCCTCTCCTCGTGCCCTTAGCACACCAATCCCTGTGCACAAAACACGGGCACCCACATTATGGGCGGGAAACCGAGGTGCAGAGAATGTGAGTGACCTTCCTGGGTCACCCCGCACAGTTTGTGCCAAGAATAGAACATAGGTCTTCCATTGTAGTCCTTCTGTGTAGCAAGGGAAAAAGAATTTGGAGACAAAGGTCAAGTAGCAGGCTAGAACGCAGGGAAAAAAGCAGCTAGGATACAGCTGCAAAACACTCAGCAAAGACAAAGGGCTGTGTCAGAATGTAGTCACCACGTCCAGCAATGAGCCTGGAGGGGCACAACAGCCTGCTCCCCCGGGACAGGCCAGCAGCCTCCTCCCTTCTGCCCCTGGACAGGGAGTATGGGGATCAGAGGCCCAGAGCTCTCGACTACACTAAAAAGAATCACCAAAGAAAATGTAACATTCAAAAAAGTTGGCAGGAAGACACTCACTCAGGAGGTGGGGACACAAACAGGAATAACAAGGGAACCAGCATCTGTAGAACATGCCCAAGGAGGAGAAAACCCTCAAGCACAGCCTTCCTACCCTCTTCCCCGGGTCTCAAGGGCCCAGCTGGAGGCCAGGCTGCTGCTGCTATAGTGGCCTGTCTCGCCCAGCCTCACACAGCAGGCATCAGCCACTTGTGGCTGGAGATCCCACGGAAAGTGGCTAGTCTGGGCTGAAAGGTGCCATAAGGTAACATTGCACAGAACTTTTTTACACACTGAGATGATAATATTTTGGATATATTAAATAAAATATAATTAAAATTAACTTCACATGTTTGTTTTTAGTTTTTGAATATGGCAACTAGAAAAATTTTAATAATCTCTGGCTGGTCTAACCCAGGGATTGGCAAACTAAGCCTGGCAGGTCAAATCTAGCCCACTAACTTTTTTAAGGCCCGAAACCAAAAACGGCTTCTACATTTCTAAAGAATTATATATGCACCTACGTCAACTCTTCAATGCAGTCTGTTGGCCTATAAAGCCCAACACAGTATTTACCATCAGGTCCTTTTAAAAAAAAAAAGGTCAATCCTGCCTAACCAGACGGTGGCGCAGTGGATAGAGTGTCAGACTGGGACACAGAGGACGTGGGATCGAACACCAAGGTTGCTGGCTTGAGCACGGGCTCACCAGCTTGAGCAAAGGGTCACTGGCTTGAGTGTGGAATCATGGACATGACCTCATGGTTGCTGGCTTGAGCAAGGCATCACTTGCTCCGCTGGAGCCCCCTGGTCAAGGCACATATAAGAGAGCAATCACTGAACAACTAGGGAGCTGCAGCAAGGAACTGATGCTTCTCATCTCTCTCCCTTCCTGTCTGGCTGTCCCTGTCTGTCTGTCTGTCTGTCTCTCTGTGTCAAAAAGAAAAAAAAATTGTCAATCCCAGATATAGGCTCTAGAAACAATCAGATATTCACTCCAAATGACACAGGAGCAGAGGGCAGGTTTAGGTTTAGTGCACGTGTGTGTACACGTCCACACATGTACTCATGATTTCTGTGCATTTTATTTATTAAGGTAAAATTTACGTAGCAGAAAACCAACCATTTTAAAGTGAACAATTTAGTGGCATTTAGTACATTCACAATATTATGCAACCAGCCTCTCAATCTAGTTCTAGAACACTTCATCACCCCCAAAATAGAACCTTGATCTCATTAGCAGGCACTCCTCATTCCACCTCCCCCAGAACCTCGAAAACCACAAATCTGTTTTCTGTTTCTATGGATTTTCCTATTCTGAATATTTCATATAAACAAAACCATACAGTAGGGGACCCTGTGTCTGATTATTTCACTTTACCTCAGGTTTCTGAGGTTCAATCGTACTGCAGCATGTCTCAAGACATTCCTTTTTATGACTGAATAATATTCCAATGCATGGATATACCACATTTTTTACCCATTGCCCACTGATGGACACTTGCGTTGCTGCTCTGCTTTGGCTACTGGGAGCAGCGCTGTTATGAGCACATGCATAGAAAGCATTTGTTTTATAATCTCAGAAAGAAGACTTTCAGAAGCATGAATCTAAAACTATAAACTATAAAGGGAAACATGGAAATTTAACTGCATTCATATTTAAAGCTACCATATGATAAAGAAAAAATGACCACACCTAAAAATTAAAAGAAAAAATGACAGCTGGAGAGAAAATACCTGCAATATATGACAGGTATCCGATTAATATCCAGAGCAGAGGTCAGCAAACTATGGCTCACAGGCCAAATCCTGCCAATCGCCTGGCTCTGTAAATAAAGCTCTACTGGAACGGCCATTTCCCATGAGTTTACGTGTGGTCTACAGCAGCTCTGCACAGCAGCCTCTGCACCAGAATAGCACAGCTGCACAGAGACTGCATGACCTACAAGACTGAAAGACTTACCGCTGTCCTCTACAGAAAAAGTCTGTGGACACCTGACCCAGAGTGTATCCAGAAAGTTCCTACAAATCAAGGAGGGTTGGGAGAAGTATGGCAAGGAACTAAACCAATTTAAAACACACACACACACTCACTCACACACAAACACACACACAAACTCACTCACACACACACACTCACACACAAACTCACTCACACACACTCACATACAAACTCACTCACACACTCACACACACACACTCACACAGGTAAACAATACACACTGGCAATGCACAAAAGAAACTAAACATGTTCAACACTATAAAAAAGACCTAACTTCACTGGTTAATTAGGGGAAATATTAAAGAACTAAATCTTTTGATAATATCCAGTCCTGGCAATGGCATGACCAGCCACTGAAAAAGGCAATTTGGTGACATTTATAAAAAAGTGTCATGCATTTGTCAACCCAGTCATTCTTTTTTAAGTATTTGCCCCCAGAGAAATACAGTGTGTCCGTAAAGTCATGGTGCACTTTCGATCGGTCACAGGAAAGCAACAAAAGACGACAGAAATGTGAAATCTGCACCAAATAAAAGGAAAACCCTCCCAGTTTCATACTATTCAGTGCAGTTCGATGTGGGCTCCATTTGTTGCCCTACACACATCCAAACGATAGTGAAGTTCTTGCCACACGTGGGTAAGGACGTCTGGTGTAACAGAGTGAATAACATCTGTGATTCTCTGTTTTAAGTGATAAATGTCGTTGATACGTTCAATGTACACATGTTGCTTCACATAACCCCAAAAGTAAAAATCTAAGGGCATGAGATCTGGGGATCGTGGTGGCCATGGCTTGACAGAACCCCTGCCTATCCACCGCCAGGGGAATGTTCTGTCCAGAGACTCATGAACAATGGTGGTGCAGTGTGGAGAAGCGCTGTCCTGTTGAAAGATGACACCTTCTGGAAATGGTGGCACTGCATACAATTCCAACTTGTCAAGATAGGTGTTTGCCATCACAGACTGCTCCGCGAAAAAAAATGGGTCTATTACCTTATCATGCATCAGGCCACACCACACGTTCACTTTAGGGGTGTTACGTTCGTACTCAGCGTAGGCATGAGGATGTTCAGCAGCCCATATTCAGACGTTATGGCGATGAACATGTCCTCAGATATGGAAGGTCACCTCATCGCTAAACACAATCTTCTGCAAAAATCTTGCATCATTGTCAATCTCATGAAGCATATCTGTAGCAAACGCGCATCGTGTGGGTCTATCCGCAGGTTTGATAGCGTGGAACAGCCGCAATTTGTACCCCGTAAAACAGAGACGTTTCTTTAACATCTTATGAGCTGTAGTCTTGCTTAGGTGTAACTGTAGAGCACACGCACGCACAGATTTTTTAGGGCTCCTTAGGTAGCTATCCCGTGTAGCCTCTACAGACTCGTCACTGACTGATGGCCTGCCAGAACGGGGTTTCTCCCCCAAATTGCTGGTTTCCTTCAACTGCTTATCCCACTGAGTAATGTTATTCCTGTGTGATGATGTAAACGCACCAATATTCACGTTGCACTTTGGTCACGGATTCGAATTTAGCGATCCACAGAACACACTGAACTTTGCTCTGTACCGTCCACATCTCGACTGGCATGGCCGTGGGCTGCTCCGCTGTATACATGGTGTTACGTCATCACCTGCACATGCGCACATGCTGCCACATCATCCTACAGAAACTGGGCGGGTTTTCCTTTAATTTGGTGCAGATTTCACATTTCTATCGTCTTTTGTTGCTTTCCTGTGACCGGTCAAAAGTGCACCGTGACTTTACGGACACACTGTACTTGCATTCATGCAGGCACACATATACCTAAAAAGTATTTAGAAAGCTGTTTGCTAAAGCAGTCACCGTTTATAACAACAAAACCCAGAAGTAACCATGCTGTCCGTCAATACAGTAAAACTGTAACATATACCTGATGGTAAACTATACAAAATGATTTTGGTATATTTATGTTTAATACCATGAAAACAAGTAAGACATGTTACTAGCCAGAAAATAATATGCTGCCTGAACAGATGGTGGCGCAGTGGGTAGGACATCAACCTGGGATGCTGAGGACTCAGGTTCGAAACCTCAAAGTCACCAGCCTAAGTGTGGAAATCATCGTAGAAATCACCAGCTTAAGGCTGGGATCATAGACAAGATCCTATGATAGCTGGTTTAAGCCCAAAGGTTGCTGGTTTGAAGCCCAACCAAGGTTGGGGGCTTGAGCAAAGGGTCACTGGCTCAGCTGCAGCCCCCACCAATCAAGACACATATGAGAAGCAATCAATGAACAACTGAGGTGACGAACTACAAGTTGATGCTTCTCATCTTTCTCCCTGGCCCTCTATGTTTCTGTCTCTTGCAAAACAAAATATATTACAAATATGTACATACAGGTTAGGTTAAGAAAATGTTTCAACTGTGTATCTGAGTCTGTATGTATGCATAGAAATGAATAACAGAAAAATGGAAGGATAAATGCCATCCTGTGAACAGAGGCTAGGACTGGAGGATGCCATGGAAATGACAAAGGCCTGTTGCTTATTACTATCTAGGACCACTCTGAATCCCAGCCGTGAGGGAAGGGTAGGAAACGCCCTGCTCCGAGGCAGCAATCTCAGGGTCCCTGCCCTCCAAGACACTGCTGTGACATAATCATCCCTGACACAATTCCCCATGCCATGTGTTTATGGGTGGCCATGGCAGACACTTAATGTAAGTAGGCAAACACTGGGTGAAGAGTCCTGACGGTGGCCCTGCATTGGGCCAGCTGCTCCCTTCTCTGAAGTTCAGTCTTCTCATGGTTAAAAGCAGTTCAGCTGATCTTCAGTCTCTTCCATGTCTGAAGCTACAATGCAGTCCCTGGAAGAGGTTTCTGTACCTCTCTGGGGAAAAACAAACAAAACCCACGGCTGTGGAAATAAGCTCAAATCAGAAGGTTCAGAGAAATGTCTGCCCCTGGGACAATGACATCCAGGGCAAAAGCCAATCACACTGCCTCACTGATCGCAGTGTCCTTACCAAAGAGGGGTAATTTCAATTATCGCTGATCTATCTTCCAGCACTGATGGTCTAAATTAAGCTCAGGGTGGAGAAAGGAGCAGGAAGCAGGGACCTGGGGGAGACTGATGGGAACCAATTGGCTGAAGTTTCCTAAAGGAGCCATGAGGATGAGAGGAAGGAGCTGGGGGATGGGGTGGACACAGCTAAGGCCGTTGCCAACAGCCGAGTCTCCCTCCTCTTTGCAAGAGGAGTTTCTTCCTGAAAGGTCCCAGGAGGTAGAAGGCTGATCTAATCTCTCTCAGCACAAATAACCCCACTTATTATTTCAGAAACTATCATTCCAGTTGTGCCCTGGAAGACTCAGGCCTGTTTTAAAACCCACAATTCAACTGTCACTACAGTGAAAGAGGAAAGCACTTTAAACTTGTGGCCCCACTTCTTCAAATCAAATTAATAATCAACAGATTGTTAAATTTTTTTAAGAGATTCAACTCGAATATGCAGATTCCGTTTTAGTTTGTCTAAGCTTAAAAATCAGAAAACAGGCTCTATGAGGTGTAAGTACCCAATTTACATTTGCAATTTACAACTGCCAATTTGACAGCCGCCTAGAAGAACCAGGAAGCTGTCTCAGAACAACCCCTGCCAAGCTCAGGAACTTCAGGTTCAAGTTAACTATTTATTCTGTAGGTGGGTTTTGTTTTTTAAATTTTAAGACAAAATGTCTAGGAAGATATCAGTCATTGCTTTTCAGAGTAGCCTGGTGAGTGAGATAACCCAGAGATCACTATTCCCAATTTACAGAAAAAGAACTGAACGATAGGGAGGGACTATAGGGACTTGTTCAAGGTCATGCAGCTAAAAATGGAAGTCAAGACGAGAACCAAGGTCTCCTGACTCCTGGGTCCAGGGCTCTCATCACCACATAAACTGCCTCCCAGAAAAGAGCACCTAGTCAGAAGGAGGGAATCTCCCTCATATTACGAGTCCACGAGCCACAACACCTTACCAGGACCCAGTTCTACCCTTCCCACGCTGACCTGTCCCTTCTGTCCTAACAATCTTACGACATTGCAGCAGCCTTCAGTGTTTTGCTTAAACTTTTGGTTTTAGAGGAAAGGACTCTTTTCCCCACTGGTGGGAACCTGACTTCAGACGAAGGCATGATGTCCCAGCCATAACTCCTTGCCTTGCCACCCACCTCTCAACTCTGGTCAGCCACGTAAACAATTCAAACCCTGTGAGCACTGAAGTTGCATTAAAAACAGCTCCTTGGGTGCACTTCAAAGTAATGTCTTCCTTCTCAGGGGGCTCTCCCGAAAAACCAGTAGCTAAACTAGGTCCCCCTGGACTGGAATGTGAGAGGAGCGCCCTTGGTCTCGTTCAGGAGTATGACAGAAAGCTCTGAAGAGGATGGAGACTGGCAGAGAGGGCAAGGAGCCACAGACACACCCCAAGGGCATAGAGACAAGACTGGATCGGGAAATCCATGAAATCTGAATATCCCAAAAGAACACTGGGAGCTCAGAGAACGAGGGTAAGGTCCCCAAAGGCCAGTGGGGACAACAGCCCGACTTCTTGGTAACCTGTTACCAATACAAATTCCCTCACGTCCTAAATCACTCCAGGGGTGGGGCCCTAGGACTCTGTATTTTTAAAAACTGTGACTCCACGATGCAGGTTTGGGAGCCACGGAACATTCCCAAAGCCCTCCTGTAACGACAGATAAAGCAAAGAAGTGTACCAACTTTTCCCCAGGCCCGGGGTCTCCTCGTTCCTTGACAAGAGACCCGAGAGCTGAGCCAGAGAGCGCCCTACCATCGACCAAAGACCCTCCTGTTTAAGTCCAAGAGCAAGCCCTCCTCTCCCCAGACTTCAGGACCCCTCCCTCTCTCCAATCAGTGACAGTGACCACGACAGAGGGAGAGGGAGAGGGCGGGCTGGGTCTGACAAGAGGACACCCTACAGTCACGCAGCCAGTCCTACTCCCTTGGCCACTCTGGCTGGTGGACAAGTCCAAGTCCCGTCCTGAGACAAGACTCGGAGGGGGTCCTAGGAAGCAGCAAGACATTCTTCAGCGCTTTGTCCCCACTAAGAAAAACCAGGCATTTTTTTGAGTCACCCAAAAAAGCATGAATCACACAGCAGGGCCATGGGAACGGGGAAAGGATGTTATTTTTCGGCATACTTGAGGATTTTCCCTTTGTCCCCAGTCTATCGACACGCTTCTCGCCCTCCCACCAACCCCATCCTCACCTCCCCAGGGACTCATGCACAGTTATTTTCTGCTCCTTGTCCGTTTTCCCCGGGAGCCTTCGGCTGCATCCCACCCCCGCCCGTGCGCCGGCCGGCCCCGGGAACAGGGCACCGTCCGCTCGCCCCGCAGCCGCGGGAGCGGACCCCGCGCCCACTCACCTGCGTCAAGTCCTCGTCGTTGAGCAGATGCGACTCGCGCGGCTTGAAGCAGTTCTGACACTTGCTCTTGTTGAAGATGTTGGCCTGGAATTTCCTGCACGGGTTCTCCTTGGCCGCCGACATGGTCGGCCCGGCGGCGAGGCCCGCAGGCCCGGGCGGAGGGCGGGCGGCGGCGGCGGCGGGCGGGGCGGCACCATGCACGGCGGGCGGGAGGCGCGGGGCGCGGAGGTCGGGGCGCGGGAGGCGCGGAGGTCGGGGCGCGGGGCTCGGCTCAGCGCGGGCGCCGCAGCATGCCCCTGCCGCCGGCCGCCTCCCTCCCAGCCGGGCCGCGGACGAGGCCGAGACCGGGGACGAGAACGAGGACGCAGGCCGGAGCGCGCCCCCGGCGGTCGGCGTGGCCTCGCGGGAACCGGGACGCGGGCCGGGCCCTTCCTCGCACGGCCGGTCGCGCACCTCGGCGCCGGGGCCTCACACAGCGCGCGGTCCCCGCCGCCCGCGCCTACAGCCCGGGCCCATGGACGCGGCCTGGCTTGGGCCCGCTGCCGCCCCGCGCTCGACCCGCCTCTCCGGAACCGGGTCGCTGCGGGTCCCTCGCGGAGGGTCCCGCCGCCGCTGCCCCCGGCGCCCCGCGGCCGCAGCAAATGGGAAAGGAGCGCCTCGCGCACTCCGGGCGGCGCGGGCGGGTGGGCGGCGCGGGGGAGGAGGAAGCCGGAGGGGCCGCGCGGGGGGCGGGGGGCGGGGGGCGGGGCCGCGCCCCGACGCGATCGGCGGCCCTGCGGACCAATGGTAGCGGCGAGCTCCAGCTAACAAAGAAACCCCTCGGCCAATGGCAGCCGGGGGCGGGGACAAAGGGTAGCCGGGCCTGAGGTAACTTGTGAGCGCCAGGATGGGACGTTCAGGCTTGGTGGACTGGTACCGAGGCCGCCGGGTCCTGACAGCTGCGGGGCCTGGGGCGGGGCCAGGCGGGGAAGGGGCGGGGCCAGGCGGGGAGGGGCGGGGCCAGGAGGAAGGGCGGGGCCTGGGCGGGGCCGACCTCCCGAGGGGGCTTGCCACCCATCTCTCGTTTCCAATGTCGCCTTTCCTGTGCCGGTGGGGGACACCCGAGCGCAGCCTGCAGAGCACTAGTTCGACACATACTGTGTGCCAGCCCTCCCCGCGTCCATCGTAGAAATCAGTCAGCATTCCAAGCATTTGATACGCGTCCAAGTTTCACAGCCTCTCGGGTATCAGCCCCATTTGACACAAGAGGACACCGAGGCGCAGAGAAGTTAAGAAACAGGAGGTCGGGCCTGCCCTGGGTGGCGCGGTGGATGGAGCGTGGACCTGGAATGCGGAGGTCCCAGTTCGAAACCCCGGGCTTGCCCGGTCAAGGCACATACCAGAAGCAACTGCTATGAGTTGCTATGCTTCTCGCTCCTCCCCACCACCCCTCTGCTCTCTAAAATCAATCAATAGCCTGACCTGTGGTGGCGCAGTGGATAAAGCGTGGACCTGGGAACACTGAGGTCGCCAGTTCAAAACCCTGCACTGGTCTGGTCAAGACACATATGGGAGTTGATGCTTCCAGCTCCTCCCCCCTTTCTCTCTCTCTCTCTCAATCTGTGTCTCCTCTCTAAAATGAATTTAAAAAAGAATTTAAAAAAAAATAAAATCAATCAATAAAAAACATCTTTAAAAAAAAAAAAAGGAAAGAAATGGGAGGTAGGGTTTCAAGGGATGACTAAGAAGATATCAGCCTTCAGAGCGGCCAGTACTCTTACGGGAGATTATTCCATGTTATACACTGAACTAGGAATTCTTACTCCCATTGTGCTTGAGGAAATGAAGGCTCAGACACCCGGATTAACGTGCGCAGTCTCCTGCCCTAAAGGCCACCTGGGCCTGTAGAGGCACAGGCGGAAGATTCAGGAGTCCAGAGAGGGGGAAATGCACTCTTTGGGGAAAATCGGGGCGCTTTGAGTAGGTGGGAAAATTTAAGCAGGGGCTGGTGAGAGGTTAAGGAGGAAGAAGCAGAACGGATGAGGCTAACAGGATTCAGGAGGGCCAGATCATCCAGGGCCTTGGATTCCAAGCTCAGGCATATAAATGTCATCCTGCTGGCAGCCAGGAGTCAACCACGAGAGTCTTTAAACAGGGGGAGTGAGCTAACTCAGCCCTCTTAGAGGAGGTGACATTGAAGCATGTGTTAGTGGCAGGGACAGCAGCTGTTGCTTAGGCAATGGGAAGGTTCTAAGAAAAGTAGCAAATGCTTCCAGAGTTCTGTACTTTTCCGCTGATCATCTGGTGAATATCCCAGGGAGGTAGATTTCAATTCAGTAAGAAAATGGGAACTAAATTCCTCAAAGGAAACTAGAGGAAGGAGGATCAAAGTCCTGGGCAGCCTGAGGGAGAAAGCACAGCTTACCCTCACTACCTCTGTGGTCTTGGGTAAGTACCCTTTGCCTGCCTGCTGCCTCAGTGACCGCATCTACAAAATTGGCATGGGCCTGACCAGGCAGTGGCGCAGTGGATAGAGCGTCGGACTGGGATGCGGAAGACCCAGGTTCGAGACCCTGAGTTTGCCAGCTTGAGCGTGGGCCCATCTGGCTTGAGCAAAAGCTCGCCAGCTTGGACCCAAGGTCCCTGGCTCCAACAAGGGGTTGCTCGGTCTACTGAAGGCCCGCGGTCAAGGCACATGTGAGAAAGCAATCAATGAACAACTAAGGTGTCGCAACAGCAACGAAAAACTAATGATTGATGCTTCTCACCTCTCTCTGTTCCTGTCTGTCTGTCCCTATCTGTCCCTCTCTCTGACTCTCTCACTATCCCTGTAAAAAAAATAAAATAAAAATAAATAAAACATTTTTTAAAAATTGGCATGGGTGAGCCTGACCTGTGGTGGCGCAGTGGATAAAGTGTCAACCCGGGAACACTGAGGTCGCCAGTTCAAAACCCTGCACTGGTCTGGTCAAGGCACATATGGGAGTTGATCCTTCCAGCTCCTCCCCCCTTTCTCTCTCTCTCTCTCTCACTCTGTGTCTCCTCTCTAAAATGAATAAATAAAAAGAAATTAAAAAAAAAAATTGGCATGGGTGGTAAGCATCCCATGATAGAACGCTTGTAAAATATTGAGCTCAGTGTGGCAAAATGTTAACTGAGGAATCTGGACAAAGGGTATTTTTTGTATTAATATAGCAACTTTCCTGTTGGTTTAAATGTTTGCAAAGTGTGCCTGTTTTTGTGTTTGTAGCAGGGAAGACAGACAATTCTTGCTTGTATAGAATACCCAGAAACTGATACCAATGGTGGCCCCTGGGGAGGGGAGCTGGATGGTTGAGAGGTGACCTACTTTTAATTTTCACTGTAAGTCCTTTTGTTCCCTTTGGATTTGGTATTGTGTGAATGTACAACTTGTTTTAAAATAGTTTTTAGGAGTCTTACCCATGCTTCAAGGCCCACTCAATGGCCACTTCCCTTAAGAAAATGCTTGGCATGTTCTGCTCAAGTCAGCGGACGCATCCAGCGCCTGCCCTGAACAAAAGGGGTCCACGGCTAGGGGAGCACAGAAGCAATTGATTCAAGCCTGCCTGGAAGGAGCTCACACTTGAGCAAGTGGAAAAATAGGAGGCAGACAGACAAATTCAATCTGGGGTGTTGTGGAGATACAGATAAGAGCCCTCAGCTGCATCTGCAGCTTCAGGGACAGCTCCTCGGAGGAAGCAGTGCCAGGGCAAAGTCTTGAGCAGAGTATGACCCAGGCCAGGTCAGCCCGGAGAAGGTAGAGGGGAGGCATTCCAGACAGAAGGAGCTCAGGCTAGAGGCTCGGCTCGGGGCTTAAAAGCAATGGGTGTGTCTATGAATACAAGCACCTTAATATCACTGGGTAGTTGTGTAGAGATGGGAGTCGCACACAATGAGAATTACTGGGAGGATTAAATAGATGGTGCAATGGAGGCTTAGCATATGTAGATGAATACCTATTATGACAGGTTAGAGCTCAGCCTCTTCAGGGAGATAGCTATTGTTGTTGTTGTATAACTGGTATCTCCATTTTACAGAAAACACTCATGAGGCTGACCAGTTGTGGTGCAGTGGCTAGTGTTGACCCGGGACGCAGAGGTTACCAGGTTCGAAACCTCGATGTCACCAGCTTGAGCACAGACTCACCAGCTTGAGCGTGGGATCCTAGACATGACCCCATGGTCGCTGGCTTGAGCCCTAAGGTCGCTGGCTTGAGCAAGGAGTCACGGGCTCAGCGTGAGCCCCCAGTCAAGGCACATATGAGAAGCAATCAATGAAGAACTGAAGTGCTCCAACGACGAGTTGATGCTTCTCATCTCTCTCCCTTCCTGTCTCTGTCTTTCTCTCACTTAAAAAATAAAAGGAAAGAAAAAAGAAAACACAGATAAGGCTCAGGGTGTTTAAAGAACTTGACTCTAATCAGAATATAGACCCTCTAAGTGAGTACTGAAGCCCGCAGAGGCTTACACCAAAGTTCCCTGGGCAATGGAGAGCCATTAACTGAATGTTTCAGATAAAAATAAGGGCTACCGGTCTGGAAAATGAATCAGAAGCAGAACACTGGAAACTCAATCCACCAGGAAACCACAACAATAGCCCAGAGAGTACAGAAAGTAAGGACCTGAACTAAGGAAAAGGTCAGTGGAAGAAGAAGAGGATGAATTTTGGAAATATTTCTCACTTCTCACTGTTCTACTTTCCAAACTTGACTAAACTGTGAGCACCATGATGGTGGGACTGGGCCCGAGTTCCTGCTGCAGTTCAAGTGTCCGTTCAGTGCCAGGCACAGGGTAGGTTTTCAAAAAGCACATGACAAGTGAATGAGTGAAGACTTAACTGTTCTGTCTTTTATTGTCATATCAAGCACCCCAGATTATAAAACCTTCACAAACAGGGGTTATGTTTTATAGTCTCGGGTTCTGTTTCCGGGGGCCAGACAGCACTGTGCACGAGGGCAAATAGTGTAACCATGTAAGCATTCATTGGGCTGTCCACTTAAGATGTGCTGCTCACTTCATTGTATACATCTCAATGTATAATGTCCATCTCAAAGAAATAATAAACAAAGAAAGCAAATATGCAAAAGCCTCTCAAGCGGGCCCCAAATGCAGGTAAATTCTGCTCTGTGCATCTGACAGCTGCCCTGAGAAGTGTCCTCCATCCCGTGAGGGAGCAGAACTTACATACATGCATGAGTCCCCACTCTCACATGAAGCTATGGAACACCGCTACACACATACATAGGCACGCACCCACAAAGCTAGTAGCCACTCTGTGATCTATATCACCACAGATTAGTCTGGTCTGTCCTTAAACTTTATATAAGTAGACTCTGCACTCTCTGTGTCTGGCTTTAATCACTCAAGATTCATGTGTTGCGTGTATTGGTGCTGCCAGGTAATCCACTGTGGGGAAGTACTATATACTACAATTCATCTAGTCATGCTCCCATGGTTGGCCATTTGGTATGTTTTCAGTTTGGGCCATTATGAATAACAATCTTAGACCATCCTTGTGCATACCTTTTGGTGGACATAAGTATCTATATCTGTTGGGAAAACCCAAGAGGGGGATTGCTGGGTCGTTTGGTATCAACCGAAGATCATAGTTGCCAATTCAACGCCAACAGGAGTCCCCAGTTTGGGATTTGGTGAAGGGAGAGAGACTTTATTTAGTGCAAATAGCTCAAGTGTAATACAGCTTGGCTGTGGAATAGCACAGCTGTGATACAGCCCAGTAGTGGAACAGTAATACTGTGTACCTGCCAGGGTGAGGCAAGGGCGAGAAGCCAGAAAAGCAGTCTTAACTAGGAGCTGCAACTGCACTCCCTGAGCCAGAGAGGTGCGGACTTACACAGCAAAAAATCCCCATCCCTGGCCCCTCACTGATCTATTTCCATGCAAATGAGGACTCCAAATCCTCACAGCTTGGTCCGAACAGCATTGTCCTGATTGTTCCGAATGGAGCCACTCTGATTGGCTGGTGAAGATGCTAACGAGACTATTATGGCAGTGCAACTCCAATTGGACAGGAAACACCTCAGTCCTGTTGGTTGAAATACTATTCCAGGAGCGAGTTTATAAGGACTGGCTCCCCTGGCGGGAACACTGTGCCCGCAGGCAGTTCAGCGCAGGCTTTGAGGTCAGACAGACCTGGGAGAGTCCCAGGAGAGGTCACATCCCAGGTTGCTGCTGTTGCACAAAGCCACCCCACTCCTATTAAAAGAAGTTGCTTAATTGCTGGCTAATAGCCTCTCGTGGTTCTGTGAGTTGACTGGGCTCAGCTGAGCAGTCCTGCTGGTCTTGCTTCTGGTTTTGGGGGTTTTTTTTAATATTTTTTTTAATTTCTTTTTTTTAATTTATTCATTTTAGAGAGGAGACAGAGTGAGAGAGAGAGAAAGAGAGAGAGAGAGAGAGAGAGAGAGAGAGAGAAAGGGGAGAGGAGCTGGAAGCATCAACTCCCATATGTGCCTTGACCAGACCAGTGCAGGGTTTTGAACTGGCGACCTCCGTGTTCCCAGGTCGACGCTCTATCCACTGCGCCACCACAGGTCAGGGAGTGAAATCAGACAGTGACCAGGCTGAACCGCTCCCTTCTTCTTACCATCTCAGAGCCTCTCCTTTCCTTGCGGTCTCTGCCTGAGACTCTTAAGTGGCACCTCAGGCTTCCCCAAAGTGTTTCAAGAGAGGGAAGCAGAAGCTACTAGTTGACGTAGGGGCTAAGCCCGGCATGAGTGCAATGTCATTTCCACTTTCTTTAGTCAGCAGAGGGCTGTCCCCAATGGAAGGACGAGGGAGCCACACGGGTGCGACTCCCAGGAGAGGTGGTTCACCGGGGCCATTTCTGATGTCCACTTCATAGAGGTATTATGAGGACTAAACAGGTTAATATACCTGACATTTTTATAATGGTATCTGAAACATAATAAGTGTTCAAAAGCTATTTATTACTATGCCTATAATCCCTATAGTGGGCTTGGCAGATTTCTTCTGTAAAGAGCCATAGAGTAAATACTTCCGGTTTTGTAGGCCCTGTGGTCTCTGTTGCAGCTACTCAGCTCTGCTGCTGTCACATGGAAACATTCATAGGCAGGACAGAAATGAATGAGTGTGGCTCTGTTCTAATAAAATTTTATTGATGATCACAGGTAGTGATCCAGATTTGGCCATTGCTTTTGGGTACTCTCCTTTTCTGTTGCTTGGGTCTTCCTTTTCTGACCAGTCTCTCAGAAAGGTCAATCCCCCTGGTCATAATCTAGCCCCTGTCAGCCACTGTGTACACTCTTGGGGAATTCCATGACCCTAGCGCACTGACAGTGTGCTGGGCTCTGTACCGGGTGTGGGCATCCGCCATGTACAATCTCACTAAACCCAACCAACACCATTTGAAGTCATCCCTGGCAGTGCCAGCTGTTACCTGATAGGGGTCCTTAGGACCCTCCCCCCATCCTCTGTCAGTCTTCTCAAAGCCTCCTCAAACTAACATATACGTTTATTAAAATGGTCTGTGTTTTCATTACTATATGCTTAATTAATATACCTGCCCCCCTCCCTGATTGCCATCTGGGATTAGTTATGACTCTCAGTTTACAAATAGGAAAACTAAGGCATAGAGAAGGCCAAGTGCCTTTATTCAAGGGCAGACAACCAGTACATGGTAAGCCTGCACTCCCACAGGAGCAGTATGTTTGTCACCACTGCGCGGCACAAGTTCCAGCCATGGGTGCTGCCTGCCCTGCCGGGAGTATAGGAAGCCTGGGCCCTGCACCTCCCTAAGGCAAAGGTGGCTGTCCTGGAAATGGAAAGCAGCATCAGAAAATCTCAGAGGCCCCTCCCAGCTCTGACTCCATGATGCTTTCCTACTGCAGGCACCAAATGACACTAGTCCTGAGATTTATACCAGAAGAGAATGCCACGCATTAGGCATCCAAGGTCCAACCAGAAGGGCAATTTAGCCACTGTATTAAAATTTTAAATGGGCACACCCTTTGGACCAGTGATTCCACTTTGAGAAAGACAGGTTGCGGAATTGTGCACCCGGGTACACAAAGTATATTACGTACAAGGACGTTCACTGCATCCCTGTTCTTAAGAGTAAAATATTGGAGATGTGCCAGCTGTCCACCACTAGAGGGTCAGATACGTAAGGTATGTTTTTTTTGATAAAGAGGAGTGACACAGAGCTATTAAAGAATAAGAGAGTGTTGAAGTGGCCAGCCATCTGCAGAATATGGTGAAGTTTAAAAGCTAGTGAGGAAACAGTGTGTACAGTGGTAGCTCATTCCTGTTGTAAGTATATATGTATCTATACTATACATAGAGGTTCTTTTTTGTATTTTTCCGAAGCGAGAAGAGGGGAGGCAGTCAGACAGACTCCTGCAAGCGCCCGACCGGGATCCCCCCCCCCCGCATGCCCACCAGGGGGCGATGCTCTGCCCATCTGGGGTGTTGCTCTGCTGCAACTGGAGCCATTCTAGCACCTGAGGCAGAGGCCATGGAGCCATCCTCAGTGCCCGGGGCCAACTTTGCTCCTGTGGAGCCTTGGCTGTGGGAGGGGAAGAGAGAGACAGAGAGAAAGGAGAGGGGGAAGAGTGGAGAAGCAGATGGGCGCTTCTCCTGTGTGCCCTGGCCGGGAATCAAACCCGGGACTTCCACACACTGGGTCGACACTCTACTGCTGAGCCAACTGGCCAGGGCTGTAGTTTTTAAAATATTTTTATTTATTTATTTTTTCCAAGGACAAAGAGAGAGAGAGAGTCAGAGAGAGGGATAGATAGGGACAGACAGACAGGAACGGAGAGAGGTGAGAAGCATCAATCGCTAGTTTCTCGTTGCTCTTGTGACACCATAGTTGTTCATTGATTGCTTTCTCACACGTGCCTTGACCGCGGGCCTTCAGCAGACCGAGCAACCCCTTGCTGGAGCCAGTGACCTTGGGTCCAAGCTGACGAGCTTTTGCTCAAGCCAGATGGGCCCGCGCTCAAGCTGGCGAGCTCGGGGTCTCGAACCTGGGTCCTCTGCATCCCAGTCCGACGCTCTATCTACTGCGCCACCACCTGGTCAGGCCAGGGCTGTAGTTTTTAAATCAAGAAGAACTGGAGTCACATAACAACTGTTGTAATTAACCCTGGGTGATAAAAGAATGGGGACTCTCACCTAAGCTATAGATTTATAGCATGTTTAAAACTTTAGCAGACCTTTGTTTTGTTTACTAAAATACAGAGGGTCATATAATGAATGCTGTTGTTCCCATTACCCAACTGTAATAATAATCATCAACTATGACAAGTCTTGTTTCAGGTATACCCCCAACTTCTATCATCTCAAATCTCTGACTCACATTATTTCTTTCATAAATACTTGAGTGCATGTCTCCAAAAGATAAGGATTATTTTTAAAAAGTAGCAACAATATCATTATCTCACCTAAATAAACGACAATAATTCCTTAATATTATCAAATGTTTAATACGTAATTTCCCATTATTTTATAAAAGCTTGAATTATTTTTGTAATAAGAAAAATAAAGTTGAGCCTGACCAGTGGTGGTGCAATGGGTAGAGCATCAACCTGGGACACTGAGGTCCAAGGTTCCAAACCCCAAAAGTTACCAACTTGAGCATAGGCTCATCCAGCTTGAGTATAGACTTACCAGTTTGAGTGCGGGTCACCAGCTTGAGCATGGGACTATCAACATGACCCCATGGTTGCTGGCTTGAGCCCAATGGTCCCTGGCTTGAAGCCCAAGGTCACTGGCTTGAGCAAGGGGTCACTGGCCCAGCTGTAGGCCTCCCCCCCCCACGTCAAGGCACACATGAGAAGCAATCAATGAACAACTAAAGTGATGCAACTATGAGTTGATGCTTCTCATCTCTCTCCCTCTCTCTTTCGCAGAAAAAATAATAATAAAGTTGATAAAGAAAAACTGTCAATCCAGAGGTTAGATTGCCACAGCTTTCCTGGATGTTTGTCCAGTGATACTTATCAGAAGCCTGGAAAATGTGCTTATCTTTTGACCCAGCAGTCCCAACCTGTGAATTTGTGTTTGTTTGTTTTTTTTTTTTACTATTTATTCATTTTTTTTTTTAGAGAGGAGAGAGAGAGTGAGAGAGAAAGGGGGGAGGAGCAGGAAGCCGCAACTCCCATATGCGCCTTGACCAGACAAGCCCTGGGTCTTGAACCGGCGACCTCAGTGTTCCCAGGTCGACGCTTTATCCACTGTGCCACCACTGGTCAGGCCCAACCTGTGAATTTGTTTTAAGAAAACAAAGAGGGGGTATGCAGACACTGTTCCCCAGAGTGCACAGGACCTGTTACAAAGGAGTTGTATGAAAAAATATTTGTTGAATCTGAAATTGAGATTCTTTGCAGCTTTGTTTATAAAAGGAAAAGCCAAAGCAACAGAAATGTATGACGTGAGGGTACCGGCTAAATAAATGAAGGCAGATTCATGAAATGAAATGTTGTTCCATCATGTAAAATCAGGTTGTACCGACACAGATAGATACTTCCCCTCTGGGAGGTGAAGCTTGGTCTCCCTCTTAAGTGTGGTGTGGACTTCATGCGTGGTGTCCGAAGAATGTGGAGTGAAAGGTGGAGGGCCGGGGCTAGGGATACTACTTTTCCAAGGGGAAACCCAGCCTGTGCCCCTTTCCCACAACACCAGCAGTGATAAAGCCCGTGGACATCAGGCACCTCTTGATCTAAGGCAGTGAGAAGGGCACCTCACCTCTGTGGCCTTCGCTCTAAACTGTAATCCCTCCCCCCCATCTCATTATGAGAAACCCATCAGACAAACTCAAACCGAGAGGCATTCTACGAAACACCTGAACAATGCTCTTCACAACTGTCCAGGTTATGAAACACAAGGCAAGACTCAGGAACTATCGTGGACCAGAGGAGCTGAAGGAAACAGGTTAGACTGAATGCACATGGGATCCCAGATACAGTCCTGGAACAAGAGAAGAACACTTGCGGTGGAAGAACTGGCAAAACCCTAATATACTCTGTAGTTTGGCTAGTGATATTTCACTAGCGTTAATTTCTTGAGTTTTGGCACAAGGTGCCATGGTCACGTAAGACGGTGCCAGGTAACACTCATGGAAGCGGGATAAGGCGTATACTGCCACTCTTCGTGCTCTTTGCTCTAACTCTAAAGTCACTAAGAAAATTAGCATTATTAAATAGATAGATAGATATTGTGGACCCTGAGAAAGAAGAGTCCTACTAAGGAAGGCTCTAGGTCAGTGGTTCTTAACCTTTTCTGAGGTACCGACCCCACCAGTTTCATAGGCGCATTCACCGAACCCTTCTTTAGCGATAAATAAAATATGATTTTTTCCCCCAAATTCAAGACATAGGTATATGTTTTTTTACTGGTGCACAAAATGAGCCGTGCATGAACATCCCCTTGCTCAAAGAACAAAACCAACAAAGTGCATGAACTCACAACAAATGACGGTATTACTTTATTCTGGCCTCCGCGGCAGAGGCTTCTCCGAACCCCTGAGACCGACTCATTGAACCCCTAGGGTTCAATAGAACCCAGGTTAAGAACCACTGCTCTAGGTGGCTGATGGGGCTTAAACTTTTAAAATGGGCGCGGCTCGCAGCCATTTCTGCTCAAGGGTATCTCATGCAAATTACACTTTAAGGAGAAGCCAACATTGAACTACCCGTATCTGCACTGAACTGCCTCACTGTATTGTACTTCTCCCAGCTGAGCCAGCCCTTATAAAGTAGTCTGCAATCCTATTTCAACCAATAGGACTTCCCCGTTCAATTGGAGTTGGAGGTTCCACAGCTATATCCCCCATCAGTATCTTCACTGGCCAATCAGAGCAGCTCCATTCTAACCAATCAGAAAAATGCCTTTTGGATCAATCACATGGCAAGGATTTGGAGTCGTCATTTGCATGAGGACATACCGATCAGGGATCAGGGGTCACCAGCTGGACTCCACCCACCCTGGCCCCACTATCTATCAGGCCTGGGCAGGGAGAGGCTGCCACTCTTCTGGCTGGCAGTGCAGCGTGCTCCAGGCTGGCAGATGCGGTTTGCTTAGAGCCTGGATCCCCTGGTTCACCAGAGCGCTGCAAGGGGCTGCCACTGAGAGAGAGAGAGAGAGAGAGAGAGAATTATAGATAAAGCATTTCTTTGGGGATCTATGTCTATGCCTGTCCATGTGGGGTCTGCTGTCTTTGAGGTTATATATAGGCATGACCATGCTATGTGTCTGCATGCGCACTGGCATGTTTATCCATGGGCCTGTGGCTGTAAGAATGTATGTGTGAGTTGTACAGATGTGTCTATCTGTTGGATTGTGTTTGCTTGCACGCCTGTGGTACAGATGAGTATTTTAGTTGTGTCCATACCTCTGTGTGAGTATATGTCAGCGTGTAGCTGTGTGTGTGTCTGGCTGAATGTACATATGTACATATGTGTGAGCCGTGAGTGTTGGATGCTGGGGGTTGGGAGGACAGGGTTCAAGTCTCTCACAATTAGTTCCAGCTTCTTGATTCCTTGTGCCTGATTCCTGCAAGTCCGCATAGGAAGAACAGAGGGTCCCAGCTCCCCTGCCAACATTATTTCCTTGACCACAAGGTGAGAAGGGCAGGAGTGTGCTGGCTGCAGGGCCTGGGCTTGGAGAGCCTGCAGTCCACCCCTGGTGCCCACACACCTTGCAACTGCCAGCCTGCCCTGGCCAGGCTCCTGGGGGCCACCTTGTCCTTGTCCAGAAGCACAGGGGAAAGATTTCTACTATCATACCAAGTCCTACTGGACAGCACTGGTCTGGAGAGTGAATAGAAGGACTGGGCTGTTGGATGACCTAGGCTGGTGACATCTGTACTGTTCTGTCCTGATAAAGGGAGCCAGTTACACGATGACATACCAGGCGGGAACAAGAGGTGTGGTCTGTGAGTAAGAATGAGCATGGTGTGTTCAAGGGATAGAAAGAAAGAGGCGAAAGGAGAACAAGATGGGGTCAGGGAGGTCAACGGGGGCCTGTGGGGCCCCGGTGAGAGTTTCTGCTTTATTTTAAGGATGACAACCCATGAGGGGTTTAAGCACGAGGTGCTGAGGTTTTTAAAATATATGGAGAATGGATTTGTGGTGGTGGGGAGGCCAGCAGGGAAGGAGGATAGACCGAGTGAGAATGACACTGTGTCACAGAGAGGAAGGTCCAGCAGGGAAGGAGGGAAACTGAGTGAGAATGACTGTCACAGAGAGGAAGGTGACACATCTTGGTTACTGTGCCCTGGCTGGGAGAGGTGAGGTCATTCACCCTGTGTTGCAGAAGCCGTGAGTGGTGGAATTGGACTCAAGAGACCTGGTGGGGATACAGTGGGCAGAGGCTGTGGGCACCCTGCCTTTCCTCAGCAGCTCTCCATTCCTCCGAGGCCTCTGCTTCCTGCCCAGCTCCACCCGCACACCTCCGCCCACCTTGTGTCTTCAGGTCTGACTACTGCTTGAGAACCCTTGCCATGGTGTGCCGTGGGGGTCCCGGAAGCCCAGTGCACACAGTGAATGAAAATTGCCGTGGAAAAGTCATGTCCATCGTGGCCTCAGCCCAGCCCTACTGATGGACTGAATCCTGGGTAGTTGGTGGCTCCACTGGCCATGGGGCAAGCAGACCTTTCCTCCTGGGTACACATGGTCACACCCCGGCCTTACATCAGCTGCGTGGACTTGGGTCGCCTATCTGAAGAATGCAGCTCGTTGTTAGCAATCTGCCAAGATTCTTTCCCAACCAACTCCACCCAGAGCACATCTGCCCAGGTTGAGAGGGTGACTGGGGGAAGGTGTTGGAGGAAAACTGGCCTTCACCTCCCCACAGTGTTCTGAACAACTCCAGAAATAAGAACCGGCATCCCCACCACAATCACCTTTCAAACATATAGAAGCATGGCTTTTAAAATGAGAGAGTAAAAAATAATAATACATGCTATAAAAATAACATCTGCAGCACTTACCCAATGCCATGACAATTCTAGGCGCTAACTCACTTAACCCTCACAACAACCCTCCGCAGAGGAAGTATGATCACGGCCCCTACTTTGCAGATGGAGAATCTGAGGCCTGGGTGAATCGCCCTAAGTTCACGGAGCTTGTGAGCAGGGACACCAGGAGTCATACCAGCATTCCCTCAGACCTTCCTTCCTCTTTAAACAGGTCTACCAAACAGCTCTCAGACTCATGGTGGACACCAGACATCTGTCTGGGACTACGTGATAAGGTCAACTCTGTTCCATTCTTGCTCATGACCTTGGGTAAATCACCTCTACTTACTAGGTCTCTGTCTCCTGCATGTGTAAAAGGATGGGGCCATGATACTGCTCCCTGAGCTATGTCCCCGTGAGCTGTCTGTTGTGAGAGTACCATGAAGTCCTGAATGAAAACTGTAAAATACTGTGTACAAGGGAAGACTGGTTATTAGAGTATCATCCTCATCTTGACCATGTTCCTTACACCTAAGAGACCACATCAAAGTCACCTACTCTTCCACAGGGCCTGGTCCAGAAATCACTCAAAGAAGTCTTAATTGACCGCATGACCCAGTGGGCCATGCTGGCTCAAGGTGCCGGCTCTGAGTCCTGAGTCTCTTCATCGCTGAGCATTAACCCAACAGAAACGGGGTGTTTCGTCCACCCAGAGGGACATACAAAATTGTTCCTAGGGGTCCTGAACTGGAAACGGGAATACGATGTATTCACGCCATAGTCTATTTGCACGCATTCCCACTCAACATCGGAAAATAAACCACCGAGACATGCAGCCGCATGCATGAAGCTCAGAGACATAAATGAATGCCCCCTGAGAGAAGCCAGACACCTGCCCTGTGAGTCCATGAACAAGAACTTCAAGAGACGAATGAATCTAGGGTGCTTAAAAGTCAGACGAGCGGCTGCCTCGGGCGGGGGAGGCCGTTGCCTGGGAGGGGCCCCGGGTTCAGATTTATGTACTTTACAGTATGGATGTTATATGTAGTGGGCCTTTTCTTGAGGGGGTGGGGGTGCTTTTCGTTTGTTGGTTTGAGTTAGTAAATAAGTAAGTCTGAAAAAAGCAACCCAGGAGCTTGCCTTAAATCTCGCTGCTACTTCCATGCTGAGCAACCTCGGTTTGGCCCCTCTCCTGTCTGGGAGGGGCCATCATCACTCAGGAAGGGGATATTTCCACTCTCCAGGGGCTACATGGGGCGTAAAGCACTTAGCACAGTGCCTGGCCCAGAGGAAATATTCAATCATTGGTAACTCTTATCAATAATGAAACTTTTACACCACCAGCCATGAGGCATTCCACAAATATTGACTAAGTTCTCCAGGTGCCAGACTCCGGACTGGGCTGGACTCTGCAGATAGAGCAGGAAACAAGGCAGACCCAGCCCTTTCTCCCGCAAGTCGACATTCTGGTTCCTTCGCTTGTTCAACGTAGACGACACCGTGACTTGCCCCACGTCACCCAGATGATAAATACTTCGGCTGGAACCCATGCCTGCTTTTATGGCTATTTTAGAGGTCCCGGCACAGCCAGTGGCCATCGGTGCCTGTCACCCCTAGAGGGGTAGATGGAAGCGCTGGGCGTGCGTTCTGATGAGGGATGTGAGTTAGGGGGTCTTTGCCTCGTCATGGTGGAGCTGAGGCGTGCTGGCCATCTCGTCAGGGCCCCTGGGGAGACCGAGCTGGCACCCTGTTTCCCAGCCTCAGTAATGCTCACTGCATTAGCCTCCCTCCCTCCTAGTCTACTTTCTCACTGTCCTACTCATGTTTCTTGGGGTTGTCTTCCTGCAAAACGACTTCTCTTCAAATCCTTGCCTCAGATTTGTAACGCCGGTGGCCGAGGCCAGGCAGGTCCACTTTGGATTCGGGCAGATGGTAGAGGAACGGCTGCATGTCTCCTGTTACAGCACATGTCTAGTGTCCGTGCCGGAAAGCGGTGGGCCATACCCGTTTCATAGGATCTTATAGAGGCAGGGGACGGGGGGTGGGGTGGGGGGACCGCTTCTCACAGCAGCAGGCGAATGAACAGCGAAATGGCCCCGTAGTGGCAGGCAGGAACTCTGCCATCCACCCTGAGTCAAACCACCCGTAACCTCCCACAGGCTACGCACACGTGGCTCTGCCACGTGCCCACACACTCGTCATGCAAAGTGCAAGGGAGCAAGCCTGACACAGCTATTTTCCCAACACCCCCTGAGAGAGCTGGTCATTGGCCACGTGGTGGGGAGCCCCAGGGTGCAAGGACGAGCGGGATGCTTCTGGCTGCCCTCCGGGACAGCGATTTTCCACCTTTCTCATCTCGTGGCACACATAAACTAATTCCTAAAATTCTGCGGCACACCAAAACATACCATCTATTTTTTTGCCTACCTTCCAAAAAATAAAAAGGTATTATAACTTTGATCCATTCACACCAGATAGATGACTGTTGTTGTGTTGGCTGTTGCCATTTGTTTTATTTGACAATCTAGGGGGAAAGAGGTCAGTGCCCCTGACTGAATAGTCAGGTACTGCAGCGCACCGGCTGAGAATCACTGCTCCGGGACAGCTAGCCATGAAGTCTGCGCTCTTTTGGGAAGGTTCTCAGAGATGAGGGAGCCTTGCTGTGGCCTCAGCCAGGATCGATCTGGCTGCCTCCTCCAGTCCTGAGTCCCTCAGATTGCCGCAGTTTCTAGGGAAGGAAGTCTAGCTTTCAGTACGACCAGATGCTGCTCCTAGCCCGAGGGAGAAGAGATCCAATCACTCCATCATTTACCTGGAGTCAGGTAAACCCCAGGGCAGGGCTCATCCAGAATACCCTTCAAATGTCCTGCTGCCCCTCCTTGCCCTGAGCGCCCCAAACACCCAGCTCTGACCACACAGGACTCTGGACCCTGCTTCTGAACAGCTAGAAGCACCAAGGATGAAAGGCCTCCCTGTGGCTGGGTTTTGATTTTCCTCCTCCTCCCCATACTGCCTGCTTGCACCTTGGGGTTTTGTGACCTTTTTAGGGTGGGGTACGCTGCTCTAGAGTTGGGTGCTGGGACCACAGGACCCAGGGCAGGGTTGGATCAGGCATCTGGGGTGCAGGTGGCAGAGTCCCATCACAGGGCAGAGAGGTGCTGCCGTCCTGGATTCCAACAGCCATGCGTGCCGCCCAAACTCTACATTACGAACCACAGCAACAAGAAAGACAATACTGTCTCCTTATTGGGTGGTGCGTCTTTTTTTTTTTTTTTTTTTTACAGGGACAGAGAGAGAGAGAGAGAAATAGATAGGGACAGACAGACAGGAACGGAGAGAGGTGAGAAGCATCAATCATTAGTTTTTTGTTACCGTTGCGACACCTTAGTTGTTCATTGATTGCTTTCTCACATGTGCCTTGACCGTGGGCCTTCAGCAGACCAAGCCACCCCTTGCTGGAGCCAGTGACCTTGGGTCCAAGCTGGCGAGCTTTTGCTCAAGCCAGATGGGCCCGCGCTCAAGCTGGCGAGCTCGGGGTCTCAAACCTGGGTCTTCCGCATCCCAGTCCGACGCTCTATCCACTGCGCCACCGCCTGGTCAGGCGGGTGGTGCGTCTTGACAGAGGTGATCAAGTCCTCCTGAGGTCATGAGGGTGGGCCTAATGCAATACGACTGGTGTCCTTGTAAAAGGGGAACATCTGGACACAGAGAAAGATATGCACAGAGGAGAAATGCTGTGAACACACAAGGAGAGAGGCCTGGAACAGATCCTTCCCTCACAGCCCAGAGAAGGAACCAGCCCTGCCAACACCTTGATCCTGGACCTCCAGTCTCTGGAACCGTTGAGAGTCCCCGGTCTGCGGTGCTTTGTCACGCAGCCCTACTGAAATGAATGCACATCTCTATTGAAACGTACATTTGAGTACTGAGCCACACAGGTTTGAACTGCATGAGTCCACTTATATGCGGATTCTTTCAATAAATATATTGGGGGGAAAGTTTTTGTAGATTAGCAATCATTTGAAAAAACAAAAAAACAAAAAAACTCCGACAAACTGTGTAGCCCAGAAATATCAAAAAAATTAGGTGGGTCATGAAGATATAAAATGTATCCAGATGCTTATCTATTTTATTATTTACCGCCATAAAACAATCACAAATCTACTCTTTTATTTTTTTAATTTGAAACAAATTTTTATTGCACAAAGATCACATAATTGGATATTTCTCTACTTTGTACACAATTATTCTTACTCTCCACAGAAAGGCTGCTTCTTAAACTTCTCATCTGGTGAGGCCAAGCACTAAAATCCTGATTTTAACAGAATAGTAGTAAATACGCCTCAGTGATTTAAGTTGAAAGCAGTACATTGGTACATGGCTCTTGCACTTAGTTTTCAGGAATGTACAAATGTATTTTTATTCAAAAATACAAAACAAATTATTTGTAGGCATGGACAGTGACAGCAGTAAACCATTGTATGTTGTCAACGGAAACCAGTAAAGGATGGTTGTTAGTGATTTTCTTACATCAGCCAGCCTTTTCTTCAGTCATTTCCTTCACTGACTTCTCTGAAGTTATAGGTGAGGAGTACTGCCTCGAGCTTCCTCTCACAGTTCTCATTAATAATGATAATGCACTATTCTGGGGTTAGAACATGCCGCCTCCCATGCCATCTCCCATTCCACCCCCCATCCCGCCCATTGCAGGCTCTTTCTCCTCCTTAGGGATTTCTGTGACTACACATTCTGCTGTTGTTAACAGTGAGGCCACTCCAGCAGCATCCAATAAAGCAGCTCTTACAACCTTAGTTGGATCAATGATTCCTTTTTCCACCATATTCACAAAATCTCCAAGCATAGCATCATAGCCAACTTCTAAGGAACTCTGCATAATTTTCTCAACTATCAATGATCCCTCAACACCTGCATTCTTAGCAATAGTCATTGCAGGAATTTTGAGTGCTTTTTTAATAATTTCTATACCAATTTTTTTATCTTCATTAGTTGGAGTTAATGAATCCAAGGCTGGAATGCACCGAAGCAGAGAACTCCCCAAACAATGCCTTCCTCAACAGCAGCTCTTGTAGCATTGAGGGCATCTGTTACTCTTTCTTTTCATTGACTTCAACATCGCTTGTCCCACCAAACTTCAGCACAGCTACTCCATCTGAGAGTTTTGCCAGACGCCCATTTAGTTTTTCATTTTCGTATTCACTAGTTGTGATATCTTAACTGCTCAATGATTTCTTGAATACGTTTTTCAATTTGAGCCTTGTCACCTTTTCCTTTCAGAAGCATGGCATCATCTTTGGTCACAATGACCTCTCCAACTTTTCCTAAGTCATGAGGCTGAACATCTTCAAGATTTAGAGTCAATCCTTCTTCTCCAAACACTGCACCACCAGTAGCAGTAGCCATGTCTTTAAGCTGGTTCTTTCTATTGTCACCAAAACCTGGAGCTTTGACTGCTACAACCTGAAGACCAACTTTTAGCCTATTCAAAACAAGTGTACTTAGAGCTTCTCCATCAACATCTTCAGCAATTATGACCAAGGGCTTACGGTGAGCACTGGCAATTTCAAGAGCAGGTACAATGGACTGAACACTAGAAATTTTCTTTTCACTTAATAGAACATAGGCATCTTGGAATTCACATTTTTGACCTTTTGCAGTATTAATAAAGTATGGAGAAATATAACCTCGATCAAACTTCATGCCCTCAATAATTTCTAATTCATCATTCAGTGTTTTTCCATCCTTTGCTGTAATGACGCCCTTTCTTCCAACCTTTTTCATCGCATCAGAAATGATGTTGCCAATTTCTTTGTCTCCATTTGCAGAAGTTGTAGCAACCTGAGCTATTTCTTCAGGCATTGTCACAGGTTTAGACTGCTTCTTAAGTTCGGATAGTACAGCATCAACAGCTAACATCACACCTCTTCGGATTTCCACTGGATTAGCACCTTTACTGATCTTTTCAAAGCCCTCCTTGGCAATAGAGCGCACCTGTACAGTAGCAATGGTGGTACCAGCCCCAGCCTCTTCATTTGTATTATTGGCAACATCTTGCACAAGTTTAGCGCCAATATTTTTATATTTATCTTTTAAGTCAATGGGCTTTGCAACGGTTACACCATCTTTTGTTACTTTGGGACTTGCCCAGCTCTGTCCAATAATCACTGTTCTTCCCTTTGGCCCCATAGTAACGGCCGCAGCATCAGCTAAAAGATCTACACCTTGAAGCATTAAGGCTCGGGCATCTGCACCAAATTTTACATCTTTGGCATAAGCCCGAGTGAGGTGAGGAGCCAGTACCCTGGACACTGGCCTAATCTGGCGAAGAATTCTCTGTAATCGAAGCATTTCTGCGGGGCAGCGGCTGGGCGTGCGAGTGGCGAGGAAGGCCGACGGCAGCGAGTGAGGGTCACAAATCTACTCTTTAAAAAAAGTTAGCCTGACCTGTGGTGGCGCAGTAGATAAAGCATCCACCTGGGAACACTGAGGTCGCCAGTTCAAAACCCTGCACTGGTGCCTGACCTGTGGTGGTGCAGTGGATAAAGCATCGACCTGGGAACACTGAGGTCGCCAGTTCAAAACCCTGCACTGGTCTGGTCAAGGTACATATGGGAGTTGATGCTTCCAGCTCCTCTCCCCTTTCTCTCTCTCTCTCTCTCTCTCACTCTGTGTCTCCTCTCTAAAATGAATAAAATAAAATAAAAATAAAATTTAAAAAAAAACAGTTAGAATTTATCAAAACGGACACACAGACAGACACACAGACTGCACCTGGGACCATCCGTAGGCGAGGCGTCAACAAACGTCAAGATGCAGCATGAAGTCATAGCTGCGTAAGATCCACCGTAGCACATGCTGTTTGTTCTGCTCTAATAGTTACCTCCTGTTGCTGCTGCCAGGAGCTTGTGTTGAGATCATCTGCTTAAGACACCACGTCATTAGCTCATCTAGATTAATGTACACACAAGATGACGCTGATCATCTCCATGGGAGCAGCTCATCCCTCCGGTAAATTGTGCATCACAGGAAAAAAGCCATGTCTCCCGACTCTTTTGTATTTTCCATCATGTGGCGCCATACCTGGAAGCTCAGTGACACCGGGGGACCCACCGGAAGGGCGACCCATGATGCCAGAAGTGCTTCCAAGAAGCAGAGAGAAAGTCCTAACACTGTAAGAAAGAGTTGGATGGCTCGATACGTCCCATAGATTGAGGTCTGCAGCACGGGTTGCCTGTCCACCATTTCAAGGCGAACGACTACAGCTGAAGGGCCATTGCAACAACAACAAAAATAATAAAAAAAAAAGAAGAAAAGAAAAAGAAAAGGAAATTCATGAAGCTGTTGCAGCAGCTCCAAGAACTGGCATTAAAAAATTGAAAGAAAAAAAAACTTGCACTTTTGCAAAGTACCTTTTCATTTCGTTTTGGAAATGCAGCTTTTGCCTGACCTGTGGTGGCGCAGTGGATAAAGCGTCCACTTCGAACGCTGAGGTCGCCAGTTCAAAACCCTGGGCTTGACTGGTCAAGGCACACATGGGAGTTGATGCTTCCTACTCCTCCCTCCTTCTCTCTTTCTCTGTCTCTTTTTCTCTCTCTTCTCTAAAGTGAATAAATAAATAAATAAAAATAAAGAAAGAAAATGCAGCTTTTATTTGTCTACAGGAGATATATATATATATGTATTATATATATATATACACACACACACACACGCATACCTATAGACTAATATGTTTTGAGAAGAAGTGAAGTCATTATATGACAACTTAAAGCAAAAGGAAGGGAGGGTTCTAGAGCTGGGGAATTTAATGCCAGCAAAGAGAGGTTTGATCATTTTGGAAAGAGGTAGGGTTGACTCTAAAAACATCAGGATAGTCGGAGAAACAGCCTTTTCTGACCAAGAAGCAGCAGATGAGTTCCCAGATGCCATTAAGAAAATCATTAAGGGCCTGGCTGTGGTGGCGCAGTGGATAAAGTGTGGACTTGGAACACTGAGGTCACCAGTTCAAAACCCTGTGCTTGCCCGGTCAAAGCACATATGGGAGTTGAAGCTTCCTGCTCCTCCCTCTTCTCTCTCTCTCTATCCCTCCCCCTCTAAAATGAATAAATAAAGTCTTAAAAAAAAAAAAAGAAAATCATTAAGGAAAAAAAAAAAAAGAAAGAAAATCATTAAGGAGAAACAGTATCTGCCCGAATAGATTTTTTTTTTTTTTTTTTTTACAGGGACAGAGAGAGAGTCAGAGAGAGGGATAGATAGGGACAGACAGACAGGAATGGAGAGAGGTGAGAAGCATCAATCATTAGTTTTTCGTTGCCGTTGCGACACCATAGTTGTTCATTGATTGTTTTCTCACCTGTGCCTTGACCGCGGGCCTTCAGCAGACTGAGCCACCCCTTGCTGGAGCCAGCGACCTTGGGTCCAAGCTGGCGAGCTTTTGCTCAAGCCAGATGAGCCCGCGCTCAAGCTGGTGAGCTCGGGGTCTCAAACCTGGGTCCTTCTGCATCCCAGTCCGATGCTCTATCCACTGTGCCACCACCTGGTCAGGCACCGAACAGATTTTTTTTTAAATTATTTTTATTATTTATTCATTTCAGAGAGGAGAGAGAGAGAGAGAGAGAGAGAGAGAGAGAAGGTGGAGAGGAGCAGGAAGCATCAACTCCCATATGTGCCTTGACCAGGCAAGCCCAGGGTTTCAAACCAGCGACCTCAGAATTGTAGGTCGAGGCTTTAATCCACTGCGCCACCACAGGTCAGGCTAGGCACCGAACAGATTTTTTAATGAAAGTGCCCTATTCTGTTGTGTGTGTGTGTGGGGGGGGGTGGCACACTGGACATTTATTGGTAAGACAGAGAAGTAAGCTCCTGGATTTAAGGCAGGAAGGGATAGGCTAAGCCTCCTGTTTAGCGGCTGGGCTTGTGATCACAACTGCCCTTATCTCTAAAGCTGTTAACCCCTGAGCCTCGAGGGGAAACACAAGAAGGCCTGGACCACGAAAACCCTTTTCTGGATTGCCTTCATCAGTGCTTTGTCCCTGAAGTCAGGAGCTTCCTGCCTTTCGAAGTTCTTTTGACGTTGGACAATGCCCCTGGCCACCCAGAACCCCATGAGTTCAACACCACAGGCATCAAGGTAGTCTTCTGGCCCCAAAACACACAGTGTCTCTAATTTAGCCTCTAGATTGGGGGGTCATAAGGTGAGACCTTCAAGGCTCATCACCCATGGGACTCTATGGATAGGATTAAGATTGCGAAAGGGGCCTGACCTGTGGTGGCGCAGTGGATAAAGCGTCGACCTGGGAACACTGAGGTCGCCAGTTCAAAACCCTGCGATGGTCTGGTCAAGGCACATATGGGAGTTGATGCTTCCAGCTCCTCCCCCCTTTCTCTCTCTCTCTCTCTCTCTCTCTCTCTCTCTCTCACTCTGTGTCTCCTCTCTAAAATGAATACAATAAAAAGAAATTAAAAAAAAAAAAAAAAAAGATTGCGAAAGGGGCCTGACCAGGCAGTTGCGCAGTGGATAGAGCATTGGACTGGGATGTGGAGGACCCAGGTTCGAGACCCCGAGGCCGCCAGCTTGAGCGCGGGCCCATCTGGTTTGAGCACAAGCTCGTCAGCTTGGACCCAAGGTCGCTGGCTCCAGCAAGGGGCTGCTCGGTCTGCTGAAGGCCCGCGGTCAAGGCACATGTGAGAAAGCAATCAATGAACAACTATGGTGTCGCAACGGCAACGAAAAACTAATGATTGATGCTTCTCACCTCTCTCCGTTCCTGTCTGTCTGTCCCTATCTATCCCTCTCTCTGACTCTCTCTCTGTCTCTGTCCCTGTAAAAAAAAAAAAACAAAAAAACCTTGCGAAAGGGAACCCCAGGGGAGACCATCATGAGAGTCTAGAAGGATCACATCACTGAAGATGTCGTTGTTGTCACAGAAAAGGCTGTACAAGCCATCGGGCCCCAAACCCCAGACTCCCACTGGAGAACACTGTGTCCGCATGTTGTGTATGACGTCATAGGATTCACAACTGAACCAATCGAGGGAATCATGAAGGCGACTGTTGGGTGGGGCACGAAGGAAGCAGGTTGGAAGGTTTCAAGATAATGGGTCTGGGAGAAGTTCAAGAGCTGAGAGACACCACACCAGAGGGACTCACAGACGATTTGCTGGAGGTGGGTGCCCCAGAGCAGTGCCAGGTGACAAGGAAGACACAGATGAAGAACCAGAGCCAAGCCCTGGCCAGTTGGCTCAACGGTGGAGCGTCAGCCCGGCGTGTGGAAGTTCTGGGTTCAATTCCCAGCCAGGGCACACAGGAGAAGCACCCATGTGCTTCTCCACCCTTCCCCTTCTCCTTCCTTTCTGTCTCTCTCTTCCCCTCCCGCAGCCAAGGCTCCATTGGAGCAAAGTTGGCCGGGGCACTGAGGACGGCTCCATGGCCTCCGCCTCAGGTGCTAGAATGGCTCCAGTTGCAACAGAGCAACAGCCCAGATGGGCAGAGCATCGCCCCCTGGTGGGCATGCCGGGTGGATCCCGGTCGGGCGCATGCGGGAGTCTGTCTCTCTCTACCTCTGTGCTTCTCACTCCAGAAAAATACAAAAAGAAAAATAAAGAGGCAAAGCCAGAAAACAATTTGATGTTAGACAACCTGGCAGAAGGGTTCCAATTCTTCAAGACAGCTTTTGACTTCTTTTACGATGTGGGCCCTTCCATGAGACGAGCACTGAACAAAAGCAAACATGGTGGCAGAACACTGGTACGGCATAAAACCATGATGGCCGCCCAGAGAGGATGTCAGTAGGTCACGTCCTTCGGAGAGAAGGTGCAGTGGTGTTTCTGCGGAATGAGCTTTAGGGGAAGTCAGGATGGGGTGGGGAGGGAGGGCACACCCAGTCTCCCTCCCATAGGACTGGCATCCTCCTCCTGAAACCTTGCAAAATAAGACTGGGTGGCGTTCTTGCAATGGTTTGGCGCTCATGGCATCGCTGAGATGCCAGGCCCTTGGCTGCCCGTGGCCCAAATGTTCTCAGCCCCCGTTGCCCTGAACCACATGCCACTGAGCTGACGGGCCCTTCCCAGTCCATTGGCGTCCCAAGAATGCTGTCATCGGGCCACCCATACTCTTGTCAGCTTGGCCTTCTCAGGATTGCTGGATAAAGGGCGTGGGCAACATCAGCACTCCTGGGGATTCTGGGAACTGTCTTTGCCCCCAGAAAGCACCAGATCTTGGAGCCAGAAGGGATCTTTCTCTACCTCCTCACTAAAGGGGAAACTGAGGCCCAGAGGGACAGGCACTTGCCTGAGCACATGACTATTTTGTTAGTGCAACTGACCCTTGTCCCCAACTTCTCCCTAGGGAAGAGTGTGCACCAGACCATCAGGGCTCCCCTCAGGGTCCCAGCCCCTGGGAAGGCCAGTCTCAGCAGCAGAGGCTGGTGGTGACGGGGCTTCAGTAGGGGCACCCGACACAGTTGGCAGAGTGCTGGGCGAAGAGCCAGCAAGCTGGGCTGTGGCCCCTGCTCTCCCAGACTTCCCAGAAGGATCTGGAAAGAGCATCTTATCCCAGCTTAGGAGACTGGAGGCCAGAGGGGTGACACATGGACTGAGATATGTGAGAGGCAGGAGGGGGCAAGGTCAGCGCACCGCTGTCAGATCTGAGGTCAGATCATGCTGGCCACATGGGTGGAGACAGGCCACCAAGAATTGATAAGCAGAGGCCGGCACCCTGGACCTCATTTCTCCAGCCCAGTTGCTGGTTTGCCATTCATACGTGTTCTTGTTTCCTTGCCGGGGTGATGACTGCCTGTAAAGCCAGTGGCCATGGCCACCATCACAGCCACCTGGCCAGTGCAGGTTCGCATTAGATTCGGACAGTCAGTAATGAAACAACAGAGCCAAGAACTGGTGAGCCATCAGTTTTAATTCTAGCTTGCACCCGGCGGGCAAGAAAAACACACACTGGGCTCCAAAATTCACACATTCAGTGCTCACAAAGCTACTGACTTATCCGAGTTTCCTAGAATCAAAGGTTTCTAGCTCACCAGCCTTATTCACCTCTGTTCCCCATCTCCTTCTCCAGCACAAACTCTGTACAAACTGGCTTCTCCCTCAGCACTGTGCCATCTTGGCTGCTTCTCCTGGCCTCCACATGACCTTCATCTGCTCTCCTCTCTAATACCTCAGGAACCAAGAGAGAGCAAGCTACTGGTCTCTCCCACTTTATATCGTAGATTCAAAACCTTTAATCCAATCTACAAACAAGAAAGTCTCTGACACAAAGTCACTTATCTGAGACATACTGGGAGGATTCCTCATGAGAGTGCACCACCCCACATCATCCAATCAGGGAAAAGCTTACTCTTAAAACTAAGCCTTGGGCCTGACCAGGCAGTGGTGCAGTGGATAGAGCGTTGGACTGGGATTTGGAAGACCCAGGTTCGAGACCTCGAGGTCGCCAGCTTGAGCGCGGGCCCATCTGGCTTGAGCAAAAGCTCGCCAGCTTGGACCCAAGGTCGCTGGCTCCAGCAAGTGGTTGCTGGGTCTGCTGAAGGCCCGCGGTCAAGGCACATGTGAGAGAGCAATCAATGAACAACTAAGGTGTCGCAATGGCAACGAAAAACTAATGATTGATGCTTCTCACCTCTCTCCGTTCCTGTCTGTCTGTCCCTATCTATCTCTCTCTCTGACTCTCTCTCTGTCCCTGAAAAAAAAATTTTTTTTAATAAAAATATAAATAAAACTAAGCCTTGGCTATAATGACCCTGCCTGCTTACAGCCTGTCTCCCACACACAATAATATAATCACACCCATCCCAAGCATAAGGGCAACTAATATCACCTGGGCAACGGGCTTCCCTGTGGGCAGCGCCATCTTTAACAAAGTGAGCGTAATATACTTTATCTGCCCAACACTGCCCAACAGACCCAGAGCTGCAAGTCCAGGGGGGAGGCAGGGCCGTGGGCCCGGTGTACCCCTGCACCAGTCACACCCTCACCTGTAGCAGAAACACAGGGCCGGGCAGGTGTAGGTAAAAGCTCCCCCTCCCCCCATCTCCCCTCTTCTTCTCTCCCAATATTTCTTCCCGACAGACCGAAGTGCTGTCACTGAGATGACAGGTGCCCCGGCCGGCCGCCAACGCCCCGAGGTGTGTGGACGGCAGGAAGAGAGCAGCTGCGACATCAGCTGGACCCGTCCAGGTTCCGCTGGGGGAAACGAGAGGATTCCCCTTCTTTCTCTGAGTCTCAGTTTCCTCGTGCACAGCGGGCAGAGGGTAGAGGCGGGCAGTGAGCAAGGTCACTGATGGAAAGCTGTGTGAGGGACCTATGCATGCCCGTGCCCCTCCCCAACTCACATGGGGTGAGAATGGTCACTAACACCCTGGCTCCTGAGTCCCCACAGCACAGGAGTTGATTAAAAAGCGGATTCAGGGTGGGGGGAGGGGAGGGGCACAAAGAAAACGAGATAGAAGGTGACGGAGGACAATTTGACTTTGGGTGATGGGTATGCAACATAATCGAAAGTCAAAATAACCTGGAGATGTTTTCTCTGAACATATGTACCCTGACTTATCAATGTCACCCCATTAAAATTAATAAAAATAAAATAAAATTGTTCAACCCACACACACACAAAAAAGCGAACTCAGTTCTGATCACCTTCCCGCTCAACCTCCCACCAGCGGCTTCTCAGCGCACCTGGCATTACTTAAGGGTTGGTCCCCAAGGATTCCTGGCCCCGTGGCCGGGTCTTGTTTCCCTCTCCTGCCTCATCTCTGTCCCCTGTTTTCTCCCTCACCAAACGAACCTTTGCAGGCCAGCCTCTCTGAGCCACTTTCCCTGCCCGTTCCCTCAACAGGTGCCTCTGTCCTTGGCCTTCAGAGCCTCCCGCTCATCGGCTCGTCCACTGCCCAGCGCGCAGGACGTTGATGACTCGAGCACCTGCTCCCTGACTGGCTCCCCTCCTAGGCCAGAGCTTCCAGCAGCTCCCATTGCCCGTCGTTGCTGGATCCCTGGCCCTAGCCTGGAGTCTAGCACCCTAGAAGCCTTACAATGCTGACAAACAAATTCTGAAGCGCACCCTGGCTCTTGAGTAAAGCTGCCCTGGGGTATGGCACCAGGGAAGACCTGGAGAGGGCCCTGTCCAGGGGGGGGTCTGGGAGTGGAATGTTGCCGCCTGACCCTGAGTCGGTGGGTGGGGTCCCAGGGGCCTTGCACCCAGCCAGACAAGTTCTCTGGCTGGTTTGTCAGGAGTGGTGTGGACAGCACTCAACCCTGCAGAACAGCCCATCCTGACACCTGAGGCCAGGTTACCTGGCAAACAGCCTGAGAGTTCTGGGCCCAGGAGGTCTGGCTGAGCCTCACTCTGACCTCAGAGACGCCCCCTCAGGTGTCCTGGCCTTTTTCTGTGGGAACCCCCGCCCCCCCAGCAACATCCACCAGGTGCCTCCCCCATGCAGCTACCACCTGGGTTGGGGGGGGCAGCAGTGAGCTGAGAGGGAAGAATGGGGTCCCAGCTTTTTGTGGCTGGGTTGCAGAAGTGGGGGGGGGGCACGGGGGTCTTTTGGAAGAGCTCCGCCCCCCGTAGAGTCCGCCAGACTGAGACAAGGATCTGAGTGCAGGTGGCTTACGTGGATGTCACCCAAAAACCACCACAGTGAGGGGAGAGCCAGACAGGAAAGTGAAGGAACCAGAGGACCTGGAGCTCCATCCTGGGCAAAATGCCCCCCAAGAGTCAGCCCAGTCCCACCACCAGCCAGTTGACACCATCCCCACCCATCAGGCATTGGCTATGGACTGCTCCAAGTTTGGGTTTGATGGGGTTAATTCTGTGGTTCCCCCTGGGGCTCAGAGTGTCACTGAAAAACCCCTTCCAGCCTGACCTGGCAATGGCGCAGTGGATAGAGCGTCAGACTGAGACACGGAGGACCCAGGTTCGAGACCCCAAGGTTGCCAGCTTGAGCGCGGGCCCATCTGGCTTGAGCAATAAAGCTCGTCAGCTTGGACCCAAGGTCGCTGGCTCGAGCAAGGGGTTGCTCGGTCTGCTGAAGGCCCGTGGTCAAGGCACATGTGAGAAAGCAATCAATGAACAACTAAGGTGTCCCAACGAAAAACTAGTGATTGATGCTTCTCCTCTCTCTCCGTTCCTATCTGTCTGTCTCTATCTATCCGTCTCTCTGACTCTCTCTCTGTCTCTGTAAAATAATAAAAGAAAGAAAAACCCCTTCCAGGGTGGGAGCCTAGGGCAGTTTTATGCTAACTTCTGCTATAACCCTTAACGACCTCTCTGAGGCCGGCTAAGGAACAGTGGTTTTCACAGTAAGTCACACCCCTCCCCGTGCCCCCCACCACCTTCACATGAACATGTAAAACTTTAGAGGGACACCCAGTTATTCCCGAGGATGCTCCTAATAAAAGCCTGTGTCTCTCGTCAGCGCGGACTACAGTGGCCTGAGTCTTCTGTGTCTTGGGTTCCCTCAGCATTTATTTAGTCTCATCCTGCCTGACCTCACTCACCCCGTGCACCGTGCTCCGGCCAGGCCGGCTTCCAACAGTCCCCTGAACCTCAGTAACCCATTCCAGCGTCAAGGCCTTTCTGGTTTTGTTCCCTAGCAGATGCTTGGCTCTGTTGTTTTTCTTCTCACCTGGTCTTCGTCTGGAACGGTCCCCTGGCTGACACGCCTTCACCCTGAGACCCTCGCCCTGTGGCCTCCTTGTCCCTGAACAGCAGTTTGTCAGGTCTGGATTTCAGTTGTGTTTTACTGTTCACTTGTTGGGTGGCCCCTGTCTGCCACCCAACCACTCAGGAATATCTGCTGAACGAGTGAACAAACATTCAACAGCAATCGTTCACAGGAGTCTCCGGGCCGGCGGGAGTCCCTAACGAGGCCCGCAACCCGGTGAGCACCTCCTCTACACCATGTTTCCTCCGTCCACAGCGGTGACTTCGTCCCCACGTTCCCCGAGGGCTCTACTGGCTCAGACCTTTGAGGTTCTAGGGCATACCAAGGGAGAAGCACTGTCTCCATTCCCAGAGCTAGAAGCACAAAGCCCTCGGGCTAGTCAGTGCCATCACCCTCCACGTGAAGTGTGGGAGCCCTGGGCCACGCGCAAGGACAGGGCAGAGAAGACTGCACGTGCTTGGTAGAGCCACAAGTCATCTTGGACCCAGAAGTCGGAGATCCTGTGAAGAAAGCAGAGCCCTGCTGGGAAAGGGAGAAGACCCCAGTTCGGACTCTTTCCCCTGGAACCCTGACCTGGAGAAGGAAGGCCTGCCCATCAAGGTTCCTGATACCACTGAAACCCAGTCTGGGGTATTAAGTCAAAACAAAACAAGCCAGGATTGCCTTGGGAGGATATTGATCAGCTCGCAGAAGCTAAACCATAAGTGAAGAACCAGGTGTTGGAAAGAACTGGTCAGGTCATGAGATTTAGGTACACAAACTCAAAGGCAGCCTTTGGGATGAAGGACTGTACTTCCTCTGCTTTCATCCTCGAGACCTTTTGCTCCAGACTCAAATTTTCTTAATATGTAAAGTCTTGTAAGTCAGTAAGAGAAATAAATTGTAATAGGAAAATGAGCAACAGACAGTCCACAGAAAGGAAATACAAATGACTTCTTTTTTTTTTTTAAGTGAGAGGAGGGGAGATAGAGAGACAGACACCCGCATGTGCCTGGACTGGGATCCACCCGGCAACTCCCATCTGGGACTGATGCTAGCAATGGAGCTATTTTTAGCACCTGAGGCAGATACTCACAGAGCCATCCTCAGCACCCGGGGAAGACATGCTCCAATCAATTGAGCCATGGCTGCAGGAGGAGAAGAGAGAGAGAGAGAGAGAGAGAGAGAGAAGGGGCAGGAGAGAAGCAGATGGCCACTTCCTGTGTGCCCTGACCGGGAATTGAACCCGATGTGCCTATACACTGAGCCAACGCTCTACCACTGCGCCAACCAACCAGGGTCAAATGACTCTTAAACTTATGAAAAGATGTTTAGTCATATACTCAAAATAGAAATAAAAGTTGAAACTATATAGTCCAATACCATTTTCTGTCTACCAGATTGGCAATGATCCAAAGCTTCATAACACTATAGTGTTGTGGGTGGGAGACAAGTTCTCTCATATATTACCAGGGGAACAGCTGCTATAAAAAATGTTTAAAAACTCACATGCCTTTCAACCTAAACCCTGATTCTCAGGAACTTATCCTGCAAGGACGTTCACATCTGTACAAATGACACCGGTACTGGATAACTTACTGCAGTATTTTTTTTTTTAATAGCAAAAGATTGGAAACAACTTTAATACCCATCAATAGAAGACGACAAACTCCGTAATAATAAACATGTGCACTCGACAAACACGGAAGCCGTTGAAAAAGAACGAGGCAGCTTCTCACGTTCCAGTGTGGAATGATCACCCAGATAAATGATTAGGAGAAAGGGGCAAAGTTCAAGTCCAGAGGCTTCTGTGTGCACAAGCACTCCTGAAAGCCCGCACTTCTGCTCTGACCAGATTGCCACGCAGCCCTGGCCTGGCCTGGTGTGCTTTGGCTTCCCGCTCTCCTGCCCTGAGATTCTTCTGGAGGGGCTGTCCTCAAATGACCACAGCTATTGTCCCTCCTTGCAGAGAGCTGAAGTTGTTACCTCCCTTTGGGCTGGCCCTTAACACGTGACTGACAGGTGGAGGAGCTTGAAGGTCCAGCATTTTAGCTCCTGCTGGGAAACTTGGGAATGTGGCTCAACCCCTCACAGGGGAAGGGTTTGGGGAACCTCCCCATGGTAGGGCGCTGCTGGGCTCAAAGCCTTGCCTGCCTCCTCTTCTCTGCCAGCTTTCCATCATTCTCTTCACCACTTCCTTAAACATCACTGCCACATAAGTCAGGGGCTGCTTCTGGGAAGCCTGACCCAAAGCCTTCCTCTCTCCGCTGGCTCCTTCTTCTCCCCAGCCTTTTCACATGCATGAGTGCTTCCAGTGTCCTAGCTGTCTACTCAGGGCAGCGCTGTGAACAATAGTAATAAAAGTATTAGAAAACGCCTGACCAGGCGGTGGCGCAGTGGGTAGAGCGTCGGACTGGGATGCGGAAGACCCAGGTTCGAGACCCCAAGCTCGCCAGCTTGAGCGCAGGCCCATCTGGCTTGAGCAAAAGCTCGCCAGCTTGGACCCAAGGTCGCTGGCTCCAGCAAGGGGTGGCTCGGTCTGCTGAAGGCCCGCGGTCAAGGCACATGTGAGAAAGCAATCAATGAACAACTAAGGTGTCAAAATGAAAAACTAATGATTGATGCTTCTCACCTCTCTCCGTTCCTGTCTGTGTGTCCCTATCTATCCCTCTCTCTCTCTGTCCCTGTAAAAAAAACAACAACAACAACAAAAACTAGAAAACATAATATTAACAGAAATAGTTACTGTGTATGGAGCAACCTATGCTCAGACCCCAGGTGAGCACCCTACATGAGTTACCCCATCGAATCCCTACGACAGTGCTGAGGAGGTCGGAATTTTGATGATTCTCATTTCACACGTTGGGGAATAGAGGCTCCCAGAGCTCAGCCCCTTGTCCCTGGTCCCAGCCGGGAAGTAGCAAGTGGGTTTGAAGTATCTGTTTTGACATCCGGCTCCACTGACAAGTTTGTGTCCACTGTTACACTGGAAATAGCAGGATGTGGAGACTGGCAGAGCTCCGTGGGCCAGGGTGCTCAACATTTTCAAAGCAGGCAAAACAGAGGAAGATTTACTTTTCAAAAAAACTCCCTACTTTGCCATCTTCCCCTCATGAACACACACCCCACTCTCGGGAGCAAACTCTAAGGTAAGAAATGGGACACTTGAGGGAGGCAGAACCCTGGGGATCCGCCATGCGGGCAGGGGTGGGAAGGGAAACAAAACTGTGGTTCTCTGCCTTCCTGGGGATCTTGAGACGAGCGTAGAGGGACATTTGCATAATTTACTAGAGAGGAACATTTGCATAGTTCACTAGCCAGACTCCCTGCATTCCAACCCTGCTTCTCCTCCACAACCCCATGTGCTGACCTGAACAGCAGGGCTCCACCCCTGGCCCTGAACCACCAGGCTCCAGACGCCAGGTGGCTGAGTCAGCCCGGGGAGGAAGGCGGGTTCCTGGAAGCCAATCCCACACTGAGACGCCTGGAAGAAACTGAACTACACAAGGAAGTGCTGGGAATGTAAGTAAAGCCTACTCAGCCCCAGCTCACTCCCGACGGCAGCCTCAAACACCCACTCATGCCAGGCAAACGGCAAGAGGGAAGACAGACTGCACAGAGATGGTGACCCCGATACACTCTGGTTAAATATCTTACTTGTGCAAAGTTGTACACAGCACACACTCAGGCCAGGGGTGGGGTCCCCCAACAGACCAGCCACGGTCACCAGCATCCTTGGGGGGGGGTACCTTGACCTGGGAACTCTGCTCAAGAGGACCCTCCACACTGGATGAGCGACTTCTTGCAGCCCCTTTCTCTGCAGGCGGAAGCTTGAGTTTGAGTGTCAACAATGAGGGGCAGGAGAAACAGGCTAACCCAGACAAAGCCAAGGGCCAAGGAAAATGCTGGAAAAAAAAAAAAATCAAGAAAAATGTAGGTGTGTTTTGGCAGGAGCCCTAAAGGGATGTCAGCTCCCAAGGGGACAAGTAGATGGGGTTGCCCTGAACTTGACCCTGCTGTTCTCTTGGAGGCCCTGCCATGGGGTTCCTAGGAGCAATCTCAGCTCCTCCTGTCCTGGGCATCCTTGTGACAAGGCATCTGAGCTCACCTGTGCTGCCACTTACAACCAGATGGCTCTGGTACCCACATAAGATCTAAATAGATGTCCCTTGTTCTTTCCACTTAGTTCACTGCTTTCCTACGTCCAGGGTCCTGCGTTTGACCCCAGGACCTAAGGAGCTCTTGACCACATCGACTGACAATAATTTTGCAGCTAGATCCTCAGCTGCAAAAGAGCAAGGACTATATGTTGTCCCACTGTCTCTCTGTCCAGAAGAGCGGCCGACACCTGTGAGGCTCCCCAGGGACAAAGGACAGTGACCATTTGCCAAACCCTCTGTAGAAGGTGCGGGCATGCCATTGGTGTGCCTGACCGTCTTGTGTTCTCAGGACAGCTCCATTTTCCAGACAAAAGATAAGGCTCAGAAAGGAGAATATGCTTGTTCAGGGTCATAGGAAGTGGTGAGGCTGGGACTTGAACCTGTCTGTCAGACTCAATCCTTCCTTGATAAGACAGGAAAGGGGAGCAACCTGACTCTGCTTCAGGATCAGGGCAGGATGGATGGGCTCGAGTGGGGTGGCAGCACCCACTTCCAGGAAGCATGTGGCCCCCTCCTCCCATTCATCCCGCTCTTACTGAGAACAGAAGAGGCACACCTGAAAAAGCATGTTGGAGGCACTAGGGTGCAGAGAGTACCCCAGACCTCTGCTCTGTGTGGAGAGCAGTTCCCTGCAGGTTGAGTGTCAGCGAAGGAGCTGAGGGGGCAAGTTAGGACACTTTGTGCCTGACCTGTGGTGGCACAGTGGATCAAGTGTTGACCTGGAACGCCGAGGGTTGCTGGTTCGAAACCCTGGGCTTGCCTGGTCAAGGCACACGTGGGAGTTGATGCTTCCTGCTCCTCCCCCTCCTTCTCTCCCTCTCTCTCTCTCTTCTGTAAAATGAATAAATAATAATTCAAAAAATTCTTTTAAAAAAAGGAAGGACACCTTGCCCTTCAAAGCGGTGCCTGCGCTTGGTTCCAGAGGTCCCCTCGGTGTGACTACCAGTGGAGGCAAGTCCTGAATGTGCCAGCCCAGTGCTGCCCCCTGAACAGACAGCCTGTCCACGTCTCGCTGCAGGACAGAGCTGGGCAAGCTGCCTGGTAGAACCACCGAATTCCTGAGCATCGAATAGACATAAAGTAAGTTGCCTATCTTAGAAATAACCACATTTCCTCCAACGTTGGATGATGACAAATTGCAAGCATTCAGGGCTGTTGGAAGAAGTGCATGAAGGCTTGCGCACGCGCACGCGCACGCACACGCGCCCGTTAGGTTCCGCGGAAAGTTTCTGCGGCTCGCCCGTGGCTCTACCCATTTTCCAGGCCTGGATTTAACCTTCCATTTATCTTATTTTTGATGCATCTCAATTTAAGTTGAAAACAACAATATGCTCCCTTGGAACACTTCAGCATGAATATTATTAATTAGAGTGAAACTTTATAAATTTTTGTTATGGAAATATTCAAACGCACGAAAATGGAGAGAACAGTGTCATCAGGTCAGAACGCTCCGTCACCCACCCTCAACGGTTGTCAACATTCTTTTCAATCTTGTTGCATCAATCCCCTACCGTTTTACCAAAAAATTAAAAAATCACTAATTTTGTAAAAAGTTAAGTTTCACTTTAGATTGTAAAAGTAATACATACTTGCAACCGTCATATGAATAGCTGCTCATCCAGGGATTTGATGGATGTTAAATTACGAATAGGAACTTGGTAGGGAGCAGAATATTCACATAGAAATATCGCTCAGAAACTCTTTACTATTTACAATGGGAACACCTGTCTTTACACTAGATAAACTGGTGAACACCACCTTACCTAGCGACCCAAGTTAACGTCAGCAACAATGAGACAGGCCCACCTTGCGTGACTCCTGGTATGACGCACAGGGAGGGGACCTCCACATCCCTTCTGCGGTCCCCCAGAGATGCACAAGGAAACATCAGACAAACACAAAGCAGGGGCATTATATAACAAAGAGCAACTGTCTATACTTGTGAAAAATCAAGACCACGGAAAACAAAAGCTGAGAAACGCTCCCAGGATTAAAGAAAATGAAAGGCATGTGATGACCAAAGATAAAGCGTGAACCTGGTGTGGGCGGTGGGTTGAGGCGAAAGGGCTATAAAGGATGCCATTGGGGCCCTGGTCCGTGACCCAGTGGATAGAGCGTCAGCCCGGTGTATGGTTGTCCCCCAGGTTCCATCCCTGGTCAGGGAACACAAAAGTGACCATCTGCTTCTCCCCCCCCCCTCCTTCTCTCCCTCTTCCCTTCCTGCAGCCAGTGGTTCAGTTGGTTAAAGCGTGGCACCAGGCACTGAGGATAGCTCTGTTGGAGCACATCAGCCTCAAGCGCTAAAAATAGCTCGGTACAACAAGCATCGGCCCTAGATGGGGTTGCCGGGTGGATCCCTGTCAGGCCCATGCAAGAGTCTGTCTATCTCCCCTCCTCTCACCTTAAAAAAAAAAAAAAAGAGAGAGAGAGAATGCTATTAGGACATGTAGTGAAATTTGAATAAGAATTGAATACTAAACAGATTTACAATAAATCCTGAATTTCAGCATCATATTATGTTTAAAAGGATGCTCTTGATCTTATGAGCATAGTAAGTCACACTGAATGATTGGGGTGAAGGGCCTGAGGTCTGCAGTCCACTCACAAATGACTCAGAGAAACTTTATGTACATATATATCATGACATATAACATGTTACATAGAACAAATTATGCGTACTGTATACCATGCAATGTATTATCACAAAGGGTGAGAGAGAAACATAAGCGTGATAAAATGTTACCAGTGAGTGACTCACTCGGTAAAGTCTATACAGGAGTTCTTTTTTTAAATTCGTGTACATTTTCCGTAGGTTTGAAATCGTTTCAGAATAGGATGTTTTAAAGTCATACTTGCCCACAGGGCGAGTTCACCTGTGGGGAATCAGGGCTCTCCTCCTGCCTAGGACCTAATCACTTAGTTCTCTGCCAGTCGGCCTCCCTACCCAGCTCATTTTGTATCCTGCCCTTTTCCTGTGTAACACTGTAACACGAACATTTTTCTGCGTTACAAAAATTCCCTCAAAAAGTATCACTTTTCATGGCCCCCTAGTGCTATGCCCATGTTTTCTTTAGTTGATCCTGGAATGCGTGTCTTTTTCTGCTTTGCCCCCACTGTGATAAACAGCTCTCTGTGACCATCTATGCTGCTTCTCTGACCAGTCCCTTCAGGAAGAAGGTCTGAGGAGGGAGACCTGGAGAGAGGACTGCTGGCTTTTAAAGGCATTTGGTAGGTCCTGCTGAGCAGCATTCCAGCATTCCAGAAAGGCTGGACCCAGTGGGCACGCCCACCAGCTCCCTGGCAAGCTTGGCATTTTTACAAATCATTAAAACACTTGCCACCCCAAAGACATCCTGCACTGGACCCAGTTGTTTTCTCTGATGACGGCCAGATCCATTTTTGGTCGACCTCGTCCTTCTGAGCACTGCCTCCCTCCGTCCATTTTACCTGGTCTGTTGCTGCGTTTTTCTTATCGATTTGTAGTGGTTGTGAAGATGGACACACAGTATTCTCGTGAGGAATGGCAGCAGCATAGAGATACCGCTCAGCCGAGTCGGTCTGGGCTCCCTGCCACCTGCCTGGGTCACATTCTGGTTCTGCTGCTCGCTGGCTGGGCCACTCACCCCCCCACCCCCCAGGGTGCCTCCCCATCCTGTGGAAGTGTTGTTGAGGGTTACAGAGCTAACCCAGTGCTCAGAACCATGTTGTCCTATTTGTTGCCAACCATTTCCTCCCCAGACCTGAAAGCTTGGCATTTGGCTAACGGAGCAGCCTCTGCCACAGAAGCTGGGGGAAGAGCCAGAGTTCAGTGTTCCCTGAGCAAAGTCTTGGAAGGAATGTCTACCACTTAGAAACACTCTCAGAGCCATGAAAGAGAGGCCTGGTTGAAAAAAAATTTAAAAAAGAGAGAGAGAGAGAGGCCTGGTTGGCTTCAAATCAAAACCCAAATTAGCCCCAAGGAAGATTTCACAACTTCCTTTAAGAGATGACTCCCAGTGTCCCAGGCTGGATCAGGGAGCCCTATGTAAGGGCTCACCCAATTCCTTCCTCCTCTCTCAGAGTTTCTCCACTCTCCTTCCGTGCAGGCAGCAGGGACTTTACCCCCAGGGAGAGAGCAAATCTGGGTCCTCTCAGGTTCAACCCATGTCCTGTTTCCATTCCCTTCCCGTGACTCAAGAGGGGAGGGGCCTGGTACTGCTCACCCCATCTCCTCAACCAGCCCCTCACTCCTGGATTTCTGGGGATCGCTCTGGTCTATGTGGGGGTCAGGGCAACTTGAGGCGGTCACACCCACCCTGACCACCTGGCTAGAGTTGTTCACATCCTGGCCTCCAGAGAGCAGCCTGGAGTTGGCAGGTGCCTCTCCAGCCCCACCTCTGTCCCCTGTCACCTGACTTCCATGGTAACCTTTCTGTCAGGACGGAGGCAACTCTACCCACTGCTCCACACAAACAGCTGCCACTCCCTCTTGAAAATCGGCCAGCGACCTGACGTTTTAGAAACCTTTACCTGTGTTTGAAAACCATGCTGGGAGGATGCTGCACCTCCACTCCGTCTGGGGAAAAGGCGTTTCTGACATCATCACTGCCACATACAGAGCAGGGTCCCCACACTGAGTCCCACAGCTCCTCAGAGATGATGCCTACAGAGTGCTATCAGCCTCGGTACCCAGCCCAATCAAACCACATGCCTCAGACCAGGACACAGTACCCAGAGCACTGGCCTGGCTTGACCCCAGCAGACAGGACTGACTGACTCCTGGCTGAGACAGAAGAACAGCCCCTCAGCTGGGAGGAACCAGTCCTGTGGGTGACAGGAAGGATTGCACAGCAGGCCCCGGAGCTGGACAGAGAGAATGCCTTATCCTTAGTAGGGCTTGTGAGCACGGACGGGTCAGAGAGCACCAGAAAGGGTAGGAACCCCAGAGAAACAACTGCTTACGTTCCCCCTAAAGAATGTTATCTCATTCTACAAAAACCAGAAACAAATGTTCTCCAACAGCAGACTTCACAGAGGGTGACATGCTCATACACCATGGGACAGTACCCAGCAAACGGAAGGACCACGGCCTGCCACGTGCAACAACTTAGATGACTCTTACAGAGTGGGACAAGGGAATCCAGGCAGAAAAAGAATACAGCCTGACCTGTGGTGGCGCAGTGGATAAAGCGTCAACCTGGGAACACTGAGGTCGCCAGTTCAAAACCCTGCACTGGTCTGGTCAAGGCACATACGGGAGTTGATGCTTCCAGCTCCCCCCCCCCTCTGTGTCTCCTTTCTAAAAATGAATAATAATAATAATAATAATAATAATAATAATAATAATAATAAAGAATACAAACTGAACGATTCCATTTAGATGAAGCCCCAAGACAGACAAAATTCACCAATGGTGTTGGAATCAGGGTAGTGTACTGGGGGGGGGGAGGATTGGGTGGGGGTTGACTCCAGGGAGCCTCTCGGGGTCTGTAGTCTCATCTGGGGTGTATTAGCCACAGCAGCATACAGGCAGAGAGTGGCAGGTGCAGGTGTGCTGTAAGTTATGCCTCAGTTTTAAAAAGGAGAGAAAGGAAGAAGATTTGGGCCTGTCAGAGCCCACTGCTGCTGACCCCCAAGGGCCAGCTCATTCCGGCCTCCCAGTACGTGCGCTGGGGCCTGAACTGTTCTCACCAGGAATGCACATTGCTGGCCCCACCTCCAGAGTCTCTGAGGCAGGAGGTCTGGGGCGGCCCAGGAACCTGCATTTCCACAGGCAACCAGGAGCTTCTGGTACAAGCAGGGTGCTCTCAGAAATACTGGGTCTGTGCTATCACCGGGCCAGGGCGTCCCCCCAACCTGGGAAGGATCCAGGCAAGTTCGGGGGGCACACACCTTTGAAGGATAAATACTATCTGAAAATGCTAAGTAAGCACAAGACGGGTCCTGTGGACGGAAACCGGGGGAACTGCGGGGGGAGCATGAGTGGGGGGGTCTGTTGGGTGGGAGAGTCCTTTTAAAAATAGGAGGAAGCTTATGACTCCCCTAGGAAAATCTGCCCCCCCCCAAGGGTGTTTTCATTCTAAAGTCAGTAGGTGAAGCACGTCATTTGTGGTCATTTACCTGTGACAACCCACAGATGTCTCATAAAGAGTAGAGGGGATCGCCCTGGCTGGTTGGCTCAGCAGTAGCAAATCAGCCTGGAGTGTGGAAGTCCCGGGTTTGATTCCCGGCCAGGGCACACAGGAGAAGCGCCCATCTGCTTCTCCACCCTTCCCCCTCTCTTTTCTCTCTGTCTCTCTCTTCTCCTCCCGCAGACAAGGCTCCACTGGAGCAAAGTTGGCCCCGGGCACTGAGGATGGCTCCATGGCCTCCACCTCAGGTGCTAGAATGACTCCAGTCACAACAGAGCAACAGCCCAGATGGGCAGAGCATCGCCCCCTGGTGGGCATGCCGGGTGGATCCCAGTTGGGCGCATGTGGGAGTCTGTCTCTCTGCCTCCCCGCTCTTCTCACTTCAGAAAAATATAAAAACAAGAGTAGAGGGGATTGAGCTCAGTAATGGCAGGTGTCACTTCACTGGTGGGACACCAGATGAAGTCAGCTGGGTGCACTGAGTAGTCAGGCTGGATGACACACTGGGCGAAGAGGACCCCAGCCCTGTCCTGTCACTTGGGGGAGCTAGGCTGAGGCAGAGGGCAGCTGGGGCTCACGTGGAGAGCAGATGTGGACGTGTGGCAGAGCAGCGTTGGGGAAAGCCTGCCTCCGTTGTTGGATGTGAGGATGAACTTCCCTGACCACCTCTTCTACAGGCCAAATGGCCATGGTGCTTCTTTGCCACCATTGTCCCTTTCAGTTGAAGTCTCATCACTCTCATGCCAAGACACCAAGGTAAAAACTAGTTAAAGAGTCATGCGTAGCCTGACCTGTGGTGGCGCAGTGAATAAAGCGTCGACCTGGGAACACTGAGGTCGCCAGTTCAAAACCCTGCACTGGTCTGGTCAAGGCACATATGGGAGTTGATGCTTCCAGCTCCTTCCCCCTTTCTCTCTTTCTCTCTCTCTCTCTCTCTCTCACTCACTCTGTGTCTCCTCTCTAAAATGAATAAATAAAAAGAATTAAAAATAGCTCTTTAAAAAAGAGTCATGCGTAGCCTGACCTGTGGTGGTGCAGTGGATAGAGCGTCGACCTGGAATGCTGAGGTTGCTGGTTCAAAACCCTGCACTGGTCTGGTCAAGGCACATATGGGAGTTGATGCTTCCAGCTCCTCCTCCTTTCTCTCTTTCTCTCCTCTCTAAAATGAATAAATAAAATAAAGTTTTTAAAAAAACTTTAAAAAAAAGAGTCATGCGTAGAGTTAACATGTTGCAATTATTCCATATATATGTATATGAATTGAAAGCAGGGACTCGAATGGATATTTGTACACCCGTATTCACAACAGCATTACTCACAATCACGAGAAGATAGAAACAATGCCAGTGTTACGGACAAATGAATGGATAGACAAAATGTAGCACATGCATGTAATGGAACATCATTCACTCTTAAAAAGGAAGGAGATTCTGACACACAGTACAACATGGATAAACCTTAAAGATGTTATGCCATATTACATCCGCAGGACACAGAAAGACAACTGCTGTATGATTCCACTTATATGAGGTACCCAGAGTAGTCCAAGTCATACAGAAAAAAAAACACAGTAGAATTGTGGTTAACAGGGGTTGGAGGGGATGGAAAATGGGGAATTCGTATTGAATGGGCAGAGTTGCAACTTGGGAAGATAAAAACAAAGTTCTGGAGATGAGTGGCAGTGACAGCAAGCATAGGAATGCGGATGCACTCAATGCCACTAGACTGTGCACTTAAAATGATTAAAGTGGTAAATTTTAAGTTATATATCTATTTTACCAGTTATTATGTGTCCCCAAAAAAGTTCTTCTCTCTCCTGGTCCCCAGCCCCAGAACCACGCCAAGCTTCCATGCTGAGGGCTGGGCCTTGTGGGCTGGTCATTTTGCAGCCACTATTTGTTGGACAGAGTCCTGTTGAAAACCATGCTGGGAGGATGCTGCACCTCCACTCCCGTCTGGGGAAACGGCGTTTCTGACATCATCACTGCCACATACAGAGCAGGGTCCCCACACTGAGTCCCACAGCTCCTCAGAGATGATGCCTACAGAGTGCCATCAGCCTCGGTACCCAGCCCAGTCAAACCACATGCCTCAGACCAGGACACAGTACCCAGAGTAAAGAAAAGGAACGAGACCCCTGTATTTAGGGTACGGGGTTAGCTGTGTGTAACAACGGGGGCTTAAAAAGTTGGAAACCCCTTTCTCCTGCCTACAGTCTGGAGGCGGGCAGGGCAGGGCAGGGAGGGGTGGTGACTCCGCTCCGTGCAGACGCAGGGACCCCGGGCTCCTCTCTGGCCATCCTAGGTGTTTCTCTCGCCCCATGCGGCTCATTTCCCACCCTCACCGTGTCTGTATCCTCAGCAGCCGGGGAAGGGAAGAGGGAAGAAGAGGCGTGCTTTCTTCCTTTAAGACACGGTTGTCACTGGATCTTCATACGAGACGGGAACGGGGAAACTCAACTGCTGTGTGGTGTGTCCTCTGCCCTGCACTCCCCACAGGATGTCAGCAGCGATCCATCTTGCCCCCACGCCATGGAGGGGCACCGCTCCGATTACCCTCCAGAGAGAAGCTGCCACGACAGGCAGTCAGCTGACAGCCTCTGCTGGTGCAGGCTTTGCTCTGAAGTGCCCAGTGGGCTAAGCTGAGCTCCCGGCCGCCCTGCTGCCTGCCTCCCCCGCGGGCGGGCATCTCCTCACGCTAGCTCAGCGGTTCTTCACCTGGGTCTATAGAACCCTAGGGGTTCGAGGAGTCGGTCTCAGGGCTTCTGAGAAGCCTCTGCCATGGAGGCCAGAATAAAGTAATACCGTCATTTGTTGTGAGTTCATGCACTTTGTTGGTTTTGTTCTTTGAGCAAGGGGATGTTCATGCACGGCTCATTTTGTGCACCAGTAAAAAAACATATACCTATGTCTTGAATTTGAAAAAAAAAATCATATTTTACTTATCACTAAAGAAGGGTTCGGTGCCTAACCTGTGGTGGCGCAGTGGATAAAGCGTCGACCTGGGAACACTGAGGTCGCCAGTTCAAAACCCTGTACTGGTCTGGTCAAGGCACATATGGGAGTTGATGCTTCTAGCTCCTCCCCCCCTTTCTCTCTTTCTCTCTCTCTCTCTCTCACTCTGTGTCTCCTCTCTAAAATAAAAAATAAATAAATAAATAAAATTTAAAAACAATTAAAAAGAAAAAGAAGGGTTCGGTGAATGCGCATATGAAACTGGTGGGGTCGGTACCTCGAAAAAGGTTAAGAACCACTGGTCTAGCTCTTTACCCACCGAGGGTGTTCCCCCAACACAGCACTGGCCCGTCTGACTCGTCTTGCTGCCATCGTCCGGGAGGACCCCGGAAGGAGCTGCCACCTCTGCTCAGGGCCGCGTCCCCTCACAAAGCAGAGTGCCTAGCATACCGCGGGCACTTAAATCTCCCCGGTAAACCAAGAAAATATAGGAGCGTGTTCCATAAACATGCGTCGGCCTGAGCAGATGGCAGGGCAGTGGGGAGCCAGCCATCTACCCGTTCACCTGGGAGCAGGGTCCCCCTGTTACCAGTGAAAACAGAGTGGGAAAGTTCGAACCAGACTGGCTCCAGCCGTGGGGGACACCAGCATGGGGAGAGGGGAGTGTCCTCCTCAGACCATAGAAGGCAGAGAGAGAAACATCTCCTCCTGGCCGTGCAGGCCACCCTGGTGCGGGCTCCCTAAGAGGCTTGGTCCTGGGAGCCAGGAATAACAAGAGCGCTTTCACGGCTGGGTCCAGGAACCTGGGCCCAGAGCCAAGTGTGCCCTCTCGGCTCCCTCGCCGGGAAGCCAACTGGGATGATGGAGTTTGTTGACAGTGACCTTTTTTTCCCTACAGCAACTCCATCTGCAGAGACAGTTTCAAGACTGCTCACGCCCCTTATTTGCCCTGCTGCTGGTCAGTAGGCAAGAACAGCTTCCCAATGGCCTGTTTATGAAAGAACCACAGAGTCTGTGGTAGGAGCTTGTATAGTGTGCTTCTCGGGACTTCTGATCTGTGAGGGCTGCTGGATTGGCAGGTGACAAGCTTGGTCTGCAGAAGAGGTGTTGAATGAGACTCAGTAATGCGCCATGATGGGCCAGCGAGGAGCCACATGTGGCTTGGGCCACAAGAAAAGACATAGGAGACTTTGGTCTGAGAAAGGTGACACCAGAAGGAACAGACATGGAGGCAAGCCATAGATAATTCTAGATTATTCCAGAATCTACTGGATGATGGGATGATCCCTTCTGGTAGAAATGAGGCCCTTGTATGCTGACCCCCGCACGCCCTCAGCCCAGCATCCAGGATCAGCATACAAGGGTTAATAGGGTGGTAAGTAACTATTTAGGAAAAGATTAGCAAGGATACATGCCCAAATGACAAATGTTACTGCTGGTCCCGGGAGCAGAGAGGCAGGACTTGCACAAGCAGGTCAGACTGTGCCGTGCACAAAGCTTCCCACCCAAGGGAGAAGGTGCTCTGTCCAGCCTGTGCTGCGTTCTCCAAGACAGCTGCCACGGGGCTGAGCCTGCTCAGAGGGGCCTTTTCTAATTCTCCCAAAGGTACTTACTATGCGGACAGTTGTCTGTCTGTCTGTCTTGGGGACAGGATCAAGACTTGGGGATGTTAGCCTGACCAGGCGGTGGTGCAGTGGATAGAGCGTCGGACTGGGATGCGGAAGACCCAGGTTCGAGACCCCGAGGTCGCCAGCTTGAGCGCGGGCCCATCTGGTTTGAGCAAAAGCTCACCAGGTTGGACCCAAGGTCGCTGGCTCCAGCAGGTGGTGGCTCGGTCTGCTGAAGGCCCGCGGTCAAGGCACATGTGAGAAAGCAATCAATGAACAACTAAGGTGACGCAACGGCAAGGAAAAACTAATGATTGATGCTTCTCACCTCTCTCCGTTCCTGTCTGTCTGTCCCTGTCTATCCCTCTCTCTGACTCTCTCTCTGTCTCTGAAAAAAAGAAAAAATAAAGACTTGGGGATGTTAGAGGGAGTCTCAAAAACGTTTGAGATATTTTTCTACAAGAAAAATGTTTGTGAAGCACTTGCATCCGCCCTCCCACCCAGACCCCAAACACTTTTTCAGTGTCAGCTTTGGAGTCAGACGGACTGGAATATAAATCCATAAAGTGTGTGTGTGTGTGTACGTGAGAGAGAGAGAGTGCTGAGCTCTGCTGAGGACTTTGTCCTGTGCTCTGCCACCATCCGATTTTCCTTCAGCCCAACACACACAGAAAGGTGCACAGACCCTAACCAGACCGCTTGACAGGTAGGTCTCGAAAAGTGAATACATTTGTCACTGCAGTCCAGGGAAGAAACAGAGCATTCCCAGAAGCCCACAGCAGATGGGACCCCTGCTGGCTCGTCCAAGGGTACTACCACGTCATCCTGGCTCCCACCCAGTTTTGCCTGGTTTTGAACTTTCTGTTCAAAATGAAGTCGGACCGTAGAAAATCCTTTGTGCCTGGCTTCCGCTGGACATTATGCCCGCAAGAGTCATCTGTGCGTCTATGGGGCAGTGCGTGGCTATTGTACGTGGCTGTAGAGTATTTCACTGGGGTGAACACACCTCCGTTTCTTTTTTTTTTAATTTCTTTTTATTTTATTCATTTTAGAGAGGAGAAAGAGAGAGAGAGAGAGAGAGAGAGAGAGAGAGAGAAAGAGAGAAAGTGGGGAGGAGCTGGAAGCATCAACTCCCATATGTGCCTTGACCAGACCAGTGCAGGGTGTTGAACTGGCGACCTCAGTGTTCCCAGGTCGACGCTTTATCCACTGCGCCACCACAGGTCAGGCCTCACACCTCCGTTTCTTTACCCACTTTGCTCACACGGTAAACATTTGGCTGTTTCCAGTCCCCCCTGCCCTTACTATGAATAGAGCTGCTTTGGCTCTTTGATTCATTGTCATTGTAATTAGATGGGAATTGTAGGATCCACAGAGGGAGAGAAAGGGCAGAATGTGCCACTCCCGTTTCTCCTTATTCCTTGAGTATCCGGTGTTCCCTGTCACCACTATGGCCCTATTCCAGAGGGTGGAATTTTCCAATGGTCTTAAGCAGGCCCGGTTCCCAGAGCGGGTGTGGCTTTCCCAGAGATGTAAAAGGGTCACCTGCTCGTATAATCAGGTCTCTGGGAGCAGGACCAGGTAGCCCTATGGAGGGAAGAACCGGAAGACAAAATCCTGTTGTGTCTCTTAGGACCAAAACGGTAGACCTGTGGCGACATCTATATTGGTTAGGAATTGTATCCAGCTGCAAGCAGCAGGGACCCAGAAAACAGTGGCTTTGCTACAATAGAGGTTTGGTCTTACAAGCCAAAGACTCAGGGACCCCAGAACAGGTATGGTGGTCCTAAAGCACGACCAGGAACCTATAACTCCTCTGTCTTTCTGGTCTGCTGTATTTAGTTTGCCTCTGTCCTCAAGGTCACAAAATGGTTACTTTGTTTTTTGGGGCGGGTTTTTTGGAGTTTTTCTGGAAGCCCTGCCCAACACCCTCTGCTCAGATCTCACTCGCCACCCTTATTTGTGAGGGAAGTGGGCGACGTGGACTTCTAAGTTGCTCCCCTGGTTACCTTGGAAGAAGGGGAGAATGGATATTAGAGAAGCAATGAGCAGCTGGGCAAATCCAGTCCCAGTTTTCTTCTACCTTATTTGGGGTATTGAGGAACAAGGAACTCCCTAACGCCAGCAGTTGCTAAGAGCAAGTAAGCTTGATTTCTGAAACAAAATGCTTGAAACAGGGGCTCTGCTGATGCTACTGGGTCTCCTCCTTCGTTACAGACGTGTAGCGTACCCTTGGGAAGGAAGCACAGTCCCTTCCTTAAGAGCAACAGTTGAACATTAGAACCTATTAACTGCAGGCGCTTTCCGAGATAAGAAAAGGTTGTATTGCATGACCATGTCCGCAGGGCTCGTTGGGAGGGGGGATGTGGGGGGAGATTTTATGCACGATTCTTAGGCTGAGTCTGGACGTTGGCCCGAGACAAGTACTTATGGGCAGGTGGTTTATTCCAGAGAAGTCCAGCCTCAGCCTGATGCATCAGGGAGCTCAGGGAGGTGCATGACACCTCTAAGAAAGCTGGGCTAGAAGCTGGCCTTTCAGACTGCTGCTTGTCAGTCATGAGTGGGGGGGGGGGCATGGGAGCAGAGGTGGAGGAGAGGTCACCTGCAGGTACTCGGGGCTCTACTCGGCTCCATGTGCCCCGGAGCCTTGTCTGGGGGAGGACGCAGGAGGGAGCCCGACAAGGAAGTGAGCACCAGTGGCCGCTGGTGTAAAGGGACCCAGGCAGAAGCGGGCTGAGCATTTATCAGCGACCATGGCATTATAGTACCCAACTTCCTCCCACAACACCCCTGAAAGGTCAGGTGGGGAAAGTGTCAGAGCTGGGATTCTAACCCAGACCTCAGCTTTCTGTCAAAGCTTTCTCTTGCTCATTCAATACACTGATGGGCATTTGCTGGACGCCTCCTGCCCACAGAGCCCAAACCCTGGCCCTGTAGGTGGGAGGCCGCCTGCCCCGGGGGCTCCTGGGCATCACCATCCCCAGGCTGAGCCTCAAGCTCGGTGTCCTCTGTAATGTCCACAGAAAACAGGCAATCTCAGATGTCATCTAAGTGGCTCGGCCTGTAAACACGGAGTCTCTTGAAGAATGAGCTCACAGGAAGGCCAGGGATGAGGCCCACAAGGGAGGGGAGTGTCGGGGGGAAGATGGGCTGGAGAGGTCTGCGGTTTGGCTCCAGCATGGAGTGACTAGCACCAGCTTCTCCTTGGACATGACGCATTGGCTGACAAAGGCTGCAATTTGAGAAGGTGCCAGTGGGAGAGGACTTGGAGAGCTGGTGGGTCCTATTGCAGCAGAGCGGAAGGTTCCAGGGCTTGTGCACGGGCACACAGAGCTCAGAGTTCTCACACATCCAGATTGGACCACTTCCTGGCTGTGTGACCTTGGGCAAGTTAATGAACCTCTCTGGACATCCATTTCCTTACCTTTGAAATGAGAGGAGGTCTCAAAGAGGGTTCAGGGGGTCGTTCAAATGGTACCTGGGTCCTAGCCAAATAGAGCATCGTCCCGAAGCACAGAGGTTGCTGGTTTGATCACCGGTCAGGGCACATACAAGAGCAGATCGATGTTCCTCTCTCTCTCCCTCCCTCCCTTCTTCTCTCTCTAAAATCAATCAATAAACATTTTAAAAATAAAACAAAAGTGAGTTGATTTAAAAAAAAGGAAGAAATAGTAGCTGGCACATAGTAAACACTCCACAGGGTTGATGGTAATGACTGTTCGGGTGGCTGACGGGACCGTCCGGAAGGCCCTTCCTTCCTAGTCTGGGGTTAGGCTCACAGCTGCCTCCATCACAGCCTCCTCATCCTCAGTCTGGTTCCCCTCAGAGCTCAGCTCCCCCACCTCCCAGGGCCACACGGCCATCCAGGCTGACAAATCGGTGGCAGAGGGCTTTGGCCTCCCTGCACGCACACAGAGGACACAGCACTGTGAGGTGACATTTCTTGGGCGCTAATGACAGGAGTTTTCTCACATCACCCCACCCCAAATAAGTTGCTCTGTTGTCCCCTGACCCTGCTGGCTGCGCGGCCAATGGGCCTGCGCTGCACGTGGGCAGGAGGCGTGGAAAAGGGCACGGCCAGGGGCCAGACCAGGGCACCTGGCAGAGAAAGACGGTTGAGCAGAGGAATGAATGAGTGAGAAACTATGTGAGCGAGTGTCCTGCCCTGCAGGGGCCACGCCAGGCTGTGCGCAGACCACACACGGGCGTTCTGGGGAACATCCAACCAGACAGGAGACAACGAGCAGCCTGGCACTGGCACGGGGGAGGGGGGGACAGGACCCGAGGGGTCTGCACCCTGGACTCTCAGATGCTGTTTGGGTGGGTGGGGTGTGCATTAGGCTTGGCCAGGGAGGGGGGTCCTGGAGGCCCCTCCCTGCTTTGGCTTCCTGCCTGCAAAACACTGCCAGGCCTGTGCCCTCCAGGAGGGGGTGATCAAAGGGTTTCTGGGGGGACCCAGGAGGCCCTGCCAAGGAGGGGGGTCAGTGCTATATAGTCCCTGCTGAGAAGACACCTGTGTGGTAAAGAGGCAGAGAGGGAGGTGCTCCTGGGGGGCCAGGGACCGCCTTGCTCCACCCCCAGGGGAGCACTGGATCAGGAGTCCTGCGAGTGGGACTCCAGGTCCGGATGAGCCCATCTGTCCCTCCTGCTGGGTGGCGGTACCAGCACCTGAGGCTTGCCGCTGGACCTCGCCTTCTTCCTCTGTGAAATGAGGTGTAGCAGGACTGGCCCTGTCCTCCCTGGATTCCCGCACGCTGGACTAAGCCCTCTACCTTCACTGAATCAGGTAGGCTCCTTACCAGGTGAGGACGCTGCACAGAGAAGAGGAGCGACTGCCTGAGGTCGAACAGCTACTAGGTGGGCTCTGCCGCTGCCCTGTCCCCCCCGTAAGTCCTCCCAGAACCTATTGCTTCATGCCAAAGCCCAGGGACGCCTGTGACTGACCTTGGGGCTCTTCTCAGTTGTAAGAGCAGGTGACCTCAAACCACCACAAGTCTGGGAGCTCCTGCTGAGGAAGTTCTCGGCCTGCGTGGGTGTGGGGCTGGTACATGAGTACCCCAGCACCCCCCCGACTCCACGGGATTCTGGGACACGCTGCACGCTTTCTCCCAGGCTCTGTAGCAGGACGTGGCCTCCCGGGGTCCAGTCGTAACCTCCTTGATCACACACCCTTGATCAGTTCCTTTCTTTTCCGGCCCTACTTGCCTGCCCCTCTCACAGAACCTCCCAAATCCAGCACGGGCCCTTGAATCCTTGTCCCCGGAGTCTGACTCTGAGACAGTCCCTCCTCCCCAAGTCAGGAGCTGGATCCAGACAGCGGGGCTGGAGGGTGCCTGTTAAACACAATCCTCCAGGCCGCTGCTGCTTAGAGCATGTGCCTAGCACCCAGGAACCGACCAGTAAAGGCAGCTGCTAGCTGGCCTTATTATCTGTACTGCTGCTGTCTGGGGCCGGAAATGATCTTTTTGAAAGCCCCTCCCACCTTCCAAGACTATAAACACAAGGAGCTGGTGAGCATCATCCCTTTAGGTGAGGGATGCCCCGCAGCTGAGCCAGCAAGGAACTCCAGCCCGTCGTCCTGATTGCACCCGGGCACCTCCTACCACCACACATTCAGACACACAGTGGGGATTTGTAAGCTGGGGGGGGGGGGTCCATTGTCCTCCTGTGCCTGGATCAGGAAGCAACGACCCCTTTCTCTGGCCAGAGCCCTGCATCCTTGGGAAATGTCCTCCCCAGTGACCTCCCCCATCCTACAACATGAACTCTCACCCCATTGCATCTGCCTCTGGACAGCAGTCCCCTTGCAAAGGGGAGGCAACACAGCCTCCCTGGGGAGGCAAAGAGGACTGGCTTACGGGTGCCTACCTCTCAGCGTCCGTCCGCCTCCGGGGGCTCCCTCCCGCCTACTTCCCTGGAAGCCACGGGTGCCCATCCTCAGACCCCAAGCGCTGGCGCGGAGAGATGGGCTGAGACGTAAGCCTTGCGCGCCATCTGCTGGTCACAGTTGGGAGAGCCGGCGCTCTGTTGGAAGTGGGACCCTCGCCGGGCAGTGAGGGCATTCACCCAAGGCAGCGAGCGGCCCACCCACCCTGGATGGGGTGGAGATGTTTCCATGTCAAGGTTTCCCTCGGGGCCACAGAGCCACTGTGACAAAGCAGCACAACCTGGAGACTTCAACAACAAGAATTTTATTCTCTCACAGCTTTGGGGGCCGGACTCTGAAATCAAGGAGCCTCTGCCCCACTTTTGCTGGTGGACAGAGTTTCCTCGCTGTGCTTTGGCGTGGAGACCACCACTCTGGCCTGCCTCTGTCTTTACGTGGCCTGCCTTCCTTGTGTAGATGCACCCAAAGTCTCCTTTTTCTGAAGGGACATCAGTCCCTTGGATTGGGACCCGCCCAAATCCAGAATGTCCTCACGCTAACTTGATCACGTTGACAGAGGCCCCATTCACAGATCTGGGAGGACATGAAATTTTGGAAACTCACTATCAAGCCCAGCACAGAGGCCCAGCTCAAACGCTGCCTCCTCCAGGCAGCTTTCCCTGGTCCCCCTGGAACCACCTCCTGTCCTCTGAACCCCCCAGCAGGATATGGGATAGGGTCGCCATCCCGTTGATGATTGCTGGGCCCATCTGTTGTGTAGCTTTTCCTGCCCGACATCTGCCTCTTGGCTCCCGTGGGAGGCCCAGCCTGTGCTCGCCTGAGCTGGCAGGAGAGGGCACGTCCCAAGTCGGTGCTCAGCCTGCAACAGGGTTTATAAACTCAAACAGCAGTAGTGCTTGTAAAGAAGGGGGATGGTTTGGGCAGGGGACAAAAAAAAAAAAACAAAACGAGAAAAACAAAAAAATTTCATTTCAGACTGGTTTTTCTGCTTTTTCCCCAGTAGGTGGCGCTGGGTTACCAGTTTCGCTCTGTGAAATTCCTGGCCTGAGCTCCTCGGAGACGTTGCTGTCACAGTGATGCAGGCGCGTTGTGAGGACATGACAGCTCTAGCAATGGGGACCTCAGGCCTCCATGAACTCCTCACGCCTCAGCAGGCCAGGGGACCAGACACAGAGTGTCTCTGTTCTTCAGGGGAAAGAGGTGCCCTGTAGAACTCGGTGTGGGGTACTTCTCTGCCACTCTGTACCCCACGAGGGGAAGGAGGCAGGATCTGGGAGGCTGGCGGGAGGGGTGCACTTTGTTTTTCTCTGTCTCTGTGCCAAGTGCAGGCTGCTGGCAGACCGTGGGAACACTGGCTATGACCCTGGTCTGCCACTGCTCTGGTTCAGTGTCTCCCCTTCTGCCCCTCTAACCTCTCCACTCTCCTGGCAGAAGGAGCCCAGTCCCCGTGGGTTTCTCCCCTCCCCGGAGCTCTGGCAGACGAAAAGCCAGACAGTCTGGGTTTCTCTCATCCCTGTGGCTCAACCATCAGTGTGCCTTATCTTCTGTTCCCTCTCCTCAACCCTTCCCGCCTTGAGTCGATTCTATGCAAGGATCTTTTCAGGTAAGCCCGGGCGAGCCCAGCTGGGGTTCTTTCCCTACATTACAGCTGTTCGGTTTGTTGAAATGTCAAGGGGAGAGATCTAGGGTATTACTCTGATGTCATCAGAATCTTACCTGTTTTGCATGGACCTGGAGAATATTCTGCTACGTGAAATAAGTCAGGCAAATGAGAAAGACAAATGCCATATGATCCCGCTTATATGCGGAATCTGATGAACGAACGCAAGAGGCTGAGGCTCGAAATTGAAACGGGCAGAGTCACAGGGAACAGGTGGAGAACGGTCAGAGCGAAGATATTCAAAACACTGATTTGAAAAGGCATAGGCTTCCCTGTGCTCATTGCTAGGAAAGTTTACAATAGCCGGTATGCGGAAGTGCCCATTGATCGAGGAGTGGGTAAAGAGGTGCTGGTTCATACATAGGTATATTGGAATATTAGCCGTAAAGAAAAACGAAATCTTGCCAATTGTGACAACATAGACGGACCTAAAGAGTATTCTGCTCAGTGAAATAAGTCAGACAGAGAAAGACAAATACCGTATGGTTTCACTTACATGTGCAATCTAAAAATCAAAGTAAATGAACAAACAGAACAGAAGCAAACTCATAGGTACAGAGAACAAATGGCTGGTCACCAGACAGGAGGGATGTTGGGGGGATGGGTGGAAAGGGGAAGGAATGAAGTAGTAATTGATACACATTGCCCGTGATAGAGTCACAGGGTGTGAAGCACAGCATGTAGTCAAGGACACTGTAATAATTGTGCGTGGCGTCAGATGGGTACTAGGCTTGTTGGGGAGATCACATTGTAAGGTATATATAAATGTTGAACCACTGTGCTGTACACCTGAAACTAATATAATATTGTATGTCAACTGTGATTTAAAAAAATAAAAGAAAAAAAAGAAGATAAAATGTGATATATGAGCTATAATTCAATGAAGCTGTCTTAACAACATTTAAAATAGGCCCTGGCTGGCTGGTTGGCTCAGTGGTAGAGCATCGACCCAGCATGTGGAAGTCCCAGGTTCGATTCCTGGTCAGGGCACACAGGAGAAGTAACCATCTGCTTCTCCACCTTCCCCCCTCCCCTCACCCTTCTCTCTCTCTCTTTCCTTCCTGCAGCCAAGGCTCGAATGGTTCAAGCGAGTTGGCCGGGGCCCTGAGGACGGCTCCACGGCCTCGCCTCAGTGACCCCAGATGGGCAGAGCATCGCCTTGTAGGGGGCTTGCTGGGTGGATCCCGGGTCAGGGTGCAGGCAGGAGTCTGTCTCTCTGCCTCCCCGCCTCTCAGTTAATAATAAAAAAAAAAGTTATGAAAATATAAAACAAAAAAAAAACATTTTAAAAAGGAATGTAGGAACAGCAGAGTAGGGGCAGCACCACACTCAGGGTGAGCACCCAAGGGAAAGCATCTCCCACCAGCCCAGAGCTGACTGGAGAAGGCATGTCTGTCTAGCTGCACGGCCAAGGAATCACTGAAGGGTGTGCCAACAGGACTTGCTGAAAATCCACCCTCTGTGCACCACAGGGAGCCAGCCACAGAGGGGCACCATGGCTCAGAACCGGGTAACAGGAGGCCGTACGTGTGTGTGTGTGTGTGTGTGTGTGTGTGTGTGTGTGTATGTGTGTGTGAGCTACACTGGACAGGACATCAGAGAAGATCTTCCTGATAACAGGGAATCTAAGCAGAACCTGAAGAAAGGAAACGGGCATTCTGAGCACCTGGAAAGGCCACGAAGCAAGACCGGGCTGACGCATTCAAGGAACCGCAAGCGGCCTCGGGGGGCGGGGGGTGAGAGGTGGCAGACGTGCTCAAGGAGGCTGAAGGGGGGCAGAGGGAGCGGGGGGGCACAGCGCCAACAGAGCACTGTGTGCCTTTATTCTGAGTAATACTCGTGCCTTTCAAAATACTAAGTCACGAGTTTGTGTAAGAGGTCACAGGAGTTTTGAAGAAGGAAGGAGAGCTCTGGCATGGCGTAGAGCAGATGAGAGGAGCAGCTGATTGGACCCAGAGCACAAATCCACCCAGAGGAGTGAAGAGAGCTGCTCCCTGAACCCCTGTCTTGTCCACGGCAGGCTAGCGCTCACGAGACGAGATGCAGATCAATACCTTCCAACAGAAACTCCCCAGGGTGACAGAAGATGGTCCTGGCCTGCACCGTCCAGTATGGTAGCCATTAGTCGCCATGGCTACTGAGCACCTGATATGTGCCTTGCGGGACTCAGAAACTGGATTATACAGTTTACTTCATTTAAAGTTAAAGGACGAGTAGGCACCACACGGGAGGGTGCGAGTCCAGTCGCTGACGTGCCCCTCATACACCTGTTCGACCAGGTGGCTCGCCCTCCACAGCCGCGGCCACGCAGAACCAGACGGGTGCTCCTGAAATGGGGCCTCACCTCGCGGGTCTCCTCCCCACGCTCTAACCAGCCCTTTGGTCTGGGTCACACTGGACCGCCCCCCCCCCATCAAAGTCAGCTCATCACCCTATCTTATTCTGAGTTAGCGGTCAGCAGATCTTTTCATTCTATTAAAAACTATTTTGGCCTGCCCAGGCGGTGGCACAGTGGATAGAGCATCGGACTGGGATGCGGAAGACCCAGATTCGAGACCCCAAACTCGCCAGCTTGAGTGCGGGTCCATCTGGCTTGAGCAAAAGCTCGCCAGCTTGGACCCAAGGTCGCTGGCTCCAGCAAGGGGTGGCTCGGTCTGCTGAAGGCCCGCGCTCAAGTCACATGTGAGAAAGCAATCAATGAACAACTAAGGTGTCACGACAGCAATGAAAAAACTAATGATTGATGCTTCTCACCTCTCTCTGTTCCTGTCTGTCTGTCCCTATCTATCCCTCTCTCTGACTCTCTCTCTGTCCCTGTAAGAAAAAAAAAATCTATTTTGATTGCATGTGAATCTTGTTCTTTGCCTTCGCAGTTAGTCACCTGGCCTCCCAAACTTCTGCCCCTCTTGTGACAGCAGCAGGAAGCAGCAAAGGTCAAAACAAAACCCCACGGTCACGGCAGATGGGCCCCTCTCAGATTAGCACCTACCTTTCTGACCAGGAGCCAAGAATACTTTGGTTGCTAATTTAAGCCCAAACAGTGAAGTTCTCTCTCTTTCCTCTTTGGCTACTTCTTCTGTAATTTCAGTTTTCAAAACCAAGCTGCTTCTGGACGCAAAGTTCTTAGAACGGCTGTGGGCTCCAGCGTGTTCCTTGTAAGTCGAGTGCACGTTGCTGTGGCTGTACTTACAAAGGTTCCCGGCCGTCCCCTGAAGCGTCCGGACAGCTGGACGTGGAGCGGCATCTGTCTAGGTCAGCGACCACTGCAGAGCAAGGCTTCCCAACATCAGCACAATTGGCATTTGGGGCCGGAGAACCCTCTGTTGTGGGCTGTCCTGTACCTTGTGGACGTCTCTGTCAGCATCCTTGGCCACAAGCCACCAGACGCCACTAACTACCAGCCACTAAGCCCGACCACCACACAGTGCCATCAAAACAACCCAAGGGGTCCCCACACATCGCCTCATGTTCCCTGGGGAGCTGGACTGCCATGGGTAAGGAAACCCCTCGTGGACACAAAATCTGAGTAACAGGAGAGAGACGTCTACAACCTCTGAAGTCACCCGTCTTGGGGATGGAAGTGCAGACTCTGGAGCCGAAAAGTGAGCCTTTCTTTCTATAGAATTTCCTGCGGGTGTCTAAGGCCTTAACACAGGAAGCTTACATTCTATGAGATTCATGGCCAAATACATTCTGCATTATGTCTTACACATGTATTGTTCCAGTGCCAGGTACTAGGAAGATGGTGATGAGTAAACAAATAGGTTTACCAACTTATTAAACAAATATCTATCGCCTGTTATGTGTCAGGCACTGTTTAAGCACTGAGTGTCTGAGTCAAAATTCTCCAGAGAACCTAGAATACCCAAAGCCGCTCTGACACAGAACAGAGGTAGAGAGCTAACGCGGGTTGGTTTAAAGCTAAAGCTACCGTGATCGACAGTGTGTAGAGACAGACAGCTACACGGAACAGAATCGAGAATCTAGAAATAGAATATCTGGACACATGCATTTCAAGGAAGGTGCAAAGGCAATTTTATAGAGAGAGGGTAGCCTTTCAACAAATTGTACTAGAACAATTTGAAATCTACATGCAAAAAAAAAAAAAGGTGAACTTGGGTCCATCTACAGAAATTAATACAAAATAGAGTTAATATGCTACATATAAAACTTAACCCAGCTTGACCAGGTGGTGGCGCAGTGGACAGAGCGACAGACTGGGATGCGGAAGACCCAGGTTCGAGACCCCGAGGTCGCCAGCTTGAGCACGGGTCCATCTGGCTTGAGCAAAAAAAGCTCGTCAGCTTGGACCCAAGGTCACTGGCTCCAGCAAGGGGTGGCTGGGTCTGCTGAAGGCCCGCGGTCAAGTTGTTCATTGAGAAAACAATCAATGAACAACTAAGGTGTCACAATGGCAATGAGAAACTAATGACTGATGCTTCTCATCTCTCTCCGTTACTGTCTGTCTGTCCCTATCTATCCCTCTCTCTGACTCTCTCTGTCCCTGTAAAAAACAAACAAACAAACAAAAAAACTTAACCCAGAAGGGCTTATGGACTTAAAGTAAAACCTAAACATATAATACTTCAAGACAAAATATTTGAGAAAACCTTGGTGGGCCAAAGATTTCTTAGATACAACAGCAAAAGCCTAAACCATTAAAGGAAAAAAAGTGGTAAACTGACTTCATTCTGCTCTTTAGTCAACATGGTGAAGAGCAGGGGTCCCCAAACTTTTTACACAGGGGGCCAGTTCCCTGTCCCTCAGACCATTGGAGGGCTGGACTATAAACAAAACTATGAACAAATCCCTATGCACACTGCACATATCTTATTTTAAAGTAAAAAAACAAAATGGGAATAAATACAATATTTAAAATAAAGAATAATTTATTTATTTATTTATTTTTTACAGGGACAGAGAGAGGGATAGATAGGGACAGACAGGAACGGAGAGAGGTGAGAAGCATCAATCATTAGTTTTTCGTTGCCATTGCGACACCATAGTTGTTCATTGATTGCTTTCTCACATGTGCCTTGACCGCGGGCCTTCAGCAGACCGAGCAACCCCTTGCTGGAGCCAGCAACCTTGGGTCCAAGCTGGCGAGCTTTTGCTCAAGTCAGATGGGCCCGTGTTCAAGCTGGCGAGCTCAGGGTCTCGAACCTGGGTCTTCCGCATCCCAGTCCGATGCTCTACCCACTGCACCACCACCTGGTCAGGCAGAACAAGTAAATTTAAATCAACAAACTGACCAGTATTTCGATGGGAGCTATGGGTGCGGATGCATCCTATGCTCCTCTCACTGACCACCAATTAAAGAGGTGCCCCTTCCAGAAGTGCAGCGGGGGGGGGGGGTAAATGGCCACAGTTTGGGGACCCCTGGTTAAGAGAATGAAAAGACACCTTGTGGTGGCGCAGTGGATAAAGCATTGACCTGGAACGCTGAGGTTGCCGATTCAAAACCCAGGGCTTGCCCGGTCAGGGCACATATGACAAACGACCCATGAACAGATAAAGTGAATTAACTATGAGTTGAGATTCTCACTCCCCGTCCTTCCCTCTAGCTCCTCTCCCTGTAAAATCAATAAATAAAATCTTTTTAAAAGAGAGAGAGAGAGAATGAAAAGACAAGTCACAGACTGGGAGAAAATATTTTCAAATTATATATCTGATAAAAAACACTTGTACTCAGAATATGTAAAGAACTCTCAAGACCCCATAAGAAGACAACAAACTAATTTTCCAAAACGGGCCCAAGATTTGAACTTCCACTTCATCCAGGGAGCAGAATGCGTGACCGATATGCACCTGAGAGGGTGCTCAGCGTTATGAGTCATCAGGGAAATGAAAACTAAAACCACAGGGAGAGGCCGCTGCACACCTGTCAGAAAGGCGAGCACTGAAAACACAGACCGTGCCACGCGGTGCTGAGGGTGTGGCACGCCGGGACCTCTCATTTCCTGCTGGTCAGACTAGAGACGGTTATGATGACCATTTTGAAAAATTCTGTGACAGGTTCCTGAAATTTTATTTATTTTTAACATTTTTATTTTATTTTTTTTTTTTTTACAGGGACAGAGAGCGAGTCAGAGAGAGGGATAGATAGGGACAGACAGACAGGAACGGAGAGAGACGAGAAGCATCAATCACTAGTTTCTCATTGCCATCACAACACTTTAGTTGTTCATTGATTGCTTTCTCACATGTGCCTTGACTGCGGGCCTTCAGCAGACCGAGCCACCCCTTGCTGGAGCCAGCGACCTTGGGTCCAAGCTGGTGAGCTTTTGCTCAAGCCAGATGGGCCCGCGCTCAAGCTGGCGAGCTCGGGGTCTTGAACGTGGGTCCTCCGCATCCCAGTCCGACGCTCTATCCACTGCGCCACCGCCTGGTCAGGCGGTTCCTGAAGTTTTATACACTCCCCACACACATACTAAGATTCGGCAACCCCACTCCCACACATTTACAGAAGAGAAATGAAGACGATGTACCCACAAACATGCACACTGAGGGCTGGAGCAACCTTAGTGGTGACTGCCCCACATTGGACAAAACAGACGTGTCCATCCACAGACAAACTGAAATCTTAGACGGTGGAATATTACTCGGCCCTGAAAAGGAACCAATGTGCCCTGGAGGAAATGGACCCTTGAGATCCCTGTGGCCAGGGCCTCTAGGCACAGAGTGGTCGAGGTCCTCAAGGTGCCCAAGGCTTCCATCTCACTCAAGAACGCCCGGCTTCCTCATAGAGGCCAGCAGGTCCTCTGCGCACAGATGCTGTGCCCTCATCTCCTCCCACTCTCCGCTCACTCACAAAGGGAACAGAATGAACTGTTTAGGAAGGTGTGAGTGGGCCGGGAAAAAAGCAACACATGTATCTTTCCCAATGAACGCTGCTTCAAACAGGTGCGGCGGCCACCGTGGGCAAGCTCGGCCCGAGAGGGGCCTGGCTGGGTCAGGTTATTCTCAGACGCTGCACTGAGCCCCTCCAGCAGAGCTTTCCCTAAGAAGGCCGGGTGCGTCTTTTGATTCACAAGTGAATGCACTTCACACCAAAGGCTTTACCCCGAGTCACCCCCTGCTGGAGAACCACCTAGGAGGACTCCCCCCTCGGGCTCTCTCGATGCTGCAATGTCCCCTACAGCTTTGTCGGCGAGACCCTATCGAACAAAGTGTCGTTCAGAGAACAGCGTGAGAGGGTCTGGGTCCGGCCTTGGCACACCCCTGGCTCTGGGTCTCCCTCTGCCCGCCTGGCCCTCCGCACAGAGCACAGAGAGAAGCTAGCGGCGTGAGCAGTGAGTGTTGGGGCCAGGTTGACGCTGGGCCCTGGGGGAGAGCCTGACAAGGTAATTGCAGAAACGGTTCTTTTCTGCAAAAAAGAACAAAAGTGCCCACCTTTTTCTCACTTCCTTTTTGGGGCCTGGGAGGGCTGGCCTGTGAGTTGCCAGATGCTATTTATAAGCCGTGGCTGCTCTGTGTGAAACCCTAGTCCCTCCCCAGAGGAAAGAGTGGTGGGAAGGGGGCCCATCAGGTGACCTTGCCCTTGGTCTGGGCTACAACTGGCCCAGGTGCAGCAGTCTCAGGGAAAACCACCCTGGAAGGTCAGGTTTCCTAGCAGTTAAGCACCACGCATGCTGTATTTATAGATGCTCAGATCACGGATTTGGGACGGCTTGCTGGATGACAACATCCACTCTCCCTGATTTTGACAGAAGAAGAAACTGAGGCCCAGGTGGTGGAATGCCTGGTCTGAGGTCACACGCTTCCCCTACCCCTAACCATTGCAAAGGTCCTGGGTCTTCTGGTATTGTCTAGAGCCCCTGAAAGAGGAGCCCCTTCTCTGCCTTTCCCAACCACACCTCCCTTCCCTCACCTGGACATGCCACTCAGATACGTACCTGGGGCCTCAAACTCTTCATCGGGGCGAAAGAGCAGAGCTTCCCTGGCTCTCTCACCCCCATTCAGGTTGGCCTTTTGTAATCTTTCTTTTTGCACCATTTGGGTCGTTTCTTGGTGCTCAGTGTAACGTGATTTCACTGGAATAAAAATGACTGTATGGTATTCCTCGCTAACCTCTCCCTCTCCCTCTCCCTCTCCCTCTCTCCCTCCCTCCGTCCGTGCCTTCCTTCCCTCCCTCCCTATGAGTAAATGTTCAACGAATTAAAAGACAAGACGGGAAAGTACTGGTGATGGCTGTGACTCTAGAAAAGGGAATCATAAAGCCAAACATACCTTTACCATACGATCCAGCAATTGTGCCCCTTGGTGTTGACCCAATGAGTCAGAGTCCTAGCTGCATAAATGTCTGCATATGAATTGTTGGTCAAATAAGTTTGTAAATATGATATATATGTCTGTTCACTGATAGTTTGCATTGGATGTGGGGGACAGGCTGTAAGCTGGCAGGGTCGTTATAGCCTAAGGCTTAGGTTTAAGACTAAGCCTTTCCCACCCTTTTAATTCTAAGATCTTTTCAAAACTAAGCTTTCCCCCACACCCTTGACTGTTGCATGATGTGGGGTGGTGCCCTCTTATGAGGAATCCCACTAATGCCTCAGATAAGTGGCTTTGTAGCAGAGACTTCCTTATTTGTATATTGGACTAAAGGGTTTGATTTCTACACTATAAAATGGGGCAGAGGAGCCCATGCTGGAGGAGAGCCGAGAAAGCCACATGGAGGAGAGAAGAGGCAGCCAAGATGGTGGAGTGCTGAGTGAGAAGTCAGTTTGTGCAGAGTTTGTGTAGAGAGAAGGAGATGGGGAACAGAGGTGGATAAGGCTGGTGAGCTAGAAGCCTTTGATTCTAGGAAACTCGGATAAATCAGTAGCTTTGTGAGCACTGAATGAGTGGGTTTTGGAGCCCAGTGTGTGTTTTTACTTGCCTGCCGGGTGCAAGCTAGGATTAAAGCTGATGGCTCACCAGTTCTTGGTTCCATTGTTTTATTACTGACCGAGTTAAATGCGAACCTGCACTGGCCAGGTGGCTGTGATGGTGGCCTTGGCCACTGGCTTTACATCTGGCACAGTCTGTGGCAGGATTCAATACAGATCGGTATGGAGCCACCACCACCTTTGAGTGGTGGAATAGAGGATTGGCTGCTGTTATGGTTCCCCATAGCTGTCCTTTTGGGGACTATAAGCTGGCTGACTTTTACAGCCATGCGTGAGGAAACCGAGAGCTCTGTGGAAGAGGCTGCCTGGGACCTGCAAACCGAGCAGTGGAAGGAGCTGGAGCAAACTTGGGAGAAAGGGATGCCAACCCTGGAGCTGGAGCAAGCACCGGAGGAGGCTGACCAGGTTCGTGAGATTTGCTTGGAAGTGGAGCAGCTGTTGGAGAAGGAATCACAAGTTCGTGAGATGGAGATTGACCTGGACGTTGTGGAGAGCTAGCAGTGGTGGGAGGCTGGGGCTGAGGCTGGAGCTGGGGCTTCAAGGCCCACAGAGCAGAAGGCAGCAGTGGCCTGGGGCTTGAGCCTGGCGGCAGGAGCTGGTGTTTCCAGTTCCTCTTTGGAGGATGAGGAGAATCAGGCTGGAGGTGCGACCCGCAGTCTCTCAGCAGCAGCAAGGAGCACCTGCTACGCCCCTGGTAGGTCTGTGATTTGAGGACATAGGGGTGGATGCCATCATGCTCTCTGGAACAGAGATGGAAATGCTGGCTGCCATTGCCATGTGCTCCTCCTCGGGACAGTGTAAGACCTGCTAGGACAGCAGGGATGAGGGGAGTGGCTGAGGCCCCATGTGCACGGACTGATTCCTGGACTATGACTAGAGGGAGCACTGGCTTCTTTGCAGGATGGACTTATGGATTTTGGACAATGTGAAATACTCTGATGGGGGTGGGGGATGGCTTGGCTGGAGGCCCTTCCTCTGTCCCAGAAGCTTTTCAAATGGCTAAAACAGTGGTTCTTAACCTTTTTTGAGGTACCGAACCCACCAGTTTCATATGCACATTCACCGAACCCTTCTTTAGTGATAAATAAAATATGATTTATTTTTCCAAATTCAAGACATAGGTATATATATTTTTTACTGGTGCACAAAATGAGCCGTGCATGAACATCATCTTGCTCAAAGAACAAAACCAACAAAGTGCATGAACTCACAACAAATTACGGTATTACTTTATTCTGACCTCTGCGGCAGAGGCTTCTCAAACCCCTGAGACCTACTCATCGAACCCGTAGGGTTCGATAGAACCCCGGTTAAGAACCACTGGGCTAGCCTGACAAGGCAGTGGCGCAGTGGATAGAGCATCGGACTGGGATACGGAAGACCCAGGATCGAGACCCCGAGCTCGCCAGCTTGAGCACGGGCCCATCTGGCTTGAGCAAAAAAAAAGCTCCCCGGCTTGGACCCAAGGTCGCTGGCTCCAGCAAGGGGTGGCTCAGTCTGCTGAAGGCCCGCGGTCAAGGCACATGTGAGAAAGCAATCAATGAACAACTAAGGTGTTGCAATGGCAACAAGAACCACTGGGCTAGAAAGAAGTCCGAGGACATTTTGTGCTTATGGCAGAGTGCTCAGAGACTGGTAAAATGTATCTTTGTAATTGTTGAAATTGTATAATTTGTCATGTTGTTGTAATTCGTGTAATGTGCCTAATTTCCTTCTGCAGGAATACCTGTGCTTTAGATTGTAAGTGAGCAAAAGGGGTGGAATGTTGGTCAAATAAGTTTGTAAATATGATATATATGTTTGCTCGCTTATAGTTTGCATTGGGTGTGGGGGAACAGGCTGTAAGCAGGCAGAATCCTTATAGCCTAAGGCTTAGTTTTAAGACAAAGCCTTTCCTACCCTTTTAATTCTAAGATCTTTTCAAAACTAAGCTTTTCCCCCACCCTTGACTGATTGGATAATGTAGGGTGGTGCACTCTCATGAGGAATCCTCCCATTATGCCTCAGATAAGTGACTTTGTATCCGAGACTTCCTTGTTTGTATATTGGATTAAAGGTTTTGATTTCTATACTATAAAATGGAGCAGAGGAGCCTGTGCTGGAGGAGAGCAGAGAAAGGCCACATGGAGGAGAGGAGAAGCAGCCAAGATGGCAGAGTGCTGAGGGAGAAGCTAGTTTGTGCAGAGTTTGCGCAGAGAGAAGGAGATGGGGAACAGAGGTGAATAAGGCTGGTGAGTTAGAAACCTTTGATTCTAGGAAACTCGGATAAGCCAGTGGCTTTGGGAGCCCTGAATGGAAAGGGAAGTGTTTTCCCACTGTGTGTATTTCTTGCTGGCTGGGTGCAAGCTAGGATTAAAGCTAATGGCCCACCAGTTCTTGGCTACGTTGTTTCATTTCCGTCTGTCCAAATCAAATGTGAACCTGCACTAGCCAGGCGGCTGTGATGGTGGCCATGGCTACTGGCTTTACAAAAATGTGTACAGCTGCTTTGTTCATGACTGCCAAAATTTGGGAATAAACAAGATGTCCTTAGTTAGGTGAATGAATACATTGTACATCCAGACAATGGAATATTATTCAACATGAAAAAGAAATGTGTTATCGCCTGACCAGGCAGTGGCGCAGTAGATAGAATGGTGGCCTGGGACGCTGAGGACCCAGGTTGGAAACCCTGAGGTCACTGGTTTGAGCACGAGCTCATCCAGCTTGAGCGTGGGATCACAGACAGGACCCCATGGTTGCTGGCTTGAGCCCAACAATCGTTGGCTAGAAGCCCAAGGTCACTGGCTTGAGTAAGGGGTCACTGGCTCAGCTGGAACCCCCTGGTCAAGGCACATATGAGAAAGCAGTCACCTAGCATTAAGTTCCAGCAGCCATTAAGAAGAGGTTGGCTCTGGGGTCAGATGTTGTGAGAGACAATCTCAGCTCTACCATATCCTAAACTGTGAGCAAATTGCTCGGTTTCCCTGAGACCTGACTCCCACTTCTGTAACAGAGGCCTTGGGACCCTCCTGGCTAGCCTCCTTCTACGGCTCCTTCTCTCCAACAGTTTGGAAGCAGCTCGGACCCTTTGTAGCACCCTTAATGCTCCCACTCCTCCTGCCCTCCAGCCCACGCTTCCTTGGGCTCCTCCTAACCTTCCCTCAGAACCAAGTACAAGTCATTACAGACAAGTCCACAGGAGAGAGGCTGCTCCCTCAGTCTCCCTGCTTCCAACCCCTTTCTTGGCAGGAAGAATTTATTCATTCACCTAACTAAGGACACCTTGTTTATTCCCAAGTTTTGGCAGTCATGAACAAAGCAGCTGTACACATTTTTGTAAAGCCAGTAGCCATGGCCACCATCACAGCCGCCTGGCCCGTGCAGGTTCACATTTGATTCAGACAGATGGTAATGAAACAACGTAGCCAAGAACTGGTGGGCCATTAGCTTTAATGGCTTCTACCCTTTTCTTTCAGGCAAAATCCTTCCTTTGTCCCCGCTCAGCAGAAAGTAGCCAAAGAAGAACTACAAGAACTGTGACCATTGCCTGACCTGTGGTGGTGCAGTGGATAAAGCATCGACCTGGGAACACTGAGGTCGCCAGTTCAAAACCCTGCACTGGTCTGGTCAAGGCACATATGGGAGTTGATGCTTCCAGCTCCTCCCCCTTTCTCTCTCTCTTTCTCTCTCTATCTCACTCTGTGTCTCCTCTCTAAAATGAATAAATAAAACTTTAAAAAAAAAAAAAAAAAGAACTGTGACCTTTGTCCCTTTGCCTTCCTTTGTCGACATCAAAGAAAGAGTCTGGAATGAAAGGGCTGAGCTTTTCTCTCCGTGCCCCACCCCCACCCCACCCCCAGCCATGGGAAGATGACCGTCCGCTGAGTCCCTGCACGTAGGCGAAGTCACCGAGGACAGCGTGCCCCGGGAAACTAGATAAGCCCTTCAAGGTAGATATCTCATCCTGACCGCAAGCAAGGGACACAGCCTCCTCTGACGAACGTCTGTCTTATCTCCGTCTTGAAGCCACCAGGGCTCTCCCACGTTTTGCCCCCATGAAAGTATGTGGCTCTCTGAGCAGCATCCAATGCTGACGCCCTGTTCAGCCTCAGCCCGTCCGCACCCACATGTAACAATAAACTCTGCTCTCCGCATTCGGACTTGGGCGTGATTCCTCTCTGTGGACCTAACAAAATACACCCACCACCTGGGAGGTCCCCCCCCGGCCCCCGCAAAAAAATGTGCAACCTGAATTCAGGTGAGTGTGTAGACCTAACGTTCAGTCTCCAGGGAATCACAGAAGACAGAGGAACATATTATAAACCGTCCGGGGGTGGAGTGGCGGAGACAGTCAGTCAGAGATGCAGGTGGGTTAGTCTGTAAAACAGAGGAGCCTGACCTGTGGTGGCGCAGTGGATAAAGCGTCGACCTGGGAACACTGAGGTCGCCAGTTCAAAACCCTGCACTGGTCTGGTCAAGGCACATATGGGAGTTGATGCTTCCAGCTCCTCCCCCCTTTCTCTTTCTCTCTCTCTCTCTCTCTCATTCTGTGACTCCTCTCTAAAATGAATAAAATTAAAAAATTAAAAAAATTGAAAAAATAAAATAAAAATTAAAATATTAAAAAATTAAAAAATAAAAACAGAGGAAGAATCCAGTCAAACAAAAGAAGGGAAAAGAAGATAAAAGAATAGAGCAGAAAGGAGGGGGCCATTTGAAAGGGAAAAATGCCTAAAGAGACGTAACAGTATCAAATATAACCTGCAACCCTCAACTGGATTCTGATTCAAGAGCCGCAGATGTAAAAAAAATAATTCTTAGAGGACAAAATGGGGGAATCTAAGTATAGACTGGATATTAGATGAGGCTTTTGAATTATTGTGGATTCTTAGATGTGAGGTGAGAGCCCACATCAGAGAATACACATCTTCTTAGGAGACGTGTGCTACACGTATGTGTAGGCATGAGGAGTCCTAAGCGCCCCCAGATGCCTCGGCAGAAGATGGGTGTGGAGATCTACGTGGACAGCTGCCGGCTCTTTGTGGAGGGTCCGTGGCTACTTGTGTTACCTTCCTTCTAACCTTTGTCTGAGTTTTGAGGTTTCCATAACAGGAAGTTTCGAGGAAAAACATGTTTGTTTACTGGGAAAGGAAACTAGCTCTTCCAACAGAAAGTCGGAAACTCTGACTCTCAAGCGTGTTTTGCTAACATCAAGGTGTCAGTTGAGCATCTCTAAGACGTCAGAACAAGTTGGGGGATTAGGTAGGGAATTCACGTCCAAGCCGTTATCTGTAGATTGCAATCATGAAAATCAGGGCTTTCGAGCAGTTCTAAGAAATTTCATTTTTGGATGCACTTCCTTTTTGTCTAACCTCTGGGACTCTCAGGGGAAAGTTCGACAGTACAGCCTCAAGGGGGCCATGCCTGGGTGGCAGACACAGGGCGTGGGGGAGCCACACACTTCCTGCCTCAAAATGACGGTGGCACCTGGACTTAGCGGGAACCTTAGGGCCAGAGAATCACAGGTGCACTCCTGTGGCGTGCAACAGTCTCACTGGAAAATGCTGACCAGCATGACAAAGTTTCCTTTGACCAAGTAATATCACTTAAGAAACTCATGCCATCTGATGAGACACAAAGAAGATAAAAAATATATGTTAAGTAACATACGTGAAGTGTTTAGAATAGTGCCCCGAACATGGTAAGTACCACAGATATGCTCACTATTGTTCTTATTCCTAATGAGCACCTTAAGAGCTCATTTAAAAATATAACAACTAACGGATAGAATGTATCAAGTGAAAAATGTAGCGTGTGAACGGGTACGTTTAATCTGTATGAGCCAACGACTGTGTGGGGAGGATGCAGCGGTATTTACTACCTCATGACACACGTGCGTGCCGGTGCTTGGGCGTTGCCGCAATGCCGTGTGAACAAAGCTCGGTCCACGGCTGCTGCCCGTGCACAGGTGATGGCTGTCTAGGGTGTCCAGGTGGAAGAGAGATGCACTTACTGCTCTCGTCCCTTTCACACTGTTTGAATTTGTCTTTACAGTGTGCTCACTGTAACCGTTGAAGCACGCACATTATGTAAATGAACCAGCACCAAAATCTTGAGATATAGGATGTGTTTTGACTCTGGGTCCCGAAACTCTCCGTCACCTTGACTGTGCAGCTTGAAATGAGAAGGCTCTATGCCCCTGGAGACAGCTCGCAAAGGACTGGTTTCAGAATGAGGTTCAGAAACCTCCAGAACCTGTTCCCAGGGAGCCCGGCACAGAGGGGGATCTTTTTTCATGGGTCATGAGGTCCGTGCATGCCCAATCACAGTAGTAATAGTAACTCCTTGCGACAGTGAAGGAGTTACTATTACTTGGAGGCTGCAAACGTCCTAAGTTAAGTCTTGGTCTGGGTAGTGCTGCCAGGTATGCACATATGTAAAGATTCACTGACCTGCCACTTCAAATACGCATTTCACCGCATGTAAATTACACCTTTTTTTCTTTTTAAAATGAGAGTGACAGGAAGGAAGAGAGATGAGAAGCATCAATTCTTTGTTGTGGCACTTTAGTTGTTCATTGATGGCTTTCTCATATGTGCCTTGACCACGGGGGCTACAGCAGAGCCAGTGACCCCTTGCTCAAGCCAGAGACCTTGGGCTTCAAGCCAGTGACCTTGCGCTTTAAGCCAGTGACCATGGGAGCATGTCTATGATCCCACGCACAAGCTGGATGAGACCGCGCTCAAGCAGGCAACTTTGGGTTTCAAACCTGGGTCCTTTGCATCCGAGGCCTTCGCTCTATCCACTGCTGGTCAGGCAATTACAGCCTTAATTAAAGAAAGTAGAAAGCAAGTAAATGGCGTTTGAGCAAAAGCATTGACGAGCGGTGTGGTCAGCGCTGGGGCGTCAGGGAACCCCGCCATCCCCTTCTCCGCCACCTCAAAAGTCAGGCAGGGTTTTTGTTCGTTTTTCCTCTCACGCCTAGCCGAGGCCGGCTCAACATGCCAAAGTGCTGAACGTGAGTAGGGAAATTTGAGAAATATAAATACGAATTCTGTACATTAAGTGAAAGTGTTACATAAAAAAAGAACGTGCTTCCTCATTGGGTGACACGGTGCGTGAGGCTTCACTGAACAGCACGCGGTCCCGCGGGTCCACTGCCGGTGGACACCGTTCCTCTGCTCCGCCGCTGGGGACAAGGGCTCTCACGCCCAGGGACAAGGTCTAACGCCCAGGGACAAGGGCTCTCATGCCCAGGGACAAGGTCTAACGCCCAGGGACAAGGTCTAACGCCCAGGGACAAGGTCTAACACCCAGGAACAAGGGCTCTCACGCCCAGGGACAAGGTCTAACGCCCAGGGACAAGGTCTAACGCCCAGGGACAAGGTCCTACGCCCAGGGACAAGGGCTCTAACGCCCAGGGACAAGGTCTAACGCCCAGGGACAAGGGCTCTAACGCCCAGGGACAAGGTCTAACGCCCAGGGACAAGGTCTCTAATGCCCAGGGACAAGGTCTAACGCCCAGGGACAAGGGCTCTCACGCCCAGGGACAAGGTCCAACGCCCAGGGACAAGGGCTCTCACACCCAGGGATAAGGTCTCTAACGCCCAGGGACAAGGGCTAACGCCCAGGGACAAGGTCTCTCACGCCCAGGGACAAGGTCTCTCACGCCCAGGGACAAGGTCTAACGCCCTGGCGGCGTGCCACAAGGTAGGAGGGCGGCAATGAGAGCGCCCATCAGTGGCGCTGGGCTCGCCCCATCTCAACACGTCAGCAGGGTCTGTGATTGCCTTCTGGCTCACAAACTCACCCCACCGGCCCGGCTGTGGTTTTCGTTGCTTTTCATGGACACAGGTAATTCAATACACGACTGCCTTCTCCATGTAAACATTTAAAGCATTATGAGTAGGGCTAAGGTCCCATCTGACCACCATAACCAATCCTGGTCCCTTTTGTCCTAGCTGGAGGCCGTCGTTATCAGTGTGCCTAACCTCACAGATTTCTTCTCTCTCACACACACACACACACACACATGCACACGCATGCAATGGTGGGCATCCGGAACAGCTCTCGGTGTGTCTAGTTTCTTTGTGTTTCTGTTTCACTAAAAGGCATCTCCAGAGGTGGGTTTAACGGGGAGCGCACCGGGCGCAAGCCCTGGGCCCCGACTTCTGAGGGGCCCTGCAGAACCCCAACTTTACACTTTTTTCTAATGACACCAAGTTGGGTCTCCTATGTGCAGTTTTAACATTAATAGTACATAATACTACTTATTTATTTAAAAATATGGTTAACCTGTATTTTTATTTTCTCTCTTTTTTTAAGGGGCCCAATATTTTCTTCTGCGCCCAGGGCCTCAACCGACCTTAATTGGCCTCTGGGCGTCTCACGGTAAGTATCATGCTATAAACTAACACTCTCCCCAACTCAAGGCTCTGTCTTGACAATCTTTCCGACTTTGACAACCCTACAGATCTATTTCATTCTTTTTTTTAACTGTTGGACAGGATTCCTGGTTATGTTCTATGCACCTGGCTTACTCAGTCACCCTCTGTTTGATGGGCAATTTACCTTGTTCAGGTTGACGCCATTATTAACTGGGCTTCAGTGGACATTCTTTATGTTGATTATTTTATTTTTCTGGGGCGTAGGTGAGGGATGTGTTCTACATTTTAATTGACCCTGGCAGACGGCCTTCCAAAAACAGTGAGTGGTACCAACTCACTCTCTCTCTAGCGGGTGTGAGTCCACATGTCCCTAGGTCATCTCCAGCGCTCAGTACAGGCGGTCCTCGGGTTACAACATAGTTCCTTTCCTACCACAGTGACGTAACCCGAAGTTTGGTGTAAGTCGAAACACACCCTAGCCTAAGTCACTTACCTCTCCTGACACAGTTGTAAAATCATACTCTAGATACAGTGGTCGGCAAACCGCGGCTCGCAAGCCCCATGCGGCTCTGTGGCCCCTTGAGTGTGGCTCTTCCACAAAACACCGCGTGCGGGCGCCACCTCGATAAGGAGTGTACCTACCTGTATAGTTTAAGTTTAAAACATTTGGCTCTCAAAAGAAATGTCAATCGTTGTGCTGTTGATATTTGGCTCTGCTGACTAAAGAGTTTGCCGACCACTGCAACACGACCAAGCCACAGAAAAAGGAGAAGAACATAAATGTACTGTACACAGCACTGTAGCAACAGAAAAAACAGTGAGTGTAAAAAAAACTCCTTACCTTATTTCTGTGGTTGGCTCGCACACTGGAAGGGGCACTGGAAGGTTGGGAGAGAGTGACCCATTGGGAGGAGGACGCTGGAGAGGCAGGAGAACCTGCAGAAGGTGCTGGAATTACTGGGTCAGGTGAATCAGGATTGCCTAAGGAACACGCAGGAGACGCTGGAGATGATTCTACCTGTACGACAGGTGTTTCCTCTCGAGGAGCAGCTGATGTAGAGGGTATAGGGTCTGTTGCAGGCCTCTCTACCTCCTTAAAGAATTGTTCCAGGCTAGTCTGGAAGGTTGATAGCTTCTTCTCTTCCAAAACCTGCCTATAGCATAGCAAGGCATCCACAACAGCTCTGTAGACCTCACTGAGTCTGTCATCGCTGGGGTCCTCAGCCTGAAATGTCGCCAACCCGTCCTCTCCCATAGGAAGACCTTCTGCCAGACCCTTGGTAGTAAATCTCTTGGGTTCTGGGGTTTCTACTTCTTCCTCTTCAATCAGCTGCTTCTCTGAGCGAGGTCCTCAGCAGACAGCTCCTCTCCATGTGACGCCAGTAACTCTGTGACATCCATCGTGATGGCCTTCCTCGTCTTCGAAGCACTGCGACCCGAAGACTCTGGCTTTTGTTTAGGAGCCATGATGAGAACCAAAGAGCCGCCAAACAAAGCCACACGAGAGGAGCACTCGCGCTTTTAACAGTCCAAAATGGCGCACACGGACGGCGTAAGGGGGCGGCAACGCCCTCGCGCCTACGCCCCGTTCCGCGCACAACCGAGCTAGTTCGCCCACGTAGTCTGTAAGTATGACGCTAACGGCATAAGCCAAAACACTCACGACTCAATTTTTTTAAAGTTTTTATGGGAGTGAGCGTCGTAAACTCGAAAAGTTGTATGTCCAGACTGTCGTAACCAGAGGCGGATGTAACCGCGCGGGCGCACGGGGCGCGCGCCCTGGGCCCCGACTTCTGAAGAGCTCTGCAAAACCCCGACTTTACACTTTTTTTCTAATGTAAGGGGCCCAATATTTTCTTCTGCGTCCAGGGCCTCAACCGACCTTAATCCGACTCTGGTCGTAACCCTAGGACCCCGTCCTATCCCCACTGTAAGACTTTGCCAACCTGCCTGACCAGGCGGTGGCGCAGTGGATGGAGCGTCGGACTGGGACGCGGAGGACCCAGGTTCGAGACCCCGAGCTCTCCAGCTTGAGCGCGGGCCCATCTGGCTTGAGTAGAAGCTTGTCAGCTTGGACCCAAGGTCGCTGGCTCCAGCAAGGGGTGGCTCGGTCTGCTGAAGATGACCCGTGGTCGGGGCATATGTGGGAGAGCAATCAATGAACAACTAAGGTGTTGCAGCAATGAAGGACTGATGATTGATGCTTCTCACCTCTCTCCGTTCCTGTCTGTCTGTCCCTCTCTCTGACTCTGTCTCTGTCCCTGTAAAAAAAAAAAAAAGAAAGAAAGAAAAAAAAAAGACTTTGCCAACCTGATGAACGAGAAGTATTTTACCGTTGTTAAGTTGTATTTTATCTGATCATTGATGAGAACGCGTTGACTATTTGTTAGGGTTACCAAGCGGTTGCATTTCCTCTCCTCTGCCCACTGCCATTCACATCGGCCATTTGCTTTCTCCTCTCTCCAGCCCACGCATCTGCCCAAACGCTCCCTGGAGGGCCCTTCCTCTTGTTCTCCACCAGCCTGGTTCCTTCCCGCCCCTCAAAGTTCCCTTCCTAAATGCCACAATCTGTGTCACTCCAACCTTCTTGTCCCGGCAGAGGTTTCAGAGAAGTTGGGATAACATAAAAATAAAGTGTGGACAACCTGACCAGGCGGTGGCGCAGTGGATAGAGCATCGAATTGCGACATGGAGGACCCAGGTTCAAAACCCCTATCCCTAGTCGGCAAACTGTGGCTCTCTGGCCCCTTGGCCCCTTGAATGTGGCTCTTCCACAAAATACCACGTGTGGGCGCTAACTCGATAAGAAATGTACCTACTTATATAGTTTAAGTCAGGGGCCCCCAAACTTTTTTTACACAGGGGGCCAGTTCACTGTCCCTCAGACCATTGGAGGGCCGGACTATAAAAAAAAACTATGGCCTGACCAGGCGGTGGCGCAGTGGATAGAGTGTCGGACTGGGATGCGGAAGACCCAGGTTCGAGACCCCAAGCTCGCCAGCTTGAGCAAAAGCTCGTCAGCTTGGACCCAAGGTTGCTGGCTCCAGCAAGGGGTTGCTTGGTCTGCTGAAGGCCTGCGGTCAAGGCACATGTGAGAAAGCAATCAATGAACAACTAAGGTGTTGCTACGGCAACAAAAAACTAATGACTGATGCTTCTCACCTCTCTCCATTTCTGTCTGTCTGTCCCTATCTATCCCTCTCTCTGACTCTCTCTCTGTCCCTGTTAAAAAAACAAACAAACAAACAAAAAACTATGAACGAATCCCTATGCACACAGCACTAATCTTATTTGAAAGTAAAAAAACAAAACAGGAACAAATACAATATTTAAAATAAAGAACAAGTAAATTTAAATCAACAAACTGACCAGTATTTCAATGGGAACTATGGGTGTGGATGCATCCTGTGCTCCTCTCACTGACCACCAGTGAAAGAGGTGCCCCTTCCGGAAGTGCAGCAGGGGCAGATAAATGACCTTGGGGGGCCGCATGTGGCCCGCATGCTGTAGTTTGGAATCCCCTGGTTTAAGTTTAAAAAATTTGGCTCTCAAAAAAAATTTCAATTGTTGTACTGTTGATATTTGGTTAATATTTGGCTCTGTTGACTAATGAGCTTGCCAACCACTGCGCAGGCTTAAGCGTGGGCTTTTCTGGTTTGAGCGCAGGCTCATCAGCTTGAGCAAGGGGTCACTCAGTCTCCTGTGTCCCCCCAGTCAAGGTACATATGAGAAAGCAATCAATGAACAACTAAGGAGCCGCAACGAAGAATTGACGTTTCTTATCTCTCTCCCTTCCTGTCTGTCTGTCCCTATCTGTCCCTCTTTCTGTCCCTCTCTCTGTCTCTCTGTCACCAAAAAAAGTTACAATAGTGTAATAAGCATTACAGCACTAATTATTATTAATTGAGAACTTAGTATGTGGCAAGAATTTCCTCTAAGAATTTTTTTTAAAATTTATTTTACAGGGACAGAGAGAGTCAGAGGGAGGGATAGATAGGGACAGACAGACAGGAACGGAGAGAGGTGAGAAGCATCAATCATTAGTTTTTCGTTGCCATTGCGACACCTTAGTTGTTCATTGATTGCTTTCTCACATGTGCCTTGACCGCGGGCCTTCAGCAGACCGAGCCACCCCTTGCTGGAGCCAGCGACCTTGGGTCCAAGCTGACGAGCCCTTGCTCAAGCCATATGGGCCCGCGCTCAAGCTGGCGAGCTCGGGGTCTCGAACCCGGGTCTTCCGCATCCCAGTCTGATGCCCTATCCACTGCGCCACTGCCTGGTCAGGCCCCTCTAAGAATTTAACTGTTAATTCATTTCATTCTCATAACAACCCGTGAGAGTGGTACTGTTGTTATACTCATTTTACAGAAGGAAAAATAGAGGCACAGAGAAGTTAAGCAAATCACCACCAAGGCTTCCTGATGGTAAGAGGCAAAACCAAGATTCAAACCCAGATTGTCCAGCTCTCGTGTCAGACTCTTGAGTGCTTTGATAGCTAGTGGTAAGGACAGGGCCTAGGAAGCACAGAATGGGTACTTAACCTGGCCTAGGACAGTCAGGGATGGCTTCCTGGAGGAGGTGACACATCAACTGAGCTTGAAAAAGGAACAGGAGATTACCAGGCAATAGAATATGAAAAGGGCCCTGGCCAGTTGGATCAGTGGATAGAGCGTTCACCAGGCGTATGGACGCCTCAGCTTCAATTCCCAGTCAGGGCATGCAGGAGAAGTGACCATCTGATTCTCTCACCCTCCCTCTTTTTCTCCCGCAGCCAGTGGCTCGTTTGATTTGAGCATTGGCCCCAGGCATGGAGGATAGCTCAGTGGGTTGGAGAGCATCAGCCTCAGGTGCTAAAAATAGCTTAGTTGATAGGAGCATCAGCTCATGAGCATCAGCCCCAGACTGGAGTTGCCAGGTGGATCCCTGTCAGGGCACAAGCAGGAGTTTGTATTTCTATTTCCCCTCCTCTCACTTGAAAAAACAAAAAGGATATGAAAAGGTGGTTTAGGAAGAGAAAAAGGCCTGACCCGCACTTGGGGAATTAAGGCCTGGCCCAGCCTGGCTCGCCTGGGTGCGTGCTCCGCCCAGCCGGTGGGCCAGGGCCACACCTGGGCCATCCTGGCGCCTGGACCTCATCCCAAAGCCAGGCCGGGGATGCTCTTCCCACCTCGGTGGGCAGCAGAGTGCACAAGGCGGGGCTCAGCACACAGCCCCCCACGGGGACTCCCGCAGCGTCAGGCAAGTCTGCGCAGGTGCGGGGTGGGAACGGGTGCCGCTGATTTACATCCTGGGGGCTGGGGGGGAACCCCCAGGAAGTGTGGGCCAAGCACTAATCAAATCGAAGGCTAATAATAAACGCCCTGAGTAATGCGTGGCGGGGATCAGAGCAGAGCCGGCCGTGACAGGAGGAGCCGTGTGAGTAGTAGGGGGCGCTGCGTGCCGGTTCAGTGGGGTCTGGGGTGCCTGGCGTCCGCAGCAGGGGGTGGGCTCGCGCGGTGCCCTGAGTCTGGGGGCTTGAGAGGGCTGCTCCTTGCATTGCAGGAGAGCTGCGAGGGAGGGTCAGCTACAGGGGCAGGAATGGCCTCTGTAACGCCCCCACCCCACCCCTAGTGGCTCCAGGATTCAGAATCAGATTGATCAGGACATTTTAAAAGTATTTTATTTTGAAGTTGACAGTGACGCAAAAGCAGAGAGGAGAGTTTAACACGCTCTCCCGCAGACATCGCTCCACCTCAATGGTGACCGATATGTGGCCAGCTTTAGGACGTCCATGCCCTGCCAGTCCTACAGGATCATTTTAAATATATATTTTTTAAAGAGTAGAAAGAATTTTATTTAAATTTATTTATTTACTATTTATTCATTTTAGAGAGGAGAGAGAGTGTGAGAGAGAAAGGGGGGAGGAGCAGGAAGCATCAACTCCCATATGTGCCTTGACCAGACAAGTCCTGGGTCTTGAACCGGCGACCTCAGTGTTCCCAGGTTGACGCTTTATCCACCGCGCCACCACTGGTCAAGCTGGATCATTTTAAAGCAAAGGTCAAACACTAGATTATTTAATGTGTAGATACCTCAGGGTTTAAAAGTTCTTAAAACAAAAACTTTTTTTTTAGTGAGAGGGAGAGAGGGACAGACAGGAGGGAGAGAGATGAGAAATATCGACTCATAATTGCGTGCACTTGAGTTGTTCATTGCTTCTCATATGTGCCTGGACCAGGGGGGCTCTCTGCGTGCCAGCGACCCCATCCTCAAGCCCGCGACCATAGGTTCAAGTCAGTGACCCTGGGCTCAAGCTGGTGACCTCAGCATTTTGAAACCTGGGTCCTCAGCGTCCCAGGCCAATGCTCTATCCACTGCACCACGGCCAGCCCCAGACCCAGGCCTGGCCGGTGTCAATCTTGGGTCATTCCTCCCTCTCTCTGAGACTGGATGACGGACCTAGGATTTTAGGTGGTGGTGGAGTTGGGGGAGCAGGGACGGCACCCTCTGATCAGTCGGGTGTCACGTAACAGTGTGCGGGAGGCGGGAGTCTGGTTTGCAGGGATGCCTCCCTAGAATGTCTTTCTGACACCCGCCCAAGTCGATCTGGCGGATTGGCCCGGGTCTGGTGCCTCTGGGAACTTTCTGCAAGAGGGAGCTCCCTGTATTTCTTAGGGAACAAAGTCGAGATGAAGGTTTGGGAACTACGTTTCTAGTTATCAGTGGTGCCTTAACCCCTTCCAGGAAATTCTGTGACTGAGCCCTAACAAGAAGTTATTGTAAATCTAACCCCTTACATCATCTCCGATTCGTCACAACTAAAAAGCTGCTATTACTGAAGCCGGATTTCTAGCTTTTGGGGCTCTCCTATCATTTCCTTATGTATATAACAACGCTTATGAATCTACAGATTAGAACTTTTCTTCTTTTTTGCAAAATGAAAGAGAGAGAAGGAAAGGTATGAAGAAAGGGAAGGAAGGAAAGGAGGGAAGGAAGGAAGGAAACGAAAGGGAACTTATGAGCCATGCTGTTATAACGGTACCTAGTTTAATTTTTTTAAAAAAAACGTTCTCTGTTGCCTTTATTTTTTGTCTTTCTTTTTTTCCATTTTTTAAAATTCTTTTATTTTTATTGAATCCAGAGAGAGGAAGGGGGGGTAAAGGGGAGACGGAAGCATCCATCTGTTTCTGTATGTGCCCCGGCCAAGGACCGAACCCACCACCTCTGCACTGCAGGCCAACGCTCCAGCCAAGCGAGCCATCCAGCCAGGGTACATAGTTTAATTTTTATTTTCCACTTCATATATCTTGAAGTTCTTTTTGTAGTGATATTATAAAGAGCCTTCCCATCCCTTTTTTTTATAGCTGCATAATCGTCCAGTGTTTAAGCTTAGTATTTACTCAGTCAATCTCCTATTGATGGGCATTTGAGTTACCTCCACTCTTCTGCTATTCCAAATATTTCTGCAATGAACTTATCCTTTTGCATTTTGGGGGTAAACCCCACTGTATTCATGGGTAAACACATCAGTAATTTTGACCAATGCTGCCAAGTTGCCCTTCGTGAGGGTTACTCTTATTTCCTCTCCTTCCACAGTCAATGGGAGCGTCACCTCCCTCATGACCTCAATCTAGGAGAACTTATTTTCTGTGCTGGTTTCTGACCTGGTCACTTTGTGTGTATTAAGAACCCTTTTCCTTAAGTTTTGAAAGCAAAAGTCAGGATTTCTATCCCCCCTACTCCCACCCCCCAGGACATCTCCTGTCCCTTTAATTCTGTGTGAATACAGGAGATTGCAAGCAGGGGAGGGAGAGAACACAACTCAAGTATTGCCTGACCGGTGGTGGCGCATTGGATAGAGCATCAACCTGGGATGCTGGGGACCCAGGTTCGAGACCCCAAGGTCACCGCCTTGAGCGCAGGCTCACCAGCTTGAGTGAGGGGTTACCAGCTTGAGCATGGGAACATTGACATGCTCCCACGGTCGCTGGCTTGAAGCCCAAAGGTTACCACGGTCGCTGGCTTGAAGCCCAAAGGTTACTAGCATGAAGCCCAAGGTCGCTTGCTTGAGCAAGGGGCCACTGGCTCAGCTGGAGCCCCCAGTCAAGATATGTACAAGAGGCAATGAATGAACAGCTAAAACAAACAAACAAAAAAACCCCTCAAATATTATCCTAGCCCAACTGTCTTTGTTTTTCATTCTACACGTCTTTCCTGAGGACAACGATGTATAAGGCGTTGGGTTGTTCAGGAGCTCTGATCCAGGACCTGCTCTGTGCCTGGAGTTGTGGAAGGCACTGACCTCAGAGATGAATGAAACAGTGAAACAGTATATGGAGGCAGAGTGGCTACACCCTCCGGTGTCCTTACAAAACAAGAAGGTTGAGGGGCTCAGGCCACATGGCCATACAGGAAGGCACATGTGAGACAGCTCAGAGGAGAGGTAAGGTGACAAGGTAGCTAAGGGGACCAGTGTCTGGGAATCGCTGGTGCTTGAGCTTTAAGTTGAGGTTCTAGGAGCAGTTCCCAGGTCTGGAGGACTGATTTGATGTAAGAAAAATGATTATAAATAATCCATTGTATTTTACACCACTTATACCAGAATAACGGCGACCATTCGGCAATCATGTCTTCGGCCAGTGACCTGTTTGTCACGTGCGTGTCTTGGAGAACACATTCTCTGCAAAGGAGAGTTCAACACTCCCCATTTCACAGGCCCTTCCCTGGGTGGTTTGGTGGTGACTCAGCTATGCTGTGTCCCCACTACAGACACAATGGCTCTCATGTACATTCTGTCACTGAACTGTGACAAATCCACTTTCAAAATAAGCTAGCAGGGGGTAAAAATTACAATGCGTAGAAAACAGAGAAAGTGACTTGATTTGTTCTCCTAGGACCCAATTTCGTTCTGACGTTAGATTCAGTATGGGGATGGCTCACCACCCTGAGAGTGACTCTCTGAAAGTTAGTTGTGGGTGGGAGTCGGGGGCTGGCAGGGTTAGGTCTCCAAGCTATTTTCAAAAAGCTTGCTGAGAAACCACATTCAACACTGAAGCAAAAAGCCACCCTTTTCTCTTCCTTCTCCTCCCTCTTCATGATGAACAAAAGCAAAGTTGTAACGGGTCATTGTTGATTCTCCCACGTCTCCCAGGTTTTCGGGCCGTGGCCCCCTAAAGGGCGCACACCCCGTCTCTTCACAGAGGAATCCCCTTCCCACCTGCTCACACGGTGTTTGCTAAAAGATTGGATGAGAAATTCCTCCTGTCCTGAAGCTTCTATTATCTTCTCTTTTAAAGTCACACTGAGAGTTTCTTGGCAAAACTGTCAAGAGCAAGAATGAGGAGCCGGGACTTTCATCCATCGGTTCCTTCCCATGGGGACAATAGGTACCCCGTTCCCCCACAGAGAGAGAGATGGAGTTGGCTTAAGCCCTTGGGGCCCTGCCCTGTCATTTTCCTTTGCCGACCCCGTGGCCCAGGCCCAGGCAAGCACAGTCCATCGCACTTCAGGGAGGGCGGCATCGATAAATGCAAAGGCTCAGCCGTCCCCGTGCTCACTACCCTGGGAGGCAAAGCCTCCTTTCTTTGTCATTAATTTTTGACAGTTTTAATACAATGTGCCCTGAAGAAGGCCTTTGTGTAATAAGGTAATTCCGTATTCTGCTTCTTTTTTTTTTTTAATTTTATTTTTATTTTATTCATTTTAGAGAGGAGACAGAGAGTGTGTGTGTGTGTGTGTGTGTGTGTGAGAGAGAGAGAGAGAGAGAGAGAGAAACGGGGGAGGAGCTGGAAGCATCAACTCCCATATGTGCCTTGACCGGACCAGTGCAGGGTTTTGAACTGGCGACCTCAGTGTTCCCAGGTCGACGCTTTATCCACTGCGCCACCACAGGTCAGGCTCCTAGTTGTTTCTTGATTGCTTCTTCTCTATGCCTTCACCAGAGGGCTCCAGATGAGCCAGTGACCCCTTGCTCAAGCCAGCGACTTTTGGGCTCAAGCCAGCGACCCTGGGATTATGCTGATGATCCTGTGCTCAAGCCGGCGACCCCGAGGGCAAGCTGGGGAGCCTGTGCTCAAGCCGGCGACCTCGGGATTTTGAACCCGGGACCTCAGTGTCCAGGCCAGTGCTCTATCCACTGTGCCACCACAGGTCAGGCAGTATTCTGCTTCTTACATGTGAGGATCCAGCTCTTTCCCCAGGTTCAGGGAGTTCTTGTCAGTTATTCATTTGAACAAATAGGCTCTATGTTTCCTTATCCCTCCTAGTGGTTTATCCACCGTTCTCATCCTGTTCTTTCTGAAGGGGTCAAACATACTGCTCACCATTTCTGGGGGATATTTCAAAACGAATATGAAGCTATAAACTATCCCCTAATGTTTGTGAGCCGGACGGTTTCCATAGAGTTCTTTTATATGTACATATAGTATATTCCTATCTTTGATATCACCAATTCCTTCTTCCATCTGGCCAGTTCTATTTCTTAAACTGGCTAATTTCTTCTTTTTTTTTTTTTTCTTTTTAATTCAGTTCTTCAGCTCCATAATTTCTTTCTTTCTTTTCTTTTTTTTTTTTTTTTTTAGGTTTCAGTCTCTTGGGTAAAGTATCTCTTTTTTGTTGATGTTATTCCCAAGTTTGTTAACTTCCTTAAACTGCCTATCTGTGTTTGCTTGTGTCTTGCTGAGCTTCCTTTTCAGAACGGCAATCTTGAATTCTGTCATTTAAATCACATATGTTCACGTCTTTACATTTATTTTCTGGAGGTTTTAAATTTTCTTTCTGAACTGCCTGTCTCCGTGCATACTGTGGTATTTGATGGATTCTTTCCCTGCCTAGCCATTTATAGGAATATCTGCTCCTTACAAAAAACAAAAAAGAGTGGTACTGATCTATTTCAGTAGGTTAAGAAGACAGGTCTTTCTATTGTTTTTAGTAAGAGGCACTGAAGCACACGTTTTAGTTTCCCTTGCTTCGCGCTGGCTTCTCAGATCCCCGGGGGTGGTGGGACATGCCTGGTATTCACTGGGGAGTGATCTTCTTCTCTGTGACCCGGTCACACCATTGCCTTAGGCTGCCTCCTCCATGGGGAAATGTGGTGGGTGTTGGGGTTCGGAGCCCATGAAACCCCAGCATTGTCCCTGGCAACAGGACACTGCCAGCAGCACTGGGCTCAGCCATAACAAGTTGGGGGCAGGGTGGGCAGGGGGAGGCTGGTGCCTGTGTTAGTGGCTTTGTTCTCACAGTAGTAGTAGCGTCAGGTGCCAGGCCTCGGCCAGCCCACCTCTGTGTCTCCACCATCACAGGGGTTAGCTGCAGTGTTCACCTGCACTCAGGGAGGAGTGCTCCGGTCTCTCCAGTTCTCGGGGCCCGCTGCTGGCCCTGGGAGCGTGAGGTGGGGGGGGGGCAGGCTTCTGTTTGTCTGCCTGGCGGTGACGGGCACCAGACAAGCATGCGCACACCTCTGTGCTGCATCTGTGCCCAGTCACTGGGTTCAGCTGCCGTGTGTGCTGATCGCTTGGGCAGGGATTTTCCCTCTCCCTCTCTGCTCCTCAGGGTTTCAGTGAGTGCCGGTCACAACCTGAGACCCACAGGGAGCTCCTGGTGCATTCCTCGAGGCCATCTCTGCGCCTCTCCCTTCCCACCTCCGCTGCTCACTCTGACTTCCCCACCTTCAGATGGGTAGGGTCGCTCAGAAGTGTTTGTGTGGTGAGCAGGGAATCCTTGGTTGACTTATAGCTGTTCAACTTGTTGTAACTTCAAGAGAAGAGACCAGGGGACCCCGTATACCACCATGCCCCTGGCATCGCCCCTTACTGCCCTTTCTTGTGCTCAATAACTCGTACACCCCTTTGATCTCTTTTCCCTCTCCTTTTCTGCATTTTTAAGTTATTTGTTAGTAGTTACCTTGAGGGGGGGGTTACAATTAACATCTTAAATTTACGACCACCTTGTTTGAAAACTACTTAGTCTGAGTGGTTGACAAACATTCTGTCCCTATGTGTCTGTTCCTTCTGATTCTATTGTTATTGTCACAGATGGTCCCTTTTTATACATTTTTATGTCCAGTAGCATACGTTTTTAACCATTGTATGCACTGGCCCCCTATGTCATCTAGGAAGAAAGGGGGAGTGAGAACCACACAGAAAGTATACTACTACCAGCTTTTATGTTTATGTACCTCGTTCCCTTTACCCCTGTTCCTTATGCTTTCGTGCAGCTTCAAGTTACCGTCTAGTGCAGTTTCAGCTCAGCATGGAAGACGCCCTCTAAGCACTCCTTGCAGGCAGGTCACTGGGTTGGAACTCCCTCCGTTTCCGGATATCGGGAAATGTCTTCATTTCTCCATGTTTAAAAACATTTTTTACCGGAGACACAATTCTTTTATTATTTTCTTTTAGGACTTTAAATATATTATCCCATTGCTTTCTGACCTCAGTGAGTTCTGATGAAAAACCAGCTGTTAATTTTATTAAGAATCCTCTTTACCTAACAAGCTGCTGCTTTCACCGTTTTTCTTCTTTCTCTTTGGGTTTTGACCATTTCATTAGGATGTGTCTCAGTGTGGGTCTCTGAGCGTAACCTGATTGGAGTTCAATGAGCATCTTGAACACATATATGCATGACTTTCTTAAGATTTGGAAAGTTTCGCCTGACAGGCGGTGGTGCAGTGGATAGAGCGTCGGACTGGGATGCGGAGGACCCAGGTTTGAGACCCCAAGGTCGCCAGCTTGAGCACGGGCCTATCTGGCTTAAGCAAAAGCTCACCAGCTTGGACCCAAGGTCGCTGACTCCAGCAAGGGGTGGCTCAGTCTGCTGAAGGCCCGCGGTCAAGGCACATGTGAGAAAGCAGTCAATGAACAACTAAGGTGTCGCAACGGCAATGAAAAACTAATGATTGATGCTTCTCATCTCTCTCCGTTCCTGTCTGTCTGTCCCTATCTGTCCCTCTCTCTGATTCTCTCTGTCCCTGTAAAAAACAAAAAAAAAGGAAATTGTCATTTACTGAGTGCTTGTTATTTGCCAGGAACTGGCTAGGTCTGCTTTTCTATCTATCTATCATCTATCTATCTATTTGATGAGCGCCTACTATGTCCTAGGCACCATTTAGGTTCTCAGGACCCAGCAATGAACAACAACAGAAGAAACAGAATCCTGCCTGCATGATGCTCACAGTTAATGGGGGAAACAGTATCTAATAATCACACCTGAGGGAAGCGACCTCTGAAGGACGTATTGGTGTGCAGAAGAAGGTGTGTCTCCCTGTCTAGGTGGGAGAGTCATTTCCCTGAGGAAATGAAGTTGAAATAGAGACCTAAAGGATGAAGAGGAAATAACCAGCCAAGGAAGGGAGGACAGTTTATATAAATGGAACCGCATGTGCAAAGGTCCTGTGGTAGGAAGAGGCACAGCACATTAAAGAGGGCAGAGAACAGTGTCAGGCAGGGCACAGCTGATGCAGGGGAGGGGGCCTGAGGCATTTTTATAGACCAGGAAATTCAGGCTCAGGGAGGTGAGCCTTCAGTCCCCCAACCACTGCAACTGGGGTCAGAAGCCAATTTTGTCAGCTCACTAAGAGAGTGGAAACATGAACGGGAGAGCCCACCTGGGTTCCCGCCTCCGGTAGGGTACCAGCTGCCCTCATGCTCCTTGCCTCTCAGCTCCACAGGGCCCACAGATGGGGGTGACCATGGAGCCATGCCCTGAAGAGCAATACTGGGACCCCCTGGTGAAGGTCTGCCTCTCCTGCAAAGCCATCTGCAGCCATCAGATCCCACGTTCCTGTGCAGCCTTCTGCAGTGAGTTGTGGACCTGAGGCCAGCGGGTGCCTGGACCTCCCCTCCTCTACCCAGTGGTCCCTCTGCCCGCACTGCGTTCAGTGCCTGAGGAGGGGTTGGTGGAAGGACATGTTCAATGTGACAACCCCTGACCCTCCTCATTCCACTCTGGCCACACTGGCCTCTTTGCAGTTTCTTGACCATGCTGTGCCCTTTCCTGCCTCGGGCATATTGGTAAAGGACTAAGATTACCATGGAATTGCTTTTGGGGAATTTAGATTGTGGGTTTTTATAAACTGATTTTAGAAAGAGAGAGAAGGGAGAGAGAGAAGTGTTCATTTGTTCCACTTCGTTGTGTATTCATTGGTCGCTCCCGAATGTGCCCTGACCGGGAGTCAAACCCACAACGTTGGTGTTTCAGAATGACGCTCTAACCAACTGAGCTAACTGGCCAGGACAGGTTGTAAATTTTTTTTTTTTTTTTAATCTTTGATGCCCTTCGAGGCCAGACCCACAGTTCCTACAGGCCTCTGTCACCTAGTCACGTCCCTCGTTTCTGTCTCCCAGAGTCACTCAGTTGCCGTAGGGAGCAAGGCCGGTACTATGACCAGCTCCTGAGGGACTGCATCAGCTGTGCCTCCGTCTGCGGACGCCATCCCAGGCAATGCACGCACTTCTGCGACAACAGTCCCGCGAGCAAAGGGGGCCTCCGCCCAGAGCTCAGGAGACAGAAGGTCGGGAAGTCTGAAACCAGACCGGACCACATGGGACGGTACCAGGGAGCAGAGCACAGAGGCCTGGAGGCAGGTCCAGGTAAGCCACCCTGCATGGCTTCTGACTGGGCGAAAGGCCAGGCACCAGGACTGCATAGGATGGTCTTCAAAGGGGGGGAACTCCAGAGTCCACACACACGGAGGTCAACACGGGGTAAAAAAAGAGAAAACACGGCAATTCACCCAGAAGTTTGCAGGCAAGAAGGAAGCGGAAGACTTGACCATGGAGATGCTTTTTCTTGATTTAAATGTTTTTGATTACTGTTGTTGTACAGTGTGGTATTAGCTACAGGGAGGGGTGGGATCCAGCCAGGTCGCACCATGTCGGCAGAACCGATACCTCACTTTTTGTTGAGTTCAGCAAACGGGTTGTTAAAATGGCCCTTGTCATCAGGGCTCTAAGGTGGCCACTTGGGCCGCCACCCACTGTGGAAATCACGCATTGACGTCCCTCATTCTTTATTTTTTTTAATTTTAATTTTATTTTATTCATTTTAGAGAGGAGACACAGAGTGAGAGAGAGAGAGAGAGAGAGAGAGAGAGAAAGGGGGGAGGAGCTGGAAGCATCAACTCCCATATGTGCCTTGACCAGACCATCGCAGGGTTTTGAACTGGCGACCTCAGTGTTCCCAGGTCGACGCTTTATCCACTGCGCCACCACAGGTCAGGCACGTCCCTCATTCTTCTTTAACGTTCATCTGCGCAACAGCGTGTTCTAAGCACCCGTGGCCATGTCCGTTCCAGCCATAGGTGAAAAAAATTTGATTGTAATATTTATTAATTCATTATACCTTTGATGAAATATTACATTTTTTTTTTATTTTAATGAGAGAAGGGGAGGCAGAGACAGAATTCCACATGTGCCCAACCGGGATCCACCCGGCATGCCCACCAGGGGGTGATGCTCTGCCTATCTGGGCTGTTGCTCCATTGCAACCAGAGCCATTCTAGCACCTGAGGTGGAGGCCATGGAGCCGTCCTCAGTGCCCCGGGCCAACTTTGCTCCAGTGAAGCCTGGGCTGTGGGAGGGGAAGAGAGAGACAGAGAGAAAGGAGAGGGGGAAGCGTGGAGAAGCAGATGGGTGCTTCTCCTGTGTGCCCTGGCTGGGAATTGAACTCAAGACACCCACATGTCAGACTGATGCTCTACCACTGAGCCAGCCAGCCAAGGCCAAAATACTACATTTTAATTCCCTTGCGTTTGTTACTTCAGTAAACAAACATAATATAAAAAGTGCCAACCAACCAGGAGGTGACAAGCTGTCAAAGGAATGATCTTAAATAACAGTTTTATTGATTATTTTGTCAGATATTTAATTTTTCATCAATATTTTAAAACTTTCTTATAGCAATCTAGTTTTGTTTATCTCTTTTTATTGTTCTTATGTAAGTATTAAATACATGAATTATCTTCCAGAATATTGATTTTTTTATACTTAAAACGGTCATTAGGGCAGAGAACCAGTTCTTAAGTTTTTCGAATCCCAGCAATGGCCCTGAGGCGGGGTGGGTGGTTTGAAAGGGGGTACACTTCAGAGAAGAATCCTGTGCAGTGACCCTCCTGACCTCAGGGCCTCATCACTGTCCTGCAGCCCTGCCCAGTCTGAAGCTGAACACTGACCAGCGGGCCCTGGTCTACAGCACACTGGGCCTCTGCCTTGGAGCGGTCATCTGCTGCTGCCTCTTGGCCATGGCCTGCTTCCTCAAGAGGAGGGAGGACCTGTCCTCCTGCCAGCCCCCCGCAGGGCTATGTTGGACCCGAGCCACGTCTTCCAACGGTGAGCATGGAAGGGGGCTGTCACCTGCCCACTGCTGTGGGACAAGCTGCCAGTCACCTGTGTCCTGGCACTGTCCCTGCTTCTGAATGGAGAGCGGTTGGCCAGTTCTTCCTGGAAGAAGTCAGGAAAACCCCTGCAGTCTCTATCCTGCGTAGTTTGGAGCACAGGCAAGAAGAGAGGGCACCTGCAGGAGGGCAGGTGGAGGCGAGGCCCAGCGGGTGGGCAGCGGCTGGGAGGGTTTCCCAGGATGCAGGGCACACCGGGAGGAGGTAGTCTTGATGGGGCACGGGGCAGAGTGTCAGCCAAGGTGCAGAGAAGGTGGGCGGAGGCAGGCCCTGGGGGTGCTTTGCATTCTCCCCAGCCAGCCAGCTGTCTCCTGGGTGCCGGCTGGAGGAGCAGGGGCTGGGGCTGGAGGAGCAGGGGCTGGGGCTGGAGGAGCAGGGGCTGAGGCTGGAGGAGCAGGGGCTGGGGCTGGGGCTGGAGGAGCAGGGGCTGAGGCTGGAGGAGCAGGGGCTGGGGCTGGAGGAGCAGGGGCTGGGGCTGGAGGAGCAGGGGCTGGGGCTGGAGGAGCAGGGGCTGGGGCTGGGGCTGAGCCGACACCCTCTCCCCCTCCCATCCAGATGACAGAATGGAAGCCGGGAGCGCAGAGGGCAGGCCCCAGGAGCGCAGGCCCCCGGAGCGGGCCGAGACCTGCAGCTCCTGCTTCTCCAAGTGCAGCGTGCCCACCCAGGAGAGCGCTGGCGACCCCGGGACCTCTGTCCCCACGCACAGTGGGAGGTGTGAGTGCCTGGGTCGCACCGAGGCCAGATGGCCCTGTGCGGGGTTCCCTGACAGCAGCCTCCAGGCAGTGTGCACACCCGCCCAGGAGGGGGGTCCGGCTACGTGAAGAGAGAGGGGGTGATGCGAGGGACAGAGCAGAGAGCAAGCGCTGGTGAGGGAGAGAGGGGGGAGGAGAGATGTCAGAGCAGGAGAAGTGGGGGGGGGGACTTGCCGGAGGCAGGGGGCCCAGGGTAGGGAACCTTCACTGTCTGAGCCCAAGGCCTCCACTGTGGCCCCGTCATCTGAGTACACGTGCAGGACAGCCTCTTCTACAGAAATAAAACCTGGCAGGGCTGCTGGCTTTGTCAATTGTTTGGGGTCATGCCTTCCTCTGTGACGATTCTGAAAGGTCCCACCTCTCCAGCTGCCTCCCTTGGCTGGCTCAAGACTATCACACGCGGCCGCAGTCTCTGGTTTCCTGGGACCTGCATGCTGACTGTCCACTGGGCTCCAGAGAGCTGGGTGACCTGGGTGCACACGGGGGCTCGGCTAAGAGGGAGGGTTAAGGAATGGCCTGGACCTGCACGCTGCAGGACAGTGACACGGAAGTCCTGTGACAGCATTCTGCCACTGACAAGGCCTGCCCCGGGGGTGCCAGCCTCTCGTCCCCTGCTCCCATTTGGCTGCTGGTGTAAGAAAGGGGAGACCCATTCAATTTTCAGAATAAAATGTAGCTTTATTATAGCACAGAAAAGACTACAAGCCATTAAGGGGAAGAATCAGACAGTAACACCAGGTAGAAGAGAGGTATCAACATCTCGGCAATAAATCCACAGCACGATCACGGGAATCTTTTTCTCAGCATACGCTATTTGTTTTTAGTTATAATAGTCACTTCAAATGTCCAAAAAAAAAAAAAGAAAAAGAGGCAATTTTACTTATTTTACACAAGGAAGCACACACATCAAGCCACACCACAGAAGGTGGGGTACACACGGTGCAGGGGCTCCTCCAGGACGGGCAGTCGGACAGCCTGGCGCCCGACAATCGGGCTGTGTGGGCCACTCAGTCTCAGGCTGCCCCCTCGCTGGCCCTGACCCGCCCCTCTCAGAACTCACCTCAGGCACTGAAGAGGCACGTGCACCGTGTCACCGTGTAGCACAGAGGCGACAGCCCACGTCTCAGAAATACAGGTATTTTAAATATGCCGGCAGGGCGGACGGGTCACCTAACGACTCCTCAGTGGTCAGACACACTTGGTAACGACAGAAACATCTACTTAGGGGTAGTTGTTAGAAAACAAAACACATTTTCCTGACTTAATAGCTGGATTGGGAGCTTAAAAAATTAAAGGAAATTCCCGAAGCCACCATGTCCTACTTGGTTCCTAACAAGGTAAATTCAAACGAGCCCGTCCCACCACGGACCCCCTGCAGGGAGTGCCACGGGCTGACCCCATGGCGGCAGCACCACCCCAGGGTCCCCCAGGCCAGGGCGTTCTCAGCAGCAGACAGACAAGTGCTTAGAACGCCAGACCAAAGAGAGTCGAGAGAACTAATCTGAACATGGACGTTGAAAGTCAAGTCCATGACAGACAAGCATGGCCCCATTGTCACCCTCGTCCTCATGTCTGCGGAACAGCCGAGCCTCTGAACACCGTGACACAGGCAGGGGGTACGGGGTGGGGGGTGGGGGAGGAGGCGGGTTTGGGAAACGGCTGGCCAGACCACAGGTTGTCTTCCAGAAACTCCAAGGCCAGTCCATCTGCTCTGTCCCCCTCTGCACCTAGAGTACCCCGATAAAGTGAGGAGGACACAAGGGCAGCAACAGATGCCCCAGCTCAGACCGATGAAGGCCGGCTTCCCTCACCTCTCCCATTAGATTTGTTCATTATTTTATTTACTTAATTTGTTTTTGTATTTTTCTGAAGTGAGAAGCAGGGAGGCAGTCAAACTCCCGCACACTCCCGATCGGCATCCACCCGGCATGCCCACCAGGGGGCGATGCTCTGCCCATCTGGGCTGTTGCTCCATTGCAGCCAGAGCCATTCTAGCACCTGAGGCAGAGGCCATGGAGCCGTCCTCAGTGCCCGGGACAACTTTGCTCCAATGGAGCCTTGGCTGCAGGAGGGGAAGAGAGAGAGAGAAAGGAGAGGGGGAAGGGTGTAGAAGCAGATGGGCGCTTCTCCTGTGTGCCCTGACCAGGAATCAAACCCGGGACTTCCACACGCCAGGCCGACGCTCTACCATTGAACCGACTGGCCAGGGCCTCAGATTTGTTCATTATTGTAAGACAGGACCTCGCCCCAAAGAAAATTGTATCACACACACACACACACACACATGGGCATTTCTAAATATCTGCACCCATCCATACCTCTCTGGAAACACTCGCTATTTTAAAACATGCTTTAACACCTGCGTTCCATAAACACAGAAACAGGAGAATGAACTGAGAGCTTATTAAACGACCACTAGGAATTGCGCCGTGTGATGAACCTGCAGTAAGATGGCTGCTCTGACTGTTCTAGCATTTTCTACACCGTATAGGAACTCCCCAACCCCTGGTACAACCAGCCACCCCTAACATGAACAGCCTGCTTCTGTGTGGCCTGTCAGCCAAAAATACTTCACACCTCTTTAAACAGTGAAAAACAATTTCACGATGTGAAGAATTGTATTAAGTTCACCTCTCAGTACCCTTTAAGTTTCACTGTAACACAGCGATGCTCGTCTGTGTTCTCAAATTATAGAGGGCAAGAGACCCACAAAGCCTAACACGTCTGCTGACCCAGAGCTAGACTCCACTCTTCTCTGGAATGAAGATGCCACAGCCCAGAAGCAGACAAGCTCCTCAGGACAAGTCATTTGATTCACAATTTTTCCTCCCTATTGGGCATTTAAGTTTGTAAAATTTGTGTTATCTGGTTTTGCTCAGTTTTGATTATTAAAGATGGTGCTACCCATGTGAATGGCCATCACCTGGGTGATATTACTTCAGGCTTGGGAAGGGGCTTGGTTATGCTAATATGTGCTGGAGGAGGGGCTTTCACACTAAAAGCTTTTAAAAGGTGGAGCTAGGAGGCCATTTTGGAGACCACATTGTTCCCGGGAAGAAGAGGCCACGTGGTTGTAGAGGAGGGAGAGGCAGCCAGAAAGGAGTCTTGCAGAGGGGACTAGGCCTTTGATTCAATGAAAAATCAGAAAGAATGGCTTTGGTGCCCGTGTGTGTTTTCACTCGTTGGCCAGTACGAGTCTAGAATAAAGGTAACGGCCCGCCAGTTACTGGCTCTGCTGCTTCATTACCGTCCGTCTGAATCAAATGCGAACCTGCACTGGCCAGGCGGCTGTGACGGGGGCCCAGCTACTGGCTTTACATTTGGCGTAGTCTGTGGCAGGATTCGGATCAGATCGGTATAGAGCCATCAACACCCTTGCGTGGTGGGGTAGAGGACTGGCTGCTGTTATGGTTCCCCATGGCTGTCCTTTTGAGGGCTGCAGGCCAGCTGATTTTTATAGCCATGCGTGAGGAAACCAAGAGCTCCGTGAAAGAGGCTGCCCGGGACCTGCAAATGCAGCAGCAGAAGGAGCTGGAGCAAGCGCGGGAGGAAAGAGATGCCGACCCTGGAGCTGGAGGAAGCCCTGGAGGAGGCTGACCAGGTTCGCCAGTTGCGCCTGGGAATGGAACAGTCTCTGGAGAAGGAACTGTGGGTTTCTGAGTCACAGATTGCCCTGGAAGTTGTGGAGAGCCAGTGGCAGCGGGAGGCCGGACCTGCAAGGCCCATGGGGTGGCTGGCGGCAGCAGCCTGGTGCCAGGAGCTGGCGTTTCCAGCTCCTCTTCTGAGAGTAAGAAGGCTAAAGATGCCATCCACAGAGAGAAGGCGAGACCCCAGCAGCAAGGAGTTCCTAAGCCCCCACCAGGCTTGCTGCTATATTGGGACAAAGGGGTGGAAATACTGGCCGCCATTGCCAGGTGCTCCTCCTTGGGACAGCTTAAGAGCTGCCAGGGCTTCAGGGACAAAGGGGGCCCGAGGCCCCATGGGAATGGACTGATTCCTGGACTACAACCGGAGCTGGCACTGGCTCCCTTGCCGGATGGACTTACAGATTTTGGACAATGTGAAATACCCTGAGGGGGGTGGGGGGCACAACTGCTTGAGCCCCCCTGCACCGGGAAGCTTTTCATCCGGTTGGAGAAGCTCCCAGGACATTTTTCGCTTTAGGCAAAGTGCTCAGAGAGAGACATGGTGAAGGGCATCTTTGTAATAATTGCTGAAACTATGATTTGTGCTCTTGTTGTAACTTTTGTAATTGCCTGACTGCCTTGCACAGGAATGCCAGTGATGTGGGCTGTGGATTGGAAAGTGAGCAAAAGGAGTGGAATGTTGGGCAAATAAGTTGTAAAACTTGTTATTTGGTTTTGCTCACTTTGATCGTTAAAGAAGACGCTGCCCACGTGAATGGCTGTGGCCTAGGAGATAATATGAATTATCTTCATGCTTGGGAAGGGGCTTGGTTATGCTCATGTGTGCTAGAGGAAGGGCGGGCTTTCACGCCAAAAGGTCCTTTTTGTTTTTTAATTTTTCTTTTTTAGATTTTATTTATTCATTTTTAGAGAGAGAAAGGGGTATAGGGGAACAGGAAGCATCAACTCCCATACGTGCCTTGACCAGGCAAGCCCGGGGTTTCGAACCTGAATCCTCAACATCCCTGGCCAGTGCTCTATCCACTGCACCACCACCTGGTCAGGTGCTCCAAAAGGTTTTAAAAGGTGGAGCTAGGAGGCCATTTTGGAGGAGACCACATGTCTCCTTCGGAAGCAGCCAAAATGGAGGCTTGCAGAGGGGACTAGGCCTTTGATTCAAGGAAAAATCAGAAAGAATGGCTTTGGCGCCCGTGTGTGTGTTTTCACTCGGCCAGTACGAGACTAGAATAAAGGTAACGGCCCGCCAGTTACTGGCTCTGCTGCTTCGTTACCGTCCGTCTGAACCAAATGCGGACCTGCACTGGCCAGGTGCTGTGACGGGGGCCCCCACCTCTCTGGGTCGTAATCTCTCAGAAATGGACAATGAAGCCTAGGCTGGGGTTTGGACAGAAAGGCATGCAAGATGCCGCACAAGGGACAGAGAAGCTCCTCAGCCCGCTCTTTCCACAATTTCAATCCCAGTCACGTTTCCTGCCACAATTGCCGCTACAATGAATGCAAAGCAGTCTCCACAGGAAGCCACTCGAGCTCCAATGAGCACACCAGCTGCCAAGCCCTCCGAGCAGTGACAGGGACAGCCAGCAAGGCAGGCAGCCAAGAAGAAAAGGAGGAGGGGAAACAATGAAACCATCAAAAAAATGCCTCGTTTAGTAAAAGCGTGACGTGACGGGGACTCGCGGCAGCCCAACTCCCGTCACCGGTTCTGACAGGGGCTCGGGTGCCTCCACAGGGGGGGGCCAGGGCCACAGACAGCACCGAAAGCAAGATCCACTCGCAAGAGTGAAAAACAACCTAAATTTCAGTAGAAACGCAATTCGTTCACATGACTAGCATTACATTTATGAAACTCTCACCATGGTGGAAAAAGAGAGGAAAGGGGAGGGAGATAAGAAAAATGCCTATTTCTAGAAAACTGAGGGGGAACACCCAGGCTGACACTCCACATGCAGTTTGAGGCCATGTTATCTGAAGAACGGACATGCTTGCAACCCCAGGTCGCGTCTTGGACTCCACAGGCTGAGATGACAGCGGAGCCCCCCCCACGGGTCTAATCGGACACAAAGACGCATGCCATGTCCTTTGTCCTTGCAGAAGAGCTCTGCCCTTTCTATGCTTTAATGGGCTGGCGCCATTTAGAACTTTGCACTGTCATGAGGCAGAGGCACCAGGGCAAGGCTGCTCTGCGCTGTGGGGGCCCCCACTCCAATCCGCACACGCTGAGGAGCAAAGCAGACAGGCTGGTGACGCACCTATTCTGCCCCTTCCCACGCAGAACACACCCTCCACTTAATTTCCTTCCGCTGTGTGGTTCATACACCCTCCTCCCCCACCACGTGGGTCTACGCAAACCCCACAGTCCCGGGTCCGGGCCGCAGAGGAAGCTGACGATCTTGGGGCGTTTCTGTGTGGGTGGCAGTATCACGGTTCTGGGTGGCTGGGGATGGTCTTGTCGGGTTTGCCAACTCATGGCCTCCATTCTTCTGATCAGCTGGGGATAAGGCTACTACTCATACTCCAGAAACTGTTTGTGGTAGAACAGCAAGTACCTGAGGCAGCAGAGACAGAAACACATTATGTGTAGTCTACTTCACGAGGCGGTCAGAGCAAAACCGGCCGCCCCAACCAGGTCCTGGGCACTGTGGCCTCGGCGAACCCCCAAGGACGAGGATCCTTAGCTAGTCGGCGCCCCCACCTAATGCCCAAGCCCCCTAAGTCCATCCGTCCTTCCAGCCAGTCACAGGAAGTCCTGGGTCCTATCAGTCCCGCCTCCCACGCGGCTCCTGGCCCAGCCCCCCACTCCGGGACTAACAGCGCTGTGTCAGAACTCCTTTTGCTAAGACTCCCACGAGGGCGTCTAATCCCTCTGGGCTCTGGCCTCCTCAGGGTCACAGGCTGTGCTCTCCACACCGACTCCTATCCGCAGACACTTTCCCACGGGGGCTTCCCCACAGTGGGGACACACACAGACCTTGCAGGGTCATGGCGGCTCACCCCTGGGGCTCGGATCCTACTGACAGTCTCAAGACTGAGGACTCAGTGAAGCTAACGGGGACGATGACGTGCCAGGACGGAGCCAGCGAGGAGCTGAGACCCACCGTGTCAGCTCACGCCCGACGGAACAGCCGCTGCCATGTTCTCTGCGGCACGGCATGAACCTGTACACGCACAGGCACGTCGTGTCCTAACCAACCGCCGAGACCAAGCCTCATCAGTGCAGCCACCAAAGGGAAACAGCCTTGCATGGTACAGAAGACAGGCGTGGGTCTGACCAGGCGGTGGCACAGTGGATAGCACATCGAACCCCACGGGATGCCAAGGACCCAGGTTTAAAACCCTGAAGTCGCCAGCCTGAGCACGGGGTCACTGGATTGAGCCCAAAGGTCGCTGGTTTGAGCGAGGGGTCAATCACCCCGTGGGAGCCCTCCGGTCAAGGCACATATGAGAAAGCAATCAATGAACAACTAAGGTGCCACAATGGAGAATTGATGCTTCTCATCTCTCTCCTTCCTGTCTGTCTGTCCCTATCTGTCCTTCTCTCTGTCAAAAACAAAAATACAAAAACACCATCGTTGCTTTGGACTCGGGTGTACGAGCGGGAAGACAGACGACCACCCCCAGCGTACCCCTCACTGTCCAGCACATCTTCAATGCTGGCCTTGGTGATGATGGCATCGTCACATTTGAACCACTGGTCCTTGTGCTGCCGGATGAAGCTGGTGTAGTGGCCACTCTCCAGGGTCCCTTGGTGGTTAACGACTGCAAACAAGGAGTACCTGATTCGGGAGGAAAGGAGTGGGGACAGCAGTTAATTTTCTCATCGTCAGAAACCATTGGTCTGTGCGGTTAGAAGCCTGCACCCCAAACAGTAGTGACACCCCAGGAATCAAGCCCATGTGCAGAAGGTGCGGAGGGAGAGCGAGCCCGTGTAAGCTCCTCTCAGCTCCGGAGCTTCTCTAGCGGAACCACTGAGTGGATGTGGTGGGAGCAGCTGGTGCTGGGAGGCACCGTGAACTCTCTCCTCTCCTCTCTGCGCAGCAGCGGCACCACAGGCGGCAGAGAAACGAGCAGGGTCCACATGCTGAGCTCTCACCCCACACCTGCAACAGCCAGACTTACCCTGACTCGTGCACGGAGGCCAGGAAAGAGGGGTCAGGCTCCTCCAACAGGAGGGAGCGTTTATGACAGAAGTGTGGCAACTCCTTCTAGCGGACGACTCACATATTTCAACAGGGCAGTGGGCAGCAGGACAGGAGGCATGCCAGAGGCCAAAAGAAGCGAGCTCTGTCCCTGCCACTCAAATGCAGTCGTCCTGGGAGATGCTGCTGGGCCCCCAGGGCTCCCCACTCACACCCGAGCTGCCCAGAGCCCACCCACGGGGCACCACGTACTTGTTGTCGTTGTTGAGACTGTCTGAAGGCTGCTGGTACTGTCCGTTCATCCTGCTCTCTTTGCTGTAACGGCGAAATCCAGCATCATTCAAGCTAATTCACTAAAGCAGCAATTCTCACTCACGGCACACGTAAACGAGTAACTAAAACCCTGCGGCACACCCACATACGTGCACTTGCCAATCCGACAGAAAAACATGGCATAATTCTAATTCACGCATACTGTATGGCTATTGTCAGTTTTTATTTGACAATCCAAGGGAAAAGAGGTCAGTGCCCCTGACTAAATAGTCAGGTACTGCCTGTTTTAGACATTTTCAGCACACTGGCCGAACATCGCTGCACTAAAGAGACTCCTGACTCGGATGAGATAACGGTTTTAATAGGGGGTCCGGGGGGGGGCACTATGCCAGGCTCATCCAATTTATACTGGCTTTCTGATTCTTCCAACAGCTCTCCCTTTCAGGCAGAAATCACCCGTGTGACGGTGAAGACACCTCCGGCAAGGAGGACAGTCTGCCCTGGGGCCCTTCCAAAGACACACAAGCCTGCCAGCACCGTCCGGCTTTCAGTGCCGAGTCTGCAGTCACTTGTCACAGTGGCCCCAGAAAAGCAACATGTGACCAACATACTAAAAAGTGTTGAGTTTGTTGCTGTTTTCGGAGAATAAATTTAGAGTGGTCTACGGGACCAAGATTTGAAAATGAAAAAAGAGGAATCTACAGCTGTACAACCAGCTGTATTTCTCTGCAGTCCAGTGTCACTTCCATCAGCTACAATGCTGCCTTCTTGCTGTGACCCACACTGAGGACTTCCCACGTCTGGACATTACTAAAGAACTGCTTGGGGACACAGGACATCCGAGGAAAAATAACTCACTAAATTGAAACGGGTCTCGGGTGACCATCAGCACAATAATTTGGTTTCAGCAGCTGTGGTTACAGCAACGTCTTCAACTGTCTCATCAGGGAACTGGTGTTGATCACTGACCTCCCAGCTCGACAAACCTTTTCCATACCTGGACGCCATGAAGGGGGTCATGTCCAGCTCCAGGGGGAAGGACACGTAAGTGGTGATCTTCCGCCTCAGTTTGGCTGAGTGTTCAAATCGCTACAGAAAGGGGAGAGGGAGAGGAGTTGATGCTGGCCGGGCTTCCTCCGTGGTGCGTCCGCACTGGCCCGACAGGCGGGGCATCCACGTCCGAGCTCAGGTTCCACAACACCATATCTACATAACCCTAACTGACGGGGTGCAAGTCAAGTCTTCAAATGGAGTGACTGCTGAAAGCAATGAACGATGGTGCACAAGAGCCATCGTAAGCAAAGCCAGCAAAGTGAAGGTGCCGCAGCTGAACCAACACCTGCCGCCCTGGAGGCAAAACCAAGGGCTCCTCCTGTCACTCAACAAAGTCCCCCTGACTACGTCTGGGGCCACCAAACCCAGCAAGCAAGCTCGGAATGGTTTTTTGTGGGTTTTTTTTAACATTACTGAAGGGTCATAAAATAAAACAGAATACGAAACACATCATAATGCTAAGTGTCTCTGTTTGCTCCTAAAAGAAAAACAGAAAATGTGGGTGACGATGGAAGAATTCAGGGAGAAGTAGCACCTGCACAACCCCACAGCCAGTAGACAACTCACACGCCATTTTCACCGTGCAGTAACTACTCTGCGTCCATAGACCTCTCGTGAACTTACCACCCACCATTGCTCTGGCACGCCATGAGGGAGTCGCCGCAATTACAAAGCGTGCTCTGTGCCAAACCAACAGGCTCCACGTTGTACTAGGGACTGACTGAGTCCGCTACAAGAATATTTCTGGGGCCTGACCAGGCGGTGGCACAGTGGATACAGCGTCGGACTGGGATGCGGAAGACCCAGGTTCGAGACCCCAAGGTCGCCAGCTTGAGCGCAGGCCCATCTGGCTTGAGCAAAAGTTCCTCAGCTTGGACCCAAGGTCGCTGGCTCCAGCAAGGGGTGGCTCAGTCTGCTGAAGGCCCACGGTCAAGGCACATGTGAGAAAGCAATCAATGAACAACTATGGTGTCGCAACGGCAACGAAAAACTAATGATTGATGCTTCTCACCTCTCTCCTTTCCTGTCTGTCTGTCCCTATCTATCCCTCTCTCTTTCTTTCTGTCCCTGTAAAAAGAAAAAAAGAAAAAAAAAGCGGAAGAATATCTCTGGAAAACTTACTTTGAGATGAAAACAGGCCACAATAGGCAGTTTCTTCATGGTGAGCTGTTTAGTGGACTCCTGGTAGCTATGGCAACCACTACATTTGATCTTGGCACTGCTTCCTAAGTGCTCTGGTCTGGTAAATCTACAAGGCATTCAAAATATGTGTTTTTAAGAAAAATATGGAGAGGTAAGAAAGGGAAAAGAGTTACCTTATCGTATCAATAATTTCCCTACTATAAACATACATATTTTCACACACCCTTCACCTTCTCTCCGTATCAATTAAAAAATAATACCTTATAGCTGAAAGGGTATAAAAACAAGACCCACATGTGCACTGTCTACAAGAAACCATCTCAGAACAAAAGGCACACACAGACCGAAAGGGACGGAAAAAGGTTTTCATGCAAATGGAATAAAAAAGACTTTAAAACAGAGTCTACAGCAAGAGACAAAGACAGGCTCTACACAATGACAAAGGAAGCAATCCAGCAAGGGTATAGAACCTCTGTAAACATTCACACACCTAAACACGGAATCAAACCTTGATGCATGAAGGGTGAGATCAACAGTAAAACAGTCGCAGTGAGAATTTCAATCCCCACCCAGTCACATCACTGGACAGATCTTCCAGACGGAAAATCAACAAGGGAACAGCCGCCTTAAATGACACGACATCAGACAGACTTAGTTGATCTCTTTAGAGCGTCTCACCCCAACACACAGGACACACATTCTTTACAAGCGCACAGGGAACATTTTCTATAGTAGGCCACATTGGTAGGATGCAAAACAAGTCTTGGTTAAATTTAAGAAGACTGAAATCAAATCAAGCGCCTTCTCTGACCACCATGGTACGAAACCGGAAATCAACATAAGAAGAAAGCTGAAAAGCAAATACATGGAGGCTAAACAACAACGTGTGACTAAACAACAACATGTTACTAAACAACAACATGTTACTAAACAGTGAAGAGTTAACAATAAGATCAAGGAACAAATCAAAAGATACCTTGAAACAAATAAAAACACAACAACCCAAAACCTATCAGACACAGCACAAGCAGTCCTAAAAAGCAAATTCTTAGCACTGCAGGCCTACTTCAAGAAACAAGAAAAATCTCAATCTAACTTTATAGTTAAAGGTAGAAAAAAACAACGTCCAAAGTGAATATAAGGACCAATAAAGATCAGAGCAACAATGAATGACATCGAGTCTAAGAAAATAAACAAGATCACTGAATCCAAGAGCTGGTTCTTTGAAAAGATAAACAAGATCAACCAACCTTTAACCAGACTCATCAAGAAAAAAAGAGAGGGCCCAAATAAAATCAGAAATGAAAGAGAAGTAACAACTGGTAACACAGAAATACAAAGGATTGTAAGAAAATTTGACAAAAAGCTTTAGGCCAACAGATTAAGACAATCTGGATGAACCGGATACATTAACAGAAAGAGACAATCTTCCAAAACTGAATCTGGAAGAAAAAAATCTGAATAGACCAATTACAGCTAATGAAATTGAAGCAGTAATCAAAAACTCCCAAGAAACAAAAGGCTTCACAGGTGAATTTTTCCAAACATTCAAAGGTTTATACAGATCCTCCTCGAACTATTCCAGAAAGTTCAAGCAGAAGGAAGACTCCCAGGCTCATTATATGAGGCCAGCACTATTCTATACCAAAACCAGACAAAGACACTACAAAAAAAAGGAAATTATAAGCCAATATCCATGATGAACACAGATGCTAAACTCCTCAACAAAATATTAGTAAACAGGATCCAGCGACACATTACAAAGATCGTATACCACGATCAAGTGAGATTTATTCCAGGGAGGCAAGGCTGGTACAATATCTGCATGTCAATAAATGTGATTCACTACATAAACAAAATGAAAGATAAAAATCACATGATTGTATCAACAGATGTAGAAAAAGCATTCGATAAGATCCAGCACCGTTTTACTCTCAGCAAAGTGGGACTAGAGGGAACATACCTCTCTCAACATAAAGGCCAAACAGGACAAGCCCATAGCCGACATCATACTCAATGATCAAAAACTAAAAGCAATCCCCTTAAGGTAAGGAACAAGACAGGGAGGTCCCCTCTCACCATTTCTCCAAATGTCTCAACAAGGCAGCAAAACAGAGGGTGGACTATGAGGCCCAGGGGAACCCTGGGGAAGTGAGTAGCTTTGAGGAAGACCTCTGCCCTGTTAGGAGGGAAGCATCCGTGGTCCAGCTGGGTCCACTTCCCCCATGAAGGGTTCAAGGAGCACGACGTGGCCTTTATGCAAGGAGCCACAGACAACGGCAGCCCTCACACTCCTCAAATACCGGGAAACCCGAGGCAGTCCAGAGCCACAAATCCCACGTACTCTGCGCCCCTTCCACCCGCTGTGATCTGCTTCCAATATAACTTAAAAAGGGACTCTTTGTTGTTAAAACCTAGAGATGAACAAACTACTCTTTTTCTCAGATTCCTGGGCCGGGACACAGCCAGCTTCCCAGGCACCTCAGCTTGCTAAGTGTGGCTTCTCCTTTGTTGCCTGCTCTGTGGGCAAAGTTTCAAGTCTATTGAAATTAACTGTGAAATTTAATTTCACTATAAATACTCTCTTGAAAAATGAAAAACTACTTATATGCTTGTTTTCCAAATTAAAAAATCTGATACCTCATTTATAACTGGATCGGTATAACAAAGTTAATTTAAAAATTCTAAACATGCAAAAAAAAAAAAAAAAAAATTCTAAACATGCATCTTTGGGGCTGACTATGCTACACAGTAAAAGCCAAGAAGCTTGTCCCTCTTCACAAGGAACACTTCTGCCCAACAAAGACTTGTTTGCAGGGACCTTGAATGAATGCAGGTAAAAGAAAATCAAGGCTGTAAATTAAGATAAAAGTTTAGCAAGGGTTTCTGGCCTCACCACATTTGTATGCAACAGCTATTTAAATTGTTTTATAGCAACTGCATCCTGAATCTCATCGCGTGTCTAACCGACGATGTAGTAGGTGGGCAGGTGTGAACACAAGAATAAATGCAGACAGAGTATCAGGGCTAGGCTCTCACCCTGCAGGAGAGACTGTGCTCCTGGTGGGAGTGCAGATGCTGGCACAGGCTATTAGCAACCAAGGGGCAGGGAGCTTGAACTCTGCTAACAGACACGGTGTGTGTGTGTGCACACCTGCAGGGTGTGTGTGTGTAGGGGGGACCAGTAGCTGTGATACAGACATTCTGTACTATGAAGCCAAGATGAAAGACTATCTTGTCACCCTGCAACAATGTGACAAACTAGTATGAGTCACTGGGCACCAACTGTAGCCATTTTCAGACTGTCCTATCTTTTCTCACGTTCCATACTGGATGCATAAGAGAAAATACTCCCGGGGCCCTGGGCAGCTTTACTCCGACCAGCCACTACTGACCAGCGCAAGGCAAGGACAATCGTCTGCAAGGAAAGGGCTTTATTTTTCTGCAGGAGTGACGCAGGCTGACCTTCTCAAGCAGTCCGTGAGCGTAGTGGTCCCCGATGCGTGGCTTTCCCCGTTCACCACACTGCCCTCGCTCCCTGGGCTCAGGGGCCAGAACGGGGTGGAAGAGCCAGGCAGGTCTAAACTGATGTCCCAGAAGGGGTCTATAGTGGTGGACACTCCACTGGAAGCAAAAGGAGACAGAAACACAAGTGAGAACTGACAACCACAGGCTTTGTAGGTATCAGCTTGTGGAGTTAACTGCAACATTCACAGTTCCGCCCCTCTATCCAGACCACATCTCAGGTCACATGGAGGTGGGCTCGCTCCCAAGGCCCTAGGGAGGGACACCATGTGAAGCTCTTAGGACAGTCTCCCTACCCAGAAGACCAGCACAATCATTTCAGGTTTTCTTCCTGGCCCCACGATCAGAGGTTGTGCATCAGTGGGTCTAGGTCAGCAGCTTTTGGGACCTGGGAACTGCTGAGCCTAGATCACACCTAGGACCCAGGCACACAGTGCTGAGTGTGCACCGGTGACGTGTGCACCAACCTGGCACGGAACCCAAGCTAGACAGCAGCACTTCAGGTTGTCCAACAAAGGGGAGTCCCTCTTGGAAATTTAAAATATACAAACTCGCAGAGTGGGAAACTCAGTATAAAAATTGAGACGGTATAAATCTGAGACGATGTTCCGCTGACGGAGGTGAGTAGTACAGAGCCAAGAGGCAGCGACTCAGGCGTGAGGGTGAAGGCTCAGGGTGCTGGCCCACGACTCACTCCGTGCTACTGAACAGAGACTGCGTGAGCAACTCACAGGAAGGCGGACTTCCCAGCACCTGGTCTGTCCACAGACTGCACGTGGCGACCCATGAGAAGTGCTGGGATTTTTGTGGGTACGACCAGAGTTTTTAAGCAAGTCGGGGTGAACGGAAGTATTCTTCTAACCTCACAACCAACGCAGTCTCCCCTGGAGACGAGAGCTTTGCGCTCTAAGCACAGAAGCAGGGCCTGAAGAAGTGCAGGGCCGTGCGATACGTTAAGCGCCCACTCCTGGGAGCACGCACGTCACTCCTCAGACACGCACGGCCCAGTCTTGAAAGGAGGCTCTTTATCTGGCTCGTCTCAGGGGCCCCATGGAGAGCTGAGATGTGAGAGGACACCTTCCCTGCTGGGTGTGGACGGCAACAGGTGACCCCCCCAACACAAGAGACTTGCAGCCCTAGCGGGGACACTGCCCGGCAACCCTCACACTCAGGGTGACCTGTGCATCTTCTGTGCCTCTCCTACTGGGACTGCTTGATCCCAACATGACAATGGCTCTGTACTGAAACTTCTCCTGCTTCTCCCCTAGCCACGCTGCAGGCGCTCCTCGGTAAGGCTCCCACGACCTCCTGACAGGAAACCCGGGAGGCACGCTGGGGGGGCACTGACTAAACATGACGCTCCGAGACTTAACAACTTTCAGAACTGCTCAGAACACAACAGTTTGCGACTGAAACACACCATGATGTTGATAAGCAACACCCAGTGAAGTCAGTTCCCTGGAAGAACCTGGGCTCCCACGTGAGGGTCTGGTGAGCGGGCCTGGACGGCGCCTGGCATTCTGGACACTCAGTGTCCTGCACGGAGCCTCCACTTACTGGCAGACTTGGCAGGTGACGTCCGACTGCAGCCCGCCCGTGAAGATCTGATCTATGATGCAGTTGCAGTGGTTGGGGTTGTTGGCCTTCTTCCCGTTATCGTCACCTGGCGAGAGACCACAGGAGCTCTGTGAGTACGTCTGTGCACCCCCCCACCCAAGTAGGGGGGCCACGGACCCAAGGGACTAGGGCACTCAAGTACAGAGACATTAGGAAGCCCGAGGTGCAACCACTCTGAACAGGGCACGTGAAAAGACAGACATGAAGAGGACAGGGACGACCCAGTTTTCTGTTCTTCTCCTCCACTCCCTGAGAAGACGTCCTTAGCTTCTATCCTGGCACCAAAACACATCAAATGCCCACTAACTGGGGGAAGTTACTGACTGCTTTTCTCACTTACAGAACCTCTGAACATTCTCTAGTGAGGTGGCCCAACACACTGTGGGTCAAACACTCCCAGGGGAGCTGCTGCTAGCACTCTCCGGGCTAGACGTGTCCTCACTTTTCAGAGCTTCCCTGCAGGGTTCCCGCTGAGCCTGTCTGTCTGTCTCATCAGTTCCCACATTCCGGAACTCAGCAAGAGCTCTGTCTTCCAGTCAGTTTTAACCATTCCATGGTTCAATACAGGTCACGTGGACAGCTGACCCTTGAACAATGTGCGTTTGAACTGTACAGATCCACTTACACGCAGAATTTTTTCAACTGACCCGCACAGTTCAAACCCACGTTGTTCAAAGGTCAACCGACGGTTAGAAATCCAAGTATGGCCTGGTCTGTGGTGACACAGTGGATAGAGCGTCGACCTGGAATGCTGAGGTCACTGGTTCCAAACCCCGAGGCAATGGCTCTGAGTGCAGGCTGCTAAGCGCAGGGTCGCTGGCTCAAGCAAGGGGACATTAGCTCAGTCCCGGCCAAGGAACTGAAACATACCTTAACGTCACAGCAAATGAAACAGCACTTAACCCAGGGCATGCGCCTGCTGCCTGGGGTCCCCGCTGGACAGCCCCAAGCCCCGGGCCCTGCCCCCCACGGGACGAGGGCACAAAGCCACACCTTTGCAGTGTCGGTGCAGAACGTCCAGGGCCGCGATGAGGAACTCGTGGGCATCCTGCTGCTCGTACCCTGCCAGGTGCCGGGCGTGTGTCCACACCAAGTGCAGCAGCTTGTACGGGATGTGAGGGGACCGGTGGCCCGAGTAAAACTGCTCCGAGAAGGGAAACAGACTCACGTCAGGAATAAAGGCTACGCCCTCAACACGCACAATAAAACATACTTAACAGCTGCCTACAACTCGAACTCACTTGACCTTCTGGTTCCGCACAGTGTTCTCTCTCCCACCATCGTTTTCTACGATAAGCCCAGATGGTGAACTATGACACGTGTTTGTCAGGAGAAATGGGTCCACACACTGAAAGGTGAATTCTGCTGTTTGCAAAATACACCTTGATAAACCCGAGTCCATTTGAGTTTATCACCCAAAAGTGCCCAGTGAAAATGGCTGACGTCCGTGTGGAGGTGAGACGCTCATGCCGAGCGCCTTTCCCTATTTGGGCCCGAGGGTTTTACTCAGGTTGCTCGCTGCTGTGGGCCCACCAGGTGCCGGCGTGCCATGCATCTGGAGGAGATGGTCAGGCGAGGCCACAGGCCGGCGGGCCTTTCCTGAAAAGGGCCAGGAAGTCGGCGACTCCGGCTGTGCCCACCGGTGGTTGTGTCGCCCGCCTCCGCCCGGCCGTGCAGATGCAGCCAGTGCCCGACCTGTGGGCGCACGGGTGTGGCTCTTCTATCTGAGGTTACCCACAAAACAGGCCGGGATGAGTCTGCTCGCTCGCCCGCCAGACGCCTGAGGCGCATCTAGAACCTCCGAGCAGACTAGGGGGCAGGCAGCAGTCCCCATGGAGTTGGGGGGACTGAGCTGCTTCAACCCCGAGGGGCTTTGCTGACGTCACTGAGCTGAGTGTGGAGGGCACAACCCAAGGGTGCCGGAGCTCTGTCCTGCCGTCAGGGACAGACACGGACAGAACAGACAGGAGTGCAGCCTACAACCCAACCAGGGGAGCAGAACCTGGTGGGTCAGGACACAGGGTCGCAAAGACAGACCCAGCGAAGCCCACACAGAGGAGCAGCAGCCGAAGAGAAGACACATGCTCCCTGAGAACAGAGCAGGCCGGCCCGGCCAGAGCCCCGGCTCATGGGTCGGCACAGCAGACATGGTGAACCCTCCCATTCACACCCAAATGTCACCCACTAGTTTCTCTAAGGCAGCTTCGTGCCTCGAAAAACGATGCCAACAATCTCCTATCTAATGGTTCCTTCTAGAAAAAAATGAGAGTCTGCCATAATGAATATACACAATGAATGTCTACTTACTATGTACGGTTTTAGAAATTCGTCTTTCTTTATTATACTGTAGTCACCCTTATTTCATTTATTTAATTTATTTTTTACAAGGACAGAGAGAGAGTCAGAGAGAGGGACAGATAGGGACAGACAGACAGGAACAGAGAGAGGTGATAAGCATCAATCATTAGTTTTTCATTGCCATTGTGACTCCTTAGTTGTTCACTGATTGCTTTCTCACATGTGCCTTGACCGCGAGCCTTCAGCAGACCGAGCAACCCCTTGCTGGAGCCAGCGACCTTGGGTCCAAGCTGGCGAGCTTTTGCTCAAGCCAGATGGGCCCGCGCTCAAGCTGGCGAGCTCGGGGTCTCGAACCTGGGTCTTCCGCACCCCAGTCCGACGCTCTATCCACTGCGCCACCGTCTGGTCAGGCTATTTTATTTTTTTTAAAAGGGACAGCAAAAACAGCGCAGTTCTAAAAATCTCACCTCCTGAAACAGGGATGACATCTCACACACCAGACAAGAGCTGGGACTCTGCATCTCACACCTGTGCCGGTCAGACAGGAAGAAGTCACGCAGAAGCGGCGTGTGGGTCAGAGCCTGCACGATGCAGTTCATGAAACACGTGTTCCCGAGGTTGATGAGCCCTCGCAGACCTGCGGAGGGGGCAGCCAGAGGGCGGGTCAGCAGGCCTCACCTGCAGGTTCTGCTGGGCCCTGACGGGAGCACAGCAGGGCCTTTGCACTTAACGTCCACTTTCTCTTATTCATTCAACACAACAGCAAAAAGAAATGTTAACGCTTTCCTCATTTCCACACCAGTTTTATATACACTATATATAGCAGGGGTCCCCAAACTAGAGCCCATGGGCCACATGCAGCCCCCCGAGGCCATTTATCCGCCCCTGCCACACTTCTGGAAGGGGCACCTCCTTCATTGGCGGTCAGTGAGAGGAGCACAGGATGCATCCACATGCTGTGCTCCTGGAGTACTGTATGTTGGGGTGCTGCAAAGCACGGTATCGCTCACGTACAGTACTACTTCCCGTGACGCGTGTGCATATGGTTTGTTCATAGTTTTTTTATAGTCCGGCCCTCCAACGGTCTGAGGGACAGTGAACTGGCCCCCTGTGTAAAGTTTGGGGACCCCTGGTTTATAGTGAGGCCAACCTTTGGCCCCTCCCACTCCAGCCATTATACGTTCTGATAAAATTACCCAAACACATTCTCTAACAACAGGCAACAGAAAAGGTCAGGCACAAACAAAAATAGCTTTTAAGAATGTTTCTAAGATGGCCTGACAGGAGGCGATGCAGTGGGCAGTGTCGACCTGGGACGCTGGAGCCCCGGTGCGAAGCCCTGAGGTCACAGGCTTGAGTGCGGGCTCATGTGGCTTCAGCGTGTGATCGACAAGATCCTATAGTCGCTGACTTGAGCCCAAGGTCTCTGGCTTGAGCTAGGGGTCACTGGCTCAACTGGAGCCCCCCAGCCAAGGCAAGTATGAGAAGCACTCAATGAACAACTCAAGTGCTGCAACGATAAGCTGATGCTTCTCATCTCTCTCACACACACACACACACAAAAGTTTCCAAGATGTATTTTTTTGAAGTCTTAGAGAACACGCTCATACACACATTTCATTCCCTGAAGATCACTGCACTCAGCCTCCACCTGGTGAGAACAAACTTGAGCTTTTTTACACAGGTGTGCTAAGGGGTAGGGACCCCTTCCAGGCATCACTGCGCCCCAAGGCTACCACAGGTCCCCACAGAAAACAGGTGCTCAAGGAGTGGCTGGTGAGCAAGCAGGTGAATGACAGCGGCTCAGTGGGGTCGAGTAGCATGTCATGAAACCCACATTTTTACACTGACTGAATTAAACCCTGAGAAGGAAGGCGACTGTAAGTGAAAGCCGACCGCCCTCTGAGCCCTGCCCACACCCACCTATGGTGCAGTTGGAGGTGATCTTCCGCCTCTTCGGGTTGTGTTTCAGCAGTTCAAGCTCCCGTTTGCTTGGCTCCCACGTTGAAAACTTCTCTCCAACACCTGAACAGATGAAAAACAGTTCTAGGTGCTGTTGGCTGAACCTGCATCAAGCGTGTTTAATAAACACAAATGGTGGCGATATGCTAGTTATCAGGCTGTAATTCACGCAGGGGCATCCACAATATAAGGTCTTTCTAAAACCCTGTTATGCTGCGATGGGCTCAACAGAACACTCAGAGGCTGTGTGCGCGTGTGTGGTCTCTCCAAATATCCAGCGCTGCCCGACCTTCCCCCATCTCCATACACCGACTCTCTCCCTAGACACTGGTCTTCCTGTTGGTGAGCTCTGCCCGTGACAGACAGCGGGGAGCGCAGGAAGAGGAAGTGAATGAGGAACGTGAATCCAGGCAAAACCAAACCTTGAATTTTCCAAGCTCTGCGCTGCTCTTCTTTGGCGATGATTTCTATGTCTTTGTCATATATGTAGTCCTGGCACAGAAAGCAGTAGATACCTCCATACACAAGTTCTATGGCTGAAAAGACAAAGGAAGAAAGACAACATATAATAAAAATTGAAAGGTAATTCAAACTAGCGGTACAGGTTTTTAGATACTGGACTGTCTGTGGCATTTCCCTGTTCTCAATTCACAGAACCTTACTTATTACAGAAGGATTTCTCCCCGCTTCGGACAGTTTATCCCGAGCAGGTGAGGTCTCTTCTCTGGACGCTCCCACCAGAGGTTGAGACGCATGATGAAGGTGCCACATACAGGTCTTGTAAAGGACCCAACAGTCAAGTATCAAGGACCCTCCCCTCCCCCTGCCTTTTCTCTGAAGGAGAAATAGTTACAACAAGGGAAACTTTTTCATTACGTTTTACCCATGTTCTAAATCACAATTCTTAGCCTGGCATATAGTAATCATGTTTTACTGCACCTAGAATTCCTGGTGCTATTAGAGAAAAAGGAAGGCAACAATTATTTGCCTACTCTTACTTTAAGGAGAGCCGCAAATGACCCTCTGACCAGATAACCCTGGCTTCTTGACCCAGAGCTGTCTGTTACCAGCTGTGAGTAGGTCCTGCACACTTTCTCAGTATTTATAAAACAGGGTGACATCTGGCTCCTAATTACCTCATTATAAATAGAGTGTGTAAATAAGATAAAGTCCTCTGAGCAATGGAAGAAAAGGTACTACCTCACTTCAACCATTAAAAGGAATTTCTTTGGCTTAGAGTCACCAAATGTTATCAGATTTTTGAGAGGAAATGAAGGGTGGAGGAAACAGCACAAATTCCAAATAACTGGTACCAACCCCAGATCCGCCACTGAGCAGTGATCTTTGGTAAATTACTCCACTTCCCCTGAGCCTCAGTTTGCCCTTGGGTATAATGGTGACAGTAAGAGCACTAACACCCCCTGGTCCTGTACAATAACTAAATTAATGTATATAACAACTACAGTGCCCGCTCTAGGAACAGCAATGTCTTAACAAATCACAGTTTTGTCATAATTCATGTCTTCCGTTACCAAGACACAGATCAGCAATACTGTGGTTGGTAGATCTGTAAACTCTCTAAAACAAAACAGAGCAACTGAAGAATCCCATGCCTACAGTGGCGCAGTGGATGGAGCATCAGGCTGAGACGCAGACGACCCAGGTTTGACACCCTGAGGTCGCTGGCTTGAGCCGAAGGTCGCTGGCTTGAGCAAGGGGTCACTAGCTCTGCTGGAGCCCCTGCCCCCTGCCAGTCAAGGCACACATGAGAGAGCAATCAACGAATGGCTAAGGAGACTTAGGAGCCGCAATGAAGCATTGATGCTTCTCATCTCTCTGCCTTCTGGTCCATCTGTCCCTCAAAGAAGAAAAAAGAGAAGAAAACCAAGAGCAGAACCCCACTATAACTTCCAGAACATAACTAAATTTGTAAAAGTATCTGGAAGGTAAGTTTATCTCGATGCCATTTGAAGTGCTGTTAGCATTTTCATGAACTTGAATTATTCAGAACAATAAAATCCATTACTGAAGGCAAACAAACAAAAAACAACACCTATGTATACCCAGCTCCCAGCTGACAAGTAACCTAATACTGCATATGTGATCAACCTTTGTAAAATTTTTGCCTAATCTAATTCCTGACCATGTTTTTCAGAGGAAAAGACGAGGCTCTAATGTTTCACTAAAGCGCAGGCCGTTTCAGAGAAAGCTGAACACAAGGAGTAAGTCACCACAACTTATCATTTAAGGTCACACGAAGCATTAACACCCGCTTGAACGGCACAAGGCAAGCTGCATAATCCACTTGCGTCTGGTTTACCTTTCATTTCCCGAGGAGCTTCACAAGGGAGGCCCCAGATTATTTTAGATAAAAGACGTGGGCGAACGGTCAGGGGCCATGCCCAGTGAGCGAGGTCAGAAGGGCTCCTTACCCAGGTTGTGCCGTTTCGACTTTGCGTGCTCATGAATATGTTTCTTTGTGAAACAGCCAAAGAAGACGCAGTGGAGACAGGAGTGCAGTCTGCTTAGGTGGACGCCACACACATGACAGACGCATGACTTGGCCTGGAATTCAGAGAAGAGAATTTAGAACCAGCACGTGCCTGACCAGGCGGTGGCGCAGTGGATAGTGTCGGACTGGGATGCGGAGGACCCGGGTTAGAGACCCCGAGATCGCCAGCTTGAGTGAGGGCTCATCAGGTTTGAGCAAAGCTCACCAGCTTGGACCCAAGGTCGCTGGCTCCAGCAGGGGGTGGCTTGGTCTGCTGAAGGCCCGCGGTCAAGGCACGTGTGAGAAAGCAATCAATGAACTAAGGCAGAGGTCCCCAAACTACGGCCCGCGGGCCAAATTGCAGCCACGTGAGGCCATTTATCCGGCCCAGCCGCACTTCCGGAAGCGGCACCTGTTTCATTGGTGGTCAGTGTATGGAGTACTGTATGTGGTGGCCCTCCAACGGTCTGAGGGACACTGAACTGGCCCCGTGTAAAAAGTTTGGGGACCCCTAAACTAAGGTGTCGCAACGAAAAACTGATGATTGATGCTTCTCACCTCTCTCCGTTCCTGTCTGTCTGTCCCTATCTATCCCTCTCTCTGACTCTCTGTCCCTGTAAAAAAAAAAAAAAAAAGGAAACAGCCCGTGGCAGGACAGGAGCTCTCAGATACATTCCAGCCCAGTGACCCATCCACAAGGGGCACATCTATGGGAGGAAGGAAAGCAGGGATTTCCTCCCGAAGTCTTATTATGCTAAAAGATCATTCTGCTAATCCTCAACTGCCCCCAAATGCACTCAGTCCATTTAGTAAGAAAACAGCCTAGAACTTCAATCACCGGAACCCACGGCCCCGTGGACGTTCACCCCATGCAGCTTTAGGAGCAGTCAGAATTCCGTTCCCCAACTGCCCTGACAGGTGCCACACCCTGGCTCCCATCCCCATTCCAGGCTAGCAGCCCACAACCTATGTGCCCTGAACCTGCATGCTATTTTATTTATTTATTATTTTTTGTATTCTTCTGAAGTGAGAAGCAGGGGGAAGGCAGACAGGTTCCCGCATGTGCCCGACTGGGATCCACCCGGCATGTCCACCAGGGGGCGATGCTCTGCTGCAACGGGAGCCATTCTAGCACCTGAGGTGGAGGCCATGGAGCCGTCCTCAGTGCCCGGGCCAACTTTGCTCCAATGGAGCCTTGTCTGCAGGAGGGGAAGAGAGAGATAGAGAGGAAGGAGAGGGGGAAGGGTGGAGAAGCAGAAGGGTGGGCGCTTCTCCTGTGTGCCCTGGCCGGGAATCGAACCCCGGACTTCCACACGCCAGGCGGATGCTCTACGGCTGAGCATGTCTCGGTTTGCTGAGGGACTGAAATGTGATTGTCTACTTGATGTCAAACCTGAGATGCATTTTATTTTCTTTGAGAGAAAAATGGGGAGACGAGAAGCATAAATTTGTAGCTGTGTCACTTTAGTTGTTCATTGAATGCTTCTCAGATGTGCTTGTCCAGGGGTCTCAAGCCACGTCAGTGACCCTTTGCTCAAGCCAGCGACCTTGGGCTTTCAAGCCAGGGACCATGAGATTATGTTGATGAACCCCCACTCAACCTGGTGAGCCTGCACTCAAGCCAGGAGCCTTGGGGTTTTGAACTTGGGAACTCAGCATCCTAGGTCGACACTCTATCTACTGCGTCACCACCAGTCAGGTCTGAGATGCACTTTGAAAGTGCAATTTTAGCCTGACTTGTGGTGGTGCAGTGGATAAAGCGTGGACCTGGGAACACTGAGGTCGCCAGTTCAAAACCCTGCACTGGTCCGGTCAAGGCACATATGGGAGTTGATGCTTCCAGCTCCTCCCCCCTTTCTCTCTCTCTCTCACTCTGTGTCTCCTCTCTAAAAATGAATAAAATAAAAGAGAAATTAAAATGGTAATAAAATGAAAGTACAATTTTATGTATAGGAAACAATGGGGATCAGGGAAGGTAGCTAAAAGAAAATAAAACGTAAAACACGAGAGCTTAAGATGGTCTAGTTTCACAGAGTAGTACTGCTCTAACTTCCACGTTGTGTCTTTACAAAGTGACAGTATAAATCAGTGGTTTTCTTTTCATTTATTTTTTTAATTTACTGATTTTAGCCAGAGAGAAAGGGGAAGACAGACAGACAGACAGACACAAGAACATAAATCTATTTCTGAATGTGCCCTGACCAGGGATCAAACTAGCAACCTCTGTGCTTCGGGCTGATGGTCTTACCAAAGGAATCCAGCCAGGGCAGATCAGTGTTTTTCAACTACCTGACCGGGAAAGAGTTAATCACACTGCAGTCGTCTGAACACTCACTATTAGAAGGGTAGAGTCAGACCCTGGATTGTGCTGTGTAAAGGGAGATCATTTCAGTTGAAAAAATGGCCTTCTATTTACATATCTTTAGTCAGCGGTACTTTGCTGTGTTTTAGAAAACAATTTCCTCGCCTGACCTGTGGTGGTGCAGTGGATAAAGCGTCGACCTGGGAACACTAAGGTCGCCAGTTCAAAACCCTGTACTGGTCTGGTCAAGGCACATATGGGAGTTGATGCTTCCAGCTCCTCCCCGCCCCCCTCTCTCTCTGTCTCCTCTCTAAAATAAATAAAATTTAAAAAAAAAAGAGTAAACTTAAAAAAAAAAAAAAAAAAAAAAAAGAAAACAATTTCCTCTAGGGCTCTATCCAGATCATCTCTTCTCATCAACTAATCCTCAACTGCCCCCAAATGCACTCAGTCCATTTAGTAAGAAAACAGCCCAGTGCTGCTTCAGTTCTAGAGTCTTAGATTCATCTCTCGAAATATAAATCTCTTATGCTCCATCTTTTGAGTTGAAATCATCACTGGGGAACAGCAGAACACCTGGACTGATTACAGGACACAGTACAGGACACAGGGTCTGGAAGAGACTAGACTGAGAGCCATGAAACGTATACATGTTACTGGCTCCACAAATGGCTAAGCAAGTTTTTATTGACAACCAGTTGGGTTGGTGAGAATGCTGGGAGCTCTCCTGGCTTTGCTCAGCCTCCTCCTTTTCTTCTTTCTTAGTTCAGTTTATTTATTATGTCCCCCTTTTTAAGTAAAAGTTATTCCTTTTCTTTTTAAAGGATGTCTTATTTTTTAGAGAGAAACATCAATTCGTTGTTCCACTTATTTATGCCTTCGTTGGCTGATTCTTGTATATATGCCCTGACCGGGAATTGAACCCACAATGTTGGTGAGTCCAAACGACGCTCTAACCAACGGAACTACCCAATCAGGGCCTATCATGGAAACATTTTTATATTCAATAGTGCAATTAAAGCCTAAAGAGGGCATAAAGTTATCAAATCTGACCATGTCCTTCTCACTCTCCACCTATCAAAAGAATCAAAGTTTGAATACAAAAACCATAACTACCTGTTGCTTTGATAAAAAAACTTTTAGTTCCTGTTCACCCAGGGATGCATTTCTGTAGTTACACTGTAGCTGAGTGTCAATCTCACAAGCAACCCTTTCTTATTTATAATGATTATAACATAAATTGGCATTTTAATAGGAAACTTCACATCTTTAAAAAGAAAAATGTACAAAACGTATAGATCTGCTGAGAACCCTGTGCAAAACTGGCAAACTGTAACTGTTAATCTCAAGGTTAAACTACCTCTCAAATCAACTCTTCCGGGTGGACCACTAGAGAGTGCTAGAAACACAGTCACACAGGACCCAGACTGACACAAGAAAATAATTTCCCTAAAATTCAGAGAATAACAGATGAAGGATGTGATGGTGCATGGTTGGTATGCCACCAAAAGGTACTGCCATACCAACAGACCTGAATTTTGAAAGAAATATTTATCACCATCTCTTGTCAGTCTACAGCTCAAGCTGTCTCTTCAACAGCTTTCAAACTAAGCAACTGACATTAAAATAAACTAATCCAAGCCATATACAGCAAATTAAACCAACAAACAAAAAAGAATGAACAAAGATTTATAACTAAGTAACTGACATAAAAAACTAACCTAAGCCACATATAGCAAAAGATTTCTTGCTTTAGGATATTAGGCAAAGTTGCTCAAAACTAGGGGGTTGAGATGAATGTTACATCACATAAATGCTGACCAAGAATACAGGGCAGTAACAAGGTTATCATCTGAAGAGACCGGTTTCAGCCAGGCGATTCTTTTTAAGAGCACACAATTCCTTTTGCAAGAACGTCACTCCTGTCCTAAATCTGTTTCACCTCTGATTTCAGTTCATCCTAAAACGTAATGCTTCCCAACACCATTACTGATAAAGAGAAAATTAAGCTTAACATTCCCTACAAATCAGTGGATTTGTTAGTTTTCCAATAAACACAAAGACAAAGACATGCTACTCAAAGTGCAAACTAACAACTCCCAAACTCATACTGTAAACTGCGAAACCGCGTTCCTTGTAAAAACCTATCTTTGTTCAGAGAAAAAAATGCCGCTATTTTCTGACTTGCAAATGATTAATAAGCCTAATCACCCGGATGAGATGCGTATCTGAAAAATAATATAACACTGAATATTATTTCCTCAGTGTCTAAAGGAGGTGATTCGTTTCTTTCGAGCACGCCAAGCTCCACATTCCCATCAAACTGATCTTTCCTTTTAAATCCACCCCTCCGCTGCTACAAGTGCTTCTTCTCACTACATAGCTGACAACGATCTCGTTCTCCTAAACACGGTCTTGAAAGGCCGCTTGCCTTGCTACATTTCCAGCTGCCCACCCCGCCCCCACTCCCAACCACACCCAAACATGAAATGGTTAAGAAGAAAAGCTGCCATCTTCCTACAATTGCTCCCGCAAACCCTGGGCTCGTTTAGCCAAGCACAGCAACGACAGCAACCTAACAACGCCAGCCCGGACGCACAGTTCTGTCCCCATCCCTAATGGACACTCGGGTACATAATGCATGCTCAAAATGGTGGCAGGGAACTGACCCACTGCAGATCACCACACAGGCGCTGCCCCCTCCCCCTTAGTTTCTGTCCGCATTTCTCAGTGTACCCAACCCACCCCCACGCCTGAAGAGTTCCTCGGAGAGGCCGCGCTCTGGACCGGCGGAGCCCGGCCTCCCCTGCACCAGGCTTCCAACGCAAACCTGGGATTTGCCCCTTCCCCGATCTGCACTCATGTACCCCCAAACTGGACACTCCCCAGAGACCGCGCTCCGTCCCCACCCCCACGCAGCGAGCCGCGGAGCGAAGGAAGACCCCGGAAGGGAAGGGAAGGGGCGGCAGGGGAGGAAGAGGAGATGCGCTGGGGAAAGGGACTGAGAAAGGAGAGGAGCGCTCTCGCACCCCCCAACAGCGATTGCACCCCCCAGGGGCCCGCGGGAGGCCCACGAGCCGTGCCACCCTCGCCCTTTGGCCAGCAGCCGGGGCCGCGCGCAGGGCACCCCTCGGGCCGGGCCGGAGCAAGCCCTCCCCGCGCAGGGCAGCCCCCCGGGCCGGGCCGGAGCAAGCCCCTCCCCGCGCAGGGCAGCCCCCCGGGCCGGGCCGGAGCAAGCCCTCCCCGCGCAGGGCAGCCCCCCGGGCCGGGCCGGAGCAAGCCCTCCCCGCGCAGGGCAGCCCCCCGGGCCGGGCCGGAGCAAGCCCCTCCCCGCGCAGGGCAGCCCCCCGGGCCGGGCCGGAGCAAGCCCTCCCCGCGCAGGGCAGCCCCACTGGCCGGGTCGGAGCAAGCCCCTCCCCGCGCAGGGCAGCCCCCCGGGCCGGGCCGGAGCAAGCCCTCCCCGCGCAGGGCAGCCCCCCGGGCCGGGCCGGAGCAAGCCCCTCCCCGCGCAGGGCAGCCCCCCGGGCCGGGCCGGAGCAAGCCCTCCCCGCGCAGGGCAGCCCCCCGGGCCGGGCCGGAGCAAGCCCCTCCCCGCGCAGGGCACCCTTCGGGCCGGAGCAAGCCCTCCCCGCGCAGGGCAGCCCCCCGGGCCGGGCCGGAGCAAGCCCTCCCCGCGCAGAGCACCCCGTGGGCCGCCGCTTCCGGGGGGGATGGGCTCGCCTTGCGCTTGCGGGCCTCGGCGGTGCCGCTCCAGACGAAGCACTGGTAGATGGCCCGCAGGTTCTGCTTCCAGTTGTCCACCTTGAAGCTGCTCAGGTGCGTGCAGCCTGGCGGAGTCAGCACCAGCTCCGCCTCCATGGCCTCGCTCTCGGGCTCGGGCCGCGACACCATCGGGGGCAAGGCGCGGCCGCGGGCAGGGGGCGGCGAGGGGGACGAGGACGACGCCAGCGCGGCGCGGGGGCTGCTCGCCGGAGCGCCGGGACAAAGCGCGGGCCGCCGAGGGCAGCCGGACAAAGGTGCTGCCGCGCGACCGCGGAGGGGGAGGCGGCGGCGGCCAGACGCCCTGCGCGCTGCGCTCCCGGGTTCGCCGAGGATGCGTCACCCCGGCCGGCCGCGGGCGCCACAAAGCGCAGGCTCCGGCCGCCAGGCCCCGCCCTCTCAGGCCCCGCCCCCCGCGCCGGCGGCTCCCCGACAACCCCGACCGCCCAGGCGGCGGCAGGGGCGGGGCTAGGAGCGGGCCGCCCCCGCGCCCACGCCATTGGCCGCCCGCGGACGCGCGGGCCTGGCGGCAGCTGTCCTTCTCCGTCGGCGCCGTCCGTCTGCTCCAGCACCGCCTCCCTCCGAGAGCGGGGCGGGCGGGCGGCAGCGCGCCCTGGTAACGCCGCGGCTGAGCCGCTGTTCCCGGGCCTGGGCTCTGCCGCAAAGGGGCGGAGCGACGCGCCGGGCGGTGCGCGTCCCTGCAGGCCTCCGCCGGGGACTCGGCCCGGGCTCTGCGTCTGTCTCCCCAGCCGCCCCGGGGGGCCGACCCTGCCGCCGCCGGCCTGGCGCTGCCTGGCGGGGAGCAGCTGGGGTCCCTCCCCGCGGGGAGCACGCGCTCGCGCCCGGCGCGGCCCAGACGAATAGGAGGCGAGCTGCGCCTCTCGCTTTCTGTGTTTCACGTTGTGAAAAATGAAAAGCTAGTTTAAGTAAATAACAAATTTGAATCCAGTAGGTCATTTCAGCACGTGTAAGCCACATTGCGGAATTATCAAATGACATGTTTTTGGATGAATTCTTCGAAATCTTGCATTTTACACTTGACAGCATTCTAGCCGTATTTCAAGCTCGCGGCAGCACAGGTCTAATCAGCACATACATGACCAAAACAGGGCTGACGGAAAAGACCTTTCAAGACAAACGCGAACAATGTCTTGGGTGGTAAACTTGAAGGCCGCGTGGTGATTCTCACCCATACCGACTGCACTGTTAACCTGTTTTGCTGCATTCCTTGACAGGTTGGGAAAACAGTTTCTGTCCAGGCCTGTCCAAGGCTGTTATAAGTTTAAAAATGAAGAAAGAAAGACAATAATGGTGCCGTAATTAAAGCTGCAGTGTTTTTGAATAGAGGACTGGAATAAAGCATTTGTGGTTGGAACCAATAATAGCCAAGCACACTTTCACCACAGACTTTGGTCCCTTCTACCTATAATGTGTTCCATGCGTGGCTTATCCTCCCTAACCTTCTGCAAGTCATTATCAGACGCTGTCTTATCCTGCCACTCTACTGAGAATTATAACCCCCTCCCCAAATTCTCCATCCCTTTACTCTGCTTTATTTTTCGCAAAAAAATTTACTTGTTTTTCATTATTAATCCCCTCTGAAGCTTAAAACTCCGTAAGGGTAACACAGGTAATGATTTTCTGTGCTCTGTTTGCTTCCATATCCCTTCGTGCCCAGGTTCTCAAAATTATCTGTTGAATGAATTAACCCAAACAAACTTTTAAGATCATTCTCAGCATAAAACACTAGTTAAGTAAGGCACCCACCCAATGGATATGTTAGATAAAGGAATATCAGTTTATTAAAATATGAAGTCACAAATAGTCAATAAGTTAGGAATTACAAATCATACCTGAGTCACCTCTATAACTTATATATAAGGAATATTCCAAAATTACTGGGCTTACAAATATGACTTGGTTTCAAGAATGTGTACTTAGAATTTAAGCCCCCAATATCTACAATAACATTTTAATCGCTATGTCATTTAATGATGGAAGAATTCGTATGTGCTCTACTTGAGTTATAAATGACTTAAAATGCTCTGTAATATGCCTGACCTGGTGGTGGCGCAGTGGATAGAGCGTCGGACTGGGATGCAGAAGACCCAGGTTCGAGACCCCGAGCTCGCCAGCTTGAGCGCGGGGCCCATCTGGCTTGAGCGCGGGCCCATCTGGCTTGAGCAAAAGCTCCTCCGCTTGGACCCAAGGTCGCTGACTCCAGCAAGGGGTGGCTCGGTCTGCTGAAGGCCCGCGGTCAAGGCACGTGTGAGAAAGCGATCAATGAACAACTATGGTGTCCTAACCACAACGAAAACCTAATGATTGATGCTTCTCACCTCTCTCTGTTCCTGTCTGTCTGCCCCTATCTATCCCTCTCTCTGACGCTATCTCTGTCTCTTAAAAAAATAATAAAATAAAATAAAATAAAGAAAACATGCAAAAAAAATGCTCTGTAATAGTAATAGCCTTACACATAGGTAAATTAAAACAAAATGTATCCTTCAGAAGCAATTTCCAAAGGAGGCATGGGCAGTGCTGGTTAGTACAGCTTTTCTTTTGCTGGGGAAAGGAAGTGAGCAACCCCTTTAATGGTAATTAATAGGAGAAAGGTTGAATAAACTGCGGAATAACCATTCTAGGGAATACTATGCTGGCTTAAGCAAGGGGTCACTGGCTTGGCTGCAGCCCCCTGGTCAAGGCACATGTGAGAAAGCAATCAATGAAGAACTAAGGTGTCTCAACTATGAGTTGATGCTTCTCACCTCTCTCCCTTCCTGTCTGTCTGTCCCTGGGCAAAGGCCCTGAATAAACACTTCTCCAAAGAGGTCATACAGCTAAAATAGCTTGGTTGCCAAGCAATGAAGCAACAGCCTCAGCTGGACAGAGCATCACCCCATAGGAGGCTTGCAGGGTGGATCCCAGTCGGGCATATGTGGAAGTCTGTCTGCCTCCCTGCTTCTCACTTAAGAAAATACAAACAAAAAAAAAACAAAGGTCATACAGATGGTCAATAGACATATGAAAAGATCTCAGTGTCACTAATCATCAGAGAGATGCAAATAAAACCACAATGAAATATCACCTCACACCTGTCAGAATGGCGCTCATCAATGAATCAGCAAACAACCAGTGCTGGCTAGAGAGGGTGTGGGGTAAAGGGAACTGTTGGTCACTGCTGATGGGAATGCCAGTTGGTACAGCCCCTGTGGAAAATAATATGGAGTTTCCTTTAAAAATTAAAGATGGAACGGCCTTATGACCCAGTGATTATATCGAATAAAAGAATATATACACCTGTATCTTCATTGCAGCATTATTTATAATAGTCATTCTAAATATCAGCAGCTCAAAAAGTCCAAAGTCTCAACTTTTAAACTTTGGGTGCTGGCCTGACCTGTGGTGGTGCAGTGGATAAAGCGTCGACCTGGGAACACTGAGGTTGCCAGTTCAAAACCCTGCACTGGTCTGGTCAAGGCACATATGGGAGTTGATGCTTCCAGCTCCTCCCCCCTTTCTCTCTTTCTCTTCTCTCTCTCTCTCACTCTGTGTCTCCTCTCTAAAAAAAATGAAAAAATAATTTAAAATAAACTTTGGGTGCTGAACACAATACAATATACAGATGATGAATTATAGAATTGTATACTTGAAACTTATATAATTTTATTAACTAACGTAACCCCAATACATTCAATAAAAAGTATTAAAAAATGAATTAAATCAGGTATGGACAAGTCTCTGTGCATGCTCCATCCTGAGGAAAATCCCTGTCCTACTACAGAGATTTAGAAATAAGTTGTCTGATTCTAGACTATAATGATAGGATCACCATTTCTATTCCCAAAGAGATAAATTGAAAGGAATAAAGGGGCCATGGGTCTAAATAAGCCAAAACTCAGCAGGACAAAATTTATGACGGTTCAAGTCCTAAGAGGAATCTTCTAGGGTTTGTGCTCCACCCTCAGTGCCTGCAGTAGTTCCGTTGACCCCTGCTTCTGGACCCACATCCTCTCAGCCTCTCTGACCCACTGGAGTCATTATTACCTTTTCTTGAAGGATAACACATACATACTTGCAGTGAAATAATTCTGTCAGCCATTTTTCTGCACTCAGAATCCCAGAAATCTAACAGCCTTTTTAAATTTCTTTCTCTATCCTCTTCAGTCCAAGCCAGAACTGCTTTTGATGCTATACCAGTCTCAAAATCATTGTGAGTCTCCTACGTTTATCAAAAGGATCCACACCATAACATGAAAATGCTGCACAGATCCTTTCTGAATCATCGCAACTCTATTCCTGGCTTCTGCTGATGCATGAATGGATCCATTAGCCATTATGTTTAATCTGTACAATGGATTGTCTAGCCACACCTGTGGTGTTCCATCCAGAGCATGCCTTAGCACCTTCTGTAACATGGCTACTCTGAGAACCTCCGTTTTGCTTAAAAATTCATTCCTCCATTTTTCTCTTTCCTCTTGCATTTTCCTACAAGCTGGAAGGAGAAATCAAGCTGCACCTTTAACACTTGGGAAATATCCCCACTTAAGTAACCAAGTTTGCCCCTTATAAGTTCTACTTTCCACCCAACAGCATAAAACAATTCGATCAACTTTTTGTCACCTTTTTTTTTTTTCAGAGACAGAGAGTCAGAGAGAGGGATAAATAGGGACAGACAGACAGGAACGGAGAGAGGTGAGAAGCATCCATCATTAGTTTTTCATTGCCGTTGCAACACCTTAGTTCATTGATTGCTTTCTCACATGTGCCTTGACCACGGGCCTTCAGCAGACCGAGCCACCCCTTGCTGGAGCCAGCGACCTTGGGTCCAAGCTGACGAGCTTTTGCTCAAGCCAGATGGGCCCGCGCTCAAGCTGGCGACCTCGGGGTCTCGAACCTGGGTCTTCCGCATCCCAGTCCGACGCTCCATCCACTGCGCCACTGCCTGATCAGGCCTTTTTGTCACTTTTAACAAGGGTTGTCTTTCCTCCAGTGTCCAATAACATGTTCATTAATACTTGCTAAGGTCTCACACTATGCACCTTCAACTTTCACATGCCAGGCTGGTATACTAACAGCCTATTCATGACAATGTGTACTCTCTAGAATGACAGAAGCTTTCTCTACATCTCTTCTCATTCCCTCTGAGCTCTCACCAGAATCAGCTTTAGCAAGCATATTTCTATAAACAATCTTCAAGACAATCTAATCTTTTTCTATCGTGCATCTCAAAATTACTATAACATTAATGTATTCTCTCACAGTTCTGAAGCTAGAAGTCGGAAATCCAGGTGTCGGAGGACTGTTTATTACTGGATACTCTCAGAGAAAATCTCTTCTATGCTCCTTACCAACTTCTGGTGGTTGACATGATCCTTGCCCTGTAGATGCATCACTCCAATCTCTGCTTCTATCTTCTAATAGTATTCTCTCCTCTGTGTGTCTCTGTCTCTGTTTTCTATTCTTATAAGGACACTAGTCATTAAATTAGGGCTCTAATCCAGTGTGACCTCATCTTAACTTAATTACATCTACAAAGTCTCTATTTCCCAATAAGGTCATATTCACGAGTACTAGGGGTTAGGAGTTATACATATTTTTTTGGGGGGGGGGGAGAACACAACAGCAAAAGGTACAGATGGGCCAGAAAATAGTGGTTCTCTAACCGGCCAGTGAGAGCCAGGTTGTTGAGAAGAGGCATTTTTCTGACTCAAGGCTGTCAGATGCCCTTCAGTCAGGTTGCTGAGTTCAGTTTTTCTCTTAGACACAAACCACCAGTGACTACAATCCCAGATGTGGTCAGAAAACGGCCTTTCAGTTCATCCCAACTGAAATGAGTGCTGCTATGAATAATAATGGAAATGTACACCAGCCCCTGCCAAGTTTTGTAAAGCTCGAATGAAGTGAGGGAGGGAGGGAGCCATGGAGATACACGGGAGAGGAACATTCTTGGCAGCCGAGCAGCAAGGACAGAGTCCTTCCAGCTGAATTGGGTCTGGCATATTTGAGAAACAAGATGGGAGAGAGCCAGCAGGCAGAGCGACAAGCGTGGACCCAGGAAGCACAAATAAGACAAGCTCAATTTTGTCTCTCAGATTCATCAATCAGATAAGTTAGTCGGCCTTCCTTTAGGTATGTATGTGTCTTCCCTACAAATCTCCATTCTCAGAAGTGGAGTTGAAATCCCCTCTTTTCGAAAAAAAAAGAAAGAAAGAAAGACAGAAAGAAATCCCCTCTTTTTGCCTGACCAGGTGGTGGTGCAGTGGATAGAACGTCGGACTGGGATGTGGAGGACCCAGGATCGAGACTCCGAGGTCGCCAGCTTGAGCGCGGGCCCATCTGGCTTGAGCAAGGTTCACCAGCTTGGACCCAAGGTTTCTGGCTCGAGCAAGGGGTCACTGGGTCTGCTAAAGGCCGACGGTCAAGGCACATATGAGAAAGCAATCAATGAACAACTAAGGTGTCGCAATGAAAAACTGATGACTGATGCTTCTCATCTCCATTCCTGTCTGTCTGTCCCTATCTGTACCTCTATGTCCCTGTAAAAAAAAAAAAAAATTCCCCTCTTTTCTCAAAGAACACTACGTGTCAAGGAATAAATATGTGAAGTAGCCCGACCTGTGGTGGAGCAGTGGATAAAGCGTCGACCTGGGAACACTGAGGTCGCCAGTTCAAAACCCTGCACTGGTCTGGTCAAGGCACATATGGGAGTTGATGCTTCCAGCTCCTCCCCCCTTTCTCTCTCTCTCTCTCGCTCATTCTCTCTCACTCTGTGTCTCCTCTCTAAAATGAATAAAATAAAAAGAAATTAAAAAGAATTTTTCAGAGAAGAAAGAATATGTGAAGTAAAAGAGTAAGTATCTTGGCTGGTTTGGGTTACTCAAATTCTGCACATTCCCCTTTTTTTTTTTTAATTCAGTGAGAGGAGAGAAGACAGAGACAGACTCCTGCATGTGCCTGACCGGGACCCACCGGGCATGTCCACTAGGGGAGCTATGTTCTGTCCATCTGGGGCGTTGCTCCATTGCTCAGCAACCAAGCTCTTCTTAGCGTCTGAGGTGGGGGCCATGGAGCCGTCCTCAGCACCTGGGCCAACTCGCTTCAATCGAGCCTTGGCTGCAGGAGGGGAAGAAAGAGAGAGAAGTGAGAGGGGGAGGGGTGGAGATGCAGATGGGCACTTCTCCTGTGTGCCCTGACCAGGAAGCAAACCCGGGACATCCACACACTGGGCCAATGCTCTACCACCGAGCCAACCAGCCAGGCCTGCACATTCCAAAGAAAGAACTGGCCTTTGACTAATTCCTGGGAGATAACATCTGAGTTCTTGGCTATCCTGCTCAATAAGACTCTCATTGTTTACCTAAGACTTGGCCAGGAATATGGTTTCTGCTAACTTTGTGATTTATGGTGAATGCCTGCTCTTACTTGCTGGGAGCCCTGGACCATGCTGTATTAGTTTGACTTCTGGCTGAGTTGGGACTGGAGAATGAGAAGCTAAAGTTAGTTATGTGAACACTCCATACCTATGTGACTGACAATAAAAACCCTGGACACCAAGATTTGGGTTATCTCTCCTGATTGATGACACTTTGTGTATGTTGTCACACATTGTCCATGCGATTCTACAAGAAGGAAATAACTGGAAGCTCACCCCTGGATTCTCCTGGACTGGGCCCTCTTGCAGTATTTTTTTCCCATTGTTTGTTTTAATCTGCATCATTTCACCATAATAAACTGTAACTATGAGCATAACAGTTTGTTTTTGTTTTTAGTCCCGAGCCCTCCTAGTGAATCACTGAAAGTGAGATCGTGATAGGTATCCAGCTGACTTGCTGGGGCCAAGTCAGCTTCACGGGGTCAGCTCCTCACAGCAACTTATACGTTGTAGATAAGGTCAGTCCTCATAGTCAGTCAGCCTGAGGGTCAATCCCACCCACAGATGAGCCAACTGCAATCAAGACTCAGCTACCGCCTGACCAGGCGGTGGCGCAGTGGATAGAGCGTCGGACTGGGATGCGGAAGACCCAGGTTCCAGACCCCGAGCTCGCCAGCTTGAGCACGGGCCCACCTGGCTTGAGCAAAAGCTCGTCAGCTTGGACCCAAGGTCGCTGGCTCCAGCAAGGGGTGGCTCGGTCTGCTGAAGGCCCACGGTCAAGGCACATGTGAGAGAGCAATCAATGAACAACTAAGGTGTTGCGACGGCAACGAAAAACTAATTATTGATGCTTCTCACCTCTCTCTGTTCCTGTCTGTCTGTCCCTATCTATCCCTCTCTCTGACTTTCTCTCTCTCTGTCCCTGTAAAAATAAAAAAAAAGACTCAGCTACAATGTGGCTCACATAACACACACAAGGAACATTCCTGGAGTACCTAGCTCACTCAGGTGATTAGGAAGTGCCACTGTGTATCTACTTCATAAGACCATCATTCCAAGATTGGGAGACATAGCAGATATACCTAATACACAGAAACAATTACAGAGAGGCAGCCAAAATGAGGAGACAAAGGAAATGTCCCAAATGAAAGAACAGGAGAAATCCTCAGAAAAAGAATTAAATGAAAACTAGGCAAGCAAGCCACCAGATAAAGAGTTAAAAACAATGGTTATAGGGATCCTCAAGAAATTTAGGGGAAGAATGGATTAACTCTGTGAAAATGTTAAGAAATAGTAAACATCAGAAAGGACATAGAAACTATAAAAAGATTCAGTCACAAATAAAGAATACAATATCTGAACTGAAGAATACACTAGAAAAAGTCAACAGCAGGCAGGACGAAGCCAAGGATTGAGTCCGTGATTAAAAGACAAGGTAGCAGAAAAGGGCCACTCAGAGCATCAGTAAGAAAATAAAGAATTAGCCTGATCTGTGGTGGCACAGTGGATTAAGCATTGACCTGAAATGCTGAGGTCGCTGCTTCAAAACCCTGCGCTTGCCCTGTCAAGGCACATATGAGTTCATTCTTTCTGTTCCTCCCCCCTTCTCTCTTTTTCTCTCTCTTCTCTAAAATGAATAAATAAAGTCTTAAAAAAAGAAATAACTAAAAACTTCCTAACCTGGTGAAGAAAAAAGACACACAAGTCCAGAAAGCACAGGGAATTCCAAAGGTGAATCCAAAGAGGCCCACACGGAGACACACTGTTATTAAAATGCAAAATGTTTAAAAACAGAGAGAGAGCCTGACCAGGCAGTGGCGCAGAGGATAGAGTGTTGAACTGGGATGTGGAAGACCCAGGTTCAAGACCCTGAGGTTGCCAGCTTGAGCGCGGGCCCATCTGGCTTGAGCAAAAGCTCGCCAGCTTGGACCCAAGGTCGCTGGCTCCAGCAAGGGGCTGCTTGGTCTGCTGAAGGCCCACGGTCAAGGCATGTGTGAGAAAGCAATCAATGAACAACTATGGTGTCACAATGGCAACAAGAAACTAATGATTGATGCTTCTCATCTCTCTCTGTTCCTGTCTGTCTATCCCTCTCTCTGACTCTCTCTCTGTCCCTATAAAAAACAAACAAACAAACAAACAAAAAAACAGAGAGAGAATCTTAAAAGCAGGAAGAAAAAGTTACCAGAAAGGAGCTCCCAAAAGACTGTCAGCTGATTCTCAACAGAAACCTTGCAGGCCAGAAGAGATAGGCAAGAAATATTCAATGTGATAAAAAGCAAGGACTTACAATCAAGACTAAGCTACCCAGCAAAGCTATCATTCAGCATCAAAGGACAGATAGAGAACTTCCCAGACAAGAAAAAGCTAAATAAATTCATCACTATCAAACCAGTATTACAAGAAATATTAAAGGGTCTTCTTTAAGAAGAGGCTCTGGCCTGGTGACTCAGGAGACAGTGTTATTTATATCCAGGTATGCTGAGGTTCCCGGTTTGGTCCCCAGTTAGGGGACGTACGAGAAGCAACTAATGAATGCTCTCTCTCTATCTCTCTCTTTCAAATCAATAAAAAATAAAGGGAAAAACATCAAAATATGAACAATAAAGTGGCAATAAATACATATCTATCAACAATTGAATCTAAAAAACAAAACAAATGAACAAGCATAACAGAAACAAATTCATGGATACAGAGAACAGTTGGGCAGTTGCCAGATGATGGGAGGGGGGTTGGGGAAATAAGTGAAAAATGTGAAGGGATTAAGTAGTACAAATTGGCAGTTACAGTATAGTCGTGGGGATGTAAATATAGCATAGTGCATATAGTCAATAATATTCTAATTACTATGTATGCTGTCAGATGGATGCAAGGTTTTTTTTTTTTAAATTCATTTTAGAGGAAACACAGAATGAGAGAGAAAGAGAGAAAGGGGGGAGGAGCTGGAAGCATCAACTCCCATATGTGCCTTGACCAGACCAGTGCAGGGTTTTGAACTGACGACCTCAGTGTTCCCCAGGTCGACGCTTTATCCACTGCGCCACCACAGGTCAGGCGGATGCAAGGTTTATCAAGATGATCACTAAGTTATGTGATGTCTAATCACTGGAGTGTACACCTGAAACTAATAATGTATGTCAACTGTAATTTTTAAACTTTTTTATTTTATTCATTTTAGAGAGGAGACACAGAGTGAGAGAGAGAGAGAGAGAGAGAGAGAGAGAGAGAGAGAGAGAGAGAGAGAAGGGAGAAGCTGGAAGCATCAACTCCCATATGTGCCTTGACCAGACCAGTGCAGGGTTTTGAACTGGCGACCTCAGCGCTCCCAGGTCGAGGCTTTATCCACTGCGCCACCACAGGTCAGGCTCAACTGTAATTTTTAAACAAAACAACCTTTCCTTTTTTGTAGCCCTTTGGAGCTCCTGTTTTCTGGGTGGGATTCTACCCCATTCCTTAATCACTTAATAAAACCAATCAGATCTTTGTATTTACTGCTTGAATTATTTTTGCACACCACTGATTCTCTTGGTTTATCTTTGCACCATTGGCATACTGTTTCAATTCGTATGGCTTTCTAAGAAGTCTTGATACGTGCAGGACACACTGTTCAACTTTGTCGCCCCTTAGCCCCTCAGGTTCACGGAACCCAAACCAAGACCTTCCCAATTTTCCTCCGGAGGATGGGAAGGGCGCCGTTAGGTGCTGCGCCTCCTATCGGCGCCTTGAGGGCCGCACGTCCAACGCGCGTGCGCAGCCCGAAGGCTGTCATTAGGCGCGGCGTGGCGAAGGCGGGTGACGTCACTTCCGAGGCGGACGCTGCAGTTGATGGACCCACGGTCTTGGCGGCAAGCAGGTAGGGACTGGGTAGGAAGGAACCTGGGTGGCGAGCGGCGTGGGGTCCCGCCCAGGGCTTAAGGCACGTGGGCGGGTTCCGACGCGACCGCATTCTCCGCGGGGCGAGGGGACAAGCCGGGGAGGGGCAGGCCGGAGCCGCTCGGGTGCCTGCTGCCCGCGGCCTCCCTGCTCGCTCGTGTCGCGCTTTCCCCGTGGGGCCGGGCTCCGGCGTCCCGGGCCATCGCGGCTGGAAGTGGGTGCATGGAGGCGGCGGCGGGCCCGCCCAGCCCGCCCAGGCTCCGACGAGCTGGTGCTCCCGGCTCGTGCCGGTTGTTGCTGCGCCGAGGAGCGAGGGGCGAGACCGGAGTCAGGCACCGGACTCGGGTTGCATCTGAGCTTGGTGTTAAGAGAGTTGGGGTGAGGAGGGAGACCCCGTTTTTCAGCAGGCAGGTGAGAGTGCTGAGCCCTGAGCACTCCTGGGAATGGCTGGTGTAGATGCCTCGCGCAGAGCCCTGCTTCCTCTTCCGCTTTCTGGCGACCTGGGGCACCTGTCTTCAACGCTTATCGCTTGTGTCTTCAGCTTGATCTCTGGAAATAATACGCCCACTCAGGTTATCGGGCGGCAGTGAGATCGGGCAGGCTGCCCAGCTATACTGTCTGGGAAGGTGGCGAGGCTTCCAGATTCACAGTTGACTGGAATTTATGTAGTCCTAACCATAAGCCTTGCTTTAAAAGGAGGCGTTATAAATATGGATATACGTAAATTGTGTTTCGCTGAATTACTGGGGTTTTTTGGTTTTGTTTATTTCTTTTAGAAAACATAGAAACAACTAATTTGTTAAATTATTTTCTGTTGCAACATTTTGAATTTCTTTGGTGGGATCATATATTTTAATACAGTATCTTGGCTAATAGGGTAGTTTGAGGTTCTTTTGAGGTAGAAAGTTTGAGGTAGAAAACAGAGTCTCTGACAAAAACATTGTGCTTTTGGAAATGTCTTTGTCCTGATCTTTTTCAGGGTTGTAGATTGATTAAGCAACTGGTAGGAACAGAATAGTTACCATGTACTAATAATAAAAAAAAGGGGTGGGGACATGTATCTTGTGTAACTGAAAGATCTGTGTGGCCAAAGGATGGAGAATGTCGGAAAGTCAGACACAAAATAGAGGTAGGGATCTTGTCCTGCGAGTAATACTGCTTCCCAATCTTGGTTTATTTGCTTCTCAGAGCATATAATCCCCTCCACAAAGCGTATCTGTTTTCAAGCTGGGTCTTGCAGCCCAGCCTCCTTCAAATGTGGTTAGACCTTTGGTTTCCCACAGGATGGGAATTGGGAATCAGAGGAGAGAAAAATAGCTAAATATGAGACTTAATTGGCTTTGGTAATTTGCACTGCAAAGCTAATAGACACAGAGTGCCAATATTGTATTTCATCATATATCTCTCTGGTTTGCAAAATGATTTAATAAACATTGTTTAGCTCCACCATGGTCCAAGCCCGATGTTACCCACTTAGGATACAAACATTCATTTATAAAAGACAATCCTTATAACATGCATAATTTAGTTTTGGTTGCTTTTACTTTTGCATGTGCCTGTGCTAGACAGACAGGAAGGGAGAGAGATGAGAAGCATCAACTGGTAGTTGCTTCACTTTAGTTGTTCATTGATTGCTTCTCATACGTGCCTTGACCAGGGGCTCCAGCCAAGCCAGTGACCCCTTGCTCAAGCCAGCAACGTTGGAGTTTTGAACCTGGGTCCTCAGCATCCCAGGTCGATGCTCTATTCACTGCGCCATCACTGGTTAGGCTCAACATTTTTGAACATCCACCTTGTGCCCAGCACAAGAAATGTGGAGATGAATCCTGCACCTTTTCTTTGGCCACCAGAGAGACCGCATGTGGACGGATCAAGTGCAATAAAATATTTTCTTTTAAAAAAGATTTCATTTATTGCTTTGAGAGAGAGAGAGATAGAGAGAGAAACATTGATTTGTTCCACTTATTTATGCATTCATTGGTTAATTTGTATATGTGCCCTGACTGGGGATCCAACCTGCAACCTTGGCATGTCGGGACAATGCTCTATACCAGTGGTGGTCAACCTGGTCCCTTCCGCTTAGCGGAGCAACTAAAGTATAAGTAAAAAGATAGATTTAACTATAGTAAGTTGTTTTATAAAGATTTATTCTGCCAAACTTAGTGAAAATCCGACATAAAATACTTGGTAAGTAATTATTATTATATGCTTTAACTTGCTGTAACTCTGCTTTATAAATTTTTTAAGTAAAGTTACTTCCCTACTTTATAAATCACCATTACTGTGGAACTGGTGGGTGGTTAGAAAATGTTACTACTAACAGAGATACAAAAGTGGGCGGTAGGTATAAAATGTTGACTACCCCTGCAGTCTAAACAATTGAGCAACCTAGTCAGGGCCAAATTTTCTAGAGTAGTGGCAGGAGGTGCTGGACAGTTCTGGGCTTCCTCCTCGATCTTGTGATAGAATATTTTACTGTGTAGAGGATCTCAATTAATGAAAAGGGGGAATGAAAAAGAGAAGGTCATTTGGTTGTTATTGTTAGAGAAGCAGAGCTGAGAAATTTAAACTAATCTGGCCATCCATTAGTGCTGTGCACAGCAAGGAGGAAAATTGATGAATTCCTTTTCTTCATTCTTTCTCTTTACTTTGTCTGACATCCCTACCATCTTTCTAGATAGATGATTCAGCAATTGTAGTGATAATTGCTGTGTTTTATCTGGGAGTATAGAAGCTTCTTAGCATACATATAGTTATCCTTCCTGCAGCTATAAAGCAGATAGTAGACATATTTGCAGGTGAGGAAAAACTGGTTGTAATATTAAGTAACTTGTCCAAAGACACTCATTTAATTGGCGTTCCAGCCAAGGTTTGCCAGGTTCCAAAAAGTTTACTTCTTCAATAAACAATTCAAATTATTTTTCACATCTCTCACTTATAATCACTAGAAAAATGGTAGCTGACAATTTGATCTTAGTGTAAAAGCAAGACAAACTTAAATTTAAAGAGATACTACTTAGCCTGACCAGGCGGTGGCGCAGCAGATAGAGCGTCGGACTGGGATGTGTAAGACCCAGGTTCGAGACCCCGAGGTCACCAGCATGAGTGCGGGCCCATCTGGCTTGAGCAAAAGCTTGTCAGCTTGGACCCAAGGTCGCTGGCTCCAGCAAGGGGTGGCTTGGTCTGCTGAAGGCCCACGGTCAAGGCACATGTGAGAAAGCAATCAATGAACAACTAAGGTGTCGCAACGGCAACGAAAAACTGATGATTGATGCTTCTCATCTCTCTCCATTCCTGTCTGTCTGTCCCTATCTATCCCTCTCTCTGACTCTCTCTGTCCCTGTAAAAAAAAAAAAAAAAAAGTCCTTGGGATCGAGAGAAGACTTCTGGTATGGGAGAGTGAGTAAGTTGGCAAATTTCAAAACAACAACAAAAAACTTTAAAACAGGACAAAATTGTCAAAAACAACCATATCACCTGACCAGGCGGTGGCGCAGTGGATAGAGCGTAGGACTGGGATGCGGAAGACCCAGGTTTGAGACCCCGAGGTTGCCAGCTTTAGCGCGGGCTCATCTGGCTTGAGGAAAAGCTCGCCAGCTTGGACCCAGGGTCACTGGCTCCAGGAAGGGGTTGCTCCGTCTGCTGAAGGCCCGTGGTCAAGGCTCGTGTGAGAAAGCAATCAATAAACAACTATGGTGTCGCAACGAAAAAGTGATGATTGATGCTTCTCATCTCTCTCCGTTTCTGTCTGTCTGTCCCTATCTATCCCTCTCTCTGACTCTCTGTCTCTGTCCCTGTAAAAAAAACAAAACAAAAACAACCATATCAGTTCTGAAAATTAATCAAAGACAACAATTTGGAAAGCATTGATTCATGAAAAATCACTGAACACTGGGTATGACCAGTGAGAAACTAGCCTTCTTACAAAGGGCTGACTCCATCCCAGACCTGCAGCTCATCTAACCAAGGCAAGGCAGGCTGTGCAAACAAGCAGTCTCACTGTTGGAGGGGGCCAACTACTTGGAACAGAGAAAACAAAACAAAACATGCCCAGCAGCTGTGTCAGTAAAGGGTGGCAGTTTTGGTGGCAAGTGAGTGGTGAAGGCTGGCAGCTTTGCCAGTCTAAGGTTGTGATCCTCATTGGGCAAGCAGTGGACCAATGGACTCGCTACAGATTTAAGAGATCCTGTAAGTAAGACCGCTGTGGACAGGCTGGATAAACTCCCACAAGTCGTGGATGACAGGAAGGCTGCGTACTTGACCAGAGAAGTCCCAGGCTATTGACATATCCTGGGTGACTGGGAATGCACACAGAGGAGATGTGAGGTGGCCTGACTCAAAGTAAAAGCTGAAGAAAACTTGAAAATTGCCTGGACTTGGTGCTTTTCGTACCACACACAGGTCTCCCTGCAAAAGATGGAACCTGTTCTTGTTAGAGGCGTTTGGACACAAACCCTAAGATAGATAATCGGTCGACCTCTGAAATACAGTGTGTCTGTAAAGTCATGGTGCACTTTTGACTGGTCACAGGAAAGCAACAAAAGACGATAGAAATGTGAAATCTGCATCAAATAAAAGGAAAACCCTCCCAGTTTCATACTATTCAGTGCAGTTCGATGTGGGCTCCATTTGTTGCCCTACACACATCCAAACGATAGTGAAGTTCTTGCCACACGTGGGTAAGGACGTCTGGTGTAACAGAGTGAATAACATCTGTGATTCTCTGTTTTTAGTGATTAATGTCGTTGATACGTTCAATGTATACATGTAGCTTCACATAACCCCAAAAGTAAAAGTCTAAGGGCGTCAGATCCGGGGATCGTGGTGGCCATGGCTTGACAGAACCCCTGCCTATCCACCGCCGGGGGAATGTTCTATCCAGAAACTCATGAACAATGGTGGTGCAGTGTGGAGAAGCGCCATCCTGTTGAAAGATGACACTTTCTGGAAATTGTGGCCTCTGCAGACTCGTCACTGAGTGATGGCCTGCCAGAACGGGGTTTCTCCACCAAACTGCCGCTTTCCTTCAACTGCTTATCCCACCGAGTAATGTTATTCCTATGTGGTGGTGCTTCGTTATAAACACGCCGATATTCATGTTGCACTTTGGTCATGAATTCAAATTTAGCGAGCCACAGAACACACTGAACTTTCCTCTGTACCGTCCACATCTCGACTGGCATGGCCGTGGGCTGCTCCGCTGTATACACGGTGTTACGTCATCACCTGCACATGCGCACATGCTGCCACATCATCCTACAGAAACTGGGAGGGTTTTCCTTTTATTTGGTGCAGATTTCACATTTCTATCGTCTTTTGTTGCTTTCCTGTGACCGGTCAAAAGCGCGTCATGACTTTACGGACACACTGTATAAAGATACAGAGTCCCAAGTAGAAAGCTGCCCTGTGGGCTGAGGATGGATCCCATTAACCTTGTACCGTATTTTCCCTGGACAGAGTGGTCCCCAGGGCCAGGAGATCATGGCTGGTGTGCACTGTTGTGTCAGGTGCTCAAGGAATCCTGGAAGTGTCCAGGACGATGTGGAGTTTTCTCTCTCCTTCGCGTCATAGACTGTTGGCTTGGACTCTGACTAGGTCCATGAAAGTGCAGTCTGTTAGAAGCTGCACTTGTCCTCCCTGGGGACCTTGCTGGGTGTGTTTGTTTTCATCATGCTCTTCCCCGGGTGTGGCAAACGATAACGGGAACTTTTCAGAACTCTGCTCTCTTGTTGCGGTGGCCTCGATGACTGGTATGGTAGCCACATTATCTGATACAAACCTCAGGATGTGGGATCTCAACTCTGTCAAAAGTTTTCTCCTGTTTGATAATTTAATTAAAAGTAGGAAGGCATGAAAATTTAAAATTAAAGAGGAGTGTATATTTAATGAGTTTTCTTTATTTGGGAGAAACCAGTTCTCATAAATTGGGACTTTTCAGACAGCCTTGGAAACCTGAATGCCGTGAAGCTACTTCCCGGACCAGAAGTTTTCAGTTGGTTGGGTTGTGATGATGCTGACAGCAGCTGCCTTCACTGAGCACGCACCCTGCAGCGGGGTGCGCACTAATCCTCACGCTAATGCATCTGACCTCATTACAGACGCACAAGGGGTGTACTCGCGTACCCTCATTGCACAGACGAGGGTCCTGAACGCTCAACGCTGTGACGTCCCTTAGCCGGGCTGGTGAGTGGCTGAGCCAGGATGTGGGTCCAGACATGCTTGCTCAAGGGTCATCCTTGTAACCCCTGCACTGCCGTCACCTAGCTGCAGTTAGTCTGTGTTTCCCAGGGGTCTCTATAACCTCTGAATTCGGGAGGCCACAGGCTAAGTACTGGTGTTTCACACACACACCCTTCAGTGGTGTTCTGGCTCAGCCACCAGGGTCGGTCTGGGGCAGAGAGCAGGGTCCTTTCCACCTAGCTGACCTAATGGAACTCTGGTTCCCAGCCAGAGGCCACGCCATGATGTCCTTTTGTGAACAGTGTCCCCACCCCACCCTGGTCATTCTAGGCAGAAGCTGGTTCCAAGTGACTCTGGGTCAGGCAGGGTAGTGCAAGTTGGGGCCTGCCTGGCATAAGGATCTGTGATTGCCATGCTTGGTGCCCATGCTTGGCAGAGGTCAGCTCCGCTGTGCTGAATTCCCTTTGGGTGTCCATGGGGCCTATGTCCAGGAGTACATGTGTTGGCCATCACAGATCCGTCCAGGGGTGGCTCCAGCCAGGAACATCCATCTTCTCAAGTAGGAGAATAAAGATTGATATGGTTTTCTTTGTCTTTTTTAAAAAAATTCTAGTTTCACAAATACCCAGGAATTTAAAATGGTAATGGATATTACTTAAGTTTTCCAGAACTGGGTTACAGAAGGAGAGTCGGGTGGGTGCTGATAGGCTAGTGCCTTCTGCACACTCCCCAGGTGACGAGGTGCTGAGCTAAATGACTCTCTCCACGGGGCCGGGTCACTGCCCAGCTCAAAGAGGCAGTACGGGTCGGTGGCTTTGCTGTCTGCTCACGTCAGTGCAGGTGAGAGAGATGAACTTCATGACACTGGGCAGCAGACGTGATGCTCAGGCCTGGAAGGTTTGTGCTGGACTCAGAGCTGAAGTCCTCACCAGAGACATCTGGACTCTGTGTCAGACCCGGGGGGAGTGCGTGGGGCCTTGAGTTCTCCATTTTTCATTACTAATCTATTTGGTTTTGGTTCTTCCAGGAAGAGTTTGCTGACGGTGAGGGTCATGGACTTCATCTCCTCTACGGCGATCCTGCCCCTGCTGTTCGGCTGCGTGGGACTCCTAGGCCTCTTCAAGCTGCTGCAGTGCATGCGGATGAAGGCCTCCCTCCAGGGCGCGGTAGTGGTCATTACAGGCGCTACGTCAGGACTGGGGCGAGGTGGGTCCTGAGGCTTTGCTGCAGGGGATGGGGAAGGTGGCCGGGGCTCAAGGAGCCGCCCAGCTGCACAGGCGCGGATCAGTGAAGCCGGCTGGGAGACCCAGGAACGAGCATGTTGCTGTCCGTCGTCCAGCTGTAAAAGCAAGAGCGTCAGTGCAGTGAGACTCAGCACCAGTGTTGGGAGGCAAAGGCCAGGGAGGAAGACCGTGGAAACTGGGCACGGCATGTCCATCCAGGTGGCGGCCTTACTTAAGCCGGTTTTCAGGTAGGGCTTTTTCTGTGAAGGCCCCGTTTTTAAATGCAAACAGCTGATGACCTCTCTGAGGGCCAAACAGAGCACGCCTTTTCCTGGTTCCGCCAGCACCCTTGCTCATGACAGGCCTTGGGGTCACCTTTCTGCCCTGGGCACAGCTCTGCAGGGTTGGGAAAGGAGCAAGTGAGCCCTCAGCTGACCAGCTTCTCCAGCTAACTCCCACTCGGGCTCAGGGAGCAGGCCGAGCGTCCGGGCCCCGGGAGGTGTGTGTGGGGACACAGGTCCCTCCTCCCAACACAGAGGAGTTTGTAGGGCTGTCCTCAGTTCCCTGCCAAATGTGCACACTGACCAGTAATGAAGGGGGGCCATGTCTCACCCCAAAATACGCCCCTTTGCCATATTGATTATTGTGATTAAAGTTACTTAAGAAAGTCGGTGCAAGGACAGGACACTTGGACCCTCTTTTGCTTTCTTGGAAGCAGGAAATGAATCTCCCACGTGAAAGTGTGCGCTCCCTGACAGCATCAGTAGTGTAATAAACGTGGTTGGGTTGAGGGGGGTATGGAGATAATGGGGAGAATATACTCTTTCTATATATATTTATTTTTATGGGTACACGGTTGTCTAACCACTACACTGTACACCTGAAACAAACACAAAATAATATTTAGTAAACTGTAATTGAAATCCTTTTTTTTAAAAGTTACTCTCCCTGTACCAGGAGGTAGAAGGCACCCTTACCACCAAAGATGGTGACCACAAGGCCAGAAAGGCTGTATGAACAACCTTGTTAATTCTTCACTAATTTACTCCCCGAAGCTCGAACCCCTTGACCCTGTCAGTTCTTCACAGATTTACTGGGTTTCTTTTTTTTTTTTTTGTCTAAAAGGTATTAAAGCTGCCTACTTTGGTCACTTCTTAGAGCCTCATAAATTTGGGGAGGCTTTGTACATAGAAAATTAAAACTTTTCCTCCTGTTAATCTGTCTTCTATCGATTTAATTGTTAGACCTTAGAAGGGAAAGGGCACACTGAGGCCTGCGCCATGGGGCCGCCGCTCTGCCTTGGCCCGGCACACACGCCGTCTTCGCACCAGTGTCCCATCCACACTCAGCTCCGCTCCGTGGAGAGGCGAGGGCGCCCCGATTGCGGTGTGCCCACCTTTGCTGCATCCTTTCGTGGGTGACGGCACAGCCAGCACTGTGGGAGCCGAGTGCTGGGACAGACGGACGAAAGACAGGGTGTTGTCCCTCCAGGAGTTCCCAGTGGGATGGAGGGAGGCAGGGTTGTACCTCGGGGCACTGCCGTGTCACCAGTGGAGGCAGGGTCCTAACAACTGAGGTTCGGGAAAGGTATGACTTGCCAAGGACGTCTAGCCAGACAGTGTGAAGCCAAGGTTTATTTTGTATCAACTGCTTCTTAGAGAGAGAGAATGTGAGGGGGAGCATTCATTTGTTGCTCCACTTAGTAGTGCATTCCCCGGTTGCTTCGCGTGTGTGCCCTGACTGGGAGGAGACCTGCAACCTTGGAGTTGCGGGATGACACTTGAACTGACTGAGCTAACTGGCCAAGGCATGAAGCAAGATTTAAACTCACATCTCTTTGACTCCAGAACTCAGTTCTGTCTCACCTGAGGCGGATCTGGCCAAGGGAGAGACGTGAGGGTGAGCAGGGCGGGACTTGCACAACGTACCTGATGCTGGGAGCAGCATGAATGCAGGGCTTGTAAGCACTTGGGCTGTTGCAGGAACACAAAGGAGCAGAGAGGGCCTTGTCTGCAGGGTCAGAGGCTTGCAGTTGGCCAGGGGTCCTGGGAAGGCTTTCGGGTATGGACTCATTTGTAAGTCACTGTGATGTTTAGGCGAGGTCTCCAAGGGTGAGCCCTGGGTCTGTCATTAGATACCCACGCCTGCGTGGGGACAGCTGCCTCCAGGCCCTTTGCCACAGTTGGTCCTCTGACCTTACTCAGATACTATAGATAGCCTGGTCAGCAGCTGCTTTTCTTAATCTCAGAAGCATTTTTCAGAGTCCTGGAGGCATGTTGAAGAGTTGCCTGACATGGGAAGGTGTGGAGTTGCAGGTGCTCCAACACATGGATGTTTGCAGGCCTTTGAGACCAGCATTGTTCTCTTCCTCATTCCACATGTCCTCCTCCAGACACCAGGACTGCGAGGCTAGTACAGAATATAATTGGAAAAAAAGCCATGCATATATTTAGATAGATACAAGGTCAGCCATTTTGTGAATCCCAGTCACTCTGCTTACATTGTGCCTTGATTCACATTTCAGGGACAGCACTCCATGTAGCTCTTTCCCTCCAGCCAGGTAAAACAGGAACAGGTTGTTTAACAGCCCCTTTGCGGCCGCCAGGGCTCTCTGCTCCTTAGCTCCTGCGAGGAGGAAGGCCCTGCGTTGCCCTGGGTGCTCAGGAGGCTGGAGTTATGTGAGGAGCTGTCAGACAGCTTTCCGTATTTCTCCTCGCCTGTGTATCTGAGTTACGTCAGAATGCCCTGGATGCCCTCTGTAGCCAGCCCGAGCCCTGACCTTGTGAACAGTTACGTTGCTTCACACGAGGCAGAGGGGCAGCACCGGGGGTCCCCTGGCTGCCCTGGATAAATGGTACCCGAGACATCCTTTCTCCCCGCCATGCCCGCCGGCCTGGGAAAGCTGTCCAGTCTTACTTTCATTCTGTCGCTCCTGCACAAACTCGTTTCTTCCCCTGTGGTTGGCTAGGAGGCAGGGCTTAAGCAGAATGCAGGCGGCCATTCTCCAGGTGTTTTTACAGCACTGTGCCCTCTCCTTTGGTTCTGTGTCTGCACCCTTTAGTGGAGCCTCACAATGTCCATTTATGGGGGTCAGGACAGGACAAAGTGTGGTGAGGAAGCCAACAGAGCTGGAAATTCCTAATCTTTGGGAATGTGGACGAGCAGTTCTGGCCTCAGGAATGCAGCCTGCCTGACCCCCACCAACCCCCTGAGGCCTTGGCTGCTCCATGGAGAAGATCAGGGCAGGCAGGACAGGGCTGTGGCTGACCAGACGCCCAGGGACAGGCAGGACAGGGCTGTGGCTGACCAGACGCCCAGAGACAGGCAGGACAGGGGCTGCGGCTGACCAGACGCCCAGGGACAGGCAGGACAGGGCTGTGGCTGACCAGACGCCCAGGGACAGGCAGGACAGGGCTGTGGCTGACCAGACGCCCAGGGACAGGCAGGACAGGGGCTGTGGCTCTGTCAGGACTTGTGCACTTTGTCAGGATGAGCCAGTGAACAAGCCAAGCAGATCTTCAGAGATGACACAGCACCACTGAAAATGCATTGACTTAGCACCTCCTTCCGGAAATCTACCTGGGCTGTGGTGGTGGTTGGGGGGTGCTGGCCTGGGCAGGCGGAGTCCACACTGTGAGAGAGGCTGACCAGAACCCAGAGTGAGAACAAGGGGCTTGTGCCACAGACGACCCAGGGTTCAGCTTTCTTTTCTCAAAGGATCCTGGAATTTTTTTTCCTCTCATGTTCCTTTAAGAAATTTTGATACTTTTGAGGGGGAAGGGCTGTCAGACCAATGTACCCTGCCTGGATCCTACTACCTCCTTTCCTCCCAGAGAGGAAGTAACAGCCTTGACCCCTCACCCTCTCTGGGCAGCTCCCGGGACAGGCTTGTTCCTTCTGTGAGCCACGGGCGCTAAGACGCCATTTGACCGGCTTGGCTTCTGAGACTCAGTCTAGGACCAGTGTCAGCTGGGGGCTGCCGGGCCTGTGCAGACCTGCCCGTGGGCTGTGGCAGGACAGACCGGCAGTGCTTCTTTAAACCCTCACGCCTCAGTTTTCACCAACAGTCAGTTTGTAGAACATTTTAAAAAGGCAGCTTAGAAATACAAAAGCCACTCTTCTGCAGTACTTTTGTTCTGGTCTTTGTGTCCACTGCCGTTATCTACTGTAACTCATTCAGTTCCACTGCTGTCTTTATCTGCACCTTACATTAGAGGAAAGAGAAACAGAGGTTACAACTTAACTCAAGATCACAGAACCAGTGAATGTGGGAAGTCAGAGTTGAACACAGGAAGTCTCGTCCATTCTCTTGACCACTGGGCTGTCCTGGTTTTCATAAGCTGTAAGATTTCAGGGCACTGAACATTTAGTCAGGACATGTTTGGGGGCCGAACAAATAAGAGCCTTGAGGACCTCACCCTCTGCTTCCCCCCTCTCCCCCTACAGGTTAGCCCCCCGGGTCCTGGTGGCCTCTTCTCTGACCTCAGGGGGGCTATATGGAACCTTTCTGGTCCTAGAGATGGTGCCCCACCCCAGTGGTCACAGTCCTTCACTGAGATTCTGACACCAGAGCTTGGAGGAGACGAGGCCAAGGCCCCTCCTGTTAGGCGGGGCAGTTGTGTCACTGTGAGCACAAAGCTGCCTGTGACCCCATTCCGTCCAGGCAGAAACCAGGCTGGGGAAGCGCAGCGTTGCAAGAGCTCGGTTCCTGCCGCCAGAGGACCTTCCCATGTCTTGGCCTTTCGGCTTTTCCTCCTAATTCTTGAGCTATGCCAGGACCCTCCTGACAGCCTCCTTCTGCCTTGCTGCAGTGTGCGCTGAGTCCCTTTTCCTGCCACCAAAAGCATGCTGACTCCCAGTGCCTAGCTGCTCGGGACTCCTCACCCGAGTCGTAGTCGATTCTGCCTCCCTGTCACCTGGAATGCAGGAGTGGGCTCAGCGGAGCCTGGCTTTTCCAAGTCTCTCCTTCCCACCCAGCAGGAGGGAGCCTTTTAAAATGCAGCCACTTTTTTGCCTGACCAGGCGGTGGCACAGTGGATCAAGTGTCAGACTGGGACACCAAGGACCCAGGTTTCAAAACCCTGAGGTCCCCGGCTTGATCCCGGACTCATCCGGCTTAAGCGCAGGCTCACTGGCTGGAGCCCAAAGGTGGCTGGCTTGAAGTCCGAGGTCGCTGGCTTGAGCAAGGGGTCACTCGCTCTGCTGTAGCCCCCCAGTCGAGGCACATATGAGAAAGCAATCAGTGAACAACTAAGGAGCTACAACAAAAAATTGATGCTTCTCATCTCTCTTCCTGTTTGTCCCTGTCTGTCCCTCTCTCTGTCACACACACACAATACAAAAAATGCAGCCACTTTTGTCTTTCGCTGTTGTGGGCACTCGGCACACTTCAGCTCTTCCCAGGCTTTGCGAGCTCTGCCCGGCACTCTCTGGAAACAGCCCCCAGGCGCTCCCACCCTTTCCCAGCAGAGTCCCGTGTTTCTTCAGAATCGTCCGAGTACAGCCTGGCTTGTACTGTGTAGAGCTCAGGCCTCGGCAGACATGCTGCATGTTGTCAGTATCTCACGCTGCTTGGTCACTGGACGTACACAAGACCTTGCTAAGCCTCCACGGTTGTGAAAATGAGGATGATGTGCACAGGGTTACTCAGAGCTAAAGATGAGAGAGAGTCAGAGAGAGGGACAGATAGGGACAGACAGACAGGAACGGAGAGAGGTGAGAAGCATCAATCATTAGTTTTTCGTTGCCGTTGCGACACCATAGTTGTTCATTGATTGCTTTCTCACATGTGCCTTGACCGCGGGCCTTCAGCAGACCCAGCCACCCCTTGCTGGAGCCAGCGACCTTGGGTCCAAGCTGGCGAGCTTCTGCTCAAGCCAGATGGGCCCACGCTCAAGCTGGCGACCTCAGGGTCTCGAACCTGGATCTTCCTCATCCCAGTCCGACGCTCTATCCACTGCGCCACTGCCTGGTCAGGCCCGAGCATAGTTCTCAACAAATCTGTCAACCAGTTCCTGCCTTTCTCTCGCCCTGTGGGTGTCTGTTACACCACTGAACTTGAGCTCTAAGGCAGCAACGGCTCATTTGTCACTGGGCCTGAATGTGGAGCTCCATGCCTGGTTCAGAACTGGAGCTGATGCTCACATGTTCAGTGTGTGTAGAAACAAGACGTATTCTGGAGCATCGGGTAAGTGTGAACTGTGCCGGGGAAGAAAGACTGAATTTCCTCAGCCATCAAGGTTCTCTCTTCTACCTCTAGAATGCGCCAAAGTCTTCTGCGCTGCGGGCGCTAAGCTGGTGCTCTGCGGCCGGAACAGGGAGGCCCTGGAAGAGCTCGCCAAAGAACTCGCTGCTTCTCGGGCCACTCAGGTGAGCCCAGGGGTGTGTTTTCTGTGGGGAAGGGTGCAGTCTGTCCTCTGCCGAGACAGTGGCCCACTCCCGGGCTACTGGACACACAGGGCGTCCACATGGTCACACTGTATGAGGAAAGCAGCAGGTCTCCACGGCCTCAGGAAGAACTGTCATACAGTCCAAGTTCTGACTCCACCCCTTACTAGCACCCCCAGCCCCTTTCTCCTGCTGAAACCTACTCCTGGTTTTTGTTGGGGGGAGGGGGAGGAGCAGGTTGGTGTTGACTTAACTGTGGAAAATGGACGTAACACAGTGTGTATCATTTTACCCATTATAAGTGGCATTAAATATACTCACAGTGCCTGCAATTGTCACCATTGTCTATACCCATGATGGCGAACCTATGACACGTGTGTCAGCACTGACACGTGTAGCTATTTCAGTGACACATGGCCGCATACCAGAGAAGTATGGGGCCGCATACCGAGAAGGACGTTTCATCCTCGGCTCGGGCGCGGCCAGGTGCAGCAGCCGAGGATAAAACACTTGCTGTAGTGTAGACACTCTGTGCCGGAGGTCTGGAGGCCAAAACAACAGAACTCCAGCACAGAGCGTCTAGTTCTGGGACTTCCAGTTAGGCCGTTTTTCTCCAAGTGACACCCCACCCGAGTGATGCTTGTTTTTTTTTGGCGAATTTTGACACACCAACCTCAAAAGATTGCCCATCTCTGGTCTATACCCAAGTCCTTGCTGCTTTTAAGATTCTCTCAGTCTTGAACCTTTGTCATTTTAAGTGGGATGGATGTGTCATGGTGCGGGCCTCTGTGCTTCCAGAACTTGTCCTTTTTCTTCACTAGGTTCAGTCATTTCTTCAGATAGGTTCTCAACCTCTTGTTCTCTCTTTTCTCTCTCTGGTTCACCTGTGATGTGGATGTTGTTCTAAAGGTCTCTTAAAGTATCCTATTCCATATCATTCTTTTTTTAATGTATTTTTTATTTTTTTAGTGAGAGAGGACAGAGAGCGAGAGACAGAGACAGACAGGAAGGGAGAGAAATGAGAAGTATCAACTTAGAGTTGCATCACTTTAGTTGTTCACTGACTGCTTTCTCACGTGTGCCTTGACTGGGGGGCTCAGGCCGAGCCAGTGACCCTGGGCTCAAGCCAGCGACTACGGGGTTGTGTCGATGATCCCATGCTCAATCCGGCGACCCCACGCTCAAGTTGGTGAACTCGCACTCAACCCAGATGGGCCAGTGCTCAAGCTGACGACCTTGGGGTTTCACACCTGGCTCCTCAGCATCCCAGGTCGACACTGTATGCGTTGTGCCACCACCTGGTCAGGCTCTTTCCTTTTTCCTTCTGCTAATCTGAGTGGGTGGTGCTGTTATTTTTACCTTGTCTTCCAAAGCACTGATTATCCCTGTGCTTCATCCAACCTGTTTTTCTTCCCGTGTATTCTTCATCTCTGGCTGGTTTTTTTTTTTTTTTTTTTTTTTAATTTATTTATTTACTATTTATTCATTTTAGAGAGGAGAGAGAGAGTGAGAGAGAAAGGGGGAGGAGCTGGAAGCATCAACTCCCATATGTGCCTTGACCAGACAAGTTCTGGGTCTTGAACCGGCAACCTCAGTGTTCCCAGGTTGACGCTTTATCCACTGCACCACCACAGGTCAGGCTGGCTGGTTTGTTTTTATGGTTTCTATGTCCTTTCTTATGCTTCTGTAGTGCTGAGTACCTTACAGTACTCACTAAGTTCCTTGAGCTTCCTTATAAGCATTTTTCTTAACTCTGTATCTCATAACTGGCTTGCCTCCATTTATTTAGCTCTTTCTCTGGAGATTTTTCCTGTTCTTTCAGTTCGGGTCATGTTTCTTTGTCTCCCCATGTTGGCTGCCTCTCTGTGTTTCCTCCTGTGTAATAGGCAGGTCTGCTGTGACTCCCAGCCTGGGCAGGGTAGCCCTCTTTGTGTTTGCTCCTGTGTGTTAGGCAGGTCTGCTGTGACTCCAGCCTGGGCAGGGTAGCCCTCTCTGTATTTCCTCCTGTGTGTTAGGCAGATCTGCTGTGACTCCCAGCCTGGGCAGGGTAGCCCTCTCTGTATTTCCTCCTGTGTGTTAGGCAGATCTGCTGTGACTCCCAGCCTGGGCAGGGTAGCCCTCTTTGTGTTTGCTCCTGTGTGTTAGGCAGGTCTGCTGTGACTCCAGCCTGGGCAGGGTAGCCCTCTTTGTGTTTGCTCCTGTGTGTTAGGCAGATCTGCTGTGACTCCCAACCTGGGCAGGGTAGCCCTCTCTGTGTTTCCTCCTGTGTGTTAGGCAGGTCTGCTGTGACTCCCAGCCTGGGCAGGGTAGCCCTCTGTATGTAGCAGGTGTCCTGTTGGGTCCAGTGGTGCAGTGTCATTGATCACCTGATCTGGGTGCTGCGGGAGTGTCCCTTGAGTGGGTTATGTGGGCCTCCTGTTGTAATTGTCTTGATAGCTGTTGGCCCCTTGTACCTATGGGGTTGACCCTCAGGCTGGTGGTTTCTCTGCGAGGCTCGACCCCAGCTGCAGCGTGCGAGCTGCTGTGCAGGCGCTGACCACACAGCACAGACTTTCCTCAGCAGGGTCTGGTGCCTGCCGAGCTCTCCCCTGGGCGTGCCACTTGTGAAGCTTATTGGATCCTGCTCTGATGCTGTCTGGAGGTAGCCACGGGGTGTGTTGGTTCTGGGCCTCTGGGAGGGCCTCTGGTATAGGCCAGTGTTAGACTTTGCCTGTGATTGGCCCTGGGCAACCTCTTTGGAGGTACAGAGCCATCCAGAGTTCATGGCTGCTTCTGCTGGGCCTGGTTGTGCACAGGAAGGACCAAGCTGCACAACAAGGCTGGCTATTACCAGTACTGAGTCTGGACATAGGTCATCAAAAGTTCCAGGGCAGCACTTGAGTTGTGTGAGGTAGGTTCTCATAGGATCACCAGGTGGGGGAAGGGGGGTTCCCCAGATTGATACAGATTCAAACACAGTGCCAGTGCTGGGTCTGAGGCCACTCAGCAAAAGTCCCTAGTTGTTTGTGGGGAGTGGGGTCTTAGGGAGTAGTCAGGGGGAGGAAAGCAGAATTAATCGGGCCTAAGGAGACAAAGATTGGGCCATATGAAAGGAAGGCTTACTCTACTCAGGTGTGCAAGGGAAAAGTGACCTCTGTCCACATAACTCAGTCTGTCCTAGCTTCTGCTGGGAGGAACCTGAACTCAGAAGGACGGGACTAATGGATCTCCCCCGAGTTGGAGGCGCTGGTCAGGCTTCATGGAAGATGGGGGGTGTGGTCCTGTCGCTGAGCCACACAATTCAGTCTATCCCAGATACTGCCCAGCCCTCAGCAGGGGGGAGCCACCAGGAGCCCCAAGGGTGGGGTCAGCTGATCTCCCATGAGGGGGAAATGCCAGTAGGGTTCTCGGGAAAGTGGGGGCGATGGCTCTGCTCCAAAGCCACACAACTCAACCACTGACACCCCCTGAGTCTGCCAAGAGTTCTGCATGGCGGCCAAGGCAGCCGACTCCTCCGCAGGGTGGGGTGGAAGGGAGTCGAGAGGGTGGTGCTATTACTGTCTCCCATGCTGATGCCATGTGAAGGAAAGCGCTCTACCCCAGAAAGCTTGTCGGCAGTATGGGAGGGGACCTCAGCTCAGGGATCCAGTGACTGTCCCTTCAGCTCTGTCATCAGAGCCACAAACCCCAAGCGCTCCTCAAATGACTCTAGTTCAGTCCACCTTCCCTCCACCAGAGCCCAGGGTGAGTGGCTACCAACAAAATGTTGTGTATCGGTCCTGAGCTCTGGATAACGTGGTATTTCTGTAATCAGGAAACACAGAAAGAAAACCACCTGGGGGAGGGGCAGGAAACACTAGCAGACTCCTGTCTCCCTTATGGACAGAAACCCCGTGCACTCACACAGCCAGCTGTTACGTGTGTGCCTCTTCCAGGCTCTGGTGCTCGGAGCTGGGAGCCTGGCTTGGGGTTGAGAACCCCACAATTCTTGGGGAGAATACCCATAGCTGAGATGTCCCTCCAGAACCTCAGCCAATACCCTTGGAAGTGGGCCAGCCCGTTTTGTGTCTGCCAGTCTCAGTGTGGCTTCTGTAAGTTCTTGGTTATGAGACCTCTTAGAAGAGAGATGCTGCATCCTTGTCCTTTCATGTCCAGTGGGTCCTTCCAGTGCTCCGAATAGCAGGGACACATGGCTCACGTGGCCTCTCACTCAAGGTACATTTGGTTTCTGTCGTATATGACCAGGTACAGACACACAAGCCTTACGTGGTGGCCTTTGACCTCGCAGACTCTGGGGCCATACTTGCAGCAACAACTGAGATCCTGCAGTGCTTTGGCTACGTGGACGTGCTCATCAACAATGCTGGGATCAGCTACCGTGGCGCCATCTTGGACACCACCATGGACGTGGACAAGAAAGTCATGGAAACAAACTACTTTGGCCCAGTAGCTCTAACAAAAGGTACCCGACTTAGAACACTGATATGTTGGGATTTTCTTTTTCCTTTTTGACTATAATTGGTTCCTTGTTGACGTTGCCTGTCCTCATTCTCTGTTTTACCTGGAACAGGTGCTGTCATTTACAGCGTGGGTGCTGGCTTTTTCCAAACTTTTATTTGCATTTTCTATATCTGCTCTCTGGACTTGAATGAAGACGTTTCCACGGGGCCAGCTTTGTTTGTAGAACACGGCCCCCGCTTCCCGAGTGGTGTTTATAAGCCCTGTCAAGTGGACGCTTCCCGCAGGGCGTCCTCCGCACTGAGGGCTTCACTGCACACCTGCCTCGTTCCGATGAAATCGGAGTGAGGTCGCCCTACTCAGCGTGCTGCAGTGACCAGAAGGAAAGTCCCCTTCTAAGTCTGGCCTCTTTCCTCAGCACTCCTGCCCTCCATGATCCAAAGGCGGCGGGGCCACATAGTGGCGATCAGCAGCATCCAGGGAAAGATCAGCATTCCTTTCCGGTCCGCATGTGAGTGTTTCCTGCCCCTCCCCCAGGTGGTTTTCTTCCTGTGTTTTCCTGATTACAGAAATACCACGTTATCCAGAGCTGACAGTAGGGAAATACTTGACACAGAATATGAGTGGATGCACCGGTGCCAGGCACAGATCCCGCTCCAGGGGAGAGGCCCTCCCCAGGAAGGGAGCTGAGCTGGCTGGGAGTGAAGAGGCTGCTGTCTGCTGCTCTCTGTCTCCTCCCGCCTGCTGGCTGGCTGGTAGAAATACTCGACACAGAATATGAGGGAATTTCATCAGAATGTGTTCTCCTGGTGGAACGTCTGGGTTCAAATCCCAGCTTTCCTCCTACATGTCACCTTGTGCAAAATCCCCACCCCTCTGTGCCCTAGTCCTCACCTGCCAAATAGGGACAGGCAGTCCCACCCTTGGAGGCCACTAGAAAGACAGTTCAGCTCTGAGCTCTGTTTGCTAAGTGCTTAGAGCTTGGTCAGGTTGAGCACCGTGCTGTGTCAATTGCTGTCATCAGTTACCATGTCCCCTCGGGTGTCCACCATGTCCCCTCGGGTGTCATCATGTCCCCTCGGGTCCACCACGTCCCCTCGGGTGTCACCACGTCCCCTCGCGTGTCACCACGTCCCCTCGGGTGTCCACCATGTCCCCTCGGGTGTCACCACGTCCCCTCGGGTCCACCATGTCCCCTCGGGTGTCACCATGTCCCCTTGGGTCCACCATGTCCCCTCGGGTGTCACCACGTTTCCTCAGGTGTCACCACGTTTCCTCAGGTGTCACCACGTCCCCTCGCGTGTCACCACGTCCCCTTGGGTCCACCACGTCCCCTCGGGTGTCACCACATCCCCTTGGGTCCACCATGTCCCCTCAGGTGTCACCACTTTATACCTTGTGGCACACACCTCCAAACCTTTTCTACCTGTGATCAAACCAACAAAAATGGGATTATATTATGCATAATGTTTTGTGGTTTGCTTGTTTCATTTGACAATATATCTTCATCAGTATATATGAATTTATGTAACCATTTTAAGTGGATATATGACATAGTCTTTTTCCTGGATACCTGAGGATTTTTTCCCCTTAGTCTTTAACCATTAACAATGATGCACTACATAGAACATCCGTAAATATTTCTATCTCTCGGCACTCATGGGAGGGTTTCAGTAAGATAAATTCCCCAAAGTGGAAAAAGATCGGACCCACTGCTGAATGGGCTTCCAGTTCATACCCACACCTCCATGTAAGCAAGTGGTGAAGCCAAAATTTTGAGATGTCATTTCTGCCATCATGTAGTAGCAGCAAGCAAACAGAATACAGTTTTCTTAAACTGAAAGATTTCCTGACCTGGGAAGGGCGCAGTGGATAAAGCATCGATCTGGAACGCTGAGGTCACTGGTTCGAAACCCTGGGCTTGCCTGGTGAAGGCAGGTATGGGAGTTGATGCTTCCTGGTTCTTCCCCCCCTTTTTTCTCTCTCTCCTAAAATGGATAAGTAAAATCTTTAAAAAAACAATTAAAAGATTTCAAAGGTAATTTTACAAACGGTCCAATTCCTTTCTTTGCTCCACCCTCTAGGGGTAAATACTTATAACCGATTCATCGGCTCTCACCGCCTCTAAACACCGCCTCAGCCCCGCCGGCGGCGTCGGTAAAGGCAGGGCAAGCAGAGGCTGCAGCACTTACGGGCGGGGACAGACGTGCTGCTGCATGGCCCTCTGTCTGAGCTGGAAACGTCACGGAAACTCACTCTTTCTTCCTGAGCCCTGCTCTGCCTTCGGTTCCATTGTGGATCCTCAGGCAGGTGTTCGACGTGTCTGACCCTTTCTTACAAGTGAGACTTACAGTCACCTTGCCTGATTCACAGAACTGTTTTAGAGATGAAACGAGACACATGGAGATCAAAAGTCCTTCGGAAATTGTGAAGCACTGACCCATGTTTGCGTGGTTGGTATTTCTGTTTCTACTCCAGGAGTATAGGACAGCCATCGAAGGCTGCTCAAATGGTTCGGGAATAAATGTGTGTGTGTGTGTGTGTGTGTGTGTGCACACAGACACACACAGAGACACGGACACACACACAGAATCACAAATGGTAAAGCAAATGAGGTAAACTTATAATAGGTGAGTCAGGACACAGGAATCTACCACGTTCTTGGTACGAAATTATTTAGGAACTTTGATTTAATCTGAGTTGTGTTGTCCAGCTGGCCTGTGGCTGAAGGTCACAAGTGGCTGGCCTGGGCACTATATAGTGTGTATAATGACCAGACTGAATGATGGAGTCTCCGGGGCGCATGGCCAGCCAGACAGGCAGCAGTCTTCTCATCTGTGAAGTGGGAGAGCAGCTGTTTTTCCGTCGCTCTGCTGTCATGAGAGCCACACAAGGTGACTGTGGAGACCGGGAACCCCAGGGATGATGACTAGGTCAGCACAGCCTTGCTGACAACCTGCAGCCTGAGAACTGGGAGATGATGTCAGCACTCCCAGAGTCAAGGTGATAGAGGCAATTCTCTCCACCATCTACCCCGAAGTACCCATCCAGCCACAGCAACCTGGCGCACACCAAAGAAGCTGGCCCCACTCAAGTTCCTCATGTGACTTGCCCTGACATTTCTGCGTTTCTCCCTCCCTGTGTTACTGGCGAATGGATCCCCCTTTCCGAAGGCCAGAACATTTAGAACTCTGAACTGGGAAGACCCGTTTCCAGTGGAGATGCTGTAATTTCCCCAGGAATGTCACGTGGAGTTGCGGTGCCAGCGTTCAGAGTGCCTGCCCTCCTGCTGCGGAGCCAGCGCCCGGGAGCGGAGGCGGTTCCAGTCCTGGGGGCGGGGCCAGCCCGCAGCTCCGCCCACCGGAAGTCCACTTCCTGTGTCTCGGATTTCCTGCACAAGTCCCGGCAGGCAGGGTGCTCACTAGCAGCACAGCTGTGACCACAACACCTGGAAACACCTGTTGGGTCCACTGCTGGGGCTGGTGCTGTGATCTGGTGAGGCACAAGCACGCAGGTCTGCATGGCTGGCGTGGAGGCTGCCTGGGCTGTGGTCACCAGGTGAAGAAGGCCGCTTGCAGGAATAATGGAAACAGTACAAGCTCATTCCTGTTAAAAACAATTACTTTATATGTGAAGTCACATATATGTATGTACCTAACGTGAAAAATAAAGCCTGAGACACCAGCACTGGTTGCCTCTGAGAAGGGAGGTGGAAAGCAGTTCCGTTTTTACTTCACAGCCTCTGTGCTGTTTGAATGTTTTACCCACTAGACATTATGTTGCTTTTTGGTTTGGGGGGGTTCTTTTAAAGTTGAGTAATTTCTGACTTAGAAGTTGCAGGAACAGTACAAAGAACTCCCATTGTACCCTTCATGAACATCCCCCAGTTAACATTTGATCATGTTTGCTTTATCAGATTGTGTGTGTGTGCGCGTGCGCACGTGGACACTCACATATGTGGATATAAACTTTATAACTTTTCTTTCCTAAGCCATTTGATTGAAAGCATTCCTCCTGAATGCTTCAGGGTGTTTCCTAAAAACAAGGATACGACGTACTTGTCTAAGTAAGGCAATGAACCTTGCTATAATACTATAATTTCATAATCTTATATTGTAAAACCGATTTTCTGAGAGAGAGTGAATGGGAGTGAATGTGTCTTACCATAGCCACAGCCCACACCAGCTCACTCCCGCCTCTTGCCATCAATCTCTGCAGATGCAGCCTCCAAACACGCAACCCAGGCGTTCTTTGACTGTCTGCGTGCCGAGATGGAACAGTATCAGATCAAGGTGACCGTAGTCAGCCCCGGCTACATCCACACCAACCTGTCTCTAAATGCCATCACTGCCGACGGCTCCAGATACGGAGGTGAGGACCTGGTTTCTCTTTTCTTGCTTAAAAAGCTATGGCTTGGCCACTGTGAGATGCTCTGCTCTTACCTGATGATTCTTTGCTCATTCGTTTGAATATAATTTTTTAAATGAAAACACTTACATATGGGCGTTGGATATATATACTGCTGCACAATCCTCTTACCATGAACCATCCATCACAGCGGTCAGATCAGGGTGCCTTGGAGGGCTGGAAAGGAAGTCCCCAAGCTGAAATGCTGCCAGATGTCCTGCGAACCTGTTCTCTGTGAATTAAGGGAAGTTAAAGTGAATAAAGAATCTATGGGTTACTTGATCCAGAGGTTACCCACCCACTATGCTTGAAATCACTGGTTTCGGGGTACTCCAAGCAACAAGCCTGGTCTTCTGGGGTGATGCTGAGTGTGCTAGTCTCACTCTCCCTCATGCTTCAGCCAAAGAGAATGTTGAGCTGACCTGCAGTCACTACTGGTGAGCCCAACTGCCTGGGCAAGGGTGCAGGCTCAGGCCAAGCGGAGGCCAACTGTTTCTGCCTCCCAAGTAGGTTGACCTGTGGGTGCTGTTGCTGTGGAAGCCAGCTTTGCTTTCCCAGGCTTGAATAGGGCCGGGTACTGTCCTCCATGTCTTGACTCCTGGGATGTGACCTCTTGGGCCTGTGCTGGGGTGATCACCTGAGGTCTTCTGGTTCTGCACCCCACTCGAGCCAGACCTGAACCCAGACTGCCTAGGCCCTGGGTGGCTGTTGCTCTCTCACTCAGCAAGTCAGTAGAAACCAGACAGAGGCATAGCTCCAGAGAGATGCATGTGTATATTACACATAGAAGAACCTTTTCTAAAAAGTCTCTCTGTGGCATTTAAAAATAAGCAACAATCAGAAACTTCCTATTCTTTTGTGTTAATAAAAACACGACGAGAATATAGATGCTGGCAAAAAGCTGAGGCAGTTTGGAAAACTCACGAATGGTTTCTAAGGGTCTGTGACAGTGGCCTCTCCTCTACGCCTGACGATGGGTCCTGCTCTGTTGGCAAGCGTGTCAGATTACTAGGGAAGAAGGAGCATCAGCTGCTGTGCACCAGCCTCCTAAGCTTCCTAACACCCCAGACAAACCAAGGACTTCCTCCTGCTTCACATCCAGTTAGCGCACGACGTCGGGAACTGGGACAGCTCCTGGACCCTACTTGTCTTGCGCTTCAGTAGCTTGTAGTGCAGACGGGGGTCAAAGTCTTCCTGCACCCACCTGGCAGACCTCGAGCCGGGCCACCCGAGCTGAGCATGATGGTCCAAGGTCCTGAGTCACTGGCTGTTTCAAGAGGCAAAGCTCCCTGCCTGACCAGGCGGTGGCGCAGTGGATGGAGTGTCGGACTGGGATGCGGAAGACCCCGGTTCGAGACCCCGAGGTCGCCAGCTTGAGCACGGGCCCATCTGGCTTGAGCGAAGGTTCGCCAGCTTGGACCCAAGGTCGCTGGCTCCAGCAAGGGGTTGCTCGGTCTGCTGAAGGCCCGTGGTCAAGGCACGTGTGAGAAAGCAATCAATGAACAACTAAGGTGTCGCAATGAAAAACCAATGATTGATGCTTCTCGCCTCTCTCCGTTCCTGTCTGTCTGTCCCTGTCTGTCCCTCTCTCTGACTCTCTCTCTGTCCCTGTTAAAAAAATAATAAATAAAGAGGCAAAGCTCCCTAAGGTCAGGGAGCTCCTCCTCAGCTGTGGTGTGGGGCTAATCTGAGACCCCCGTCTGGGCTGGTCTGCATCCTGTTAGACCAGCTCTGAGCACTGGCTGCAGCCCCGTCTACCTTATTCCCGTGTCCCACCCCCTCCTCTCTCACCCCCACTCCCCCTACTGAGCCACAGAATGGGTCCTCATTTACTGAAGTACAGGAGACTGGGGGTGGTGACTTGACATCGGGCAAGCCCACCGGGAGACGGTCCACGCCAGCTCAGCTCGAGAGGGGCTTCTGCTTCCAGTTTCACAGGTTTCTTTTGTTTACTTAGTTATGGACAAGACCACGGCCCAGGGCCGAATGCCCGAGGAGGTGGCGCGAGATGTTCTGGACGCTGTGAGGAAGAAAAGGAAAGATGTGATCCTGGCGGACCTGCTGCCGTCTATGGCCATTTATCTGCGAACTCTGGCTCCTGGGCTCTTCTTCAGCCTCATGGCCTCCCGGGCCAGGAAGGAGCAGAAGTCCAAGGACTCCTAGTGCCACAGCAGAGCGGGTTCCTGGACCTCTGTCTCACGGGCGGGAAGGATGGATCCCAGGCGAGGCCCCTGCTGGCAGCAGGCATCTTCCGGAGGTGAGGGGCAGCCCTTCAGGACTATTCGGGGATCTGGGTTTTAGTGCTAAGAATCTGAAATAAACAAACAGAACCCTAGTCCTCAAGGCCTGGGACAGCCACGCCTCCTTTGAGTTCCAGCCTCTGCCAGCTCCGGGGGAGTGTTTCAGTCTTGAAACTGGAAGACATCCTGGCGGCACCTTGACCCAGTCGTTTTCACGCTTTCCTAACCCACAGCCACTTCCTGATTGTTCCGGTAGCGTCCACGTGCAGTGCTGAGCGGGAAAGTTATAGTTGAAGATGTCATTACTTAGATCCATTCCCAGGGTCCTGCGAGATCTCGTTCAGCACAGCAGATGGGCTAACACATGCTTGGTCATTGGACGTATCCCAGTGACACCAGCTTTATTACCAAAACGGAATTCCCAGTTTCTCTGTCGACTCCACCCAAAGTCCTGTAGCACCAGGCACCACTCCAAGCAGATGAACTTACTACGACGACTGCAGCCCAAGGGGACAGGGTGACCTCCACGGCCCTGTGACCCTCAGCTGGGGCTCTGAAGCAGAATCTGCTCCCTGCTGGAGGCAGCTGGTTGTGAGCGGTGACGACTGCAGTCATGGGGGGCGCCTGTGTCCCCTGACTCATTAAAAACACATGGTGGAGCTGACCAGGCAGTGACACAGTAGATAGAGCGTCGGACTGGGATACGGAAGACCCAGGTTCGAGACCCCAAGCTCGCCAGCTTGAGCGCGGGCCCATCTGGCTTGAGCAAAAGCTCACCAGCTTGGACCCAAGGTCGCTGGCTCCAGCAAGGGGTGGCTCGGTCTGCTGAAGGCCCGCGGTCAAGGCACGTGTGAGAAAGCAATCAATGAACAACTAAGGTGTTGCGACGGCAACGAAAAACTAATGATTGATGCTTCTCACCTCTCTCCGTTCCTGTCTGCCTGTCCCTATCTATCCCCCCCCCTCCCGTCCCTATATATATATATATATAAAAAAAAATCTCCTAGCACATTAATACTGTTGTCTTACACGACATCCTAATTACGTACCTATGGAGCTTGTTATTTTAAATAGCTACTCCTAAAATAAAAATGGCCAAAGCCAGTGTGTGGTTTGGGTTTTCAAGGCTCTCGTTTCCTGGAAGTAGGAGAACGAAACGTGGACTAGACCTGCTGACCTGTCCAGCTCCCAACATGGCCCGCGCCCTCCTGGAGCCCATGGCTGAAACGCACAGATGTGATGGGTGGCTTTTCACTCTCCTCAGAAACCACTCACCTCCCTCCTGACGTGGAGGAGAAGGGGCCCCTACGTTCACGTCATGGAGGAGCTGGACCCGAGTCAGGTCCAGTGGCAGCCAAGCTGAGGCCTGGCCTGAGCCTGACACCATGTGAACGTGCCAGGCGCACAGCACTTCCTCAGTAGGAGCAGGGACAGAGGAAGCCGTGTCTGTAAACGGGAAGGAGAACATCTCTCCCTGGATGCTTGTGAGCTGGTCCTTTCAGAGGGCCTGTGTCCAGGTGCTGTCCTTCCCTCCATTAAATCAAATGGTCAGCGGTAGGAGACTGGTGTGCTCTGCCGGCTCTGGGGAATGCAGGCTAGTGAGCGCATACTTGGTCCTTGAGACGGCTTGCGCTGTTACTGAGGTTGTGACGGTGGCCTGCTGGGCGCTGCTCCCAGGTGTGGGCTGGGAGGTGGAGCCTGGAGCGAACAGACAGGGTCTCAGCCTAGACTGGTACTTGGTCATAATCAAATACCACAGTGTTTACTTACCTAACATTTCTTAAATGCTCAACTCACTTTCTGAAACTTACTTTAGAAACTTTGTCTTCTACCATATAAATAGAAAATATAACACAAACAAAACTGTTAAAATCTAGCTAGACCAGAGGCTGACTGACGCCCAGCTGCCCTTGAGCAGGTTGGCAGTATCAGAGGTGTTCAAGACGTGCTGTCCCCACACAGGTGCTCTTGGTGGGCGGCCTCAGACACGAGGAAGAGGGGCTGAAAGGGGCCAGTGGTTCTCTGGTGGCCGTGTTAAACCTAAAGCCATCTCAGGGGCCTCGCACGCCCCTCACTGGAAAGAGCACCATGTGGGTGAAGGCTGAGCCTGCTGCAGTTGTTGACGTGGGTGACCGCACTTCCCTTAAGGTGAGCGCACCCCAAAGATGGGAGCTGGGCCAGGACTGACTCTGGCCTCTGGCTCTTGAAGTCTCAAACCCGCGTCTGAACGTGAGCCTCTGCCCCCAGGAGCAGTGCTGCTGGCCTCTCCCGTCCTTGGAGGTGGTCTGCCATGTCCTTTACCCGTGAGTTCTGCCGGGTCTGTTAGTTCAAACTTCCACTTTTCTCTGATTTCTGGTGTCACTGCTCCGAGGGCAGAAGGAAGCTATCTGGTGCTTTGTGCCAAAATCAGAGGCTGAAAAACAAAACCAAGTGAGTTTTCCAGACGTGCAGTGCTGAGTGACAGCAGCTCGCACGTGCTTGGATGTCGTGAGTGACAGCCGCCTGGGCGGACTGCCTGGTTCCCGCGGGCACAGAGAAAGCGCTCGCCTCCCCTTCCTCGGCTGGCAGCTGCTGAGCCAGATGTGAAGGCCGCTTTGGAGGGAGCCGACAGACTAACGAGGAGACACTGAGTTTGCCTCGTCCGCTTCTCCACGATTCCCGAGTTGGCCTTCTTGAAGGCACTTTGCTCTTCTCTGAAACTGGAAAAACGCGGGCAGTTAAAACAAGACCCGGGTGCCAGGTGAACTGGGGGAAACAGTACGGACGTTGCAGGGGCGGCCTGGCTAACGTGGCCTCTGCTTTCTCAGTTGGCAGCTATTTCATGTTTAAGAGCATTGTGGCAGGTTACCCGTGGGCATTCTCACTTGTCAGGGGTGTCTAGGCTGAAGGTGGCATAACACATCAGTTGGCGCCAACGTAAGGGCAGGCCACGCAGACACGGCGGTGTGGTTCTGCTGTTCCCGTCCCTGCTGGCTAGGGCCCTGTTCAAGTAGAGGCCCGGGACACAGAACCCCTGCCCCGTGGCCCCTGCCACCACGTCCTCACCTCTTTGGATCGGGACGTGTCATGTAGGTGGCATTTCAGAATCTGGGTTAGTCCACCCAACAAGAATCACTTTGTTCAGTGACCTGTCTTCTATCTCTGGTGAGGGCTACTGCTCAGCTGACCTGAGATGACCACTGCTTGTCTGCTTCTCACCATCTCCCCATGAAATCAGGTTTGCGGCAGGGCACGGGGCGCCTTTTCCCAATCTGGGCTGTTACAAAAACACCTACCATTCCCAGCTAATGGGATCGGGAGCCAGCAGTCAGACATCTGACTGGGCCCTGCCCAGTCCAGACGAGGTCTGTTTGTCTGGGATCACTGTCCACTTACCATTGTTCCAGATGGCCAGTAGTGCTTACCCAGCACCATTTTGGCCCCAAGCATTTGACTGAGCTAAGTATATAGTATCCCCAGGGCCCTAGAATTAAATCAGCTTCTCCACCTTGGTGGGCCATGGGCCTTGTGAAATCTTTTTAAAGCTCTGGGTCTCCCTCTCTGTTATTCTCTGGTGTGATCTTCCCAATGGGGCCTTTAAAAGTAGTTGAAAACCAGCCTGGCTGCCACTAAAGCTGGGCCCTTGGGAAGAAAGTGCTAGATAGCTGTGTAGAGCTCTTCACGGACAGCTGAGAGCAGGCAGGGCTCTCAGGAAAGCTGCGGTGGAGCCGGGGGCCCAGCTCTGGACGGGCTGCTACACCACTTACCGAAAGCCTAAGAGGGAGTGTGGAAGGTGACACATAATGTGCCTTTTGGTGTGAGGAAGAAACGGCATGGCTGCTGTGGGATGGGGCGCCAGGCAGGCAGGTGGGGGTGCTGCAGAGGCTTGGAGGGCTCCCCTCAGCCAGGGGCAGTGGGTGAATTCAGGGCAGACGCCAGGAACAGCTTCAGTGCTAACATGCAAGTGTTAGTTTGTGTGTCCTGTTGAATCACCCTGGACAAGAGGTCACACGCCCCAGTTCTCCACAGGAACCCAAATAGGGACCCAGCGGCCTCTAGGCCTTGTCACCCTATCCGGCTATGCCCCTGAACAGCACTTAGCAGTGCTAGCCTGGGCAACAACATGGACAACTGGGTGGGGTGCGGCCCCAGGACCACATCAGGTCTGAGCCTGCCCTGCTCCTGGCTCGCTGCAGGTGGTGACACGGGCTGCAGGCAGACATGGAAAGAAAAGACACCTGGGGTTGAAATTCTCATCATTTTAATGGTCAATAGCTTCTGGCTGGCTCTGGACGGTACAGTTAAACAATGTACTTCCAGACCCCACCCCACGCACATTCCCCCTTCCACGTGGGTCCACACTGCACCGCCCAGACGCCCACACGCGGACTCGCTGTGGGCTGTGAGATCCACATCTTAGTGTGATGAGTTGAAAACCCTTGGTACGTTTGTGATGTTATTATTTTTTAAAATAACCATTAAGCCAAACACCTTCCCGGGCTCCGTCGCCTCAGAGCAAAGTGTTACTGTGCAATCCAGCCCTCTGCCGTCTCCGTGGGCGGGTCCCACTGAAATCATACAGCGTAGAGCTCGTAAACCTTCTTTACACAGTACACCAGGGCCGCGAGCGCTATCGTGTTGTGCAGTCTCTTCCTGTGCAAGTCGTCCTTCCGCACCAGCACCACGGGGGTGGACGAGGTCAGTGTGTGCAGGGGCAGGCGGGACAGTTTGTAGGCGTCGTACTCCACCTGGTACTTGCAGCAAGGGTCAAACTGCCAGGAGATGCCGTAGAGGGTGCAGCAGGCCAGGCTCAGCACGCCAGCGGGCAGGGAGATGTAGTGGGAGTAATCCAAAGGCAGTGCCAGTGGGGTGAAGAGGCAGGCGGTGCCCGCCAGCACGGTGGTCTTGTGCAGACAGTTGCCCACGGTGATCCAGCGCGCGGTCTCATCGCCGATGCGGGTGGGCTCGATCACGATGTACTTGTACTGGGCTTCCAGGGCCTGCTCCAGCTCGTACTCAAACTGGTCCTGCGCGTTCTCCCCCGTGTATATCTCGTGCACGATGTAGCAGTCCGTGGCCGACAAGCTCACCCTTGACGGAGAGGCGGAGAAAGGGAAGAGTTAGACGGAAGCACTACTCCCTTCTCTGCTGGGACGCTGAGGGGGAGGCCGCTAGGTGAAGCCTGGGCCTCAGGCTCAGCGGAGAGCCCGGGCTCGAGGGCTCCACCTCTCACTTAGTTTTCATCTCCCTGCACACCCAACAGTCAGGATCATCAGTAAAGAACTGCTTCTCTGAAAGGATAAAATAACGAAATATAAAAAGATGCAGAAAGAGCCTGACCAGGTGGTGGCGCAGTGGATAGAGCGTCGGACTGGGATGCGGAAGACCCAGGTTCGAGACCCTGAGCTCACCAGCTTGAGCGCGGGCCCATCTGGCTTGAGCAAAAGCTCGCCAGCTTGGACCCAAGGTCGCTGGCTCCAGCAAGGGGTTGCTCGGTCTGCTGAAGGCCCGCAGTCAAGGCACATGTGAGAAAGCAATCAATGAACAACTAAGGTGTTGTGACAGCAACAAAAAACTAATGATTGGCGCTTCTCATTTCTCTCTGTTCCTGTCTGTCTGTCCCTATCTATCCCTCTATCTGACTGTCTCTCTGTCCCTGTAAAAAAAAAAAAAAAAGATGCTGGAAGAGGAACACCCTGATCTCTAAGAAGATGACAGCCGGCGTGCGCTGGGCCTGGCGGTCAGTCTAATGCAGTAGCTGACCGACTGTGAGCTGGCAGGGGAGCCCCAAGTCCCACTGACACCCAGAATGGAGCCTGAGGTGAGCAGGGCAGTCACAGGGTACTTCCATGGACACCAACAGACCCGAGGGTCACAATACCGGGCACCCCGCCTTTTGCCTGGTTCAAAAGCAGTTGTCCCTGGCCTGCAGAACACAAGGGAAAAGGGTCGCTTTCGCTCTGGGTGACGGAGAATTAAAGCCCTCTGACCTCACGGAGGACCAGCTGTAGAGCCCACAGGCCCCCCAGCACACACCGCTCATCCAAACACCTTTTGATTTAATTAGGGGACAAGACATCTCAAGAACAGTCATGACTGACATTTCGTGGACAGAGGATCCCATGAGGGCCCCCAGACGTGACCCCCCCCCATTCCGACTGAGGCCCAGGACCATCAGTAAATGCTTCTCTCTCTCACAAAGACTTCCTGCGCAAGGCTCAGCTCCACATTAAGGCAAAACAGCAGCAGTGACCAGGGGCCAAGGGGCATTTCGCAGTTTCAGGACGCTCAGTCTGAGGCCTCTCTTGTGCACACTTCCCACCCAGAGCCGAATCCCTCTCCCCCCCCCCCCCCCCCCCGGCAGGCAAGCCTCAGTCCAGACCATACACCGTGTCATTTCCGTGGGGCTCGTTTCAGCCCGTGCAGACCTCTCCAGTCTCCATTCTGCTGCCCGGCAGTTTCCCGTTTTGTGTGATCTGTTCCTCTGATTAAAGCCCAGCTGCCTAGAGGTCCAGCTTGAGGCTGTATTGTCACCAGGCGGTACAGGGCCGTCCTGTCACACGCCTCAGTGAAAAGCAGTCCCTTCAGCAACTCCCAGTCCCTAGACTGGTCAGACTGTCACAGAGATGAGGCCCAGGGACCCCATACCTGGCTCCTGGTGATCCCTGATCTCCCCAGCCAAATCCACACCCCTCCATTGGGGCCCTCGATCCATGTACTGGCCCACACCAGGGAACATGGTCCACCCACCCGAGCTCTGGTCACCCAACAAGAAGCATAGCCCTAACTGCTCAGACACCAGGCCCAGCAGGTCAGAGGGTCCGGCATGTGCATACCACATGGCCATTCAGAGGGAGGCACAGGGCAGTGGGGCCCAGAGCTTCCTGGTCACTGAGCATGCGCATTAGGGTCCAGGTAAGTCTTCTGAAACAAGGTCACCCCCAGAACCTGAGTGCAGTATTAACGCAGTCCCAGGCCTCCTTCAAAGATGCAAGCAATTACAGGGTAAGGGTGGGCTGGATTGCCAAGAGCGGGAATATAAAGACAGACTGCCAGACACTGCTCCCAGACAGGATGCAGCAGGGAGAGCTACTTTCAGGAAACAAATAAGCAAATCGAAGAGGCAAGGTTTCCCTCTAGTTGGATAAATGAGTGACTGATGCTCTCCAGTGCCCAGTGCAGGGGGAGGAGCACGCTGTGGGCAGGGCTGCCACTCACAGGTGGACCCACCTGAACAAAGTACACTGGCTGGGATGCAGGCGGAAGGGGCTCTTTCTCCTGACAAGCCACTTGGTTCGGTGAGGCTCACAGAAGCCTGCCTCCTAATTAAATCACAAGCCCTAATTAAAGTGTGTGCACTGGGGAAAGGTCGTCCCCGGGAATCAAACGAGAAGCTCCCAAACATGGGATGTTGCCAGAGCACCTCGCTATGTGTACCCTGGTCAGGGCTGCCTTTCGGGGGTGAGTTAATGAGCCGTTTCTGTAAGAACCCACCGGAAGTTTATGAAACAGGAAAAGTCGGGTTTTTCCTCTGAAGGCCTGTGGGGAGTTTTTCCATTTGATTTTGATTCACAGAGATAAAAGGGAAGTCCTTTCAATTATGACTCCTTGCCTGGCAAGACTCGGCACTGGAAGCCTGGAGGGGGCAGAGAGCAAACCTGAAGGGAGTCACACGAGACATGAAAGGTCACTGGAACAGGCTGCAGCCCCAGCGTGCAGGCAGAGACGGGCTCCAGGCAGGAGCATCCCTGGCCCAGAGATGCCTTGTGTTCTCAAGTTCATCAGCGGGAAGAGGAAGAGAGGAGAGACAAGAACAGGGAAAGGGAGGGGCCAAGTCCCTCCTGACCTGTGACCTGGAGAGGCGCACTGCAGGTCAGTGTGTCCTGCTGTCATGGTGAAGCCAGGGGACAATGCCTGGCTGCTGGTATCTGAGATTTCTGTCCACTAAGTCCTTGGGAAAGCTCAGAGCAAAGGAGAGGTGTTGAGGTTGGGATTAGAGCATGTTCTTGCCCGGCCATAGCTCTACCTTAGTCATGCAGTGCCCTCTCTGCCCAGCGCATGTAGTCATCCTAAGTTATGAAAAGTACTGCTGGGTCCAATATGAGAGTGCCAGGTGGGACTGCAGCACCTGAAACAGATTACTCCATCTCAGAAACACACCAGTGGGCAGATCCCACCCCACCCCCAGCTCCCTGCTGCCCCTGGCTCTGCAAACCCACGGGCACCCAACATCCACCCAGAACACGGTTCCCAGCACCCAGCTGTGGCCTCCCTCAGCTCCTCAGGTTGGCGTGGCAGGCAAGGCCACTTCCTGTCATTCCTGAAGACAGATCAGTGTGTGTGTCCATGGGTCCCATCAAGACTGGACATGTGTAAGGGCTAGGACCCTCCACTGCTGTCGTCAGTGCACAGGAGCGACAGCAAGCGCACACAGGCAGCTGGTCCCCAGCCTCTGCCTGCAGGCAGTCACGGCCACCACAGCTCTGAGAAGCATGTGCTCACGCAGCACTCACCTAGGACACATCCCCTGAGCCTGCCAAAGCATGCCTTGTTTCCTGGGGCCCCCACGTCTCACTGTGGGCAGGCCACCCACTCCTGCCCATTCTCGTAAACCAGCTTTCCACAGTGTGAAGACAAGGGCACAACTCACTGCAGCAACTTCCCAGACTCCTTCAGACAAGGTCGCCTGGGCAGCGAGCCCCGCCTGGCCGCAGTGCCCTGCACGCCAGCCTGAGACCCACCAGTTCCTGCTGTGGAGTCAAAGCCCTTGCACCCAATTCAGGAAAGGATGAAATCCGAAGTCTAGGAAAGACTTTTAGGGTTCCCTATGATGTGCAAGGAGCCCTTCCTCAGAGGCTACCCACCACGCAGCCAGCACCACCCCTGCCCCTGGGCTTGCTGCTGGGGCACCTGTCTGCCCCTGCCCGGCCCACCACTCAGTTTTTGCATGGCTCACGTCACTGGTACTTCAGAAACCTGGTGTCGGAGGACACCCTGGGGAAGCCACGTCTACAGCCACCCACACCTGCTTTTGTTTCTGCTCAAATGTAACCCAACTAAGAAAAGAATCCAATTAGAAGGCTGCCTTGAACCACGTCAGAGCATCACCATCCAACCCTCAAAGTGAACCCTAATACACAAGAGCAGATTTTAAAAAAGCTAACTGGAACCCTTTGACCCCGACACCCACAGGCCAGGCTACTATTTTGCTTTTAATAGCAGCCATACTGATGGGTGTAAGCTGGCATCTCATTGTGGACTTGATTTGTACTTTTATAAACAACAGCGTTACTGACATAGAATTCACCATTGAAAGGGTACGACGCCCCTGGCCTGTGGTGGCGCAGGGAATCAAGTGTGGACACGGAACTCTGAGGTCACTGGTTCGGTTCCCTGGGCTTGCCTGGTCAAGGCACATACAGGAAGCAACTACTGCAAGTAGATGCTTCCTGCTTCTCCCCCCTTTTTCTCTCTCCCTTCTCTCCAAAAATCAATAAATAAAGTATAAAAAGGGAAAATAGTAGTGCACAACTCAGTGGCTCAGCACTCTCACCCAGAAGTACACCACCACAATCAATTTTAGAACATTTCATCACCCCAAAAAGGAACCCTGTCAACCCCCAGACTGCTTCCTGATCCCAGGGGTTTGCCTATTCTGGACACTTTGCTTACAGGCAGTCACGCCACACGCCGACTTTTGTGACTGGCTTCTTTCATTTAGCACATTTTCAAGGGTCACACAGATGACACCAAGTTTATGACTTGTCAGAAATAGACTTCCGATGTGTTTAACATAGTTTGTAAAAATCCAGGACAAACTTTGCTTGGGGAGTTGAGGGAGGAGCAGGTATTGCTATACATAAAAATGGTCAATAATGGGCCTGACCAGGCGGTGGCGCAGTGGATAGAGCGTCGGACTGGGATACGGAAGACCCAAGTTCGAGACCCCGAGCTCGCTAACTTGAGCGCGGGCCCATCTGGCTTGAGCAAAAGCTCGTCAGCTTGGACTCAAGGTCGCTGGCTCCAGCAAGGGGTGGCTCGGTCTGCTGAAGGCCCGCGGTCAGGGCACATGTGAGAGAGCAATCAATGAACAACTAAGGTGTCACAACGGCAATGAAAAACCAATGATTGATGCTTCTCACCTCTCTCCGTTCCTGTCTGTCTGTCCCTATCTATCCCTCTCTGACTCTCTCTGTCCCTGTAAAAAAAAAAAAAAGGTCAATAATGGTATTTCTCTGGACAATGGCCTAGCAGCTGACTTTTAAATTTTATAGTTTTTCATACTTAGAATTATATATTAAAAAAATAAACATATGCTTCTTTTATAATGGGAACAGTAATTATAAACCTTTTCTTGGAAAAAAATGTTCAACAACAGCCCCCTATCCCTCGGGGTGAAGTGCTACGGGCCCTCCAAAACGGGGGGACAGCCCACGCCTGCGGCGGCGGCCTACGGGTGCCAGTGGAGCAGCGTGCCCCGCGGGCAGAAGCCCACCACATCGCTGCAGCAGTGCTGGCTGCTCCTCCTGGCTGAGGTGCTGCTCTGGTCTCACCCACGTAGTCCTGCCAGCGAGGATGAGGAGCACTCCTTGTCCTGCTGCTCAAGCAAGCACTGCCACACTGTCCTGCAAGCCACCATCCTTTTCCGGTCTCGCCGGAACCACAACCAAACAGAACCACACACAGTGGAAGCACTGCTTTAGGCCCATTTCCTAGAGTGGGCCCGTGGGCTCACAGGCAGGGCTCAAGTGGGAGCTCCCACCTGAAATGTAAGAGGACACCGAGTCTGAGCCCTGAAAGCAGAGCATGTGTTTTCGTCCCTGTGTCTCCAGCAAGGGGCCTGAATGTGACAGGGGTTAGAAGTACACTTGAAATGTGTGACAAGAGACAGACAATTATAGTAATTAAGACAATGGGTGGCTGAAAAATTAAACTAGGTCCATACGTCTTGTTGCTTCCCACTTAACAAGCATATGATGACGTGATCACCTAGGACATGTGAGGTGCTGGACCCTACATCTACTCCCACCCAGGTCTAGGAAAACCCTCTTTCGGCTAACCAAAACCTGTTTCCTCCAGAGCCAAACAAAGCAGTAAAATTCTGTAATGGACTTAAAGTCCAGATGGGAAAAAAAGGCACAGGCACATAGCCCCAAATAGTGAGGACACTTCCAAATAGGTCAAGGAACTTCCTTCCACGGGGCACGGGGCATTTTCACCTCTCCTCCTCCGCACTCTGTGACCGAGCAGCTCTCTGCCCCGGAACAAGAACACAGAGCACCAAGTGTAGGAGTGGAAAGGCCTGGATTCGAGTCCTCTCTCAGTCACTCCCTGGCTTTGTGTCCAAGGGCAAACCCCTGGCTCCACGGAGCCTGCTTTCCTGGTGTCAAATGGGGCAAAGGCCTGGCTCTCCCAGGTGCCTCCGCAGGGGTGGAAGGGGGGCTGGGTGCAAAGCCACAGCTGCGAAGCACCACCCGATTTAAGGTCCATGCAGCTGTTTAAATTAAGTAAAATGAACACATTCAGTTCCTCAGAGACACGAGCCACGTTTCAAATGCTTGAAAATCACAAGTAACTAAGGCAGTGGTTCTTAACTTTTTTTTTATTAACTTTTTAAAAAATTTTTATTTATTCATTTTAGAGAGAGAGAGAGAAAGAGAGAAAGGGGGAGGAGCAGGAAGCATCAACTCCCATATGTGCCTTGACTAGGCAGCCCAGGGTTTTGAACTGGTGACCTCAGCATTTCCAGGTCGACGCTGATCCACTGCGCCACCACAGGTCAGGCCCTTAACCCTTTTTGAGGTACCGAACCCACCAGTTTCATATGCGCATTCACCAAACCCTTCTTTAGTGATAAATAAAATATGATTTTTTTTTTTCCAAATTCAAGACATAGATATATGTTTTCTTACTGGTGTACAAAATGAGCCGTGCATGAACATCCCCTTGCTCAAAGAACAAAACCAACAAAGCGCATGAACTCACAACAAATGACGGTATTACTTTATTCTGGCCTCTGCGGCAGAGGCTTCTCTGAACCCCTGAGACCGACTCATCGAACCCCTGGGGTTCAATAGAACCCAGGTTAAGAACCACTGAACTAAGGGCTCTCCTAACGAACAGCCTTGAGCTAGAGAAGTGTTGCAAATACTAAGTGACTACTGGCTTTCCCAAGAACTCCCTGGCCCACAGTTACTCCTGGCGGCAGGGGCAGAACTCAGGGGCAGCTGGGCGCTTCCTGTGTGTGCTCACTCTGCAGAGTACTCTCCACCGGCTCCCAGTGGCCTCACTCACACCCGCACACACAGACACCTGGGGCAGGGAAGCAGAACTCAAGCTTGGCTTTAGCCTCCTGCTCACCTCCTTGGACATAGCGCCTTCCTCCTCTTTAGAAAGTTAGGCCTGAACTGGAATGCAGCCTCAAAGACTAAACCAGAGGCACAAGTTACTGCAGTTTGAATCCAGACTGCTCGAGTCAATCAAGGAAATCAAATTTATGCCCAAGAGGATGAACCCCAGCAGATTCTGACCTACAATATCCAACTTGTGGGACCTGAATGTGCGGCTCGCTCGGCAGCCACCATGGGACCCACCACCCACAGGGTCGCACATGGACCGACGGGGTTCAGATGCTGTGTCTGTGTGGTCCCTCCAGAGCAGGAGGGAACAGACATTTCCACCACACACGAGAGCCTCACTGCGAGTCTCTCAAGATAAATAAAACAGCACAGATCCCTAAGGTTCCTGAGCTCTAACAGGAAAGGATCAGCTAGAATGTGGGGAATGTGGACCACCTGTCCACATGGCTCAAGGGCCTTTTGTTCACCTGGGCTGGGAGATTAACCCTTGACTGGCCATCAGGGACCACATCTGTCTGATTCACAGACTAACACAAAGGTGTCAAAGGACCAAGTACCAAGGGATAAAGTTAAGTACACTCCGGAAAGATGTGCAAGGGATCCCTGCTAACGCGCTGCCTAAAACGCGGGAGCAGCCTGACCCACGGTGGGGGCCGCAGTGGATAAGGCATCAACCTGGAATGCTGAGGTTGCCAGTTTGAGACCCCTGGCTTGCCCAGGCAAGGCACGTATGAGAACCAACCGCAAGTGGGTGCTTCCTGCTTCTCCCGCTCCCTGGTCTTTCTCTCTCTTGCTCTGCCCTCTAAAATCAATAAATAAAATCTAAAAAATAAAATAAAATGTTGGAGCAGATGGCTGCACAAGCAGGGGACGGTCAGGCCACAAAAAGTGATTTCACCCTAAAACCTGAGCATCTCGTCCAGTGTGCCTGGCCCTCTGAACCCCCCCAGGTCCCCATAGAGTGCAGCGCCTCAAACCACGGTCCGAATCAGATCGGTGCACCTTCGCGTGATGAGCAGCAGCGAGGGCAGACAGCTGCACTCCCTCCCCACCTGTCAGAGCACTCAGGGATGCTCAGGCCCCGAGAGAAGCAGCAGGCAGGACTCAGTCTATGGGCTGCTGATGAGAGCAGCCCACGGGGGCAGGCAGGACCCTCTGATCGGGGCTGGCTTCCCAGTGGCAGAACACACAGACACCTGACTGTGCCTTCCTAGACAGGCAAGTGGACCTTCAGGGTGTCGGCAGGACCGGTGGCAACCTGTCTCATGTGCTTGCTGCCACTGTGCTGAGTTTTGGACAAGAACTCAGGTTACAGCTCAGAGTCTGATGTTCTTCATTACAAACACTGTTGGTTTCCTAGATTTAATGGAGTGGAAAGGAAAATCAACACGCAAGAAGCTTTCATTTCACTACTTCCACCCTCTCCTGGTCTATCCTAGACCAGCACTGTCCTGATTATCAACGGAACTTTCTGCAGTGACATGCTGTGTCTGTGCTACCCAGATGGCAGTCACAGCCGCAAGTGGCTACCAAGCACTTGAAATGTGGCTACTGGGATGAGCTGAATTTTTCATTTTACTTAAATTTAACTGCCACATGTGACCAGTAGCTACTAAATTAACACAGCCCTAGACTCAGGAACCAGGTAAAGCAAGAATTCACACACCGTGTGTTCTAAACTTGACCATCAACACACAGCTGACGTCAGTAATTCTCGTGGACAGTCTGGCACCGGTGCCTTTCATGCTCTGGAGTCTGCAGCCACTGGCAAACCCGAAAGTCTGCCCAAAGCTCTGCTCTGCTCCAGCCCCGCCCCAAGCCAACGAGCCCTTCCCTTGCAGCACAGCAGAGAAGCCAGCCAGGTCTGTGCAGCAACTCGGGAAGAAACTCTGTAAGTGGTCTTACAGGGGAGCTGAAATCTGGGTCAGCACAAATCTGACATGGAACAAAGTCATTTAGCAGAGCTGTAAACAGTCACATTTCAGTCCTAAGAGCCAATAATGCGCTCGCCTAGGAATGGCGCTTGCCAATCAATTAATCCAGCCTGCCCCACCCAGTCTTCCCACCCACAGAGCAGAAATGGAGGTGTGCCCAGAAGTTGGCTAGCTGGCAGGGGGAGGGGGGTGGGTAGGTGGGAGGATCATGTTTCCATTCCCTGCTCAGCATGGGAGGCTCTTAGGGAAACCAGGCTCCTCTAGCTAGGGCCTTACAGCAAAGGCAAATGGAGTCCCCGTGTCCCCGAGACCCCGGTCCCCAACATGCCACATCACCTGGAAGGGAGACCGATGGTGCAAACAGTGGAGTACCCCCCTCAACAGTGCATTATGTAGAAGGACAGATGGTGTCACAGAACCAGGTGCCCATTCCTGGCTAACACCACATGCCTGCATGTGTGAGCAGAGCCTTCAGGACAAGGCCAAAGGTGGCAACCTGACACCTAAGGAGACCAGGCAGGTAAGAGCAGCCAGTCAGGCTGTCAAGTGGGGAATGAGAAACTAGAAAGCACTTGACCTGACCCAAAAGCCGGCCACTGCTCAGCTATTCAAGTAGACTTGTATGTGTGTGTCAGTGAAACCTCTGAACTTATAAATGCTGGCAGCTAATTTAAATTCTCTTAAAAACTGAGGGTTTATCGTCAAGGACTGGATTCAGTCTATGGGCTGCTGGTTTGCAGTCAGCTTTGAACTCATGATTGTCTCTCTCCAAGAAGGAAAAGAACACCTGACCAGGCGGTAGTGCAGTGGATAGAGCGTAGGACTGGGATGCGGAGGACCCAGGTTCGAGACCCCGAGGTCGCCAGCTTGAGCGTGAGCCCATCTGGCTTGAGCAAAGAGCTCGCCAGCTAGGACCCAAGGTCGCTGGCTCCAGCAAGGGGTTGCTCGGTCTGCTGAAGGCCCGTGGTCAAGGCACATGTGAGAAAGCAATCAATGAACAACTAAGGTGTTGCAATGGCAACGAAAAACTAATGATTGATGGTTCTCACCTCTCTTCGTTCCTGTCTGTCTGTCCCTATCTATCCCTCTCTCTGTCCCTGTAAAAGAAAATAATAAAAAATAAATAAATAAATAAAAGAAGGACAAGAACCACACTACCTAATTCCTTATATCAGTAAAAGCTTATGGGCCCTTGTACTGTGCCTGGGGCATCCCAACAGGGTCCTTGCAGTTGTTTTTATTCAGTGAGAAAGAATGGCGTTTCTCTCTGATACTCTTAACTTTCCTAAGCAGGTTATTTTCTATTACTAAGGAATTAATGTTTGTCTTAAAAATCTTAAAAATGTTTCCATTTTGAAGACCATTGGGAAATCATCAAGGTCAGTTTTCTAATGTCTTCTATGGTCTGACCTAAGAAATACAAGGTGGGAATTGGAAAAACAAAAATACCTGCTTGCCATTTACTGCTTTTTCCCAAGGAACAGGAAGCACAGAATGGCCAATGCTGGATAACTGAGCTCAAGGATAAAATGCAAGACTTCAGAGGTCTGTCTGCAACTATAAACAGAGGAGTCATCTTCTGGGCTGGGAAAGCCGTCTGCAGGCAAGAGCAGCGAATACTTGATGGAATCAGTCAAAGAAAAGGAAAGATGAGAATAGAGTTGTGGAGAGAGAGTGGGTGAGAGAAAGAGAACTTTTCTGATTTAATAATCTTCACCAGAAAGACAAAAGTAGCAAAAAAATATCGAAAAATAGCTTTTCTTTCTTGCTGACCTTTACTATAGCAGTCCTGGTGGCAAGAATGGACAGGACGGTTTTGTGCAGGTGACCCCAACAAAGCACATCCTTTCCCACACTTCCAGGGGCTGAGCAGCTTCTAGCGGTTCCTCCAGGCTGAACCTGCGCCCCAGCAGCAAGAAAGTTCAACACAGCTACCACCAACTCCTCTCATGGAACCCCGTCCTCCCAGGGGAGGTCCGCCCGGAGGAAGCGAGCTCCCCGCCCCACCATTTATTGGGGAAGGTCACTGCAAAGGACTTGCACCGCGGAGGCCCCTGCAGAGAGCCCTCCGCAAGTGGACGAGCCCCCTCGGGGCCGAGACACGCGGGGGAGGCGGAGGCTCCCGGGGACCGCGGTCCACCATCCCTTCCCCTCCCCGCGGCCGCCCGCCCGCCCGGCGAGGGCTCTGCTCCGACTCTCCACCCGGGGCCCGTCCTCCCCACGCAGGGGCCGCGGCCGCGGGGGCCCGCGTGGGGCCGGGCGGGACACGAACCCCGGACGCCGCTCGGCCCGCGGGCAGCGAGACGGATCCCTCGGGCCTGCGCGGCGCGGCCCGCTGACCGGCCGGACGGCTGGGCCCGAACCCGCCGCGGAGGCCACCCCAGCCCGGGCTGGCGGGCGCCGGCTCCCACCCGGCCCCCAGGGCGGCCCGGGCCCCGCGTGCCCGCGGAGAGGCGGAGGCAGCGGGCGGGAAGGAGGAGCGGGGCCGCGGCGAGCATGCGCGGCCGCGGGCGGCCCCCGGGCGGCCAGCCCCGAGCCCCGCGAGGACAGCAGCGCCCGGCCTCACCTCTCTCGGGCGCCGCCGCCGCCGCCGCCCGGGCCCAGACGCCTCCTTCCCCACGCGGCCATCTTGGAGACTCTCGGCGGGCGGACGCCGCGCGCCCAGGCGGCCCCGGCGGGCGCGTGGGCTGCCGGGAGATGTAGTCCCGCCTGCAGCCGGGACCGCGCGCGCGGGCCCGGCCGGGACTACAGCGTCCACAGTGCACCGCGCCAGCGCCGCGTCCCGGGAAAGCGCGCGCGCTCCCGGGCGCGCTGCACGTCCTGGGGTCTTGGAGCCGGGCGCCCCGACAGCAGCCGGGAGGGCCTGCTGCTCCCGCTGCGCCGTCCGCCGAGCTGGGCCGGCACCGCCTGCCGCGGGCCGCCCGACCTGCCCTCTCTGCCTCGCCGGCGACCTTCGCCCGCTGCATCCCCACGGCCCGGCCTGAACTCCGGGGTCCCCGCCGCTTGGAGGCCCCCGCCGGCGCCGGGTCGGAAGGGAGTGTGAAAGCAAAGAAAGAACCACAGGCTGCGGCCAGTGCTGTGGGAGAAACGGGCTCTGCGAGAGGCAGGGCCCGCGAGCCTCTGCAGCCTCCCCGCACACCCCCACTCCGGACCGGCCGCGTCCGCAGGTTCGGTGTCTCCCGCGGCGCCCTGCCCAGGACCCGGCGTGTTCCTCCTGGACATGCGGAGTAAACGAGCCCAGTGGTTCCTAGAGTCCTGGAGGCCCCTGGGCTCTCTGGGGCATCCTTGGTCGGTTTTGAACTGCTAGTCCCGTTGCTACTTTCCACAGGCAATCTTGCTAGGTACGCATTGGTGGCCTAAACGTTTGAGCGGCTCATCTCTAACTCTGCTCAAGATTCAGATATGACGAAGCATGACGCCTGCTCTCAGCGCCCGAGCCCGGGGAACCCCGCGGGGCCCGGGCAGGAGGGATGACAGACAGGTCGCCATACAAGTCGCCATTGAGGATCCCTCAGGGTTGCCTTCCAGCTCACATTCCACAAGGCTTCTAAATGCGCGAAACCCTCTCCATTATCTACAAGACGAAATCAGCTCCTTAGCACAATCGGGAGACTCCTCCCCGGTTTGGAGGTTGCCTACCTCTCCAGCTGCAACTGCTCTCACCCGCCTGGGACTGGTCAGGCCAGCAAATGCAAAGGGTCCGTAGGTCTCCAGATGCTCCATGCTTTGCCTTAAATGCCTTTCTCTCCCCGTCAACTGTGCTTCTAGACCAGCGATTTTCACCAGTGTGCCGCAAGTTATTTTTAAAACATGCAGTACCTGACTATTTAGGCAGGAGCACTGACCTCTCTTCCCTTAGATTGTCAAATAAAAATAACAGCCTGCCCTGTGGTGGCGCAGTCCGTACAGCCTCGACCTGCAATCTGCAGCTCAAAACTCTATGCTTGTCTGGCCAAGGCACATGGAGAAGCAATGAACGAACGAAAAGAGAAGCAACTATGAGTTGATACTTTTCGCTCCCCCCTCCTCTCTGTAAAATCAATAAATAAAATCTTTAAAAAACAAAAAATGAAAAAAAACAAAAAAAAAAACAAAAAATGAGCCTGACCTGTGGTGGCGCAGTGGATAAAGCGTCGACCTGGCAACACTGAGGTTGCCAGTTCAAAACCCTGCACTGGTCTGGTCAAGGCACATATGGGAGTTGATGCTTCCAGCTCCTCCCCCCTTTCTCTCTCTCTCTCACTCTGTGTCTCCTCTCTAAAATGAATAAAATAAAATTAAAAACAAAAAATGACAACAGCCAACACAACAATAGCCCTCTGTGTGAATGCCTCTTTTGAACCATAGGTGTGTGTGTGTGTGTGTGTGTGTGTATATCTCCTATAATAGAGTTTCATCTTATTAGTCAGGTGTCATAATAAGCTTGCATCTGATTGGTTAATTCTGAAATCCTCATATACAAGTATAAGCACATTATTTTGGTGAATCAAAATTGTACCAATTTTTTCTCAGATCAGCAAAAATAAAATTTTTGTGTGTGCTGCAGAATTTTAGTTTATGTGTGCCATGTGATGGAAAAGGTTGAGAATCACTGAGCTAGACCTTAGGCCTGTCTGATCCCTCAAAAGTGCATACCTGCTCTTCCTGTAGGGCAGGGGTCGGGAACCTATGGCTCGCCAGCCAGATGTGGCTCTTTTGATGGCCGCATCTGGCTCGCAGACAAATCTTTAATAAAAAAAAAATGTTAAAAATATAAAACATTCTCATATATTACAATCCATTTCCAACCACTCATGTTCATGGTTGCTGGTGGCTGGAGCCAATCACAGCTGTCCTCCCGGATAACACCAAATTTTTATTGGATAATGTGTAACGTACGCGGGTCATTGTATGGCTCTCATGGAATTTCATTTTAAAATATGTGGTGTTCATGGCTCTCTCAGCCAAAAAGCTTCCTGACCCCTGCTGTAGGGTGTGTTAGAGACACCTGAACAATTACCCCTGTTGCCATATCACTATCTATAGATAGGTCTTTTTTTTTCTGGACCGGTGTGGTGATTAAGAAGGTTTCTAGGGATTCTAGAATAGCTGGGTTTGAATTCTGGCTCCATACTCTGATCTGGGGCTGCTTATATATAACCTGTTTCTCAGCGTCCTTGTTTGTAAGATGTGGTTGATATCAGGACCTCTCTCAGAGGATTGCTGTATTACATAAAATGTTATATGTATGGAACTTAGAATAGCACATAAACTAACAAGAGTGTGTCCACACCAAGCCCTGTTCTAAATACTTCATGTGATTTAACTCTTTTGATCTTCACCACAACCTGTCATTTCTCTTACTGCTCTCTTCATTCATTCTTTGTAAAAAAACTATTTTTCCCCCCTCAGGGACAGAGAGAGAGTCAGAGAGAGGGATAGATAGGGACAGACAGACAGGAACAGAGAGAAATGAGAAGCATCAATCATTAGTTTTTCATTGCCGTTGCGACACATTAGTTGTTCATTGATTGCTTTCTCACATGTGCCTTGACCGCGGGCCTTCAGCAGACCGAGCAACCCCTTGCTGGAGCCAGTGACCTTGGGTCCAAGCTGGCGAGCTTTTGCTCAAGCCAGATGGACCTGCGCTCAAGCTGGCAACCTCGGGGTCTCGAACCTGAGTCTTCCGCATCCCAGCCCGACGCTCTATCCACTGCGCCACCACCTGGTCAGGCAAAACTATTTTTATCTACTGATTTTAGAGAAAGAGGAAAGGAGAAAGAGAGCAGCATCAATGTGCTCCTTGATGTGCTCTGACTGGGGATCAATCCAGCAACCTCTGCGCTTTGGGAGGAAGCTCTAACTGACTGAGCTATCTGGCCAGGGCTCATTGATTCATTCTTCTAGCAAATAACTGCTGAGCGCACACTCGGTGCCAGGCACTTTACTCTTAGGCACCAGAGATACTGCAGTTAGTAAGACAAACACTGCTCCTGGTCACGGACTTTCCATTCCAGTAGGGTAAACAGCTAAGCAAGTAAATATATTCAGAGAATGATAGGCACTAAGACAAAATGAAACAGGATGATGGAATAGAGTGACTTGGAGATTATGGGTGGGCTACAGAAGGTCTCTTTGAAGAGGTAACATTTGCATGAAATCTGAATGAAGAGAAAGAATGTGGACATGAAGAGCTGAAGATAGAATGCCCTGCACAGAGAACAGGTGTGAGGCTCTGGAGGGCCAGTGGGCTGATGTATTCCAGGGACGGGACCAGGGTGGCGGGAACACAGTGAGGGAGGAGAGGTACTGGGCTTGCCCTTCAGTCAGGCCATTTCTTCTCTCTGTTCAGTTTTCTCAACTGTGAAATGAGGGTAATTTTAACTAATCGGAGATAGGGACAGGTGTGTGCTACAGCAGATTACGTTCCCCAGCTGAGAAGGAGGAGATGGGAGTGAGAATCTGACGCTATTTTATTTATTCATTTACTTATTTGGCATTTATTGATTTGAGAGAGAAAGAGACATGGATTTGTTGTTCCACTTATTTATGGATTCGTTAGTTGATTGTTGTATGTACCCTGACCAGGGATCGAACCTGCAACCTTGGCATATTGGTACTACTGACACTACTTTAAATTCTGTCCTGCCCTAGGGGACATCTGAGGGGTAAGGGGACCTCATGAGGAAGATGGGCCACCAGATTCCTAGGGGTTGAAAGGAGAGCTGGAAGGCAGCAAGCAGTAGCATAAGTGCCTACAGTGGGCCCCCCGGCACAAGTCCCAAAAGCGACCATGAAGCATCCCGCTCAGAAGGATGCTCCTATTCCCCTCTCTCAGCAGCCCTCCTCACGACCACCCAGAGGTGGAACAACCCCAACCTCCATCCATGGATGACGCATCTGCAAAAGTGGAATGAAAAGAACTGAGTACTGACAGATGTTACTCTGTGAATAAACCTTGAAGGTCTTGTCCCAAGTTGGTGACAGTTATGTGTATAAACAATAGCACAGTAATTAATAAACAATAACACAAGAATAAACTCTGAGCTTCACATACTCACAGCTGCAAACCTACTTTTGCCTCCTCCCCTCCCCCCGTATTATGCTGAGTGAAAGAAACCATTCACAAATAGAAAAATAGTGTGTGGTTCTATGTACAGTATGTGACAGTCCACAACAGGCGAATCCATAGAAATAGATCAGTGGTTGCCTGCGGCTGGGGAGAGGCCGATGGGGACTGACTGCTAATAGGAACCAGATTTCTTTTGGGATGAAGAAAGTGTTAAGGAACTACCTGGGTGGTGGTGCAGTGGATAGTGTCGGCCTGCGATGCAGAGGACCCAAGTTCGAAACCCCGAAGTCACTGGCTTGAGCATGGGATCATAGACATGACCCCATGGTCGCTGGCTTCAAGACCAAGGTTGCTGGCTCAGCTGGAGCTACTCCCCCTCACACCCATCAAGGCACTAAGGTGCCGCAACTAAGAATTGATGCTTCTGTGTCTGTCTGTCTGTCTGTCTCTCTTCCTAAGGGGACACAGTGATGGCTGCCCATCATTGGGGATATATTGTCTCAGAAGCACCCCACAGATCCCAGGGAATGAAACACGGGCTCCTTGTTCCTGTGCTGAGAACCTGCAGCTGCGTGGGCTGCTGCTTGCAGCTTGAGGCTGCCCGTGGAGGCCTGGGGACACTGGGGTAGGTCTAGGATGTGACAGCAAAGGTCTGGGTTTGAGTCCTGCCTCTGGCACCAAGCCAGCTAGGGGACTATTCACTCATTCAACAAATATTTATTGAGCATTGCCTATGTGCCAGATACTGCGCTGGGGCTGGGGGTTTAGCAATGAACAGAGGGGTGGCCCTGCCCAGCAGAGTCTTCACTACGGTGGCCGGAGGTGGTCAAACAGGGAAACAAGTCAAACTCCCAAGTAGTGATATAGGGTCAGAATTAAGACAAGCTGATGGGTAATGTCTTGAGGAATAACATGTCAGGAAGGTGGACAGCAGGTGAAAAGGCCCTGAGACAAGAACAGCTTAGACCAGGGGTCCCCAAACTTTTTACACAGGGGGCCAGTTCACTGTCCCTCAGACCATTGGAGGGCCGGACTATAAAATCCCTATGCACACTGCACATACCTTATTTGAAAGTAAAAAAACAAAACGGGAACAAATACAGTATTTAAAATAAAGAACAAGTAAATTTAAATCAACACACTGACCAGTATTTCAGTGGGAACTATGGGTGTGGATGCATCCTGTGCTCCTCTCACTGACCACCAATGAAAGAGGTGCCCCTTCCGGAAGTGCGGCGGGGGCCGGATACACGGCCTCAGGGGGCCGTAGTTTGGGGACCCCTGGCTTAGATATTTGGAGAAGAGTCAGTGCAGCTGAGGCGGGATGAACCAGAGCTGCATCCAGTCACTCAGGTTCCACCCTCAGGGCAGTAGGGGTGGGGGCTGGGTAGTTTGGAGCAGGGGAGAAACACGTGATCCAGGTCTTAGGAAAATCTTTTTGGTTCCTGTGTGGAGAGCCCTTCATAGGGAGCAAAAGAGCAGTCAGGAGACCAGCAGGTCAAGTGAGGGATCAGAGGTGATGGGTCCTGGCCTGGCTTGGCAGTCTGGATATGGAACCTGGGAGCCTTGTGTATATATACACACACAGGTCACTTCAACACACAGGGCCCCCTTCCACCAGACCAACCGCAGGTCCAGTCCTTACACTCGGCAGCAAAATGACTAAACATCTTACCTATTTCAAGAGTCTGGGGTGAGGTGCTTCTTGAAGGCCGAACTGGGAGACTGACTGGCTGCTACCCTAGTCACTGTGGCAGGGGCCATCTAGCTACACGGCTCTGGGGCCACACTGGAGTCAGCAAAAGAAATAAAACTATAGACTCAGCTCAAGGCGCAGGTACAAAACTAGAGAGCATCTTTTACAGCCAGAGAAAAAAAGTCCTTTAATATCTTGTTGCCATAAGAACGATACAACTGAAAACAGCCCCATGTTTGATCCCGCAGGCTGCACACACGCCCTCACAAAAAAAACTTAGGGTGTTGGTCTGGAAGAAACGGGACCCTGAGAACAGTAGAGGGGACATGTGGGTGGACTCCAGCAAATCTGATTCCTGAACTAAGAACCAATGCATGGTTGGATGCTCCATGGATATTCCCGTCACAACCCAGCTGTGTACAAAGTCATCTTTTCGTTGTCTGCCAGGCTTCCCTAACTAGCTCCATGTACCTCCTAGCTCAAGATAGAACCCAACTCAGCCTTCCAAACGATCAGGGAAATTGCAGGAACTCTTACCTGTGTATTGCTCTCCAAGGCCACCTGTTACCTAAGTGGACAGAAGAGCTCATGACACACAAGGGCACATCATTTCATAGAGAGGGCGGGAACAGGGCCTAGATCCTGGCCCCTCACCTTCCAGCCACTTACTGCCTACCTACCGCACTGAGCCTGCTTCCTCGTCTAGCAGACAGACCTGCTCCGAGACTCTGGCCAGACAACGCTGGGATGGGCCTGGCGACTACAGTGCCCCCCTCTTCCTTGTGTCTGGAGTTAGCTTCCTGAGGTCCCAGGCTGGGAGTTAGGAGAAAAACATCCAACTCGAGAAGGAGCCTCTCCCTCCTTGGGTAGTGGGGGTGGGGGTGAGGATACGACGTGGCCCTGGGCCAGATGCAGGTCTCTCCCTCAATCCTGTTTTGAAGCCATTTCTCACTTTATCCCACGGGCTGGCAAGGGCACCCCATCTCCCTGCTCTAAACCCAAGAGGCTTTTTCCAGGGAGGACATGTCCAACATGGGCAGCTGACATGAGGTGACAGGCCATGAAACCTCCCAGCTGCTCTGCAGGTGAAGGGAGTCAGAGTGGCCTTTATTCAGGTGGAAGTGGAGCCAGGGCAGGGTCCTGGCTGGTGGTAAATAAAGGATGGAGAAGGCACGGATGCAGAAGTCCCCAGACCCTGATGCCACCGCTGTCTTGGCAGACCTCAGCCCAGCCCTGGTGCCTCTCAGAGCCTGACTGCCCCTACCCCAGACCAGGCTGTGCTGCCAATTAAAAGCAGCAGGTACGGAAGAACAGAGAAAGCCCACCGAGCCTGCCTTCACCTCTCCTTCCTCACACCCTCTGGGCTTCCAAACCTGGTTGTGCCTCAGTTTACCTATCGTTCAGTGGGGCTGACAGATTGCCACGGGGATGGAGCACGTTAGAGTGGGGACAGCAGCCCTGGCCAGAGCGCCCGCTGTGCCTTTGCTAGCAGTAGTCCTGAAGCTGCACACTGACCACAACTTCTTTTGAAACGTCCATCATGCGATCTGTTCTGTAACAAAGGGAGGTCCGGAGCCCCGGCCCAGACGTCACCCAGAGCAGGTCCTGAGTAGGAAAGGCACATGAGTTACACCTTTTGACTGGGCAATTAGGATAAACCCACGAAGCAAGATGTGACAGCGGAACATGGGGCCTCTGAGTGACCTGCTGGCAGGAGGCTGGGGAGGGTTCCCCGCCTCCAGAGCAAAGACTCCTGGCAGAGGCGTGGGAGCAGCTGGCATGCCAGCCACAGCAAAACTGGCCGTGTTGGCTAAGGTCTCCAGCCTGGCACAGTCGCAAGGCTCTGCTGGAACCCTGGGCTGGCTAGCCACAGCCCCAGACCCACTGTTCTGGGGCAGAGGCACTTTTAAGGCAGCAGAGGTATGAGGCCAAGTCACACCTGCAGGTACTGGGTCCAAGGTTACACAGGCCCCCCCCCCCCCCCCCAGCAGCTCCTTGTTCAATTAACAAGTTTTGTTTGCATGTTGGCTGGTGCCTGGCGAGTCACCTGCCGTTAGAAGACAGGTTCAGGCTGATACACAGTGAGGACTAAAACAAGCCCATCTGGTGCCACCTGGCCCCCTACTCAACACTCTTATTTACCTTGGAATCCTGTTTAGGGCACCTTCCCAGAACTGGGTCACCTCGCCCCACAGGCTGCAGAGGGAGACAGCACCAGCTCACTGAGTCATTGGAGTTTTCATGAGAATCTGTGCTTACACTTTGGGGAGAGGTGTGTGATTGGGGAAGGGGCGGCCTGAGGGAGGGAGAGAAGGCAAAAGACCCTGACGCTGGGCGGGCCTGTCTGTCCATTCCCAGGCCGATACTCTTTTCTTACACTGTGTCAGGAATGGGACACCCCAGTCTAGGAAGACACCCAGCAGCTGAGTCTCTTGCCAGCTATTTCTTCTTAGCCCATGATTCCCAGCACAGTGGGGGTCCAGGGGCTGCCCTGGCCCTCAGATAGCACACTGCAAACAGCCGGGGAACAAAGTGGGAGGTAGGTGCTCTTGTCCTTCTAGGGAACTCCTGGAGGCCGGAGCGTACACGTGCAGATCGAGATGCTCCTGATCCCAGGTGGGAAGCAGTCTGTGTGCAAATGTCTGTGGGGTCCCCCCCGGCTGGTGTGTGTGTGTGGGGGGGCTGGGTACTGAGACTAGGAATGGAGAGGTGAGGGGAAAGGGCCCCCACAGGCCTAGGCCTGCTGTAGCAAGTCCAACAGAGGGAGGACCAGCACCCTCAGCACCCACATCTCCTGGAGAGTCCCCCACCCGCAACCAGAGGCCTGGAGGCGACATTATTACTCTCAGATATTTGCTGTTACGTATGTATCAGCCCTAAAGGGACTGTGACTCCTGGAAGCCCCTCCCCCCAGACCCACAGAGAAGCGGGGACAGATAAGGACACTGAGTCCTAACCAGCCCCTAAGAAAGCAGCTCACAGGAAGGTTGAACAAAATGGTGCTGCTGGGTTTGTCTCGCAGGCCGTTACCAGGAGTCTGGGACACCAGAAGATTAGACCATGTCCAGCCACAAGCTCACCACGAGAAAGACACCCTGATGCGTGGCGGCTTCAATGGAAATCCTTCGGCAGTAGCCTTTCCTCCCTTTGGGTGGTGAGGGTGACTTCTGAAGACACTTAGCCTCCCTCCCACCTCAGCTCCAAAGAGTCCGTTCTGAGAAAGCTCACCCGCCAGACAGCCAAGAGGCCAGCAAGGGGCAGCGGTCCCTGTGATGCTGGCCCTGCAGACAGGCACACGGGGGAGGCAGCCAGCCACAGGAGACGGGGACCTTGGTCTCCTGCAGAGCTGACAGACGGGGGGCAAGGAGTTGACGAAACGAGTACCCAGCAGAGAACAGTGCCCCCCATCAGCCTTTCCACCGACACGTAGCCTGGCACTCCATGTTCTGTGTGTACACACCTGCGCGCTTGTGTGTGCACTGTCGAGCCCGGGCCACAGCCCAGTCCACCCGCCCCTAGATTCACACATCAGGAGGGCTGCCCCTTGGCACCCCCTGCCAGGGCACAGAGCTGGAGGAAGAGAGAGGGCAGCACGAATGGCAGCCACAGTTTGGTGCGGCCCTTCAAAAGTTGGCACATAGTTCCTTAATAACCCCTCTGAGCTCGGGGAACACCCCCATCTGCCTAAAGCACAGACTGAGAGGCAGTGATGGCGGTGGTGGTGGGTGGGTGCCAAGACAGCCCACCTGCCAATCACAGAGCAGAGAACACAGATGGGACTCAGACCGGCTAGAGGGACGCCCCATCCATGTCCTGGTCACAGGCCCTCACAGTCCTGTCCACAACAGGCCGAGTGGCCTTCTGAGAAGCCGGCCACTGTCTACAGAGCAGGAGCTGCCCGACTGCAGCTGCCTGGCCCTCCCTTGGCCATAGTCGCTGGACCACTGCCCATCCTTGGCCAGCCCCATCCAGGGGCCACAGATGAGCATCCTTACAAAAATATCTTGAGTGGGTCCCCCGTGGGAGCCAGGTTTCCTGAGAGCACGCGGAGAGCCAGGGTGAAGGTTACAGGAGAGGGCTGGCAGGAGCAGGCCTGCCCTGCCAGCCGGGGTCACGGTTGCAGGCGCTCCAGGTACTGGGGCAGCGGGTTCTCCTTGACGTATTTCTGGATGTACCAGCACGTGAGATGGGCCTTCAGGTCCTCTTCCACCACGAAGTCCAGAGCAGCCTGACAGAGGGACAGAGAGTCAGTGCCTGCAGCCCACCCCCGGGGCGCACGGTGGCCCACCTCCCCCCCGCCCCTGCCAGGCTGTTTCCTCTGAGCACGGGAGCTGGCTGCCCGCAGCCACCCATTCCGCCCAGCGTGCAACGGAGGTAGGGGTGCTGTCCTCCCTCCCCCGCGTTTCATTTGGGGGAAGCTGAGGTAGGAAGCCCTGGTAAACTGCCTGAAGCACACGTCACGGGAGAGAATGAGGCAGGATTGGATCCCGAACGCCTGCCCAAAACCGGCCAGGAGAGGCAGCCTCGGCACAAGGCAGCTCACAGCCAAGTGGTGACCTGAGCAGGGGCTGAACTTGGAGAGCCCTGCCCGCTGCCTAGCTTGTCTGTCCCCCACCTACCCCGAGGCCCATGTCCATAGCCTGCCCTTTCCAATCTTGGGGCCTAGATGCTCACTGGGTGCCTGCCTACTAGCTTGCTCTTCACTTGTTCTCCACATGACAGCTCACTCGTGGCCTCCTCCTGGACCTCCCCGGCTCTTCTAGCCCCCAGGCTTCCTGCACCCAGCAAAGGTCACACTTATTACAGGGCTCCCCAAGGCCATGTGGGGGAAGCACTTGGGGCTGGTCTGTGTCCCTCATCTGTGGCTGTTGTTACAGTCTCCAATGAGCTCAAGGGATGAGAGCAAGGGATGAGTTACAGTCTCCAATGAGCTCAAGGGATGAGCTCAAGGGATGAGAGCTCAAGGGATGAGAGCAAGGGTTTGAAACCCCGAGGTCACAGGCTTGCTTGAGTCCAAAGGGTCCCTGGCTTGGCTGGAGCCCACTGGTCAAGAATTTTTTTTAAAAAAAGAGCTGAAGCCTGACCAGGCGGTGGCGCAGTGGATAGAGCGTCGGACTGGGATGCGGAAGACCCAGGTTCGAGACCCCGAGGTCGCCAGCTTGAGCGCGGGCTCATCTGGCTTGAGCAAAAAACTCGTCAGCTTGGCCTGACCTGTGGTGGCTCAGTGGATAAAGCGTCGACCTGGAATGCTGGGGTTGCCGGTTCAAAACCCTACACTGGTCTGGTCAAGGCATATATGGGAGTTGATGCTTATTGTTCCCCCCCCCTCTCCTCTTTATTTATTCATTTTAGAGAGGAGACACAGAGAGAGAGAGAAAGGCAGGAGGAGCTGGAAGCATCAACTCCCATATATGCCTTGACCAGGCCAGTGCAGGGTTTTGAACTGGCGACCTCAGTGTTCCCAGGTCAACGCTTTATCCACTGCGCCACCACAGGTCAGGCCCCCCCTCTCCTCTTTAAAATGAATAAATAAAAATGTTTAAAAAAAACTCGTCAGCTTGGACCCAAGGTCGCTGGCTCGAGCAAGGGGTGGCTCGGTCTGCTCAAGGCCCGAGTGAGAAGCAATCAATGAACAGCTAAGGTGTCGCAACGAATAACTGATGATTGATGCTTCGCATCTCTCTCTGTTCCTGTCTGTCTGTTCCTATCTATCCCTCTCTCTGACTCTCTCTCTCTCTGTCCCTGTAAAAAAAAAAAAAAAAAAGCTGAAACAAAGTGATACCAGCCTGGCAGTTCTGACAAAAAGGGAAGCAGCATTTACTGGATGCCTACCAGGCGCCTAGCGCTTACATCGTTGGCCCATTTGACCTTCCAACACCCCTGACCTGGCCTTCGTGCACCTCACTGTAAAGTCCACACCTGATCCTAAGGTTTAAACCTGAGACCAGTCTATTTTCCCATTTTGCAGATAAAGAAACTGAAAGCCCAAGAAAATGCTAAAGTGGTCCTGGCCGGTTAGCTCAGTCGGTTAAGAGCAGTGTTCCAAAATAACAAGGCTGCAGGTTCAATCCCCGGACAGGGCACACACAGGACAGGGCACACACAGGAAGCAATCCCCGGACAGGGCACACACAGGAAGCAAGCACCACTGAGGGGCACAACAAATGCTTCCCTTCCCCCTCCCTCTTTCTCCCTTCCTCCCTCTGTCTCTGAAAAAAACAGAACAATAAAATAAAACATTTAAGCCCTGGCTGGATAGCTCAGTTGGTTGGAGCATCATCCCAGAGCACAGAGGTTGCCGGTTTGATTCCGGCAGGATTGGTCAGGGCACATGCAGGAGCAGCTCAATGTTCCTGTCACTCTCTCCCTGCCTCTCTCTCAAAAAAAAAGAAGAAGAAGAAGGTGCCAAAGTAAGAGCCACATGGTATGGGCCCTCGTCGCCTGGGCAGGCAGGGCTCCCCAGGGTGAGGGTGAGACCCAACACCCGTTTATCCAGGTCAGTAGGTCAGTAAATCTGTTTCCTCACTGGTCACATGGAGGGTGGGATGAGCAGGCAGAGGGAGGAACCTGGGCCCCCAGGAGCAGTCTGTAGGGAAACTTAAGGCCATTCTCTGCTCCAGACTACAATTCGCCTCACTAGGTCCGAACATGCTCTCCACGCAGCCTGAAATTTGAGGTGTTCTGGGGACAAGAGGGCGGGGGCAGGGATGGGGCACTAGCAGATTAATTGCACAGGCATTACGCACTTGTTCCAACAAGATTTACTGAGCACCCAGGGGACACTGCATGCTGGGGTCCCGGCCAATGAGCTCCTAACACACAGCAGGTGGCAGTGGCCTTTGAGGCTTAACTGCAGAACTTGGGGCCTGGGCCCAGAACCAAGGCCACTGCCCAAGAAGAGCCAGGAGGGGGCGAGAGATGCATTGCCTGACAACTGCCAGCACCGAGCTGCAACCTGGTGGCAAGATGGGCACCTGTCTTCATTTTGGCCAAGAAAGAGGCCGAGGTTGGCCATCAGGGCCATGGTTTCCTCTGAGGAAGAGAGTATACCTGTCTACCCTCCCCTCCCTACCTTGGCGAGGTGCTTGGCGATGCCACGCCCGCGGTAAGCATCAGGGACCTCGGTGTGCTGCAGGTCCACGATCCGCTTGCCCACGTACTCGTAGAGCAGGACGGCCCGGTCGTGACATCCTGCAGGGGAGGGTGGTGCACACATGAGCTCATGGAGACTCTGGGGCCTGACCCAGGGATGGAAGCTGGGCTAGAGAGACAGGCACCGGGGGCTAGGCCGCTGCAGCTGGATCCTGAGTGACTGCTCTGTGCCTCGGTGTCCCCACCCATAACGTGGGGACATACTGAAATATTCATCACAGGGTTGTTCAGAGAATTAAATGAGGTAATCTCTGTAACATGCTAAGAGCACCCAGAACACTCTAGGTTCTCTACAAGTCTTTTCTATCATTCTCAGTCTCAGCATCCCGGGAACCCCAAAATCCCCCAGAGCCCGCCTCTCTGCATCCCCACTGAGCTCCTCCCGGTCTGGGGTCCCAGGCCCAGCCCTGGGTGCATAGCAGGACTCGGCAAGCCCCCAACCAACCAAACCCTGAGACACGAGAGCAGGCCAAGAGCTGTGTCAAGACTCCTCACCAGGCCCATGGAAGGTCAGAAGGTGTGGCCCCAGTGTCCACAGGAAAGTGACACAGGGCACATAAACAGGACAAGTGGGCCTGTGTGCCCTGTCAGGCCTGCCAAGACTGGAGCCCACCACCAGTCTACCCCAAAGTCCCTCTGGAAAACATTTAACTGGGATTTCCCCAACCATTCTCGAGTTTCCCATCTATCTGCTTCTCTGTCCATCCATACACCCACACGTCTACCCAACAGTCCCCTGTAACAAAAGTTCACTGAGTCCAGGCACTGTTTCAGGTACGCACAGCAGTGAACGAAAGCCGATCAAGAGCCTGTTCTCTTGGAACTCACTAGAAGAGACAGAACTCAGGAGCAGGCTGGGGTGGAGGAGCAGGGGAGTGCTGGGCAGAGATAAGACAGGGAAGGGAGGGAGTGGCCAGTTGGCTCCGTGGATACAGTATCAGCCTGGCGTGAGGATGCCCTGGGTTCGAGCCCCAGTCAGGGCACATATAAGAAGTAACCATCTGCTTTTCTTCCCCTCACTCTCCCCCTTCTCCCCCTCTTCTTCTCCTACAGCCAGTGGCTCCATTGGTTCAAGCACCGAGGATAGCTGGGCTGATTTGAGCATCAGCCCCAGAAGGGTGTTGCCAGATGGGTCCCGGTCGGGGAGCATGTGGGAATCTATTTCCCCTCCTCTCACTTAAAAAAACGGGGGGGGGGGGGAGGCCTTGCTGGTTGGCTCAGTGGTAGAGCATCGGCCCGGTGTGTGGAAGTCCTGGGTTCAATTCCCGGTCAGGGCACATGGGAGAAGCACCCATCTGCTTCTCCACCCTTCCCCCTCTCCTTCCTCTCTGTCTCTCTCTTCCCCTCCCACAGACAAGGCTCCACTGGAGCAACGTTGGCCAGGGCGCTGAGGACGGCTCCATGGCTTCTACCTCAGGCACTAGAATGGCTCTGGTTACAATGGAGCATCACCCCCTGGTGGGCAGAGCATCGCCCCCTGGTGGGCATGCCGGGTGGATCCCGGTTGGGCGCATACTGGAGTTGTCTGCCTGCCTCCCCGCTTCTCAATTCAGAAAAAATAGAAAAAAACGGTGGAGGGGAGGAGAGAAGGTAAGGGCAGTGTTATGTAGTCACCCTCTTGCCCTGAGCACCATGGCCATCTGTCATCAGTATCTGGGTGGCTGGGCCCATAGATATACCATTATCTCTGCTCCCAGAATTGTGGGCAGAGCCCCAGGGCATGGCCTGGCTGGGCCCAGAATCTTCTTAGGGCTGGGTTCTGTGAGCTACCAAGACTCTTGACTAGCAAAGGAGTGCCACTCTTGGGGGTCACAGGAACAAGCCCAAGGCTGGGCAGGGCCCTGGGTTCCAGTCCTAGCTCTGCCAGCTGACTTCAGACCAGTTCCAACAGCTCATGCCCAAGATCCCACCTGTCCTGAGACAACTGCTGCCTCCTTCTGAAGCCTGACAAGGACGTGGAGATCAGAGACTGAAGTAGTTCTGAGAAAATTTAAAACTACTCAGGCAATGAGAGACCCTACCCACCCCTGGGTCTCTACCTAAGTACTGTCCGCTGGCCCCAACCCCAGGACCGAAGGTTCCAGGAAGTGACCAGGGGAGGTGGTCACTGAGAAATCGTCTTCCCTGGCAGGCAGGGAAGAAGAGCAGGGGTTCTGGGTGAGAGATGTAGAGTCTGGGCACGGGGCAATGACTGCCACCCTCTTCACTTGGCCAGCACCAGCTCTGAGGGAGCTAGCGGGTAAAAAATGCCCATTGTATAGGTGAGCAGAGTTGGGCAGGGGCCTTCTGCATCTTCTGGGAACTGAGGAAGCCAAGCAGAAAAAAGTGGGTACAGGTGCAGGGAGCAGGCCCCAGAAGCACCTGGTTAGCATTTTGGGTGTCTCCACACACAGAGCCTGGTGTGAGGGGCCACAAGCTGGTGGCTCAGAGGTAGGTAAGGCAGAGGGGCTGTGGTATGGGGAAGTTGAAGGGGACCAGTCAACACAGCCAGGAAGCATGTGATGGCAGACTCTGGGGTTACTCAGGAAAGTCCACCCACAGATCCAGCTGGTTCCCAGGCCATACATGGCATCCCCCCTGTCCTCCCTTCTCAAGCAGCCATCACAGGATGCTATGGGGCATGAGGGCTTCCTGGGGGTAGTAGCAACGTGGATTCACGCAGGGGCCTCACATTCAGAGATCCCAAAGCCACAGAGCGGCTGCTGCATTTTCAGGCTGCTGTTCCGGGGGAGCTGAGGGAGGCCAGCAGCAGCTGCGGACTCTGCAACCTCAGACTTCCAGTCTACAGAATGGGGGTTGGGGAGGCTGTAGAAAGCACCAGGGTTCCAGGACCCGCAGTGACCCCTCTTCCTCTTCTTCTTTTGACTCCGAAGTAGAGATTTATATATTAAGAATTATTTAGTTTCTGTATAAAAATCAGCAATCGTTCCTCAGTGGGTTTTTAATACACGTCAGTTCTTCTTCGGAGGTTGCTTGATTCACCTCAACACTCGCAAAAATCCAGCTCTTTTCAGTGCCTGGAAAGACAGCGAAGGCGGCAGCTGTTTCCCTGGGTCTCAGCATCTGCAGGGCTTGCTGTCCCTCCCTGGAGAGGATACACGGGTAGGTATTTTCTTGGGTGGAAGAATTTGTCCCTGACAAAAATAATTATGCAGAAGAATGCAAATACAGTCGTCTCTGGTCAATTATTTGTGCCGGATCGCTTTAAAATAAAACCCTGTTTGGTCCTGTGCATCAAAGGCTTGCTGGTTGTTTTTGGCTATTATAAAAAACTGTCTGAAAAGACCGTAAGAACGAGCAGGGTCTGTAATGGCCGCTCTGAGGCTGAACCATGCAATCACATAACTCACGCCAGTTTGTTTAAAAAAAAAAAAAATAAATCCCACAATATGGGTCCTGTATAATTTCTACTCAAACTCCATCGTGGTCCCTTAGATACCAGAACATCATTACAAGGACATGTGCTTGTTTTTAAAGTGAGGTGTGTGATACGGCTCCCCTGCGGTCATGCTCTGCATATAGGAAAACCCCCAAAACCCAGGACTTGGCCTGACCTGTGGTGGCGCAGTAGATAAAGCGTCGACCTGGAATGCTGAGGTTGCCGGTTCAAAACCCTGCACTGGTCTGGTCAAGGCACATATGGGAGTTGATGCTTCCAGCTCCTCCCCCCTTTCTCTCTCTCTCTCTCTCTCTCTCTCTCTCTCTCTCTCTCCTCTCTAAAAAAAATGAATAAATAAAAATGTTAAAAAAAAAAAAAAAACGCCTGACCAGGCGGTGGCGCAGTGGATAGAGCATCGGACTGGGATGCAGAAGACCCAGGTTCGAGACCCCAAGGTCGTCAGCTTGAGTGTGGGCCCATCTGGCTTGAGCAAAAAGCTCACCAGCTTGGACCCAGGGTCGCTGGCTCCAGCAAGGGGTGGCTCGGTCTGCTGAAGGCCCGCGGTCAAGGCACATGTGAGAAAGCAATCAATGAACAACTAAGGTGTTGTGACGGCAACGAAAAACTAATTATTGATGCTTCTCACCTCTCTTCGTTCCTGTCTGTCCTTATCTATCCCTCTCTCTGACTCTCTCTCTCTTTGTCCCTGTTAAAAATAATAATAATAATAATAATAAACAAAACAAAACAAAACAAAAAACCCAGGACTTGGTTTATTAGCGACGTTAATTGATTTTTAGCACACTAAATGAAGTTTGTGCTGTTGTGACGTTCAAAGGCAATCCAGAAGCAGGGTCGTTATTTACTGCTCAATCAGGATAGACCCACAAAATGATTTCCAAAAAAAAAAAAGGGTCATCCCCTGAAGAGCCTGACCAGACTCTGGGCCACTCTTGGGGATGCAGGCCGGGGGGCAGCCTGTGGACTCGATTCACAGGGACATGGGGTTGTCTGTTTCTGCAAGCGGCCCAGGTGTGCTGGCCATGCCTACACCTTGTAGCTGAGCTCGGTGTTCATCCTGGTGGACACCTCGTAGATGAGATCAGTGGTGGCCGTGTAGTTGACCAGAAGGTGGACCTTCTCCAGGGACTCCTCCTCCTCCATCACGTCTGCTCTGGCCCTTGGAGAACGCTTTCTGGACACCTGGCTTAGAGGGCGCCGCGTGCAACCTGCACGATGCAGCCGGGGTGCTTTGCGAGGCTACTGTGCAGGCCCTGGTGGCACGGATGCGGACGGAGTGGGGTGGTTCTTGTCCCACTCCCCATCACAGATGCTTTCCAGGGGGACCTAGAGAATGCGGCAGCCTCTTCTCGGCCACGTCAGCGTAGCACGTCCCTACTCCAGGCCCCTTTGCTCCGTGCATTTCCTTCTCGGCCTCCAGGATGTCCTGTCTGGTCCGCAACTTGGCTGGGTCACTATTAGACACAGCTTTGATTTTTCATGACGTTGCCTTGATGGCCATAAACACTGGGGACGCAAGGCAATTGAAGAAGGATGGCAGGTGGACACTGTCTGGAGGGAGGGCCTGGTCTCGACCTGCTTTTCCATTGATAGTGGATTCAGCAGGTGCTTGAGCAGCAGTGACCTTTCAGGGTCACGGCCCATGGTGATGCTCCAGCTGGTGCTGTGGACATCCACAGCCCTTCCCCCGTCAGTGCTGGGGTCATCAATGCCAGCCGCCCAGACTCTGTGGATCCCCGAGTAACATCCTTTTTCTTGAAGCCCTGACTGAGAGGGGACAGGGAAGGCCAAAGAAAGTGCCACCTTAGCTGCCCAACAGCTGTGTACCCTGTTCTTCCACCTATAAAATGGTGACATACAAGCTCGCATTTTAGAACCTGGTCTTGGAGGGCAGACAAGCCTGAGCTCCAGCATTCTCTCACACCCCACGTCAACAAGACCTAAGCGGTCTTGTTCAACATCTCTGCCTATGAGCTGGCCCTCTCTCTCCCCACCTCTACCCACACGGCCTGGACTAGTGCAGTAGCCACCTCCCTGCGCTGTCCTGATCCACAGTCTGTTTCCCTCAGACCAGAAGGACCCTGGAATATCATCCACCCACTCTCTGCTCAGGACTGTCCCACGCAGCCAGCTTGACTCAGAGTCAAAGCCAAGTCCTCAACACGCCTTCCAAAGCTCCACCCCATCTGCCCCATAACCTCCTAACATCCTGGGCTCAGATCCTCCTCTTTGTTCCTCCACCCTCTGCGGCTCCCACCAGGCACCAGGCACCAGAGGGCCTCCACGCTGGAGGTGGCTGCTTCCACTGGAGCTTCCTTCCTTGCTCTTGTTAGGTCCTTACTTAAACGGCACCTTCCCAGGAAGCCTCCTGGACACCTGGTCTAAACAGCAGCTCTTCCCTCGCACACGCCCCCCGCCCTTGCCCTGCCTCCATTTCCCACAAGGCCTGTTTTCTAGGACATCTTATACTCGAATTATTGCCCACCATCCTCTGGACTGTTAGTCCTGTGAGTCCCCAACACCCAGAACAGTGCTCAGCATACATCAGCCACTCAAGGCAAAAATACGAACTCTTCTGCCTCCAGGGTGCTCCCGGGCAAGTCAGTCACTGATCGGTGCCTCAGTCTCATCAATAAAACGGGGAGTAGTTTCCCCTCCATCCACCCAGCAGTGCTACGAGGATGAGCTGAGGGACTATGTGCATGAGGCCTGCCTGCAACCTAAAATCTGTCCAGGACTTCATGTCCTGCCCAGCTGCTCAAACCTCTTCCCTCACCCAGAACCAGAGCTTGCCAGAAGCTCATCAGTCCAGCTTTGTCGTGGAGACAACCCAGGCACCGGGAGAACTAGGGCTACTTTGCCTCTCAGTCTTACCGTTCATATCTCTCAAAGGGCACAAAAAGCTGGGCACCGGGGCTGGCCCAGCTACAGATGATCCTGTTCTGACCCCTCTGACACCTCATACACACTGCCAGACTAGACGGGGCTGGGCTGCAGAGCCTGGCGTACAGGCTGGAGAAAAACAGGCAGCTTGATACGGCTCCCTGGGCTTGGTTGGGGGATCCCCAGGGCACTTTATGACACTGACAGTGCCCAGAGTGCTGCTTCCTGGGACACTTTACAGTGAGCCATCTGGGCAGTAGTTTCCAGAAGTGGGCTAGTTAGAAATATGACCACAGCCAGCTCTAGGGGGGCGGGGGGAGGTATCCGTTGGATCAGAGGGCACCAAACTACGGCCCGCGGGCCAAATTGCGGCCCCCAGAGGCCACTTATCCGGCCCCGGCCGCACTTCCGGAAGGGGCACCTCTTTCACTGGTGGTCAGTGTATGGAGTACTGTATGTGGCGGCCCTTCAACGGTCTGAGGGACAGTGAACTGGCCCCCTGTGTAAAAAAGTTTGGGGACCCCTGCTTTGGATGGAAGACAGAGAAGGAAAACCCCAAACATCTTTTTTTCTTCTGTCTGGGTAGATGTGTAAAACCACCTGAGTCCCCAAGGGAATCAAATCAGAGGCCCCTCTGGAACCTCAGAAAAAGAAAGTCTGAAAAGCCAGAGGCCCCTCTGTTAGATAAGACAAGGGTCTCCAGAGGTGGGCCATTCTTATTAAGTGTTATTCTTGCTCAATGTTAACATGTACCACAGTATTTTGTAGATGAGCTGTAAACAGGATAAGCTGGGCAATAACTCAACCTCATACACATAAAAGTAACCCATTGCAAAGAAGAAATCAACATGTAATTGACCAATCAGTGCATATAACCAAAGGCTAAGCCCCTCTTAGGGCAGGCAGAGCTTTGGAGGGGGAACCCCATCTCTTTCACTTGCTGGAAGTAAATAAAACTACCTTGTGAGAATGGGACACCCCAAGCAGCAAGTTTGGTAACAACTTCCCACAACAGCAACCAGAGCCCTGGGGGTCATGGTCAGCTGGACCACCGCTGGCACTATAGCAGCGAAAGACTTGCTTCCATATGGACAGGACAGTGTGTTTTGAGTTCTGGCTCTGGTACTTACTTCATGATACTGAGCAAGTTGTGCCTGCCCTGTGGTCTGAGTCTCCGTTTACTGATCGCTAAGGTGGGGTGGGTGACCCTCACATTCTAACGATGTGCTAGGGCCTGGCTAAATGTCCAGCACAACCCAAAGGGGGTGGGGGGTGTCTCAGAAATGTCTGTGTCCCAGCTCCCATCCCTTCCTGACGTGTCCAAGTTCAGGCTGGAGGAGCCCAGTTCCAGCAGTCAGACCAGGCAGAGCCCCGTTCCAGCTCTGTTCCAGCTCTGCCCCTATTCGCTGCCTGACCTCAGGCAAGCTTCTCTCTGTTCTGGGGCTCTCTCTGCCTTCCCGTCTCAGATACAGGCACAGCGGCCCCTAAAGGTCCTTTCAGCTTGGACATTGCCACAGGGGGGCCTAGCTAAGAAGGAAGAAAAAAACTTTTATCAAAGCAGAAGAGTTGGGATGCAGGCAGTTTGTTCATTTTATAGTCCTATTTTCTAGGATTCCTGGGCTATTGAGTGGAGAAACTTTTCTTTACAGGAAATAAAGGCTTGACTTTGCTTTCTGGTTTAAAAAAATAATGATCAGCCCATGTTGATGAGCCCGTACTGTATGCAGGCGCTGTTCTAAGCCTTTACTCTTGTTACAGAATTTCATTCTTACAACCAGCCGGAGGTAAACACTGGTGTTATTCCCCTAGCAGGGGTGGAGGAACTGGAGCGCGTGCAGTGGAGGCAACTTGGCCAAAGTCTCAAAACTGCTGGGGTCAGATGGTGACACCACCTCCCCCTCCTCTCCCACTACACCGCTGTTGGGCAGAAGCCCAGCTCTCCCTCAGCCCTAAATCTGCTCTGAGGATTCTTCCAACGCTCCTCGGTGCAGAGAAGCTAAGAGTTCCAGGGGCGGCGGCAGCGACAGAACAAACCCAAGGGGGCGGTCCTGGCTGACCCCCTCTCCAGGATCTCAAACAACAGCCGTCAGCAAACACCGGAAAACAGCCGGGCCAGAGCAGGTGCGAGTTCCCAGTGGCCGAGGCAGGAGCTGGCGGCCCGCCCCGCTGGCCATCCCGCGTGGGCGCGCCCCTCCCCGGCCACCCGCCCCTCCCCCGCCCGCGAGTCGGTCGCGCCCCCACCTGCCCCGCGAGCTGCAGCCCAGCCCGCGCCCGGGGCGCTGGGCGGAACCTCCGGCCCCCGGGTGCCACCGGGGCACGCGCCCAGGTGGGGTGGGGGCGGCTTTCGCGGGTCCCGGTCCCACGTTACCATTGAGCTTGACGGTGAACTGGCGGCGCCGACGGTCGTGCTCCACGCGGATGGGGCAGCCCTGCTCCAGCGCGCCCAGCGGCACGGCGGCCGGCGAGTGCGCCATCGGCGCGGGCAGGGTCCGCCTGGCCCGGCCGGAGAGGCGCGCCGAGACGGGCGCGGGCCCGCGGGGAGTGGCGCGAGCGCGGGGGGCAGGAGGCCGCGGGACCCTGGAGGCCGGGAACTCGTGCTCGGGAGACCGCGGGCGGCGGCGGCGCGGAAACTGACACTCGGCGGCGGCCGCAACAAAAAGGGGGGGGGCAGGAAATCAGCTGTGAGGTCACGTGCGGCGCGCAGCCAGTGGGCGCGGGCCCTTTTTGTTTTGATACATTCCATCCAACTCTTAAAGGAGCCGAGGGCCTGCCTCCCGCGTTCCACTTGTGGCTGCAAACAAAACGCGCGCGGCGTCCGCCCCGGGCCACTCTTCCTTCTCGCGTTGGGCCCACAGGCAACTTTGGGGCCCCTACACGGACCCCTCCTCAAAAAGGTATAACAACCTGTCGGAAAATTCCAATGATCCCCTCGCAGCCACCGTGTATTAGGCACTTGCTGTGTGCACGGCCTGGCCTCCTAAGCTACAGGGAGCGCTCGGAAGGGCTCGGTGCTCTCAGATGTCTGACCATTTGACCGACAAGGAAGTAGAAGCCGGGGGCAGTGGAAGACCTTTGCAGGTCACACACAGCCCGGGGCCCTGGGAGGGTCGGCGCTGCGGATCCCACCCCAGCGAGGAGCGAAATGCCACTTCTCAAAAGTAGGCGGAATGGCAGGAAGAGGTCTTGGAGATCCCTGGATTCCAGCCAAAGATGGGGAAACTGAGTCTCAAGAGGACTCGGGACTTGATTGGAGACACAGTACTCTCCAGGCTCTAGATTTCTTTTTGAAAGAGAACTTGACCAGGCCCCCCACCCCCACACCGCCCCAGGACTTGCCCAAATCCGGAGCGTTCCCTCCGCCCAGAGCTGTAACACGGGATCACATGACATAGGTTACTTTTTACTAGTTTGCTAATTCAAGTGTAAACTGACCGTTCACTCCCACGTGACCACCGCCCCCCCCCCATCAAGATAGTAACACTAGTGTTGCCATTGCCCCCTTCCAATCAGTACTCCACCCCCTTGAAGTAACTACTACTTTGACGCCTAGCATGATTGACGGATTGGCTTTTCCCAAAACTTCGTATAAAAGAAATCGCGTAGTATACTGCTCACAAAAATTGGGGAATATTTCAAAATGAATATGAAGCAATAAAAAAAGAAACATTTGATTATTTTTTATTAATCAAGAACAGAAAAGCAAATGACAAGTCGAAGAAAGTTGTTTGATTATGCAAATGAGATGCAAAACCAATTTTATTTCATTGGTGAAAATGCACTATACAAAAGGCTGAAACTACTGGAGTATCCGCACGTTCCCTAATCCCCTAATTTTTGTGAGCAGTGTGTATATTGTTTTGACGTCCAGTTTTTCGTGTTCATTTTATCTGTGAGATTCATCCGTATTTGGTGCAGGTATCTTTTTCATCACTGAATAGTATTATTACATTGTGGGCATTTAGCACAATTTATTTATCCACCCGTGATAGGCATTTGGGCTATTTTGGGGGTTTGCCTGTTATAAATACACCTGCTGTGGACATTCTTTTTTTTTTTTAATTTCTTTTTATTTTATTCATTTTAGAGAGGAGACAGAGAGAGAGAGAAAGAGAGAAAGGGGGGAGGAGCTGGAAGCATCAACTCCCATATGTGCCTTGACCAGACCAGTGCATGGTTTTGAACTGGCGACCTCAGTGTTCCCAGGTCGATGCTTTATCCACTGCGCCACCACAGGTCAGGCTGTGGACATTCTTTACCGCCTCTTTTGGTGTTCTCATTGTAGCGCTCTTCTTGGGTGGCCATCTGGAAAGGATTGCTGGGTCTTACAATAGTTGTATCTTGAGTTTCACAAGAAATTGTTAGACTTTTTTACAAAGTGGTTGTTATTAATTTACACTCCTGCTGACAATTTTGAGAGTTTGGTGTTGTCAGGTCTTTTCAAGCTTTTTAATTTTAGCCATTCTGATGAGTTTGAAGCTGCCTGTCACTGGTTTAATTTACATTTACCTGGTGACTGGTGATGTGGAGTCTCTTTATCACAGGCTCGTTGGCCAGTAGGAGCGCCTGTTTAAGTCTTTTGTCTATCCACTTTTCTTTTAGATTTATTGGAGTTCTTTTTATAGTTCGGTTATGTATCCTTTGTCAGATGTATTTATTGAGAAAAATCCCAGTCTTTTTTATTTTTTTGTAACTGTGTGTTGTATCACGTAGTTTGGCAACAAAACAAATCTGAGCAGTGAGTCATTTCAGACAAAGAGAGAGAAAGGTTGCTGGGGTCAGAGTTGGGAGGGGGAGGCAGGGGAACGGCTTGACCTCGGTTGAGTGAGAACTGGCTGTAATCCTGAGCAAGATGTGATCTTGTATGTGTGTCAGGTGACTTCTTTGTTTCCAAAGAACTTGAGTGGGGTGGGGAGGCCAAAATAAGTGTGTGGAAATTCCATGAGTAGGCTATGCTGTTTCCCACTCTGAACCTTCCGTGTGCTATTGCACAAATATCACTTCCTTTGGGAAGCCCTCATTGATGCCCCTCAGTCAGCCTGGGTCCAGAGGAGGTTCATCCTCAGTAAGTCCCTGGCAGGGCACAGTGCCAGCAAGGCCCAGCACAATAACTCAAGACCCTCCCTGTTTTTGACTTCCTTCTTTCTCTTCTATTTTTCAATGTCTATTAACTTATTGGGGTCTTTGAACCGTTCAGAAATCCTTTGTGGAACAGGGCTGTGTATCAATAAAAGAATAAAGCAAGCATTTAATGCAGTGGTTCTTAACCTTTTTTGAGGTACCAAACCCACCAGTTTCATATGCACATTCACCGAACCCTTCTTTAGTGATAAATAAAATATGATTTTTTTTTCCAAATTTAGTTTTGCCGGTGCGAGACTAGAGTTGCTCAGCTTGGCATTGCATATCATGCAGATAGGACACTGACTCCCATCCCGTTCCGTGACACATGTGAATCCATGTTGTACATATTCGTCCGACCACTTTCTTTTTTTGCTCGACATATTTAGTATGGATTAAAATATTAAGGAAGAAACCACACGACGTACAACTACGACAGCCGTTGACTACTGCGCGCACTAAATTCCCCGCAGCACTGGTTGGCCAAGCAATGTAACGTGATCCTCTGCAGCAAGTGATGGCCAAGCAGGGCGTGTCATCACGACTTTACACAAGTGTGTCTTTACTTCCGTGGCAGAGGCTTCTCCAAACCCCTGAGACCGACTCGTCGAACCCCTAGGGTTCCATAGAACCCAGGTTAAGTAACCACTGTTTTAATGTTTGCTAAGTTGAATGGATTTGATCTATCTTTCAAGCCCAAAGCACACTGGTCACAGAGGAGATCTTGGGGAGGGGTTGCTGATTGAATATGTCACCCTGAATGCTAGAAAGCAAAGCTGAATCCCAACAGGCTTGGGGTAGATGGACCCCAGGTGCTGAACGCTGGGGCCTGAAAATGATACATGAAGACCACGTCATGTGTACATAGGATATCATTTATTGCCAATCAATAATTCACTTAGTAAATATTTATTGAGCACCTCCTGTGTGCCAGTCACTATTCTAAATGGACACAGCGGTGAACACAATAGACCAAATTCCTTGTCCTTCAGAAGTTACATTCTAGAAGGGGAGAAACAATGATAAAAGAAGCAAATAGATAATAAGGATTCCTCTCAAGTGCACCAGAGGGAAATTCAGCTGGGAAAGGTATATGGTGGACTTTTGGAGGTTTGAGATGGGGTGGCCAGGACTGACCTCAACTGATTGGGCTCTTTTTAGGAAAGACTTAAGTCAGTGAGAGAGCGAGTCAAGAGGTGTTGGGGGAAGAGCAGTTCAGGCAGAGAGAACAGCCCGTGCAAAGGCCCTGAAGTGTGTTTAAAGAACACACTGAGGGCCTGACCTGTGGTGGCGCAGTGGATAAAGCGTTGACCTGGAAACACTGAGGTTGCCGGTTCAAGACCCAGGACTTGTCTGATCAAGGCGCATGTGGGAGTTGATGCTTCCTGCTCCTCCCCCCTGTCTCTCTCCTCTCTAAAATGAATAAATAGTAAATAAATAAGTTTTAAAAAAGTATATTTAAGAACACACTGAGGGCAGACTGAGGGACACGATCTTAGCTTGTTTGTTTTTTTCCGCTTGTTTAATATTGGAAAATTTCAGACATATATGTAAATAGAACAATAAAATGAAGCCCAGCATATGTATCACGGCTTGCGTGTGTGTGTGTGTGTGTGTGTGTGTGTGTGTTTTCTTCTTTAAAAAATTAAGATACCATGGCCTGGCCAGTGGGCTCAGTGGTAGAGCGTCGGCTCGGTGTGTGGATGTCCCAGGTTCGATTCTCAGGGCACATAGGAGAAGCTCCCATTTGCTTCTCTACCCTTCTGCCTCTTGCTTTTCTCTCTCACTCTCTCTCCTCCCCTCCTGCAGCCAAGGCTCCATTAGAGCGAGTTGGCCCCAGGCGCTGAGTATGGCTCCATGGCCTCTGCCTTAGGTGCTAAAAAAATGGCTCCGGCTGCAAGGACCCCAGGTGGGCAGAGCATCGCCTCCTAGTGGGCTTGCCGGGTGGATCCTGGTCGGGGCACATGCAGGAATCTGTCTCTGCCTCCCTTCTTCTCACTAAAATAAAAATAAATGAAATAAAAAGATAGCATTGACAACTTCGTGGAGTATATAGTTGTGACAAATGTGTCCTCTCGTGCAGCTACCACCACAACCTGGTTATAAAGCAGTTTCCACCCTCTGTGCCACCCTGCCCACTTAACCGTCCCCAACTTATTTTATGTCCCTATATTTTAGCCTTGTCTCATGTCATGTAAATGGAATCGTGCAGCATGTGCCCTCCGTGTCTGCTTCCCTTTGTGGCCGGCCTGGGGTGCCAAGCATGCATGTCAGTACCTGTCCCACGGAATGACAGATCAGCCTAGGTTTCGAAGGTCCACCCCTCTGGCCTGCCACATGGGGAGTGGACCATGGAGGGGAAATGTGAGGGGCAGGGGGTGGCTGCACTAGTCCAGGTAAGCAGTGACAGACAACAGTGGTCAATGCCTACTGTCCCGAGCTCCGTGGTTCCCACAGAAATGCTACGTGGACAGCTGCTGTTGTCAGCCTCACTTTACAGATGGCAAGTGGCAGAGTCACATTCAAACCCAGCACCTTTCTGCTCTATACTCAAGAGTGCAGTAGTCTCTGTAGGGTCCCCTGAGGGGCTCTGCAGACATTGAAGATGTTCTGACCCAGAATGAGGGGGCCAGGGGCCCCTGACTTTAGGAAGACAGTCATGCTTGATCTCTGAATTCTAAAGCCCAACCTCAACCTCCATCCACTACCACCGGGGAACCAGCTCACGTTCGTTGAGCATTTAAGTCAATTTTCAGTTTTTCACTGCGTGAGATTATGTTCATACATATGTTTTTGCCCACCTGTGTGATTATCTTCTGAGAAAACTGATATAAGCAGCAGCATCTACTGAATGCTCCTTCCACGCCAGGTGCTGTGGGATTGCTCCAGGTGCACGACCTCACTAACCCTCACACACCCACCATGAGAAGCAGTGATCACACAAGGGAGGGACTGGGTTTTGGAGACGCTAAGAATTGTCCAAAGGTCTCATGGGTGGTGGATAATGAAACCGGAATTCCAACCCCGGAGCAGCTAAGTCCAGAGTCTGACATCTGGGAGGAGGACTAGCCCCCATGATGGACCGGATAGGAGCCTCCTGAAGGGATGGGATGGCACCCTCCTGAGAAGACCTGGAGGCCTTGGGAGATTGTCTGGAGTGGGTCAAGGGTGGAGCCTGCAGGACCCAGGCTGGACAGGACGGAAGGAGACAAGCAGGGTGTCATACAAAAGGGAGCAAGGGCCTGACCTGTGGTGGCGCAGTGGATAAAGCGTCGACCTGGGAACACTGAGGTCGCCAGTTCAAAACCCTGCACTGGTCTGGTCAAGGCACATATGGGAGTTGATGCTTCCAGCTCCTCCCCCCTTTCTCTCTTTCTCTCTCTCTCTCTCTCACTCTGTGTCTCCTCTCTAAAATGAATAAATAAATAAATTTAAAAAATAATAAAATAAACCTCTTAAAAAAAAGAAAAAGAAAAAGGGAGCAAGGTGGACTAACTGCCTGCCCCCTCCAGTTGACTGTTTCGTGTTGGAGACCTGCGCTGGTCCTCTCGTTCCCCCCCCCCCCCGCCCCCGCCTCGCTTTTCTTAAGTGAGAGGAGGGGAGATAGATAGACTCCCTCATGCGCCCTGATTGGGATCCACCCAGCAACCCCCGTCTGGGGCTGATGCTTCTTAAATCAACCGAACTGTCCTTAGTGCAGGTTTTTATTTTTCTTAGAGGAGTGGAAGGGCTGGGTTGTAGGTAGGTATATATTTAATTTTATAAGAGACTCCCAAGTTGCTTACCAGAGTGGTTGTGCCATTTTGCATTCCCACCAGCAATATATGAGACTTCCAGTTTTTGTACATCCTGTCCAATGCTTGGAATTGTCAGTCTTTTACATTTTAGTTCATTCTAATAGGTGTGCAGGGGAATCTCACTGTGGTTTTAGTTTGCATTTCACTAATGACTAATGATGCTAAGGTGATTTGCCATCCAGATATCTCCTTTGATGAGGTGTCTGTTAAGTTCTTTTGTGCATTTTTTAATTGGATCATTTCTTTTCTTATGATTGAGCTGCATGAATTCTTTGTGTCCTGGGGATAAGCCCCTTTATCACAGATGCGTTTTGCAAGTATTTCCTCTCTGGGTTGTTCTGAGGATTAAGTAGCATACGAAACACTCACTGACTGAGCGCTCTTATCATTATGACTCTCACCCCTACTGATGTTTTATGACTCTGTTTTGTCATGTGGCAAGGAAAAGGGCTCATACCTCAGCCCAGAGCTCCCAGTGGCACCTGCCAATTTAGGCTCCTCGGTGCCCAAAACCCACCACTCAGGTGCCCTCTGTTGGAATTTCCTGAGGAAGACTCACACTCCACTGGAGCCCAGGACATCTCTGTGTTGTTTGTTGTTTATAACTATCAATTATCAAAACCAACCAGCTGGCCTCAGCTGCTTGGCTGGGCCCAGAGGAGGCCTTGGAGATGGTCTCCCCTCCCTGACCTGCCCACGGGACAAAGTCACATTCCTGCCTATCTCCTGGCCCACATCAGGGCTCCATCCACATCGGGGTGTACACAGACGGGACCCCCCCACTCAAGCCTTACCACACACCCAGTGCCTGATTCCCATTTGTCCAATGAGACAGCTGAGCTTGAAGAGGAGATGTGGCCACCCCAAAGTCCCACAGCCCTGAAGGGGCGACACAGGCTTTTTTGCACGGACATTGTCATCTGCTTCCATCCTCACTCAGCAAACATTCACTCCATTCACACAGATTGACAGGCTGAATGGAAGACAACTGGAGGCAAACAGGGACTTTTGTTGAGCACCCAGTAGGTGCCAAGCACCAGGCTGTGCATGAATTGTCTCACTGAGGGTGTAGCTCTTACATCCCATTTTACAGATGAGGAAACTGAAGCTTAGAGAGACAATGTGACTTACTCAATAAATTAGTGGCAGAACAAGATTTAAACTAGGTCAGTGGTTCTTAACCTGGGTCCTATCGAGCCCTAGGGGTTCGATGAGTCGGTCTCAGGGGTTCGGAAAAGCCTCGGCTGCGGAGGCCAGAATAAAGTAATACCGTCATTTGTTGTGAGTTCATGCACTTTGTTGGTTTTGTTCTTTGAGCAAGGTGATGTTCATGCACGGCTCATTTTGTGCACCAGTAAAAAAACATATACCTATGTCTTGAATTTGGGAAAAAAAAATCATATTTTATTTATCACTAAAGAAGGGTTCGGTGAATGCGCCTATGAAACTGGTGGGTTCAGTACCTCAGGAAAGGTTAAGAACCACTGCACTAGGTGTACTTACTGCCCTGTCAGAACTGAGTCCTTGACTGCTGGGCCAAACTCGTGGTCTCTGTCCTTTCCGCATGCATCCTCGCTGACCACCGCCACAGCCCTTGGAAGTCGGCCTTGTGGTTCCAGTCTCAGCCCCCTTTTCCTTCTTCTTTCAGAGTCATCATGGCTCCCCACCTCTGCACCCTTATCCGTGACGAAGCACTACTCCTTGCACTACTCACCCCACCCCAGTATCACCTAGTCATTAAAATCCTCCCAGTGGAAACAGGCCGACTCCGTCTACTAGGGCTCCCCGTGTGGAGGGTGACATGGCAAGATTTGTTTACATCAAGATGCCCTTTGCCCCAGCCACCGCCCTCCTGAGGCTGTCTTCTTCAGATATACTTGTACGTGTGGGGCATGATGTTTGCACGAGGAGAGGCATTGTAAGTGCAAAAGCTGGAGGGCGGATGAGCAGGGGACTTGCTGAGTGCATTGTGGAAGGGCGGTGGCGGGTCCTGCGTGGAAGCAGGAAAGGGGAGGCCGCTCACGCGCTGGAACCGGAGCAGTCCGGTTCTAAGGGGGAGCAGTCCGGTTCTAAGGGGGATGCGGAGTTGCAGAGACACGCAGGATCCTGAGACAAGAACAGACGTTGCTGTGTTCCTGCAAGGGTGTACATAAAGGGCTGAGTCCTGGGAGGGCACCCAGATGCAGGGCACAGAGGCAAAGACACTCTTCACTCTATACCTTGCCACCTTTTGAATTGGAACTGAAATGTCTTCCCTCTTCTGGGAAGCCACCTCTGATTCACCGTCTGAAGTGTCCCCACCCATGGTGTTGTCTTGAGTAATTATGAGGTCCTGCCTCTTTCTACATCTAGTCGCCCCAGGTGTTTGGGGGAGGTGCCTCACACCAGCCCTTCCCTTATATGTCTTTGGGCCAGAGTGAACTCCCCTAAGGGCTAGGCCAGGTTGAGGCTTGTCTTTCAGGGGAGCCCACATGTCCAGCTCAAGTCCCTAGCTGGATAGATATAGACCCAGAGGCCTCCTAATGCCCCCGGGCTCTGGAGTGGGCTGATTTCACAGCCAAGCCTTGTTGAGTTCTATGTGCCAGGAACATTCTGATTCTCAGCCTAACTCTTTAAAGTGAATACTATTCAAACCCTTACTTTACAGAGAAGGAAACTGAGGCCTAGAGCAGTTAGGAAATCCCATAACTCTCCTGGTGTCACTCACTAGTAAACAGAGGAGCCAGAATTCAACCCCAGAGGCTCTTGGTAGCCTGTTGTGGGAGGCTGGGCTTCCACCCACGAGGAGGCTCTCCAGCCTGGAGGTACCTTTCTCTTGCCCTGAATGACTTGGGACCCAAAGATATGCCAAGGTCTGGGCCTTTGGGCTCCCAAGCAGTGTGATAAGGGCAGCACAGAGTTGTAAGGAGCCCAGAGAAGGCAACAACAATCCCACCTGCAGCAGGGATTTTCTGGGGAGGTGGTGCTGGCACTCTACCTGGAAGGATGAAGTGGCCATCAAACCTTTCAGTGCAGCCTGTCCTCCACCATGCTATCTCCACTTCCCACACTTACCGCCTTGCCTGGTTTGTTTGTTTGTTTTTTTATCTTTGTGAAGGGTACCCTCCCCTGAACTCAGACGAGACTACAAGCCTCACCGTTACTCTGGCCTCCTCCCTTGGCTTCCACCCCCTTCTACTGGCTACTAAGGCCTCTGAATCTTTTTTGGACTTGGTCCCCACCTACTACCTGCACACCTGGCTCGTCTGGACTTGCTCCAGCCTCCTCACCAGAGCAGGAGGGTCCTGCCAGGGCCCCTGCCCTAGGGGACAGACAGGCTGCCAACCTGGGCAATATAGTTGGTGGCTCTGTGCATGGTCACTGTCCACGATAAACTGCAGAAAGGGTGAGGAGGTTTTTTGTTTGTTTGTTTGTTTGTTTTTCTTATAAAATGGAAAACTTTAATTGTTTAAAGCAAAGGCACAAGTAAATATTTCAGGTTATCATACAATGTTACAATAAGAAATTCCAACAGTAAAATGGAATACATTATAACTTTGCATCTCTATAGTATACCTAATATATTATTCTATCATCTCTTCTTTGGAGTGAAAAGAGTGGGGGTGAGGAGGTTTTATGGCTGCCTGTTTTCTGTCATTCCTCCCGCTGTGAGATGGTCTCTATGTCCACTGCTCTTTAGACTGGGTGAGCTGCTTCAACCAACAGAGGAAGGCAGAGTGACAAAGTGTGACTTCTGACATTCTATTAGAAAGGGCCAGCCAGCTTCTGCCTGGTTCTCTTAGGTCACTTGTGGTTGGTGTCCGTCTGCCACGCTGTGAGGAAGCCCTGGCCAGATGCAGAGGCTACACGTAGGTGCTCCAGCCTTGGAGTCCTCCCAGCGCAAGTGCCAACATGGAAGTGAATGGGGCCTCCAGGTGAATCCATCTGAGGCCCCAGACATCATGGGACAGAGGCAGGCCACCCCTGCGTGTGCCCTGAGCACTACGTTTGGGAGAAGGGACTATAATGCAGCAGGAGACAGGCAGACAGGAGAGTTTGTGACTTTCCCCATCTACGAGCACCATTCCGTTCTCAACACAGATGTGCTGTGACCTTTGAGGGGCTGGCTTGCAACCCAGCCCAGGGTCAGACCCTAGAACCACTGTTGACTGCTCTTCTGTGACCCACTGCTTCCTCCAAACCACTGCACTCACCCAGCCCCTGACACCACTGCAGTCTGGAGCTCTTCGTGTCACTAGATGGTGTCAAGTGCCACGAGGATTTCAGTTTGGGTCATCCAGGAAGGCTGCATGTAAGAAGCAGGATTTGAGTTGTAAAGAACAGGCAGAACTAAAAGTACCCATGACATTTGTTTACATTTAAATATTAAATTAACCTTAATTGTATTAATGGACTTTATTAACATATTAAAATACTATATACTTAATATATAGTAAAAGTAACACATGGATCTTGCAGAAGAAATATTTGACAGAGAATACATAAAGAAGACAAACACATTTCCTGTACTATCAATGCCTAGAAGTCACATTGCTGACTTGGAGTATTTCCTACATTTCTACTCTGTAACTTGAACCGGGTTACAACTCTTAGCAAACTTTCCTGATGGTTCAAGACAGAGACCAAATGGCAGAAAGAAGAGTTCCCACTGGTCACAGATGAGGTCATGTTTGGGGCATGTGGCCCCCAAGGAGGGTGCTGGCTCGGTGCCATCCTTCTGGTCCCTGCATAGCCCCTAAAGACCAGGTTATCACAGCAATTCCCCCAGCTCCGGTCCAAGTCCTAAGTCATTCACAGAACAACCCTATAGAGAGGTACACCTCTGAGGGTACAAGATCCAACATAACATCCTTCCTGCCACTTCTTGGCTCACTAATCCTCCAGTGCAAACAATGACCTCCGCTAACAAAAATAAAAAGGGCCTTTCAAAGTGATGCCTGACCTGTGGTGGCGCAGTGGATAAAGCGTCGACCTGGGAACACTGAGGTCGCCAGTTCAACACCCTGCACTGGTCTGGTCAAGGCACATATGGGAGTTGATGCTTCCAGCTCCTCCCCCCTTTCTCTCTTTCTCTCACTCTGTGTCTCCTCTCTAAAATGAATAAAGTAAAAAAAGAAAAATTAAAAAAAAAAAAAGAATCTTCAAAGTGAGAAACAACAAGCACTTATTGAGATCAATAAGAATAGCGACCAGGGATGCTTTGAGTCAGGCAGAGCTTCCAAACAATCTTCTGCTAGAAGACAAAGGCGATGGGTGTTAATGAGAAAGGGAAGAGCCATGACATCAGTAGAAGGAAGACATTTCTACTGGTGCAGATGACGCAGTGATACTAATTCTGAACAATGTTTTTAATTTTCAGTCTGGTGGTCATCATACCTGCTTTTTTGGTTATCTTTGCAAACAGTTCTTTGTGACACAATATTTCCCTAGGCTCAGTCCAAAGGTTATTTCCCCCATTTTTAACCTTCCAAGGTTTGAGGCTTCAGTCGTGAAAGGCAGTTCCTCTGGCATTAAAAATGGCTCCATTCATATTATTGGAAATCGATGCTCAGGAGGGCAAAGGAAGCTACTTGTCTACGCAAGGCTGGGACACTGTGACCACCCACCCAACGGATGTCATAATCAGTCTGGCTGTTGGGACACCAGGGGAGGAAATGAATATCTTCCCTGGTGGCCTCAAGTGTTCCCCAGTAGCCTGCTTTACCCTGGGGGACACATTCTTCTTTCCACCCAAGAATGTTCACAGTTTCCCAAGATCCACCTCTTGAGCACCTGAAAGGGCACCTCCCATTGGGGAGGATGGAATGACTAAGCCTTGGTGGGTCAGGCATGGGGCAGCCGAGGGCATTTTGTAAGGTGGAGCTTCTCCAGCACAGGGCTGCGTGCGGTGCCCAGCCCAGCCGGGCTCCAGGAGTTTCCTTTGGAGGAGACACAGTCTCTTTCTCTGCACAGGGAGATGGGAAGCAATAGCGAAAAGAAATCAATATAAACAAGTGCTGGCGAGGAGGTGGAGAAAAGGGAACATTCGTGCTCCGTTGGTGGGAATGCAGACTGGTGCAGCCACGGTGGAAAACAGTCTGGAGGTTCATAGAAAGAATTTTTTTAATAGAGCTGCCTTATGACTCAGTGATTCCACTTCTGAGTATTCATCTGCAGAAACCCAAACACTAATATATTGATATGTATATATATAATCACACAGACACACACACACACCCCTATGTTCACTGCAGCATTATTATTATTATTATTTTTTATTTCTTACAGGGACAGAGAGAGAGTCAGAGAGAGGGATAGATAGGGACAGACAGACAGGAACAGAGAGAGGTGAGAAGCATCAATCATCAGCCTTTCCTTGCCATTGCGACACCATAGTTGTTCATTGATTGCTTTCTCACATGTGCCTTGATCGTGGGCCTTCAGCAGACCAAGCAATCCCTGGACCCCGTGCTCAAGCTGGCGAGCTCAGGGTCTCGAACCTGGGTCTTCCGCATCCCAGTCCGACACTCTATCCACTGCGCCACCTCCTGGTCAGTCCACTGCAGCATTATTTAGAACAGCCAAGATATGAGTGTCTGTCCATCAGGGGGATGAGTAGATAAAAAAGAATGAAATCTTATCATTTGTGACAATATGGAAAGGAGGGGCCCCCGGGAGTGCAACACCATCTCTACGAGTGCAGAGAAAGCAGTGCTTCCCAGGCCTCATGAAAACCTCCTCTTCATTTTGTCTGCAGTATTGGACCTAGAGAATATCATGGGATGTGGGATCAGTCAGACAGAGAGAGACAAATACCGTATGATCTCACTTCTACGTGGAATCTAAAGAACAGAACAAACAAACAAACAAAATAGAGACACAGACACAGAGCACAAACGGATGGTTGACAAAAGGGGAGAAGGATGTGGACTGGGTGAAGGAGGGGAAGGGACTGAGAAGTACTGATGGTGGTTACAGAACAGTCAGGGGATGGCAATGCCCCACAGGGAAGACAGGCAATACTATTGTAATAACTCCACATGGTGCCAGGTGGGTACCAGACGTGTCCTGGAGAATGGCTTTGTAAAGTAGATGATTGTCTAAACGCTATGCTGCACCCTTGAAATGCACACAAAATAACATTGAATGTAGAGTGTAATTGGAAAGTAAATTAAAAAAATTTTTTTTACAGGGACAGAGAGAGGAATAAATAGGGACAGACAGGAACGGAGAGAGGTGAGAAGCATCAATAATCAGTTTTTCGTTGCAATACCTTAGTTGTTCATTGATTGCTTTCTCACATGTGCCTTGACCGCGGGCCTTCAGCACACCGAGCCACCCCTTGCTGGAGCCAGTGACCTTGGGTCCAAGCTAGTGAGCTTTGCTCAAACCAGATGAGCCCGCACTCAAGCTGGCGACCTCGGGGTCTCAAACCCAGGTTCTCTGCATCCCAGTCCGACGCTCTATTCACTGCGCCACCGCCTGGTCAGGCAGAAAATAATTTTTTAAAAAAATCAATATTGTTTCTGCTAAAAAGTGTTTGCATCTCCCTGGCACAGCCCTCAGAGGCTCCTGGCCTGGAGGCTGCGTCCCAGCCAAGGCTGCGCGGCAGCCGGACACGGGAGTCCCCTGCGGGTGGGCACGCGGCCCTCCGCCTGTCCGGTAGCAGACCTCCAGACCCTGGCGCCCCAGCTGGCAGCGTGCCACGTGACCGACGTTGCCAGCAGGGTCACCCTGGGCTCCGCTGGAAAGCAGCGGCGGGCACGGGGCTCCTCGGCGGTGGGCGTCGCCGCGGTGCCAAGCCTGGCAGTGGCAGCCGTCCACACGGTTCTGGGAAGTGACTTGTGCTGTTTGTTTGTTTTTTCTTGAGCGTGTGGCTGGCAGGCCAGAGAGTCCTCGTCTGACTCAACGTACTGAAAAATGTTCCATTTTTGGCTTCCGCCAACGTGGGCCTGACGACCTCCTAACCTGCTGTTCTTCCCCTGCCCCCTCTCCGCCCGGCTCGCGCTGCAGTACTCTGGGCACACTGGTCTTTTCCTTTCCCTCAAGGTTTGCTTTTTATTTGTGTTGAAGTAATGCGTGCACATGGTGTTTAAGGTCAAAGGGCGCTACAAGGCTTATACGAACAAAAGAACAGAGACAGGCCTGACCTGTGGTGGCGCAGTGGATAAAGCGTCGACCTGGGAACACTGAGGTCGCCAGTTCAACACCCTGAACTGGTCTGGTCAAGGCACATATGGGAGTTGATGCTTCCAGCTCCTCCCCCCTTTCTCTCCTTTCTCTCTCTCTCTCTCTCTCTCTCTCTCTCTCTCTCTCTCTCTCTCTCGTGTCTCCTCTCTAAAATGAATAAATAAATAAATTTGGGAGTACAGTCGGGACCCTAACCCACCAACTGCCTACCTTCCCACTGCTGATACTCTCCTGTGGGCCCCCGATGCCCTCAGCTGGCCCTTCCTTATTTCTCAACCATGCACTTATCTTGCTACTTCTTTTGAACCGTGGACAGCATCTGAGGGCTTCCTTCCGCAGAAGCTGAGGGCTCAGTTCTCACACACGTGGGTCTCTCCACCTCTCCTCCCCCAAGTAAGTGCCCACTCTCACTTCATCACGATGCTTGGATATTTCAGCATTTGGTGTTTACAGTAAATATTGTGTCCCTGCTGAGCTGTGTGGTACTTTTTCATTACATTTTCTGTTTTGTGTTGTTTCTCTGGGAGTGAATAATTACCTTTTCTTCCTGCATCAAGCTGGGCGCTTCCAGGGATCCTTTCAACCCAGGGACTGGGGCCTTTGGTTTGGGGAAGTAGTAAGGCATCACTCCTCCTTTCACGGACTCTTAATTCACTTTGTTTCTGTTCTCACCTGCTCCCCCACCTCCTGAGGAGCCTGGTGCTTCTCAGGTCCAGTCCGGGCTGTCGTGTCTGTGCTGTGACGTCAGAGTGGCTCTCTCCTGCACAGGTTGATTTCGCCTTCCTCTGCGAAGGTGGTTCACATTTGTCTCCTATATTTATTTTCCTGCTTTGAAAATTGTGTAGATTCCTCTTGTCCCTGTCATTGACGTTCCTGTTCTTTTTGCCCTTGTGAGTTTTAAACATTTCCTGTCATTTTAGTCGGGTTTCGGGAGGCGTTGCTGTTCACTCATGGTTCACTAGAAGGCCGCTCACCTTCTCTCTCAGTCCCTTCTTTGTGTCATGAGTTTTTTGTTTTTTTGTTTTTTTTTACAGGGACACAGAGAGAGGGATAGACAGGGACAGACAGACAGGAACGGAGAGAGGTGAGAAGCATCAATCATTAGTTTATCATTGCCGTTAGGACACCTTAGTTGTTCATTGATTGCTTTCTCACATGTGCCTTGACCACGGGCCTTCAGCAGACCGAGCAACCCCTTGCTGGAGCCAGCGACCTTGGGTCCAAGCTGAGGAGCTTTTGCTCAAGCCAGATGGGCCCGCGCTCAAGCTGGCGAGCTCGGGGTCTCGAACCTGGGTCTTCCGCATCCCAGTCCGACGCTCTATCCACTGCGCCACCGCCTGGTCAGACGTGTCATGAGTATTTTAAGTCAGTCCTTACCCCCAGTTTTACGTGGCTTTTTTGTCACCCAATTCTGAGCTGAGAGGACACTTCTTCCAGGAAGGCTTCTTTGACCACCCTGTCTAATGGAGCCAGCCCAGTGCCTCTCTGCCCCATCACCCTGCTTGAATTTTGTTTTAACCCTTATCACTACTTGACGTTATTTTATATTTACTTTCATTGATATATTTGCCTTTTTCTCTATCTCCCCAGGAGGTTTGTTCCACAAAGGCATGGACCTTGTATGTCTTGTTCTTTGCTGTCCCCTCAGCATCTAACACAGTGTTAGGCAAAGACAGATACTCAAGAACTTATATTGAGCCTGGTCTGTGGTGGCACAGTGGCTGGAGCATCGGTCTGGAATGCTGAGGTCACGGATTCGAAACCCTGGGCTTCCCAGTCAAGGCACATACAACAAGTAACAATCAAGCAATGAACACTAAAGTGAAGGCACTAAGAGTTGGTACTTCTCACTCCTTCCTCCTCCTCTCTCTGTAAAATCAATAAAAAAGCATCTTAAAAAAAAAAAAAGAATTTGCCTGATCAGGCAGTGGCGCAGTGGATAGAGCGTCAGACTGGGATGCAGAAGGACCCAGGTTTGAGACCCCGAGCTCGCCAGCTTGAGCGCGGGCCCATCTGGCTTGAGCAAAAGCTTGTCAGCTTGGACCCAAGGTCGCTGGCTCCAGCAAGGGGTTGCTCGGTCTGCTGAAGGCCCACGGTCAAGGCACATGTGAGAAAGCAATCAATAAACAACTATGGTGTCGCAACAGCAACGAAAAACTAATGATTGATGCTTCTCACCTCTCTCCGTTCCTGTCTGTCTGTCCCTATCTATCCCTCTCTCTGATTCTCTCTCTGTCCCTGTAAAAAAAAAAGAATTTATGTTGCATGGCTGGATGGATTTGAGCCCGGGATCTCTAACTGAATTTAAGGAAGAAGCTGGTGATGGTCAGAGTTTCCTGCGAATGGAAAAGGCTGGCAGGGGGAAGAGCCTTTAAGCCCAGGCTTGGTAGTGGCCGAAAGGAACAGAAACATCGATACAAAGGAATGTGATCATCTCCAGGGCCTGGCTGAGACAAGTTCTGGTTTGAGGTCACGTGGCTACTTCCCAGTGAAGCCAGGACTCCCCTCAGGTTCAAACACAGCCCTTTCCAGGCAGATACTGGGATGCATCCTGGTTGCTGAGTCAGCCTGATCCACATGTTTGTTTCCCCCTCGCCACTCCCTGGCCGTGTGATCCTGTCTCTGCATTGGAAGTACTTCTCCCCCAGACCGTGACTCCCCCAACAAGTCTGAGGTCTTGAATTCTAGAAAACAAGCATGGGCCTCCATGAGCCTTCTGATGAAATGCCCAATAAGTATTAGGCTGTTCTGATGATCTGGGTTAAAAGCCTGATTTCATCCTTCCTGGCTGTGGGACCTGGGCAAGCTGCTGAAAACCTTGGGGCCTCAGTTTTCTCATCTGTGAGATGAAGGTTTGACCACACATAGCCTCATCAGGTCATGTCAAATCTCAGGCTTGAAGGGCCAGAGGTGTCAATCAATGCCTGTTGCTACCTCTTGGTCAGGAATTACCACATGTGAGGACAGGACCAGGGACAGGCAGGCTGTGAGCTGGGGCTTCTGGGGTTCCCAGAGACCTGGGGTGTTTGCGCATTTCTGTAGGATATGGGGCAGAACAGACCTAGGGCTCCGTCAGAAGCAAAGAAAGAGCGTGGCATCTTTCCAGAAAGCAGCTACCTCTTGCTCAGAAGAAGGGTTCTGCAAGCTACACACTTTAATGGAAGCTGACGTAGAAAAGAGCAGGGACACCGTCTCCATCTGACAGTTCCAACCATAGCTTTGTCATTCCCAGCGGCCTCTGGCACCTCTCTGAGCCTCCGTTTTCCCACCTGTTTCCCAGCAAGGTGGCCGGGGTGAAGTGAGCCTTCCTCCATCCCACAGTTGTTCCCTGGACCCCTGCTGTCGGCTGGGGAACACTCAGTGACCAAAGTCAAGTCAGTGCCCGCATGCAGCTTGCATCGGAGCGAGTCTGCGAGATGATGAGCTGTGAGGAATCAGAACAGACTAGGTGCTCTACAAGTGACACTTGCTGCTTGGCTGTGGAGCCATCTGATTTGTATGAATTCACCCTTTGACACTTGTGAGTGGTGACAATTCACATAGAGCAGGTAAGCCCTACCCTTTCTCGCAGCTTTCTCCGTGGTGTGCTGTAACTTCAGAGCTTGACCTTGAGTGAGAGGCTGCTGCCTCCCTCCAGCTCTCCAAGGGTAACATGTTGCTGCCCCAGAGTGCCATCTCTCGCCAGCCCAACTCAGGGCCAGAAGGAACCCAGCCCCTGCTTCGTAGCAGCACGAGTCTGATGGAGAGGCAGATGGGAATGTGGCCACTGGCAGAGCTGGGGTTCTTGATGAGAGGGGCTGGGGTAGGAGGGCTGTGGAGGGTGTGGTTCCAGGGAGTCCCTCCTCTGGTTTCAAAGCTGGTCCTTCTTGAAGAGGGTAGGAATGAGTCAGGTGAAGAAGGCAAGGAAAGGCATTCCTGGATGTGGGAACAGCCTTTGCAAAGAAAGGTCCAGAGAGGAGAGCTTGGGTTGGAAGGGGCTGTTTCCTGCTTAGCTGTGCTGGTTTTGGAGCTTGGCCAGCTCCGTATTTTGAAAGTCTCTCGCTGGTTGCAGTGTGGAGAAACTGGGGGCAGGAAGCAGAGACCGCTGGCTGGAGGCGGGGGAGAGAGGGTGGCTGACACTACCCAGGGCTCAAGTCCAGCACCACGCCATGGCTGGCCACTAGAAGGCGCTGTGGGTTGGCAGGCCGTTGGTATCAGGGTTCTGTTGGTATCAGGGCTGCGCGAGCCCATCTCTGCACGGGGTGGATTCTGTCTGTAAATGTATCTGAGCCCGTGTGGCCACTCCCCGTGTCTGTCCATGCTATGTACCTCCTCGTGTTCATGAGTGTGTGCATGCACACTTGGAGGTGTGTGGACTTACACAGGTTAAAAAGGAGTTGTGTGGGCTGATCCGGTGCAAAGGCATGGGATGAGCAAGACTGTAGGCAGGTGAGAACAGGGTTCCAGCATTTCCCACTGTTCCAGCCACACTGTTCCTCTGCATGTCATCCATCCGTCTCAGAGCCTTTGCTCATGCTGTTCCCTCTGCCTGACATGTGTTCGCCCCAACATCCTCACGACTGCTTCCTCAGGTCTAGGCTTACGTTACCTTCCAGTGAGGGTTTCTCAGACCTCCCTCTTTAAAGTTACAGCCCCACCCCAGACATACTCCCTGTCACCTTCCCTCCTTTCCCCTTAGTAATTACACTGGGGGACAATGTTATTTTCATTTGCTGTTGCATGAGGTTTTTAGAACGTTTTCTATATATTTCTGCATCGCTGATTCCAAATATGAAATCTGTTTTTCAGTGCATGCTCTAGTTTTTATGCAATTTAAATATTTTTGTTATAGTTAATGGTATGCATTGGTTTTTAAATTGGAGTTAAAGGGCAACGACTCTTGGATTGAACATAACCACAAGGCAATAAATGTTTTACAAACATCACTTTTACATAATTGTAGTTGTTTTTAAATGTAAAAATTATTATCTGATAAAAATACTCTCTTATTTTAAAATTGAATCATGGCTTCTTCGAGTAGGCGTAAATGTAAGAATAGTCCTGACACCTTCTGTTATATACGTGGCTGTTACACACTTCAATGTCAAAGGCGCAATATTTCATCATTTGTGACACGTGCATATATTGCCTATTTTCAAGTTCCCCTTGGCGATCAAGACAAGAATTGGGCTCCTCATATTGTGTGTCATAATTGTGAGGAAATGCTTCGTGACTGGACAAAAGGAAAACGCAAAGGAATGCCTTTTGGTATTCCCATGGTTTGGCGTGAACCTAAGGACCACAGCAGTGACTGTTATTTCTGTCTGATCCATACAAAGGGCATCGGCAAGAAAATACAGCATATGATCACATATCCTAATATTTCTTCAGCAATACGACCCATCCCACACTCTGCGACACTCCTGATTCCAGTTTTCAATGGTTTTATTTCTTCTAAGGACGAAGAAAGTGAACATGGTGATCAAGTGTATTTTGATAAGATGCATGAGGAAATGGTTGTAGAATCCGAAGGGTCTTCTTCTGATGCCAAGCAGTCATTAACCCCTCAGCATTTTAGCCAACCAGAATTGAATGACTTAGTAAGAGATTTGGGCCTATCAAAGAAAGCAGCTGAGTTATTAGCCTCCAGGCTTCAAGAAAAGAATACTTCACTGGTCAGCTAAAGTATCCCATTTCAGGAAGTGTGAACAAATTTCTGTGGACTTTTTCCCCGAAGACAAACACTTTGTTTACTGTCATGATATCAGTAGTCTTCTCAGCCAGCTAGGTGTTACCACTCACAATTCAACAGAATGGCGGCTATTTCTTGACAGCTCTAAACAGAGTCTGAAATGTGTTCTCCTACACAAGGGTAATGTTTATGCAGTGGTTCCAAATGATTATTCAACTCATCTGCGAGAAGATTATAATGACATAAAAATTGTCCTCGACTTTCTGAAGTGTAAGGAGCATAATTGGATCATTTGTGTGGATCTTAAAATGGTAAATTTTCTGCTAGGACAACAGAGAGGTTTCAAGAAATATCCTTGCTTTCTGTGTTTGTGGGACAGCCCGAGCTTGGGGGAAACACTGGACACAGAAGCAGTGGCCAAAACATGAAGCTCTGGAAGTAGGGATGCAAAATATTGTGAATGAACCTGCAGTTAATTGAGACAGGATCATTTTACCCCACTTCACATCAAACTTGGCTTAATGAAGCAGTTTGTTCAGGCTTTGAATAGAGAAAGTGAATGCTTTCAACATATTATTTCTGCTTTTCCTGCAGTGTCTTTCAAGAAGATAAAAGCAGGTGTATTCGATGGACCTCAAATTCAAACCCTCATACATGATGAAGAATTTGCCAGGAAGATGAATAAGGAGAAAGCAGCATGGCAGTCTTTTGTGGCAGTTACAAAGAACTTCCCTGGCAACAAAAAAGCAGAAAACTATAAACTTATGGTTCAAAGGATGCTGTTGGCTTTCTGCGACATTGGATGTAACGTGAGCATTAAGATTCACTTCCTGAACAGTGACCTTGATAAGTTTCCCGAAAATCTTGGATCTGTTAGTGATGAGCAGACTACTGCTGGAGCATCGAACGAGATTGTCCTCAACAAGTACACAAACGCAAGAGCTACAAGCACAAATTTTTGCCTGAATAGAATTTAAATAAGTTTTGCGCAAATTTTATGATTAACATAATTGTTTTAATATGTTCTATTTTGAAATTGTAGACAAATTCTGATGTAATCATATTTTTAGTGTATTAGTGTATTTACTACATTATATAAATTATTATATTTTCACAATGATGATGCCCAAGAAGACATTCTACTTCATTATGTTAAACTAAATGTTGAAAATTTTACAATAAGATGAAAACCTAAAATCTTGAATTGCAAAAAACTGTAGCTCACAGAGAAAAACTAATGTCAGATTTGAGATCAGCACACTTGAATTAGGTAAAAACAAGTGTTTTTGTGGATGCAACAAAGGTTTTGTCCCAGTGTTATTATCCTCTGACAGTCTGTAATTTCACTTAGACATTTTGCTTGTCTGGCTCACCCACCGGACCATCACCTCCTGAGGGCAGAGAGTGGTGTCTGCTTGGTTTAGTGTTGTGTGCCCTCCATGCCAGGCACACAGTAAGTGGTCAATATATAGTTGTTGAATGAATGAGTGAATGAATGAGCTTCCCTGATCCTGCTTTCAGAACACCCTCTCTCCAGCCTTGTGTGACCTCAGGTCTCGCCCACCTCAGCTCGCACCACATCATTACTTTGATCATACCCCTTCTCACCTGTGCCTCCATTTCCCTGAGTCTACCGAGAGGGGTGCTTGGGACTTTTCTTCTAGGATTCAGGGTAAGAGGCAGCCTGTTATGACCCTGTCAAATGCCCCCTGGTTTTCTGAGTGGTTGTGGAATTCCCCAGACTCACTGTGCTACTTAGAGGCAGAGGGAGGCCACCAGATGTTGCTGCCACCAGCTAGGAAGAGAAAAAGAAGTTCTATGGTGGTGTTCCCCACTGGCTATCATGTCTGGCCCCTTTCGTACCTCCAACCCTTTCCACGGAGACCTTTACTTCATTCTCTGACAAGCTCCTACTGATCCTTAAAGGTCTAGTCTCAAAGTCACCTCCTCTGAGGAGCCTTCCCTGACCTCACCCAGGTGGAGTCTGGCTCCTTCCTTGGACTCTTGCTCATGCATCTATTTATAGCACCCCACACGGAGTGTTCTAATTCTTGCACTGTCAGGCTCCCTGACTAACCTTGTCGACTCCTCCAACTGGAGGGCCTTTCTGAGTCACATGGGAGCCTGAAGGCCAGCACGGGACTAGAGGCGTTTCATTGATGTCTGAGGCATGCTTTCCATCCTTCCTTTGTTCATTCCTCAAATATTTATTAGATACCTACTGTGTGTTACGCCCTAGGCTGTGCATCAGGAGTGCAGCATAGAATGAGTTGGCAAGGCTTCTCTGCCCAGGAGGGGCTGACAGTCTAGAGGGAGAGACAGATTAAACCCAGTAAATAAGAGTGCTGTGCAGAAGATTAAAACTGGTCGATTGGAGGCATGACCGGGAAGGCCTCTTAGAAGAGTTTGTTTAAGAGGAAGCCTATAGGATGAAAGAGAACCAGTCCCAGGAATTATGGTGGGAGGTAGGGGGAAGATGTTCCAGGCAGAGGGAATATAGCAAGGGCAGAGGCTTGAGGCAGGACCCGTGTTGGTATGTTCGAGGGGCAGCACTAAGATCCTATAACATAGAAGCAGAAAGGGCAAGAGGAAATACGAGAAGAATGGAAATCCAAATGTTGGCAGGGGCCTGGGTCAGAAAACCCACCCGGCCAAGCTTGCAGTCCTGACAGGGAGGTGGTTGCTGCTGGGTGCCATTTTCATGGATAAGCGGCAGGTCCTGCCTGAAGAGAAATGGTGGGTCACAAGGATCATTTGGGACAGAGAGCTTTGGTGGCTCAGTGTGTTTACAAACATTTTTTCTGGGCATTTAGTGAATGCCAGGCATTTCCAAGCCTGAGCTCATGAACTGATTCCAGAGGGGTCTCACTGTCCCCATGAAAAAAAGGCATAGAGCTGTTCAGTGTCTTCTAGTAAGTGGCAGAGTTGACATTTGAACTTACATCTGTCTGAGTCCATAGCTAATGACTTTCCACCCACTGCCTGGAAAGGGATACAAGAGAGAATAATGTAAGCAAGAGATACAGGAGAGAATAATGATAATTATAAGGTCTTCCCCCCCGCCATCTCATCTGATCCTCCCCATCACTGTGGGTGGGGCCCTGCTGGAATCACCCCAGTTTTACAAATGGGTAATCAGAGGTCATCACCCCTGGTCCACGCATTTGTAGCAGGTGGTGAAATCTGTTTCCACCAGGTGAGGTCCTTGGCAGGTCAGAGACTCATGCCTGCCCTGAGGCTAAGGACTGACCCCTTGACCTTTGCCAGGTGCTTCCTGCCCTCAATAGCCCATAGCTTTCAATAGATTCGCCTGACAGATTCATCTGTGGCTTCTTTAATCTACCAAGGTTCCATGTGGGAGCAGAAGTAAGGGTTGGCCCATCTGGCCATTGTACAGATGAGCAAACTGAGGTCCCAGAAGGAGAACGGGAGAACCAAAGGCCCAAGAGCAAGCCAGGATGAGACCTTTGTCAAGGCTTGCTCACTGGAGTAAAATGCATCGAAATGCCATCTTACTCTGAGACTCAGTTTTCCCATGTGTAGAACGGGGGAGAGCAGCGACACAACCATTAGAGCTACATCCGCGCAGGCTTCTCGCTAGGTCCCACCAGGTTCACCACTGTGGCCCACCGTTCACAGTGCCTGATGCAGCGCGGGCGCTCAGCGGTGTTTGTTGAAGCAGGTGTGAATGCGCGCGGCCCAGGCTTGTGCTAAACCCTTTACAGGGTTCGGTCGGATATTTACTGAGTGCCCTCCAAGCCCGGTGCCACTCTCAGCAGCAGCAGCAGCGCCAGGAGGCAGGGCTGTCAGAGTCACTCTTCTACAGAGGCGAACACTGGGGCTCAGGGGACACTTGACTTGCCAAGGTCACACCCGCTAGAAAGTAGCCGAGTTGGGACCTGATCCCCGGGGCTGTACTTGGAGCCCCTCCGCAGCAGCCTGCCTTCCCGCTCCCCAGGGCCCCAGCCGGCCCAGCCTAGACGACCTGGGATTTTCTGCAGACTACACGGCAGGGACGGGTGCTCAGAGCGCGCTGGCGGGGCGCAGCGGACCCGGGACAAGCGGGGCGGGACTCCTGCGGAGCAGAGGCAGCTGTGCGTCTGGGCAGGAGAGTGAGGGGCGGGGTCTAGCCTGGAGGGGCGGAGCCTCCTGGGAGGGGCGGAGCCTCCCTGGACCCGGGTTTCCCGGAGGCGGGCGGCTTGACAGTGGGTGGAGCCGGACTCCGGGCCAGCAAGGGGCGAGGCTTGTGCTTGACAGGCAAGGCCAGGCCGGCGTTTGATAGGCAGGGGACGGGCCCGGAGACTGGTCAGCCAATCGGCGTGCGGGGGGCGGGGCCTGCGTCGGCGTCTTCCGACCCGGGCGCGGCGGGGCGCAGTTTGGCTCCCGCGCCTCCTGTCTCTGACACGTCTGTTGCGCTGCCGCCCCTGCTCCGTCCGCCTCGGCTCCTCCGCGGCGCCCCGGCCTCCTGACCGCAGCCATGAGCGTGCTCCGCCGGGGTCGAGCCCACTGCCCTCTAGATTAGTCCTCGCCGCAGCCCCGGACCCACCTGCACCATGGAGTCGCCTGCCTCGAGCCAACCTACTGGCATACCCCAGTCCAAAGGTAGGAGCGGCCGGCCCGGACCGCGGCTTGGTTCCGGTGCGCAATTCGGACCCGGGCAGCGAACCCCGAACGCTGTGTGATCCCACCCCAGCTGGTCCCGGACCCGGGTGGTTTCCCGGCCCGCCGCAGTCCCAGCCTGGGACCATCACCCGCACCCCCGATCTAGGCCTTGGTTCTGCACCCAGGCCCACAGATCGCCTTCTAATCACCCCTCTCCAGGTCGGGTACTTCCTTCTGACCTCATTTAGGCCAGAACTGCACTTTGGACAGGAACTTTCCCATTCTGGGTCTTCAGCTGAACCCAGGTGGGATTCACGCTGATCCCGCACCCAGCCCCCTTTCCACCCGTGGATCCCAAGACTATATACCCAGGCCGTGATTTGACTGACTCGCCATTGGGGCGGGGGGGATCTCACTGTAACTGCTACCCCGGTCCCGCCACTCCCACCCCCCTCCGGCGCTCCTGGCTATCCTTCAGCCCAGACCTCTCTTGTCTTCTAACTCTCGACCCACGTTGCCTCATCTCTGGCCCTCTTGCATCCTGTCCTGCATCCCTGTCCGCTGGGAACTTCTCTTGGCTTCCCAGCCCTCCCTAACGCGCAATCGCCTCTCCCTCGGCTCCTCCTTGTCATGATTTGCATGCTTATTTCTGCACTGGGGAGCTCCACCACACAGCCCCCCACCCCCGCCCCATCCCCAGTGTCTCCAGAGTTGATGGCTACCAGGCCTGTCCCTGCTGTCTGTGGGTTCTGGGCCACTGGCCAGCCAGGGTGCTGGCTGTGCAATGGGCTTGCTCTTGTCTTCTCCAAGTAACCAACCTTCCTGGAAATTTTTGTGAGATGGCTGCTGCGGTAGCAGCGGGATTTGTCCTGTGGAGTGGGGGAGGATGAGACTTGGAGGGTGAAAGGGGGATTTTTTTTGCAGGAAGAGGAAAGGGTGTTTTTGGCATGTCGGTGTGTCAGCAGGCTGGGATATGTGAGGGATTTCCAAACTGGACCTAGCTGTAATGAATGGCCTGCCTCACTCCAGCAGCAGGAATGTCACTGGGCCTCAGTTTCCTTATCTGTAAAATGGGAGTAATCACACCTACCACCTCTGGACTCTGGAGTATGATGTGAGACAGTGAATACCGAAAAGTTTTAAGCAGGAGTAGGTGATGAGACCTCAGCATGATGCCTGGCACATAGTAGGTGCTTAGTAAGGGATGTGCAGCCCTGTTACCAATTGTTGTTGTTAGAAAAGGCTCAACTCTGTGTGGTTGAGGCCTTGCCGCTGGTTGGTTAAAGCTGCAGAGTTGGAGTGGGGGAAGGAAGGTAACAGCTGGCATTTAGTGGGCCTCTAATTAGGGGTTATCCCTACCTTTTTTTTTTCTTTGGAGGGTACAGGCAGTGGGAGGGTATGTGGAGGCCTGGGGAGGGGCTTTGGTGGCTGTGAACCAGAGCCCAGCCGGAGGTGAGCAGGGTAATTACATCTTACGTAAGTGGGATGTGGATCCCTGACCATTACCCAACCACTGTGAGTAACTCAGGAGGCACTTGAGGGGGTTGGGGGCTGGGGAGGGACTTGCACTGCACAAACCTTGTGGAGCTTGGGAACCAGGAAATCATAAGCTTCTCCACTCTGGAGAACTGGGAAATCACTCTTCTCCAGCCCCGGGTCTAGGCCTGGCTCGGTCGGTGCAGTAGGACTTAGGGCAGGTCCCTCAATCTTTCTGTGACAGTGTTTTCATGGGCAGAGGAAGAGGTCGGAAGCAGTGTTTGTTGTTGAAGGCCCTCTCCACTCTTCCAGATAGGGAATGCCAGGTCAGAATGAAAGTTAAAGTTGCAGGGGTATGAAGGGACAAAGCACTGCTTGATCCCCCTAGGCTCTGAGACTGGCATCCTGATATTGCCCTCTCGGGGCCTCTGCAGAGAGAGGACCAGGATGAATTTCCAGTTTGTGAGTTCCGGTAACAGATGATGTTGGGTGAGTTAGATGGTGGGCCTCCCCAAGGCCCAGGGACGCTGTCAGCCTTTCTGGGGTTTGTGAAAGGATGTGGTGAGGGAACCTTAATGCCCCCCCCCAAACATCCCAAGAGCACCCAGTTATCAAGCTTTTTGTCACGTGCCATAAGCTCTTCCATTGATTGCTCACAGCTCCGCTTACAGATGAGGAAACAGGGTCAGAGAAGTGCAGTGCCTTGCCTGAGGTCTCGCAGCTGTGACAGATGGCACTAGGGTTCAACCTAGGTCTGTGTGCCTCCCAAGGCCTCCTCAGTGTTCTTCTGTCCCTGTGCTGGATGCTTAAGTCCCCTCACCCTGTGACACCTGTGTCCAGAAGGCATTACCTCCGGTGCATGTCCAACTTGGAGGACGGACTAAGCCAGAGGCGATGCTTCTTTTGTGCACAGTCCTTTGCAGTCGGCACGTTTCATACTCCCTGCAGCCCCGTTCATTGACAGGTGGCAAACTTAGGTCGGAGGGTGGGGTGTGTGTGTGTGTGTGTGGCTGGATCAAGTCCACTGAGCTGGGTGTCCTCCTCATCCTGAGCAGAGGGCCCCAGTGTGGTGCTTCTCTCTGGCTCCTCAGAGGAATTTGAACAGAGTAAGTTGTGGTTGGCACTTGACCTTACAGGAACTTTACCTCTGAGTTTCCTGCCTTGCAGTGGGTGCCCTGCCTTATGCTACCAGCCTGCGGAGTTTTCGTGAGTGGACAAGGCCCTGGGCCCCACAGCCCTTTTGGCTGACCCTGGCCTCCTCACCCACATGCCATCTGTGGTTGGGGTCACAAGCCAGAGACCGATGGTGCTGGGGCTAGTGGGCGAGCTACGTTCATCCTTGGGGCACCATACATGCCCTGTCACCCTCTCCCACTGCATGCCCTGTACCACGCAGGCACCTCATGTTTGGTCTTCATTAGGTTGCAAGGAGTACTATCTGTGTCCTGTCCTGCTTGCCTTGGCTGCTGCTCTGCCTCCACCCCCTGTCATGTCCCTTTCCAGTTGAAAAGACTGGAGGGTGGCACCTTGGGGACTTCCTCCACCCCTGGCATGATGCACAGGAAGCTATCAGCCCAGGGTCTGAAGGGAGCAAAGTTCTCAGTTGCCTGTGTGGGGACAGAGCCAGGGCAGCGGAAGGCTTCCGGTGGGTGAGTCAGCGGGCACTGGGCACTGACTCACCTACTGGGCATGGCATCCTGCTGGTTGCTGCTTAAAGGGGTGATGGCTTGCCGGTTTGTGGGTGAGGAGGAGACAGTGAGCCCCAGCCTTGCAGGTCAGCTTTGGCCATGACCTGGGCACTGGAGGCTGCCTCATTCTTGGATCTCACACTGTGTTGCCACCCCCACCCCCTCCACTGCCCTTTCCCGGGGCAGGCCCTCTTGGCCCTGTGCCAGCCCCGCCCAGGAACTTCCTCTGTTAGGCAAGGGCCCTGCTTCCTCTTGCTCATGGAGCTGGAGCAGGTGTTGACGGCTGTTCACTGCCTTTGGCCCAGGGCTCCTCAGGCTCAGATGCGCTGCTGGGGGCTCTGGGAGGCTGAGGAGCTGAGGTGCTGCAGGGCTGGGGAAGACAGGAGCGTGGAGAGGTGAAGCCTGTCTGCAGTCACATCCCAGCTCAGCCCCTTTTGCTGTGTGACACGAGACCAGGCATGTCTGGTACATTCACGGCACTTGGTCAGTGATTTCAGCCCCCTGGATGTAGCCCACCTATCTGATGAGAGGTCCTGGTTTCTTCACCTGCAGAGTGGGAATGGAGACGTTGCCTGCCTGTCTTGTTGGCAGCCCCAGGATGGATGTGAACACACTCCCCTTCCTTAGTGTCAGGTACCAGGCACAGTAAGATGGTCCTCTCCCCACAAACAACCTGGCAAGACAGGAAGTTGGGGCAGAGCCTGACCTTGAGGGGTGAATGAGCCTGCATTTAAATTCTGACTTGCTCCACTGCTTCCCGACTTCTTCACATGCCCCCTCTGATCCTCGGTCTCTTCTTCTGTAAAGTGGGAGTAAACACTGCTCCCTGACAGGGTGGTGGTAAAGATTCCAGATTGTGTTTGTCAAGTGAATGGCATCTGTCATTATGTCCTTATTGCTGTGGTTATGGCACTAGTTCATTGGTGGATGAAAAGACAGGACTGGGACGTCTGATGATGGACTCGCAAGCGCTGGGACATGAGGATTCTCTGGTTTCAGCCAGAACATTCCGGCCTCTTTCCCCACTGTCCCTCAAGCTGGAGCTGAGGATTCCCATGGCCTCTTGGGCCTTCCTGGGAAGGGTCCATGGGGAACAGAGAGGACTGAGTGCTACAGGTCTGCCTTTTGCAAAGCATCATGGGGAGGTGTGAGATGGGGAATCAGGAGAATGGGAGCCTCTAGGCCAGCCCCTCAGTTGGTAAACTTTATTAGGAAATACAGGGGTGACTGAGGAGTGCCCCGACTCTTAAAGAGCTCTGCCTGGGGAGGAGAAGGAGGCCTAGGAAATAGTGGTTCTGAGCGTGCAGACCTGAGACCAGGTGTGCGGTTGACCTAAGGTATGCGGGGCCTTAGCTAGGGTAGGCTGGCCTCAGGACAGGGGCTGCGTCACCAGTTGGTCCAAGAGGAAGGACACTGAATGGAGGGCAGCATACCGAGAGCCCCGTCCTGCTGGGTGGCAGCCTGCCCTGAGCTCAGCTCCGGTGTTGGGCTTGCAGCCTTGGGGCGTCGCCCACATCAGTCAGGCCTGCGTGATCAGCTGCTTTAGTTGATGCCCCTCCCAGCCATGATCATGAAAACCCCAAAAGCTCCATATCCTGAGTATGAAGAGCAGACAGTGGCTGTCAGGTAGGCGCCTCGCAGCTCAAACACCAAGCCTGGGTCCACATCCAACTTCAGAGGGGGTCACCAAACTCACCCTGATGTGACTTTCCTTCCCCTGCATCCTGCTTCCTGGTACGGGTTTCTGTCACCCTCCTCCTGCCCGGAGGGTCTCTGGAGTGTGGACCGAGCTAGCATTCTAGAAGCCACCTGGCTTCTCTGCTCCCAGTGGCCCTGCCCCCGTCCTTGTGCTGTGTCTGGGTGGGGTCTGCACCCTGCTGTGCTAACTCACCCGGGCAGGTGGGGCCTTCTGTTCCCTCTTAGTTTTCTAATTGTAATTTTATCTTAGATACCAAAATAATATATAGAATGTATTTCTATATTATAAAGAATAAAAAGAAAATTGATTCTGTGTATCCAATACTCAAAGAAATTGCACATTACTATGCCCTTGAAGATTCCCTGGAATTGTTTGTCCCTAACAACTGTCCTACTTCTGTGTTAATCATTTTTGTTATTTTAGCGCACGTGAGAGAGACAGACAGACAGGGACAGACAGACAAGAAGGGAGAGAGATGAGAAGCATCAACTTATAGTTGCAGCACTTTAGTTGTTCATTGATTGCTTCTCATATGTGCCTTGACTGGGGGGCTCCAGCTGAGCCAGCGACCCCTTGCTCAAGCCAGCGACCTTGGCTTCAAACCAGCGACGATGGGGTCGTGTCTATGATTCCACACTCAGGCTGGCGACCTCAGGGTTTGGAACCTGGGTCCTCATCATCCCAGATTGATGCTGTATCTACTGTGTCACCGCCTGGTGAGGCTAGTCATTTTTTTTTATTATTACTATTATTTTTTATCATTTATACGTATTTTTAAAAATTTCATAAGAGTCTATTTGAGCCAAACTGATGACATGTGCCCGGGAACAAGGTCTCTAATGCTCTGAAGAGGGGCATTTTGCAGCTTCTTGTATGCAGTTGAAATTAAGGAGGGGGTGTAAGGAAGATTCCATGAATGTTGGGAGACACCAAGGTGGGGATTGCATTACAGGCTAATTAAGATTATGTGCTCCCTTGAAGGTGATCTGCTTTAGAAGGAGGAGTCCGAAAGGGGGCATTTCAAAAGTGTGTTAATTTAGATACACAGAAACAATGGGCAGGGCTTGCTTCAGGAAAAGATAAGCCTTTTAGTGAAGAAGTTGTATGCCTGAGGTGTGTTCATGATCAAATCACCCTGTGAGGTTTCTTTCCGCAGAACCCTTATTTTGGTCCACAGATCCTTCCTTTGGTCATAAATCAGTCTGAAGGATGCACTGGTGACCAGTCCTTTGGTTGGGTACTGTCTGTGATCTCACAGCTCCAGGAAGGCTCATTCCTGGGCAGCCTCTGTATCAGCCTCATCTTGTTGACCACTCGGGATGGGACACTACCGTAACCATGGGATCTGAGCTGAGGCTGAACTTTCCCAAAAAGGGAAGGACAGATAAATGGAAGGCAATTGGGTCTGATGGCCTTCATTGCAAAAACAAAAACAAAACAAAGAAAACAAAAACACCAAAACTCTGGATCATTTCTATCCTGTGAACCATCCTGATCTGAGTTTGGCCTTCAGGCTTATTCTTTTATATATATTTGGTATTCAGTGTCACATTCACACAGTTAATAATCATGAACAGTTTGACTACAGGCGGTCCTCGGGTTACAACATAGTCCCTTCCCTATGACAGTGATGTAACCCAAATTTTGGTGTAAGTCGAAACACCCTAGCCTAAGTTGTAAAATCATACTCTAGAACATAAAAACACAACCTAGCCACAGAAAAAGGAAAAGAACATAAATGTACTGTACACAGCACTGTAGTAAAAAAAAAAATGAGTGTAAAAAAAACTTTTTACCTTACTTCTGTGGTTGGCTCGCACACTGGAAGGGGCACTGGAAGGTGGGAGAGAGTGACCCATTGGGAGGAGGAAGCTGGAGAGGCAGGAGAGCCTGCAGAAGGTGCTGGAATTACTGGGTCAGGTGAATCAGGATTGCCTAAGGAACACGCAGGAGACGCTGGAGATGATTCTACCTGTACGACAGGTGTTTCCTCTCGAGGAGCAGCTGATGTAGAGGGTATAGGGTCTGTTGCAGGGCTCTACCTCCTTAAAGAATTGTTCCAGGCTAGTCTGGAAGGTTGATGGCTTCTTCTCTTCCAGAACCTGCCTATAGCATAGCAAGGCATCCACGACAGCTCTGTAGACCTCACTGAGTCTGTCATCGCTGGGGTCCTCAGCCTGAAATGTCGCCAACCCGTCCTCTCCCATAGGAAGACCTTCTGCCAGACCCTCGGTAGTAAATCTCTTGGGTTCTGGCTTTTGTTTAGGAGCCATGATAAGGGTCCAAAAGTCACCAAACAAAGCCACACAAATAGAACACTTGTGCTTTTGACAGTCCGAAGTGGCGCAGGTCAGCTCGCTGAGGGGCGCCCACTCCCTCACTCGTACCCTGCGCTCCTGTGCGTTCTTCTGCTGTGCACAGCCAGCTCGTTCACCACGTCGTTCGTGAGTACAGTGCGAGCTGAGTAAGCTGAAGCACTCATGTTTCATTTTTTAAAAAGTTTTTATGGGAGTGAGCGTCGTAAACTCGAAACGTTGTATGTCGGGACTGTCGTAACCCGAGGACCCCCTGTATGTAGAGAACGAAGGGACAAGGATAACTATTGTGACTGATGTCATTAGCAGGCAGGTTAAAACAACCAAACAAAATGAATTCTGAGTTCAGTATCAACCCAGAGAGGTATACAGACCTTGTTATCTTGGGATAGCTCTCTATCTGGGATGTCAGCAGCTTCTTGTCCTGCAGCGGGCTTTGAGGTCTGTTGTAGGCAAAGGCAAGTGTCAGAGACGGGGTCGATGTCCACTTCTGGTTGGGTGCTTGACAAGGTCCCTGCCGCTGAAATTGGAGAAGGTCTTTTCCAAAAACCAAAATCAACTCATCTGGGCTGTTGCTCCATTGCAGTTGGAGCCATTCTAGCACCTGAGGCAGAGGCCATGGAGCCGTCCTCAGTGCCCGGGCTAACTTTGCTCCAGTGGAGCCTTGGCTGCAGGAGGGGAAGAGAGAGAGAGAGAGAAAGGAGAGGGGGAAGGGTGGAGAAGCAGATGGGTGCTTCTTCTGTGTGCCCTGGCCAGGAATCAAACCCAGGACTTCCACACACCGGGCCGACGCTCTACCACTGAGCCAACCAGCCAGGGCTTCCTTTTGTGTGTGTGTGTGTGTGATAGAGATAGAAAGAGAGAGAGGTAGGAAGGGAGAGAGATGAGAAGCATCAACTTGTAGTTGTGACACTTTAGTTATTCATTGATTTTTTCTCATACGTGCCTTGAACAGGGGTTCAGGCCAAGCCAGTGACCCCATTGCTCAAGCCAGCAACCTTTGGGCTCAAGCCAGCAACCCTAAGATCTTTATGAAAATCCCATGCTCAAGCCGGTGACCCTGTGCTCAAGCTGGTGACCTTGGGGTTTTGAACCTGGGGCCTCAGCATCCTAGGTCAATGCTCTATCCACTGCGCCACCGCCTGGTCAGAGACTGCCAAGCATTTTATATGTAGTATCTCATATAGCCCTCATGGTTACCCAGAAACAGGTGTATTTTTCCTCTTCAGATATCACTGAGTTGTATGAGTACACAGGCCTTGAGTGGGAGAGTGACTTACCTGAGGTCACATGGGTCTCTCTTGGGACCTTGGCTTTGTCTTAATAGCCCTGATATGGCTCGTTCTCTCCTGGAGGTCAAGGCCATTGCTCTCCCCAGAGTGTCTGGGGAGGAAGCCGAGGCTCAGAGAGGGGTTTGGCTTGCCCACGGTCACACAGCAGCTCAGGTCTCCTGATACCAAAGCCCCTTCTTTCTCACTCACGTTCTGTTGGCCTCTGCCAGAGTGGCTTGGGGAAGGCTGTCATGGCCACCGCTGAGGTGTAGGGAGCTAGGATCTGGTGGCCTCTTTGGAGACCCACTGGTCCAGAAGTCTGGGGCCTGTGTTCGAGTCCTGACTGTGCTGCTGCCCTGGTGTGTGACAGTGGCGAGTCCCCAGACCTCTGGTCCAGTATCTGCACTCGACAGTCTGAGGCACCATCCCATTCTGAGCAGGCCCTATGCGTTCTGAGCCCACTGCTGCCTTTAGGGGGAGGCGGAAGCTGAGTCCCAGGACACGGGGTTTACGCAGGGTTTCTTCCTTTGTTGTCATTTTATTTAAATTGCTTACGCTTCAGTAGCTGGTGCTGCGTGTGGTCAGGAATCTCAAAGCTACAGGAAGGCAGCCTGTCGCTTTCCCTGGGCTGCTCTGTGCAGAGAGGCAGCATCTTCTCCCTTACGGGGTCTGCTGGTCTCTTCCGGCTCCCCCTGGGCCTGGGCCTGGACTCCCGTCACCCACAGAGAGTGTCTGCCTCACCATCCTGCTCGGGCCCACCAGACCCTTGCCACTCCTGGTGACAGTGCCTTGATTTTATAAACTCTGGGCCTCAGTGTCCTCATCTGTAAAACGGGGACCCCAATCATCCCTGCCACTTGGGGTTGCTGAAGGCGTCGAATGGAATGTTATTGGGGTGCAGCACAGGCCCCTGCACAGCAGGTGCTCCCCAGATGTCGGTGGCTCTTTATTCTCTGTATCTTGTGGGACGAGGTCACCTGCAGAGTGGTGGCCCCGTGGGCCCGCATACCCCCTAGTACCAAGGAGGTGGCCTCACAGGCTAGCTGCGGCTTCTTTTCCTTCCTTCCCTCTTCCGCCTGTACCTCTGCACACTTGTCTCCTGGACTTGGGCCGTTTTCCCTCTAGAGCTTTCCACAGCTGCCACCCCCTCCCCAAGCCAGCCTCGGACCAGGTCTCACCTCTGAGAGGTCCCCAGAGGTCCCCAGGCACTACTTCCTTTCTCTTCAGAGCACTTAGCATGCTTGGAATTCTGTGTAAACATTGTGTACACTGGCTTTGTTAGTTCATTCTCTTGCGGTCAGCTGTTTTTATTGGGCTGGATTTATTCTTGGTTGTGGGGCCTGGGTGGTCATCGTGGGTGTGAAGCAGCATCTCTGGCCTCTCTACCCACAGATGCCAGTAGCATCGCCACATTGTGACAGTCAGAGTGTCCTCAGATGCTGGCACATGTCCATGGTTGGGGCATAGTCTGGGGAGTCCTGGGCCCTGTCTGCTCATTGCAGAAGGAATGGGTCCCGTGAGGTGGGCAGGCTCAGGAATCCTCCCCGTGGACTTTGCAGATGAGAAAGGCTCTGAGAGGCGGTAGGCTAAGGGGCTCCCAAGGGCCTTGGAGTCCCGAGCCTGGTCAACACACCGCTGGGAGATGAGCGGGCAGGGCCACGGTGGGCTGAGCGCTCCCCACCGCCCAGCCTGCAAGGCCTGGCAGGTGTAGGTGCTCAGGAAGTGAGAGAGCCTTTTCCTTCTCCCAGGACCTCAGGGAAAGGGGCTGCAGCACTGGGGACCCACCTGGCCTCTGCCTGGGCAGACAGGTGTGTCCTTGCTACCTGCCAGTGCTTGACTGCAGCAGCCACTGTAGCTCCAGACAGGCCACTTGGAGGGAGAGAAGCCACGGGGCAGGGACTCCAGCCTCAGACAGACGTGGGCCTGCGTGCCTGTCCGCCTGTCCTTGCTGCTGCTGCGTAAGGGCTCTGGTCTCAGGGGTCTTTGTGAACTGGGGCTCTGAGCACCTGCCTCTGGGGGCCTGGCGTGATGGCTGCATTGAGTGGAGTTATGAATGTCAAGTGCTGGCTTGTTGAAGCCAATAGACATTAGCTGTCCAGAGGAGGCTGCTGCTAACCTGAAAGCCTGCCCCTCCTCTTCTGGGGTGTCATTTTACCCACCAGTGTCATGGAGTGGGGTTGGCCTGGTTGGTCACTCTCTGAGGGACTTGTGTCCCTTAGGACAGAAGTGAGCCGCTGAACGGGGCAGGGGCTGGGAACAGGCATGGGGAGCCTCCGGCATCCGGCCCCCCAGGTCTCCAAGGCGGCGTGAGGTCTTTTACCTGATGGGAATGGATATTTGAGGCCTACGACTTCTCCAGTGGAATCAGAAACTATGAGAAGCTCTTAAATATTCCAAAGCAGGGGGTGAGAAGAATAAATAGGGAGTGTGCTTTTGTCCTTGGAAACCGGGATGGGGCTGAGTGGGATGTGGTGTAGGGGCTCCCTTGTGACGGAGGCCCAGCAGGCAGGGTCCGTGGTGAGGAGTAGCCCCACTGCTGACCCTCGTGACTGACCCTGAGCGAGAGCGGCGCAGATGAGTTGGTCTAGAATCTCCCCGCGGTTCTGGGACGGGGTAGCTGCAGGTGGCAGGAAGGCCCCATCTCAGGCTCTCTGTTGATGTTTGGTCACTGGAGACAACAGACCTGTCTCCATGTCTGCTTCTGGCCAGGCACTCACTGTGTGACGTTGGTCAGGTCACATCTCCTCTGTGAGCCCTGTGGTTCAGACATGAGAAAACACTCCCCTCCGGGGCTGCCCAGAGTATTGTCAGTGGCCACCTGGGGCTGAGGGCCTGGCCTTATCTAGGGTGCTGGGGGTTTCCAGATGGCTCTGTCTGATCGTCTGCGTGTCAGGCACTGCTCAGGCGTGGCACTGATAACTTCAGGGGATGCACCTGATAGTCCCGGGAGTTGGGTCCGTTATCCCCAGTCACAGTTGAGGCCATGCTGCCCAGAAAGGCTAAGTCACTTGCCCACAGGCACACAGCTAGGAAGTGGCTGAGATACAATTTGAACACAGGCTGCCTGGCTCCAGAGTCAGTTTATTTTGCTAGTGCCTCTCAGTGAGTGCAGAATGGGGGCTTGTGAGAAGTGGCAAGAGAGAAACACAAGGAGAGACAGTAATAAGGACTCAGCTGGAGCAATCAGGAGAGCCCCTCCTGCTAGGACAGAGTTGCAGGGAAGAGCATTCTAGGCAGAGGGAACAGAACATGCAAAGGCCCTCAGGTGGGAAAGATTGTGGCTTATACAAGAAATGATGAGTGGGAAGAGATGAAGGCAGGGTGGACAAAATGGTGTGAGTTGTGTCTGAGTGCAGGGTGCCTGTGTTTACTGTCTGTGTATTGCAGGTCAGTGGTTGGATTCCTGTTCCCTGCCTGTGGGACTGCTGGGAGGCTGGTGTGGGCCAAGGACACGTAGACACCTGGCACTGTGCCCGCCTGAGCTGGGGACCCTGCAAGCTGAGACTGGAAGTCTTGTTGTGGTTTGTGGTGGTGGCCTGTGAGACTCTTGTTTGTTGTGGTGACGGTCGCCACGGTAGCCTCGCACCTGGACAGCCCTGGGCTGTCTGGCTCTCTGGACCCAATGCTGACGTCTGTGGCAAACAGTGGCAGCAGCTGGTGGCCTGTGGCCTATTTCTGGGCTGTCTCCATGGCAGCCTCACCCACTCCCTCCCACAGCTGGCTTGGTGGCTCCAGGGAGACCTTGTCACTCCAGATGTAGGGCTGGTGACCCTGATGGGCAGGAGGGCAAGAAAGCCAGGACCATTCTGTCCCCACCAGGACCTAGGAGGCAAGCAGATGGGAGCTCACCTTCACTGAGTAACTGTGCCTCCCCATGGTTCTCACTCACCTGAGCTGGCCACAGGCCAGGGAGCTCCCTCGACAGGTGGGGAAAATGAAGCTTGGTGAGGGGACAACACCTCACAACATCCTCAAGTCTCCGAGCGGGAGATGGGTGTGCAGGCTGGAGCCAGGGGACGGTGGGAATGCGGCCAGGAGTGGAATAGCGCGGAGCAGCCGGGTTATTAACTTTTAACATAGAAGGTTTCGTTTTCTAGTTCCAAGAAGTATCAAGTCAAAAATAAAAGTTACCCATAATTCTCATTACTTAGGACGAAATTTTTGACTTCTGGGCAAAGGCTGATAATAACCACGGTAACCATTTCTGGTCCATTATAGGACCACCTGCTATGTGCCAGGCCTTGAGCTAAGTGCCTTGAAGATGAGATCTTGCCTTATCAGGTGGTTGGGCATTTCTCTGAGGTCTTGTGCAAACTTGGAGCCTGCGGTGCACAGAAGAGGGCATGGGGCTGGGTCTCAGCCCATGTGCAGCACCGGCCTGGCAGCAGCCTGCACAAGCTTGCAGCCCAGGGCCCTGTCCCTATCCCAGAGGTCAGTAGTGACGTTTGGATCCAGGGGCAGCACGGCAGTGGCCTCTGGATTTGATGGTACTGCGTGCCTCGACTTTTCTGTTTTCCTCCTGCTGCGTGGAAAGTGCTGGGTCCAGGGAAACCTGGGGAGGCCTCGGGGTTCCTGATCAGCATGGGATGCCACAGTGCTTCCTGTTGGGGACTAGAACAGGTCTGTCCCCCTGGCAGAGCGCCCTGTAGGACGGAATACTCTGAGCCACTGGTCTAGCCCATTGGGGTCTCAGAGTTAACAAGTCCAGGAGTGCCTCCCAGCCAGATGCCTGACTCACTGTGCAATGACTGCACCTGTGAGCCTCAGTTTCCCCAAATCAAGGGAGGCTAAGTCCCTTAGGGTTGTGGTGGGGCCACCTGTGTGACCAGCAGGCTGCTTCTTTGATGGATAAAAACTTTGGAGCGAGACCTACCCAGTCCCTGCCAGCCATCCACATCGCCTCTTCTGTAAAACGGGGTGAAGACGTGTCACATGCGGGCTCGTGATTAGGGGACTGATGCGCCCCCAGTGCCAGGGCGTTGGATGGCGGGTGCCCAGTGAGTAGAGCTGCTGCTGATGTTAGTATTACTCTCTGTGGAAGCTGCTGTTTCCTGAGGCCTCTGGGTCAGGCACTGGACTGGCGCAGTAGCTCTATGCAGGCTGGTTTAAGTGCGTTAGTCAGCCACTCTGCAGAGTAGGTTCTTATCCATACTGCATAGAGGAGGACACCGGGTCTCAGAGAGGCTGGGAGCTCCTGAGGTCACCCAGACTGTCAGGGGCAAAGGTGGGATTTGAACTTGGGGTAGAGAGAGTACATGCTTTGGGCCTGGCATCTGGAGGTCCCTGAGGTGGCTCCTCTGGAGAGACTGCTGTACTCTGCCCACCTACCCCAGTGCAAACACTGGGACCCATCCCTCCTGGGGCTGTTCTGCTTCCTGGTTGTTCGGAAGCCCTGAGGACAGCTGGTCCCGGGCCTCGTCTTCCCAGCGGCAATACCAATCCCACCCCACCACTCAACAGTGGTGCCAGGCGGCCTGAGCACATGGGCCCCATGCCAGGCTCACAGGGGAGGCACTGAGGCTGCATAGCGGGATGTGGCGGAGGCTGAATTTGAACCTGGATCAGAGGCGGCCTCAGGGGGGGTCTCCCTCTACTTCATGCACAGCCGTGGGAGATGGTGGCCGAGCCTCACGTGGTGCTTAGTTCCGCGGTGGCCGGACTGTGTCAGCAGTGGGGGTGTGGTGGGTGGGCACGGAGGGCAGAGCAGGTAGCAGGGCTGTGCAGGGAGGCAGGAAGGACCATCCTGCAGCAGCAAACACAGGAGCATCTGCTTCTGCTGTAGGTGGTTTTAGAGAGTCATGGTCGAGTCCCAGCTCTGCCACCCACATGTTTAGTGACCTGGGCAAGTCACTTCCCTTCTCTGGAAAATGGAGCTGTAATCTGGGTGCCTGGGAGCCGGAGGTGTGGACTCAGGTCCACCTTGCTCCTCACCAGTGGGCTCACTGATGTCTCTGAACCTTGTTTTCCTGCCTGTAATATGACATTGCACCTTCAAAGGGTGGCCCTAGTTAAGCTCCCTCTGCCGTGCCAGAGCAGCCCTGCCCAGGGCTCCAGATGCTCTCTTCTTTAGCACCAGACGTGTGCCAGGGAGACCTAGCCACACTCAGCTAGTTTGAGAGGCGTGGAGCTCAACCATACTGGGGCTCAGAAGGGCCAAGCCCTCACCCATCCTTAGGGGTGAGAGAGGTGTTGCCTGGGGGCTCAGGCCCATCTGGCCCCCTGATGAGGGGAGGGGGCAGCAAAGGCAAGAACTGCAAGGGTGGGAGAGAAATGGGCACTGAACTTGCTCCCAGCCTGCGTCTGCTCCAAGTTTCCCAGCCAGCCCTGAGGTGAGCGTTTATGGTCTAAGGTGACAGATGGGGAAACTGAGGCTCAGAGAAAGGGTGGGCAGCAGGGCTGGGACCTGCGAGCAGGTCTGCCCCACGAGGGTTAACTCCGCAGTGAGGAGGTGTCCATGTCAGGTTGTCAGAACAAAGCACCGCAGACTGAGGTTTTCATAGCAGCTAACCACCTCTCCCTTCTAGGAAAAGCCAAGAGGAAGAAGGACTTACGAATATCCTGTGTGTCCAAGCCGCCCGTGCCCAACCCCACGTGAGTCTGCCTCAGTTTTTCCCCTGGCCCAGCCTGGAAAGGCTTCCTGGAGGGGCCCTGTGGATGGGAGCAGGCGTGTGTGTGTGTGTGTGTGTGTGTGTGTGATGGGAGCAGGCTTGTGTGTGTGTGATGGGAGCAGGTGTGTGTGTGTGTGTGTGTGTGATGGGAGCAGGCGTGTGTGTGTGTGTGTGTGTGTGATGGGAGCAGGTGTGTGTGTGTGTGTGTGTGATGGGAGCAGGCGTGTGTGTGTGTGTGTGATGGGAGCAGGTGTGTGTGTGTGTGTGTGTGTGATGGGAGCAGGTGTGTGTGTGTGTGTGATGGGAGCAGGCCCGTGTGTGTGTGTGTGTGTGTGTGTGTGTGATGGGAGCAGGCCCGTGTGTGTGTGTGTGTGTGTGTGTGTGATGGGAGCAGGCCCGTGTGTGTGTGTGTGTGTGTGATGGGAGCAGGCCCGTGTGTGTGTGTGTGTGTGTGTGTGTGTGTGTGTGATGGGAGCAGGCCCGTGTGTGTGTGTGTGTGTGTGTGTGTGTGTGATGGGAGCAGGCCCGTGTGTGTGTGTGTGTGTGTGTGTGTGTGTGTGTGTGATGGGAGCAGGCCCGTGTGTGTGTGTGTGTGTGTGTGTGTGTGTGATGGGAGCAGGCCTGTGTGTGTGTGTGTGTGTGATGGGAGCAGGCCCGTGGGTGTGCGTGTGTGTGTGTGTGTGTGTGCATGCGTGCGTGTGCTGCAGGCGGAGCTTCCTGTGAGCGGGCCAGGCAGTGGCCGTGGGCCTCGCAGGCACCTTGTGTCTGGGCTGTCCCCCTTTCCACCCCCATCTCAGGGGTGGGAAGGCAGAGGCAGCTTGCACAGGGCACGGCAGAGGCTCAGTAACTGCGGTGAAGAGTGCCACCTCCTGAAACAGGACGTCCCTCTGGCCCCAGTGCCAGGCTGGCCTGCCCCTTCTCCTGGGGACAGGGTGTGGTTCTTGGAGGCTCATAGGGTCTGTTTCCTCCCGGCAGCCCCCCCAGGAACCTCGACTCTCGGACCTTCATCACCATTGGAGACAGGGTAGGTGCTGGCTGCAGCCTGGGCTGGGGCCTTCATACCTTTCACCTGACATTAGGCCTGAGCTGACCCTGTCGGGCACTAGGAGGTGGCTGTAGGTGCCAGACAGACCTGGGCTTTGCAGAGGAGCCTTGCTCTCCTGCCCGGGCTGGCTACTTGGCTCTGGGCCCCCTAGTCTGATCTTCCCATCTGGAACGGGGACAGTGGTCTGCTTCACAGATCCTGGTGAGTTTCCTAACCTCACCTGTGGAAACAGTGTGTGGAACGTGCCGACTCCTGGCCCTAAGGCAGCCTGCAGTCCCATTGCGCCTCCAGTGGCTTGGGCAGCAAGGACTGAGAACCTGCCACAGGGACCACACTTAACCCAGCAGACATGCTGAAGCGCTCCAGGTAGAGAGCTCATGCCGGAGGCCTCTCCTTGGATGACAGCCTCTCGCAGGCTTATTTCTCTTTCCCGACACTTGTTGCTGTTTGATGTCTGGTTCATCTGCTTGCTTATTCCTTTTCTGTCTGCCTCTCACAATAGAGGGCAAGAGAGACCAGGTGGCCCTGGGCCACACTGCTCACTGAAAGGGCAAGGCCTTTGTTTTGTTCTGTCTGTGGTGCCTAAGATGGACTCACACATAACAGGGGCTCAGTCAATACTAACTGAACAGATGATTCAGTCTACCTACCTCGGGGGGGGGGGCAAGAGGGAGAGGGCATCTCTTGAGCTCCCTGTGCCCGTTGGGGCATTTCACGGATTGTCTTTTTTTTTTTTTTTTTACAGGGACAGAGAGAGAGTCAGAGAAAGGGATAGATAGGGACAGACAGACAGGAATGGAGGGAGATGAGAAGCATCAATCATTAGTTTTTCGTTGCTGTTGCGACATCTTAGTTGTTCATTGATTGCTTTCTCACATGTGCCTTGACCGCGGGCCTTCAGCAGACCGAGCCACCTCTTGCTGGAGCCAGCGACCTTGGGTCCAAGCTGGAGAGCTTTTGTTCAAGCCAGATGGGCCCGCGCTCAAGCTGGTGACCTCGGGGTCTCGAACCTGGGTCTTCCACATCCCAGTCTGACGCTCTATCCACTGTGCCACCGCCTGGTCAGGCTCACGGACTGTCTTATGTCCCCCTGGCAGCAGCTGTGGGTATTGGTGCTGGGCCCACTTTATGGGGGGTGATGTGTAGCTCAGAGAAGTCCAGTGACTTGTGCCAGGTCACCAGAGAAGCGGTGGGGCAGGATTTGAGCTCAGGTCTGACTGGCTGGCTGTCCCCAGCTGTCTCCACTGAATGATGTGAGGGGCTATCCTAACTTCTGGCCACCAACCTTCTCTCTTTCCTGTCCCCCAAGAACTTTGAGGTGGAGGCCGATGACCTGGTGACCATCTCGGAGCTGGGGCGTGGAGCCTACGGGGTGGTGGAGAAGGTGCGGCACGCCCAAAGCGGCACCATCATGGCTGTGAAGGTGAGCAGAGTCCTGCCCTCCAGGGAGCATGGGCCCACGGGACTCCCCGCAGGCTGCGCCTGCCTCGCCCTCGTGTAAGGGATGGCGGGTGCCCGCCGCCTGCCGCTTGGCCCTTAACTGCGCCCTCTCGCCTGCAGCGGATCCGGGCCACCGTGAACTCGCAGGAGCAGAAGCGTCTGCTCATGGACTTGGATGTCAACATGCGCACTGTGGATTGCTTCTACACTGTCACCTTTTATGGGGCCCTCTTCAGAGAGGTACGACCTTGGCAGGAGGGTGGGCGGTGGGGGCTGGACTAGGGGCTAGAAGCTCAGACCACTCTGCCCTCACCTTTTGTCTGCACACCTGCCCCCTCCACCTAGCCGGCAGCCTACTTTTCATCATTCTGGGCCCCGAGAAGACACTCATTGAGTGCCCTTGTGTGCCAGGTGCTGGGCACAGGAAGGAAACAGACCCAGCCTACTGTGAGAGGGGCCTCTGGAGAGCTCAGGCCCAAGAGCCAGAATTCCTGGCTACTTTGCTTCCTGCCTCCGTTTCCTTGTCAATGAAATGGGAACAGTAATTATACCCACCTCCCAAGGTTGTCATGAAGATGAAATGATGTGGCTCAGGACCTGGCACTCAGTGAGGATGCCACAAGGCTGTGTGACCCCCTGCCTTACCAGCATCCTGGCCAGTAGGGTGGGGCTCCGGGCAGGGGCAGCGTGGCAGTGTGTGTTGTGTTTCTGGGCCGATGGGAAGGATTGGATGTGAGGTGAGAGGAATTGGTGAAGCCAAGGGCGTGTGGCCTGAGGGGCTGGAAGGAGGGGCCCCTGCTGGATAGTGTGAAGGGCTGGTGAGGAGTGTGAACGGAGGCCAGGGCCCAGGTGAGATGGGCTTGGTTTGCGATGGTGATTCACCACCTAGAGTTCAGAGACGAAGTCAGGGCTCTCCTGGCCCGGCTTCACTCTCGGAGCACCTGTTGGGTCACTGAACTTGCTTGTTGTCCCAGACCCAGTAGTGGTCAGTATCTCAGCATCTACTCATCTGATTGGCTAAGCACCCACTGTATGCTGGGTTTAGGCTGTCTGTCCCCTTCTTGCTGGAGGGACAGACACACACCCAGGTCTCATCAGATGCTTTATCAGAACTGGCAAGAAGGCCCAGGGGCCTGTGGGTACCCCAAGGAGATGCTGCACCCAGCCTTCTCATGAAAGCTGTCCTGAAGGACACAGGAGTTGCTGGGGGAACAGAGGTGGGGGAAGTCAGCACCATCTGCCAAGGTCAGAGTTGGGATGAGCCTTGTGTGTTTGGGGCTTTGGGGCCATTGGGGCTGACACAGGAGAGCACTGCCCAGCTGGGTCATGGAGCTGAGCTGCAGTCAGATCCCAAAGGTTCCTGTTGTAGGGACAGTCAGGTGTGTGTTTGAGTCATTTCTCCCTGGAAATGGCCGTGGAAGCGGGGATCAGGGAGGGGAGACCAGAGGGGACAGCTGGGGGAGGCGAGCCTGGAAGGTAGAGAAGGCTGGGTCGTGACTCGGGAGGCAGGACGGGAGGAGCTGGGGCTCAGTACAGCTCTGAGCTGAGGGATAAGTGGATGTGTCTGCCAGCGGCCTTGCTGGGACAGGCACTAAGGCACGCTGTCTGGGCACAGCTGCAGGGCCAGGCGGCCCGAGCTAACCTCCAGGCATCACCCACAGGGAGACGTGTGGATCTGCATGGAACTCATGGACACATCCCTGGACAAGTTCTACCGTAAGGTGCTTGATAAAAACATGACGATTCCAGAGGACATTCTGGGGGAAATTGCTGTGTCTGTAAGTGGTCTCAAGCCTGGTGGGGTTGGGAGTTCCAGGTACATAGCCAGAGGCCCCAGCTGACCCCCTCAGGCACAAAGCCCAGTCTGATGGTGGTATCATGGGCCGAGCTGGGCCCCAGTGTGGCTCTTAACAGGGGCAACTTCCCACCAGGGGCCCAGCTCCCAGAGCCACACAGATCTGGCAGCTCCTGGGGCCTAGGCCTTTGTGCACAACTCCTGGGCTTCCCAGACCATTTTAAAAAGGACTTAGTATTTACAACTCCCTTGTGCTGAACGGGCCCTGAGGCAGCTCAGAGGGGTGTAAGTTAAGTTGGGGGAGAGGTTTGCTTTTGGAGGTTGATAGTTGCTCTGGGAGGGCAGCAGCACTGAGCGTGAACATCCCAGCAGCCAGAGGAAGAAGAAAGTGGGTGAACCCTCGATTTTTCACTCTGGCCGCGCCCGGGACCACTTAAAACATGCCCACGCCTGGGTACTGGGCTAATAGCCCAGGCTGCCCCACCGTGTCTTCCTGAGGGGAATAGTTCAAGCATGTGTCCACTAGCCCTGCTGAGGGCGGAGAGAGGAGCCAGGGAGACGGGAGGAAAGCTGGGTTTTACCCAAGAGCCCGGTAGGGGGTAGTGATAGTCCCCCGAGGGGTCACAAGCCCAGGGTTCTACAGGGGTTTCCAGGACATCATTTCCTTGGTAAATACGTGGGCCCAAGACCCTGGCCCACTTGGCTGGGTGGGAGAAAAGCACGATGCCAGGTATGTCTGTACCAAGGTTGCCTAGTCTCTGCGGCAGAGGCTGGGATGTGGGCGGGAGCCGGGGTTAATGAGGGGTCCGGGATGTACGTGGGAGAGACAGACAGATGGACACAGGTGGAGGCGGGTCTTGCCACTGTCATTGTTGATGCAGCCAGAAGTGACATCAGTTCTGTTTCTCTGTCCTGCCTGCCAGATCGTGAGGGCGCTGGAGCACCTGCACAGCAAGCTGTCTGTGATTCACAGAGGTCAGTGCCCACTGCCGGCCATCAGAGAGGGCCACAGGCTACTCACTCGCATGGCCTCCCAGGCCTGGGCGGGTGGACCCTCTCCCTCCTCAGAATAAGCCGGCTGAGGCTCAAATGGGTGATAGATAGGGATGTGCTTGGTGGGGTCAGGGATGGAGCCCACTTCCCAGTCTAGGCGACTCTCTACTTCTTTGAGCCATTTCCCTTGACCCCTAACCCAGAATGAGTCCCCTCCACCGGCCACCTCCCCTTGGTACTCAGAGAAAGGACAGTCTGGGCCTTTCCCCTGCGAAGGTGGGTGGATTCTGTGTTGTTTGCACAGATCTGTAGTTACTGTTTTATAACTCGTTTGGAGTTCACTCCTGTGGACCCCCTGCCCCTAGTAAGATGCAGTGTGTTTCTACCCTTTACCCCACCCCGGAAAGTTTTCTTGGCCCTTCCGGGCTGGTGCCTGCACCCCTCGTCTCACACTGCTCGTCTGATTTTTCCCACGGCAGATTGGTCTTTCTTGTTCTTGAACTTCATGTAAATGGACTCACGTGCATGTGCCCTCTGTCAGCCTCTTGTACTCCGCCTGTAGTTCCTGAGGTCCGCCCAGGTTGTGAATGTCACAGCTCCTTCCTTTCTGTTATCCTCAGTGGTCCTTTTACCCTGACACACGGCTTTTCACGAAGTTAATTAGACTGAACCCCTTCGGCCACTCAGTGGCCATCCCAACCCCCACACCCAGCTGACCAGAGTTGGCAGTTCAGCGTGGAAACTGCCGGACCTTTTTCTGTTCTTCTATGTTGTGCACACGTCCCCTTAGAAAGCACGTGGGCAGTGTGTGTACATTTGCTGGAAGGGTCCCTGTGGTGCAGCCTGCTCCGGGTCAGTCTCAAGTCACGGCTCATGTCCTCGTGCACACTTGCCTCCTGTGTTTTAGCTGCTGCCCTCTGCTTCCTGTGTGAACCTGTTCACCTCTTGGCATGGGCACTAGGGGGTTTCTGGGTTTTGCCCCGTCAGTGATGAGCCCCGCACCCCAGCCTGGGGAGACCCAGAGCTAGAGGTTGTGCAGGGAAGTAGGGGTCACGGCCCAGGCATGAGGCTGCACAGCCAGGACAAGCCTGCTCCTCTGGACCTCGGGGCCAGCGTGCTAATGATGGCACCGGGAGACCATCGTGGGTAAAGCAGTGAAGCCCTGACTTCCTTCCCCACGTGGGGCTGGTGGCTGGAGCATGTACTCACTGTATCATCACCGGCATGTGACCCTGGCTTGGGCAGTGCCTGTTGGAGCCTCAGTCCCTCATCCACTCCCTGGGCCCTGGCAGCATCTGCCCGCTGGTTGGGGCATGGGAGGGCCTGCTGCCCTCCAGCCGGGGCTCCTGCCACTGAAAAGACCTGTTTTGCCCTGGGCAGATGTGAAACCATCTAATGTCCTCATCAACAAGGAGGGACATGTGAAGATGTGTGACTTTGGGATTAGCGGCTACTTGGTGGATTCCGTGGCCAAGACGATGGACGCCGGCTGCAAGCCCTACATGGCCGTGAGTAGTGCCCCCCCGCCCCCACGTTCTGGACCATGGCTGTGGGTCAGGAGAGATAGTGTGTCTTCTGTCTGTCGTGGTCAGGGCCGCCTCTAGACACTGCGTTCTCCTACCACTAGCGACCTCTGCCGCCCAGCCTGCCCAGGCAGCCCTCTTACCCATTACTAATTGTGCCCTGAACTGCCCATTCGGATAACAAGCTTTAGGGACACCCAGGTGGGGGCAACTTGTGGGATCTGTGCAGGTCCCACCCAGTGTTCTGAGGTGCTCCTTCAACCCTCAGCAAGGGTCCCTGTGAGGCAAGGTTTCGTGCTTTCCCACAAGACTCTGGCCCTTGCCTGCCTCAGTTTCCTCATCTGTCCCACGGCGAGGTGGGAAGGGATGAGCACCGACCCCTCAGTTTGGGGCTGAGGGGGCTTGGGTTACCCCTGTTCTAGCCCCTCTCTGTGGAGTAGATGTTTATATCTCATTGGTCCCTCTTACAGCCGGAGAGAATCAACCCAGAGCTGAACCAGAAGGGCTACAATGTTAAATCCGACGTCTGGAGCCTCGGCATCACCATGGTATCCTCTGGGGTTGGGGTCAGCCCTGGCTGGTCGGGTGGGCCAGGCAGGGGGCATGCCCGGTCTGTGACCTTTTGTAGGACACATCAAATAGTTTAGACCCCAGAAAGAAGTGATGGCTTCACAATCTGAGAAGAAAATACGCCATCCCAAATTACGGTGTGGTGAAGGTCATGTCTGCTGGTGACATGCACTTGCCTAGCGCCTTCCAGAGGTCCGGACAGCCTGTGCTTCCTTGCTTGTCTGTTCAGCTTTCTCCAGAGCTCTTGATGCTTGTCCAGAAATCACTGCCAATCCCAGATTAAGTGAGCTCATGGTACACAAATAATTTTAAAAGCAAAATGGTAAAAATCTTAAAAATTTTTTACAGCAAGAAGTATGTTGCCTGTAGGCCCAGGTGTGTTTCCATGGATGTGGTAGGATGGGGCAGGTGGACTCTCAGCCCTGGGGCTGTGGGGGCTTGGGTGGGTGAGGACAGGCACCCGGCCCCTGGCTGAGCTGGAGCGGCGGCCTCGGCCATAGAGGTGTCAATCAGGTGCTGGTCACGTGGGCGCTTGTCTGGCGTGTTGGCGCCTCCCGTTGCTATGGGGACTCAGCCGCCGTCTGGTAGGCTGGTCTTTGGCGCTGGGCGTGTCGGCTTCTCCACGTTCACTATCATAGATGATGCGGTCCTGCGCAGCACTGGGCCGGAAGGCATTTTTTGTTTTGTTTTCCTTTTTTTTTTTTTAAGCTTTTTAGGAAAAATGACCGAGAGAGGGATTACCAGGTCAAGTTTGGACATGTTGCCATTGTTCTAGTTATAAATTCTGGTAGGCCTCTGGGTCCTTCTCCAGCAGCCTGTACAAGGAAGGCCCCCACTCCCGCCTGCTGGCCTCGGTGGAAACCCTGGGCAGGTGCGGCTGCACTTGCCCTGTGAACACGCAGCCACCAAGGCGCTGTGCCCGGCTGCCCCGTGGCGGGTTTACGTCCCGGCTGCAACGGGGCCTTGAGCCTTACGGGAGGGCCTTCTCAGCACAATAGTTAGTGGTCTGTTCCAGCACCAGTTGCCAATGCAAAGCACTTGTTTGAGTTGAGGTCTTTTCTGTTCATTGTGTTCCTTACGCCTGTCATCAGAAGTCTCTGCTGTTTCAGGCAGGGGCCTGGCTTGACCTGATTTGTGTTTTTCATTTCGGCAGTCAAATCGGAGTTCAGGGTTTATCACAAGCTAGCCATTCCTTTCCAGAAATGACTTCTGCTAACAGCAGGCGAGGCACGGGCTACTCACCTGGCATGGCTACAGGGCCTGGGTGGCCCTGACGTCATGTGCAGGGAAGTCCAGGTTCCTGTCACTGACATATCCAAGGGTCAGTGATAGGAACAGGGAGGAGAAGGCATCCTGGAGGAGGCACTGGAAATGGGCCTTACAGGATGTTACTGGGAAGGGGTGGGGCACTATGGAGGAGGGGGCCTTGCGAACGTCAGCACCTGATGGGTGTGGAGCTGCAGTGTGAAGGTGCTGATAGGATGGGCCTCTCCCTTGGGGAGAGAAAGGCGTCTGAGCATTACTGCATTTCCACTTGGCTCCTCTGGAATAACAGCGGCTGCCCAGGTCAGGGTCAGCAGAGGCTATGGGGATGGCGGGACGGGAGCGGCCTGTGGGGAACAGCCTTTGCTGACGGCTGCCCTGTGGAAAGGTGACTCAGGGCTGCCAGCTCCTCTGACTGTTCCATGTTAGCTGGAACCTGGGTTTTTTTGTGCAAGATCAGAATTCAGATTGTTCAAAAGTCAGAGGATGTTCAAACTAGTGACAACCAGGGCAGGATCTGCTCCGTGAGGTGTAATTTTTGCTGATTGGTCAGAACAGCCAAGTACTTGGTTTTCATCTTTGGTCTGATGTCGCATGTCGGCCCTTTGATCTACCTCCTCTGGTCCAGGACAGGCAGGTTCTGATAGAGCCCCGCTTCTGGGTGTAGAGTGTGGGGATCCCTGCCCTGAGAGCACTGTCCTCACTACAGATCGAGATGGCTATTCTCCGGTTTCCGTACGAGTCCTGGGGGACCCCATTCCAGCAGCTGAAGCAGGTGGTAGAGGAGCCGTCCCCCCAGCTCCCAGCGGACCGTTTCTCTCCTGAGTTTGTGGACTTTACTGCACAGTGGTGAGTCTGCAGCCCTTTGCTGGCCAGATCACAGCTTCTCGCTGGGCCCGGCTGTCTTCTCCTTCAGCAGATAACCCTGTAAAGCAGCCTAGCATCAAAACATGCAAGGCAGAGATAGAGCACACGGAAAATCTGACAAGCTGGCTCTGGGGAGATTTTAATACCATCCTTTTGAAAGTGGACAGACCCAGGCAGACCGAGAAAGAAAACAAGGCTTTTAGAGGATTTGAAGGGCATAAAGAAATTTACTTCTATTGATGTTTGGAACATTGTACCAAGTTAAAGAACGCCTGTGGTAACCTTATAAAAATTATGTTTGAGGCCCTGGCTGGTTTGCTCAGTGGATAGAGTATCAACCCAGTATATGGATGTCCTGGGTTTGATCCCTGGTCAGGGCACACAAGAGAAGTGACCATCTGCTTTTTTCCCCTCCCTACCCCCCTTCTCTCCCTCTTCTCCTCCCGCAGCCAGTGGCTTGATTGGTTTGAGTGTTGGCCCTGGGCACCGAGGCTACTCAGCTGAGTCAAGCATCCGCCCAAGATGGGGGTTGCTGGGTGGATCCCGGTCAGGGCACATGTGGGAGTCTATCTATCTCCCCTCCTCTCACTTAAAAAAATTTGTTTTTGAGGTTACAAAGGAAATAGGGAAAAAGTAAGGAAGACAGAGTCACATGGGCCAGGTTCTTGGCCCATAATTAAGTAAAACAAGAAGAAGTCCATAACTAAAGAGGAAAAAGTTACACAGACATTCAAGTGAAATTCTTCCGACTCACTCTTGGGTTTTGAAAGAGGTTTGAAAAAATAAAATTACAAGCTATTCAGAAGGGAAAGAAAGGAGTGAGAATATAACATTTCAACATCTATGTATTGTAGGTAAAGAGATTTTCAGAGGAAAACTTGTAGCCTTTGTTTATTTCAGTGGTTCTTAACCTTTCCTGAGGTACGGAACCCACCAGTTTCATATGCGCATTCACCGAACCCTTCTTTACTGATAAATAAAATATGAGTTTTTTCCCCTAATTCAAGACATAGGTATAAGTTTTTTTACTGGTGCACAAAATGAGCCGTGCATGAACATCACCTTGCTCAAAGAACAAAACCAACAAAGTGCATGAACTCACAACAAATGACGGTATTACTTTATTCTGTCCTCCGCGGCAGAGGCTTCTCCGAACCCCTGAGACCGACTCATCGAACCCCTAGGGTTCCATAGAACCCAAGTTAAGAACCACTGGTTTATTTTATTGGAAAATAAAAAAGATGGAAAACAAAGAGCCTTGCAAACAGTCATCAGTCACCTTGACTTGTCATTAGGACCCCTCTCCCAGCACCTGTGAGAAGGGATTTCTCCCACATGATTAAGGATACCAAGGATACAATTGTTAACTGTAGCATTTCAGTATTAGTTTCATTGTAAATTTCCTAGATTGCTATGGAGACAAAGTACTAACACCCTGGAGCAAAGAACTTGGTCCAAGTCTCTGTAATTTGCACACCATACCCCCAGGGTCCCACTTCTTTCCTGAACCCCAGGAGCACCTGTGTCCCCTCACTGCCCAGTCAGGGTGAGCCCAGCTGCCTTGGCTGGCCTGGAGGGGCTGGACTTGCCTCCTCCATGCCAGCCTGGCCCCAGCTGCCTCTTCTCTCCTAGCCTGAGGAAGAACCCCGCAGAGCGCATGAGCTACCTGGAGCTGATGGTAAGTAGGAGGGCGCAGCACTGGCCTGGCTCCCCGGGGAGGGGCTGCACCCCATGCACAGAGGTGTGCGGCTCCTCTGGCTCGCCCCTGCATTATTTCATTCAGGTACTTAGTCACTTCCTGGCTTCTTCCTTTCTCCATGCCAGGTGCTGTGGAGGGGCACCCAGGCAATGCTGGGACAGATGGTGCAGAGGGGGTAAGGGTGGGGGAGGCAAGTGGACTGTTAGCTGAAGGCATCAGGGAAGGCTTCATAGAGGAGGTGACATTTGAACTGAGCCTGGAAGGATGAATACAGATTTACCCGCTGATGGGAGGGCACTTCAAGCTAAATGTCCACCATGGACAGAGGCCTAGCACATGTGGGGGAAAGCGGGTTTAGTGTGGCTGGTGGACGGCTACATGAGGGCCGAGGAGGAAGCTGTCAATCCATCTCTAACAGGGAGGGCCACCTGGGGGGCAGAGGTCCTAGAAGGGTGAGTAGGAGTGTGCCAGGCAGAAGGAATAAACAGGCCTGGGCTGGTTTGGGGAGATGGGGGGCACTTCTACCTTATGTCTTCTGTCCCCTACAGGAGCACCCTTTCTTCACCTTGCACAAAACCAAGAAGACAGACATCACTGCTTTTGTGAAGGAGATCCTGGGAGAGGACTCATAGAGGGCAGGGCCCTCCAGCCGCCAAAGCCCATTGCCCACCTCCCATAAGCTACTGTCACCCTGGCCTTGGGCATTCTGGGAGGAATCAAGGGAGCTGGTCCCAAGTGCCAAAGAACCAGACTGTCAGGGCTTCTCTCTGGGCCTGCGTGGGCCCCACCAGTGCCTCTGTTCTGCTGCTCCAAGGACCCCAAGTCTTCAGCCCCCGAGACGCTGCACTTGGGGGGGCCTGGATGCCCCCGCTGGACACTGCTGCCCCTCACAGAGAAGGGAGCCGCTACTTGTGTTCAGGCCCCTGCCTTGGCCCAACCCTGGATGCCACCCAAGTTGTATATTTTTTTATCTCTCGACTGAATGGACTTTGCACACTTTGACACAGGATAGCCCCATTTCTGTCCCAGCATCTGTAGTGGGGACACGAGGATGAGCCACGTGTTAACTCCCTGTGCCCCCTACAAGGGAGATGCCAGAGCCCCTGAGGCCTTCACCCAGCCCTGGCGCCCAGGTGGCCTCACCTCCACCTGTCACCTCTGCGGGTGTCTTCACTTTCTAAAAAATGTATCCTCTTTGGTTTTTTATGGTTTTCTTTCTGCTTTGTGGGTTTGGCTGGGTTTGTTTGTTTTTATTGTTTTTTGCATGGTTTGGAGCCAAATAAGTTTCCTGCCGCCCCGTAGGGGAACAGCAGGCCAAGACCACCCTCTCTGCTCAGGCTGGGGTCCAGGAGGGTGGTCTCGAGGTCTCTGCTTAGAGATTCTGTCCTTCGGGACTGGCTTGACAGGTTGTGGATTTTATTTTAGTTTGTTTATTGTATATATTTCTTTCTTTCTCTCATTCTCTCTTTTCTTTCACTTTCTCTCTCTCTCTCTCTCTTTTTTTTCTTTCTCTTTTGAAGAAAGGACTACCTGTCCTGAGTCCTACCCCTGATGAATTAGGGAAGTTACCTGATTGCTGTTTTAATAAAATAATTAAAAAAAGGGTCAGAAGGTTGTGTGAGTGTCACAGTGTTAAGTCCAGTCCAGTGAAGGTTTGTGGCCCCTAGGACCTCTTGTCCCTGGGACAGGGCTGAGGCAGTGTTAGGGTTGGTGGCCTGCTGACCTGTAGGGTCCTGCATTTTCACGTGAGGACTCCGAGGCTCTCAGAGGGCTGTGAGGAGGTACCAGGCCCTGTGTTGGATGCGGGGCGGATGCAACAGACACAGGCCCAACCACTAGTGGGGCCGCCTGTCCCACTGTCATTGAGGAGTGCTTTGCCCGATACACAGAGTGGTAGGCAGGTGCTGGGCCCAGCCCTTGACACTATCACCTCATTGAGGGTTTTGCATTATTGTCTGAGGCTATTATGTAGCTATCCCCAGAGAACTGAAGTAAGTTGCCCAAAGCCACGAATGTTGTAAGCTGGAGAAACAGGTTGGAAACGGGTAGTGGGCCCCTGGAGAGGGCTCTCAGGGAAGTGGGAGTAGCTCAAGGAAGGCCTCTTTGCCAGGGTCCAGTCTGGCTCTGTGACCCTGGAGCCCTGGGCTGGGGCAGAAACTGTCCTCTATCAGTCTTTGGCAGAAGGGAATATTTTTGCTTGTGTAAGCAGAACTGTATGTGTCTTCAGGCACAGTTGGATCCAGGAGCATGGTTAATATTCTATAGAACTTGTGTCCGCCTTAGCTCTGTTTTCTCTGTTCCACAATCCCCTCATGGGGACAAGACAGGACCCAGGGGCTCCTACCAGTTTAGCAAAGAGGCCAGAGCTCCAGCTGAAGTCCCAGGGCTGCCTTATTGGGTGGGAAGGGGTCGCATGCGCTTCCTCAAGCCAATCACAAGACAGCAGGGCCCAACACTGGAGTCAGCCTACCCACATCCTAAGGTCTGAGAGCAGGGCCTCCCTAGTCCTCCAAGGGAAATTGGGACATCTTCCCAGGGTTCATCTCCTCTCTGCCTCATTTCACCTTTTCCCTTAGTTCAGTCTGTCCCCAAATAGCCTTTAGACTGGGACAGGCCTCTGCCAGTCAATCCTTATCTGGCAGAGCGTTTTAACGGTTTCAAGGCGCTTTTGTGCCCATGATTAAGGCTTATTTGCGCCGACTGTGCCCCCTGCCTGGAAGCGCCCCCCCCAACCCTGGCCTCCTATGCCCCTCTCTCAGGGAGGCCAGTCTAGCTCATTTTTATCTGCTTCATCTAGGCAGCTGGGACCCGCCACGCTGTGGTCGGTCAACCTTGACTGAATGAAAACACGAATGAATGAATACATGAAATAAAGCAGGAGGCGGTGAATGAATCCCCAAGCCCTATGTGTGAGTGCGCATGTGGATGTGTGCGCGTGCGCGAATTGGCCGCGTGCAGGTGCGCGCGCGTGTCTCCCCACCCGCGCTCAGGACAGACCCGACCCGGGTCGCAGAGGCGGGCCCCAGTCATACCTCCGGTGGCCACCAGGCGGCAGCAGAACCCCGATTGTGACCCCGTGGTCCTAGAGCCCTGCCCAGCCTTGCCTGGGGCGCCCCATCCGCCCCTTTATTTAAGACTTTATTTATTGATTCTAGAGAGAGGAAGAGAAAGGGGGAGGAGCGGGAAGCATCAACTCGTATGTGCCTTGACCAGGCAAGCCTGGGATTTGGAACGGGGGACCATAGCACTCTGGGTCCACACTTGTCCACTGTGTCCCCGCAGGTCCCACCCACCACTCTTTTTTTATTTTTAAGTGAGAGGAGAGGAGATAATAAGGGGGACTCCCGCATGGCCCGTACGGGATCCGTGGAAGGCGGAGAGGAAAGGGGTTAGAAGCAGATGGTTGCTTCCTCTGTGTGCCCTGACCAGGAATCAAACCTGGCACACTGGCCGACGCTCTATCCACTGAGCCACTGGCCAGGGCCAGATCCACTTCTTTTTTCTTTTTTTAGTGAGAGCTAGAGAGAGACAGGAAGGGAGAGAGATGAGAAGTATCAATTCTTTGTTGCTGCACCTTAGCTGTTCATTGATTGCTTTCCCATATGTGGCTCGACCCCGGGGTGGGGGCGGGGGGCTCCAGCCTAGCCAGTGACCCCTAGATCAAGCCAGCAACCTTGTGCTCAACCTGGCAACCTCAGGGTTTCTAACGTGGGTGCTCAGTGTCCCAGGCAGATGCACTATCCACTGTGCCGTGGCCTACAAGTCTTCCCTTATCTCACTGCTGGGAAGAATGGCAAGGGAGAATGGAATTCCACGACTGGTTTAGACCAATCAGGATCGTCCTCTAGAGCTAAGAGAACTTTCTGTGACAATGGAAATGTTTACATCTGTGCTGTCCAATATGGTACCCGCTAGCCACATGTGGATGTTGAACACTTGATCTTCATGTAGCTAGCGAGACTGAGGAACTAGAGTTTTATTAAATTTAATTTTCATTAATATAAATTTTTTTTTTTTGTATTTTTCTGAAGTGAGAAACGGGGGGTGGGAGGGGCAGACAGACTCCCACATGTGCCTGACCGGGATCCACCCGGCATGCCCACCAGGGGGTGATGCTCCATTGCAACCAGAACCATTCTAGTGCCTGAGGCGGAGGCCATGGAGCTGTCCTCAGTGCCCGGGACAACTTAGCTCCAATGGAGCCTTGGCTGCGGGAGGGGAAGAGAGAGACAGAGAGGAAGGAGAGGGGGAGGGGTGGAGAAGCAGATGGATGCCTCTCCTATGTGCCCTGACCAGGAATTGAACCCGGGACTTCCATACGCTGGACCAACGCTCTACTGCTGAGCCAACCAGCCAGGGCAAATTTTAATTAACTTAAATTTAAATAGTTAGCCCTAGCTGGGTAGCTCAGTTGGTTGGCACATCGTCCCCACATGCTCAGGCTGCAGGTTTGATCCCTGGGCAGGGCACATACAAGAATTAGACAATGAATGTGTGAATAGTGGAACATGAAATCAATGTGTGTGTGTCTCTCTCTGTCACTAAAAAGCAAATAAACAAAAGTGAGGGTGTCCACTGGGCTGGACAGTGAGACGTGCATCTGGTCTGGCTAAGCAGCGCAGCACAGTTCCTCTGAGGCCTCCGGAGGCAGTGCTGGCACCAGCTGCAGCCATAACTCAGGGAAAGTCAATGGAAACATCATTTGAGTATATTTTTAACCTCGCTGGCTGTGAGTTAAGTTTGGCTATTCATTCATTTATTCACTTATCCAATACATATCCACTGGCCCCACTGTGAGCAGACTCTATTTAACATGATCTGCCTCAGTGGAGCTCAGTCTGATAGGGCTAAAGACATCCAAGAAACAAGTAATCATAATTAGAGTTTTAAGATGCACTCATGCAGAGGAATGAGGGCAGGGGATGCGTCTCCATCGTGCGACTGAGCTGACAGAAAGCCTCTCAGAGGAGGTGACATAAAGTCGCAACTTAAATCGTGAGAAGGAGTCAGCCATGGAGGGAGCTGGGAGAGGAGCAGATGCAAAGGACCTGTGGTGAGGTACAAAGCTATTGTAGGAATGGCAAGAGATCAGGGTGGCTGGAGAGAGCAGGCCACTGGAACGTCCAGGCTGACAGGGCAGCCTGGCATAGTTGTAGGCTATGTGAGTAGCAGCAGAGGCTGTATGCCTGCCAGAGGTCACCCTGATGCTTCCTTTCCAACTGCTGATTTGTCTGGCCCTGGCCCTGCAGTGTTTGTGGGGTCAGAAGGAGATCCAGGCCTTTACAAACACCCAGCTGGACTGTCACAGCTTGCTCTCAGTAGCCCTTAGAATGGGGAAGTCTTCTTCCCACCCCTCCTATGGTTCAGAGTCATCGTGTGAGCCCAGAGTGGTGACAGGACTTGCCCAAAGCCACATGACGGGTGAGGGCAAAGTCAAGATTGAGTCCAGATCTGAAAATCTCTGAGGCTAGTGGTGTCTCTTCCTTGACACCAGTGGTTGTTAAATGAATTCATTTTGTCAACCTCTTTCCCCAAGATTTAGCTTATAAAAAGCGCATAAACCTAAATGCAACCTAAATACAGTTTGATTCGTGTTTACCTGTGTGCACCCATGTGGCTACCACCCAGCTCGGCCGATGGGGCGCGGCCAGCCCTGCACCTCCACAGGCAGCATCATTTGAACCAATAGCACCAAGCATCACTTGGCCTGTCCTTGAACTCTGAGTCAGTGGATTCGTCCTATATGTGTCTGTCCTCTTGCACAGGCCTTCCCTCGCTGAGAATAGTACTGGCATGGTTCACCCATGTTGTGGCTGTGTCTGCAGCTTGTTCTCTGTGTTGTATCCATTGCACAAATATGCACGAGGTGTTTATCCTTTCTCCTCTGGATGGCGGGCTTTAATTTAGGGCTACTTTGAATAAAGCTGCAAGAACCCTCTGTGCATCTTCTGATGGACATATGTCTGCATTTCCTTTGGGTTCACACCTAGGAGTGAACTTGCTTGGTCATAGGCTCTATGTATCGGGCAGTAGATACTGCCAGACTCCTTTCCAAAATGATTGTCTTAATTTTACTCTTATGTGCAGAGTATGAAAGTTGACAAGCTCATTGACATGGGGGTAAAGGGCACTTGCCCACGAACCCTGATATATAGAATAGGTTGGAAACTAGATGCCAGACTAAAAGCAGGAGGGAGTCTGCACCTTCTCCCCCCCCCCCACCCCCAGTGCCCTGTGGATCCTAGGGTGCTCTGGAACCCAGTTTGAAAACCCCTGACCTGGCTCTGGCTGGTTGGCTCAGCGGTAGAACGTCGGCCCAGCGTATGGAAGTCCTGGGTTCAATTTCCAACTAGGGCACACAGGAGAAGCGCCCATCTGCTTCTCCACCCTTCCCCCTCTCCTTTCTCTCTATCTCTCTCTTCCCCTCCCACAGCCAAGGCTCCACTGGAGCAAAGTTGGCCCAGGCACTGAGGATGGCTCCATGGCCTCTGCCTCAGGTGCTAGAATGGCTCTGGTTACAATGGAGCAACACCCCAGATGGGCAGTGCATCACCCCCTGGTGGGCATGCTGGGTGGGTCCCGGTCTGTCTGTCTGCCTCCCCACTTCTAACTTTGGAAAAATGAAAGAAAGAAAGAAAGAAAAGAAAGAAAGAAAGAAAAGAAGAAGAAGGAAGGAAGAAAGAAAGAAAGGAAGGAAGGAAGGAAGGAAGGAAGGAAGGAAGGAAGGAAGGAAGGAAGGAAGGAAGAAAGAAAGAAAAAAGAAAGAAAACCCTGACTCGCCTTGGCCATTTGCAATAGTAACGAGCATGGGCAGAGGGCAAGGCCTGTTAAAACACTAATTCTGGAGTCCCATCCCTGTAGAGTTTGAAGTGCGATCTGAAGTAGGTGTACATTATCCTGGACCTTACTCAGTGACTCAGGCCCACAGCTGGGTTTGAGATGATGGGATGGACATGGTATCTCAGAAGTGTGTTTTCCTGGAGAAGGATAGTTGGGTAATACCTGAGTTTTACTTCCCTCTAACTTGCTTTTAATTCAGGTCAAGGCGAATCTGCACATCACTGTGTGCTGCTGGGCCTCAGCCCATCTGGGGGGGCTGGAGGACAGGGTGTGAGGAGCATAGCTCCTGCCCTCAAGAGTTTCCCACACTGTCAGGAGACATGGTGCTGAACTGATCATTTTAGGTCAGGGCCTGGCAGGGCTGAGGGGGGGCTGGGGATCTCCAGGTGAGCTCACATGCTACTCTGGGCTCCTGGACCCCTTCCCACCCCCTGGGCCCAATCTTGGAAGTCTTCATGGGGTTGGTTGCAGGGCTCTCTGAGGACCCCTTTAAAGCCTCACCCTCCCGGACTTGGAAACTCACTTGGCCCTTGTGGGATGTTGTGGGAGGTCCTTCCCACCTTCTAACATCCTTGACTTTAGAATCTGCTCCTCACATCAGTCCCTTCTCTTCCCTTTGATCTATCTGTCTTGCTGTGGAGAAAGCTATTCATAGCCCAGATGATGCAAAATTTATAAAGTGTGGCTGATAGGGCTGAATTCATCCCTGGCACAGTCCCCCACCCCACGCTCCAGGCAGCCACTCCTGTGTGTGTGCGTGTGCGTACACGTGTGGGCCAGCTCCCTTCCCTGCCCTCCCCTTCAGTGTCCTCTCTTCCTGGCCTGCCCTCATCCTGCTCTGCCAGCCTGAGTTTCCACGCCTGGGGGGCCCCATGCTTCACAAAGTCGGTCTATTTTGGATGGAGAGGGCATAGCTTGTGGCATCAACCCTGTCCCCTTTTCAGATTCCAGCTAGCCGTGCTCACGATCCTCTGCTTCTGCCCTTGAAGAGAGGGTGTTGTAGGGACTGGACACGGAGTCCGCACTGTGGAGCCAGGCACTGCTGTGATGGATTCATGCATCCTCACAGGGCCCTACAAGGAAGTTGCCATTATTATCTGCATTTTATGTATAGGGCACAGAGAAGCCAGCTGAAGAAACCAGGGCTTGAAGGATGGTGCACTGGGAAGTGGAGGAACTTGGAGTTGAACCTTCCCCTGTCACTTAACCACCGCTGCTGACCCAGTGCATGACCCTGTCTCCCTCTCCATCATGTCGACAGATTGATGGGCTTCCTTTGAAGATCCCCGAAGCAGAAAGCTTCATAGAAAACTATGTCCACGCCCTTCCCAGCTGGGTAAGGCAAGACCCAGGGGCGTGGCTGCTGTGTGTGGCTCAGCCCTGGATGTGGTCTGGGCAAGTCTGGAGCCTCACGCCCCTGGGGCGCCAGGCTTTCCACCTAGACCGGTGCAGACACTGTGGCCCCTGCCCCGGGGCGGCTCTGGGTTCTGGGGGAAGACTGCTGCCGCTGCGCTGCAGGAGCGGGCCCACTTCCGGCGGTGCCACGGCGCCCCCAGTCCCCACGCCGCCCCCACGCCGCCCCCACGCCGCCCTGGAGCAGGCACCGCTCTCATCCCGGCTCTGCAGCTGGGCAGACGGGGTTCGGACAGGTGGAGGGACGTGCCGGCCGCCGCACCCTTGCGCCCAGGCGCCTGGTCCTTACCTCAGCTGTTGGTTCTGCTGTGTCCCTCGTGGGATTCTCCCCCTTCTAAATGAGGTAACATTTATATAACATAAAATTACCCATTTTAAAGTGTCGGATGCAGTGGTGTTGAATACACCTGCCGCGTTGTGCAAGCATCTCCACTCTCGTCCATGAACCTGTCCGTCCCTTTCGCCAGCCCCTGGTGACCTCCTGCCTGATTTCCGTCTCTGTGAATTTGCCTGTTCTTGACATTTCATATAAGTGAAATGAAACAGCGTCTGGCTCACCTTACTTAGCGAACAGCCTCAAGGTTCATCCTTGTTGAAGCGTGTGTGATCATTTCCTTCTTCTTTACAGCTGAGTAATGTTCTGTGTGTGGATGGACCCCGGCATTGGGTTGCTCCTCCGTCCGCCTTTGGACATCGCTAACAGTGCAGTTGTCAACATCTGGGCTCCCTTTTTGCGTGAGCACCTGGAGGAGTTCCTGGACCACATATATAGTTCCTGGGGTTTTAGGGATTCACATTCTTGCTGGTGACACCTGAGCAGCAGTCCTCATGATAAGCACTCCTTTGCTCAGCGGAAGCCCCTCCTCCTTCTGCTCTCCTGACCTGCCTCTGTCTTCCTTCTGTGCATAAGCCCTCTGTCTGTCCCCCATGCTGCACTTTGATTCTTCCTTCCCTTGTTACAGAAGGCTCTGTCTAGGGGGTCCAGGGCTCTGAGGGACCAGGCCACAGGCAGGGAAATCAAGGCTTACTGGGGAAAAGGGTCTGGATCACAAGAAGGAGCTGAGCTGGTATTTGAACCCAGGCCAGGGGACCAAGTCCTGGTGGTTCCTTGAACTGCCTCTGTCTGCCTCACATGGGGCATTACCTCCAGAGGAAGCAAACAACAGGACACTCACACCCCATCTTCTTGGGGGACATTGGCGTTCCTCAAAGATCTGGGGCAGATGTCACGCTTTTATGTGAAAACAACCCCGGTAAGACTCTGTGTCGGAATGGTAACGACACTTACATTCTTCATCCTCAGTCGCAAGTGTACAAGAAATATCCTGGCTTGGATGAGCAGAGACATGCCAGGGACCGGCCTCTACGGCAGCACCCGGCGCTCGATGGCGGCGATGGGACCGAAACTCCCAGGTGGCCTCCTCAGGGTGTGCATATGAGAGGGGGTCTCGTTGTCCCTCTGCTTGCCCAGAGAGAGTGGCAACTTCCTGTCCAGCCGCCTCTCTGAAGCCCTATGGTGGCAGGGACAGAGACCCCCTGCACACGCGCCCACACTGGCTCTGGCATCGATTGGGACTTAGGCATTTCTATTCCTTCCTTGAGGGGCCCTGGCTCTACTCAGTCTGCAGCCCCACCCCAAGCTACCTTCTGAACAGCGGCGGATGCTTCATAGATATTGAATGGATCCATGGATCTTTCCCCCTTGGGGGTCCCACATCTGCCCTTGAAACAATAGTATTTGCCTCTCCCTTTACTGTGCAGGTGAGGAAACTGAGGCCTCCAGTGGTGTCAGGCTTTTTCCAAGTTACCTATCGAGGCTGTAAAGGTGGAGAGGAGCTCAGGAGAGCTCCCCTGACTCCTGCCTCAGGCATTTAGTAAGCCCTCGGCCCAACGCCAACCGGTTCTTGGGTCCTGTTGGGTCTTTGGTATTCTGTTGGCCATGAGCACCTGCCCCTGTATCTGTCTCCTTTGAGGGCGTCAGGATTCTGGGAGGAGATGAACCACCCATTCAACAAGTGTTGACTGAGTGTCTCACCTGTGTCAGGTAGCCCTTCTGCATCCAAAGACACCCCAAAACAGGGACCCTGACATAATGGAGCTGATGTTCTCATCAGGGAAAAGTACCAAGTGAAGGTAAGTGCTATGAAGAAGAAGCAGAAAACAGGGAAATGGGAAGGAAAAGGTCAGGGAAGGCCACCTGGAGGAGACACATTTGAGCAGACACCTGAACAATGTAAGGGAATCAGCCTGGGATGCCTGGTGGTAGGGGAGCAGCAAGTACAAAGATCCTGAGGTCAGCATGTGCTTGGCACGCTTGAGGAAGCTGCCTAAGAATTGGCAGAACCATAGAGGTGGTCTAGCCTGCAGACATGTTCAGTCTGGCCTTCAGAGAATGAGCTCTCCTCATGTTTTTAAAATTTTGTATGAGTGGCTAGCATTTAATATCTGAGGGTTTTTTTTAACCCATGAAAAGTTCAGATTTCCAGCCTCTTTTAAGAAATCAAAGCTCTGACAACGCGGAGCCCTTGTTTTGGAAGTCTGGAGTCAAATAGCATCCACCCCTTTGCCTCAGGTTCCTCTCTGGCCTGAGTCCTGTAGGATTTGCACTGGGGACCCTTGGCTAGGGTCATTTGTGTAACCCAGCAGACAGGGCACAGATCTCATGGACTTAGCCTCTTTATGTTCCATCTGGAGGAAACGCTGGTAACTGAAGCTCGGAAGCACCTTTGCCCCCAAACGAGGTAGGTCTGTGGCTGCCCAGTGTCCTTTTCCCAGTTCTCTCTAGTTCCCAGCAACTCCTCACCTCTGGGAAATCGGGGGACACCTGTGTTGAGGTCACTCTGCTCTCCCCCTCTCTTGTTTGGCAGCAGCTGCCCCTTTTCCATGGCCTCAGGGTTGGGGAGGCAGTTTGCTGCTGATGTTGATCACTGGTGTTTGTCCCATGCCCTCGTCACCCACACAACCAGTGTGCCCAGAATCAGTTCTCCCTGAGAGACCCGCAGGGCCTCTGATTCCTGGTTGGACCCTGCCTGCTTCACCTGATCCGTGTCCTGGCCACACAGCTGGAACAGTGTAGCTCACAGTCTCCTTCCTCACCAGCAGGGGTGTGCTGAGGTGAGCACCGGCTGCTTCCTTTCCAGGCTGCCGAGTCCAGGAGGGATGTGGAATAACGTGCAGTGACCATTTTCATCTCACAGTTACCCCACGAGTTGGCTACTTTATAAGCCCTCATTGCGTTTTGATAACTAGGTAAACTGAGGCACCTGACCGGGCTCTCTGTGCTGCCTGTACAGCTGGGCCTCCTGGCATCAGTGGCTGGCTGGATGAAAATGAGAGAATCAGGGCTTTGGCATATTTGGGGGATGGGAGCTAGGCTTGAGTCCCAGGCTTGCTGGGACCTTGCCCACCGTTGTCCAGCCCCCTGATCCACAGCAGAACCCCCCCTGCACCACCCATGTGAAGCCGGAGCCTTTGGCTTGGGACAGAGACCAGGAGCAGCTGGAGCACTGAGCTGGGCTAATGGGCTTGTCCTCCCAGCCTCCACCCTGGGCATTTGCAGCACAGAGGTGGGTGCGTGCGGGTCTCATGGGTGCGATAGTGACAGGGTTGGGATGAGAGCCCTGATCTCCACCTGCCCTACTGGGAAAGGCTGCCTCTGTCCCAAGGGTAAATGAGTCTTCCTCCTCACCCTGCCGGCCTCTGCCACCTTCCCAGCCCAGACTTTCTGTGCCCTCACCCCACTGTGACCTCCTCTCCATCGATGCCCGATGTCCTTCCAGCAGCAGGCTCTCACCTTTGCTCTTCCCCAGCTTGGGGGGCGGGTCCCTCTCCCAACTGCTACTTAAGCTTTAGGTTTCAGGACAGATGTTGCCTCCTTGCCGAGGCCTTCCCTGACCCCCGGTGTGCTCTAGGCACTGGCATTAGGGAACTCGCCCATCAGCATAATCACCGAATGGGATTATATACCGGCACCTCCTCAAGTGCTGGTGTGAAGAGCCTTCTCACAGTGGTGGCTCGAGCGATCTCAAAAGGTCCCAGCCTGTGAGCTTAAGGGGTCCTGTTACATGCTCAGAGAAAGGCCGCCCAGAGAGGCTGAGCCACTTGCCTGCAGTCACACAGCAGCTGCCCTTGCTGGGAACCATCTCCAGGTCCCTCTCGGACCCTTGCTCCTTCCCTCTTCCTGTCTTTCCCCAGGAGCTTGGAACTTGGGGAATAAATGGAGTTTTAGGACTCAAACTGAATCTTCCTTCTGCCAAAGGTCACACAGGTAGTAAGTGGCAGGCGTGACCCCCCTCTCCCTCCCAGGTTGACAGGTCCGCTGCCCCTGCTGGGCTGAGTCCTCAGAGGGCACCATGTGGCGTGCTGTTTGTGGAAGGAGGGAGTGCAGTCAGTGTGGGGATGCTAGCTTTCAAAGCTCCTTGTGAGCCCCGTACTCTTCCTCAGCCTTTTTTTTTTTCCAGAGACAGAGAGAGAGTCAGAGAGAGGGACAGATAGGGACAGACAGACAGGAACGGAGAGAGGTGAGAAGCATCAATCATTAGTTTTTCGTTGCTGTTGCGACACCACAGTTGTTCGTTGATTGCTTTCTCACATGTGCCTTGACCGCGGGCCTTCAGCAGACCGAGCCACCCCTTGCTGGAGCCAGCGACCTTGGGTCCAAGCTGGCGAGCCTTTATTCAAGCCAGATGGGCCCGCGCTCAATCTGGCGACCTCGGGGTCTCGAACCTGGGTCTTCTGCATCCCAGTCCGACACTATCCACTGTGCCACCGCCTGGTCAGCCTTCTTCCTCAGTCTTTTGATGTGGGTGTGAGACTGAAAGGCCCAACGGGTACTTGTGTGCATGAGTCAGGAGCCAGTTTGGTTGTGGGGGGGATGGGGGGGCTCCTGTCCCTGAGCCCAGAGAGGGGCCAACTGGTATGAGGCTGGCTCCAGGGTTGGCAACCTTGAGGTGGGCCTGATGGGGCCTTAGCTGGCTCCTTCCGTGATGCCAAGCCCCATGGTGGGGATGGTGATGATCAGATGTGTTCTTGTCCTGGAGGGGCCAGCAGGGAGGACACTCACAGGACCACACACAGACATACAGCCTGGGCTGTGTCGAGGAGCTCAGGGCTGCTGTGGAGTGTAGTCCCCAGCACAGCCTGGGAGTGGTCAGTGAGTCTAGCTGACGTGTTGATCTCTACACCCCACCAGCAATATATATTTTCAAAAATGCAGAGGAAGCAAAAAGAAGAGACCAAAAATCTGGGCCCAGGGGTTAGGCTTCCCTAACATCTGGGATGTTGCCCCTCACACACTCCTGTGCATTCGACACATCTGCGATTCGTTCACAGTACTTGGTGGGTACTTTCCTGACCACTGGCCACGTGGGGGCACCTTCTGCACCATCAGGCCCTGCAGCGTGGAAGGTGGTCCCGCTGTACACGAGCTAGACAACTAGACACTGTCCCCTCTGGCTGGACAGCGAGTCCTTTCCGCTGCTGCAGCCCTGAGGCTGTGACTTCCGTGCATCCTGATTGTTTCCAGAGCATTTGTGCACCCTGTAAAATGCCTGGGTCAATGGGTTAGCAGGACTCAGTTTTACATCGCATTTGTGATAGGCACCGTGTGCGTAGTGTTAGCGTGGAGCATGGACTTCTGCCTTTTGTTCTCGGGCCTCTCATCTCTCCAGAGGCAACTGCAGGTTTCCTGTGTGCTCTTCAGAGGTGCCCAGCATTGGTACAAAACATTTTTGGGGGGTGTTTCTTGTTTTGAACAACAACAACAACAAAATATATGTGAATGCTATTCTATAACTTAATTTTTAAAAAACTTGATATATCTCGCCTGACCAGGCGCAGTGGATAGAGCATCGGACTGGGATGCAGAAGACCCAGGTTCGAGACCCCGAGCTCGCCAGTTTGGGCGTGGACCCATCTGGCTTGAACAAAAGCTCGTCAGCTTGGACCCAAGGTCGCTGGTTCCAGCAAGGGGTGGCTTGGTCTGCTGAAGGCCCGCGGTCAAGGCACATGTGAGAAAGCAATCAATGAACAACTAAGGTGTCGCAATGACAACAACAAAAAAAAACTAATGATTGATGCTTCTCACCTCTCTCCGTTCCTGTCTGTCTGTCCTTATCTATCCCTCTCTCTGTCTCTCTCTCTGTCCCTGTAAAAATTAAAAAAATAAAAATAAAAATAAAAAACAAAACAAACAACAAAAAAAAACTTGATATATCTCGCAAGTGTCTCACACCAGGAGCGATGGAACCACCCCATGCCTTTTCTGTGCTCTGTGGGCTCTGAGGTGCGATGCTGCTGATACTTATCACATCAGCTCCCCGTGGTGGGCAGCCTGGAGCCTGACCTTTCTCTGGCAAACCGGCCGCTGTGCACATCTTCCCTCAGGTGCCGCCTCACACATGTGCGAGACCTGTGAGCTAAAGTTTTCAACGAGGCCGGGGGGTCAGCAATTTCTGACAGCTTGCCTAAATGGACCCTCTAGGCCAGTGGTTCTTAACCTTTTTTGAGGTACCGAACCCACCAGTTTCATATGCGCATTCACCGAACCCTTCTTTAGTGATAAATAAAATATGATTTTTTCCCCCAAATTCAAGACATAGGTATATGTTTTTTTACTGGTGCACAAAATGAGCCGTGCATGAACATCCCCTTGCTCAAAGAACAAAACCAACAAAGTGCATGAACTCACAACAAATGACGGTATTCCTTTATTCTGGGCTCCGCGGCAGAGGATTCTCCGAACCCCTGAGACCGACTCATCGAACCCCTAGGGTTCCATAGAACCCAGGTTAAGAACCACTGCCCTAGGCTGAGGGTGGCTTTCTGGCCAGTGATGAGTGTGGTTCCCAGCGCTGTGCGCTGTGCTGGGATCTTTGACAATCTGATGCCGAAAATGGCGCATCCAGGTAGACTGAATTTGGTTTGCACCTTTTAGAGCTGGCAGAGGTGGGGCTAAGTGGAGGGGGAGAGGGAGAGACCCCTGGCCTGGCGGTCAGCCATCACATGGGTAGGACAGCAGTGACCGTCCGTGTTCAGGATGGATGTGGGACTGCTTATGTCCCAGGTGCATATTGAGGGCTGGCAAAACTTCCTGAAAGAGTGACTTCAGCGGGGTCTTGAAATAGGGGAAAGATTTCCTCAGGCAAGAAGGAAGGGTGCTCCGGGCAGGTGAGACAGCACAGGAAAGGCAAGGAGTGTCGGAGTCAGGAAGGCTTCAGGGAGCAGGGAGGGATGCTTGGCAGGAAGGGTCAATGACAGGCTATCTGGCTGAAGGTCTCAGTTTGACCGCTGGACATTGGGGAGCCCAATCATGAGAGGGACAAGGGAGGACCTGGGAGGAGGTGAGCAGGGGTAACCCTAACAGACGACCCCTAGCAAATAATGAACCCGGAATGGAGTGGCAGCTGATGTTTTATTCATGGCCACGCAGAGACATCAATTACTGGCTCCTGCCACCCGGCTGGTACGGCCTTCATCATCCTGCCATCTCAAGCTATTTTGGGCTTGGGCTTGGCCTCGTCTTCCTGTCATCCAGGTCCCTCTAGCGCTGCCTGAGGGGGGTGGGGTGGGGGTACTTGTCCTGGCTCAGAGTGACAGGTCAGAAGCCAGAGGTCCATTTCCCCTGAGCATGTGGGTAAACTGAGGTTCAGAAAGGTGCGGTGGCATGAACAGGCTCCCCCCACTGAGAAGGACCAGGACTTTCATCCCCTGCCATGCAGCGCTTGACTCCCACTGGACACGAGGGACGTGAAGCCCTGTGGGTGTTGGGTGACGGTCCAGATCACATGGCGAGTTGTGACCAAACCGGACCTCGAGCTGGTCCCGGCCTGTCCCAGGCTTTGTGCTCACCAAGCTACCGCTGGAAGTGGGCACCCAGCCCCACTGGAGCTCAGTTTCTGCGCCGCTCCCTCACAGACACCCCCAGGCCTCCTGTGCGACTATCCCAGCCACTGTGGCCCCGGAGAGGGGCAGCTCCTGGTCACCGCCTGGGCCTGAGAATGTCCCACCCCAGCTCTCTCTTGCCATCTTTCTGCAGTCTGAGCCCCAAAAGGAGTGACAAGCCGCCCAGAAACCCCAGAACTTCGGGGTCCTGGCAGAGCTTCTGCCCGGCGAGGACCTGCTAGCAGCCCCGGGCTCAGAGAAGGAGGGAATCCGCTCAAGGTCACACAGCATGACCCTGACGGGGAGGGGAGAGAACAAGAAGGAGGAGCACGTATTAATTTATTATTACTCTGTGCCTGTGGCGTTTCTGCTGCTCAACTTCTTGCACCCCAGCTGACCCTCAGATAGCTCTAGGTGGTCTTGGTGATGAGGCTGAGCTAACCCAGAGCGGTGACTGCCCGCCCCCCTTGGGGCTCCTTCCCCAAGATCAGGGCACCCAGCCTCCAAACCTGGAGTTGAGGTGACCAGAAAAAGCAAGAGACAGACACAGTGCCCTGTGGTGCCCATTCTCCTACCCCGGCTGCTCGGAGGTGCAGAGAGCCAGCCCATGGAGCCAAAGCATCCCCGGTGCCCGCAGGCTTCTCAAAGCAGGCTTCCCCTTGGCTCCCAGGGTGGCTGGAGAAATTATTAAATTCTTACTCACCAGGTGTGGGCCCACTGCATCTCCCTCCGCTCTGAAGTGAAGCCGAGGCTTGATCTGTGGGCTTCACAGAGCCGCCCCACCCCCGTGGTCTCAGACATGATTGCAGGTACAGAGATGCCCTCCTGGTCCCAGAGCTGTGCCCTATCTGGGTGCTCCAGGAGGCCAGTGTGCTCGAAGTGGAGTGGACGATGGGCAGGGGGTGTGAGGTGGTCAGAGGGCTTGGACTAGACCGTGAGGGTCCTGTTGCCAGGCCCCTGATGTACAAACCCCTGTGTGGCCCCAGGCAGAAGGCAGGCAGGGGTCCACCCTGTGCTCTACCCCACCCCCTTGTCACACTAGCCCCGAGGTAGCAGGGGTGGAGATTTGAACTTGCCCCTTCAGGTTCCATGCCCTTTGCCCGTGTTCCACGAGGACGTGTCACTGTCATTTGGGTGACTATCACCAAAGCTCCTAGGTTCTGCAGGGGTGACCCCCCCCTTCAGTTCCAGGAATCCTGGGGGAGCCTGAGGGTATGTGTGAGAGAACTAGGGCTCCTCCCTCTTCGGCTTCAGTCACAAGCTCCCTGCAGGCTCGCTGGGGGCCTTGCAGGAAGGCCCTGACCACATCCAAGCCTTCAAGGCATTCTCTGCTTCTGTGACACTGGCCCAAGGTGGCGCCTTGTGCTGCCTTGTCTCTGCTTGGCCTTCGGAGTGTGGGGGAGCAGTCCTACCCCCCCGCCCCCCCCATCTTCTGCTCTAGAAGATGCTGAGTCAGCCAGCCAGCCACGGGTTAAAAGCTGCAGTCAGGTCTGACTCACTGTTCTGACTCCCTCACCCACTAGCAGAGGGATAACATCTCTAAGTCTCAGTTTCCTCATCTTTCAAGTGGAGCTGGGGCATTGACTGGTGTGAGGAGCTGTGTGTGAGGCATGTGCTGGACACACGTCTCCTTCCCCCAGGTCCATCTGCAAGGGCCCCCCCTTGCTCAGGCAGGCTTACATCCCTGGGCCTCCAGTGGTTCACTCGCTGTCCTGGCCCGGCTGTAAACCTCAGTCTCCATGCCCCCTCGCTTCTCTGACTCCTGACCACCTGTCGGCCAGAAGTGGCTTGGCCAGTTGCTTGGTCCACATTTGGTCACTAGGACAGTCTGGGCTCTGACCACCTTCTGTGGAGACCCTCTTGGATGTCTGGGCATCTTTAGATACCCTAGACCTGTGTCTGGGTCTCAGTGTGAAAGGCCAGTTCCTGCCCACGGGGCCCTTGGATCCCTGAGGGACTCCTGATGGGTTGTCATCATGTCTCTGCTTGCACAGCTCTGAAGGCCAAATAAGCAAGAAGCCAAACTGGCGTGTGACAGCTGCAACTTCCTCAACGTCCAAGGGTCTGGGTGTGTGTGACCGTGGGCGGGCTCCCCACGCATCATGGGCCGGAGGAGGCTTTGCAGGGGCTGTTGAGAAAGCCAGGCGTCCTTCTGAGAGAGGGGAGCCCGTCGGCTTCTCATGCATGAGCAGATTGACCCTGCTGTGCAGGCACGGCTGCTGGATGGAATCATGGTTTCCACCACCATTTCCATTGACCAGAAGGATGGGAGGTCACCAGGCCCAGGCCAGGAGACAGAAAGTCGGTGCCAATGCCAAGGCACTAACCTGAGGCTTCCCCCTCTGAGCCTCAGTCTTCCCATCTGTGAAAGAAGCATGTTCTCACAGCGGGTGGGCCGTGAGCACACCAGGCCTGGGCGGTCACCCCGGCACCCTGTGTCCTGCTTCTTTCCTTCCTAGCCCTGAGCACTGCCAGAGTCCTTTCTTCTTCCACGGACACATTTATCACTTGTCTTCCCTATGGAAATGTTGCTTCAAGGAGGACAGGGATGTCATCTGACTTGCTTGTCTCCCTGGTTCCCAGAGCAGTGCCTGGCACACAGCAGGTGCTTAATAAAAATGGTCGAATGGCCCTGATCAGGTAGCTCAGGTGGTTAGCGTCCCCCTAATATGCCAAGATTGTGGGTTTGATCCCCGTCAGGGCACATACAAGAGTCAACCAATAATGAATACATCAATAAGTAGAACAACAAACTGATGTATCTCTCTTTAAAACCAATCAATAGAAAAAATGTTTTTTAATTGTTGAATGAAGGAATTTGATGAATGAATGATTGTCAGTACCCTGCTCACTGTTGGCCCCCTAAATCCATTTTCTGCTAGTTTTTGCTATTCTATGACATTTATTGGGCACCTACTGTGTGCCAGGCCCTGTGCAAGGGGTTCAGGGGCCAGAAGTGACAGAACAATAACCTTGCCCTTGTGGAGTTGACATTCAAGTTGGGAGAGCGAGGAATATCAGGTAGCAATAGGTGCCTTGGAAAAATAAGGCAGGGAGGAGGGATCCATACTGCCAGGGTGGGAGGGGCTGCACTTTTAAATCTGGTGGTCCTGGAGGGCTTCCCTGAGAAGGCAGCACCTGAACAAAGACTTGATATGGTTGAAGAATTAAACAAGAATCCATTGGAGAAAGAGCGTTCCTAGCAAAGGGAACAACAGCAAGTGCAAAGACCCTGAGGTTGGATGCTTCAGTGCAGGAAGTGAGCGATTCCTCGCTTTCCTCACCCCACACCTCGCTGCTCAGTCCGTGCTACAGTTCTAACTGTTCAATTCCAAGTCCAGCCACTTCCTCCATCCCCACGGTCACATTCATTGCTGTGCTGGACTAGAGTAGGGCTGCCTCATGGCCTCTCCGGGCCACGTGTGCCCATCTAACCTCTGTGTGGTAACTGGGGGGTAGTTTAAAGCACAGAAGACACCATCCTTGAAACAGCTCTGTGAGAGTTTGGTGATGACACCTTGAGTTACGATAGAACCCAGCAATTACGCTCTTATGTGTGGTCCCAAAAGCAACGAAAAGAGGAATCCAGACAAGTACACGTACACGCATGTTCCTATGTCAGTATTCACAGTTGCCTCTTCACCTCCCACTGCTGACTGATCCAACTCAGACTTGAAGCTCAGCGGGGCTTCAGAGCCCCGTGCAGGTCTTGTTTCTCCTCTTACTTCTCCGACTGTGGAGCCCAGAAGTTAGAGGGTGTGAGGCCCTGTGGCTACAGTGTCCCGTGGGTGAGTGGTCCACACCCCTCCTCTGGCCTGTGATGGGTCCTGCAGCCCAGAGAGGAGATGTGAGCCACGATCGCAGGAGCCGGGAGAGAGGGGATAAACAGGAACAGATTAACGCACTGGGCCTCAGTTTCCCCACTTGTAATAAGGGAATGAACGGTGGTGACCTCGTCCCACATTCTAAGGTGGGTCCCTGAGCTGCCTGAGTTCCTGGGTGGAGGAGGGGCTGCCTGCTGTTCCCTTTCTTTCCTGCCACTTAGCCACTAACCATCCTGGTAGCCCTGGCCTGGGAAGGAGAGGCCTGATGTGGGAGGTGGCATCCGAGCCCCCATTAGCACTGTCAGCAGCCCCTGGGGAATCAGGGGTCACCAGGTCACGGCTGTGAGGCCATTAGCAGTCCATTAGCCCCATCCTCCCTCTCCCCAAACCCTTACTTCACCTCAGGACTTGCCCTGCACTTTCTGGCAGAGTTGCTGGCCTCCACACTGACCCCACCAAGCCTCAGAGGCCCCCAGCCTGGGCCTGGTCAGAGCGGTGGAGGACAAAGGCAAGGGAGAGCCTGGCAGGTGTAAGCTGGTGGCTGGACCCACTGAGCAGGCGGTGAGGGCACGTAGGGAGGCGTGACTCATAGGGCAGCCGCTTAGCACAAAGCCCCTCTTCTCGTTGCAAATAGACTCTGTGTGCTGTGTTCCACTTTCTTCCCCAGCATACGTGAGGTACGTTCACTCAGTGGGAGCTGTGCCAGGTCAGTCAATCAACAAACGTCCACTGAGTATCAGACCTTGGGCAGCAGGGCACAGGCTCAGACTCTCTTAATTATAGAATTCGTTCGCTCACCAACAACGTGTATTGAGCACCCCTGTACGCCACAGCCTGGGACACAACAGGGAGAGAGGCAAGCCTTGGGGGGCGGGGGCGGGCTGATGGAAAACGGACACGGTGAGGAATTCGCGGGACAATTCCCAAAAGGAGACGAAACGTGGTATTGTGAGACACAAAGGTGGACTGGCCGCCAGAGAGAAGGAGCGGGAAGTGGGAGAGGACTTAAGGGACCTTAGGAGTTTGTATTCTTGTTCTGCGACGGTCAGGAGGGACATGACCCGGCTCAAATGTCACCGGATCCTCTGACTGTATGGGGGGGTGAAAAGGGTCACTGGCTATAGTGAGGCTACTACGTGCGTCCTCGTGAGCCGGCCACGGTTCTGACTGGGCTAGGAGAGTGGAGAGAAGAGGGTGGATTTGGATCTGCTTGGAGTTTGAGTCACCAGAACTTAGAATCCTCATGAATCTTAGAATTAGACTCCCTGAATTAGAACTAGAAGGAGAAGCCTCGCGGAATCCTGGCATTAAAAGCTGGCAGGAAGCTCAGGAGGGCTGAAGCACCTGCTGTGACCTCAGCAGCCCAGCTGCACCTCAGCCTCAGCTGAAACAGTATCGCCTCCTCACACCCCATGTGCTGGCAGCATCCGAGGGCCAGCTGGTTTATTTTATTTTATTTTATTTATTTTAGAGAGGAGACACACACAGAGAGAGAGAGAGAGAGAGAGAGAGAGAGAGAAAGGGGGGAGGAGCTGGAAGCATCAACTCCCATATGTGCCTTGACCAGACCACTGCAGGGTTTTGAACTGGCGACCTCAGTGTTCCCAGGTCAATGCTTTATCCACTGCACCACCACAGGTCAGGCAGGGCCAGCTGTTGAAAGACTGCATCCCCCAGGGCCCCTCACAATGACATGGCCATGTGACCTGGCCTGTCCCAGGCTAAGGGATTTATTTAATTCTAGGGAGCCTGATGAGATTTAGGCCATTATTTTCCCTATTTCACAGATGGAGAAACTGAGGCTCAGCAAGGGACTGCATCCTGCCTCCCCTCAGGAACCGGTCTCAGGGTGGACGGGGCCGGAGAAGAGGAGGAAGGTCTGGCAGGAAGAGCAGCATCTGGCACAGTATTTTAAGCCAGCTGCTGGCCCCACGGGTCAGAGGAGGGGAATCAAGGACAGTCTTCATGGGAGAATGAGCGTAATGGGATGGCTTAATTGGGATTCTCGAGGAGCAATACCGTTACAAGTGCTCGATTCTTTTATAAGGAGCTTGCCAGCCCAAGAAGAGTGCCACAGACATTCACAGAGCTCAAGTGTGAGTGGTACTGACACTGGGGTGAGGGGTGGGGTGGAGGCTCTTTGTTGGGCTGCAAGGAGTCAGCCTGTGTCTGGGCCAGGAGGGTCTTTCTGCCTCACAGCCCACTTTCCTGATGAGTCAATAATGGAAGAAGTACAGTGCCCCAAACAAGATGAACCCACAGAGGCCCACACCAAGGCACAGCGTAATTAAAATGCAAAAGTTTAAAGACAGAGGATCTTAAAAGCATCAAGAAAAGCAGTTAATTACCTGCAAGGAAGCTCCCATAAGGCTGTCAGCGGATTTCCCAACAGAAACCTCGCAGGCCAGAAGGGAGGGGCACGAAATATTTCAAGTGATGAAAAGCAAGGACGTACAACCAAGATTACTCTACCCAGCAAAGCTGTCATTTAGAATCAAAGGACAGATAAAGAGTTTCCCAGACAGGAAAAAGCTAAAGTTCATCACCACCGGGCCAGTAATTCCATGAAATGTTAAAGGATCTTTTTCAAAAAGAAAAAGTAAAGATAAAACATATGAACTGTAAAATGGCAATAAATACACATCTATCAACAATTGAATCTAAAAAAACAAAATAAAACAACAATCAGAACAGAAACAGACTCAGAGACACAGAGAGCATTTTGACGGCTGCCAGAGGGGAGGGGGGTTGGGATGGGGGAAGGAGGGGAAGGGACGGAGAAGTACAGACGGGTTGTTACAGAACAGTCCGGGGATGTCAAGGGCAGCACAGGGAAAACTGTTGATGAAAAAGAAAAAGCTTGAGAAGTGGGAACTTACCTTGCAGCTTTGTTAAGATTCTGTCCTTTGAACAAAGCTCTCTTTTCCCCTGACAGTTCTAGGTGCCAGGGATACGGCAACGGATAAGTAGTCCTGCCTTTGGGAGAGGCGATCAACATAAGTAAGTAAGTTACATACCATGTTATGTGGGGGTAAGTGACATAGAAAAACATGTTTGGCTTTGAGCTGCTAGGATCTCTAGAAAGAGTGGTCTTTCTTCTGCATAAATTCAGAGACTGAGCTTTGGCTTCCAAGAGACCTCGGTTCTACTAACCATGCACACCCCAGTCCCCACTGCATTCTGACTGTAGCGCTTGACCGTTAGGCACCAGAGAGCTGGGGGGGGGGACTTGAAACCTGGAGCCCCTTCCTCCCGGCAGGGCAGGGAGCAGTGGGCAGGAGCATTACTCTGGAGTCAGCGACTTAGTGTCTATGCGACCTGGGATTGAATGTCTGTCACTTGGGTTCCTTCATGGGGGGGGGGGCCTGTGATTTTAAATAAAGTATCCAGAAAGGCACATCACCGAGAAGAGACATTTGACAGAGACCTGAGGGTGGTGGAAAAGTGAACCAGAGGAGACCTGGGGGAAGAGCCTGTGGCCCAGGGAGGGCGGGTGCAAAGGCCCTGGAGGGGATGGGACCTCAGGTGCTGGAGAAACAGCAAAAGGTGTGAGGGGGAGGGAACAGGAGGGAAGATCAGAGGGGTGATGGGGGCCAGAGGCTATGTCTGAGCTGAGAAGGGGGTGGAGGTTGAAGCAGAGGGTTTCCTCAGCTCCTAAGGCTGTGTTCCTGCAGAGCAGCCTTTCTGCTGGGCCGCAGGGGTTTGGCCCTACCTTCCTCCACTCTCTGCTCCTTCCTGCCCCCCGGCTGCCCCTGTGACGGCTGCAGGGAGCTGGTGGCTCCCCTCGCCCAGGTCCTGGGCAAGGGCTGGAAAGCAGCCTGGGACCTGAGACCCTGAATCGAGGCTCCCTGCTCCAAACATGCAAGGAGGCTGCGGATGGGAAGGAAGGCCTGTGCCACTACCAGTGTCACCGCTGGGAACTTGGTCTTTCCCATTTGGAAAGTTTGTTTCAAAAGCAAAGTGATAAAAAAAAAAACCTTTCTCAAAAGTCCACTGCCCTCCCCAAATGATGCTGGGGCAGGGGTGTGCCCAAACCTCAGAGCCCCTGAGACTAGTGAGTCTGCAAAGGGCCCCCGCTCTGGGACGGGGGTGGGGGGGGTGGGGGGGGCTGGGGGGGGGGCCATGCCGCCTCATCCGGCGTGAGCTGTGTGCTGACACAACCCTGCATTCCCCATCTTGCTTCCCTCGCTGCACCCATTTTGTGCCTAAGCCCTGGCTCAGCCAACGGCCCAGGAGGGATCCTGGAACAATGGTGCCCTGGCCCTGGCACTGACCTTGTGGCCGTGCTTGGACAGGCCTGATCTGTGGGTCAGGCGCGCGCACACACACAAACACATACACGGGACAAGCTGACCAGAGCCACCACCCAGACACCCCAGGCCTGCTGCTCAGGGACAGCTGGGTCTTGGCTACTCGCACACCTCTGGTGAGGCAGTGCCCGGGCCCTCACCGGGCAGCCATGTTTGGCTTTGAGCTGCTAGGATCTCTAGAAAGAGTGTTCTTTCTTCTGCATAAATGCAGAGACTGAGCTTTGGCTTCCAAGAGACCTCGGTTCTACTAGCCACACACACCCCAGTCCCCACTGCATTCTGACTGTAGCGCTTGACCGTTAGGCACCAGAGAGCTGGGGGGAGGGGACTTGAAACCTGGAGCCCCTTCCTCCCGGCAGGGCAGGGAGCAGTGGGCAGGAGCATTACTCTGGAGTCAGCGACTTAGTGTCTATGCGACCTGGGATTGAATGTCTGTCACTTGGGTTCCTTCATCAGTAAAATGGCGAAATGCTCTAACTGGGGAAGAGGCTGCCTGGGGGTTCAGTGCCTTGGTCCCAGGGAGGAACTGAGACTCTCTGAGGCTGTTGGGCCTTCCCAGGAAGCAGGGGATTCTGGACCCCAGCGTCCAGCCAAGCTGTCAGCTTGGAGGATTCCAACAGGGGCCACTTCCTCCATGCGGCCCACCTCTCCCATTCAAGGTCCCACTCACGGTGAGGACAATCCTGTACCCTCACCTCCCACTGCACCTGCTGCCCTCCCTGTTCTCTCTGTCACTCCTCCCCCTCATCTTCTGAGTGCCGGTTCCAGGGGCTGCAGATGGTGGGCTGGCAGGGGCTTCTTGGTGGTCAGAGGCATCAGAAAACTGGCCCAGATGCTGGCGAAGGATGGAGACCTGCAGCTAGTGGTCAATTGGCTTTTTGTGCAGACTTTGAAATTGCAACTCCTGGGTGAAAGCATGAGACCTCCCCACAGGGTATGATGCGGCCAGAGGCGCCTCCCAACTATAATGCCTTGCCTGGACCCCCAGCCAGGGCTCAGACACCCCCACCTTGGTCTGACCGCTCTGAAGGATCGCAGACACACTGGACCTGGGGCGGGTAAACACGAAAGGCCCAGAGCAAGGCAGACCACTTGGATACAGGCCCAGGACCAGAGCTGTGGAGTCTTGGCAGCAGGGGACTGTAGGCTAGTGGGCTAGCACCATTGTGTGCCATCCCTCGGTCCCTTTCCTGTGCTAGAACCCCTCCTCAAAATGCCGTTGTAGACACATCAGATTGCACACAAGAATCAGAGAGGCCGTTATGATACCAGGTAACAGGCGCCTTGTGATGGGTGAAGTGTGTGCTTCTTTATGGATGCATTGATGATAAGGTTGAATATCAGGTTTAAATCTCAACCATAATTTCAGGCCACAAATAAATGCAAGTGACATTTGGAGAGGTCTGCAATGCCCATTTCCCTCCCCCGCCCCGGGACCAGGATATGAACATATCTGTCACTCTTCTGGGTGATAACGTCCCCAGCACTGGCGATGATACCAGGGTTTGCTGCCTTAATTCACAGTCAAAGGAAACACCGAATTTTAGCTAGAGGTCAGTAAAAACAGTGATACTTTGTTCCATTCAAATATGTGGACCCTGAGTACCACCCCCATATTTCCCCTGCACCTGAACATCCTGCCAGGACGAGCAACAGAGATAACACCAGTGACGCCACATCTGGTGACTAATGGTGACAGAGGATGACCTCTGGTCTTTGCATCGTGTGAGCCTCACCACAGCTCTGCAAGGCAGGCACTAGCATAGTCCCCATTGTGCAGAAGAACAAACCAAGGCACAGAGAGATTGAGTAACTTGCCCAAGGCCACACAGCCTGGAAGTGTGGGTGCTAAGATTTTGAAAACCTGTCTTTCTGACCCCCAGTCCTGTGCTGCTGCCCTCCCCCACCCCCACTAGGATGTCTGGCACACAGTAGGGTATAATAGATGTTTGGCTCATTTAAAGAGTCATTGCTGAATCCTCTTTGATCACAGCCGGACATTTTCTGGGACTGAGCTGGGCTCCCTGGATTTACAATTGCATCTGTTTATCATCTCTTCCCTAAGCAGGTCAGTGGATTTTAAATGGAATTGACACGAACTGCCCCTGTGCTGAGGATGAGCCAACCTAGGGGAAAGGTTCACTCCAGTTTGGGGACCAAATTCCTTAATACAGACGAGAGCACCAAAGCTCTGGTGAGGATTACGAGGCAGAGATGCAGGTAGGGCGGGCACCTGGCAAAGGCGTAGCCCCCCTGGGGTGGCCGTGCCGGCCCCTCTCGCCAGCAAGTCCTCCTCCGTGGCACAGAGCAAGGCGGTCCCTCAGGAGTTTCTGTGAGATTCAGGTCATCACAGAGTGTTTATTAATCACCACAGACAGGATGGGGCTGGGCACCTCCACAGGGAGCCGGGAGCAGGAAGGAACCTGGTTTGGAAGGCAATGAAGGGGGCAGCTCAGGACGGGCTGTGGGGGTGCGGCTTCCTGGACCAGCCTCCTAGTCTCCCCTACCCCTTAGCTTTGGGTTATTTTAAACACTAGTGAGGCTTGGACTCATGGAATCCTTGAACATGATACAAAGATACAAAAGACTTAGAAGAACAGCTCCCCTCCTCTGCCCTCCCCTCCCCTCCCCTGCCCTCCCCTCCCCTCCCTTCCCCTCCCCTCCCCTCCCCTCCCTTCCTTTCCCCTCCCCTCCCCTCCCCTCCCCTCCCTTACTCTCCTCTCCCCTCCCCTCCCCTCCCCTCCCCTCCCCTCCCTTCTCCTGCCCTCCCCTCCCTTCTCCTGCCCTCCCCTCCCCTTCCCTCCCATCCCCTCCCCTCCCCTCCCCTTCCCTCCCCTCCCCTCCCTTCCTTTCCCCTCCCCTCCCCTCCCCTCCCTTACTCTCCTCTCCCCTCCCCTCCCCTCCCCTCCCCTCCCTTCTCCTGCCCTCCCCTCCCCTCCCCTTCCCTCCCATCCCCTCCCCTCCCCTCCCCTCCCTTCCCCTGCCCTCCCCTCCCCTGCCCTCCCTTCCCGTCCTCTCCCCTCCCCTCCCCTCCTCTCTCTTCCCCTCCCCTCCCCTGCCCTGCCCTGCCCTCCCCTGCCATGCCCTCCTTTCCCCTCCCCTCCCCTCCCCTGCCCTGCCCTGCCCTGCCCTCCCCTCCCCTGCCCTCCCCTCCCCTGCCCTGCCCTCCCCTCCCCTCCTCTCCCCTCCCTTCCCCTCCCCTCCCCTCCCCTCCTCTCCCCTCCCCTCCCCTGCCTTCCCCTGCCCTCCCAGGTTGCCATGTTGCCAGCTTCTGCTGTCTCTTTCCAGAGAGGTTGACCAAGCACCCGCGGGGGGGTTCATATGCGTAACCCACTTTAAAAAATGGATGGCGTCCACAACTCTCTCTTCTGCCCTTTGTGCTTTTCACTCTTAGAGAACTTTCCCCATGAAATCCATCCAACAGAGGAAACCATAGGACATGCCCATGTGTGACATGTGCCACACCATCCTCTCTCCTCAGCCCCATCAGCAGAAGCTGAGGAGGGAGGCTGAGCAAGTGCTGATGTTTCCCTGGACTGGGCAGGTGAGGGGCCTGGGTCGGACCGAGAGCCTGGTCTGGGAGGCAGGTGTGGCCACTGGCCAGCACACAAAAGAGGATGAAGCCTGACCAGGCGGTGGCGCAGTGGATAGAGCATTGGACTGGGATGTGGAAGATCCAGGTTCGAGACCCCGAGCTCGCCAGCTTGAGCGCGGGCCCATCTGGCTTGAGCAAAAGCTCGCCAGCTTGGACCCAAGGTCGCTGGCTCCAGCAAGGGGTGGCTCTGTCTGCTGAAGGCCCGCGGTCAAGGCACGTGTGAGAAAGCAATCAATGAACAACTAAGGTGTCGCGACGGCAACGAAAAACTAATGATTGATGCTTCTCACCTCTCTCCGTTCCTGTCTGTCTGTCCCTATCTGTCCCTCTCTCTGACTCTTTCTTTTTCCCTGTAAAAAAAAAGCAGATGAAGAACAAAGTCTCCTCTCAGGAGGACACACTACTAACCGTTTCATCCCCAGACTTCCAGACTTTTTTGCTTTGCTGATGCAAACACATCTGTAGTTTTCTGAACATAAATCCTATCCTGCTGTAGCCCTGTTCTGCCTCTTGATTCCTTTTTGGTGGGTGGGGAGGGGAGACAGCATGCCTCGGCCAGTGAATCTCCACTGTCAGACCTCAGAGTCAGGCCCACTTCAGAGAAGAGGAGTCTGCTCCCCTGTGAGGATGTTGGGGACAGAGGCCCCATCCCTAGCGCGATGACCTCACGTAGGAACCTCAGTGTGTGTGTGGGGTCACAACCAGGAGGCAGGTCGTGTCAGCCAAGGCAGAGGGGCAGGTAATTGACTGGATTATTTCAGCAGGGAAGCCTCCTTGAGGGAAGCTATTTTTAACAGTGAGAGGCTGAAGTGACTTCCCTCCCTCCCTTTTCTGCCCTTCCTCTCTGTCATTAGGGGATCTGCCGGCCATGTCCACCTTCCTGGAAGCTCTATCCCTTTAGAGGAAGAGAGAGAAAGTGAAAAGGAAAGAGGAAGAAGGTCGCTTGGCCTGCGTCACACACCCCATCCCCCAAATGTATCCTTCCCTCCAGAGGTCAGCCTCTTCCACGGCTTTCCCGGCCCCCTCCCCACAGTTCTGGCTGGCAGCTCTCACACCCCCGTGAGAGAGGAGGAAAGAGGTTTAGGAGGTTTGAGGGACATTCTGGAATCCTGGCTGGGCTTTTTCCACCCCCACTTCCACCAGCAGCCCCTTGAGGTCTCGGAGAGGAGCACTGAAACCCGTCTCAAGCATCTCCTAGGTCAGAAAAGGGGTCATTTAGGTTGCAAAACTGAGAAGTCCAGTGGGAGATGTAGGGGCCCTGAGGGAGCATGTCTGGAATCGTGTTTCTCTCAACATCTCGTCTTTGCTCTGCTCTTGGTGAGTCTTGTTTTAGGGGGACTCACCCCTAAAATGGAGGAGCAAAGGGGTCCTCAGCAGCCCCTGCAAAATAGATCTCTTTCTTTTCCAGCTGATTCAGCCAAAGTCTAGGGCCAGTTCTCATTGGTTGGCTTCCTTCACATGCCCATCCTTCAACCAATCACAGTAAGACTCACAGCCAGGCCTGGGTCACTTGCCTAGCCCCCCTGGGTTCTGGGAATGGTCCCTGTCCCCCAGGAAGCACGTGGTAGAAAATCCTGGACCACTGTCACCTGTGAAGTTGTGCAGCCGGGGCAGAAACCTGGTGCCCAGGACTGGCCAGGTCATCTGGAGCCTAAAACCTGGCCTTTGCTGCCCCGCTGGCTTCCGTCAGCCCATCCTCCTGACAGCTGAGCTCCAGGGAAGGCGGAAGGCCGGGCACAGACAGTGGGGTGAGTGTCAGAGCCTGTTCAGGAGAGAAATAAGTCAGTTGGCCAGCTCCAGGCTAAGCGGATCAATGCCTACTTCCTGACAGGGTGGGAGGGGCTCAGTGTCCTGTTGCCAAGGCTGCCGGCCGGCCGCTGGCCATTCCTCAAGTTCTGCTCTCCTCAGATCATTGCCATAGGGAGGGACATGTGGCCTCGAGTGAGCAAGAGAGTTACTTTCCTGACCCCTCTGTACCTTCACCCCTTCCACGGCACCCCTGGCAAAGGGTTACCAAGCCTAAGCACCTCACACCCTCCCCGGCAGGCAGTCCCTTTCACAGCAGCAGCTCAGGCCCATCTGACTGGCACTTACATACCTATCAACCGGAGCAATTGCAGCACGCTCCTTTATAATGACTTCACGCCATGGGCAGGAAACTGGCAAGGGCCAGACGTACAGTCTGCCGTCAGCATCACTGACTGTTACCACCATTGTCGTTACTCTTGGGGACAGTGGTGTTGAGGGACGGGACTGGGCTAAGGGACAGGACTCCTGGGCCCGGGCTCTGCTCTGCCCTTCGCTGCCTGAATGCTCAGGGTTGCTTTCACCTTGGCACTGGTGGAATGCGGTCCTGCACCTCTGGACTTCTGGCTAAGGACTTTGTGTGTCCCACCAGACATGCACACCCTGTGCTGGCCAGGCATAGCTCTCTGACTGCCTGTGGGTGGCGGTGAGAGGCAGGGTGAGCCGCAGACCCTGGACACCTGCCTGGAGGAGGAGGCACGGCTTCTGCTGAGGGCGGACCTGGGATCTCCTGGGTCCATCCGTCCTGTGATACTCCGTTCTCATGGCCCTCTGTGTGCTGGGTGGGCCCTGGGCTGTGAACACACCAGTTGGGCTTTCCCTGCCTTTGGAAAGAGACAGCCTTGGAGGAGACCAGCAGGAAGTGAGACGCCCCAGAGAGAGGCTGGTGCGGGAAGACATCAAATGGGCCATGGGAGACCCTGGGTGGGCTTCTCCGGGGGGTGCTGCCTGAGCTGCCCTGAAGGAAGAGCAGTGTGGGGAGAGAGTCCAGAGACAGAATGAAGCCTGTGGCACCCAGTGGCCTGAATGACAGGCTAGTCTATCTGGAACAGGAAGGCCAAGGGGGCTGGGCGAGATGAGGGCAGGTAGGTCCCAGCAACGGGGTCTTGGTTCTCACGTCTGCCTTAGGAGAGTTTGAGCTGGGCGTGCCATAAGCCTATGTTACATTTTAAGAATCTCCTGACTTAGGGACCGGGGCTGACCCAAAGTCCGCTGGAGGGAGGCAGGAGACACATGGTGGGCTCCTGGGAGGAGGCAGCCCTCAAGGTACTGTAAGTCTGGGAGGATTCTGGGCCCATTGGTGAAGCTGCCTGTGGGCCAGACAAAGAGACTCCAGTGAGGGACCACCTGGCTGCCATCTCTTAATGAATGATTAGTTTATGACGGGAACAAACACATTGGTATTGTCAGAGGAAGATATGAATATTACAAGAGCCGGCAGACTCTTGAGCCTGCTGCCCAGCAAGCAGGGTGCCCTGATGGCTTTGGAAGCAACCTGTTCTGACTGAGCCTTGATTTTCTTAAAAGGAGGGGTTCCAAATGGGCCAAGGGGCCCTTTGGCCTCTCTGCCTGTGGGTCTGAGGATGCCCAGATCAGCAAATGTTTCTTGCATGGGGCTGCTATGTGTCGGCCCAGCAGGAGAGAGAGAAATGCATATTCAGGGCTAGCTGGGAGCTGGGCAGAATCCGAGGGGGTGGGGAGTGGGAAAGGCATGTTTGTGGCTAGAATCCCTACTGCGTGTGGGACACCCAAGTCCCTTTCACCTCATCGGTTTACACGCCACAAGAGGGACATTATTATTCTCGTTGTTGTGGCCCCATTTTACAGAGTGGAACTGCAGCAAGGGACATGTGTGCCCCCCCTACCTGGTTCTTCTTGGGGCACCCCCCCCAAACACTAGAGGGAGCAGTAAAGCTCTCCCTGGCTGTGCGCCTAGCCCTGGAAGGGCTGAGCCCCTCTGCTCATAGACAGGAAACCATGGGGCAGGTGTGCGAGCTGGTTAGAGAGGTGCTTGCACTAATCCCTGTTCCTCTGAGCCTCAGTCCCTCCATCTGGAACATGGGGGTGCTCCTTGTAGGGAGGCTGGTGCCCAACATGGCCTGGCAAATGCCATGCTTCCAGGAACCATAATAGCTGCTCGTGTGACGTGATTGTGATGGAGAACTGAATTCCATCGCAGGAGGTGGGTTAGGAAGGTGGGGTGCAAAGCCTAAAGGCAGTGGCTTGGGGAGTTGGGCCTGCACCTCTGTGAAGACATTCTTTGCCTGGCGAGTAGAGCAAGGCACTTGCTGTCTCTGTGAAAGGTGTTGGATTATGGCTCTGGAAAGCATCTGGGGTCCAGAGAGAAGCCCTGGTTGGCCTTCTGCTGGCCCTCCTTCTGAGCAGCAAGTGGGAGTTCTGTGTATGTTGTGGGGGTTCCCCTAGATGTTTCTGTCCTTTCCCAGGCCGAAAACCCAGTCTCCCACCTGAGGGGATGTGGCTGGCTCCTCTGGGGACCCACAGTGAGGCCTCACGGGAGGGGGTCTAGGAGACCATTCTTTCTGGGGTGAAACTGCGACCTCCTTATTCTGGGAAACAGGAGAGGGGAGCTGAGTCACTTCCCTCCTTGGTCACTTTGAGGGAGAAGGAAGAAGTTTCCTGAGGGCTTTTGGTCCCCTGGGAGGTTGGTCTCCAAGGAAGAGGAGGAAACCAGGACAGTGGCCCAGTCAGGGACATCGTAGGGTGTTTGGTTGGAATCTCCTGGGATGTCCCTCTCTCCACTGCAGGCCTAGGCAGCTGTTCCTGGCAAGGGGCTGAGCTCTCGTCCTGGGGACAGACCTGGCTCTGAGGCCCGGCTCCATCTTCAACAGCTCTGTGACAGACAAGTGACCATCCTTTTCTGTGTCTCAGCTCCTTTACCTGTGAAATAGGGCCAGTGACTTCAGAGTGACGAAAAAACCAGCCTGACCTGTGGTGGCCAAGTGGGTAATATCGACCTGGAACGCTGAGGTCACCGGTTCGAAACCCTGTGCTTCCCTGGTCAAAGCACATATGAGAGTTGATACTTCCTGCTCCTCCCCCCTTCTGTCTCTCTCTCTCTCTTTCTCACTCTTCTCTCTAAAATGAATAAATTAAAAAAAATTAAAAAAGAAACAACTCTAGCAAGGTCCTCAGCACAGAGCCCCTCTGGGCTGTGCTCAGCTCTCTGGGTAGGCAGCACTCACTGAACCCTCACTAAAGCTCCGTGAGGTAGGAAATCTCACTGTTCCCACTTGATGATGGGAAGGAAAGTGTGGCCTGGAGAGTTGGAGTGACCTGCTTCCACAGCTGGTCTGTGGAGCTGGTGGGATTCAAATCCTGGACAAGCTGAGGTTGACGAACTCTCTGGGTGGCCTAGGTCAGGGGGCACCTGCCAGCTTCCTGGGGCCAGGAGCCTGGGGCAGGTAGGGCCTGCAGCCTGTTCTGTCTGAGCAGCCAGCAAGCAATCTGGGCGTTGGCCAGAGAGCCATCCTTCTCGGTTAGAGTCCTGCAGCCAGTCTCCCTGCTGTGCAGACACATAATTATATTTCACATTAAAGGGGCAGCTGGAGGCTTAGGGAGCCTGGGAGTCATTTCAGGCTTGTGCTTTCTCTGGTCACAGATCTTCCTCCTTGGCCCAATTCTGTGGCTCCAAGGCTGAGCAAGGGGGTCAGACTAGTGATAAAATGGGGTCTCCCTGGGCCAAGGCCCAGCTGGTTGGTTCTGTCTACCAGGATGAAAGTCCTGGGCCCTTCAAGAGGCTGAGAGATCTGAGGCGCAGACAATAGGCCCCAAGAGGCTGGGAGGCCAGAACTCCTGGGGACAGGCTGGGAAAAAAGCCTGAGCCTCCAGAGGCAGGGGTGGCAAGAGAAGAGGGTCACATAGGGGTCAGGTCTGCAAAAAGGGGGAGCAGAGGGAGGAGCAGAGAGAAGAAAGCAGGATTTGAGAGAAGCCAGACAGCACAAGATGGGAGGGGAGAGATGCTCTTGAAGAGGGGGATGATGTGTGCATGAGTGTGCACAATTGGTGTGCAAGGAAAAAGGATTCCGTGGGAATATGCAAGCCGGGATCTGGGTGCATATGTGCACACGTGCAGATACTACCCTGAATGTGCACATGTGAGTATGTTTGCCCCTGTGCACTTGCAACCAGGGTATGTATGTCACGGTATGCATTTGGCATGTGGGAATGAACTTGTGGACCAGCTATGCGCACGCGTGTGTATAAGTTTCCCTTGCCTGTGTATGCGGTCTCCAAGCACCTGTTTGTGCTTGTGGCCCTGGAGGACATGCGTGTGTGTGTGTGTGTGTGTGTGTGTGTGTGTGCAAGAGCGCGCGCGCGCGCGAGCGAGTGCGAGCTCGCACGCGCGCCCCAATGCGCAAGTGGCTGGTGGTGTGTTTGGGGCCGGGGGACACCCCGGGGCTCGGGAGGTGCCTTAGCTGGGCCAGGGTCCCGGTGGGCGGGTGCAGCGGCAAGCGGCAAGCGGCGGGCGTGCTCTCGGCTGAGAGTTAGAGGAGTTGCAGATCTGGGTTCTAGTGGCAGCAGGGCGCGGAGCTGAGTGCGCGCGGAGCCTCAGCCTCACTCCGCTTCCTCGCCCTGCACCCCTCTCTTGCCACCTTCCCTGGGCCTCGCCGCTGCTGTCGGTAGCCAGGGTAGAGGGGCTGGTGCGGCCGGAGCCAGCAGGGAGGCGTGGGGCGGCGCGGGGCGCGCGCCCGGCCTGCCTGGGATCAGATAACAGCTGGCGGGGGAGGGGGTGCGTCGCCCGCGCTCACAGCCCAACCCAGGGACGGACTCCAGCCGCGTCGGCTGGAGCGAGCGCCCCGCGGCCGGGGGCGCCATCCAGGCGCGCGCCCCCGACCCATGGCTGGACAGAGGCGATCGGCGCTCGGGACAGACGCGCCCCTCCGCATGGAGCGCCCCCGGGTGCTGCCCTAAGGCGGCGGCGGCGGCGGCGAAGGCGGCGGCGGCGGCGATGCAGCCAGCGCAGCGGCGGCCGGGGCCAGGAACGGCCGACCGGAGCTCGGAGGACGCGGAGCGCGCCGCGCCCCGGGCACTGACCGAGGTAAGTGCAGGACTGCCCAGCGCACTGTCCCCGGGGGCCCGGCTCTAGCTCCCGGCAGGCCCCTTCTGGGCTCAGAGTGAGCACGAGCAACAAGGAAGGTGGGGTGGGAGGGTTTCTCTATTTCTCGTTTTCTGTTTTTGTTTTTTCCCTTGGTGAGCCACCGGAGGAAATGCTGACTGCAAGCTTGTCTTCCTCTTCCATATCTCCGGCTACTACGCCACCAGGAACTTTGCTCCTTGCTAACCTTCGTTCGGGGGCGCTCCGGGAAACTTTGAGGCGCTCTCGGTCCCCTCTGGATAACTTGCACGAGGGGGCTCGGGAGACATTTTTGTGCGTGGCATCAGTTCTTTGCGTGACCTTCCTTGAGACCCTAGAATCAGGGTGGAGGGCGGATGGGAACGCTGTGAGAGGTCCCGAAAATGCCCCGAGGCTCCAAGCTCTGAGGGTCCTTGGAGTAGCTTCTCTTTCTCACTTTCTGTGCTCTGATGGGGTATAAAAATAATCTGGAAATGGTGTTCGCTAGCGAGCAAGCCGACGACTCCAGTGGAAGCTCTTAGAAATGGGCCTTGACCGCGGAGGGGATGGATGACCCCGAAGCTGAGAAACCCCTGGGGTTTCAGAGCCGGGCTCCCCGCCACGTGCTCCTGTTGGCTCAGGATTTCTGCGTGGTGGGGTCAGTTAAAGCAGGTGGGGGAGGAGAGGAACTCATTGGAAGGCAACTGGGGTGGGGAGCTCCTGGGGTGGGGACTTCAGAACGGAACTAAGATGGGGTGGGGTTGTCTGTGCTGTCTATTTAGATGGAATGGGCGCAGGTCATGAGGATACTTTAAAACCTGTGTTCTGAACGGGAGGTCACAGGAAGTGTTTCTTTGAGGTGGTGTGTGGTTCAAGGAGGTTCTTCTGCCTCTCCACAACCTGGCCTTGCTGGTAACAGGGGCCACCTACTCCCCATTTCCTGGGGGACATGCCCATCCTGGAGTGCTGTGCTGTCTGTGACCATTTCTGCTTTCTTGTTCGCTCCCTATGCTCAGGCCAGAGCCCTGGAGTAAAGTGCTAGGGACCCCCTGCCCTCCAGCTCCACACCCCGAGAGCCTGGTTCCCAGACTGTCTCCCGGAAGTGCAGGGGCACCCTCCTCAGCCACCTCCTTGAAGGTGTGAACCCAGAAGGCATCACCTGTCTGGTCTATCCCTACCCGACTCCCCAAGGTGCCAAAGAAAGCTGGCCCCTGGCTGCTACCCTGCCTCAACGCCAGCATCAGCTTGTGCTAGGTTGCTCTAGACCCTGGACTGCTGCCATGTGGCCACAGAGGGTCCAGTAAAAGGTCCCAGCCCTGGATACAGCGATAGGAGGCATGTTAGAAGACCAGTCCTGCCCCCTTCCCCAATGCTGGGCCCTAAGTAACTCCTTAGCAAAGTTTGTTCACTGCTTTCTGATGGCACGTCCCCTTCAACCAGGTGACCAGAGGTTGGCAGCTCCAAGAAGGGTAATTTGGAAGGGCTCCCATCAGGTGGGGCCAAGACCCCTGAGGGATAGCAGGTGCAGAGGGGTAGGGGCTTGCTTGAGCACACCTAGGGACAAGAAGGAGGCTCCAGTGTGTTGGACAACAGGAAAGGTCCCTTTGTGCATGACTGAACATACACAATGGGTACTTTCTTTTTTTTTAACTTATTTTCTTTTCTTTTAGAGAGAGATAGAGACAGATAGGAAGGGAGAGAGATGGAGAAGCATCAACTCATAGTTGCGGCACTTTAGTTGTCCATTGATTGCTTTCTCATGCATTCCTTGACCAGGGGGGCTCTAGCCAAGCCAGTGACTCCTTGCTTAAGCCAGTGACCTTGAGGTCATGTTTATGATCCCACACTCACGGTGAGCCCATGCTCAAGCCGGATGAGCCCACAATCTGCTCACGACCTCGGGGTTTTGAACCTGGGTCCTCAGCATCCCAGGTCAATACTCTATACATGGCGCCATTACCTGGTCAGGCCACAGTGGGCACTCTTAATGTTGGGTGTTGACACAGACTGGGCAGATGTGAACTCCAAGTCTCTGACCACCCCATTGCCCCCTTTAATAGGTGAGGGCACAGCAGGGCCCCCTTCCCAGCCTGAAGGGGATGGTTCTTCTCCTGGGGAAGGGGGCGGAACCTGAGTTTGTCAGCCTGTTCCTGGGTACCATGCCCAACTGCCACATCAGGCCCACATAAGGCTTCCAGGTTGCTTAGGAAGGCCCCCTGTCATGTGAGTGCCTGGTGGAGCGATGTTCAGTGAGCTGTGCCGTGCTGGGAGGGCGAGGTACCCAGAGAGGGGCAGACACTTTCTGAAAACCACACAGCACATCAGGTTTGAGCAGAAGCCTCCAGGTTGTTTTCTGCTAATAGCTTTCTTATCCCAGGGCCATGGTAACCCTTCCCCCAAGTCTTCCCAAAGCAGGACGAGGTAATGGTGGTGACCCTGTGTCACTGAAATGACAGCAGTGATAATAGCTAGAACAGGAACAGGGGCCACAGTGCCTGCAGCACTTTGCCTGTGCGAAGTTTCCTCTGGCCCGGGCAGGCCTCTGGCACCCTGGGCCATAGTTGGCAGTACTTTGGCACCCAGAGACCTTGGCACAAGTCTTGGGTGGAAGCAACTGTGTCATCACTTCTGGAAACCTCTGTGGGCCTTGCCTGGTCCCAGACCAAAGGCTGCCAGTGCCTCCTCTCAGGCCACCTCAGTTCCACTGCCCCCATGACCAGCTCTGGGCTGGGCCAGCTCTCTGAAAGGTGCAGCTAGTGTCTGCTGCTGGGTCTCTGCCAGGGCTCTGCTGTGACATATGGTTACACCTGCCCTTCCACTGGAGCCTGCAGTTGGAGCCCTGCCACGGGCTGGCACGGAGGAAGGCCTGGGAAGGAGGCATCCTGTGGGCTGCAGGAGGGTTGGAGGCTGGGTCAGCCGCTGGCCAGGCATGGAGAGGGGCTCAGTTCTGTTGGACTGCTGCACTGGAGAAACTGGCAGCGTGTTGAGGAGATGACAAAGGCTGGAGATGAAAGAGTGCTGGCCAGAATCACTTCTCTTGGGCCTCAGTTTACTGTCTGCAAAGTAGAACTGAAGCCCAGCTGAGGAGGCTGCCAAGAGCACGCAGGATGGGAGAGTAGAAGCGTGAGCCTCTGTGTGTGACCCTGGGGAAGGGGCCTCAACAGGTGTGGAGAGGGGGCTCCGTGAAGGAGGGGGATGTGAACCTTGGTGATGCCAGAGCCTTGGGAACTCGTCATTCCTGTCCTGCCTTCCCTTGGACATATGTGGCCCAGAGAGTGTAGGCAGTTTGCTGCTGCAGAAGAGGGGTTCAGATGCAGGCCTCCTCTCCTGCTGTGTCCTCTGTACCCCACTTTCTACGCCCGCCCCAACTGATGTTCCGTCTAGAGCTCAGGTCTTTGTGCCTGGCTGCTAAAATTGAAGCTTCAGGGGATTTTGGGGAGCCCTGGTCAAGCCCCTAGTTGGCCTTCTGTTCTGTAGCATTGCACAGTTCTGCTGCATGGTCAGAGTGGGGTGGAAGTCCCTTTCTCAGTGGCCTCAGGGAGCAGGTCTGCTCTGACTGTCCATTAATGCTGCTGCAGAGTCAGTGGGAATGGCCTCTGGATTCTGCTGGGGACCACCTCTACCCCCTAGCCCGGATGGAGCTCTCCCACCACCTTGGGAAGCTGAAGCCTCCCCCTCCTTGCCTGACCTGTGACCTGGGCCCCTCTGAGGACTGAGACTTGGAGAGGGCCAGGGAGCAAACATTAAAGCCTTCAGAGCAGAGGCTTTTTGTCTGGGCCGCCCCGAGCCCTGCTCGCTGGAGAACTGAATGTGTGCACTTGTTCCACTCTGGCTGCTTTAGACTCAGGACAGCCTGGGCTTGAGACCCTTCCACGGTTCCCTTCTCTCACTCAGAATAAAAGTCACACTTACTTCCCTGGTCCACAAGCCCTGCACAGTCTGGTTCTCATTATCGGCCTCATTTCCACCACTCCTTCCTTCTCCTCCATCTGCCTGCCTCCTTGCTGTGCCTCCAACACACCAGACCTGCGGCCGCTCCAGGGCCTTTGCACTTGCTATTCCCTTTGCCTGGAACACTCTTCGTCAGATCTCCAGGCAGCCCCTGCCTCACCACTTGGCGGTTTTCCGCAGATGCCACCTGCTTCATGCGGCTTCCTGGCTTCCCGGCACAGCGCCATGGTCTCCCGTTCCCTGAATTCCCTCTCCTGCATTTTTCTTTACTTAAAATCTTTTTTTATTGAATTTATTGGCGTGACATTGGTTAAGAAAATGATATAGGTTTCAGATGCACAATTCTACGATACATCACCTGTATACTGTATTGTGTGCTCACCACCCCAAGCCAAGTCCCTTCTGTCACCATTTACCCCCCTGAGCCCTCTTCTACCCCCCCCCCGCCTGCATTCTTCCTAAGTAGAACTTCAGAGCATGTGCCATGTTGTTTTATTTGCTTATCTTGTTTACTGCCTGTCCCCCCTGAAATGCAAGGTCCTGGAATGCAGGGTTGGGGGTCTGACTTGCTCACAGCCGATGCCCAGCACTCAATACGGGGGGTGCGCGTCATGTGAAGGTGCTCAGTGAACATGGGGTGAACATGGTGCCTGGCATGCAGTGAGTGCTCAGTCACAGTGGTAGCCAGAATTATTGTCCCATTCCACAGATGAGAAGACTGATCCTCAGAGAGGTGACGCCACCGTCTGAATCGTGGAGCTTGTCAGGGACAGAGCTGGCATTCTGACCTCTGCTCCGAGCGCTTGGCTTGCCCTCTGTCGATCAGGGGAGGACGTGGCATTTAATTCCAGCCCCTACTCTGCTTGAGCTGTATCTGTGGCCTTGCCTGCTTCAAGCTCTGAGCCCGTTATGATTCCAGTGTAGGATGTCCCCGCAGCTCCTCTCTGAGGGGCCGACGCTGTTCCCATTGCAGAGCAGAGAATATTGAGGCGCAGGGAACCCCCGCCGCTCAGCTCTCCGTGGCTCCCCACTCCCTGCCCACGGTGTTCTACGCTCTCCTCCAGTACAGTGTGGGGGCCAGCTGGGGGGCTGGGCAGCCAGTCTCCCTTTTGGACACGGCCCCCAGGTTTAAGATGCTCTTTTTCTTTTCTTAAGATTTGCCATCTTCATTCAACGTGAGCATTTTCTCCCTTTGAAATGAACCTTCATGCTTTCTCTCTTCCATTCTCCGTTATCTCCCCATGGGCGGTGACGAGTCAGGGCTTCCTGGACCAGACAGGTTCCCAGAGGCTGGGACTCCCCAGAGCTGTTGGGCTCCACCAGGTGGTCTGGCCTGGGCAGGGCACTGTCTCCTGAGGTTCACTGGGAGCTAATAAGAACCAGAGTTGTGTCCAGCTTGCCTCTGGCCCACTTCTGACCTGTCTTCCCTCTGTGTGGGGGGGTGTCCTGGGGGTGGGTGAGACATGACATCCCCATTGTGGCAGTGGTGGCCTGAAGTCCAGAGATGGACAGCCATGGCCAGAGGTAGCACAACTCCTTAGAAGCCAGGTGGCGGACAGTGGGCGAGATCCCATGTTCCTGCAGCCTCCTGGCAGCTGTCTGCAGACTTAGTTTGGGAACTGGGGCTGGGAGGAGGGTGAGCTATATGTGTGTGTGTGCGTGCGTGTGTGTGTGTGTGTGTGTGTGTGTGTGCGTATTTGCATGTGTGTTGCATGCATGGGCATGTGTGTAATGGAGAGGTGGAAAGGCCAAGGACAGGAGAGGTCAGGGAGAGATTGTGTGTCCCCCCCCCCGCCCACCTCTTTCTTCTTCCAGCTGCATTCTGAGCCCCTGCACTGGTGGCCACTTCAACCCTGCAGTTCTCCAGCACTTAAAGCGAAGATTAATCACTGCTAGCAGCTGGTGTTCTGGGTGGTAGCAGCCGAGCCAATCCCCTGCGCCTGCCCCTGCACCTCGGGGCTCTTGATTTCAGGCCAAGTCCAGACCAGACATCCCTGAAGACCTGTGGGGCCCAAGGAGTACCCTTATACACCGTGGCAGGGACTGGCTCTTCCCTTCTCAGCGAGGTCTCACGTGTTTAGTTTTCAGCAGTCAGCTCTTGAGCAAGTGTGCCGTGCCTGGGAGGGCTGGGCTCTGACGTTTGCTCAGTGGGGAGGAGAAAATAAACAAGTGAATAGATACATAGGAAAAGTTATAGACTTCCTCATATTCTTTTGTTAATTATTACAATGTTTAATTACGCGTGTTACATGCTCACAGTCGAGCATTAAACAATTGTTAAGGGTAGACAGTAAATTTCTCCTTTTCAAACCCTGTCTCCATCTCACCGCACCCCAAAACTGTCTGTTCTTGAGGTGCCGTCATTAGAGAGTCTTCAAGATTGTCTGAGTTGCTTGTGCAAACATGTGACTGTCGTTCTATGACATACTCAGGTCTATAGAGCCTCTCTTCCTTCCTTCCTTTCTCCCCAAAACCGCCCTCCCCACCGCCGTGGTATCTTTCCACACTGCGGCTCCTGATGGCACCCCAGCTCTCTGGGTCCAGGGACTTCATCCTCTTGCGATGGGCACTGGGTTGAAGGTTGCATGACACCATCTTCAGATCATAGACTGTTAGCCATGGAATCTTTGAGTGCACAGAGCCGCCAAAATGCATGGGTCGTGGATTCTTTGAGTTGTCAAGTTTTATCCTCTTTGGAACAGAGAGCCTGGAACTGCAGGATTGGCCCGTCTTAGCTAGCCCCAGGAGAGGTGCCGAGTGGTTGTTACCTTCCTCAGACCCTTCTGGGAGCTTCTAAAGAATCCAGATCTCTTGGCTCCATCCACAGAGATTCTGGTTTGGGATAGAGCCTGGGAATCTCCCCAGTAGCACGGCCCCCTGCACAGCCCCCTGCAGGGAAGTCACCTTGCTGCAGTGGGGCTCCCCGCCCTCTCTGGGCCTCAGGGACCCCTGGGCCCATCCGGCTCCCGCGCAGTGCAGTATGGATGCAGAAGGCCGCCACTCTGCTTGAACACCTCAAGCAAGGCGCTTGCCGTGACCCCTTGCTCTTTTACGATTCTCAGATGGGGAGAAGACCTCTGTTTGGGGTACGTGCTCACCCCTGATTCATCTCTGAGCTACTCCGTCTCAGGTGCCACCATGGTGTCATCCTGTAACCTGGTTTGGAGCTGAATCCGAAGGACAGTCCCCGCCTTGCTCACCCGAGCTCCTGTTGGAGGAGCCAAGTCTGAGAGAGGTGTTGATCTCCCCTGGTGCTCTTCTTTGCCGAGCCTCGGTTTCCCTGTTTGAAATCTGGGCATTCATCTTCTCGTCCCTTCTCAGCTTTGGCTCTGTGTGCAGGGCAGGACAGGGCAGGGCAGGGCAGGGCAGGGCAGAGCCAGGCAGCTTCTGCTCTCCCTGCTCCCCCGCCCTCTGCCTTGTGGGCCGGAGGCTCAGCTGAGTCCATCACCTTGGCCTGCTGGGCCTCAAGCTGTCCATAGCACCTGCCCGGCTGGGGCCGCCAGACCCCCCCGGCCCAGGCCCTGAGAGCCTTCGGAACCACTGGAAGGGATGCCTCCAGAAGTCTCTGGGACAGACCAGGTCCTCCTGGGGGCTGTGTAACAGAATAGACCCTGGCCGCCCTCTTCCTTTTTTTCCGCTGGCCCTACCGGCCACAGCTTCGGAAGCACCCACGGGGCCTGGCCCTGGTCCCACAGCAGGTGCCTTGGCTCTCAAGCTGCAAGGCCAGGTGGCCAGGCTCTGGGCTCCATCCTGACTCAGCTGCTGCCTCAGTAACCCTAGGACCAACTACAGCTGGCTGGGCCCCAGGGTCTCTACTCTCTCTCCCCTAGATCGAGGGCAGGTAGACAGGAAGCAGCTGGGAAGCTGCACCCAGGGACTGACCTGATGAGTCTGTTTCTTCATCTGTGAAATGGGATCTCCAGGGAATCTCGGTTGAACGAATCCATACACTTGATATTGTGTCTGGGGTGTGTCTGATCAGCGCTGGGGCAGTGTTCTGGGGGACATTCAGTCAGGTCCAGAAAAGAACACAGGTGGGGACAGTGGGGAGCAAAACTGGACCCTGTATTAGTTTCCTTTGGCTGCCATCACAAATTCCCACAAATTAAAACAGCACCAAGTTATCTCCTGGTTCTGGAGGCCAGAAGTCCGAAATCGAGACATCAGCAGGGCCGCTACTCACTGACGGCTCTGAGGGAGAATTGCTGCATGGCTCCTTCTTGGCTCCTGTGGCTGTTGGCTGTCCTTGGTGTTCCTTGGCTTGCAGACACATCCTTCTAATCTCTGCTTCTGTCTTCACAGGGCCTTCTTCTCCCTGTGTCTTCTCTCCTCTGCTCAGGATACCTGCCACTGAATTCAGGGCCCATCCTTATCCAGGATAATCTCATCTCCAGATCCTTAGCCCTTTGAGTAGTACGAATGTTGATGTACGTCCTCACTCAGAGGGTTAACAAAAAACTCACTACTACGAATGTTGATGTACGTCCTCACTCAAAGGGTTAACAAAAAACTCACTGCTCAAAGGGTTGATTATATCTGCAAAGACCCTTTATTTAAATCAGTGGTTCTTCACCTGGGTTCTATCGAACCCTAGGGGTTCGGTGAGTCGGTCTCAGGGGTTCGGAGAAGCCTCTGCCGCAGAGGCCAGAGTAAAGTAATACCGTCATTTGTTGTGAGTTCATGCACTTTGTTGGTTTTGTTCTTTGAGCAAGGGGATGTTCATGCACGGCTCATTTTGTGCACCAGTAAAAAAAAACATACACCTATGTCTTGAATTTGGGGAAAAAAAATCATATTTTATTTATCACTAAAGAAGGGTTTGGTGAATGCGCCTATGAAACTGGTGGGTTCGGTACCTCAAAAAAAGGTTAAGAACCACTGATTTAAATGAATTCACATTCACAGGTTTTGGGTGAACATATCTTTTTCAGGCGTAAGTATGCTGCCCTGTATCCTGACCATTTTCTTTTTTAAGAAAAACATTCCATTTCCGTAACGTATGTTGGAGACCTATAGTCTTGAGGTTATGTGCTTAGTATCTGCTACATACCAGCCGTTTGCCCTCGGGCAAATTACCCGGCTGTTCTGGGCCTCAGTTTGCTCATCCGCACAGTGGAGGGATTAAGAGTTGTTAACCCCCACCAGGCTGGTGGGAGCAATCAGATACGACATGCAACTCTGAGACAGGGAGGGAGGGAGAGCGGACACCTTCAGTCAGTGCCTCAGTTAGCAAACACAGTTTTGCAAGGTTTTTTTTTATTTCTTTTTATTTATTTATTTTAGAGAGGAGACACAGAGTGTGTGTGTGTGAGAGAGAGAGAGAGAGAGAGAGAGAGAGAGAGAGAGAAAGGGGGGAGGAGCTAGAAGCATCAACTCCCATATGTGCCTTGACCAGACCAGTGCAGGGTTTTGAACTGGCGACCTCAGTGTTCCCAGGTCGACGCTTTATCCACTGCGCCACCACAGGTCAGGCAGCAAAAACAGTTTTGAAATCTCACTGATATTTCCTGCATGAGGCTGGACTGCTCTTTAGTTCACTCTGATGTCCTTCTAGGTCTCCGTCCGTGATGCTGCCGCAACGCCCAGAGACTTACCTAGGTCCCCGTATCTGGGCCGTCTACGCAAAAAGTTCTGGGAACAGTCTTACTGGGTCGGACGGCCTGTGCCCTTGTGGTGTCTAGAGCTGTCACTGCCATGTTCTCCATGTGTCATTCCAGCTCTCCCGCCCCTTGGTGGAGTGAAATGTGCCGGGTTCTCTCCCCTCTCCCCCGACCCCCATGGCCGCCAGCAATGCTTGTCACCCAGACCGGTCAGTTCTGGCCGTGAAGAAGGCCCCTCCGCTTCAGTCACTTCACTTGTGTTCTCCTTGTTTAAGAAGTAGGGGGAGTGCCCTGTCATTTGAAAACACCTTTCTGCAGTTTCTTTTCTGGCAGCTGCCAAGTCCTGCAAGGAGGTCATTTCCCAGACCGTGCTCCCCCAAGGTGAGGTCTCTGGGAGTCGGGTGGGATGCCCCTGCCCAGTGTTGGGGCCCTTTTTCATCCTAGTGGATCTTCGTGACTGACCCCGGGGACAGGAAGTAGCTGTCCTATTTCATAGATGCCAAAGCTGAGTCTGAGAGAGGCTGCAGTGCACCCCAGACTGAGCCTGGAGCCCGAGGGTAGATTCCTCAGGCATCCGGGCTTCTCTAAAAGCTCACTGTTGCTGGAGGGAGAGGCCTGGGTTCCACCCTGCCAGAGCCCCTGCCCCAGCCCCCTTCCTGGGCCACCGGGCAGTGTTCCTCTGGAGATGGCTGATGTGCTGCAGAGCTGCTGGGATGCTCTTCCCTGGCCCCGTGTGGCCTGGGGAGCCTGGCTGTCCTAGGCCCCTCCCTTGGCTCCTGGCCACAGTCGGGATGTTTGGAGGCTTTAGCAAAATGCAAGCCTGGTGGTGAATTCAGCAGCCCCGGTGTCACCGGGTACCTTTCTTTCTCAGGAAGTGGCATGAGGTTTCACTGAGAAGTGGCACTCAGAAATAATCATGAATAATAACTGCTCACCCGGTGCCTTCTGGTGCCAGTGCTGTGCTCAGTACTTTCCCGGGCACTCACTTAATTCTCAGAACATTCTGGCTGGATGGGGAGTAGGGCGTGAGGGAGGAGGCCACTGAGGGGGGGGGCGCAGGTGGCCAAACCGCATTTGAACCAGGACCAGAAGCTCTGTGAATGGGCCTCCGTTTCCCTCCGAAGAAACAAAATCCTTTTAAGAATGCCATGGGCCCTGCTGGAGCCCTAGAGGGGTGCAAAGATGCCCCCGTGAGAAGGGTCTGGAGATGTCTTGTTTGTGAAACGTCTCTGGCTTGGAGTTGCCGTGTTGGAAGTGAGCAGGGCTGGTCTGGGTTTAAGTGGGCACCCTTCACTTCTAGTTGCTATGTGACTAGAGGCGGGCAGCTTCTCTTCTGGGAGCCTCATTTCCCTACTCTGAGAAATGAGGCTATCTCCTCCATTAAACTGTGATTGTGTACGTCCGGCGTGAGAGAGACTTCAGAACTCTAGAGGACAGACAGCTCAGTGTCCCGTAATTTCACAAGTGGAGAAACTGAGGTCCAAGATGGGGAGGGACTAGCAGACCTGATGTCTACATGGAATGACCTGTCGCCCTTCATCCCCTGTGCCGGAACAGGGGTCTGGTCCAGTCTCCTTCATTTGTGTCTCCACAAGACTAGAATAGAAAGATCTTTGCTGAGTGCCTACTATGTGCTGGGGAGGCTCCTGCAGGGAACAGATCTTGGCTAGGATCTTGCTAAAGTTTTCAGGGTGGGGGTCCTGCCCCTTTATCCATTTCCTAGACAGAGATGGGGCTCAAGTCTCTCCATCAGCCCCATGTCTTGAGGGCCCCCACACTCCCATGGCTGAGTTTTGAGCTTCTGTAAATGTGGAGGTAGGTATATCAAGCTGTCCACTAATCTGTCTATAAATACTGTCCCATGCCTAGGATGTGAAGGTGGAAGCTTTGCTGCTTGGGGAGAGAATAGAACTATTGATCACTTATTAATTCGTGCACTTATTCATTTAACTTTGGAACCAAAGTAAATTAATCCATGTGGCCTGAATAGAAGTCTCTGAAGAGAGCAGAGGTTTGGGGGGGGGGGGTGGAGCAGCAGAGAAGGTTCCCAAGGGCAGGGGCTCTGGCTCCTGGTCCCACAGGAGCCTGCTGTGGCACCAGCACTTCCCAGGGTGAGTGTCCAGCCAGCAAAGACCTCAGAGAGCCCTCCAGAGTCATCCCTGGGGCCCTTGCAGGGCTAGGGCAGAGAGGTGCTTTGCCACTTGCCTTCTGAGCCCACCGTAACCTTGCCAGACACACAGAGAGGAAGAGTTAAAGGACACAGAGCCCAAGTCGACTTACAGCCCTTTGCTGCTCAAGGTGGCTGATTGGCCTCACGGACCCCATCTCACTCTAGGTCTTGCTTCTGAGCTTGGGGCACTGGTCCCAGACCCACTGACCTTTCTACCCATTCCCGAACCTGTCCCCTCAGTCCTGGGGCCCTGCCTTCCACAATAAGGTCTCAGACTCTCAGCCAGCAGTGTGGTTTCCTCTTCCCTGAGAAAACCAAAGAAGAGCAGCCTGACTTGCTCCACCACAGCTACCCCTGGCACATGTGCCCTTTACCAGCCTCTTTATTGTGGATGGAATGTGGTCCCTTCCTTGTGCACGGGGCTCCTCCCTCCCTCTGGCCAGAGGGCATTGCTGTGGTGAGGCCCCCTCTCTCTGCGGACACTTTTCTACACCCTGCACCTCTTCCTAACTGAGCTGATTATTAAGGGCCCACGGTGGACGGGCACTTTCCACAAGCAGCAGGGTATTCCTGAGGACAAAAGAAAGCCCTACCAATACCCATTCCTGATAAACACTATCAGTAAAATAAGAATACAGCCGTCTTTCCCAGTTGGATAAGGAATATCTACCAGAAAAATGTATAGCTAACATCATACTTAATAGTGAGAAACTTAAAGCTTCCCCACAATGATCAGAAAAAGGCAAGGATGTCTCATCACACTGCCTCTCTTCAGCATCACACTAGAAGCTCTAGTAATGAGATGAAGGAAGGAAATAAAAAGTATACATATCAGGAAGGAGGACATAAAATCGTCTGTGTTTTCAGATGGCAGAGTCTCTGTTGAAAAACGGAAAGAATTAACAAAAGGAGAAAAGACACTCTTGGAACAAATAAGTGATTATACAGGGCTGCAAGGTTAATATGAAAAGGGTTTATTGCTTTTCTGTATGCCAGCAGTGAATACGTGGAGTTTGAAATTAAAAATATCATTTATAGTAGCCCCCTCCAAAATGAAATGCTTAGGCATAAGTCTAACAATAATATGCACGAGATCTACACAAGAACAACTACCAAAGTCTGATGAAGGGAGTCAAAGAAATAAACAAATGGATGCCTGACCTGTGGTGGCGCAGTGGATAAAGCATTGACCTGGGAACACTGAGGTCGCCAGTTCAAAACCCTGCACTGGTCTGGTCAAGGCACATATGGGAGTTGATGCTTCCAGCTCCTCCCCCTTCTCTCTCTCTCTCTCTCTCTCACTCACTCTGCGTCTACTCTCTAAAATGAATAAAATAAAAAGAAATTAAAAAAAAAAGAACTAAACAAATGGAGAGATAGTCCATGTTCATGGATAGGAAGACACTATTGTCAAGATGTCGGTTCTCCCCAACAGGATCTATAGATTCGATGCAATTGTAGCTAGTTGTTGTGTAGATATCAACCGATTCTAAGTGATTCTAAAGTGAATAGAGAGGCACAGACCCAGCACAGCCACCATGGTATTTCTGAAGGAGATGAACAAAGTTGGAATACTGAGAATGCCCTACCTTAAGACTTACTCTAAAGCTGCAGGAATCAAGACAGTGGCATGGGTGAAAGACTAGACAAGTAGACCAGTGAAATGGAAGACAGAGCCCAGAAACAGAACCACATATAGTCACTTAATTTGGGAGCAAAGGCAATACAATGAAGCAAAGAGTCTTAAACAGATGGTACTGGAACAACTGGACAGCCACATGCAGAGAGTGAATCTAGACACAGTTCTTACCCTTCACAAAAAGTACCTCAGATGGATCACGGACCCACATGTAAAACACAAAATATAAGACTCATGGAGACAACCTGGACGGCCTGGAGTATAGTGATGACTTTTTAGAATCCAAAAGCACAGAAATGATCGATCAGCTGGACTTATTCAAAATTAAAAATTTCTGCTCTGCAAAAGACATTGCTAAGAGAATGAGAAGCTGCAGACTGGGCCACAATATTGACAAAAGACATATCTCATAAAGGGCTGTTAATCCAAAATACACACAGAACCCTTAAAACTTAACAATAGGAAAGAAACAACCTGATTATAAAAAAAAAAAAAAAAAATGGGCCAAAGATCTGAACAGCTATCTCAGAACAGAAGATACACAGATGGCAGTCATCAGGGAAATAAACTCAAATTAAACATGAGATACCACGGCACACTTATTTGACTGGCTAAAATCCAGGACACTGATGTCACCAAATGCAGGTACGGATGCGGCAGAACAGCAACTTTAATTTCCGACGGGAATGTCACGCGGTACAGCCACTTTGGGAGACAGTTTGGTGGTTTCTTACAGAACTCAGCCAGCAATCATACTTCTTGGTATTTACCTAAGGAAGTTGAAGACACGTCCACACAAAAACTTTCACAAGGATGTTCGTCGCAGCTTTATTCATAGTTGCCAAAACTCGGAAGCAACTAAGATGCCTTTCAGGAGATGAATGGGTAAGTAAACTGTGATCCATCCAGACAATGGATATTATTCAGCGTTGAGGGGAAAAGTGAACTATCAAGCCATGAAAAGACATGGAGGAACCTTAAATGCTCATTACTAAGCAAAAAGGAGCCAATGGGAAATGGCTGTGATTCCAAGTAGATGACGTCAGGAAAAGGCTGAAGTATGGAGACAGGGAAAACTTGGTTTCCAGGGATGGTGAGGGGGCGATGAACGGGCGGCACACAGGGTTCTTAGGGCAGCGAAGCCACTCTGATTCTACCGTGGTGGTTAAAGTTTTGTCCCAACCTGCAGAAAATACACCACCAAGAGAGAACCCTCGCGTAAACTAAAACCTTTGGGTGATTATAATGTGTCGATCTGGGTTCAAGGTTGTAGCAAACGGACCATTCTAGTGAATGGTGCTGATAACGGGAGGCTGTGCGTGTGTGGCGTGGAGGGTGTACGGGAGATTGTTACCAAACTCTCAAGGGGTTCGCCACTTGGAGTGCTTTATTCAAAAAGATGTGATGCCCTGGCCAGGTGGCTCAGTGAATAAAGCGTCGTCCCAGTGCGCTGAGGTCACGGGTTTGATCCCCTACAGGAAGCAATCAATGACTGCACACAGTTGAGGGGAACGAGTTGATGAGGTGATGCTTCTCTGTATCTCTTCTTTCCCTCTCCCCCTCAATCAGTGGTGGTGGGGGGGGACGTGGTGGTGGCAAGGTGTGGTTTTATTTACTTGTAGCAAAAAAAGGAGACAGGATTCACCTCCAAAGCCCTTGCCTCCAGAGGGGAGGCTTGGCCATTGCTTGCATACACTATTTGGTCAGTTGCACATTGATTTCAGTTGCCTACACCTAATTGGGGTAAGTTCCTGTCAGGCTCATCATGTTTACAGCTGGTCTGCGAAATACTGCGCTCCGTTTTAACAGTTAGCAAGAATAGCATTAGACAGACCTTTTACCCTTGTCCTATCTAACAATTCCCCTGAGATTCCTCACTCCTCATTCTTGAGGGAATAGGGACGATTGTCATACTGCTGTAACTGCTTCCTGCCGAACACAGAGTACGTCTTTGAGTTTCAGGAGCGACATTCTCTGGCTGCCTGACTTGAAAGTCTCGGGGTCCCCACGGTTCTGGGATTCCTGAGAACAGGCGTGCATAGTGAGCACGACTTGAACAGGAGACATGCGCCCTCACAGATGAGACAGAAACAGGGGAACCATCAAGAAGACAGAGACCCTGACTCTCATAAACTCACACTCTGGTGGGGATCTAATGAGCAAGGTGCTCCGCAGTGACAGCCTCCCTGAGGACAAAGATGCCCACGAGGAACAGAAGGGGGCAGGTGCCGTCATATTTGAATCTCTTCCCATGTGATTCAGGACTCCAAACCACATTTTTATTCAAGAACCACTTACAGAGCTGGTAGGTCTATCCAGCATTTGGCAGGACAGGTAGGACCTGGGCAGGAAAGGACTATGCAGAGAGGGCGAGCCCAGGGGATGAAGCACAGCGATCCCAGAGGGGGAAGGGACACCAGCTATGGCAGTTCTGCACTATGTCCAGTCAGTGGCCCGTGGTTTTTCAAGCATAGTGATGCTTGCCATGTGGTTGAGTGAAGAGCTGCACATTGTAAAGCACCTTTAGCCCGGAGGGGAGGGCAGCTTGGGAGGAAGTCCTGACACGGCCCTCTGCACCTGCTCTCTTGGGACAGTGCACCACGGAGAAGCCCCCTGTGATGGCAGGAGGCACTCTGGGGAATACAAGCTCTCTCTATTGCGTGCGCACACACAGGAGGAGAATAAGGCCAACGAGGCCACGTTGTTCAGGCCCATGCAGCCCAAGGCCCTCTGTGGTCAGACATCCTGTTGGACACTACCTCCTAGTTAGCCAGCCACACGCAGCTGTAGTTCAGAGACTGAAGCTTCAGGGAGAAAGGACCACTCCCAACCTCTGTCCCTCAGACCCCCTTCCCGGTGGGCACTGCGATGAGCTTTGAGATGAGCAGATCACCTGAGTTCTAGATATCCCTCAGTTTCCATCTTTCACAGACTGGTTCTTCCACCCCTTGCCCTGGTGTGGAAACAGTAGGAGCTCAGGACTGAAAGTGAAGACAGGAAGTAGCTGCAGGTGCAGGTTGTCATGAAACAGGAGGGCAAGTAAGGAAAGCCAGCGATGCCATGAGGTGCTGCTCACACCAGGCACTGCCTGGCCTCACCTCTTCTCTCCGGCCGCAGACGCCCACAGTAGCGGTCACCTACCGCAGCCTCCGGTCCCAGCTCCTCTCAGCGCTCTGGCTTCTGGACTCCTGGAGAAGATGGGCTGAGAAGGCCTCCCCAAGGCTTGACCCACCTTGTCCCAGACAGGTGGGACAGGCCTAGGATGCCTGTGTAACAGCGTGGCTCACCGGCCAGAATTCAGAAAGGGAGGCTCTGGGTGGTGTGGCCTCCCTGCACCTGCCTCTGCCCCAGCTCTCCCTCAGCCGTGCGGTGTTCTGTTCCTAAACGTCCATGGCTGCCTCTGCGGTGACAGGGCACTGGGCTGCGCCACCTGGCTGCTTCCACAGCAGGGCACGTGCCGGGTCAGCCCATTCCTCTGCAGTGAGCAGATGCCCAAAGCCGTAGGGGCCTGTCCCAGGCTGAACGGGGGCCTCAACAAGGGGACACAGCTTGGAAGCCCCCCATCCTGCTTGCGGTGCAAAGAGCAAACTCTCACCTCGGCCTGCCCCCTTCCAACCCCCTCCCCCAGCTTTGGAGAAGCAAGTAGCTAGTGGGCTGCTCAGAAGCCAAGATCTCAGGGGTCTTCTGGACTTGACTGGACTCTTCCACAGGGCATGCAAGATTGTGCACCTGCCCAGGGTCGGTGATCTCAAAACCATCCTTGCCCATAGAGGCTCTTTCATATGAATGGACAGGGATCCAGTGTATTGCTCTTTAAGATCTTCCAGGACAGATAGAAAGAAGTGTTTCAATAGTAAAGAAGTTTTCACCTTGCTCAAATCTACTTTTTAGTCACTGCATGCACCGGATTTCCTGACTTGTATGCATTTACATGTGCGTGTAAACACGGGATACTCGGACTGCGCTAAGATACTTAACACGCTGTCCCATCGGACTAAGAGCAACTCATTTCCCCGCACCGCGTGGCTAGAAACGTTTGGCTTCTGTTACTCAAAGTGCATATATGTGGTTGATTCTACCGGCTTCGTCTGTAAGTCCAGTAGAGCTATTTCTTTTTTCTTTCTTTTTTATTTTATTAATTTTAGAGAGGAGACACAGAGTGAGAGAGAGAGAGAGAGAGAAAGAGAGAAAGGGGGATAGGAGCTGGAAGCATCAACTCCCATATGTGCCTTGACCAGACCAGTACAGGGTGTTGAACTGGCGACCTCAGTGTTCCCAGGTCGACGCTTTATCCACTGCGCCACCACAGGTCAGGCACAAGAGCTATTTCTTTTTTAAGTCATAGCAGATTTTTCTCTTTTTCTGGCACCGATCCATCAGGTAATCTTAGTTTCATGTAGTTTTCAGCACCTCCTAGGGTATTTGGCCTGTGTTGCCTCACCTTTGCTGAAATTTCTGCACTCACACCTGCTAACAGAGCGCCTCCTTACGTTGATGAGTGTCTTTGAGGAGATGTGGCTTGTAGTGTTTTTTTTCTCCCATGGATAAACCCAGTAGTTCTTCCCACGTCACCCCAAGCATATATCTTCACACCGGTAGCCAAAGACCGGGCCGAGCCCCCCAGCTGGACCTTTGCTGCTCAGTCCCGCTTGTCCAGCTCACCTCCACTGGAAACCAGGAGCCCGCTAGCTTGTCCTCCTCGGGGAACGTGGGCGGCCTGTCAGATGGGAACTGCTGGCATGTTGCTCCTATTTCCCTTCAGGGTCCACCCTGGTGGAAGGTGCTCCAGGAAGTGCACTCCTCGGACGGAATCAGGGCAGAGATTCCGGAGGAGAAGATTATATTTGGTCTTAAATGCCTAGACCCCAGCAAAGAAGCTGCGCTGAGAAAACAATGCCCCCAAGCCCACAGTGGATGCCCAGCCTGGAGCGAGGCTGCCCTGGACAGGCCAGGCAGTGGGCAGCTTCCTACCATCGACCCATTTGTAATATTTCCTAATTTATATAAGCACTTGAGTTTTTTAATTGATTTTTGTTTTGTTTTTTTACAGGGACAGAAAGAGTCAGAGAGAGGGATAGATAGGGACAGACAGACAGGAACGGAGAGAGGTGAGAACCATCAACCATTAGATTTTCATTGCTGTTGCTACACCTTAGTTGTTCATTGATTGCTTTCTTACATGTGCCTTGACCGCGGGCCTTCAGCAGACCGAGCCACCCCCTGCTGGAGCCAGCGACCTTGGGTCTAAGCTGACAAGCTTTATTTAGCTCAAGCCAGATGGACCCGCGCTCAAGCTGGCAACCTCAGAGTCTTGAACCTTGGTCTTCTACATCCCAGTCCTACGCTCTAGCCACTGTGCCATCACCTGGTTAGGCTTAATTGATTTTTAAAATAGATTTTACTGATTGGTTTTAGAGAGAAGAGAGAGAGAAAGGGGCGAGGGGCGGGAAGCATCAACTCCTAGTAGGTGAGCTGCCCGCCAGGGATAGCATTTAATTTCTTTGAGTCAAATAAACAGAGCTCATTTTATACAATTCTGAAGAATGAGCATACCCCAGCCGCTGCATTCAGGGATCGAATTTTGACTTTTCTATAGCTGACACATTCACATATAAGTTATGGCAAATATTCCACACAAAGAACAAAACCCAACTGCTACAGAAAAGATAACCACACAATCAGACCAGAGATGGTCACCTACCATGTTTTGGATTGTCCTGTAGATATTCCTTAAACCTCTAGAGTTTGACCCAGGTTGGGCCCTGAATCCAGCATCCTGGAGACATGTCCTACAGGACCAGCCAGATTGTCACCCATGAATGTCTTTTGTGTCTGACTTCTCTCACTTAGCGGATGTTCCTGAGGCTCGTCATCCACCTGGTAGATCAGAGTTTGAGTCCTTTCTGGGGCAGAATGAGGTTCCGTTGTGTGGATGCACATCTTAGCTGTTTATTCTTCATCCTGTTCCACTGTTGTGAATCACAAGGTTGCTGTGAACATTTGTGCACACGCTTTTATTTGAACACTTTTTTTATTTTGTATTTTTCTGAAGTGAGAAGCAGGGAGGCAGAGAGACAGACTCCCGCATGTGTCTGACCGGATCCACCCGACATGCCCACCAGGGGGCGATGCTCTGCCCATCTGGGCCATTGCTCCATTGTAACCAGAGCCATTCTAGCACCTGAGGCGGAGGCCATGGAGCCGTCCTCAGTGCCCGGGCCAACTTTGCTCCAATGGAGCCTTGGCTGCGGGAGGGGAAGAGAGAGATAGAGAGGAAGGAGAGGTGGAAGGGTGGAGAAGCAGATGGGCGCTTCTCCTGTGTGCCCTGGCTGGGAATCGAACCCGGGACTTCCACATGCTGAGCTGATGTTCTACCACTGAGCCAACTGACCAGGGCCTGAACACCTGTTTTCAATTCTCTTGTGTGTACACGTAACAGTGGAATTGCTGGTCCTGTGGAAGCTCTCTGTTTAAGCTTCTGAGCACATACTGTCTTTGAAAGGCATCTTCCAACATTGAAGCAACTCCCTTGACCCCCCTCCAGCTCCTGTTTCACTTCTGCTGTTAGAAACTACACAATTCACAAGTCGTGTCTCCACTCACTTTCTCCAGTTTCTCCTTTTGGCTTTCACCTCTGTGATGCCAGTGAAACAGTTCAGGTTCACGGTCACCTCTGGTCTTTATCCTGCTTGTCCTTGATCCCCCTGGGAACACCTCTATGGCTTGGCACTCATCTTGCTTCCTGGCCCTGTGGCTCGGTGCTCCCTGAGGTCCTTGTACACTTCGGCTCGTCCCTCTCGCAGTTCCCAGTTTTCGTTCCAGCCCAGACCTCGGTCCTACTTCCAGGCCCAGCCTCCCACCTGCCCCTGTGGGTTCCCTTGGAGTGTCTGCAGGTGCCTCAGATTCCCCTTCCAGGCCAGAGCTGAGCTTCCGCCTTGTCTAGAGCTCCGGCCCCCTCCGACCCCTGCCCCTTTCCCCAAGAGATGATGAGGCTGCTACACAGGCACTGAGGAGGCCACTCGGAAATGCTCAGAACAACCCAGCAGCTGAGGAGGGCTGGGGGGGCTCCCGGCAGGGCTGCTGCGAGGCTCCACCTCCTCACCATCTGGGCTTCTCATCTGAACAATGAGTGTGAGAACCCAGTCTCCACAATCCTACTCCTGTCCTTACGGCGAACCCAGGTGGTTTTTCTAGAGGGCCAGGTTGGTGGCCTGTGCAGGGGGGCTCCTGAAGGGGTTTTCCCTCCCCTCTCACTTTGTGAGCAGCAATGACTTCTGTGGGAAGCAGTCCAGGTGTGCCACAGAGCTCTTCTGAGCCTTTGTTTCCTGGGTGTAAAGTGGGAATCTACCCACTAGAGCGCCTAGTGGGCCATGTGTCCAGGGGTTCCTGCAGGCCTGGCACACAGTAGGCGCTGTGCGTGTGCTTATGGGGTCACACAGACAGGGGTGTGCTCAGCAGCGCCTCGTTCAGTGGGTGGGGCTCCCCAGGGAAGGGTGGGTCTGCCTGTTTCAGTGGCCGTAAGAAGCAGGCAAGGAACAGAGGTCCCTTCCACAGGTCTTTTCTCTCTGTGCACACCCCCCGCCCACCCCCAGGCTGCAGCTGTTTGAGGCAGGGGGCACTGGCCCAGCGGGTCCCCACCCCTAATTACCCTGTCAGCACTGAAGAGCTAGCAGAAACCCCCCCACCGAGACTGTACCCAGCAGCTAGATTTGGAAGGCATCCAAGCCACCTGGCCCCTTTGACCCCGGGGTGCTGGTGCTGTGCTGTTGGCCGTGGGGGGCTTCCTAAACTGACCTCTATTTCCCCTTCTTACAATTGGTGGAGCCCAGGCCAGTAGGTTCAGAGGGTGGGGCCTGGGACCCGCTGTTTAGACAGTGTCAGGCTGTCTGAATGGCAGACAGTATAGACAGGTTGTGGCCCATAGTGGTGGGTGTAGCTTTGGGGCCGTGTAAATGGATGTGGACTATGGAAACAGATGGAGGGCCTGAAGGCAGGGGTGGACAATGGAGACCAGGGTGCCTTTGCATGGCCATGCATGTGCTGTGATCCGTGGAATGGGTGTGACCTGACAGCAAAGGGGGAGCAGGTGGTGTGGGCAGTGAGGGTGGGTCCCACTCTCCCAGGTACTGACTCTCAGTAACTTCTGGCCACTCTAACCCAGCCTACCACACTCTGGGGAGGGCCCAGGTTGCTTCCAGGCTTGGGCTAGACTTTTAAGTCCACCTTAATCTTTCATTGTTTCCCTGCACCACCTGTCTGCATCTCCCCAACTCTGAAGTTCTTCAGCTCACCTGTCCTTTCCCCACCAACACCCTCACTCGGCTGAAGGGGAAGGACCTTTGCTTTTGCACGGTGAACCTGGAGGATGCTTTTCTCTTGTCTCCATTTGTAGGTGAGGATGTGAGGTTCTGGTTTAAGAGATTTTCTGGGGCTCAGGTGCTCTTCCCGCCCAGCCCTGGCCCAGGGGTGGTCAACCCATGGCTGTTAACACCAATGCAGTGCCAACAAGAATCCCATTTAGGGTGTGGTGGAGCAGGGACCTTTATTCATTGCAAAATAGCTCAGTGGTGAGACAGCACAGCTGTGATGCAGTCCCCGGGCCAGGTGCCTCTCTGGCGTCCATCCCCTGTGGTTTGGTCTTCTCTGGCCTGCAGTTCTCTGCTCCACTTTGATACATCAGCCAGGGAAAGGCAGGTCTCAGTCTTCAATGGAAAGAGAAAGTATACTTTCTGAGCTAGAGGGCAGCTGGCTTAACTAGGCAGAAGTCCCTGCTCCTGGTCCATGATTGGTCCCTAATTTGCATAAGGATTTCAAATCCTTGCAGTTTGATTCGTCCAAAAGGTACTGTCCTGGCTGGTGAGAATAGAGCTGCTCTGATTGGTTGGAGCTGCACAGCTCTGATTGGAAAGCCTCAGTCCTATTGGTTGAAATAGGATTCCAGCAAGTCCTTTATAAGGGCCGGCTCACAGGGCAGAGACACAGTGCAAATAGGCAGTTCAGTGCAGGCTTCTCCGTGAAGTGCATTTTGCCTTAGAGGCCCCTGTGTAAAAATGGCTGCTGGGCTCTGATTTTTAAAATTTAGCCACCAGGATCCCTTCTTACAAGGTGTTTTCTTTCTCAAGGTTCACAGGGTCAGGCTGTGGCTGCTGGGCAGCCCTTAGGAGCCCTGCATCAGGACTCCAAGCAGTCTGTCTCATGTTGCTGGCTGCCCTCAGGGCTGGCTCTCCTCACCCCTGCCCCTCGGCTGCTCTTCCTCCTGTGCAAAGAGCCCTTTCAGCTCCTGCCTTTGTCCAAGGCTTTGGTGCTTTGTCTCTCTTACTCATGGGGCCGACATTTTCTGTGGACAGTTGATCTGGCGTCAGGCCATTTAATGTTCCTCTGGGGGCCTCAGACCCCTACCTAGGCTGACCTGCCCCCAGGGGATAGAGGCATGAGTGGAGGAAGGCTGGAAGGTCCAGAGGGGCCCATTTCTTCCTGGACTGATTGCCCTACTCTGTCCCAGGTGCCCACTCATACGGTGCAGCCCCACGAGTCTGACGTCAGCCCCACCGGCTCTCTCTCCCCTGACCCCCGACTGCACTGGAGCCTCTCCTGTGGGCTGCTGGCTGGCAGAATGAGGCTTCTCCAAGCTTAGGCTTGGAGTGGGTGCCAAAGAAGGGCAAGGAGACCATCCCACTACAGGGCACTGCTGCTCCCCAGTGCTGGCCTCTCCTGCCTGCCTCACAGGCTGTAGCAGAGAGGGCAGTTTGAGTCCTGTCTTTGACCCACATGAAGTCTCCAGTGTTCTCAGGCTACCTCTTTGTGTTTCAGTTTCCTTGTCTGTAAAATTATATGTTTTCTAGATTCTTTTGTGAGGCTGAAACGAGAGAATCCAGGCAGAGTACTTGGGGACAAGATCTGGTGGACAGCAGCTGCTCAGCAAACATAAGGTCTCATTATAGATTGTTGTTGTTCTGTGTGCAAGCATGGGGACCTTGCTCTGTGCCTGGCCCCTGTGCTGGAGGACTCCAGACGTGAATCAGGACTGGAAGCTAAAGCTGAGGCTGGGGTGAGGGGGATGCCTAGTGTGGACGGAGCTCTGACAGAGCTGTTGGCCTTGGGTGAAGCACTTCACCTCTCTGACCCTCAGTTTTCTTGTCTGGCAAGTGGGGATAAGAGCAGACTCTTTCCTTCAGGCTCTCTCAGGACACAAGGAGGCAGTCAAGGTGAAGCCCTAGGAAACAGGAGCGGAGGGCGGGCCCCAGGCTCTCAAGCGGTTGCTGCCCCAAGAGAGTGCGAGAAACCACGGACTTCTGCCTAGAAAGCCGGAGTTCATTTCTCAGACTCACCCGTTGGGTTCAGCTTCTGGCTGCCCAGCAATCGCAGTGCTCACATCTTCATGCACTCTGTCTGATGAAATATAAATAGCACGCAGCGATTCTGAGTGATATTAGGGGAGTCTGTGGGTCAGGCAGTGAGGCTGATGAGCTGGCCATGGGGATGAGAAGGAGACAGGAGCTTGTAAATAAATCATCGTGGGATCTGGGCTAATGGACTAGCCATGGGGTAGCATGTGCAATTAGCGCATTAACTGTGCAGGGAAGGTAACTTCTGTGCTGGTAGGCCCGATGTCCCTGGCTTACAAAGGGCCTGGTGTTTGGGGAGCCCTTTTCTGGGGCTCCATCAATCTGGGAGGGAGCCCTCCCCAGATCCTACAAAGTCAGGTTAGTGGGACGAGGGAATGGGGAGGGGGGTTCCTCATTCCTGTTGCTGTCCTTTGTGGTAGGCTCCCCAAGACTCTACTCTGGGGATACTCAGCTGGTCAAGCCTGATAAAGGGCCTTAGACCTGCATCGCGCTCCCAGCTGCCCTCAGCTGGGACAGGAACGGGGCAGGTCCTGGTGCAGGTGGGGCACCTGTGAGCAGAGCCTGGGACTAAGCCTTGCTCCCTCCCAACCTCATGTTCATTTTCTTTTCTTAGCCTCTCTGGGCTCAGTGGTTTGAACCGAAACCCTCTCAGCTTAGCCAGCGCCTGCCCCCTGTTGCCAAGGTGACCACTGTCTCCACTGCCAGCATTGGGTGAGGGACTGTGGTGCATGCACATGGTCTGGGCATGCATGGCATGCACATACATGTGTGCAAGAACAGACACAGAGACCTGGCTGAGTGTGCAGCACCAGCGCCAGTGTTGGCACAGATCCGTCCGCATGGGGACACAGCTCGCCTCTGTGGGCACACTGCACGTGCGCCCATGTGTGCCCACAAAGGAGCAGCGACACACAGCTGATGCTCGCCGCACACGCAGGCACACGCCACTGCGTGTGAGACCTGGGCTGCTGGACCACCTGCTTCACACCTCACGGCACCCTGGCCTCTGCACAAGCACCTCTCTGACCACCAGAGCCATCCCACCCTGCTGCCTGTGGTGGACCACACCAGGCCACTGCGACCTCCTCCCCCAGCACTGTGGGGCTCTGGCCCTAAGGGGGGTAATGAGGTCCAAGTTCTAGGCTGGAGCCCCGGTGCCCAGCATAGTGAGGGTTCATCACCGTGCCCGTTACCGGCTGCCATGCTTCCCTCTCTCGCTTTCCCTGGGGTCACCTCCCAAACTACTTGCTCCCAAATCTTTGACTCAAGGTCTGTTTCTGGAGACATGTGGGGCCAGGTGCACACACACCCCTGGCACTCCTGAAGGGACGGCTTTCATGTGAGCACCTGCTGTGTGCCGGACCCTGATATGGGCACCTTGCACCCACTAACTCCACTCACTCGCAACAGTAGTACCGGGAGGAAATGGAATGAGTCCCCTTAACCGTGTGGAAATTGAGACAAGGGTTAATAACACAAATGTGTGCCCTAGCGGCAGGGCACGCTACAGCAGGTCGAAGGCGGGACCAGGCACTGGAGGAATCCATGCCCACGCCACCCTGACATCTCCCTGCCCCCTCTGCTGCAGGTGCTGGTGTGAGGGTGGAGGTGGGGAGCACCCCTCACTCATCCTCCCGCTCTGGTCATGTGCTCCGGCCACCAATTGCACACCACCTATCCTGGATGCCTAGCTTACTGGGGAGGAGACAGCCCCTCGGGCACTGGTTGGCCTGTTGCTTTGGGCCACTGGATTCTCTCTCTCTTGTTTCTTCCTCTTGGGGCAGGGAGAGACCCAGCCAGCCTCTCATAGGGCTGTTGGTTGCTAAATAAAAGCTTCAGGCAGGAGAGAGGCTTTCCTGGGACTTTCAGTAGATGCTGTGCCTGCTCTTGGGGGCAGAGACCTGCTGGTAAGACCCCTTGTTCCAGGATAAATGCCCCCAAACCTACATTCTCCTGGGCACAGGCTCAGAGAGGGCCAGTGACTTAAGGTCACACAACAAACACAGCAGGGGCCAAACAAGGTGCAAACACTAGGCTGCCACCCAGTTCCAGGTTCTCTGAAGCCCCTGTCACTCCCCAGCATCAGAGAGCCACAAGGGAGAGGAACCCATTCAGCCAGGGGAGGTTGTGGGAGGTGGTCCTCAGCCCCCTGGAGAGCCTGCTTCCTCCAGAGACATTAGGGCCAGGCCTGTGTGTGGTCAAGTCCAGGGCCTCTGTTTCCATGGCCCTTGAAGTCCTGGGTTCTCATCCCAGCTTCCCTGTGGACTGGCTGTGTGGCCTTGGGCAGCGTGCGCACCCTCTCTGAGCCCACTCTCTTGCCTCCATTGAAAGGCACGATTGCACTAACGGAAGAAGCACGTGTCGAGGGTCCGGTGTGCCTAAAGTTCAGTGGGTGTGCAGTCTCAGTTCCCTAGGGTGGAAAGGCTTGCGTGGGGGGAGGTTGATGTGAGGTGGCTGTGGGTCAGAGTGTCATCAGTTCAGTCAGCCTCGAGCCTGGTGTCCCCGGCCTGAGCCTCGTCCTCCTGCACTTCCTCTAGGGAAGATGAGGTAATGGGTGGAAGGGTGATGCTGTCAGTATCCTTTCCTGTGTTCCAGAAAATTCCTCAGGCTCATGTTCCTGGCCTGAGCCCTGGGAAGATTCCCAGGGGACTCTGGGTTTGACCTGGGATGTTGTCAAGGGGTCACAGGGGAGAGGCCTACCTGTACAGCCCACCCTTGCCCTCTCAGACCTCATCTCCCCCTTCCCTCTTGCTGACCCTCCTTCCTCAGACCACAGCTCCTTCTTGCCTCCAGCCTTTCGCTGGAGGCCTGTTTCCGGTTCTGAAGCCTGGCTGTCTCCCAGCCAGCAGGCCCCCCGCTCTCCAGGTGGTCGTACAGCACCTCCTGAACCTGAATCTTCATCTATTCAGTTCCTTCTGAGATGTCCATTTCGCCTCTTCTCTGTTCTGAGCACCAAGGGGGCAGCGGCTTCCCACCCCTTTTGCACTGTGCCTTACACAGGGCCTCAGTGAAGACACGCTGGCGGAATGAATGAATGAACAAGTGAGGGGACCCAGGCAACCCGCCATTCACAGATGAGGCTCCAGTCTCGGCAGGTTTGGCCGTGAAGGCTTTTGATGTCCGCTTGCTCAGGAAAACATTTTTGAATGCACGAGAGGAGCCACATAGGACCACAGAGGAAACCAGAAATGCGAAGTACTCGCCCAAGCATTTGAGAATGTGGGATGCAGCATGCTGGTGCCTGGTGATGCCTCTGACAGCGAGACCTAGTCAGGGCCATCGCACCAGTGGACCAGGCGTCGAGCGGTGGGGCTTTGCTGACTCCTCTCATCGCAGAGGGAACAATACATTTTGTAGAGAAGGAGGCTCGTGTGTTTTCCATCCAGTTCACAGAGCCCTGGATTCCATCCTTGGGTCCCTGGAAAGACCTGGAGAGGGCTGAGTTGTGGCAGGGACCACACAGCCCTGCCCTGCTCCACACAGCCCTGCCCTGCTCTGTTACACCCGTCCACATACTTCCGGACTCCCTCACTTGCCTCCAGTGTCCTTGGGAAGCCCTCATGGTGGTCTGAGGACAAGCACAGGCCTCTTGGGCTATGACCTGTGCTTCCGTTTTAGGGCTCTGATGGGGAGAAGCTACTCTGCCAGCCTCACCCACCTGGCTATTCGGGATGAAATGCCCAACATTGGTACTGGGATGTCTTCTAACTAAGGGTGGGAAGGCCACCAGCACCCTGCGGCTGGGCCTGGGGCCCCCTTGCTGACATTTCCTGCCCTGTGATCTCTCCCAGAGCTCCAAGGGGCTCTGATGGTGATAACCATGTCTCCCCCCCCCATCCCTGCTCTGAGCAGTTAGTGAGGGAAGGGATGGGAGACTTTCTCTTCTCCATGCTGCAGCCTTTTTCATGCACCAAGTTGAACAGGACCCAGAGAAACCTCTCATTTAACAAATGGGGAAACTGAGGCCCAGACAGAGCAAGGTCCCACAACAAGTTGAGACTGAAGTGGTGTTGGGATGGACTCTAGCCCCTGCCTGCCACCTTGCAGCGCAGGCCTGAGGGGCACTCTGGGATCAAGGGGTGAAACCATGGGGGGCTTCTGAGGCCTGGTTCCTATGGCCCTCCTCAGCCTTCTCCTGGAAACTGACCCCATGCTCAGGGCAGTCAGACCTAGGCCCTGGCCTCGGGGGGCTCCTGGCCAGCTGGGGGAGACTTAGAGGGATAGGTAATCACTGCCCAGAATGATCTGGTGCACAAGGGTTGGGGGCTTGCAGGTGGGTGCACAGGAAGGATGCAGAGGAATTTGAGGGAGAACGAGGAAGGGCATTGGTCAGACGGTCTGGCATGTGTCAGAGCAGGGAGGTGGGACGCGTGTTCTCTGAGCGCCATTTCTGGGACACGGCAGATGAGGAAGAGAGGGTCCAGGTTCCCTCCTCTGCGCAGCCGGCTGTGTGTCTCCAGCCAGGTCCTCTCTGTGAGCCGCCCCTGCCCCTCGCCTGCACACTCAGCTCCAGTCCCATCGCGCTCCCTCCCGCTTCTTGAACACAGAGCAACACTCAGGCCTCGCCCTTTGTCCTTGCTGTTCCTACCTTCCTTGGGGAGGTCTTTTCCGACCTCTGGGACAATGCCCACCCTGCCTCCAGAAGGACCGGGTTCTTCTCTCCATTGCATGTTTGCTGTCTGTCTTGTCCATTCGAATGCCGGCGCCAGGCACTACTCTGTGTGCACAAGTAGAGGCTCAGCAGATGTCTGCTGGTGAGTGAACGCTCGGCGAGCAGGGGGAGGCCTTGGCAATGCTCTCGGACCTGAGCTGTAAGGGGAGCCCTAGTGTGGAGTGATGGGCCCACCCTGTTTTCCTGGATGCCCAATTGCAGCATTCAGCCTCCTGGCCATGGCAGGTGAACCCCAGGGCCCCCAGAGGCCTGTCGGGCACTCCCAGTGAATTCTCTGGTCCCCAAATAAAACCAAATTTACAAAATGAGGAAGAGAGAAGAAGGTATCTGATAAGACAAATGCCCCTGTGTTTTTCTAGAAAAGCTTTTGAGTCATTAGGACACAGAGGCTGGGGCTCAGGCTCTGATCCTGACTGGCTGTTGCCTAAACAGACCTCTTACAGCCCAGCCCATTATAAAGAAATGCAGCCCCCACACTGGGGCCTTTTCCCAGATAGAGACAAAGCAAGCTTGACGGGCTCTTTTGGGAGGGGGCAGCTCACCTCAGGACTAGGCTCAACTCTGTGGCTCATAGACTGGTGACCTCTGGCACAGCTGCGCACATCTCTGGGCCTTATTTCCTCTTCTGTCATAGATGCTTAGGCAATGCCACTTGGAGTAATCTCTGGTAGAATGCCAAGTACTCACTGCCAGGCCCTGGTTCCAGGGGACCCAGAAAAATATTGGAAGGCTTCATAAAAGGGGCATCCTTTGAGCCTGAGGATGCTTTGAGTTCTGGAAGGCAGAGCGAGGCATTTCATGGTGAAGGACCAGCTTACACTGAGATTCTAAGGTGTGGACATTCCTGAGACATTGCTCACTCAGGACCATGTGACCCCTCAGCAGGAAGTCCAGCCCTCGCTCTCTGCTCATTCTTTGTTAAAACTCTTTGTATATTAAGTACATCAATCTTTTTATTATGACAAACATCAAAAAAAATAAAACATTTATACGTTTTGTTTTGCTTATGGTAGGTTTTGATAAAGAACACATATACATACTATGCTGGCACGTTCCCCAGCCTGTTTATTCATGGTCCAGGATGTTTCTTGTGCTTCATCTCAGGCCTTTGCTCTCCCGTGCACATGCTGGGCGCTCAGGAAATGTCGGAGACTCAGATTAGATTGAAGCTTGGAAGATGACTGTTGTAAGGAATCTGGAAGCCATGGTGCCTTTGCTCACTGGGTTCTCTCCCCGGAGTTGCTTCTGTCCATCTGCTCATTCCTTTTGGCCTGGAGTCAGGTCTACCCGAGGCCCTCCAGGGACTCATGACCTTTCTTCAGCATGAGTCAGGCTCAGAGACGTGACGATGGAAGAGGGTTGGGAGCCAGGAGATTTCCAGCCGTCCAACTTCTGTGTATTAACTTGATAAAACTCCGCCGTCACCCCCTAAAGTACACACCATTACTAACCCCATTTTATAGGCGAGAATACCGGAGCTCAGAGAAGTTATATGACTTCTCTGGGAAGGGACAGAGACAAGATTTGAACCCAAGCCATATTGCCCCAGAACCCATACTTTCAAACTGTCCCCTGGGATCAAATCCAAGCTCATTAATATGTGCTCGGGGCCTCTCAGAGCCCCAGTCTCTCTCATCTGTCAGTGTAAAGCCTCAGCTCGGGTGTCTATGCTTGCAGTCCCTAAACACACCTTCTTCCTGTTATTAAGGTGACAAGTTGTGTCCCTACTGGTTTCTCTATACCACCTTCTTCCCTTCATCCCTTAGAATCCTGGAATGTCAGTCTTGGAAGGCCCAGCTCCTCGTTAAGAACAGGAAGGCTTACCTGATCCGTGGTGGTGCAGTGGATAGAGTGTAAACTTGGGACAGGTCTCAGGCTTGAAGCCCAAGATCACTGGCTTGGGCAAAGGGTCACTGGCTCAGCTGGAACCCCCTGGCAAAGGCACATAGGAGAAGCAATCAATGATCAACTACCGTGATGCAACTACGAGTTGATGCTTCTCCTATCAGTCCTTTCCTGTCTCTGTCTCTCCCGCAAAGAAACAAAACAAAACAAACAAAAACAACAGGAAGGCTCAGAGGCGGGGAGACCTTGACCACTCTCCAGTGTGTGAAGAGCGGAGTTAGATGTACACCCCGGTCTGTGGAACTCTACAGAGTCCCTCTCATTGCATGACAGGCAGTCTCCTGCTGCTTTCTTCCCCCAGAAGCCCCTCTGCCCCCCAACTGGGTTAGATACCTTCCCTGGGACGAGGCACTGCCTCTCATAGCTACTCTAGTAGTGAGTGCCCAGGGGACTCTGTCCTCTGTTGCTCCCAGAGGCCTGGGGCCAAGGACACCCTGTCTCCCTTCTCCCCCCTCCCACTGTGGAAGGATGTTCTCAAGATAAAAATACCCCCGGAAACATTCCCTGGTACCTGGCTTGCCCGGAAATGTTCCTTGGAGCCTGACCTGACCTGTTGTCCACCCCTGGGGCCAGAACCTTCAGCTCTAGCTTTCTCTCGGGGCTCAGAGGGCAGGTGTCCCCCCCCCCCTCCTGGCCATCTGGTACAGCCTATCAGTGGGTCAGTGTGTCTAACCGCTGCCTCCAGATCATGGAAAGTGAGGGGCCTCAGGGGTCATGGGCACTTGTGGTGGCTGTAGCCAGCAGGTACTGAGCACCGCCTGCTGACCAGCACCATCTCAGGCACAGAGGAGCGAGGCAGCTTGGCTGCTCTCCGGGCAGTTGGAGCTCACGGCTGTCTTGCTTAGTTGCCTGTTGTGGTGCATTCAGAGAGTATCACTTGGGGCCGAGTGTGAGGGTCAGGGATGTGCCAGCTGTAACCCCATCGGGAATCTCCGTGTCTGCTCTGAGCCACCTGGCCCAGCTGTGACAGTTCCTCTTAGAGAGCACGGGGGACCCAGCACTTCCTCGGAATCTGCTGCATGCCACACACTGCCTAAGTTCACCCTGTGGATGGCCTCCTGAGGTAGGTGGGGTCTACCTATTTTGTAGACGAAGAGACTGAGGCCCAGGGAAAGACCCACAGTGAGCTGTGGGGTGGGAGGAACGGCCAGGCCTTGAATTTGGGACTAAGGGCTTTCTGGCTCCTTTGCCCCACCCCTCTGAGGACGGTTGACGTCATGATGATAATGATGACAGCTGTCTCCTCCTGGAGCCTCGCTGTGCCAGGCGCTGTGCCCAGAGCATACGTCCCCATCATATTGAATCGCATGGTCACATCCGCTGGGAGGGCAGTCAGCCTGTTCTGTGGAAGTACCTTGCCCTGTTCCCAGGAGGGTTCAGCCCCAGCCTTGGCTGAGGTTGGTGCTGGCAGGAAGGCATGGGAGGGGGTGCTTTGGTGCTGGTCCAGGCCCTGCTCTTGCTGGCTGGGAGGCTGAGGGCCAGTCTGGCCTGTCTGGGCTCAGGCTGCCCCTCTGTTGTGTGCAAACCCTGCACCACAACCCAGACTGCCCCATCCAGAACTGTGACCATGACCCAGGAAAGTGTCTGGTGAACTTCCAAGGACTAAGCTCCCATCATGGGCTGCTGCAGGGTGGCAGGAAGCCCTGGACAGCATGTCCAGGGACCTGTGTTCTTGTCTCCTGGCCGCCACTCATTCAGTTGCTTTGAGATCTTGGACAAGTAACTCCTCTGTGCCTCGGTTTCACGGGTGAGAACAAATCTGACTGGATTTGTCTGGAGAGGCCTCTTCGAGGAAATAAGAGTTAGGAATGAAGTTGGGAGAGCCTCGGGCAGGCCAGATGTCCAGCAGGAAGTGGGGAGGGGTCAACCCCGCTCACCCTCACCCCTTCTCCCTAGCCTTTTTTGGTTCCCATTGCCCTGTGACAAAGTTCCAGTTCTAGGTGACCTGGGGCAAGCGACTGAACCTCTCTCAGCCTCCATTTCTCTGTGTATACAGTGGGAAGAGCCATCTCTCCCTCAGGCTGGGGCTGTGAAGGTTGGGCCAGTCACATGTGGGCGCACTCAGGGGGACGGGCATAAGATGGAGACCTCGGCGTAAGCCTCGCCATGGGCATTCACACGGGCGGTAATCTGTGATGGAGCCTCCCTGAGCCTCAATTCCCCATCAGTTTTGAGAGTGAAAGACCTAAGACAGGCGCTACTCAGGGAGTGACAAGGGATGCGGAGCCATGGCTGAGGGCTGGGAGTTTTGAGGTGAGGGCCTGGCCACACAGGCCATCTCCCTACGGAGCAGGCAGAGGCCCAGAGAGGGAGAGGACCTCACCCAAAGTCACACAGCTTGTGGGCGGAGCTGGAACTTGAACCTGTCTGTTTAGCTGTTGCTGTTGTTTGCCCCAGGAGGCTTAGAATGTTTGGGTGACTCACCAACAGTTGCCTTAACTGCAGCCAGAAAAACCAGTGTGACAGTGGATTACAGCCAGCCTTCGCTGTGAAAGGGATGGGGCTCCGTGGGGTCAGTGACTGGCAGGGGAGAAGGGCATCTCAAGTCAGCTTGCCTCCAGAAATTCAGAGTCCCTTCCCAGAACAGTGTTCTGTGATCCTCACAGCAGGCAGATGAAAGCGGGGGGCCCCTTCGACAGATGGGAAAACCTAGGCTTGGGATTGCAGGGACCCCATAGGATATTCGTACGCTCAAGGTAAGTCTCAGACAAGTGACTGATGTGCACCCATCTGTATAGTCCTATAGCTACTCATTTATCCTACTTGTCTTTCCCATCCAATCTGCTCACCTGTCCATCCATCCATCTATCCATCCATCCATCCATCCATCCATCCATCCATCCATCCATCCATGCATCCATCTATCCATCTATCCATCCATCCATCCATCCATCCATCCATCCATCCATCCATCCATCCATCATCCATCCATCATCCATCATCCACTTACTTACCTAGTCACTTATCCACCCACACACCCATCTATAATCCATCCATCCATTACCTGTTTATCCATAATCTACCTGTTCATCCACCCATTTTATACCCATTCAGTCATACATCCACTCGCTCAAATAGCTATCCATCCACCAACCCTTTTATTTATCCGTTTACACACCCACCCATCCATCATCCATTCATTAAAAATTCATCTATCCATCATCCATCCATTTACCCATTCATTATCCATCCATACGTGTATCTATAATCCACTCATTCATACATTCCTATATACGTAATCCATTCACTCATCCACAGGTGAGCCCTGTGATTGGCACTGGGAAAGCCCTTCAGGTGGTGGCTAGGAGAACATGCTAGACACTTGAGTTCTTTTGTGACCTTAGGAGAATGACTACATTACCTACCTCCCTGGTACAGGAACAGCAATAGTTCCAGCCTTGTGAGGACCACACGGGTGGATGTCTGTAGACCGCCTACCAGTGTCTGGGCGCATGCAGTAGGCACTCACTAATTATCAGATGGTACTGTCTCTGGGGACCCATCTTGCTCTGTCCTTCTCTAGTTCTGGAAGTTCGTTATGGACACCTTGACATGCTGGAAAGGTGTAGGGCATCAGAGGTGTGGAAAGTCCTCACTTCCTTCTGTGGAGCCCTGGGGGAAGCAAGCAGAAATGTGGGCTCATCTGGAAGTTTCTGACTTCTGAGCCCTTCTGAGGAGAGTGGCACCATCTACAATAATTTGGCTTTGGTTTGTTAACTTCAGAGTGTTCTAGTGACTGATTCATCTCTAGCTGATACTGGGAAAGTGGCAGTTGCTGCTGACGCAGCGTTGAACACTTCACACCGTTATTCGGAAGATAAAACTCAAGAGGTAAGATTAAGGTTGCTGATGCATAACTGTCCATCCAGTCATCCATTCAAACACTCATCTGTGTATCCACCCACCCACCCATCTATTCATCTACCTACTCACCCATCCACTCACCTATTCAGCCTCTCATTCACCCATGATCTACCCACTGGTTCCACACATCCTTCCTTCCATCCATCCGCCATCTTTCCACCTACCTGACACATCCAGCTACCTTTCCATCCATGTATTCATCCATCTCCCAACTATTCATCCAACTCACCCAGCCATCCATGCATCCTTTCATCCATTGATTCATCCATCTATTCCTCTGCTCACTGATCTATCCACCCAACTCATCCAATAATTTCCCACCCACCTAATCAATCCATCTCTCTGGTTACCACTCATCCATCCGTTCACTCACCTGTCAGTCTCATGTATCCATCCATGTGCTTGGCCACCTATCTGTACATATATCTGTCTCCTGATCCATTTCTTTACTCAGCCACTTATTCCTACATCCTTCTGTCTAGTCAGTGAGCACTTCCTGATGCCCTCTCTGTGCCAGGCACTCATCAGCCTCTCTGGGCCTCTCAGGTTGGCCAGCGGAGACCTGGGAAGGGTCAACACTCACACAAGGTAGAGAGTAGCTTCTGACCCTAATAGGAGACTCCAGGGCCAGAGAACCCAAAGGGCTTCATGGAGGTACTGGCCTTTAGCGGATCCCTGGGATGGGGAGATTTTAAGCATTCCTTTTAGCTGTGACTTGGGGGTTGGGCCACATGGGACAGAGGGTTGCCAAATGAAATGTATCAGGAATCTGTTGCTGAGTCCAGAGAGGTGTGGCCTGGACAGGAAGTTGGCAGTGGACAAAGAGACGGTGGATGGTTTTGAGAATTGAGGAGATAAAAACACATAGGGCCTGACCAGGCGATGGCGCAGTGGATAGAGTGTCAGACTGGGATGTGGAAGACCCAAGTTCGAGACCCTGAGCTCGCCAGCTTGAGCGCGGGCCCATCTGGCTTGAGCAAAAGCTCGCCAGCTTGGACCCAAGGTCGCTGGCTCCAGCAAGGGGTGGCTCGGTCTGCTGAAGGCCCGCGGTCAAGGCACATGTGAGAAAGCAATCAATGAACAACTAAGGTGTGGCAATGGCAACAAGAAACTAATGATTGATGCTTCTCACCTCTCTCTGTTCCTGTCTGTTTGTCCCTATCTATCCCTCTCTCTCTGTCCCTGTAAAAAAACAAAACAAAACAAAACATAAAACCACATAGGACCTGGGAAGGGAGCAGATCTGGAGACGGAAGGGGAGGGAGGAGGCCAGGCTTTTGGTTGAGGTGATTGGAGAACTGATCAGGCTGCCAACTGACCCCATGAAGAGTGGGAGGAGGAGGGAAAAGGTGCAGGCGAGGAGGGTGAGAAGGAAGGTAGGTAAGGGGAAGGAGAGGAGGAGGTGGGGGGAAACGGTGGGGAGAGGTTTGGAAGAAGAGGGGGACCTTACTGACCATGTGGTGTGTGGAGGGGCCACTGGAGGCTTGTGAGGGAGAGCCCAGGAAACAAGGTTTCGAGCAGGTAGCTTAGTGGCTGGTGACCCCAAGAAGCATAAGAAGTGAGTGAGGGAGAGAGACCAGGATGGGAAGGAGCCACTGTGGGGTGTATTTTCAGTAAAGTCACTGCTGGGGCCAACTAGGGCTCAGTCTGGCTGGGAACTTGGGGAGGCAGTGCAGAGCAGTCAGTCACTCAGAGTGCCCGTGAGGGCAGGGAGCTGCCCTGTCAGTCACTGATTGGCGGCTGCTCCTGGGGCCTTTGTTCCCCAGTCAGTCCTGGAGCTACTGGGCAAAAAGACCGGTGTTAGTGCTTGGCCACTGGGCAGTGCGCCCTGGAACGGTGAGGGTCTGGTAAACGGGTGGAACACCGACCACCTCCATCCCCATCACATACCAACATATAGTTGCTGTTCCTCTCCTCGGGCTTTAGCACGGCCTTGGCACAGAAAGCCTGCACTCTGGGTGTGCACTGTGGACCGAGGTTTGTGTGTACACTGGCGGAGGGGGAGAGAATTTGGCGTGCAAGGGTGATCCTGCGCAAGAGCCTGTCATCTTCTCTCAGATTGTGAGAACGGAAACGATCCCTCTTCCAACCCTCGAGCTCCCTTTCATGCCGACACTTGGCTGTCCCCAAGCCAGCCTCAGCCTCCTCTCTGGCCCTCTTGAGTGTGCCAGTACGCCCCTCTCCTGCTCTTTGCTCCACAGTGACCCCACCAGGAATGCCCCTCCTTTGCCTCTGCCTGTACAGTCTTCAGAGCCTCTCACCGCTGAGCTTCCCTGCCTTGCTGTGGCACACCCTCAGGCCTGCCAGTCTCTCACTGGTCAAGGGAGTCCCTCTCAGAGCTGTAGTGTCCCCGCTTGCAAATGAAAGGTGGGTTTTTTCAGCTCTCATGCTAAGTCTGATGGACAGGGAATGGATTAGCAAAGACTGAGGCTGTCTCGGGACAGTGGGAAATTGTTCTCTGGGGTCTGCCACAGCCGTGGGCTTGGAAAGGTGTTTGTAAGCCATATGCTCGCTTTCCCTGAACTACGTGATCTCCGAGGACTCCTCCAGTTGTAGGACTTGATCATGAGGTTGTGAGTGCCTCATCCCTGGGCTTTCTGAGCAAGGGCTGAATTACTATGGGTCAGGGGATCTGGTATAGGTCTTACATCTACTTTCGAGTGCTGGGATTCATGCAGTCTGTATGTCTTAATCACATGGGGTTTCGAGGATCTTGAGGCCCGAGACTGGAAAATACAGTGTCATGCCTGCATTCTGGCCCTGGGACCTGGGGGACATGGGGGGTAGATTTTTTTCTCTCCTACCCTCAGACTGGGATCTTAACCCCTGAAGTCTATGTAACCCTGGGTAAGTGACTCAATCTTTCTGAGCTTCAGTTTCCTCATCTGGAAAATGGGTGACAGCATAATATTGTTGTAGGGATTAAGTGAGTGAGTTAGAGCTCTAAAAACAGTGCCTAGTAGGTAATAAGCACTGGATAAGCATTGATTACTATGCCTGTCCCTCTGAAGGGTTCCCGGCCAGCTGAAAGACCCCTGAGGGTGGGGGCCCCTCTTTTGCCTGTATAGTCACTGCTTTCTTGACCTCTGAAAATGTGGGCGCAGGCCTTGCCCTGGTCTTCTTCAAGATATCCTGGAAACCTGAGGTGTCCAGAGCCTCAGGGGACTGGGCATGAAATGTCCTGCTCTATCCAGAGGCTCCTCCCACGGGTCACGTGGTAGCTGCCTCTCTAAAATACCAGCCCAGGCCAGACCGGTGTTCTTAGCACTTTGGATGCTGCGAAGCTGTGTCCACTGCTGCTGGGGCTGGCAGGGACAGCTTCACCACCTCTCAGGCGCTCTGGGTCCACGATCTTCACTGCCTGTCTCTGGCTGCTGGGCTTGCTTCACTGCTTTCTCTGGTGTGTAAGTCACCCTGCCTTTTCTGGATCAGGTATTACACCCCAGTGTCTCTCTGCCTTTTCCCCCAGCAATGCCCAGGACCCTCACTGGCCAACCTGCGCATCTGCTGACAAGGGTCCTGTTATCTTTACCGTCTCATCCTGGCCCATAAATTGCTTTGTGACCTGGGATGAGTCTCAGCCTTAGTTCTCTCATCTATAAAATGGGGAGATGGTCTCCTTGCTTGCTAAGGCCTCTTTCAGCAAAACAAATAGAATTCTATTTCTTACCTGACTTAACCACATGCAACCACTGACCAAGAGCCAAACAAGCCTGCATATGCCTGCATGAGGATGTCGTCCCACATTTCCTTCTTTTTTCCTTCCTTTTTTATTTTATTTTTTAATTTTATTCATTTTAGAGAGGAGACACAGAGTGAGAGAGAGAGAGAGAGAAAGAGAGAAAGGGGGGAGGAGCTGGAAGCATCAACTCCCATATGTGCCTTGACCAGACCAGTGCAGGGTTTTGAACTGGCAACCTCAGTGTTCCCAGGTTGATGCTTTATCCACTGCGCCACCACAGGTCAGGCTCTTTCTCTTTTAAGTGAGAGGATGGGAGATACAGAGACAGACTCCTGCATGCCCCTGGCTGGGATCCACCAAGCAATCCCTGGCTGGGGCCAATGCTCAAATAAACCAAGCTATTTTTAGCACCTGAGGCTGACTCACTTGGACCAACCAGCTATCCTCAGCACCTGGGGGCAATGTTCGAACCAGTTGAGCCACTGGCTGTGAGAGGGGAAGAAGGAGAGAGGGGGAGGAAGGAGAAGCGGGTGGTCGCTTCCCCTGTGTGCCCTGACCGGGGATCGAACCTAGGATATCCATTCGCCGGGCCAATGCTCTATCCACTGAGTCACCGGCCAGGGCTCCACATTTATTAAATTGAGCCTTTAAAACTTCAGAGCTGCACAGCCTTTTTGCCATACCTGTGTTTGTGCATAAGGAGCATCCTGAGGCATCTGACAAGTGTATGGTGCTGTGTTTCCCGGGGGCCTGTGCAGGGCTCACTGGGCCTGAGCATCTCATGCACACATGCACTAGACTACACTCAGGGCTTCAACTCTGTCTGCCCTTTAGTTTGGGTGACTTTGCTCCAAGTCTCAGTTTCCAGCTCTGAGAAAAGGGGGTGCAGGTATCGACATGACCTTGCTGATTTTCTCTAAGTGGTTTTAGGTGGAATGTCAACAGAGGAGGGTGTTTCCGGGCCTATGTGACATGGTCTGGGTGGGTCTTCGGTGCCCAGCCTTGTGGGGGTGCCAGGAATCACTGCGGCAGTCCCTCCTGCCTGGGAGCTGGCCAGGTGTGAGGCAGCTCAGCTCTCAGGAGCAGTGCGCCAGGGTGGGCTCTCCAGCCTTTGATTCTTGCAGTTCTGTCCCATGCAGGCCTTGAGCTTCTTGGAGCCCATCTCCAGCTTGGAGATGGAGAAGCCATGGCCTGTGGGATGTCCCTCAAGTCCTGCAGGCCACATAAACCCACTCCTCGTGATCTGGCAGCCTCATGCTGCATCTGTGTGCCCGCTGGCACTTCCCCCTGGAGGATCCAGGAATCTAAGGCTGAGCCGTCTTCCTAGGCCAGGGAGTTCCGGGAGTCCCTGGGGTGCTCGCCACGGCCAGCTCCCTGCCTCCTGGACCAGGCAGAAGCAGCATCCACCTTTACAGCCTCTGACTTCAGCTCCTCAACGCATGGTGAGGTGGTCAGGTGGAGCACTTCTGGGGGAGGATGGCAGCATCAGGAGAGGCCCACACAGAACCTGTGCCCCCTGACAGGAGACCTTGCATTAGACAAAAAGGGTTTGAGTCTCAGCTCTCCTGCTTATGGGCTGTATGGCTTTGGAAAAGCCAGTTTACCTCTCTGAATCTCCATTCAGAGAGTAGACGTACAGACAGTAGCCACCTCCTTGAGCTGCTGACCGGGTGACCTAAGAGCACTTGCTGATGGGTCTGGCTTGCTCTCCCTGTGGTTTGAGGAGCTGGTTGACTTAGGCAAGAAGCATCGTCTGAGCATCATGTACGTGGCCACTCTGGGGGTCCAGCAGCACCTGGTGACCTAGACAGTCTGTGGGAGGGGCTTGCAGCCTTGCATCCTGAGGGGTGTACCCTTATCTGCCTCCTAGCCGTTTGGAGCAAAGGTAAGAGGATGTGCCCCCTCGGAAGGCTCTGGCTGCACCTGGTCACACAGACCAGGGCTGAATCCCACTGTTCCCACTTTCTGGCTACATCATGTACAGTGTTGGAGCCTCTGGTGGGTGTCCAGCTGCCTGCCTCCCTGCTCCTGGCCTGGCTGTCCTGGGACCTTCTCCTCTGGGGCCTCATTTTCTTCTGGGCACTTCAGGACTCCCAGCCTTGTCTAGCTCTGACCTTGTAGTGCAACCAGGTGGTTTGGGGTGTGCGGGGCCCCCGCTGCTGGGGAGGAGCATGCACAACTCCTTAGGCCACCTGGCTGAGAGTCCCCTGCCTTTTTCCAGCTCAGCCCCCGCTGAGGCAGGATGGGGGCCCATGTACCCACAGCCCAGTGCTAATAGTCAGAAGGCCTCAGTGCCTACAGAGCCAGTTGGTGCCATGGCTCCAAGCCTGCAGATGCCTCCACTTGGCACCAGTAGGCCATCCTGGAGTCAGCTGGGCATTGGAAGAGCGGTAGCCACTGGCCTGTGGGTCCAGAGGCTGGACAAGCATCACCTGTTGTGGGAATAGTATTTGTCTGGCATGGGTGTGGTGCTGTGGGCGTGCCCTGCAACCGCCCAGCGTGTGTGCACGGCAGGCTGATCTAGTGCTCCCCTGAGTGGGCGGAGGACGGTGACACTTCTGATTGCTGTCCATGTACTCTTGTTCGGAGCCGAGGGACAGGGATTGGGAGAGGCCCTTGGGTGAGGTCAGCCAGTCAGTGACCCCTCTGAGCACCCGACTCGTGACAAGGAGGGTGAGGGTGTGGCGTGGGGTGGAGTCTGTGAGTGTTGGGAAGATGGGTGGGGCCCAGCTTGGGGTGTCCTTGAAAACAGGACCATTTCTAGGCCCTGGGGGGTGAGACAACAGAGAACAGAACAGCAAACTTCCTGTGCTCAGGTGGCTGATGGTCTCACGAGAGGGACCGCAGCGGGTACAATGTACATGCCACATCTGAGGGCCCTGAGTGGGGCAATGCTATTATTAGCACCACTGGTAGGTCAGAGGTCAGGGTGGAGATCTGAGTGAGTGTGCAGTCCTCCGAGAACACAGGGAGGCCTCTGGAGATGTCCTTGTGACCTTAAAGCCGAGGCCTGAGAGGGGAGGTGGTAGGAAAACGCATGGGAGGAGGGCGTCCAGAGCGTGAGGGGGGTCTGGGCGGTGAGACCTGAGGGGTTCTGGACTCTGCGGGGAGACCTGGCAGGGACCAGCAAGGACTCTGGCTTTGAGCAAATGATGGACAGGACTAGGGTTGGAGGACTAAGGTTGGAGGTTGTTGAAGAGGCTGCCATACTGGTCCAGGTGGGTGATGATGGGGACTCAGGCTGTGAGGGTGGAAGAAGGGGCTGGATTCTAAATATGTTTTGAAAGCAGAGCCCTTGTGTGGGAGTGGAGAGGCTGAGGATGAGGGCAAGGTGTTTGTCTAGAGGTCCTGGGAGGGTGGAGTGGCAGTTTTCCAAGCTGACGAGGAGGGTGAGGAGCTGACTTCAGGTAGGACGGAAGATCAGCACCTTGGGGTTTTGGGCAAATTAGGGTCAAAACGGCTGCCAGCCACATCTGAGGGCCCCCTGAGTGGAGTAATGCATGAGCTGGTGTGGGACATCTGCTGTCCTTTCTGTTTCAGGAGCTGTCCCACCTGGAGCTGGTCTGGGGGCAAGAAGCCAGGGCTGCCCCCTCCCCGGGATGATCACAGCCGTCCAGGCTAACCCATACAGCATAGTGTCATCGGAGGAGGACGGGCTGCACCTGGTCACCATGTCAGGCGCCAATGGCTTCGGCAACGGCAAGGTTCACACGCGGCGCAGATGCCGTAACCGCTTCGTCAAGAAGAACGGCCAGTGCAACATCGAGTTCGCCAACATGGACGAGAAGTCGCAGCGCTACCTGGCGGACATGTTCACCACCTGCGTGGACATCCGCTGGCGCTACATGCTGCTCATCTTCTCGCTGGCCTTCCTCGCCTCCTGGCTGCTGTTTGGCATCATCTTCTGGGTCATCGCTGTGGCCCACGGGGACCTGGAGCCGGCCGAGGACCGCGGCCGCACGCCCTGTGTACTGCAGGTCCATGGCTTCATGGCGGCCTTCCTCTTCTCCATCGAAACTCAGACCACCATCGGCTACGGTCTGCGCTGCGTGACCGAGGAGTGCCCGGTGGCGGTCTTCATGGTGGTGGCACAGTCCATCGTGGGCTGCATCATCGACTCCTTCATGATCGGTGCCATCATGGCCAAGATGGCCCGGCCTAAGAAGCGGGCGCAGACCCTGCTGTTCAGCCACAACGCCGTGGTTGCTCTGCGCGACGGCAAGCTCTGCCTCATGTGGCGCGTGGGCAACCTGCGCAAGAGCCATATTGTGGAGGCCCACGTGAGGGCTCAGCTCATCAAGCCGAGGGTCACCGAGGAGGGTGAGTACATCCCCCTGGACCAGATCGACATCGATGTGGGCTTCGACAAGGGCCTCGACCGCATCTTCCTGGTGTCGCCCATCACCATCCTGCACGAGATTGATGAGGCCAGTCCGCTGTTTGGCATCAGCCGGCAGGACCTGGAGACGGACAACTTTGAGATCGTGGTCATCCTGGAGGGGATGGTAGAGGCCACAGCCATGACCACACAAGCCCGAAGCTCCTACCTGGCCAACGAGATCTTGTGGGGTCACCGCTTTGAGCCTGTCCTCTTTGAGGAGAAGAACCAGTACAAGATCGACTACTCTCACTTCCACAAGACCTACGAGGTGCCCTCCACTCCCCGCTGTAGTGCCAAGGACCTGGTGGAGAACAAGTTCCTGCTGCCCAGCGCCAACTCCTTCTGCTATGAGAACGAGCTGGCTTTCCTGAGTCGGGACGAGGAGGAGGAGGACGCCCAAGAAGACCCGGGCGGCAGCAACCCTCGAGCTAGGCATGACTTTGACAGGCTCCAGGCTGGCGGCGGCCTTGAGCAGCGGTCCTACAGACGGGAGTCGGAAATCTGAGCTGCTGTCAGCCTGGGCACAACATCCTCCCAGCTGGGCGAGGCCTGCATCCCGTGAGGGCCGGGGTTGGAGCAGAACGGGCCAAGCGCCTTGGCTGCAGACTCAGTAGCATTTTAGATGTTTTACGTTTCCTCGCAATGGCCTTGGAAGGTTGGCAGGAGACTGGGCGGCTGCGGCCGGCGGTCACTGGCCTCAGAGGTCCATGCAGGCTCAGAGGCAAGGAGGTGAGCTCCTGTGGGCTGGGCCACAGGAGCAAGGGGCTTCTGCCTGAGGAAAGAGCTGCCATCTTCCTGGAGCTGGCTTCTCAGCCCCCCAGCCTCTGGGTGAAGGCTGGCCAGCCGCGGGGCACCCCACTGGTTTTTGACTTGGAGAGAAACAGTGTCGGCTTGAATATGACTGTTTACAAAAAAAAAAAAAAAAAAAAAAAAGAAAGAAATTAACATGTGATTAAATTTTTTTTTTTTTTTTTAATTTACAGAGGTACAAAAAAAGGATAATTAAAATTCCATTGGTTTGCCAGGTTGCAGGTAGCTGGGAGGAGGCTCCAGAAGGTTCCCCAGGCTGGACGGACCTCTCCCTGATGAAGGCCAGGCCCTTGCGGGCTGCGGCCAACAGCCAGCACGGCCCTCTCCAAGTCGTGCACTCGTGCTGTGGGTGGAGTTGAGTCCATTTGTGACAGAAGTGGCACCACGTTAATGATCATAAAGAAAGCTTTCCGGCGTCACAGAGGGGGAGGAAAGGGGCCAGAAATAAAGCTAGTTTGAGGTTTCTGAGTTTGACTTTGCACTTGACAGGTGCTTCTCAGGGTCAGATATGAGACCCGCCTGCCGCGGGGGTCCCCTCTCCCCCTGTGCACTGGCTTCTCCCGGTTTGCTTCTCTCTCATTTTCTGGTCAGTGGCCTCCCCCCTTCCGCAGAGAGGGGCCGTTGGGAAGTGCAGGAGGGGATAGCTCCATGGGAAGGGAACCCTGGTTCCCAGACATGGCGGACCCAGATCAGCCCCCTCCCGCAAGGGCCCCAGCATGAGCTGTGCCTTAGAGACTGCAAGCGGTCTGGCTCCAGTTTCTGTTTCAACAGGACTGCCCTGCACTCCCCACTGTCCCCACCCCCCCCTGCCCCCTCTGTCTGCAGAGGCCGGGCTGACTGGTATTCTCCCTAAGCCTGGGGCAGCAAGGGGAAGCCCAGGTGAGTGGCCGCCAGGCTGCAGCCTGCCCGAATGGCAGAGGAACTGTCTAAAGAAAGATGTGGACTTGTCGGCTGAGGTGACTAGGGGTTACACATCCAGGAAGTAGTCAGGAAGAGGTTCGGGGCTGTGGCTTGCTGGACCAGAAGCAGGCCCCTGGCCCAGAAGCTGCCCAGTGTGGGCTTGTTCTTGGCAGAGAGGACAGCTGGGGGGCTGGCGCCCTTCCCAGGACAACTAAGAGTGCTTGTCCTCCTAAGTGACCAGCGCCATAAAGAAGTCAGTATTAGAAAGCTGGCATCTCATCAGCTTGCCTGCCCAGGCTGCTCCAGCCTATGCTTCTGAGACAGCTCACAATCTGAAGGCACCAGGAACTCTGGCCCAAGTGGGGAAACAGACACAGTGTAAGGTCATACAATAGGGGACGGGACTCTGGGGACAGGGAGAGGCCCGGGTCTCGATGGGGGTGATCTCCTGCCTCTTCCCTCCTCCTCTGACCCCTAGTATGGTGGGAGATCTGACCTGAGGTTGGGGGCAGTTGGAGCACCTGGGCATGGACTATCAGCTCCCACCCAGAGACACCCTGGCGTCCCCTACCCTGAGGTAGGCCTAACTCTCGACATCCTGTCCTAGCCTCAAACCTCACCCCAGCTTCTGGCCATGAAGACTCAGCCTGAGGCACTGGAGGCAGCCCTTTTCTCTCAGGATCTGCTGGGGGGGCCTCAGCCCCTCCATTTCCCGGCCGTCCCCTCTGAGCTCTGAGCCTGCTGTCTTTCTCAGCTGTAGCCCTGGGGGCAAGGGTGGAGTTGATGTTGGTGCACTTTCCTGCTTGCCCATCCTGAATCGTCAGGTTGAGCCCGAGTGATGGTGTGCTCCGTTATTCCCACAGCACAGGACCTGTGCTCTGACCTGCCCCGCAGCCAGAGGTCCTTACAGGGCCAGTGAGCCAGCCTTCCACTCACTCTATCCAGGGCAGAGCCCAGGGACCCCAGAACACAAGGCCCTGGTGATTTGGGGGGGGGCCCAGTGCAGCTCCCCTCAGGCCTGCTCCCTCCCAGGACCACGCCAGACAGTTCAGTCACCAGACCCTGCAGGAGAGCAGCCCTGAGCTGCCTTTCCTCTCTCGCCAAAGGCAGACGCTGTTTCTACGCTTCTGCCCTTTTCACCCCTCCCCTCTATTTATTTATTTATTGCTTGTGCTAAAGACCAAAATAGTCTCCCTCTTTAATGCACTTCAAGCTGGAGGGTGGAGGGGAGGAGGAGCACACGGCTCCTGGGGAGTGTGTGCCTGTGTGTGGAGTGTGGGCAGTGTGTTCACCCGCTGTCTGTTCTGCATACGGGGGAGTGGGGAGTGCTTGTGCACATGTGCATGCATGTGGCACGTGGTGAGTGTGTGTGCGCTTGTGTGCGTGTGTGGTGTGTGCTCTGTGCTGAGCAGGTGTGTATTCCAAACCGCTCCCACCCACACCTTCCAGGCAGTGGGATTTCCAGGAATTTTCTCAGTAGCCTGAACCAGGAGGTCCAGATGTGGGAGTGGGCTCAGCTCTGTGCTCTGAGGGGAAGGTCACGCTGGCAGCGTGCACGTGCCTGTGAGAGTGGGCGCCGAGTGGGGAATTGTCCCGTCTTTGCTTTTCCGGTAAGTGGTTGAATGTTTGCTCCATCCTACGTGGGACTGCAGTGCAGCTGTGGGCACGACAGGCCGTGTGCGTGTGAGTCTGGGATGACGGCACAGACATGTGATACACACACACACATGTAGTTGGTGCATATTTCCTGCAGGTGTGTTGGCGCGTGTGTGTGTGTTTTACAGGTGGGCATTGGTTTACATGCTCACCAGGCAATAAGGCTGGGCACACACGACTCGCATGGACACCGGCCGTGGACATCGGTACAGCTGCTTATAGCGCGGCCAGCCCCCTGCCTGATCACGTCCATGTGTGCTGTGTGTAGCGTGTGTGCCTTTGCATGAGGGGATAGCGACACATGTGTGTGAGTCCTCGGCATTCAGCAGTGAGCGATTGTGTGTAGGAGGCCACGTGAGTGTCTGCCTTCTGAACGTGTACGTGTGTGGTGGCCCGTGTGTGTGGCAGTTGTGCCGGGCTTTGCCTGCAGGGGGCAGTGTGTATTGTGTCAGTGAGTGTGTTTGGTCCTGGGAATTATGCACGCGAGGGTCAGGGGTGGTGTGTCTGTGTGCTCCGCTGTGTTGGTGCCGCTCAGTCCCGGCCTGCGCGAGAGGCCTGGTGGGAAGGAGTCCCCCTGCTCAGGAGCGTCGGCCCTACGTGAGATCACAGAATGTCAAATATATTTTAAATGGTGAATTTTCATGTTATTTTCAGTAAATAACAGTATCTAAAGGCATAGACCACAAGATTGGAACACATTAAATGCATTTTGATCTCCTTGAATGATGCCACCATGTGGAGCTGTGTGTCCAGAAGGCCGACCTGTCCCCAGTGCATGCTGGTGTTGTGTTCTCTCAGCCCATGTTCTGCAGCGATGGGCTCCCCAGGCGCCTTCCAGGTGGGGGTGGGTGGAACACGGCCCGAGCTTGCGGACCGAGGACAGAACACAGCCCCTCACAGACCCAGGCACACACATCCGCATTCCACTGTGACCAAACACCCTCTCCCAGTGGACACGCAAGTGTGCCAGACCATCCACTCAGCCTGGACGTCATACCTCACAGCTGTGTGCCCTTGCCCACTGCCTGTCCTCTCTGGTCCTAGGCCTCCCACCTTTCCTTCAGTCTGCAAAGATGTGATGAGTCCCTCCCACCTGCAGGAGACCAGAGGCTCACTCTGGAACCCCCAGTGCTGGGGGAGGTCTCCTGGTTCTCACTGCTGTGACAGGAGAGGAAATCTGGGCAGTAGGGGGCTGGAGGGCCCCTCCCGCAGCCTGGTGGGGGATGTAGGGCCAGCCAGTGCTGCTGGCAGAGGGAACAGCACATGCAGGAAGACACACAAGGCCTATTTGGGGGGAAAGAGAACTTCATCCGCATCTGTGGGGGAGCAGGTGAACCAATGAGTGAGTGATGAGGGACGGGACTTTCCTAATAGAATAGATCACTTGATTTGGGCTCAGAGAACAGGCAGCACCTGGTTCAGGAGGGAGGGCCTGCCGAGAGGAGGTCCTGTATCCACATGTCCTGTCCAGGTGAGAGTGGGTTTTACAGCTGAAGTTTAGAGGTGAGTGCCTTGCCAGAGGCCACAACGTGCCTCCCCTTTAGCTGGCTGCCACTGGGATTCATCATTCGGCTGGGAAGAAAGAAGGTGAAATGGTGACTGGAGGGGTGTGGTGGGGGGAACTGGAGTGTGGTGGGGTCCTCGCTGAGTGGCAGACATGAAGACCCTTGCTGTTTCAGAGACACTGATGAGGCTGCTGGCTATATAGGTTCTGGCCCTCCACCGAATCTCCTGGCACAAACTGTTGCCCTCACCACACCTTGGCCCGTCTGACTCAGGCCTACATGCCCTGCCCCTTTGGAAGAACAACTGGGCTCAACCTTGAGGGCCAGGTGGTCAGGTGTGAATAATAAACTCTTTCAAAAATTTTAAAAATATTTTTTACTTATGGATTTTATAAAGGTGGAAGGGGCAAGAAGTATCAACTCAGTTGCTTCACTTTAGTTGTTCATTGGTTGCTTGTTGCACGCGCCCTGACCAGGCAAACCCAGGGTTTCAAACCAGGGACCTCAGTGTTACAGGTTGTTGCTTTATCCGCTGCGCCACCACAGGTCAGGCAAAAGTCAACTCTATTAACCAACCTTGTGTGTTTGTGTGTGTGTGTGGGGGGGGTGGGCGGGGATCAGTGAGTCAGTTCCCCCAAGAAGAAGCCCCTGGGTTCCCGACCAGAGACAAATGATGTGAGTGAGACCCCAGTTCACATAGTTCTGACTATAAAGGGTGGGTTATGTTGGGGTCATTTCTTGAACATTCTGCTGAATCTCCGAGGAAGAGTGTTCCTCTGTTCACCCACTTGGGTGGCCCCATGAACCACTAGTAACCCAATACCCTCTCACAGGCAGGGACAGTGAAGTGTGGCTCTTGTTAGCTCGGTGGATGGGTGCTTCTTCTACGCCTGGCCCAGGCTGACAGATGCTGCAGAGACTACGAATCAAGTGGGGGACAGAGAACAGGGCATGTGGAAGGTATCTTAGGGAAGTGACCTTCACACAGACCCTGAAACTGCCCAGAGAGTAAGACTGGGCTCTGAAGAATAACCACCCCAAGTCTGCATCCCAACTGGGGAGCTAGCTGCTTTGTGTGTGTTTTCTCTGTGAAACGGGGCTGCTGATCACAAAGTATCGAGTGAGGAGTGAATGAGTGAGAAACAGAACAACAGGGCATACCAGTGCAAGTTCCCTATCTGAGATAAGTACCCTGTTTGTGGCAGAAGTGGGCTGGTGCTCTGCAGGCTTGGAGAGAAGGAAGGCCAGGGCGGCAGGACCACTCAGAGCCAAGGGAAGAGCCCAGAGGCTGTGGCCGGGGTCTGCTGACTCCAGGTGGGGCGGAAACAAGAAAAACTTGTGAAAATGCTTGACTTCTTAAGAAGTTCTCTCTGTCTGCTGTATAGAACATGGCACAGTGAGTGAGCCCAGTGTGGTGACTGGGAAGAGAGGAGGGGACACGGGCCAGACAGGCAGACAGGTTGGGCAATGCGGAGGCTGGATGCACGGCCGGGCTGTGGGCACCTGATTGGATTTTGGTGTGAGCCACTGGGTGGGTGAGGAGGGCCAGGGAGATGGCACCTCTGGAGATTTTAAGATGCCAAGAAATGATGCTCCATTTTAGATGTCAGTGTGGCAGTTTATTTCGTTAAAAATACACTTACCATAAGATGAGGCCGCCCTACTCCGACAGGCTGCTCAAGGGAAGCGAAAGCTCACTTTTCACACAAGGACCTGGAAGTAGGTAGGTATTTACAACATCTTTATGTGTAATTGCCCAAAATAGGATGAGACCCACATGGCCCGCATCTATAGGTGGGTGACCAGACGATGGAATGTCCTGAGCAGCGAGAAGTGATGGGTGGTGATTCATGGATCGATAGGATGTGTCCAAAGGTGTGACACTGTGTGAAAGCACCCAGCTCAGAAGGATCCCATGTACAGAGCATTCTGGAAAAGCCAAACCATAGGGATAAGAGTGTATAAGTGGTGGCTGGGCCTTGGATAGAGGAGGGGTGGCTACAGAGGGACGGGGCAGGGTTCAGGAGCTGATAAGAATGTTCTATATCCTGGTCATAGTGATGGTCACACAAATATGTACACTTTGTCCAGACTGCCAGGACTCTATGCGGCAAAGAAAATATAGGTCAATTGTACCCTATTTAAAAAACAAAGGTGCCTGACCTGTGGTGGCGCAGTGGATAAAGCGTCAACCTGGGAACACTGAGGTCGCTAGTTCAAAACCCTGCACTGGTCTGGTCAAGGCACATATGGGAGTTGATGCTTCCAGCTCCTCCCCCCTTTCTCTCTCTCTCTCTCACTCTGTGTCTCCTCTCTAAAATGAATAAATGAAAAGAAACTTAAAAAAAAAAGCAAAGGTGGGGGGGGGGAGAAAGCAATTGCCACCACAACTCATATGTAGAGAGTCCCATGTCTGGATTTTGGAGGAGAGGTCAGGTCAGAAGGTCGAGACTGAGCAGTCACTGGGGTGTGAGTGGAACCAAATGATCGTGAGAAGTTAGAGTGGACGTGGCAGGACATGGGAGGGAAAGGGATGATAAGAATGACTGACTGGGGCTTCCGCTGAACAGACAAGGCAGGTGACACCATCTGTGGCACCTCAAATTCAGAAGAGGTGGTACTTCCAGGGCTTCCTCTCCCATCCCAAGGTGACACTTCAGAGCCAAAATAGGTCCCAGTGCCCTCAGCCAGGGCCAGGACCCTCCAGGGCATCTGGGGTCTGGGGAGAGAGGCTGAGGAGCAGGCTTCACTCCAGTCCTCCTACAGAGTTCCTGGGACACTGTGAAAGCGATTAAAAGACAAGGGTGGCCTATAATTTATTGTCTAGGACCCTTTTGTGAATGAAGGAGGCATGATTAATGATAATTACATGGGCAAGATGGGGGTAAAAGGGGACTGTGTGGGCAGACCAGCTGGATCCCATGTGGAAGATGCTCAGGCTGAGCTGAGGCCTCCTCAGCCTCTCCCCTCCTGCCACATCCATCCCTGCTGGGTACATAGACCACCCCATCCTGCCCCCCAAGAAGCCTGGGCATGAGCATGAAGGGAGAAAAGGTTTGTATCATCTTAGCTTGGAGCCCCACTCCACTCTCTGTGGCCACCTGTGTGATGGGTTGTTGGTATCAAAGAACTCAGAAGCCACAATGGACTCGGAGGTTCACAAGGAAGACTTGTGAAGACCTGCCATCGCACACAGGGCAGTTGTCCTGGCAACGTGTACCTCGACATGCAGTGTCTCACACTCCTCTAAACACAGTGTCCCTCACATGTGTTACCAAATGCAGTGCCACATGCAGGTCATTGAACACAATTTAGCACCCTCACACTGGGGTGACACAGCTGTCACTCACACATAAGCATATGTGCACACACAGTGATACCAGTCAACATGGTGTCTCAAGAAAACTGAACGCACAATTCCTCACAAACACAGCATTATCAAGGTGATAAATACAAGACAATTGGAGAGACTGGTATACATATATACATTAGACAAACCAGCCAGAGGGATATTCAGAGTGATACAAAAAACTGACAGATTTCATGCCTATGTATACACACAGATAATACAGAGAGAAAAACAGGTAGGTAGAAAAAGTGACAGACAGATCTAAAGACATATAGTCTGGTAGATGAACAAACATAAGCTCAGAATGTCAGATGGACTGGACAAGTTATAGAAAGATAGGCAGAAACATGAATAAAGATACATGCAGATAAACAGAAAACCATCTAGACAGGCACACAGACAAATAGTGAAGTAGATAGGTAGACATACTAACATATATGTGTCCCTAGAGTCAGAGAGAGACAGAGATAGAAACGAGAGAGAGATGCACAGCCGGAAACTGCCCATGAAGGGGATGGGAGGTCCAGGTGCACGTTGCCGCCAGGCTCAACAAAGCTGTCTGGGCTGAAGGAAACAAGAATGCCCCGTACCGTATCAGGTCATCCAGAAAACAATGAGGGCAGATTCACCAAGAAGCTCTATACATTGGTTACCTATCTACCTGTCACCACTTTCAAAAATCTACAAACCGTTACTATGAATGAGAACTAACTGCCAATGGTCAAATAAAGTTATAAAAGTGCCCTTGGGGAAAAATATACAAGTGTGTAGACAAAAAGATAAGTAGTTATTCAGAAAGATAGATGTTTATGTACCTATTTATTTATCTAGACAAAGGGAGATAGCCAGCCGTACATATATAGGTAGAAAGGCAGACCGACAGAAAAGACAGCTAGACACACAGAAAGAGACAGATGGAAAGACCGATTGGAAGATAACTAGGTAGAAATATAGATGGAAAGACAGAGGGGTGAAAAATAGACAGGTAGGGGATGGATGAATGGATGGATGATTAACAGAGAGACAGAAAGACAGGTAGGTAGTAAAATAGACTGATTAGTTGACAGATAAAAAGATAGGCTAAGAGAGACACATAATATATAGACAGACAAATACACACAGAGATATTGAAAGACAGACTGACAGACATACAGACATAAATATATAAAGACAGGCAGATAAATGGATAACTAGAGAGTGAGACACACAGACAGACACATCTACAGACAAACAGGTAGACAAACAGACTGATAGAAGACGGACAGCCATATGCAGAGAGATAAGCGGACAGATAAATAGACACAGAGACAGAGGAACAGACTGATACTAATAAAGAGAAAGACACACAGACACAGTAATTGATGTGCAAATAGATATACAAATATGTATACAGAGAGATTAGTTTATGAATTAATAAAAAGCATATCTTGCCTGACCTGTGGTGGCGCAGTGGATAAAGCGTCCACCTGGAACACTGAGGTTGCTGGTTCAAAACCCTGAGCTTGCCCAGTCAAGGCACATATGGGAGTTGATGCTTCCTGCTCCTCCCCCCTTCTCTCTCTCTCTTCTCTAAAATAAATAAATAAATAAATAAAAATATTTTTTAAAAAGCATATCTTGTCTTTTTTCTTCAGCACTCTTCTGTATCCTGAATCTATGTTTCTGCTTTTCCTGGTATCAACTTGTTTCCTCTTTCCATTCAGAGTTGACACCATGGTGGACTCCTTTAATTCAATACCATGTCCACACTTATATGTAGCTGCTCCAGCATGTGCTGATTAAATTTCAGTGCAACTCTCTCATGGAATGGATCCTGGAAAGGAGGGGTGAGCTGGTGTGTCCCCGATGCCCTGGGCAGCAGACTCAGCCCCCAAGGGAAAGAACATTTAGCCCCTTTTCTCTGAGCTAGAGAAAGGGATCTCAAGGTGGGTGTGGGTACATATAAAATAAAGCAGAGATTTTGAAGTCCTGTTTGCAATTATTATATGACAGAAAAAGTAAACATCAAGCCTGGGAGAAGGAAGAAAAATGTACATGTATTAAGAATTAAGGGCTCATTGACTATATTTTTATTAAAATGTACAGTGAATTATTAAGAAAACATAAATTAACAATCACTTCTGACTTAAGGAACATATTAATATCTGAGTGTTAAACTTTACCCATGAGTTAGATAAAGTGGACTTGTCAGTAATTACTCCCCTCCCAACCCCCGTGTCATTTCCTAGAAGATGTTGACGGGCCCTTGACTGAAACAACTCAAAGAGTTTAAACTCACTATTGCTTATGCTAACAGGCTTTGGAAAGATGGACCCGTAAGGAGTTGGGCATATTCATAGGTAAGAAGTAGAAGAGTCCATTTAAACAAAAATTTAGAGCTTGCATCACAGGTCTGGGTGGCGCTCATCAGCTTTCTACTCACTTTGCCCTCAGAGTGCCTAGTATCCTCACTCACTGCTTTGGTTGTGCCTGGAAAATGAAGACAGACACATCATGTGCAGATAAGCTGTGTGTCCAGAGGCATCGTGACTAGCACCTCTGCTTCCAGCTACCCTCAGCTCAGGGAGAAATGCTCGTGTAGAATGCCATGCCAAGAGAAAAAGGAGCTGGGGGGAAGGCAGGCCAGAGTCAAGGCCACTTTGATTGTTCAAGTGAAAATAGTAACTTTGGACCATGCCTGAGTCTTGGGAGAGTTTTAGATACCTGGTCCAGAAGCCTTCTGCGTCATCTTGTGTGTGTGTGTGTGTGTGTGTGTGTGTGTGTTCACGTCAGTGTTGTCAACTGAAGGTTGTTGTAGCCAATTCAATGCCAAAAGGAGTCCAATTTGAGGTATGGTGAAGGGAGAGCAACTTTTTTTTCAGTGCAAAAGGCTCAATTGTGAACAGGAAAGCAGCCTGAATGAGGTGGCTCTGGTGTTAACAGCTTTGCTACAGTTGCCTCTCCAGCTGAGGAAACATAGCCTTGGATGGAACGTGAAAAGGACCTCCAGTAAGGTTAAAGTTAAGCTCACTTATATAGAGAATGGTGCCCACCCCTGTCCCTGATATGTTTGACCTCATGCAAATGAAGACTCCAAATCCTCACAACTTGATTGGCCCAAAAAGCATTGTTCTGATAGTTTGGAGTGGAGCCACTCTGTTGGTAAAGCTGCAAATGAGGATATAGGTGTTTGGTCCCAATTGGCCAGGGAAGGTCTTCGGCCCATTGGTTGATTTAAGATCCTATGAGCCTGACCAGGTGGAGGCGCAGTGGATAGACCGTCAGACTGGGATGTGGAGGACCCAGGTTCGAGACCCTGAGGTCGCCAGCTTGAGTGCGGTCTCATCTGGTTTGAGCAAAGCTCACCAGCTTGAGCCCAAGATCGCTGGCTTGAACAAGGGGTCACTCGGTCTGCTATAGCCCACTGGTCAAGGTACATATGAGAAAACAATCAATGAATAACTAAGGAGCCACAATGAGGAATTGATGTTTCTCATCTCTTACCCTTCCTATCTGTCTGTCCCTACCTGTCCCTCTCTCTGACTCTGTCTCTGTCACACACACAAAAAAAGATCCTACGAGCTCCTTTATAAGGGTCTGCTCAGCCAGCAGGAACATGGTGCAGGAGGCAGGCAGCTTACTGAAGCTTTCCTCTGGAGTGCAGAGAGCATGAGAGACCCCTGTCTAGCAATGACTCTTTGATTTGCTCATAAATTTGAGTCCAGTTAACCACAGGGGGCCCTTTTTGGCAGGTATGTTCGTTGTGGGATCAACAGTATGTTCTTATGGGTGTCGGGGTGTGTGTGTGTGTGTGTGTGTGTGTGTGTATGTGTGCTTTCCTGAAATAGGTAAAAGCCCTCCAGTTCTAGCAGTGAAAAAGCCCAGTAGCTACATGGACAAGATCATATGAAAATATTTGGAATATTAAGACTTTGTTAGCTCTGACTTGTTTGGGTGTGTCACATGTTACACTTTTTCTGAGATTGAAATAATTACTGGCCCTGGCTGGTTGATTCAGCAGTATAGCATCAAACTTCTGTGTGGAAGTCCTGGATTCGATTCCCTGTCAGGGCACACAGGAGAGGTGGCCATCTGCTTCTTCCCCCTCCCTCTACCCCTTCTCTTTCTCTCTTTTTCTCTCTCTCTTTTCCTCCCTCAGCCATGCTCAATTGGTTTGAGCGCTTTGGCGTGGGCGCTGAAGATGGGTCCCACGAGCCTCTGCCTCAGGTGCTAAGAATAGCTCAGTTGCCAGTGTTTCCAGATGGGCACAGCATCAGGCTCAGATGAGGGCTTGCTGGGTGGATCCCAGTCAGGGCACATGTGGGAGTCTGTCTCTGTATCTCCCCTCCTTTCGCTTAAAAAAAAAAAAAAGAAGAGGAAAGAAAAGAAATCCAGATACAAACCATATAGCCTTCACAAAACATAAATCAAAATGTATCACAGACCTAATGTAAAATGCAGAACTATAGCACTCCCAGAGGAAAAGAGGAAAAACCTAGATGACCTTTGGTAAGGTGACAATATCTTAGATATACACCAAAGGCGTCATCCATGAAAGAAACAAAAAGGTAGACTTCATTAAAATTAAAACTCCTGTCAAGAAAACGAGAAGCTCAGTCACAGACTGAGAGAAATATTAGAAAAAGACACATCTGATAAAGGACAGCAAACTTAAATATTCAAAGAACTCTTAAAACTCAACAATAAGAACACAAAATGATTTACAAATGAGCCAAAGACCTGAACCGATCCCTCATTAAAGAAGATACACAAATGGCAACTTAGCATGTGAAAAGATGTTCCACGGCATGTATCATCAGGGAAATGCAAATTAAAATAACGGGCTACCACTGTATATTTATTATAAGGCCCAAAATCTGGAACCCTGAGAACACCAAATGCTGGTGAGGATGTGGAGTAGCAGGAAATCTTATTTACTAATGATGAGAATGCCAGATGGTAGCCACTTTGGAAGATGGTTTTGCAGTTTCCTACAACACTGAACATTATTTTACCATACGATCCAGCAATACTGCTCCTTGATATTTGCCCAAGGGAGCTGAAAAGTTATGTCCACACTAAAACCTGCACATGAATGTTTATAACAGCTTTATTTATAATTATCAAAACTTGGAGGCTACCAAGATATCCTTCAGTAGGTGAATGGATGACTAAACTGTGGTGCATCCAAGCAATGGAGTATTTATTCAGTGCTAAAAAGAAATGAGCAATCAAGTCATGCGAAGACATGGAGGAACTTCAAATATGCATTATCAGCCCAGCCTGGTTGGCGCAATGGATAGAGTGTTGGCCTGGTGAACTACATCCTGGGTTCAATTCCTGGTCAGGGCACACATGAGAAGCGATCATCTGCTTCTCTACCCATTTCATTCCCCCTTCTCTCACTCTTCCCCTCCTGCAGCCAGTGGCTTGATTGGTTAGAGCGTCAGCCCCAGGTGCTGAGGATAGCTCAGTTGGTCTGAGCGTTGGCTCAAGACAGGGGTTGCAGGGTAGATCCCAGTCAGAGTGCATGTGGGAGTCTATTTCCCCTCCTCTCAATCAAATAAAAATAATGTATTACTAAGTGAGAGCGGTCAATTTGAAAAGGCCACACACATACTGTATGATTCTAACTGGATGACATTCTGGAAAAGGCAGGACTATGGGGACAGTAAAAAACAACAACAGTGGCTGGCAGGGGTTGCATGGTGGGGATGGGGTAAGAGGGATACGTAAATATTTAGGGTAGTGAAAATATTCTAGTTCATGCCACAGTGATGGCTACCAGTGCTTATACTTTTGTCCTAACCCATAGAACGTGCACACCATTAGTGAACCTAACGGTAAACTACAGACTTAAGGTATGATGATGTGTCAATGTGGGTTAACCCACTGTAACAAATGGTGGGGGTGTTAATTGGGAAGGCTATGCATGTGTGGGGTCAGGGGGTATATGGGAAATCTCTGTACCGTTTGTTCATTTTTTTCTATGAGCTTTATAATGTTCTAAAGCAGTGGTTCTTCACCTGGGTTCTATCGAACCCTAGAGGTTCGATGAGTCGGTCTCAGGGGTTCGGAGAAGCCTCTGCCGCGGAGGCCAGAATAAAGTAATATCGTCATTTGTTGTGAGTTCACGCACTTTGTTGGTTTTGTTCTTTGAGCAAGGGGATGTTCATGCACGGCTCATTTTGTGCACCAGTAAAAAAACATAGACCTATATGTCTTGAATTTGGGAAAAAAATCCTATTTTATTTATCACTAAAGAAGGTTTCGGTGAATGCGCATATGAAACTGGTGGGTTCGGTACCTCAAAAAAGGTTAAGAACCACTGTTCTAAAGGAAAGCCTTAATGAAAAGAAAATAAAAAAAGAAAAAGAAAGAAATTGGCTCTGAATATTCTCCTATCTGGTTCTTGTGCATCTGGTTAATTAATGCAACTCCAGGGCCCATAGCCGGTCCACACATCCTTAATGAACATGCCAAGTCTGTGGTTTTACCAGCACTGAGACTTTCTGATCTTCTGCAGTACTGATATGAGAGGACTAGTTAAGTTATTTAAACCAGGGTGGAAAAATAACAAAAATCCACTCAAAATTGATTTATTGGAAGACCCAATAGGGTTGTATTGAATAATATAAATAACAGGAAGGAATATTTTAATGACATGAACAATTTTACGTATTTTCCCCTTTATATTGTATTATTTAGTAACTTCTGAATCCACAAAAATCCATTTGCAATGTAAAGAGAATGACCTTTGGAAGGTAAGTGATTAAAGTGTGTCCCAACTAGTTATAACAATTGACAGTGCCACCAATAATGCTGCTCTTTCATCTGACTGCTGGCACCAATTGGAATAGATTAATCAGTATTAACACTCAGAAATGAAACAAGTGTCACCTCAAATGTAATCTGAGTCAGAGAAATGGCGGTGTGAAGGATTTCCTTGATCTCTCCCCTCGAAATTTCTTTTCTTAAAATAAATTTTTAAAAACATTTATTTATTTATTTAAGAAAGGGAAGAGACAGAGAGAGGAAGGGGGAAGGAGCAGGAAGCATCAACTCCCATATGTGCCTTGACCAGGCAAGCCTGGGGTTTCAACCCAGTGATCTCAGCGTTCCAGGTTGACACTCTATCCACTACGCCACCTCAGGTCAGGAGAAATTTCAACAATTTAAACAGCTATAACTCAGCAAAGAAGCCCCAGCTTGACACAGTTATGTTTGAAAGATCCACGCATTGAAGCAAGTAAAGGTGGGCAGATGGGAGTGGATGGGGGGGAAAAAAAAAAAGGATACAGCCCTGTAGCCAAGAGTTCATGGAGCCCTAGACAGGGGAGAAGTCTGGCTGTATCTGGGTTTCCTGCTGCCGAGTAAAGCAGAGAGATTTGGTGGGCATTCTCACAACAACTAGAGTCAGGGACCTGGGCAGGAAACACAGCTTGGGACGCTGTGGGTTCTGCCGCAGTCCGCCTGCGACCCACCCATGGTCTTCCTGCAGCCCGCATCTTGCATCTCGGCAGAGAAAGAGCTGCAAGGCCCTGCCATCTCCCAGCCTCCCAGCACTTGCCTCCCTTGGCCCTTGGTGTCATGGTGCAGTGTACATCAGTGGCATTCCTGAGAACCAACACTAAAGAGCTAATGTTTCTCCTGAACAAAAGCAGGTACTCTGTGTCTGGTCCCTGAATGAGGCACAGGGGAGAACATGCAGGTTGCCCCTGCAAGGAGGGAGAACAGAGAAAGTGGCTAAGTTGCCCCAGCTCATCCCATTCCCGTCATTGTGGACCGACTGAGGACAACCAGAATGAGGTTGGAGGGTCAGCACAGGGATTTCACAGAGCTAAAACTTGTGATTCAGCACCACCTACTAGAAAATAGCAGAAAGACTTCTTGGAAGTAATCAAAAAAGAAAAGAGCCACTCACACTGATGCCTAGACAGAGGAGTCAGTGGGATACCGTGCAAACCATGGGGGATGCAGTTCAGAAGAGAAATGAAAAAATCTCCAGAAAGCCATGGAACTTGAGATATAACTGTCAGAGAATTAAAAATTGAAGTTCTGAAAACACTCAACAAGATGCAAGAAATTTTAACACAAACAATTTAATGCATTCTGAAAACAGGCTCTCTGAGAGACTCACACATGGGCAATTGTCCAAAGTTTCATAAGGTCAGTTACAGAACAAGCATGAGAGGGGCATGTAGGAGCCATGAGAAAGCACTGATAGCCAGATGCCCACAGTGGCTTATGAAATAATTCAATGCTGTAAGGTAAAAGACATTCTTTTCCCTTAGCAGGGAGAGGGTGGTTGAATCTGCATTCAGCTGTGTGGCATCTGGGGTGTGGTGTCCCTCTGTGAGTGTGTCCATGTCCTGGTTTCTAGTGTGGAGCCCACACACAGCTCTAGCTGTGAGATATAAAGTGTGGAATCTGGTGTCCAAGTTCTTCTGGAAGTCTCTGGAGACTGGCATTTGGATTCCAGGGTCTGACTTGGGTCTTTTTTTTTTTTTTTTTTTTTTACAGGGACAGAGAGAGAGTCAGATAGATAGGGACAGACAGACAGGAACGGAGAGAGGTGAGAAGCATCAATCATTAGTTTTTTGTTGCCGTTGCGACACCATAGTTGTTCATTGATTGCTTTCTCACATGTGCCTTGACCGCGGGCCTTCAGCAGACCGAGTAAACCCTTGCTGGAGCCAGCGACCTTGGGTCCAAGCTGGCGAGCTTTTGCTCAAGCCAGATGGGCCCGCGCTCAAGCTGGCGAGCTCGGGGTCTCGAACCTGGGTCTTCTGCATCCCAGTCCGACGCTCTATCCACTGCGCCACCGCCTGGTCAGGCCTGACTTGGTTCTTGAGAACAGTGTTTGGTTTGGGGCCCGGGCCCAGGGTCCTACTTTTGGTTTGGAGTCTACTGTTTAGGTGGAGGAACGTAGCGTCTGTGTCTGGGGACACAAGTCTGTCTGTGGCCTCTGTCCAGTGTCTGTCAAGTCATGGTGGCTGTGTCGACATAGGCAGCTAGCTAGGTATTGGTGGAGAAAGAGAGGTAAGGAAATAGCACATTATATTTTATAAATCTAGGAAAACCTGTTTCATGAAGGAGTTTCAGCGTTCCATTTAACTTAAGTTTAATCAGTACAAAAGCTCAAGTATTTCTAGGCTTGATAGCCCGTTTCAGGAATTATTGTGTCCTCAGAAGTCCATTGTCCCCTGCATTTCAGTGGGGCACGATTGAGTAAAAGAGCCCCAGGTCATGAACCAGAAGGTGGCCCAGTTCTTAGCCATGGACCCAGATAAGCCATGTTGGCATATTGAGAGCTAACTTACAAAATAAATAGGGTGGAGCCCTGGCTGGGTGCTCGGTGGGTTAGAGTGTCCTTCCAATATGTTGAGGTTGTGTGGTTGATCCCTGGTCAGACCACTTATAAGAAACAGCCACTGATTGCAAAAAGAAGTGGAACAGCAAATCAGTGTTTTTCTCTCACTTTCTGTCTGTCTCTCCCTGTCCCCCCTTCCTCTTGCTTTCCAAAATCAATTAATATCCTGACCTGTGGTGGCCCAGTGGATAAAGCGTCGAGCTGGAAATGCTGAGGTTGCTGGTTAGAAACCCCTACCTTGTCTGGTCAAGACACGTACGAGAAGCAACTACCAGCTGATGCTTCCCACTCCTCGCCAACCTTTCTCTCTCTAAAATTAATAAAATCTTTTAAAAATTAATTTTTAAAAAATGATTAAGTTGGAGATTCCCCTATTTGCAGAGTCCCCAATAAGGCCATATGAACTATTGCTAGAGCTTGAGGATCTCACACTAGATGCCAGGAAGGAGTTTAGGGAAAACAGCCCGGTGGCCTGTGGGTCTGGCCCCTCTGTGCCATAGCTGCTCTGCTTGTGGAGAAGGCCAAGAGCGAGTCATAATAATGGTGGGGGTTATGGGCACTGGGTCCTTCTGCCCTTTTCCTTTGGATGCCTCCCCTTTTCAGGTGGCCCCTCAGTGTCCCTTCTCAGACTGTGGTCTCCAGGGAATGAAGAGGTTGTGAGAGTGTAAGGACCAGGAGGGTGTCCCGGCTAAGCCTGGGCTTCCCAGTGCTCGGCCATATCAGTTTATTATTGGCCGTGAAGTCAGCTGGGAACGACAAGAACAGAGTACAGGAGAGTTGTCCTGAGCTCCAAGGTCTCACATGCCATGTGGTGGTGGCTGCAGAGAGGAGGGGACTGGTAAGAATGTCGTATGAGGCATGGACCAAGATAGGACAGAGTGAGAGAGAGTGCTGGTCACACGTTTGGCAGGAGCTAACACGCACCACTTTCCTGAAGCCTCACAGCCACCCGGGAGGGAGCCGTTCTCCCCATTTGATGAATGAGAAGACTGAGTTTTCATTTATTTGCCTGTAGGTGGTGGAGCCAGAAGTCAGCTCTAGATTTTATTCCAAGCCTGTGGGAAGCTCCTGTCAGTTGAGGTCTCAGAGGAAGGACACGTGGGTAGAAGCAGATCAGTGCTCTGGACTGAAGAACAGATGGTACAGACAGGGAGGGGTAGAAGTGGGGAGGGCACTCTTAAAGGGATCTGTTGTTGGTTGAGCACCTGGGAAGGGCCAGGCCACCTCCTTCTACACCTATTCTATCTCATTCTCTGACCAAGTTCCACCTCAAACACCACCTTGGGTGAGAACATGGCAAGCTGGGCCATCAGGTTATGTGCAGGTTTTCTTAAAAACATAAAAAAAATTAAAGTACAATATTCAACAGAAGGCTGCAAGGAGTACTTGGATTGCTCGATTTGTCCAGGATACTGTGAGTGCGCACTCTTCTGGCCCATCTTGGATCATCGGTTCTGGACTTTGAACTGTGTTAGAATCAGTCTTTAGTTCAAATGCCTGTGAAATGGAGATAACAATTGTCCGTGTCTCATTCGGCCAATGGGAGCAATAGGTAAGGTGAGGCCTGTGAGGGTCTTACAATAGGAATTATTACCAGGTCTGGATTCTCATTTAATGCAGTGGGCAGCGCTGTTGTTTAATTTTTATTTTTTTCTCTCTTTTCTCTTGTTAATTGATCCAGAGAGGGGAAGAAGGAGAGAGGGAGACAGAAGTATCAATCTGTTCCTGTATGTGCCCCAGCCAAGGATTGAACCAGCCACCTCTGCATCTCAGCACGATGCTCCAACCAACCGGGCCTCTGCTTCTCTGTTTTGCACGTATTTGGATCAACAGCACAGTGAACCTGTCTAGGAAGAAAACCCACAACTATGTTTTTGCTTCCATTGTGTGGACATCTTGAGCATGTGGCCCCTTTTTTGTCCACATTCTCCTCAGAGAGACGCTGGCTTCCTAGAGAAGTGCTCCCCTGCCCCAGTAGAGCCCTAGCTCTGTGTCCATCAGGCGTCCCTGATCTGACTTCCCTGTGCAGTGGGACACTCCTGCTTAGCAGCAGGGCTGGCAGCCTCTTTGAGATTACTCTTGAGGCGGCTATGAGGATTCTACTTATTGGTACTGAGACCAATTGCCACCAGAGGAAAGACATGAGCAACACACAAGTTAGTTGCAAGAATCACAGGCAGTTTATTACTCATAGTTCCCATGGCATGTCTGGGTACAGCTTAATGGGGCCCCATCAGCGTGCTCCCCTCGGCTGTCCTTTGTTAGAGAGGCCAGCCTGGAGACAGTCCACCATTAACATTGGAGTCTGGGCGACTAGCTGCAGCTGGGGACCCCTTGGGTTTAGTACCCTTTCTGGCATACACCTGCTAACAGGTGTTAATCTCCAGGATTATGATATCAAGCCACTTCTGGGGAGTTTCTTGCAGAGAGCTCTTTTTCTCTATATATAATTTCACACACACACTGTAAGGTATTTTCCCCGCTGAGGAAGAAAGAAGGGCGTATTGACCAAGTGTGGAATAGTAAAAGCTTTATTTAACAGAGTGCTTCCTGGACGAGATTCTCTGGTCTGCAAGATGGGAAAAAGGAGAAGTGGCATGAATTCTCCACCCGGGGGTGGGGGTGGGGGGGGGAGTGGTGGTGGTGGTGGTAATTTATAGCATCGTTAGGGTGGTCGGGTTGATATGACTTGGCAAAATTTCATTGGCTGACAGTCATTCTCTTTCAAGGACTCCTGGGTAGTTTTTTGGCATGCATGTGTGTGGGCGGCTCCAGCCAAAGTTCCGAACCTGGTTTCTCACGTGACCCTCCCCCACTGCCAACCGGCCTCACATTCCGACCTTTTATTTTATATAGGGGTGCTGCTATTTGGCTATTTCCTGCTGGTTAGGGGCGTCATGGGGAAGGGAGGTCAAAAGGTGGTGGCACTGAGAGGAGTAGCGTACATGGGTGTAGGAGCATCTGGTTGATCATGACTGAGAAAACTCGCAGGTGTGGCCCTGTAAAAATTTAAGAAAAAAAAAAGGAGCAAATATGAGTAATATGCTGATTACTAGAAGAGGACCGAGGATAGGGGCAGCCCAGGTGAGGATGGGTGGCTGCCACCAGGAGTTAAGCGGGTTGGAGGAGGAGAGGTCCTTGTGCAGTTTCTCATGCAGATGGTGGAGGACATTGATGTATTCTTCCATCGGGCCAGTCTCATTGAACAGCATTGCTCCCTGCTTCAGCTCACTCTGGTGGCAGGTTCCCGGTGGGAGGGACAGGAGCAACAGGAGGGTCTGCAGGGCCCAACCTATTGGTGAGCCAGAGATGGGTGGGGCACAGTGGTTCTGACTGCCAGCGATCCTGCATGGGGGCAAGCTTGAGGCGAGAGACATGGTACCAAGATGTTTGTCCTAGGAGCTTGGCTGCAGTAGGAGTCGTCAGTGTTGCCGTATGGGGTCCCGTCCACCTGGGCTGTAGGGAGCCAGGCTGGAGCTCCCTCAGAAGAACCCTGTCTTCTGGTTTGAGGGAGACTGCTGGGTATGCTTCATCTGGACCCCCCTATGGAAGGAAGGGTCAGGTCCGCGTGTTCCCTGAGAAGATGGAGGAGTAAAGACAGAAAGGGGAGGTAGGTGGCAAGAGGAGGCAGGTTTGACTAAGAGAGCAAAATTGGGAATTCAGTGTCGAAAGAAGCTTATTAGATCGAGAAAAGAAAGAATATGAAGGAGTGTGAAAGAGGGGATTCCATTCAAATTGCACGTCAGGAGTGGTGTGTGAAGGGGAAATGAAGGGGTCCCATCCATTCCCATAACCGAGACCTGTGAGGGAACTAGAGGTCCAGAGTGTGGTGGCAAAACAGAGAAGGTAGCCCCCGTGTCCACAAGAAATGAGATGGACTTACCCGCTACCTGTAGTATTACCCTGGGCTCGGTGAGGGTGATGGGGGTCTCCAGTCTGGGCCGCGTCAGTTGTCCATGAGACTGAGGAGTTCAAGCAGTGGGCCTGGCTGGCTGGCTTGTCCTCCATGTAGAGGTGCTGAGAAAGAGCCTTATTTCCCAAAAGGGGCAATCGCTCCTCCAGTGACCGGGCTGCTTGCAGTCAGGGCAGAGTTTAGTGGGTGGCCTTGGGCAGGGGCACTGCCGGACCCAGTGACCCTCTTTGTGGTCTGGACTTGGGTTGGGCACCTCCTGTGCCTTGGCCCTGTTGATCTGCCGCCTCAGTGCTGTCACAAGAGCCTGGGTTTGGAGCATCACCTTTTGCTGCATGCAGGTTTGGTGAGCAGCCTTGGCCTTTTTCTACTAGCTGCAACCATTAAAAATTTTAAATGCCATGTTCACAGGTCTTGGATAGGGGTTTGGGGTTGAGAATAAGAGGTGGGGGGCTCTTGGGGAGCCCAGCACCCAGATTCAGCCAGAATCACCAGAGCCAGAGACAGGACAGGGCCAGGCCTGCCTGCAAGACCAGGGCTGGGCTATGGGGTCAGGAACCCTGCAAACCTGCATGAGGACCAATGGCTGGCAGAGGAGGGCCTGACAGGGGAGGGGTTTAAGAACACAGTGAAGAAGGGAGGGGCTCCTGGTCAGCAGGGGCGGGGACTTACTGGAGGGAAGAGACTCAAGTAGAAGAGGTCCGCAGAGGGACCAGAGAGGGGTCCCAAGAGAGGGGCGCCCCCAGGATGGGGCAGAAGAGGGAGAGAGTTGGGGGCCAGCGAAGGAGGAATGATCAGGAATGGAGGGTTTGTCTGAGGTTTCTCTGGCCAAAAAGAGCCTGTGCTGTGGAGCAGGCAGCACAGAGATTAGGACGAGAGCGCAAATACTAGAAGCCCTGAAAGTAAAGGATCTCCAACCATTTCCCAGTTCTTTGGCAATAGTTAAATTGGTGAGGGTGTTAAAACCAAAGTCCCGTCAGGAGGCCACCTGGTTTGATTATCCAGTGGGTATAGTGGCCCGGCCACATTGGAGAAGAAGATCAGTTTCTTCTTCTTTAGGGAGGGAGAGATTCCGCATAAGGCAACTTCAGGAGTGTTTTTGAGTTAGGTTTAGATTCCTATGTCCCCACAGCTGCCTTCAGTCCTCAGAGTGATCAGAGATGAGAATTGGCATCCTGCAACTCAAGCTCTGGCCACCGGGTGGTCAGGTAGAGTGGGCATGTCCGTGACATCTCCACTGGCACACACGTCCTTGAAATGGATAAGAGGTCCCTGACGCAGCTGTGATTACAGACAGGGAGTCTCGGTGGGAAGAACTGAGGGGAGGCTGGAGGCAGGGGACTTACTGCACCGTGTGCTGACGTGGGCGGGAGGTCTGAGGTCCTGGCTCTTCCTCGAAAGCGAAGGGGAGAGGAGCAGTCCGTTGCGGGCTTCAAGCTCCTCCTGGGTTTCGGCACCAAATGCAAGGTATTTTCCTCGCTGAGGAAGAAAGAAGGGTGTATTGACCAAATGTGGAATAGCAAAAGCTTTATTTAGTAGAGTGCTTCATGGACGAGGTTCTCTGGTTCACGAGATGGGGGCCAGAGAAGTAGCATGGATTCTCCCGCCCGAGTGTAATTTATAGCATCGGTAGGGTGGTAGGGTTGATATGACGTGGTGAAATTTCATTGGCTGACAGGCAGTTGTTCTCTTTCAAAAGGCTCCTGGAAAGTTTATTTAGGCGGGCATGGGTGTGGGTGGTTCCAGCCAAAGTTCCGGACCTGGTTCCTCATGTGACCCTCCCCCATTGCCAACCAACCTCACACACACTAACTGGGCCCTGAGCAAAGGGCATGGTCTTGCCTGTCATATCCCTATACAATATTAGCTCCCACCCAGAGGGTGTGGCCTTATTCACTTGCCTTAGTGGCTTTTAATATTATATCCTAACATTTCTATATATCTTCTATGGTTTCTATATTTCTATATATTTAATAACTATAACATTGTATTACTGTAACATTCTACCCCTTGATCCTGGTGAGCTATAAGCTTTCTGGCTTCTGGTGCATGTCCAGTAATGCTTGTTGTGTTCATGCTGGCAGGAAGGTAGATATTGGTGGGGAAAGAGAGGGAGAGAGTTGCACACTATATTTTACAAAACTCTGAATGCCTGCTCCAGGGAGAAGCCTTAAGGTTCCATTTAGTCTTATCTGATAGAAGGCTCCCGTATTCATAGGCTTGATGGCACATTAGAGGAATCCATTGTGTCCTGAGAAGTCCATTGGCCTCATCAATCCTCCGGCTCAGGTTTGGGAGGAGTTTCCCCAAGGCACTGCAGGTCAGGTGTTTGGGGGAAGCAATAGGAAAATAGTTCCATTGTAGGAGAGGCACCCTGGGAGTCAAAAATGGGTGGGAAACTCTGGGAGGTGCAGACCTTAGATGGTTTACAGCAGGGGTCCCCAAACTACAGCCGCAGGCCACATGCGGCCCCCCGAGGCCATTTATCCGGGCCCGCTGCACTTCCGGAAGGGGCACCTCTTTCTTTGGTGGTCAGTGAGAGGAGCACAGGATGCATCCACATGCTGTGCTCCTGGAGTACTGTATGTTGGGGTGCTGCAAAGCACGGTGCCGCTCACGTACAGTACTACTTCCCGTGACACGGGATGGACTCTTTTACTTTAAAATAAGATATGTGCCGTGTGCATAGGGATTTGTTCATAGTTTTTTTTATAGTCTGGCCCTCCAATGATCTGAGGAACAGTGAACTGGCCCCCTGTGTAAAAAGTTTGGGGACCCCTGGTTTACAGCAAGGAGAGGCAGTGTGTCCCAGCCCAAAAATACAGACATGGTCCTAACAGAGATCTGGGCTTTTTGTTAATTTGTTTGTTTGTGTGCCATTTCTTCTGCCTTTCTTCTGAGTGAAAAGCATGAGGCACATTGCAGATTTATTACTCAATTTTTCTTAGGATTTTAATTTTTTTCATTGATTTGAGAGAGAGAGAGAGAGAGAGAAGCATGCACTGATTTCTCCACTCAGTTGTTCCATTTAGTAATGTGCTCGTTGTGTGATAAGGTACCAAAGAGCTGTAAAACTTAGTACTGGCAACACCATTTTAAAGAGGAAGAGTCAGGCTTCTTGCCCCCTCCTTTCTTTAGAGAATAGAGAGAAAAGGATGTGGAAGTTTCCTGGCTTACAAGGACAACTGGGTCATTTAGTTTAACTATAGTTCTCTGAAAGAGAAAAGGTTATCTGAAGAACTTCCTTTCCCTTTCAATAAGAGACAATATTTACATATCCTACACTGATTTTAACTCTTCCTCCCTTCCTGGAGTCCTGAGACTAACATATACCTCTAGACAAAGGAATAGGAGGTAGACACTAAAAGATTTGTGAATGTCTTTGATATGAAAAATGACATCATTATTGTGTTACCTTGTCAGTTTTAATATCTAGGAATGTGTCTGACCAGGTGGTGGCGCAGTGGATAGAGCGTCAGACTGGGATGCGGAAGACCCAGGTTCGAGACCCAAGGTAGCCAGCTTGAGCATGGGCCCATCTGGCTTGAGCAAAAGCTCACCAGCTTGGACCCAAGGTCGCTGGCTCCAGCAAGGGGTGGCTCTGTCTGCTGAAGGCCCGCGGTCAAGGCACATGTGAGAAAGCAATCAATGAAGTCACAGCGGCAATGAAAAACTAATGATTGATACCTCTCACCTCTCTCCATTCCTGTCTGTCTGTCCCTATCTATCCCTCTCTCTGACGCTCTCTCTGTCCCTGTATTAAAAAAAAAATCTAGGAATGTTTTTACCGATCCTATAGACGAATGTTGTAAGCTTGTTGTGTCATTCTCCCCTCCTTCTCCCCCAACCTGTATGTGATCCAGTCTATATAACTAGCTTCAGGGCTACTTTGCTCACACATGACTTGGGTTAGCTACATCCGTGTAAGTCATATGCAGCCAGCTTATTAATAATTCTTTTAAAATTTCTTCTGTATCCTGCCTTGGTGTCTCTATGTAAACCCACAAAGTTAAGGTGCACTACTTTACAGCAACTGGTTGTCCCTTTTAGGTGCCGACAGTTGGGCTCACACCTGTCACGTTGGTGTTTGGTACAATTCCATATGCACTGAGCTACATGGCCAGTGCCCCATAGGTTTTTTTAAATGTAGTATTTTATTTTATTTATTTATTTATTTTTATTTTTATTTATTTTTTTTACGGGGACAGAGAGAGAGTCAGACAGAGGGATAGATAGGGACAGACAGGAATGAAGAGAGGTGAGAAGCATCAATCATTAGTTTCTCATTGCTGGCGCAACACATTAGTTGTTCATTGATTGCTCTCTCACATGTGCCTTGACACGGGCCTTCAGCAGACCGAGCCACCCCTTGCTGGAGCCAGCGACCTTGGGTCCAAGCTGGTGAGCTTTTTGCTCAAGCCAGATGGGCCCGCGCTCAAGCTGGCGAGCTCGGGTCTCGAACCTGGGTTTTCCGCATCTCAGTCCGACGCTCTATCCACTGCGCCACCGCCTGGTCAGGCTAATGTAGTATTTTTTTTTATTATTCATTTTAGAGAGGAGACACAGAGTGAGAGAGAGAGAGAGAAAGAGAGAAAGGGGGGAGGAGCTAGAAGCATCAACTCCCATATGTGCCTCGACCAGACCAGTGCAGGGTTTTGAACTGGTGACCTCAGTGTTTCCAGGTCGACGCTTTATCCACTGCGCCACCACAGGTCAGGCTAATGTAATATTTTAATCATCATTCATCTGAAGTTATTTTATATTTCCAATTTTAATATGTTTGGGGGTTATTTAGAAAATATCATTTATGCCTTAAAGCATAAGGAGCTCACGTGTCCCTTTGATTAATATTTTTTAGCCTGACCAGGTATTGGCACAGCGGATAGAACATCGTACTGAAATGCAGAGGGCACAGGTTTTAAACACTGAGGTCCCCAGCTTGAGTGCAGACTCATCCGGCTTGAGCATGGGCTCAGCAGCTTGAGTGTGGGGTCACTGGCTTGAGCATGGGATCATATCCATGACCCCATGGCTGCTGGCTTGAACCCCAAGGTCGCTGGCTTAAGCAAGGGGTCACTCATTCTGATATAGCCCCCTAGTCAAGACACATATAAGAAAGCAATCAGTGAACTAAGGTGCCTCAATGAAGAATTGATGCTTCTATCTCTCTCCCTTTCTGCCTGTCTGTTTCTCTCTGTCCCTCTCTCAACCTATATTTTAGGTGAATGGCCCTGAGAACCAAACACACATTTTATTTCTTTCAAACCTGGAAGCTTGTTGGAACTTGCTTTCTGTTCCCTTTTCAATATGCTTGAAGTGTACCTCTCTGTTGTCACTCTGTGCCCATGGCAGTTTCAGAAGAGAACTTAAGTACAATCACCGTAGTGTTAACATGAAGACTCCAAGGAAGAGCTTGTTGACACCTTACCTTATGTCTTGTGTTTAATAGGTTTTGGGTTTTCCCAACAAAAAGTAATCTGTCAGGTGTGTCATATGTTCTCAAATTAGCTGCATGTTATCCATGTCACCTTTTTTTTTTATGAAGTGAGAAGCAGGGGGGAGGCAGATAGACAGACCCCCGCATGCACCCAACTGGTATCCATGTGGTATGCCCACCAGGGGTTGATGCTCTGTCCATCTTGAGCACTGCAGTTGGAGCCATTCTAGCGCCTGAGGCGAAGGCCATAGAGCCATCCTCAGTTCCCGGGCCAACTCTGCTCCAATGGAGCCTTGGCTGCGGGAGGGGAAGAGAGAGATAGAGAGAAAGGAGAGGGGAAAGGGTGGAGAAGCAGATGGGAGCTTCTTCTCTGTGTCCTGACTGGGAATCAAACCTGAGACTTCAACACGCCTGGCCGATGCTCTACTGCTGAGCCAACCAGCCAGGGCCTGTCCGTGTCACCTTTAAGAATTCAAGACTCTGGCCTGACCTGTGGTGGCGCAGTGGATAAAGCGGCGACCTGGGAACACTGAGGTCGCCAGTTCAAAACCCTGCACTGGTCTGGTCAAGGCACATATGGGAGTTGATGCTTGCAGCTCCTCCCCCCTTTCTCTCTTTCTCTCTCTCACTCTGTGTCTCCTCTCTAAAAATGAATAAAATAAAAAGAAATGAAAAGAATTCAAGACTCTGACCTGACCTGTGGTGGCACGGTTTAAAACTCTAGGGTTGCCGGGTAAAGGCATTCATGAGAGACAATTACTCTGAGGTGATGCTATCTACTTCTTCTCCCTTTCTCTCTATCTCTCCTTTCTTTTCTCTATAATCAATCTATATTTTTTCCCCAAAATCTAAGATTCTGTTATTTAGATTTTTGAAATGTACTATATATGCAATATAACCTCACTGTCTTGTATTCTTGGGAATGTGAATTTCCCTTGAGCATATATTATATGTTGAATATCTCTTGTTCATCTGGTTATTTCACCTGATTATTAGCCCAGCTGCTAGAACTTTAGAAGTATGAGGAAGTTTTTAAATCTTATCCCCCACAGTGTTGATGAGTGAGCATGTGACATGAATGGCTGGGATACTAACTCCTGGAGACTCCTGCAGCTGAGATCATGGACATGTGTCAGCTAAGGTTAAGCATTATTTCTGTTCTCTCTGTCAGTTACTTGTTTTATTTTTGTGGGGTTTGGTAGAATGTGGTAGTGCTGAGAGTTGTTTCTCTCTTCTACATTTACATTGGTAGTGAAATATATATTTTAGTTTCCTGCTTGAACTTGGGGAGCTATGAGATTTCCTTTATGGAGTCCTGGCTTTGTTTGTATTGTGAGTATCAGGTTCATCTTCTGCTTCTGTCATGCAGCAAGTGGGGTCAGGCATTTGGCTCCATGTCTGAAGTTCAGTTATGGGATCTTGGTTACAGATCGGAAGTCTGTCTCCAGGGTCTGTGTTTGAAACTGTATTCTGTTGTGCATGTGGGGTCTGAGGTCCCTTTGCATGTAGCCTCGTATCCGGGTTCCAGTGTGGGGCCCATGAGCAGCTCCAGTTCTAGGGCATGATGTGTGGACTCTGGTGTCCAAGGTGCCGTGTCAGTCTCTGGCATTGGTGTTTCCTAGTCTCAGCTGGCTCTGTAGACCAGTGTTTGGAGTTCAGTGCCAAGTCCTCTTTTTGGTTTGGGAGTCGGTCCAGTGCTCAGCTTCAGTCATTAGAGTCCTTGGGGTCCTTGTTCTGTCTAAGGTCTCTGTTCAGTAATGGTAGTTACGTTTACATTGGCAGGAAAGTAGATCTTGATGGGGAAAGAAAGCAAAGCGAATTGGAGATTCTATTCTATAAAACATAATATGTGGGTCCTGGCCACTTAGCTCAGTGGTAGAGCATTGGCTCTATGCGTGGAAGTCCCGTGTTTGAGTCCCGCCAGGGCACATAGGAGTAGCGCCCATCTGCTTCTCCACCCTTCCCCCTTTCCTTTCTCTCTCTTTCTTCCCCTCCAACAGAAGAGGCTCTATTGGAGCAAAATTGGCCTGGGTGCTGAGGATGACTCCAGTTGCAATGCCCCAGATGGACAGAGCATCGCCCCGTAGTGGCCTTGCTGGGTAGATCCTGGTTGGTGGTGCGTGGGAGTCTGTCTCTCTGCCTCCCTGCTTCTCACTTTAGAAACATACAAACAAAAACAAACAAACAAAAAATGGAATATGTGTTCCAGGGAGAAGCCTCAAGGTTCCATTTAGTCTTATCTGATAGAAGGCGCCAGTATTCATAGGCTTGATGGCACATTAGAGGAATCCATTGTATCCTGAGAAGTCAATTGTCCCCTCAGACCTCTGGCTCAGGTTTGGGAGGAGTTTCCTTAAGGCACTGCGGGCCAGGTGAGAGGGGAAGCAAGAAGAAAACGGGCCCATTGTAGGAGAGGCACCATGGGAGTAAAAACTGGGCGGGAAACACTGAGGTTCAGAATCCAGAGTGTTTATGGTAAAGAAAGGTTGTCCTTCCCAGCTGAACAATAGAAACATGGTCCTAACAGAGATCTGGGCCTTTTGTTTATCATTTTTTTCTGCCTTCTTGCTGAGAGAAACACAGTGACCACGTTGTGGATTCATCACTCCACTTTTCATTGGTTTTCCAAATTTACCCATTCATTTGATACAGAGGGAGAGAGAGAGAGAGAGAGAAGCATTCACTCTGCTCCACTCAAGTTGTTCCATTTAGTCATGTGCTCATTGGTTGCTCCCTTTAGATGCCGACAGTGGGGCTCACACCTGTCACCTTGGCACTTGGGAAAACGGCATCAGCACTGAGCTACATGGCCAGTGCCCCATAGGGTTTTTTCTAATGTAGTATTTTAATTATCATTCAATTGAAGTTATTTTATATTTCCAAGTGTGATGCATTTGGGGGTTATTTAGAAAATGTCATTTATACCTTAAACCATAAGAAGCTCGTAAGTCTCTCATTAATATTTTTTAGGTTCATGCCATAACAGCAAGACACACACTTTATATTCTTTCAAACCATGAAGCTTGTTGAAGGTTGCTTTCTGTTGCTTTTTAGTCTCCTTAAATATGTGTGAAGTGTGTTTCTCTGTCACCCTGTGCACATGCCAGTTTCAGAAGAGAACTTAAGTACAAGCACCTCAGTGTTAGACATGAAGACTGCAGGGAACAGCTTGTTGACCCCCTTGCCTTATTTCTTGTGTCCAGTAGGTTTTGGGTTTTCCCAACAAAAAGTAATCTGTCGGATGTGTCACATGTTCTCAAATTAGCTGCATGTTATCCATGTCACCTTTGTGAATATAAGATTCTGGCCTGACCTGTGGTGGTGCAGTGGATGGAGCATTGATTTGGAATGCTGAGGTTGCCGGTTTGAAACTCGAGGCTTGCTAGGTCGAGTCCCAGGTTAGAGGCAACTCCTCTGAGGTGAGGCTTCCTGCTCCTTCCCCCTTTCTATCTCCTCTAAAATCAATCAATACATATTTTTCAAAAAATGTTAGATTCTGTTATTCAGTTTTTTGAACTGTTCTTTTTTTTTTTTTTTTTTTTTTACAGAGACAGAGAGAGAGTCATAGGGACAGACAGACAGAAATGGAGAGAGAGGTGAGAAGTATCAATCATCAGTTTTTTGTTGTGACACCTTAGTTGTTCATTGATTGCTTTCTCATATGTGCCTTGACCAGGGGCCTTCAGCAGACTGAGTAACCCCTTGCTGGAGCCAGCGACCTTGGGTCCAAGCTGGTGAGCTCTCCTCAAACCAGATGAGCCCTCACTCAAGCTGGCAACCTCGGGGTCTTGAACCTGGGTACTCCACATCCCAGTCCGATGCTCTATCCACTGCACCACCACCTGGTCAGGCATTTTGAAGTGTTCTATACACCTGGTATAATAACCTCATTGTTTTATATTCTTGGGAATATCAGTTTCCCTTGAGCCTTTATTATACACTAGCTGTACCTGGCCACGCATTGCTGTGGCTTAGTCTGGTTAAATGGAAAAGAAAGAAAAGAGAAAGTACATGTTTCTAATATGTTTAATTTCACAATGCTTGTGGGTATACAATATTTTTTGTTGTCTCATTGTCTGTGCAGATATAGAAATTGTCTGGCTTGCCGAGTCTAGAACATGCAACATATAACTGTTCATGTGAAAAGCAATCCGTGTGCAGATTTAAAGCACACAATTCTAAAAATTGGCCCTGATGGTGATTGGGCCAATTTTTAGAATTGTGTGCTTTGTTGATGGTGATTGCAAACGCCAATCGAATTGGAAATTGCAACCTCTTAAATTGAAATGGCATATCCGTTGGAATCATAGGAATATGAGGAATGAGGACATCTTCACCTTTGAAAGGTCCTGTCAAGATTGTTGCTTCTACAACGTTGCTTATTAATATTTTACAGTGCACAGACCCAAAACTTCATGTTTAACATGAAATCCATCGGCGATTTCAGCTTCTGTCTGAAAGCACATACTGTGATTTCATGCCTATCCGCTGACGATTGGCCAGGAAGTAAGAGCTGTTGTATATTGTCCCAAGCTGGATTGCATGTGAGTGTAATGAATAGGTCTGGACGCCCGTAGTGACAAACATACGCAATTGCATCTTGAGCATACTCATGCATATGACGTGGACTGCCTGTGTATGAAGATGGCAAAATCGTTAGTCTTCCAACGTTAGTTGTATTACCATCATTACAACTGCATCTCGCAAATGAACGTATTCTTCAGAGTGAAGCTTGGTCTGATTCAAACGGATGAATATTAAACGTTCTGTTTTGATTTTTGCATACATATCTATGATGTATTGGTGAAACAATTGACGGCATTTCAAAATGTGATTGTCTTCATTCTCTCGAATCACTGCATTTCATATTTGTTTCTTCTCCACTGACTGAATTTATCATCTTAACATTGAAGTGATATCCATTGGCACCATCCCAAAAAAGGATTGAATATTGCTGGGCATCGTAGCATCAATGAGTGTCTGCAAGTCTTGTCAATGGGTTGTTTCTCCAATGAAGAACAATATGTCTAGGTTGAAATTGATCTCCGACTATAACAATTGCCACTGCATCTATAGTTGGAGCATCGAATCTTCACACATGTTCTCCAGCAGCCATTTTGTCAGCATAAATAACAATCTTGTGTATCAGATGGCATCATGTCAATTGCTGTTTTGAAAAAATGCACTGAATTTATTTTTTTGTGTGTGAAGAAGCTCTTGCAGTTGGGAAACGATGGACCTTTTTATGCTGGTAGAAATTATGCAGCGTGCATTCAGTTCATCATTGCCATCACCGATGAAATACATTCGTAGGAGTTTATGTAAACCATCTGGAAACAAAAGCAGGGAGCCAGCCTTATGATAAATTTGTCCTTTCACTTTGAAAGTTGGGTTGAATTGAGCTGTTACAATTTCTGCGCCGAATGACATCATTTGGAAGCATGAGTTCTCTTTCCTAATGTTAGATAGAAAATGCTTTGATTTGGCGGTATATCCGGCAAGCAAAGTTTTTAATGGCTCTGGTGATTCTCCAAGTTGAGGCAGTTTAATTTTTCCTGTGGCACAACACATTCCTTTTGTTTCTCCATTAAATTTCAAGCCTTGCAATAAGGACACACTTCAGTCATAGCGCTGATGAGAACATGCTGGCTCAAACTATAATCATCAGCTGGGTTGTACCGGAATGCAAGATGATTATAATCATGTGATTGCTGAGCACGGAGTCATGTTTAATGCTGATCTGCTGTTTCTTGTTGATGTCTTTCAACCACTCTCTGCCTGTTGCGTTCATTCTGTTGAGAATGAAGCGGAGCTGAAGCTGCAGAATGCGATCGCCACGCTCGCCACATGCATCTTCAACATCCAACAGATGGCGCTGTTTCTCAAAAGCGTGTTTTTACTTGTCACAAATGTGACATCTATATCTATATAACAGTAGGTACATCAAAAGAGCGCATATTCAAATGCAATGTTGTTTCAAAATTTCAAAGCAATTGGTGAAGAACTTTTGGAGATTTAAGATTTTGAACAAACATTTACATTTTTATTTATATAGATTGAATATCCCTTATCTTATTATTTCACTTGATTATTAGCCCAGCTGCTAGAACTTTTAAAGTATAAGGACATTTTATTAAATTTTATTTCCCACAGTGTCAGTGATCCAGGCATGTGACATGAATAGCTGAAGCACTAAGTCCTGGAGAGTCCTGAAGCTAAGATCATAGACATGTGTCAGCTAAGGGTAAGCTTTATTTCTGTTCTCTCTGTCAGTTACTTGGTTTATTTTCATAGGATTTGGTAGAATGTGGTAGGGCTGCTAGTGATGTCTCTCTATTCTACATTTACATTGGTAGTGAAATATATTTTCAAGCTCGCTGCTTGGACTTAGGGAGTCATGAGATGCCCTTTATGGAGTCCTGGCTGTGTTTGCATTGTGAGTGTCAGGTTCAGCTCCTGCATCTGTCATGCAGCAAGTGGGGTCAAGTGTTTGGCTCCCTGTCGGAAGTTCAGTTATAGGGCCTTGGTTACAGATCAGGAGTCTGTCTCCAGGGTTTGTTGTTGAATCTGTATTTTGCTGTGCACCTGGGGTCCCTTTGCATGTCACCTCGTTTCGAGTTTCAGTGTGGGGCCTATGAGCAGCTCCAGTTCTAGAACATAATATATGGACTCTGGTGTTCAAGATGCTGTGTCAGTTTCCAGCATTGGTGTTTTCTAGTCTCGGTTGGGACTGCAGACTAGTGTTTGGTGCCAAGTCCCCTTTTGGTTTGGGGCTTTGTCCAGTGCTCGGTTTATGTCATCTAGGGTCCATGAGGCCCTGATTCTGTCTAAGGACTCTGGTGTCTGTTCAGTAATGATTGTTGTGTTCATGTTGGCAGGAAGCTAGATATGGATGGGGAAAGAGAGCAAAGTGAATGGGAGATTCTATTCTATAAAACTCTGAATGCCTGCTCCAGGGAGATGTCTTAAGGTTCCATTTAGTCAAATCTGATAGAAGGCTCCAATATTCGTAGGCTTGATGGCACATTAGAGAAATCCATTGTGTTCTGATGTCCACCATCCCATCAGCCCTCTGGTTCAGGTTTGTGAGTAGTTTCTCCAAGGCAATACTGGTTATGTGTTTTGGGGAAGTGAGAGGGAAATGATTCCATTGTAGGAGAGGCACCATGGGAGGCAGAAATGGGCGGAAAACACTGTGAGGTGCAGAATTAGATTGTTGATGGTTAAAAAAAGTTAGTCTTTTCTAGGTGAAAAATAGAAACATGGTCAAAAGTGATATCTGGTTTTTTTTTTTTCCCAGAGACAGAGAGAGAGTCAGAAAGGGATAGATAGGGATAGACAGACAGGAATGGAGAGAGGTGAGAAGCATCAATCATTAGTTTTTCGTTGCCGTTGCAACATGTTAGTTGTCCATTGATTGCTTTCTCACACATGCCTTGACCGCGGGCCTTCAGCAGACCGAGTAACTCTTTGCTGGAGCCAGCGACCTTGGGTCCAAGCTGATGAGCTTTTTGCTCAAACCAGATGAGCCCGTGCTCAAGCTGGAGACCTCATGGTCTCAAACCTGGGTCCTTCTGAATCCCAGTCTGACGCTCTATCCACTGTGCCACCGCCTGGTCAGGCCTGTTTTTTTTTTTTTTACTTTGTATTTCTTTCCTTTTCTTTCTGCCTTTCTGTTGAGAGAAATGCACTAGGCATGTTGCAGGTCTATCACAGCCTTTTCCATTAGATTTTTACTTTTTTTCCCCCCAGAGACAGAGAGAGAGTCAGAGAGAGGGATAGATAGGGACAGACAGACAGGAACAGAGAGAGGTGAGAAGCATCAATCATCAGTTTTCTGTTGCTGTTGCGACACCATAGTTGTTCATTGATTGCTTTCTCACATGTGCCTTGACCGCGGGCCTTCAGCAGACTGAGCCACCCCTTGCTGGAGCCAGTGACCTGGGGTCCAAGCTGGCGAGCTTTTGCTCAAGCCAGATGGGCCCGCGCTCAAGCTGGTGAGCTCGGGGTCTTGAACCTGGATCCTTCTGCATTCCAGTCCGATGCTCTATCCACTGCACCACTGCCTGGTGAAACTAGATTTTTACATTTTTTACAATGATTTGAGAAAGAGAGAGAGAAACATGAAATTATTTTTTCAATTAGTTGTTCCATTTAGTTGTGTACTCCTTGGTCACTTCTCTTAGGTGCCGAGGCCCGTGACACAACCCACAACCTTGGCCACAGGGAGGACACTCCATGCACTGAGCCATCTGGTCAGGGCACCATAGGTTTTTTAAAATTATCTTTCAGTTGATGAAATTATTTTAGAATTCCAATTGCAATGTTTGTTACAGGTTATTTAAAATAGTATTTTATAAGTGTAAGTATAAGAACTTCCTGGCTTATCTGTCAGTAATGATTTCAAGGTCAACTGTCATGAGAGGAGGAAATGGGTTATATAATTTCAAATCTTTGAAGTTTGTTGTCATTTGCTTTATAGTGCAATATGGCCCCTTTTAAAAGTCTCCTCAGTGTGTCTCTGCTGTTAGGCCGTGTGCATCTTGGGAACTACACCTTGGTGGTAGTCAGGAGGAACAGGGTTGGTTACAGTATATTATCCGTCAGTGGTTGTATTGCAGGAATCAAAGGAGGACAAAAACGCCCAGACAACTTGAAGGAAGTAGGATTTATTTAGCTGGTGGAGCAGTGTGACCCCAAAGAGGCAACCAAACACGTGCTCCCCAAAGTTTGATTTTTTACATCTTATATAGCTTTTATAGAATACAGGGTTTTCATGCAAGGGCTCATGATCCCTTTCTCTAGAGTAGAGGTTCTTAACCTTTTTTGAGGTACCGAACCCACCAACTTCATATGTGCATTCACTGATCCCTTCTTAAGTGATAAATAAAATATATATATTTTTCCAAATTCAAGGCATAGGTCTATGTTTTTTTACTGGTGCACAAAATGAGCCGTGCATGAACATCACCTTGCTCAAAGAACAAAGCCAACAAAGTGCATGAACTCACAACAAATTACGGTATTACTTTATTCTGGCCTCCGCGGCAGAGGCTTCTCCAAACCCCTGAGACCGACTCATGGAACCCCTAGGGTTCGATAGAACCCAGGTGAAGAACCACTGCTCTAGAGGTGTCAGTCAGTCCCATGACTCCAGGATGGGGGTGTGAATTTAGGTGGAATCAGAGGATAAGTGTTAGAATTTTTAATTAAGCTATGTAAATATTTTTCTTAAAAGCTTTTGAGAAAAGGGAAAGGGGTTTTCAGATAAGTTCTATCTTCTTTGCTCTGTGTAGCAAGTGGCCCCAGGCACCCTTCCAGAGAACTAGTTAATTTAGAGCTGGCTGACTCAGTTACCCCTGCAGGCTCCCTTCCCTTGCATACTTTTTTCCTCCTCAAGGAAGAGGGTCCTGCCCCTCCTTCCTCAGTTGATCCACTTACTTGCTTTTGTTAAGTATTCTCTCTAGTTATTTTCTTTTTTTGTGGTAATCTATTGGTTCTGAAAGAGGTATTTCTATCCCTAAATGAGAGTTGGATAAAACCCATGGTTATGCCCTGGCCAGGTAGCTCAGTTAGAGCGCCATTCTGATACACCAAGGTCATAGGCTCAATTTTCAGTCAGGGGAGATCTAAAAATTAATGAGTGCATGAGAACTTTGGTACAGCACTGTCATATTTGGAGTTTAGCAGTTCTAACAGATATGAGTGCCATACTATACTAGTCTGAATTTGCCATTTCCTAACAATATATCAGGCAGAGCTTATTTTTACAAGGTTAGGTACTTGGTCTTGTTGAAATAATCATGAAAACTGAGTTTTTAAGGAGTTTATCTGAGCCAAAATGACTCCAAACGTTTGGAATGAAGATCTGCAGTTCTGTAGATTGACACTGTAGCAATTTATAGTTTAAAATTCATTTTAGAGAGTGGAGAGAGAGAGAAAGTTAAGGAGCAGAGAGCATCAACTTCCATATGTCTTGATCAGGCAAGTCCAGTCTTTATTTTATTCATGTTAGAGTGTGGAGAGAGAGAAGCAATTTTGTCTTTTCGTGAGAGAAACAGACAGTGACAGACATGAAGGAAGAGATGAGAAGCACCAGTTCTGTTACGGCACTTCAGTTGTTCATTGATTGCTCTCTCACATGTGCCTTGACCTGGAGGCTAAAGCAGAGCAGGTGATCCCTTGCTCAAGCCAGCAACCTTGGGCTTCAAGCCAGTGACCATGGGGTCCACGTCTATGACGCGACACTAAAGCCTGCAACCCTGCACTCAAGCTGGTGAGCCTGTGCTCAAGCAATTGACCTTGGGGTTTTGAACCTGGGTCCTTTGTGCCCCAGTACAATGCTCTATGCACTGCACCACTGCCTGGTCAGGCACCATTCCCATTTTATGTATCAAAAAACAGGCAAAGAGTAGTTGAGAATCTTGTCTTAGGTCACACAGCTGGTAAGGGCAGAGCTGAGATTCAAACCCACTATGGAATTATCTGGAGTCCACGTGGTGTGCACCATGAGATTCTCACCCTGAAGGCGTAGTGAAGAGTGAGTGAGACCAGGTAACCAGACTGAGCCAGGCACAGACTTGCACACGCACATATTCCTCCCTGGCTTTCACCTCTGATTCTACAGAGGTCAGAGTAAACCAGGACAGGAGCCAAAAGAAGCCAATGGAGGAGGGTGTTGAGCCTACTAGGAGAGAAGGCTCCACATCCTGAAAATCAAGGAAATCCCTTTCCCTATGAGTCTGTCTCAAATCGCTCTCCCTGGGAAGTAACCTAAGTAGATTGACTCCAGACTTCCAGGTTTTCAGGGGTTGAGTCTCTGTGCCTGACAGTGTCAGGTATCTGTGGCCCTTTTGGAACTCTGTTTTCAGTGTTGGGGGTTAGTGTGGGGAATGAGGAATGTGGGCTTTATAGTTTTATGGAAATAATGTTTATTAGAACAGGAGGCCAAGAGACCATGGAGGAGATTGGTGTTGACATTCCCATAGCACCTAAGGAACCGTTTGTCTAGCTCATCTCTTCTCATGAAAGTAAAGAACTTGTTTAACCACTTACTTCTGTACTAATTATAGTCTTTGGATGGTAAGAGGTAAATAAGTAGTCTTCCTCTAAAAGTCCCCTCAGAACTGGGGTATGACCTGCATAACAGCTATGGCTGTGGAGATGCAATTTAATGCTAATAACTCACTCACCCTCCCTGCAAACATAGGGCTTCTACCCTGAGTGTGTCCTCTGGTGTGTGAGAAGATTTGACTTCTGTGAAAAGCCTCGCTCACACTCCCTGCAAACATAGGGCTTCTCCCCTGAGTGTGTCCTCTGGTGTGTGAGGAGATTTGACTTCTGTGAAAAGCCTCGCTCACACTCCCTGCAAACATAGGGCTTCTCCTTTGAGTGTGTCCTCTGGTGTGTGAGGAGAGTTGACTTCTGTGTAAAGCCTCGCTCACACTCCCTGCAAACATAGGGCTTCTCCCCTGAGTGTGTTCTCTGGTGTGTGAGGAGAGTTGACTTTCGTGAAAAGCCTCGCTCACACTCCCTGCAAACATAGGGCTTCTCCTTTGAGTGTGTCCTCTGGTGTCTGAAGAGAACTGACTTCTGTGAAAAGCCTCGCTCACACTCCCTGCAAACATAGGGCTTCTCCCCTGAGTGTGTTCTTTGGTGTATGAGGAGATTTGACTTCTGTGAAAAGCCTCGCTCACACTCCCTGCAAACATAGGGCTTCTCCCCTGAGTGTATTCTCTGGTGTGTGAGGAGATTAGACTTCCGTGAAAAGCCTTGCTCACACTGCCTGCAAACATAGGGCTTCTCCTTTGAGTGTGTCCTCTGGTGTGTGGAGAGATGTGACTTCTGTGTAAAGCCTCGCTCACACTCCCTGCAAACATAGGGCTTCTCTCCTGAGTGTGTCCTCTGGTGTATGAAGAGATTTGACTTCCATGTAAAGCCTCGCTCACACTCCCTGCAAACATAGGGCTTCTCCCCTGAGTGTGTCCTCTGATGCATGTAGAGATTTGACTTCTGTGTAAATCCTCGCTCACACTCCCTGCAAACATAGGGCTTCTCCTTTGAGTGTGTCCTCTGGTATCTGAGATCTGACTTCTTTGTAAAGCCTTGCTCACACTCCCTGCAAACATAGGGGTTCTCCCCTGAGTGTGTACTCTGGTGTCTGAGGAGATGTGACCCGTCATCAAAGCCTTGTCCACACTCTCCATACTTGACAGCTACAATTCCTACCCTCATATACAGTTTTTCTGTGTCCACTGAGTTCACTTCCTGGCCTCTGCTGGGCGCTTCCTGCATCATTCTCTCTTGCTCAGTAGAGGTCCTCATGTGTCCTCTGGGAGGTTTGGAAAAGGACCTTGAAATCCTCCTCAGCCTGGTCCTTTTAAGCAAATGTTTCGACTTTTCTTTGACCTCTTGACCTTCAGCTTTGTCATCCCAGGTGTGTGTATCAGTATGCTGCTGCTGCTGATTTGGATCCTCTGCACAGGGATTCTCTGATTGGAGGTGTTTGCTTGTAGATGTTCCTGGGAGAATCTGAGAGGGATGATTGTGTCCCACATGTTGGCTGAGGAATTTCTGACTGGAGAAGGCCAGAGAGCAGGAGGAACATGGGTGTATTTCTGGCTGTGGTTCTGCTGAAAGAGATAATTTTGGTCAGAACAGATGTTGACAAGGCTGTTTGGGTCATGTTTTGTCTGCTGTTAAGACCTGTCCCGCCTAACCAGGCGGTGGCACAGTGGATAGAGTGTCAGACTGGGATGCAGAAGGACCCAGGTTTGAGATCCCGGGGTTACCAGCTTGAGCACGGGCTCATCTGGCTTGATGAAAAACTCGTCAGCTTGGACCCAAGGTTGCTGGCTCCAGCAAGGGGTTGCTCAGTCTGCTGAAGGCCCGCGGTCAAGGCACATATGAGAAAGCAATCAATCATCTCTCTCCATTCCTGTCTGTCTGTCTGTCCCTATTTACCCATTTCTGACTCTCTTTCTGTCTCTGTAAAAAAACAAAAACAAAATACCTGTTTCACGAGTCATTCTTATGGGGTTCACAGTGTAATCTCTGTCTCCCACAAAGTGTTTCTTTACAGTCTGTTTTCTCTTTTCATTTTTATATACTATATCTTCTTTAGAAATTCAGAAATCCCATATCAAGGGTCCTTTCTACATACTGTCAGATGAGGACTGTTGAGTAGAATCGGGCTGTTTCACCCCTTGTATGGGTGGAGTAATGCTGACCTGCCCTATATTCATGTGTGCTTTAACACAGTTGTTTAGAAAGACCAATGGGCCCAACTAGGAATTGATTCCCTCATAGTTTCTCACAGATGTTAAACTGAAAATATGTCCTTCCTCAAGCCTCACACCAAATATTCATATTTGATTTCATTCAGTGTTGGCCCATTTCATATACAATAGGAAGTCCTGTTTCAAAATATTTCCCCACTATAAATTGAAAACCCCAAAGACTCCACAAAAAGATTACTAGAAACAATAAACCAATACAGTAAGGACACAGGATACAAAATTAATATACAAAAGTCCATAGCATTTCTATATGCGAACAATGAAACATTAGAAAACGAACTCAATAAAATAATCCCATTCCAGATGAGGGGCAGGGGAAGAGGCAGCAAGTTGGTGGACATGAGGTGCAGGGCTGGGTCGGGAGGTGTAGAGCTCAGGGGACTACAGCAGACCAAGTGACTCCTTGCTCGAGCCACCGACACTGAACTCAAATTGGTGAGCTTTGTTCAAGCCTGATGATCCCACGCTCAAACTGGCAAAATCGAAATCTCAAACCCGGGTCCTCCGCATTCCAGTCCAACGCTATATCCACTGTGCCACCACCTGGTCAGTTTTTAAACTAGGGGGCGGAGCAAGATGGCGACGGAGTAGGCGGACGTACCAACTTTCAACTCCCAGAACCAAAGTGGATTATAACTCAATTTTAAGAACCATCATCTGGATAAACCAATTTTGAACTAAACTAAGTGGACTCTTCAACCAAGGAACACAGAAGAAGCCACATTGAGACTGGTAGGAATAGCGAAAACACGAAGAGGGCTGCCCAGCTCTCCGGAGCAAATGGCAGCCCGGAGAGACCCGCGTGGCGAAGGAGAGTTTGGCGGAGAGGGAGGGACCTGGGTCCCAGGAACCAAGCCCCAGCCTGCAGTCCCAGAGCCTAGAAGAGGCGTTTGGACAGTTTTCAGCTGTGAAACAAGTGAGGAAGCTCCCAGGCCTACAGTGTGGAGTATTAGGGCCCTTCCTACTCTGCTGAGGGTTGCTGAAGGGTTTGGGGCGGCAGGACGCTGAAACGCGGTTCTGTCGGCGGGGGCGGAGGCCAAGCCGGTGGGAGCTCGGTCTAGCCCAGCAGGGGCGGAGGGGATGCGCGAAAGCGGTCGGGCAGCTGCGGGCCCGCCTGTAATCACACCTGCGGGGACAAAGCAGGAGGCCAGGAACGGGCAGAGATCTGCTCTGTGACCCTGCGAAGGCCGGCCCTGACCGCGGGGACAGGGCTAGGACCAGGGACGGGCAGGGGCTTGCGGCTGAGCTCACGCTACCAGCTCGGCCAGGCCAGAGAAACTGCGGTTTGCCATCCTAGGTGCGCGCGAGCTGGCTCCGAACGCGGGGGTGGGGTTGACCTTGAGACGAGCAGAAGCTCGCGGCTGAGCTCACGCCAGCAAACATGCCCGGCCCAATAAACCTTGGTTTCCAACCCTGCGCAGAAGGGCCCTGGCCTCGAGGGCGGGGCTAAAGGTCCAGACGGACAAAGGCTCACAGCTGAGAGCACGTCAAAAGCCCCGCAAAACCCGCGAAACTGTGGCGAGCAGGCTCTGACTGCCGGTTCTGGGCGGAAGTCCGGAAACAGGCTGGGTCCACAGCTGAGCAAAGGTGCTCACCTCTACCCTTGGTGCTGAGGCTTGTGGCTTGACCGACAGCCCCTCCCGCGGAGGAGAGGCAGAAATCACAGCAAAAGCCACAGTGGGCCGGCGCTGGCAACGCCCATACCCAACCGCCCTAGGCAGCGGCAGGGGGTGGCGGGCCTGCAGACAGACCACACCTAGAGAACACAAAGGCAACACCTACTGGACTCCAGTGGCCACAACTTGCTTATACACAGACAAAATGGGCAGGCAGAGGAATGCAAACCAAATGAATCAAGAGAAATCCCCAGAGAAGGACCTGAATAAACCAGATATAACCAAATTACCAGAAGCAGAATTTAAAATAATGATAGTTAGGATGTTCAAAGAAATTAGAGAAACAATGGATAGTTATTATGAACACCTAAATAAAGAGATAACAAGTATAAAAAACAAAATTGAAATAATAAAAAAGAATCAGACAGAAATGACAAATACAGTATCAGAACTGAAGACCACAATGGAAGGAATTAAAAGCAGGATGAATCACGCTGAGGATCGAATCAGCGAGTTAGAGGACACAATAAACAAAGGCACAGAAGCAGAGAAGAAAAAGGAAAAGAGACTCAAAAAATGTGAGGAAACTCTAAGGGAGCTCTGTGACAACCTGAAGAGAAACAACATTCGCATCATAGGGGTTCCTGAAGAAGAGGAGAGAGGACAGGAAATGGAAACTTTGTTCAATCAAATCATAGCAGAAAACTTTCCTAAATTAAGGCTGGGAAACACTCCACACGTTCAAGAAGCACACAGAACTCCATTAAAGAGAAACCCAAAAAGATCTACACCAAGACACATCATAGTTAAAATACCAAAGCTAATGGATAAAGAAAAAATTTTAAAAGCTGCTAGGGAAAAAAAGGCTATCACCTACAAAGGAGCCCCCATAAGGATGACATCGGACTTCTCAACAGAAACACTTGAGGCCAGAAGGGAATGGCAAGATATATTCAAAGTAATGCAGAACAAGAACCTACAACCAAGACTACTCTATCCAGCAAGGCTAACGTTTAAAATTGAAGGAGAAATAAAGAGCTTGCCAGACAAAGAAATCCTCAAGGAATTCATTAAAAGAAACCAATTCTGCAAGAGACACTAAGGGGCCTGTTGTGAACAGTTTAAAGGGAGGAAAGAATATAGCAAAAGAAGAATACAACTTTAAAGAATAAAATGGTAATAAACAACTACATATCAATAATAACCTTAAATGTAAATGAATTAAATGATCCAATCAAAAGACATAGGGTAGCTGCATGGATAAAGAAACAGGACCCATACATATGCTGTCTACAAGAGACACACCTTAAAACAAAAGATGCACATAGACTGAAGGTAAAAGGATGGAAAAAAATATTTCATGCAAATGGAAATTAAAAAAATGCCAGGGTAGAAATACTTATATCTGACAAAATGAACTTTAAACCAAAGGCTGTAGTAAGAGGTAAAGAAGGACACTACATAATGATAAAGGGAACAATTCAACAGGAGGATATAACCATTATAAATATCTACGCACCAAACATAGGAGCACCGACATACATAAAGCAGACTTTGATGGACATAAATGGCGAGATTAACAGCAATACTATCATAGTAGGGGATTTCAATACCCCTCTAACAACACTGGATAGATCCTCAAGAAAGAAAATTAATAAAGAAACAGCAGACTTAAAGGATACACTAGATCAACCTGATTTAATAGATATCTTCAGAACTTTCCACCCTAAAGCAGTAGAATATACATTCTTCTCAAGCACTCATGGTAAGTTTTCTAGGATAGACCACATGTTAGGACACAAAAGTGGTCTCAATAAATTTAAGATAGAAATCATATCAAGCATTTTCTCTGATCACAATGCCATGAAACTAGATATTAACCACAAAAGAAAAACTGAAAAATACTCAAACACTTGGAAACTAAATAGCATGATATTAAATAATGAATGGATTAACAATGAGATCAAAGAATAAAAAAGTTTCTAGAAACAAATGATAATGAGCATACATCAACTCAAAATTTATGGGACACAGCAAAAGCAGTTCTGAGAGGGAACTTCATTGCACTACAGGCATATCATAAGAAGCTAGAAAAAGCTCAAATAAGCAACCTGACCCTGCATCTAAAAGAACTAGAAAAACAAAAGCAAATAAAACCCAGGACAAGTAGAAGAGAGGAAATAATAAAGATCAGAGCAGAAATAAATGACATAGAGGCTAAGGAAACAATACAGAGGATCAATGAAACCAGAAGCTGGTTCTTTGAAAAGGTAAACAAGATTGATGAACCTTTAACTAGACTCACCAAGAAAAAAAGAGAGAGGACTCAAATAAATAAAATTAGAAAGGAAAGTGGAGAAATAACAACTGACACAGCAGAAATACAAAGCATTGTAAGAAAATACTATGAAGAACCATATGCCAAAAAATTAGACAATCTCAGTGAAATGGACAAATTTCTTGAATCATATAATCTTCCAAAAATCAATCTGGAAGAATCAGAACTCCTATACGACCAATTACAACAAATGAGATCGAAACAGTTATCAAAAAACTCCCAAAAAAGAAAAGTCCTGGGCCTGATGGCTTCACAAGTGAATTCTATCAAAAATTCAAAGAAGAACTAACTCCTATCCTCCTCAAGCTATTTCAAAAAATTCAAGAGGAAGGAAGAACTTCCAAACTCCTTATATGAGGTGAGCATAATTCTGATCCCAAAACCGGGCAAAGACAACACAAAGAAAGAAAATTATAGGCCTATATCCCTGATGAATTTAATTTTAGCATCTAAATTCATCAGGGATATAGGCCTATAATTTTCTTTCTTTGTGTTGTCTTTGCCAGGTTAGACGCTAAAATTCTCAACAAAATATTAGCCAGCCGGATCCAGCAATATATGAAAAAAATCATACACCATGATCAAGTGGCATTTATTCTGGAGAGGTAAGGCTGGTTCAATATTCGCAAATCAATCAATGTGATTCATCACATAAATAAAAGGACAAAAATCACATGATAATTTCAATAGATGCAGAAAAGGCATTTGATAAAATCCAGCACTCGTTCATGCTCAAAACTCTCAGTAAAGTGGGAATACAGGGAACATTCCTTAACATGATAAAGGCCATGTACGACAAACCCACAGCAAACATCATACTAAATGGACAAAAATTAAAAGCAATCCCCTTAAGATCAGGAACCAGGCAGGGGTGCCCCCTTTCACCACTCTTATTCAACATAGTTCTGGAAGTCCTAGCTACAGCAATCAGACAAGAAGAAGAAATAAAAGGCATCGAAATTGGAAAAGAAGTAAAACTGTCATTCTTTGCAGATGATATGATATTGTATATAGAAAACCCTAAAGTCTCAGTCAAAAAACTACTGGACCTTATAAATGAATTCAGCAAGGTGGCAGGATATAAAATTAATATTCAGAAATCAGAGGTATTTCTATATACCAATAATGAACTGTCAGCAAAAGAAATTAAGGAAACAATCCCCTTCACTATTGCAGCCAAAAAAAATAAAGTACCTAGGAGTAAATTTAACCAAGGAGGTTAAGGACTTGTACTCGGAAAATTATAGAACATTGATAAAAGAAATCAAGGAAGATACAAACAAGTGGAAGCATATACCGTGCTCATGGCTAGGAAGAATAAACATCATTAAAATGTCTATATTACCCAAAGCAATTTATAAATTCAATGCAATACCAATTAAAATACCAATGACATACTTCAAAGATATAGAACACATATTCCAAAAATTTATATGGAACCAAAAAAGAACACGAATAGCCTCAGCAATCTTAAAAAGAAAAAATAAAGCAGGAGGCATCACTCTTCCGGATATCAAGGTTTACTACAAGGCCATTATACTCAAGACAGCCTCGTACTGGCATAAGAACAGGCACATAGATCAATGGAACAGAACAGAGGACCCAGAAATAAGCCCACAGCTTTATGGACAACTGATATTTGACAAAGGAGGAAAGAACATACAATGGAGTAAAGTCAGCGTCTTTAACAAATTGGACATCTACCTGCAAAAAAATGATACTAGACCATCAACTTACACCATTCACAAAAACAAATTCAAAATCAATAAAAGACTTAAATGTAAGCCGTGAAACCATAAGCATCTTAGAAGAAAACATAGGCAGCAAGCTCTCTGACATCTGTAGCAGCAATATATTTGCCAATTTATCTCCACGGACAAATGAAATAAAAGGCAAGATAAACAAATGGGACTATATCAAACTAAAAAGTTTTTGCACTGCTAAAGACAATAAGAACAGAATAAAAAGACAAACCACACAATGGGAGAACATATTCGACAGAACATCTGATAAGGGGTTAATAACTAAAATTTATAAAGAACTTATAAAACTCAATAACAGGAAGACAAACAATCCAATCAAAAAATGGGCAAAAGAGCCTGACCTGTGGTGGCGCAGTGGATAAAGCATTGACCTGAACACTGAGGTCGCCAGTTCAAAACCCTGCACTGGTCTGGTCAAGGCACATATGGGAGTCGATGCTTTCAGCTCCTCCCCCCTTTCTCTTTTTCTCTCTCTCTCTCTCACACCCTGTGTCTCCTTTCTAAAATGAATAAATAAAAAGAATCTTAAAAAAAAAATGGGCAAAAGAAATGAACACAAATTTCTCCAAAGAGGACATACAGATGGCCAATAGGCATATGAAAAAATGCTCAACATCACTAATCATTAGAGAAATGCAAAATAAAAGCACAATGAGGTATCACTTCACACCAGTCTGAATGGCACTCATCAGCAAAACAACACAAAATAAGTGCTGGCGAGGATGTGGAGAAAAGGAAACCCTTCTGCACTGCTGGTGGGAATGCAGATGGTGCAGCCACTGTGGAAAACAGTATGGAGATTCCTCAAAAAATTAAAAATCGAACTGCCTTTTGACCCAACTATCCCACTTATAGAAATATACCCTAAGAACACCATAGCACTGTTCGAAAAGAAGAAATGCACCCCCATGTTCGTGGCAGGATTGTTCACAATAGCGAAGATCTGGAAACAGCCCAAGTGTCCATCAGAAGACGAGTAGATTAAAAAGCAATGGTACATATATACTATGGAATACTTCTCAGCCATAAGAAATGATGACATCGGATCATTTATAACAAAATGGAGGGACCTTGATAACATTATACGGAGTGAAATAAGTAAATCAGAAAAAAAGAAAAACTGAGAACAGCATGATTTCATACATAGGTGGGACATAAAAGTGAGACCATGAGACATGGACAAGAGAGTGGTGGTTATGGGGTGGGGGGAGGGAGGAAATGGTGGGAAAGGGAGGAGTGGAGGGGCACAGGGAAAACCAGATAGAAGGTGACAGAGGACAATTTGACTTTTGGTGATGAGTATGCAACACAATTGAATGATAAGACAACCTGGAGATGTTTGCATTGTACATATGTACCCTGATTTATTGGTGTCACCCCATTAAAATTAATAATAATAAAATAAAAAAAAAGTTTTTAAACTAATAAAAAAAATAATCCCATTCACGGTTGGAACAAAAAAAATAAAATACCTAGGAATAAACAGAACAAAGAAAGTTATAAAAGATCTATATAATGAAAACTACAAAGCATTGTTAAGAGAAATCGAAAAAGATACAATGAAATGGAAAAATATTCCTTGTTCCTGGATAGGAAGAATAAATATAATCAAAATGACTATATTACCCAAAGCAACATACAAGTTTAATGCAATTCCCATAAAAATTCCAATGACATTTTTTAAAGAAATGGAATAAATCATCAGATTTATATGGAACTATAAAAAACACCAAATAGGCCTGACCTGTGGTGGCGCAGTGGATAAAGCTTCGACCTGGAAACACTGAGGTCGCTGGTTCGAAACCCTGGTCGAGGCACATATGGGAGTTGATGCTTCCTGCCCCTCCCCCTTTCTGTCTCTCTCTCTCTCTCTCCCCCTTTCCCTCTCTCTATTTCGCTCTCTCTCTTCTCTAAAATGAATAAATAAAAAAATTTAAAAACAAAACAAAAAAACACCGAATAGCCAAAGCAATCCTAAGGAAAAAGAACAAAGCTGAGGTCATTACAATACCTGACTTCAAATTATATTATAGAGCCACGGCAATCAAAACAGCATGGTATTGGAAGAAAAACAGACACTCAGAACAATGGAACAGAACAGAAAATCCAGAAATAAAACCACATATATACGGTTAAATAATTTTTGATAAAGGGGCCAACAACACACATGGAGAAAAGAAAGCCTCTTCAACAAATGGTGCTGGGAAACCTGGAAGGCCACATGCAAAAGAATGAAACTCGACTACAGTTTGTCCCCTTGTACTAAAATTAATTCAAAATGAATCAAAGACCTCAATATAAGACCTGAAACAATAAAATACATAGAAGAAAACATAGGTAATAAACTCATGGATGTTGGTTACAAAGAGTACTTTATGAATTTGACTCCACAGGCAAGGGAAGTGAAGGCAAAGATAAATAAATGGGATCACATCAGACTAAGAAGTGTTTGCACAGCAAGAGAAACTTACAACAAAATAAACAGACAGCCAACTAAATGGGAGATGATATTTTCAAACAACTCAGATAAGGGGCTAATATCCAAAATATACAAAGAACTCATAAAACTCAACATCAAACAAGCAAACAATCCAATAAAAAAATGGGAAGAGGACATGAACAGACACTTCTCCCAGGAAGAAATACAAATGGCCAACAGATATATGAAAAGATGCTCATCTTCATTAGCTATTAGAGAAATGCAAATCAAAACTACAATGAAATACCACCTCACGGCTGTTAGATTACCTCTTATCAACAAGACAGGTAAGCCTGACCAGGCGATTGAGCATCGGACTGGGATGCGGAAGACCCAGGTTCGAGAACCCGAGCTTGCCAGCGTGAGCGCGGGCCCATCTGGCTTGAGCAAAAGCTCGTCAGCTTGGACCCAAGGTCACTGGCTCTAGGAAGGGGTTGCTCGGTCTGCTGAAGGCCCGCGGTCAAGGCACATGTGAGAAAGCAATCAATGAACAACTAAGGTGTCGCAACGGCAACGAAAAACTAATGATTGATGCTTCTCACCTCTCTCTGTTCCCGTCTTTCTGTCCCTATCTATCCCACTTTCTGACTCTCTCTTTGTCCCTGTAAAATAAATAAATAAATAAAACATTTAAAAAAAAAAAAAAAAGACAGGTAATAAGTGTTGGAGAGGCTGTGGAGAAAAAGGAACCCTCATCCACTGTTGGTGGGAATGTAAAGTAGTACAACCATTATGGAAGAAAGTATGGTGGTTCCTCAAAAAACTAAAAATAGAACTACCATATGACCCAGCAATCCCTCTACTTCGTATATACCCCAAAACTCAAAAACATTGGTACGTAAAGACACATGCAGCCCCATGTTCATTGCAGCATTGTTCACAGTGGCCAAGACATGAAAACAACCAAAAAGCCCTTCAACAGATGACTGAATAAAGAAGAAGTGGTACATATATATCATGGAATACTACTCAGCCATAAGAAATGATGACATCGGATCATTTACAACAAAATGGATGGACCTTGATAACATTATACGGAGTGAAATAAGTAAATCAGAAAAAACTAAGAATTATATGATTCCAAACACAGGTGGGACATAAAATAGAGACTAAGAGACATGGACATGAGTGTGGTGGTTACGGGGTGGGGGAAGGGAGGAGAGGGAGGGAGAGAGGGAAGGGGAGGGGCACAAAGAAAACCAGATAGAAGGTGACAGAGGACAATTTGACTTTGGGTGATGGCTATGCAACATAATTGAATGACAAGATAACCTGGAGATGTATTCTTTGAACATATGTACCCTGATTTATTAATGTCACCCCATTAAAATTAATAAAAAATATTTCCCCAACCATACTTTATAATAATTGATTTTAGAGAGAGAAGGAAGAGAACACAAGAAGAAGAAGAAGAAGAAAAAGAAAGAAGGAAGGAGGTGGAAGAAGGAGGAGGAGGATAGAGAGAGGCATTTATTCATTGTTCTACCTAGACATGCAGTCATTGGTCAGTTCTCGTATGTGCCCTGACCCAGGCTCAACCTTGGTATTACAGGATGATGCTCTAACCAACTGAGCTAACCAGCCAGAGCCCCAACCATATTTCTTACATGCCTGACTCCCCTCCCTCCATAATCCTCTCTCACTTGGGGATGAAGTAATCTCTGAGAGGATTCCCCACTGAAGTGTATTTTCCAAAAATTAACAAAGCAAATCTCAGAGAATAAGCCACCCTGTAGCCGAGAACAGCACCATTGTCCCACTTCACTCAGGAAGGTCCCCAGTGTCTCAGCTTGGATCACAGCACTGCATTTCCAGGTTGCTGCGCATCTATTCGACCTCTGCTCTCACCCTGTATGCTAGACGGGGGTCGCCCCCAGAAAACAGGCCCTGGCCAGTTTCCCCAGTGGATAGAGTGTTGGCCTGGCATGTGGACGTCCCAGGTTTGATCCCCAGTCAGGGCAAACATGAAAAGCGACTATCTGCTTCTCTTTCCCTCCCACAGCCAGTGGTCACTTGGTTCAAGCATCAGCTCGATATCTCAGTTGGTTCAAGTGTTGACCTAAGGTGCTGAGGATAACTAGGCTAGTCTGAGCGTGGACCTCAGACAGGGGTTGCTGGGTGGATCCTGGTCGGGGCATATGAATCTCTCTATCTCCCCTCCTCTCACTTAAAAAGATTACATCAAAAGTAAAAAAATATGAAAAATTTTCTTAAGAATTAAAGGCATATGAAATGAATTTTTAATTTCTGAAGCATCTGATTCAAAATCTTACTGACTTTAGGCCTGACCTGTGGTGGCGCAGTGGATAAAGCGTCGACCTGGGAACACTGAGGTCGCCAGTTCAACCCTGCACTGGTCTGGTCAAGGCACATATGGGAGTTGAGCTTCCAGCTCCTCCCCCCTTTCTCTCTCTTTCTCTCTCTCTCTCACTCTGTGTCTCCTCTCTAAAATGAATAAAATAAAAATTAAAAAAAAAAAAAATCTTACTGACTTTAGAGTGTACCATGAACATTTCTAAGAAGAGTGCTCTCTTTTCTTTCCACACAGAAGAGCAGCTGTGCCCACCTCCAGCTGCTGCGAGCTCTCTCTTCCACTTGCTGCCGCACTTGATGCCCAGCTTCTGGCCAAACTCTTCACCGTACCAGACCAGCAGCTCACAGTCTGGCCTGATGACCTGGCAGGTTCGGTAGAAAATCTGCCTGCGATACTGAAAGGCCACCAGGTTCTGCTCTTCATCATTCCGGGCACAGTTCACATACCTGGGATTGGGGCAGGTGAAAGAAAAGAAACCCACAGGCAATGAGTTCCTACTACCTCTCAGATCCATGTCCATCTCTGCACCTGACACTGGGACTGATGTCACCCACTCGCACAGTGCTCCCGGAGAACCTTCTGTGCAATGTCTGAGCCTGTCACTATGTCATATGACTTCCTCTCTCCAGGTCCTGCTTACGGTGCTCATTCTGCCTAATACCATTTTCCAAAGCCAATTCTAGACCTCACCCTAATTGGCCATAAAACCCAGTTACTTCTATCTTCTCTAAACTAAATCTGGTTCTGTTTTATAGCACAGAACTTGCTAGTTGATGTTGGACTCTGTGTCTAGATTAGTTCACATCATTCAATACTCAGTTCAAGTCCATCTTTTCTTGAGAGGCCTTTCTTCATTCTCCTCACATTTTATTTAGGAAGAATTTGATGCTTCACCCAGGTTCCCATAAAATCATGGAGTCTCCCCACCACCAAAGTGATAAGCGGGGAGGCAGACAGACAGACTCCTGCATGCGCCTGACCGGAATCCACCTGAAATGCCCACCAGGAGCGATGCTCAACCCATCTGGGGCATTGCTATTCTAGCACCTGAGGTGGAGGCCATGGAGCCATCCTCAGTGCCCGGCCAACTTTGCTCCAATGGCGCCTTGACTGCGGGAGGGGAAGAGAGAGATAGAGATAAAAGAGAGGGGGAAGGGTGGAGAAGCAGATGAGCACTTCTCTGTGCCCTGGGTGGGAATCAAAGCCTGGACTTCCACGGTTGGGCCGACACTCTACTGCTGAGACAACTGACCAGGACTTGGGGATTTCTTTGTCTTAGCAAAATGATAAAGAACAATAATAGCTTATTCACATTCTTTATCCCCTGATAAAAGAGCCCCTCAGGGAAGTGCCCCATGATCATTGCTCTGCAGGCTTCAGAACTCAGTTCTAGTTAGAAGTGAGGCTGGATAATTTGCTGCCCTCACAGGTTTAGGCTATCCTTGGTTTAGGTGTCCTGGCACTCTGCACTTCTCAAAAAATAGGAATATTATAGTTAAACATTTCTAAAATCAATTGTTTCGCTCTGCAATTAGTCCTTCATAAGAAGATGGGATATATGATCTGTTTAAGTAATGAATACCTTCCTCTACACTGGACTATAGTAAGGGTTTGCTTAAATAATGTTCATTAGATCAATTAAAGTGTAATCCAGGCCCTCAAAGTTTTTTTCCAATGCCTAAATATTGTCTAGCATAGAGATTTATATTTTGAGGACATATGCTATATTTTTAACTCCTTTCTTCTTCTAAATACCTCTTGAGCCTGACCTGTGGTGGCACAGCGGATAATGCGTCGACCTGGGAACACTGAGGTCGCCAGTTCAAAACCCTGCACTGGTCTGGTCAAGGCACATATGGGAGTTGATGCTTCCAGCTCCTCCCCCCTTTCTCTCTGTCTCCCTCTCTCTCTCGTGTGTCCTTTCTAAAATGAATAAAACAAAATAAAACTTTAATAAATACCTCTTGATTTGAAAGAGCACTGAAAGGAGAAAAAGAGGAACAGAGGATTGAGGCAGACCACTGAGGGAGGCATGATGAGAAGGAAAGATGTATGGGCTTGAGAGTGATGAGTATTTTCCGTGACTCCCAGGAACTTACTGGCCTTACCTCATCCAGTTGGCCCAGGATTCATCCTTCCCATCCACATACTCATGGCAGTTTCTCCCTTTGGTGATCTGCATTTCAGGAAGAAAAAAATAAAGGCTTTTTTTGGGTGATGAGGTAATAGAATTATTTTACTCTCCTGTCAACAAAGCTCTCTTTCGGCTTGCATGCTTTGCCACTTGTGACCACATGATATTTTTCTTATCACATCTGAGTTGACTTGTCCAATCAGGGTTGGGAGGAGGCATTCCTTTGTGTGTGTACCACTTTGCTCCCACTTAACCTGTGATCCTAAACAGGAGTTCCATGGTCTGCAAAGTCCACTCAGTACCCAGAGCTAACCATATTGTCTCCATCCATGTCCTAGTGTGTAGAAGGGCAGGTCCCACAAGCCATAAGAGGGATGTGGGAAGCCACAACACAGGAGAAGAGGTAAATACTTCTCACCTGCCAGGAGTATCCATTGTTGCCTGTCTCTTCATCTTCTGTAATCTGGCCCTCATAAGGGCCAAAGTACAGACCCACTGGCAGAGCCGATGCCTCATTCCACACTCCAAGCCCAGCCTCAGGGATGCCCGATGGTCTGATTCTCAACCCAGGTGGCAGAGTGAGGGCTGCGTGGTTTGGATGCCCCTTATCCACTGCACTGTCTTTTACAAATGTAGGGGGCCCGTGCATGTCACAACTGTCAATGAAGTAGTTCTGACACTTCTCACAATCTGGGGGTGAGAGCAACAGGGATTAGGGAAGGTGTAGTGCATGCTCCTGGACATACAGAGCTTCAGAGAGAGCCCAGGGACTCACATCACTGAGCCTCAATTCTGTAGTGCAGGTCCCTAGGGGAACGGAATGCTCTAAGGGCCAAATGACCAGATGAAATTATTGTATGAAGAGATAACATGCTTTGTGAGGATCACTTACAGAGGTAGTTATCATCCTGGGGCTCGCTGACCTCTTGGTACACATGGCCTTTTCTTTCTTGTAGGCTATACATCTTTACTTCAGTCTCCTTTCTCCTGAGTTCTAAGTTGGAGAAGAGTGAGTTTGGTAGAATCTGGAGCGTTATTCCTGTTTTTTCAGAGAACACACGATCTCTTCCCATCAAATTATCACCTGTCCTTCTCTGTACTCTGGTATTATCCTTTGTCAACTATTGGCTCAGAGAGCCTCTATAATAGTAAGCCTTTACATTGAGTACAGATGGCCAATTCAATTTTTGTTTCTAGATCTTCCTACTATGAGCTTTAACTTCCCAACTTTTAGTTATTCATATAATATTTATTAAGGGCATATTATATGTTAGGTATTGAGGAAAGTCCTGGTATACAACACCAACAGCGAATGGTCGCTATTATCAGAGATAGATTTATTGGACAACTTACATGTGTCAGTTCTTTTACATTGAATTTAAGCCCTAGCTAGTGGCTCAGTGGATAGAGTGTTGGCCCAGTGTATGTTTGGGTTTGACTCTGGTCAGGGAACATAGGAGAAGCAACCATCTCCTTCTCCACCCCTTCTTCTCCCCCTTCTCTCCTTCCTTTCCTGCAGCCAGCGGCTCAATTGGTTCGAGCGTTGGCCCTGGGTGCTGAGGATGGCTTGGTTAGCCAGAGCACACCATCCTGAGGTGCTAAATGACAGCTCAGTACTAGAGAATTGGGGTTGCTGGGTAGATCCTGGTAAGAGTGCATATGGAAGTTAGCCTCACTATCTCCCCTCGTCTTACTTAAAAATTAAACCAATACATATAAAAATAAATGAATTGAATATTGTCAAAGAATATACCTTACACATTAGCATTGAAGAGCTCAGAGAATTTGTAAGATTTGCACAAAGGTCCAGTGCTAAATTCACTCCCAGTTTAGTAGAACTTAAATCCAGGCCTATCCAAAGTCCACCCCACATACCTAGGCCATACTTATTAGCCTTTCTAGATGACTCAGAGGAACTGTAATCTACAAATAATTTTTCCCTTACCCAATTTTTATCTAGACTTGTTTTCCAGAGGGTCTTGCTTCTCCAGGATGGACTGTGATGCTGAGAACCCAGGTTTGAAACCCCGAGGCTGCTGGCTTTAGTGCGGGCTCACCAGCTTGTGCGTGGGATCATAGGCATGACCCTATGGTTGCTGGCTCAAGTCTAAGGTAGCTGGCTTGAACAAGGGGTCACTCACTGTGCTGTAACCCCCCACACCCCAGGCAAGGCACATATGAGAAAGCAATCAATGAACAACTAAGGAGCTGCAATGAAGAATTGGTGCTTCTCTCAAGCAAGAGATGGCGACGGAGTAGGTGGACGTACCAACTTCCAACTCCCAGAACCAAAGTGGATTATAACTCAATTTAAAGAACCATCATCTGGATAAACCAACTATGAACTGAACTAAGTGGACTCTTCAACCAAGGAACACAGAAGAAGCCACATTGAGACTGGTAGGAATAGCGAAAACGCGAATAGGGCTGCCCAGCTCCCCGGAGCAAATAGCAGCCTGGAGAGACCCGCGGGGCGGGAGGAGAGTTTGGCGGAGAGGGAGGGACCTGGGTCCCAGAAACCAAGCCCCAGCCTGCAGTCCCAGAGCCTAGAAGAGGCGTTTGGACAGTTTTCAGCTGTGAAACAAGTGAGGGAGCTCCCAGGCCTACAGTGTGGAGTATTGGGTCCCTTCCTACTCTGCTGAGGGTTGCTGAAGGGTTTGGGGAGGCAGGACGCTGAAATGTGGTTCTGTCGGCGTGGGCGGAGGCCAAGCTGGTGTGAGCTCAGTCTAGCCCAGCAGGTTCGGAGGGGACGCGCGAAAGCGGTCCGGAAGCTGCGGGCCCGCGTTTAATCCCACTTACGGGGACAAAGCGGGAGGCCAGGAATGGGCAGAAATCTGCTCTGCAACACTGCGCAAGCCGGCCCTGACCGCGGGGACCGGGCTAGGACCATGGACGGGCAGGGGCTCTTGGGTGACCTCACGCTACCAGCCCCACCCACCCGGCTGGAGAAACCGGGATTTGCAATTATACCTGCACGAGTGGACTCCGAACGCGGGGGCGGGGTAGAGTCTGGGACGAGCGGAAGTATGCAGCTGAGCGGAAGCCAGCAAACACGCCCACCCCAATAAACCTTGGTTTCCGACCCTGCGCAGAAGGGCCCTGGCCTCGAGGGCGGGGCTAAAGCTCCGGACGGGCAAAGGCTCACAGCTGAGAGCACGTCAAAAGCCCCGCCCAACCCGCGAAACTGTGGCGAGCAGGCTCTGACTGCGGGTTCTGGGCGAAAGTCCGGAAATAGGCTGGGTCCGCAGCTGAGCAAAGGTGCTCACCTCTACCCTTGGTGCTAAGACTTGTGCCTTGTGTGACAGCCCCTCCCGTGGAGGAGAGGCAGAAATCACAGCAAAAGCCACAGTGGGCCGGCGCTGGCAACGCTCATAACCAACCACCCTAGGCAGCGGCAGAGGGGGTGGGGGGCCTGTCGACAGACCATACCTAGAGAACAGAAAGGGAACACCTACTGGACTCCAGTGGCCACAACTTGCTTATATACAGACAAAATGGGTAGGCAGAGGAATGCAAACCAAATGAATAAAGAGAAATCCCCAGAGAAGGACCTGAATGAACCAGATACAACCAAATTACCAGAAGCAGAATTTAGAATAATGATAGTTAGGATGTTCAAAGAAATTAGAGAAACAATGGATAGTCATTATGAACACCTAAATAAAGAGATAACAAGTATAAAAAACAAAATTGAAATAATAAAAAAGAATCAGACAGAAATGACAAATACAGTATCAGAACTGAAGACCACAATGGAAGGAATTAAAAGCAGGATGAATCACGCTGAGGATAGAATCAGCGAGTTAGAGGACACAATAAACAAAGGCACAGAAGCAGAGAAGAAAAAGGAAAAGAGACTCAAAAAATGTGAGGAAACTCTAAGGGAGCTCTGTGACAACATGAAAAGAAACAACATTCGCATCATAGGGGTGCCTGAAGAAGAGGAGAGAGGACAGGAAATGGAAACTTTGTTCAATCAAATCATAGCAGAAAACATTCCTAAATTAAGGCTGGGAAACACTCTACACGTTCAAGAAGCACACAGAACTCCATTAAAGAGAAACCCAAAAAGATCTACACTAAGACACATCATAGTTAAAATACCAAAGCTAATGGATAAAGAAAAAATTTTAAAAGCTGCTAGGGAAAAAAAGGCTATCACCTACAAAGGAGCCCCCATAAGGATGACATCGGACTTCTCAAAAGAAACACTTGAGGCCAGAAGGGAATGGCAAGATATATTCAAAGTAATGCAGAACAAGAACCTACAACCAAGACTACTCTATCCAGCAAGGCTAACGTTTAAAATTGAAGGAGAAATAAAGAGCTTCCCAGAAAAAGAAAGCCTCAAGGAATTCATAAAAACCCAACCAATTCTGCAAGAGATACTAAGGGGCCTGTTGTGAACAGTTTAAAGGGAGGAAAGAATATAGCAAAAGAAGAATACAGCTTTAAAGAATAAAATGGCAATAAACAACTACATATCAATAATAACCTTAAATGTAAATGGATTAAATGATCCAATCAAAAGACATAGGGTAGCTGCATGGATAAAGAAACAGGACCCATACATATGCTGTCTACAAGAGACACACCTTAAAACAAAAGATGCACATAGACTGAAGGTAAAAGGATGGAAAAAAATACTTCATGCAAATGGAAATGAAAAAAAAGCAGGGGTAGCAATACTTATATCTGACAAAATGGACTTTAAAACAAAGGCTGTAGTAAGAGATAAAGAAGGACACTACATAATGATAAAGGGAACAATTCAACAGGAAGATATAACTATTATAAACATCTATGCACCAAATATAGGAGCCCCGACATACATAAAGCAGACTTTGATGGATATAAAGGGCGAGATTAACAGCAATACTATCATAGTAGGGGATTTCAATACCCCTCTAACAACACTGGATAGATCCTCAAGAAAGAAAATTAATAAAGAAACAACAGACTTAAAAGAGACACTTGATCAACTTGATTTAATAGATATGTTCAGAACTTTTCAACCTAATGCAGTAGAATATACATTCTTCTCAAGCGCTCATGGTACGTTTTCTAGGATAGACCACATGTTAGGACACAAAAATGGTCTCAGTAAATTTAAGAAGATTGAAATCATATCAAGCATTTTCTCTGATCACAATGCCATGAAACTAGAAATTAACCACAAAAGAAAAACTGAAAAATACTCAAACACTTGGAAACTCAATAGCATGTTATTAAATAATGAATGGATTAACAATGAGATCAAAGAAGAAATAAAAAAGTTTCTAGAAACAAATGATAATGAGCATACATCAACTCAAAATTTATGGGACACAGCAAAAGCAGTTCTGAGAGGGAAGTTTATTGCACTACAGGCATATCATAAGAAGCTAGAAAAAGCTCAAATAAGCAACCTGACCCTGCATCTAAAAGAACTAGAAAAACAACAACAAATAAAACCCAAGACAAGTAGAAGGAAGAAAATAATAAAGATCAGAGCAGAAATAAATGACATAGAGGCTAAGGAAACAATACAGAGGATCAACGAAACCAGAAGCTGGTTCTTTGAAAAGGTAAACAAGATTGATGAACCTTTAACTAGACTCACCAAGAAAAAAAGAGAGAGGACTCAAATAAATAAAATTAGAAAGGACAATGGAGAAATAACAACTGACACAACAGAAATACAAAGCTTTGTAAGAAAATACTATGAAGAACTATATGCCAAAAAATTAGACAATCTTGGTGAAATGGACAAATTTCTTGAATCATATAACCTTCCAAAAATCAATCTGGAAGAATCAGAACACCTAAACAGACCAATTACAACAAATGAGATCGAAACAGTTATCAAAAAACTCCCAAAAAAGAAAAGTCCTGGGCCTGATGGCTTCACAAGTGAATTCTATCAAAAATTCAAAGAAGAACTAACTCCTATCCTCCTCAAGCTATTTCAAAAAATTCAAGAGGAAGGAAGACTTCCAAACTCCTTTTATGAGGCGAGCATAATTCTGATCCCAAAACCGGGCAAAGACAAAACAAAGAAAGAAAATTATAGGCCTATATCCATGATGAATTTAGACGCTAAAATTCTCAACAAAATATTAGCCACCCGGATCCAGCAATATATGAAAAAAATCATACACCATGATCAAGTGGGATTTATTCTGGAAAGGCAAGGCTGGTTCAATATTCGCAAATCAATCAATGTGATTCATCATATAAACAAAAGGAAGGACAAAAACCACATGATAATTTCAATAGATGCAGAAAAGGCATTTGATAAAATCCAGCACCCATTCATGCTCAAAACTCTCAGTAAAGTGGGAATACAGGGAACATTACTTAACATGATGAAGGCCATCTACGATAAACCGACAGCAGACATCATACTAAATGGACAAAAATTAAAAGCAATCCCCTTAAGATCAGGAACCTGGCAGGGATGCCCCCTTTCACCACTCTAATTCAACATAGTTCTGGATACAGCAATCAGACAAGAAGAAGAAATAAAAGGCATCCAAATTGGAAAAGAAGAAGTAAAACTGTCACTATTTGCAGATGATATGATATTGTATATTGAAAACCCTAAAGTCTCAGTCAAAAAACTACTGGACCTTATAAATGAATTCAGCAAGGTGGCAGGATATAAAATTAATACTCAGAAATCAGAGGCATTTCTATATACCAACAATGAACTGTCAGCAAAAGAAATTAAGGAAACTATCCCCTTTACTATTGCAGCCAAAAAAATAAAGTACCTAGGAGTAAATATAACCAAGGAGGTTAAGGACTTGTACTCGGAAAATTATAGAACATTGATAAAAGAAATCAAGGAAGATACAAACAAGTGGAAGCATATACCGTGCTCATGGCTAGGAAGAATAAACATCATTAAAATGTCTATATTACCCAAAGCAATTTATAAATTCAATGCAATACCAATTAAAATACCAATGACATACTTCAAAGATATAGAACACATATTCCAAAAATTTATATGGAACCAAAAAAGAACACGAATAGCCTCAGCAATCTTAAAAAGAAAAAATAAAGCAGGAGGAATCACTCTTCCAGATATCAAGGTTTACTATAAGGCCATTATACTCAAGACAGCCTGGTACTGGCATAAGAACAGGCACATAGATCAATGGAACAGAACAGAGGACCCAGAAAGAAACCCACAGCTTTATGGACAACTGATATTTGACAAAGGAGGAAAGAACATACAATGGAGTATAGACAGCCTCTTTAACAAATAGTGTTGGGAAAATTGGACATCTAAATGCAAAAAAATGAAACTAGACCATCAACTTACACCATTCACAAAAACAAACTCAAAATGGACAAAAAACTTAAATGTAAGCCAAGAAACCATAAGCATCTTAGAAGAAAACATAGGCAGCAAGCTCTCCAACATCTGTAGCAGCAGTATATTTGCCGATTTATCTCCACAGGCAAATGAAATAAAAGGCAAGATAAACAAATGGGACTATATCAAACTAAAAAGTTTTTGCACAGCTAAAGACAATAAGAACAGAATAAAAAGACAAACCACACAATGGGAGAACATATTCGACAGCACATCTGATAAGGGGTTAATAACTAAAATTTATTAAGAACTTATAAAATTCAACACCAGGAAGACAAACAACCCAATCAAAAATTGGGCCAAAGAAATGAATAGAAATTTCTCCAAAGAGGACATACAAATGGCCAATAGGCATATGAAAAAATGTTCAACATCACTAATCATTAGAGAAATGCAAATTAAAACCACAATGAGATGTCACCTCACACCAGTCAGAATGGCGCTCATCAGCAAAACAACACAGAATAAGTGCTGGCGAGGATGTGGAGAAAAGGGAACCCTTCTGCACTGCTGGTGGGAATGCAGACTGGTGCAGCCACTGTGGAAAACAGTTTGGAGATTCCTTAGAAAATTAAAAATCGAACTGCCTTTTGACCCAGCTATCCCACTTTTAGGAATATACCCTAAGAACACCATAGCACTGTTCGAAAAGAAGAAATGCGCCCCCATGTTCGTGGCAGCATTGTTCACAATAGCGAAGATCTGGAAACAGCCCAAGTGTCCGTCAGAAGTCGAGTGGATTAAAAAGCTATGGTACATATATACTATGGAATACTACTCAGCCATAAGAAACGATGACATCGGATCATTTATAACAAAATGGATGGACCTTGATAACATTACACGGAGTGAAATAAGTAAATCAGAAAAAAAAAACAACTGAGAACAGCATGATTTCATACATAGGTGGGACATAAAAGTAAGAATATGAGACATGGACAAGAGAGTGGTGGTTATGTGACGGGGGAGGGAGGGAAGAGTGGGATAGGGAGGAGGGGAGGGACACAGGGAAAACCAGATAGAAGGTGACAGAGGACAATTTGACTTTTGGTGACGGGTATGCAACACAATTGAATGATAAGATAACCTGGAGATGTTTTCATTGTACATATGTACCCTGATTTATTGGTGTCACCCCATTAGAATTAATAATAATAAAATATATATATAAAAAATAATAAATATAATAATGATGTGTTAACAAAAAAACAAACAAAACAAAACAAAACAAAAAAGAATTGGTGCTTCTCATATCTCTCCCTTTCAGCCAGTCTGTCCCTGTCTGTCCCTCCCTCTCCATCTCTCACTAAAATAAAAAAGAAAAAACGTTGGCCATTTATGTAAAAATATAATAAAGTCACTTAACTGGACAGAACATCCATTTCTTTAACATAACACTTTCTCCTTTCTGTCTTCTTTTTAAAAAATTTTCCTGACCTGTGGTGGCACAGTGGATAAAGCAGTGACCTGGAACACTGAGGTCAACAATTCGTGACCCCAGGCTTGCCTGGTCAAGGCACATACAAGAAGCAACTACTACAAGTTGACGCTTCCTGCTCCTGTCTTCCTCCCCCTTCTCTCTCTCTCTCTAAAATCAGAGAAAGGAGGGAAGAGAGTGAGAGAGAAATATTGATTTGTTGTTCCACTCATTTATGCATTAACTGGTTGATTATTCTTTCTTTTTCTTTTCATTTTTTTAGCTAGAGAAACAGACAGGAAGGGAGAGGGATGAGAAGCATCAACTTATAGCTGTGGTACCTTAGTTGTTCATTGATTGCTTTCTCACACGTGTCTTGACCAGGGGACTCTAGCTAAGCCAGTGACCCCTTTCTCAAACCAGCAACCTTGGGCTGAAGCCAGTGACCATGGGGTCACGTGTACGATCCCACGCTCAAGCCAGCGACCCTGCACTCAAGCCAGTGAACCCATCCTCAAGCCACAACCTTGGGGTTTGGAACATGGGTTCTCATCATCCCAGGTTGATGCTCTATCCTTTGTGCTACCACCTGGTCAGTCTTCAATGGTTGATTCTTTTTTTTTTTAAAGTCTTTTTATTTTTATTTATTCATTTTCGAGAGAAGACAGAGAGAGAGAGAGAGAGAAAGACAGAGAGAAAGACAGAGAGAAAGGGGGGAGGAGCTGGAAGCATCAACTCCCATATATGCCTTGACCAGACTAGTACAGGGTTTTGAACTGGCGACCTCAGTGTTCCCAGGTCAACACTTTATCCACTGCGCCACCACAGGTCAGGCTTCAATGGTTGATTCTTATACGGGCCCTGACTGGACATCAAACCCACAACCTTGGTGTATGGAGATGACTCTCTAACGAATTAAGCAACTTGTCCAGGACTGCTTTCTGTCCTCTTGTTTCAGAGTGGCCTTGTCCAGTCTAATGGTACAGTGACCCCCTTGCCTCCTGTCCTTCTTCTCCTTTCACCTTTACCTATTTAACTATCCTTGCCCTTCCTTAATCAACGGAGTCTGGTCAGCACCAAAGAGTCTTGGGAACAGAGCCTCAGGTCTGTGGATCACAGAAACCATTTGGGTCAAGTTAGAGGTAACATCTGGACCTCAGCTGTGTTTCAGTGCTAGACCCATGAATGTGGAAGGACCTTACTGACCACACCCTCATAAAACCAGACACACTAAAGAAATGGCTGACACAGGGCCTGATACAATGGTCCCTACCCTGGCCCACAAACCCCAGCTGCCTTAATCACCACAAGTAATCTTTTCCTGTCTGCAATGTGGCCGGTGCCACCCAGGCAGCCCTGTCCTGGAGCACTGCTCACCGACCAGACCTTCCTCCTCCTCTTGTGATGACAAGTGTTCTGAATGAGGTATTTCTTACGTGCTGTTATACTTTTATACCGCTCCTGCTCATGAACACATCTATAAATATGTGTAATTATTTACACATGGAAGCAGTGTAGCAAATCGCCCCATACTGCACAATGCACTGTTTGCATCCTGCTCATTTGCTAAACGCAAGCTCTGTCCCTCCTTAGCTGTTGAGACACCGGGAACCTGACCCCGGGTCGGTTTCAAAAGGGCAGCGCCCTGCCTGCGGCCCCTCACCTCGCTGTCTCGGAGTCCATTCTTCATCCGAGTCCTCAGTGTCCTCCGCCGGGGATCTGGTGGCCTGCCGGCGGTGAACCATGAAAGCGGGATGAGGGGCTCTGAGGCCTGGGAAGAAACAAAATCGTGGTCCCCAAAGCGAAGCGCTTGAAGCAGCAGCCCCGACACTCCGCCAGCCCGCTTGTCGCCCGCGGTTCCCGCCCGATTTCCGCCCGGTTCCCGCGCACGGTCACCTTCGCGCAGCTGCGTGTCCCGGTTCCTCTTCCCGTCGCGGCAGGACGCCCTCTCCCAGTCGCCCATGGCGGCCACCCCTCCGGGAGAAGTGGGCGCGGATGTCCCGGAACGCGCCCAAGGGGCCGGGGAGACGCGGCCACGTGACCCGGCGCAGTGGCGGGCGGGAGCCGCCCCTCCCCCGCTGGGTCCCGCAGCCCCCAGCCCGCCGCCCCGCGCTCGCCTGCGGCCCTGGCTCGCCCTGCCCGCCGCCCCTCCGCGCTGCCCGCGGGCTCCTGTCCACCCCGCAAGCCCAGCCTTGACGTGCCTGCGCGGGACACGGTGCTGAGGCTGACTGCCTGGCCCACAGGCGCGCACTCGCCCGCCCGTGCGCGTGTGCGCTTGCGGAGAGGGACACGGAGGGCCAGCCCCAGGGATGCAAGGACGGGCCTGGCTGGGGACTCCAGCCTAGTCAGTGACCCCCTTGCTCAAGCCAGCGACCTTTGGGTCATGTCCATGATGCCGCGCTCAAGCCGGATGAGCTTGTTACATTTCCTTGTTTACATTTTCTTGTTGTTCAAGCGCTCTCTTGAGTTCCTCTGTTCTACTCTCAAGTTTATTGAACATCGATGTTGGGCAGATAAAATATATTACGCTCACTTTGTTAAAGATGGCGCTGCCCACATGGAAGTTCGTTGATATTAATGTGTGTTTGGGAACAGGCTGTGGGCAGGCGGGGTGGTTATAGCCTAAGGCTTGGTTTTAAGAGTAAGCTCTTCCCCACACCATTGACTGATTGGATGATGTGGGGTGGTGCGCTCTCCTGAGGAATCCCATTATGCCTCAGATGGGTGGCTTTGTATCAGAGACTTTCTTATTTGTATAATTGGATTAAAGGTTTTGAATCTATGCTATAAATTGGGGCAGGCCGGGAGCTTGTGCTCTTGGTTCCTGAGGTTAGTATTGGAAAAGAGAGTGGATTAAGACCACGTGGAGGAGAGGAGGCAGCCAAGATGGTGGAATGCTGAGGAAGAAGCCAGTTTGTGCAGAGAGTTTGTGTAGAGAGGAGATGGGGAACAATGGTGAATAAGTCTGGTGAGCTAGAAACCTTTGATGCTAGGAAACTCGGATAAGTCAGTAGCTTTGTGAGCACTGAATGTGTGGGTTTTGGAGCCCACTGTGTTTTTGCTTGCCCGCTGGGTGCAAGCTAGAATTAAAGCTGATGGTTCACCAGTTCGTGGCTTCTGTGTTTCATTACCGACTGTTCAAATCTAATGCGAACCTGCCTTGGCCAGGCTGCTGTGATGGTGGCATCGACTACTGGCTTTACAATCGTTATGACTGTTTGCTTTGAATTCTTTATCTGTTCAATTACCCATGTTTATTTGATTAGGATATTTCTCCGGATTCTTTATCTTGTTCCTTAATTGGGGGTATATTCTTCTGTCTCCCCATTTTGTTTGACTGTTTTTGTTCCCTTGAGTAGAATGAAATAGTCATCTCGCCCAGTCTTGAAAAAGTTGTCTTTGTTACATTGTGTGTTCAGTAGTTTGATCCTGCCGGTTGTAGTTGGGGGAGGGGCATGCAGTGCCTGTCCTGTCACCTGGCCTGAAGGAGTGGGTTCTGAATGCGCCACCTGGGGTATGTGAGCCTCCTTGCCTTTTAATCTGGGCAGGGTTTCCTGGTGTGAAAGGGGCTGCGTGGTGTGTGCTTTGCGTGTCCTGTTTTAAGTATCTGTTGTCAGAGTGTTATAAAGTACCGCACCCCAGATTCTGAAAGGCACCGTACCTCCTTTCATCGAGTTCACATAGAGACACCCAGTTCAGGTGAATTTGGAAAAGTTTTATTGAAGGAGAAATTTATTAAATATGCCGGCTGCATATATGTTACACGGGGTAGCAGTCCCAAATCGTGTGCATCTATAATATTCTAGGGGCTGGTTATATAGCCTTAATTATACGTGGGTGGGGAAAAGGCCTGATATCAGGGCATAAGCTTATAACCTTTGTTTTCACCTATACAGGTTTGGGAAAAGGATGAAGGGGGGTGGCTGGGACACAATTTATTAGTAAGTTTATAACATTTGTCTATAGGATTCATAAAAAGACGCTTTACACATGAAAACTTACGAGGCACCACAATGGCAAAAATGTCACTCTACATATCAAAAGATATTCCTATATATTCTAGTGTTCATTTGCTATTCCTTTGTCCAGAGATACATACATTAACTACAGCTTGGGGGGGGGGGTTAGTTTCCATGGGGACAAATGCCTGTAATGGCCCATCAATATAAGAAAAGGTTTAATTTAATCTTTCTCTTCCTGCACCTGGCTAGCTATTCACTGGCTTCCTTATAGGTGTAGGGAAAGGTCAGAGAATCCAACTCTTCTTTCCATCTGCATTTAGAATGCAATGCCATTGGCTGTTATGAATATTTTTATGGTTGGGACTTGTGAGGTAAAAGACATAATAGATTATATGTACAATGTGCAGAGGATAGGAATTTTTAGGCGATTCAGTTCTGAGAAACAACATTTTTGTATATTTATTGAGTTTTAAAAGTTATAGCTTAGTAGTTAAAATTAGAAAGTTATATAAGTCGTTTTTTCTATTTGTTTTATTTTTAATTTTGCATATTTATTGTTTTTTTATGAAAAAGGACATAAGAGGAGTCAGAGTTTTAGAGCTTATTAATTACAAAGTATATTTGGTTTTTGCAGGCATTTTTTCAAGAATTTTGCGTACGTGTATTTAAGTAACTCAGGCCAGTGTCTCTTCATGGCCAACATACTTTAAGATCTTCTATCTCCTATTAACCTGTGTTTTGCAGTTAATTGCCGTTTATACTGGTGCAAAGTTCTCTCCTACAATTGGCCATCCTAGTTTTGATGCTAATCACACAAACATAGAAATCACACTTACAAAATCGTTCTGCATGCCTAGCTCATATTAATAAAATGTTCTTTAAGCTTCCTAAAATATTAATATTAATTCTGTAGCTTTTGGTACCTTACAACAAGAGCATGGTCTGTGCTGGTTTACCTGATTGCTTTCTTGTATCTCACCCCCCACTAGAACCACCCTTTGTCCTGGTGGGGTAGCCTGGGTGCACACACAGCCTTAATTTGTTTATTCTTCAGCTTCTCTGGGCTTGTCAGCCCTGTGCACATGCACAGCATTGCCGCCCTCACTGCACACTGGGCCGCAGGGTTTTGCTAGCTTTGTGCTTTCTTTGGGTGGAGCAGCCAGACCAGTGCAAGCAGCAGCACGTTTCAATCTCTGCACTTTCTCTGATCACACAGTCCTGTGTGCAGACCCTAGCCCATTTCCCGGCTCCACATTTTCCAGGAGGGGTAATGCCAGTAGTGACCCACTATCTCTGCACTTTCTCTGGGTCTAATAGTCCTGCAGCTGGTACCAGTGTTTTGCTAGCTCTGCACTCTCTCTAGGTGGGGGAGCCATACATGCACACGCAGCTCAGTGGGTGAAGTGTTGCCCTGCCATACCTACCTACTGGGTCGGTATCTGGGAAGAGGAGCTCTCTTTATACAAGCTACGCTGCCCTCATGATTCTGTTGTGTTTAGCTCCAGGTGTTGTAAAGTACCGTACCTCACTTCCATGGGTTCACGTAGTGTTGGGCAGATAAAATATAATATGCTCACTTTGTTAAAGATGGCGCTGCCCACATGGAAGTCCATCACCCAGGTATTATTATTTGCCCTTATGCTTGGGATGGGTGTGGGGGAAAGGCTGTAATGTAAGCAGGCTGGGTCGTTATAGCCTAAGGCTTAGTTTTAAGAGTAAGCTTTTCCCCACACCCTTGACTGATTGGATGATGTGGGGTGGTGCGCTCTCCTGAGGAATCCTCCCATTATGCCTCAGATGGGTGACTTTGTATCAGAGACTTTCTTATTTGTAGATTGGATTAAGGGTTTGGATTTCTACACTATAAAGTGGGACAGATCAGTAGTTTGCTCTCTCTTGGTTCCTGGGATTAGGATTAGAAAGGAGAGCAGATTAAGGCCATGTGGAGGAGAGGAGAAGCAGCCAAGATGGTGGAGTGCTGAGGGAGAAGCCAGTTTGTGCAGGAGGAGATGGGGAACAGAGGTGAATAAGTCTGGTGAGCTAGAAACCTTTGATTCTAGGAAACTCAGATAAGTCAGTAGCTTTGTGAGCACTGAATGAGTGGGTTTTGGAACCCAGTGTGTGTTTTTGCTTGCTCGGCGGGTGCAAGCTAGAATTAAAGCTGATGGCTCACCAGTTCTTGGCTCCATTGTTTCATTACTGACTGTCCGAATATAATGGAAACCTGCACTGGCCAGGCGGCTGTGATGGTGGCCTTGGCTACTGGCTTTACAGACAGCCTGGCAGGTTTCCTTTCATTAAAGCCTGTTACTCTGATTTTTTCGGACTTTGATGGATTCTAACATTTGGTGCTGAAACCCGGGACAGGGTACCGGATGCCTGGACGATCCCCTCCACCAGCCAAATTTACTACCAGGGAAGCAGTGGGCAGCGGCAGCTCCTCCGGGCTTCTTCCCTGATTCTGTTTGGCTGTGTGGACATAGGTTGATTGGTTGGATACCCGATGCTGTCTCAAAGACCTGCCAGATCAGAATTAAGGAATTTCTGCTCTTTCCCAATCTCCAGTAGGCTCCTCTCCTTCCCTCACCCTCACTCTACTCTCTGAGGTTCACAGTTTGGGAGGCTTCTACTCCAAGCAGCCTGCTTCTACAGACTTCCTTGAAAGTCTAGGTGCCTAGCCAGGTTGCTCTCTACTACTCTGGAACTGAGGTCTCCAGTGACAATTGGTTCCTCACTTCCCACACCTACTCTACTCAGAATAATTGAAAGAGTTTGAGGATGCTCTTCTCTTTATTTATTCTCGGCCTAACATGGGCTCCTCCCAATCTCAGGCCTCAGAGACTACTCCTTCGGAATGCCTCTTAAGAACATCTCATCAAACTCGGCCTCGTGGACGGTGTGGCCTCAATATAAACACTGCTTTCAATTACAGTACACTCAAAGATCTCAGTAATTTCTGCCACTGGACTGGGAAGGCCTCAGAGATTTCTTACATGCAGGCTTTCGTCCACCTTCGTTCCTGTCCTTGCTCTCTGTGCCTCCTGTTCTGCATGCAGGCCGTTTTTGGCCAGAAAAACCTCACCTAAAATCTCTGCTCCTAATCTTTTCTTTTCCGTGAACTCCCAACTCTCTACCCCTCCTGCCTGACCCCCAGGAGCACCCCTCTTTCGGGACCCCTCTCTGGTCCCTCTGCAGATCTCTTCCGCTCAAGTTTCTTCCCTCCAGAAATCCCCCTCCCTTCGCAGAATCCTGTTTCTCATTCACTTGCAAATACCAATCTCTCTTTCTCCTCTCCTGCCTGCCAGGGGCCCCTCCCTTTTCCACGGCATTCTTAAACCCCTCCTTCCTCCTTCCAGGCTGCAGGGGGGTGGGTGCCTTTCTCCCCCTCACTTCCTCCCCTCTCCCTATAGGCTGCAACTAGGCCTTTCTCCCCCTCATCCTCTCCCCTCTCATCACAGGCTCTAATATTTTTAACTCCTCTGACCACGTGGCACCACCACCAGCACTTCAACCTCCTCTGCCCCCTCCTGCAGATTTTGACCCTCCTTCTTTCCATCCAGCTGTTCACGCTGTCCATCCATCTGCTTCCTCTCTACCTCCCCTCTGTGCTGACAACTCCCTGCCATCTCGAAAAGCTTAAAAAGGCAGAGTTGTCTATTAAGCTGTGTGAGTAAGTAATCTGTTTTGTCTTCTCTTCATTTGTCAGAAAATATCTCTAATATAATTTTAATTGAAACAAGTAAAGCGCACTTATTTTTCTTTCTTTTTTAATTAATTTTAATGGGGTGACACCAATAAATCAGGGTACATATGTTCAAAGAAAACATCTCCAGGTTATCTTATGATTCAATTATGTTGTATACCCATCACCCAAAGTCAAATTGTCCTCTGTCACCTTCTATCTCGTTTTCCCTGAGACCCTCCCCTCCTCCCTCTCCCTGCCTCCCCCCACCCCGTAACCACCACACTCTTGTCCATGTCTCATAGTCTCACTTTTATGTCCCATCTATGTATGAAATCATGCTGTTCTCAGTTCTTTTCTGTTTTACTTATTTCACTCCGTATAATGTTATCAAGGTCCATCCATTTTGTTGTAAATGATCCGATGTCATCATTTCTTATGGCTGAGTAGTATTCCCTAGTATATATGTACCAAAGCTTTTTAATCCACTCGTCCTCTGACGGACACTTGGGCTGTTTCCAGATCTTCGCTATTGTGAACAATGCTGCCACGAACATGGGGGCGCATTTCTTCTTTTCGAACAGTGCTATGGTGTTCTTAGGGTATATTTCTATAAGTGGGATAGCTGGGTCAAAAGGCCGTTCGATTTTTAATTTTCTGAGGAATCTCCAAACTGTTTTCTACAGTGGCTGCACCAGTCTGCATTCCCACCAGCAGTGCAGAAGGGTTCCCTTTTCTCCGCATCCTCGCCAGCACTTGTTCTGTGTTGTTTTGCAGATGAGCGCCATTCTGACTGGTGTGAGGTGATATCTCATTGTGGTTTTTTTTTTTTTTTTTTTACAGGGACAGAGAGAGAGTCAGAGAGAGGGATAGATAGGGACAGACAGACAGGAATGGAGAGAAGTGAGAAGCATCAATCATCAGTTTTTCGTTGCAACACCTTAGTTGTTCATTGATTGCTTTCTCTTATGTGCCTTGACCGCGGGCCTTCAGCAGACCGAGCAACCCCTTGCTAGAGCCAGCGACCTTGGGTCCAAGCTGGCGAGCTTTTTTTGCTCAAGCCAGATGGGCCTGCACTCAAGCTAGCGAGCTCGGGGTCTCGAACCTGGGTCTTCCGCATCCCAGTCCGACGCTTTATCCATTGCGCCACCGCCTGGTCAGGTTCATTGTGGTTTTAATTTGCATTTCTCTAATGATTAGTGATGTTGAGCATTTTTTCATATGCCTATTGGCCATCTGTATGTCCTCTTTGGAGAAATTTCTATTCATTTCTTTTGCCCATTTTTTGATTGGATTGTTTGTCTTCCTGTTGTTGAGTTTTATAAGTTCTTTATAAATTTTGGTTTTTAACACCTTATCAGACGTGCTGTCAAATATGTTCTCCCACTGTGTGGTTTGTCTTTTTATTCTGTTCTTATTGTCTTTAGCTGTGCAAAAACTTTTTAGTTTGATATAGTCCCATTTGTTTATCTTGCCTTTTATTTCATTTGCCCGTGGAGATAAATCGGCAAATATATTGCTGCTACAGATGTCAGAGAGCTTGCTGCCTATGTTTTCTTCTAAGATGCTTATGGTTTCACGGCTTACGTTTAAGTCTTTTATCCATTTTGAGTTTGTTTTAGTGAATGGTGTAAGTTGATGGTTTAGTTTCATTTTTTTGCAGGTAGATGTCCAATTTTCCCAACACCATTTGTTAAAGAGGCTGTCTTTACTCCATTGTATGTTCTTTCCTCCTTTGTCAAATATCAGTTGTCCATATAGCTGTGGGTTTATTTCTGGGTCTTCTGTTCTGTTCCATTGATCTATATGCCTGTTCTTACGCCAGTACCAGGCTGTCTTGAGTATAATGGCCTTATAGTAAACCTTGATATCTGGAAGAGTGATACCTCCTGCTTTATTTTTTCTTTTTAAGATTGCTGAGGTTATTCGTGTTCTTTTTTGGTTCCATATAAATTTTTGGAATATGTGTTCTATATCTTTGAAGTATGTCATTGGTATTTTAATTGGTATTGCATTGAATTTATAAATTGCTTTGGGTAATATAGACATTTTAATGATGTTTATTCTTCCTAGCCATGAGCACGGTATATGCTTCCACTTGTTTGTATCTTCCTTGATTTCTTTTATCAATGTTTTATAATTTTCCGAGTACAAATCCTTAACCTCCTTGGTTAAATTTACTCCTAGGTAGTTAATATTTTTGGCTGCAATAGTGAAGGGGATTGTTTCCTTAATTTCTTTTGCTGACAGTTCATTGTTGGTATATAGAAATGCCTCTGATTTCTGAGTATTAATTTTATATCCTGCCACCTTCCTGAATTCATTTATAAGGTCCCGTAGTTTTTTGATTGAGACTTTAGGGTTTTCTATATACAATATCATATCATCTGCAAATAGTGACAGTTTTACTTCTTCTTTTCCAATTTGGATACCTTTTATTTCTTCTTCTTGTCTGATTGCCGAAGCTAGGATTTCCAGAACTATGTTGAATAAGAGTGGTGAAAGAGAGCACCCCTGCCTGGTTCCTGATCTTAAGGGGATTGCGTTTAATTTTTGCCAATTTAGTATGATGTTTGCTGTTGGTTTGTCGTAGATGGCCTTCATCATGTTAAGTAATGTTCCCTGTATTCCCACTTTACTAAGAGTTTTGAGCATGAATGGGTGCTGGATTTTATCAAATGCCTTTTCTGCATCTATTGAAATTATCATGTGATTTTTGTCCTTCCTTTTGTTTATGTGATGAATCACATTGATTGATTTGCGAATATTGAACCAGCCTTGCCTCTCCAGAATAAATCCCACTTGATCATGGTGTATGATTTTTTTCATATATTGCTGGATCTGACTGGCTAATATTTTGTTGAGAATTTTAGCGTCTAAATTCATCAGGGATATTGGCCTATAATTTTCTCTCTTTGTGTTGTCTTTGCCCGGTTTTGGGATCAGAATTATGCTCACCTCATAAAAGGAGTTTGGAAGTCTTCCTTCCTCTTGAATTTTTTGAAATAGCTTGAGGAGGATAGGAGTTAGTTCTTCTTTGAATTTTTGATGGAATTCACTTGTGAAGCCATCAGGCTCAGGACTTTTCTTTTTTGGGAGTTTTTTATAACTGTTTTAATCTCATTTGTTGTAATTGGTCTGTATAGGAGTTCTAATTCTTCCAGATGGATTTTTGGAAGATTATATGATTCAAGAAATTTGTCCATTTCACCTAGGTTGTCTAATTTTTTGGCATAGAGTTCTTCATAGTGTTTTCTTACAATGCTTTGTATTTCTGTTGTGTCATTTGTTATTTCTCCACTGTCATTTCTAATTTTATTTATTTGGGTCCTCTCTCTTTTTTTCTTCGTGAGTCTAGTTAAAGGTTCATCAATCTTGTTTACCGTTTCAAAGAACCAGCTCCTGGTTTCATTGATCCTCTGTATTGTTTCCTTAGCCTCTATGTCATTTATTTCTGCTCTGATCTTTATTATTTCCTTCCTTCTACTTGTCCTGGGTTTTATTTGCTGTTGTTTTTCTAGTTCTTTTAGATGCAGGGTCAGGTTGCTTATTTGAGCTTTTCCTAGCTTCTTTTGGTATGCCTGTAGTGCAATGAACTTCCCTCTCAGAACTGCTTTTGCTGTGTCCCATAAATTTTGAGTTGATGTATGCTCATTATCATTCCTTTCTAGAAACTTTTAAATCTCTTCTTTGATCTCATTGTTAATCCATTCATTATTTAATAAGATGCTATTTAGTTTCCAAGTGTTTGAGTATTTTTCAGTTTTTCTTTAAATTTCTTAATTTATAATTTGTATGTAAAATCTTTGTTTAATGTATAACTGTGTCTGTTTCTAAGGCCTTAAACCAATAATTACCTACCTCTTAAATCAAGGTTTACTCATCCCTATGGACTCTCCCTGCAATACCCCCATCCTTCCTGTTCAAAAATTTTCAGGGGCTTATCACCTTGTACAGGATTTATGCCTAATCAATGAGGCGGTAATTCTCCTCCATCCAGTAGTCCCCAATCTCTACAAATTACTGTCACACATTCCCTCAAGCACCACTCACTTCATGGTTCTAGACCTTAAAAATGCCTTCTTTACCATCCTTCTATACCCTGACTCTTCCTTTCTGTTTGCCTTTGCTTGGACTGACCCGGACACTAATGCAGCCCAGCAACTTACGTGAACTGTCTTACCCCAGGGGTTCAGAAACAGCCCTCACCTGTTTGGGAAGGCACTAGCTCAGGTCTTAGCAGCATGCAATCTCAAAACTAGTACTTTCTTACAATATGTCAATAACCTACTCCTCTGCAGCCCCTCCCTGCCTGCCTCAAGAAGACACACTGCCACCCTTCTTAACTTCCTCGCCATGTGGGGATATCGTGTCTTCTCTGCTAAGGCTCAACTTCACTCTCAGTCCATAGTCTATCTGGGCATTGCCTTCACACCCACCACCTGAGGTCTCACCCTAGATTGAATTCAGACCCTCCCCAGTCTCCAACCACCTACCACCACGAATCAAATCTTTTATTTCCTCGGTCTAATAGGCTTCTTTAAACACTGAATTCCCAATTTTACTCTGTTAGCCACACCCCTCAACGAAATCTCCTAGGCATGGCCTTTAAGGTCTATAATAACCGAGAAGAACAGGAAAAGGCAGACAACCCAAAAGAGATAAGGCAAAATACCAGCTCTTGGTGGCTGCTCTTAAAGTCTTCAATTCCCCTACAGGGCCTCATAATACTTCAACAGAGCCCTGCTTCAAGTGTGGAAAAGAAGGTCATTGGGCAAAAAGCCTGTCTGACTCCTCAGCCCTGCCAGGGCCTTGTCCTCACTGTGGGAAAAAGGGACACTGGAAAGTAGACTGCCCCCTCGCTCCTCTAAGGGAGGGTTCAGTCTCTTCAAACCCTGCCCCAGCCACCTGTGACCTATCACCATCACAGAGCCTGGGTAGCCATCCAAGTATCAGGTAAGCTGATCTCATTCCTTATAGACACAGGGCCACTTATTCTGCGTTGCCCAAATATTCTGGTCCTGCTCATCACTTAAAGATCTCTGTTGTGGATGTTAATGGTCTTATTTCCTCCTTATTAGCCACAGATTCACTGTCTTGTGTAATACATGGTGTCTCCTTTGCACACGTTTTTCTTCTGCTGCCTCGATGCCCCATACCTATTTTAGGCCAGAACCTACTCTCCAAATTCAGAGTCTCTCTCTCTCCTTTTACTTTCTGTCCTCAGAGTCGGCTCTGTTACTGCTTTTTGACCAGGCAGATTTTCCCAATTCTGTTATAACTTTACCTCTACCGCCCAACATAGTGAATCCCAAGGTTCTCCTCACCACCCCCACAATGGCAAAACTCCAGGGAAAGGCTCCCTAGTTTCATGTCTCCAGGTTAAAGAAAATGGAAGCTCCATCTCCACACATGCCTACGAATGACCCTTCCAGTCAGCCTGAATCATCACCTAGATACGCCTGCTCCCCTTTGGGGGCCACCAAGGTTAGTCTGACTAAAATCTTAGAAGAAGAAGAACATCATGAGCCGTGAGTAATTATGATTACCCTTTAATAACAGACAGGATGGAGATTCCAGCTTGCTCTAGTCTTTCTTATCTCCTTACCCTTAAAGACATACTCTGCCCCCATATCCTCCCTCTTAAAACCCTCTCATCTAGAAAAATCTCTTAATCTTATTTAAAATCTTGTAATCAAGACTAACTCCTCCTATACAGCCAACTGCTAAATATGTCTGTGCATATCATGTTCAAGTTATTCAACTCCCTATTTCTCTTAATAATACTCATCTCCTTCACAAGATGGAGAAAGGGGCCTGACCAGGCCGTGGCGCAGTGGATAGAGCGTGGGACTGGGATGCGGAAGACCCAGATTCGAGACCCCTAGGTCGCCAGCTTGAGCGCAGGGTCATCTGGCTTGAGCAAAAGCTCGTCAGCTTGGACCCAAGGTCGCTGGCTTTAGCAAGGGGTGGCTCAGTCTGCTGAAGGCCCGCGGTCAAGGCACATGTGAGAAAGCAATCAATGAACAACTATGGTGTCGCAACAGCAACGAAAAACTAATGATTGATCCTTCTCACGTCTCTCCATTCCTGTCTGTCTGTCCCTATCTATCTATCCCTCTATCTGACTGTCTCTCTGTCCCTGTTAAAAAAAAAATCAGAAAGGGCCACGTGCTGTGAGAGAGCCAGCACTCTCGTAGGAGATTATCCCACCTCAGCTACAAACTAAGCAAACAAGCTATACTAAACCTACTATTCCCAATTTGGCAAGCTTCTTCCACAGCTTTCTAACCAAAAACTCACACCTATGAATCCTCCCTGGAAACAAGGTCTACAGGAGGACACAGGGAAAAACCCCTCTCCAGCCTACCTGGACAGGGCCCCATATTGTTATCCTGTCCACCCCTACTGCTATCAAAGTGGAGGGAGATTCACACTGGACTCACCTCTCCCACATTAAGCCTTGTACCACCAATACCCCTAAAACCTACATCTCCACCCCCACAGGTCCTCTTTCTCTCAAAATCTCCACGTGTTCCCCTATCCAAGAAGAACCAGACCAGTCCATCTCATAATGCTCCTCCAATAGGCCATATCCCGCCTACTGCCCCATCCAGCAGGCACTCACAACAGGCAGCTGCCAATTACCACCTTGCCAGATTCTTCTACTTCCTTCTTTAGGCCTCTGAGGACCTCCCTGGTTTATGCCTCACTCCACTGAAATGGGCAAACTCCTCAATTAAATACAGGACTTGTCCTGACAAGGGTCTCTACTGAAATATTCTCCAAAGAAACAGCGGCTTTTCAATTTCTTCTTCTCTTCCTCTTAATCACCCCTAAGCCCAACCACCATGCCCCAGTTCTTGATCTCCTAACACCAGCTCTACTTTCTCTCTTACTGGGCGCCCCCATCTCCTCTCTCCTAGAGACAACCTCACTCAAAGACTTTTAATTAAAGCTAATTCTTCCTATGCAGTTAATTGCTGGATGTGTATGTCTATGTCCTCCTCAGCCTACTCTGCCCTTCCTGTCCCAAACAACAACACCCACCTTCTGTGGACAGTTCCCATATACCAACCTCCAAAAGGGGCTTCCTTCTTTGAGAGAGCCGACACTCTTATAGGGAATTATCCCACTTCAGCCACCAACCGAGCAAATAAGTTATATCAAACCTATTATTCCCAACTCAAAAAAAATAAAATTAAAACCCCCAATTCCCCCTGCTCAGGGACCAGTCACCCCGAGTACTCCCCTGCTCTCACCTGCCCCTTTGAGCTTTACTGCTCAAGGTGCTGTCCCAGTGGGTCACCTCCCTTCTAACCTCTACCACACCACAATAACTATCCAATTTCCCCAAAACCATCACAATCATCGAGTCAACTATGAAGTCTCTCCAAAAGCAAACGAATTATTTTCTAATCCCGTTCAATTCACGGAACCCCCTACTCTTACAGTTTCACAACATAAATGCTCCTATTCCACCACACAGCTATATCCCCGGCTCACGACCCCTACCACATGGTTTCAATGCTCAAAGCAGGCCTCTGACCATGTCTCCCTCCCTAGTCGGGGCTGCACTTTCCTTCTTGACCGTCTGGAGTTCAGAGTCAGATGGACGAAACCAACTCCTTGTTTATCAATTCTCTATCCACCTCTCATCCTGCATCACCCATTCAGGGGCTTTATACTTGCGTGGGACCAACTCCTATAAGTTTCTCCCTACTAATTGGACAGAAACCTGTACCCTAATCTATCTCATCCCAAATATCAACCTAATCTCACCCTATAAGCCTCTTCCAGTTCCTAGTACATTACCGGTCAATCTAAGGACCAAACGAAATATACAGGTGATTCCTCTTCTTGTTGCTTTAAGAATTTCTATAAAAATAGGTCTTGGGTGGGGGTGGGGGACTGGCCACTGCCCTGTCTTATTCCCAGTCTCTCTCTCTAGTATTTTTTTCCCCAAAAGACAATGGCTTGCTTTCACCAGAGAGAGCCCAGTAGGTTAGAGCATCACACCCATACACTAATGTCATAGGTTTGATAATGGGTCAGGGAGCATACAGAAACAGATTGATGTTTCTGACTGTCTGTCTGTCTGTCTCCCCCCCTTCTGCTCTCTAACATTAATAAGTAAAATTACAAAAAAATGACAATGGATTTTTGATGTTGTTGCAGCTTAAATTGTATAGAGGAATTAATTATTTTTTTCAAAATCTCACCCCAAGAGGAAAAAAGTGGTAAGGTTGTAAAGTACCATATTTCCCATGTATAAGATGCCTCCATGTATAAGACACACATTAATTTTGGGGCCCAAAATTTGAGAAAAAGACAACAAATGCGAATAAGCAGGAAATGCAAGTTGTCCCAGTGGAGCCCAAGCTCTACATCAGTCAGGTGTCCCTGACTTGACTTCCCCGTGAACATTTCTTTTTCTTAATTTCTCTGGATTTAATTTACTGTTCTAGTTCTTAGTATGGGTGCAAAGGCTGCGTATTTTAAGGTTTTCCCCTCTAAAGTGTATTCATCACTACATTTTGACATAGGTGTTCTTATGTAGTTTTTATTTTCATTAAGTTTAATGTATTTTGTAACTTAAATTGTTATTTTGAGGGGGGGTATTTAGGAGTGAATTCCTTAACTTAAAAAAGTAAGGGTTTTCTAGTTAGTTTCTATTACTGATTTGTAGATTAAGTGTAATGACAACAAGAAACATGCTTTATATTATTTCAAAGGTTGAAGGTTGTTGAAACTTGCTTCAAAGAACACACAGGATGGTCTCCGATCAATGTGTTGCAAGCGCGCTTCTCTGCTGCCACCTCGTGTGCATCTTGGGAATAACAGGTAAAAGTCACCAGAAAGTTTTGTCCTCTGCGGCAGTCTGGTGTCGTTTGAAATGAAAAGCTGGGTGCCTGTAACCAAAAACTGTCACTCTACTTCTGCACCACCGACGTGTCTTCTCCCATTTTTTCACTGTGAATTTCTTTGCACGCTTCTTTTTAGGCATGGCATGGGGCGGAAAGGGCGAGAGGCGGGGCGGACGGCGCGGGGCTGCGCGGGGCAGGGTGGACGGCGAGGCCAGGACGGGACAGGCGGGGCACCGCAGGGCGGGGCGGAGGGCAGGACACCTCCCTGTGGCGGGGTCAGTCCCTGGAAAGGAGCTGCAGCCTCGCCTTAGACAGGAGCTTCCTCCCCGGAGAGGGGATAACTCGCTGGAGAGGGTGTCCCTCCTCGGATTTGGTGACCTTCGGAGTGAGGGGCCCTCCCTCTGTAGAGCGCCTCTCCTTCCATGGAGGGGCGGCCCCTCCCAGGAGATGTTTAGTGAGGGGAGGGAGCTTTTCACCCCCCAGGTCTCCCTTGTCAACTTAAGCAACATCCACACCTGTAGAATATTTATGAGTTTGTTTTAGCCAAACTGTCGACAATTGCTGGTAATCAAAGTCTCAGCGGATTGAAAAGATGATCTGGAAAATGGCGTTTCCCCCCATATTTTGTACATCAGAATCGAAGTTGAAGACGTGAGGGTTACATGAAATTAATTGGTGATAGATTAGGGAGGCCGAGAACGAGAACGCAAAGCGGGGAAATGTGTGGGAGTGGTTAAAAGTAAAAATGTATATACTGAAATTTCTTTTACGTGGGCAGGAGTAAAATAGCTAACACTGACCGTGGTAACAACAGTGGGGGTGGTGCGCTTCTGCTCTGCTGATACGCTGGCTCTGAGGAGTGCAGGGAAAAATTTCCCTTACATTTCAAATGCGTGCTATTGTGCTATTGTTAGGTAGGATAGAGAGGTACCAGGCAGGAAAAGGGGAGGGGAAACAGAGGGAGTTTTATCTTATCCATTGAAGGAAGAGGGGGCCAGCGATCACATGGTCTGTCAAGGCAAAATCACCAAATGTTCAAACCGTTTGAAATACTGTATGCTAGTCAGAGTATCAGTGAAACAGAACCTAGGAAGTTACAGTTAAAAAGTATATGATCTCGCCTGACCTGTGGTGGCGCAGTGGATAAAGCGTCGACCTGGGAACACTGAGGTCGCCAGTTCAAAACCCTGCACTGGTCTAGTCAAGGCACATATGGGAGTTGATGCTTTCAGCTCCTCCTCTCTCTCTCTCTCTCTCTCTCTCTCTTACTCTCTGTCTCTTCTCTAAAATGAATAAAATAAAATAAAAAAATGAAAAAAAAAAAAAAAGCATATGATCTCTAAGACCCTGACAGGTAGCGGTGCTCAGAGGAGCTGAGTTGCCCACTTGAGTCTTGTGCCAAGTGCACAGCTTTGCTTAATAAGCTGCTGTCTTTGTTTGAACACTGCACCCTGTCTCTCCCCTGAATTCTTTCTCACCTGAGAAGCCCCCTTGGACCTGAGTTTTCTCTGGTGCTGTTATCAGGTACATTACTGTAGATGCAAAAGACAAGAGACAGGCTCAATTAAAGTAAGCCTTTGACCTTTGTTAGAGAAAAATACCTCCCTAGAACATGTCTACCCACCAACTAAACTGCTTTTAGTTAGAAAGTTTCTATTTCAGACCATCCTGTGTGGTTATTTTAGGTCTGAGTTTGTAAGGCCACCATGCAAGCCTCCCAGGAGCTTGTCAGATTCAGCATGTGGCCCCTTGTTTTGTCCACATTCTCCTCAGAGAGACACTGACTTCCTAGAGAAGTGCTCCCCTGCCACAGTACAGCCCTAGCTCTGTGTCCATCAGGCGTCCCTGATCTGACTTCCCTGTGCAGTGGGACACTCCTGCTTAGCAGCAGGGCTGGCAGACTCTTTGAGATTACTCTGGAGGGGGCTATGAGGATTCTACTTATTGGTACTGAGATCAATCGCCACCAGAGGAAAGACACGACCAACACACAAGTTAGTTGTAAGAATCACACAGACAGTTTATTACTCACAGATCGTACCCCAGCATACCTGGGGCCCCATCAGTTTGCTTGTCTAAGCTGTCCTTGGTTAGAGTGGCCAGCCTGGAGAATCCACGTTCAACGTTGGAGTCTGGGCGACTAACTGCAGCTGGGGACCCCTTGGCTTTACTACCCTTTCTGGCATACACCTGCTAACAGGTGTTAATCTCCAGGATTATTACATCAAGACACTTTTGGGGATTTCCTCACAGGAAGCTCATTTTTATGGGACTCTACATAGTTGTTACATCAACCCACTTTTAGGGAGTTTCTTGCTGGGAGCTTGTAAAGCCAGTAGCCATGGCCACCATCACAGCCGCCTGGCCTGTGCAGGTTCACATTTGATTCAAACAGATGGTAATGAAACAACAGAACCAAGAACTGGTGGGCCATTAGGTTTAATTCTAGCTTGCACCTGGCGGGCAAGAAATACACACAGTGGGAAAACACTTCCCTTTCTATTCAGGGCTCCCAAAGTCACGGACTCATCCGAGTGTCCTAGAATCAAAGGTTTCTAGCTCACCAGCCTTATTCACCTCTGTTCCCTGTCTCCTTCTCTCTGCACAAACTGGCTTCTCCTTCAGCACTCCGCCATCTTGACTGCTTCTCCTCTCCTCCACGTGGCCTTTCTCTACTCTCCTCAGCATGGGCTTCTCTGCCTTTTTTGTAGTGTAGAAATCAAACCCTTTAGTCCAATATACAAATAAGGAAGTCTCTGCTACAAAGCCACTTATCTGAGGCATTAGTGGGATTCCTCATAAGAGTGCACCACCCCACATCATGCAACAGTCAAGGGTGTGGGGAACCGAGGTTTCTGGGTGTCTCATTACCTCAGGGCAGTCGATTGCAATCATGGCAAGATGGAAGGTTTTGTGTTTGTTTTCGTCCAGCTTTGGTTTTGAGTATCTATGGTTGTAAGGTCGGTGGATAATGGGCGAAGGTCATGTGAGGAACCCAGATTCAGGAACTTTTGCTAGAGCCACCCACAACCAAGCACACCAAAAAGAAACTTCCCAGGAATCCTTGGGAAGAGAGCAACAGTCCGTCAGCCAGTGAGATTTCTCTACGTCATATTAGCTCGACCACCCTAGAGTAAGGTGACCAGATTTTAAAATTAGTAAAGTGGAACACCATTGACTGGGGAGGGGGGGTTCTTTTTTTTTTTATTATTTTATTCATTTTAGAGAGGAGACACAGAGTGAGAGAGAGAGACAGAGAGAGAGAGAGAGAGAGAGAGAAAGAGAGAAAGGGGGGAGGAGCTGGAAGCTCAACTCCCATATGCGCCTTGACCAGACCAGTGCAGGGTTTTGAACTGGCGACCTCAGTGTTCCCAGGTCGACGCTTTATCCACTGCGCCACCACAGGTCAGGCGGAGGGGGGGGTTCTTGATTAAAAATTTGGTCTATATGAAGCAAAAAAAATTTTTATAGAATGCAAAAATAGTATTGTAATATATTTTCTTTAAATTACAACATACGTACAATTTACAAATATAATACATTAAAAATTATGTATAGCATTATTTCATTCTTTGGCATATTTCTCATTTGAGTGAATTTTTTTTAGTAGATTGCTGTTGTTGTTTAAAAGGTCATGAAATTTTTCACAAGAATTTGTTAAATTATATTTCACACATAAAATGGCTTTCAAAGTCTCAACACTTGTGATTTTTCTGATGTCCACACTTTATTTAGCATAGAAAAAACGCGTTCAGTCGCAGCATTAGTTCCTGGCAAAGACAACGCGTATTCCACAATTTTTAGTGTATTATTGTATGGAACATTGTTTCAAAATGCTGAAATATTTCTAACCATTTGTTCTCGATTGTGATTTTTGCTGATGCCCAAGATTTAACCTTTTCCTTATCAATATATATTTTTAATAATGATACCTCATTAAAAAGATCATTTTCAGAAATATTACTAAATGTGAAATTTTGAGTGAGTCAGAGGGATCGGGTTACACGGCCGCGTTCCCCGCCTGCTGCCGGCTGGAGACTGAGCTGCTTGTGCCTTGCAGAGCCGGGAGCCAGAGCCACAGGCCTGTGTTCAGGACACAGGCCTATGGGTAGTTAGGGGACTTGAGAGCCACCACCCCAGTAGGTACGTCCCGCCCAAAGGTCTTTGTTTCGGCTCCACACGGGGCAGCCAGCTCTTGAGACAGTGCAGGCGCTTCCAGGTCGAGGCGGGGTCTCCCCTCGGAAACCGTGTATTCCCTTCTCGTTCTCCCGCCGTACCCCAGCTTTTGTGCATTCTTTCCAAAAATTGCAACTTTTTAAAAATGCCCCGGGATGCGGGACAAATTGTTAAAAATCAGGACTGTCCCGCCAAAAGCGGAACGTCTAGTCACCTTACCCTAGAGGGCCCCCTTAAATCTGCCTCACAGGGATCATCCCATGCCACTTCTCTGACCCCTGCCCACCAGGGACAGAGAACATTGTGTGGGCAGCGTGGTACTAAATAGAGCCTCAATTATTCCACACTTCGTGGCTCTCGCCTCTTCCTTCTTTCTTGGTGGGGAAAAATGCCTTACAATGGTTATATTTAAAGAGAAAAATTGGGCCTGACCTGTGATGGCGCAGTGGATAATGCATCGACCTGGGAACACTGAGGTCGCCAGTTCAAAACCCTGCACTGGTCTGGTCAAGGCACATATTGGAGTTGATGCTTCCAGCTCCTCTCCCCTTTCTCTCTCTCTCTCTCTCTCACTCTGTGTCTCCTCTCTAAAATGAACAAAATAAAAAGAAATTTAAAGAGAGAAATTTTATGTCAGATTTAGGATTTAAAATGACTTGCTGTTTGTATTCTAGTTTAGACTTCTTGTTGTTCTATGTAGGTTAGGGTTTGTGTTTTGAGCACCATGGATCTTCAGGGCCAAGTTCATCTTTGTTCCAGGTGAAGGGCTGTGCATTGTAGGTGCTTATGTGCTTCCGTTCTTTCTTGTCAGTGCTTACAAACAACACCCAGCCCTCAACACTCCTTACAATACAAAATGGCGCTATCGTGGTCCTGGTCAAATATGCCTTGTGGGCATATTCATCTTTGGTTCAGAAACCTGACAAAGCTATCAAATATCTGGAGAGCAGAATGATAGGAATGCAGCTCTTTTCTTATTTCTACATTGAAAGTATTTCCTAACTGTACCAGTGATTTATGTGTGTGTGTGTGTGTGTGTGTGTGTGTGTGTGTGTTTAAAGATGTGTCTTTGAAAAGATGTAAACGTGAGGATACTGTTATTACCTTTACTTACAGGTTTCTAGATGGATGGTGTGGTGAGCCATAAAGAGAGCATATGTAATTGAAGTGAATTGAAATGTCTAAGAAGGTGGTTTATCGTTTAGTAGGGTCAGTTTTTAAAGTTATAAGCAGTCTTGAAAAGCATGTTAAATGTATTGTTTGGGATGGTGGAATAGTTATATATCTTGAATTTTATTTATAAATTAGAGGTTTTTCTTTATATCCGTACTGATCTTTTTGTGGGGGGCTGCATTGGTTTTGAGAGGTGTGCCATATTCCCGAATGAGAGAGATGTGTTAAATTGCTTTCTATAATTATGGATTTTTCTCATGATTTATTTATTATTTGAGTTTTATTATTCTAGTTTGTTATATATTGCATTGAAGTTATATATATGTTGTCATTGGAAAGTATTGAAACAAATTTCTGTCCATAATTTGTAGGACCACCTTTTGCCTTTAAATGTAGCGAATCGTATCCAAATAGGTTTTGGTTTTGCTTCCATTTCTTTTTTTTTAAATTCATTTAAAGAGGAGACACAGAGTGAGAGAGAGAGAGAGAGAGAGAAGAAAGGGGGGAGGAGCTGGAAGCATCAACTCCCATATGTGCCTTGACCAGACCAGTGCAGGGTTTTGAACTGGCGACCTCAGTGTTCCCAGGTCGACGCTTTATCCACTGCACCACCACAGGTCAGGCCAACTTCCATTTCTTTTTATTTCTTGCTGTGTTACGGTGCAGGCGGCTCCAGCGCTTTCTATTAGTTGTGCATGTCTGTTAACATCCACAGAAAGTGATTTTTGCAGATAGTTGGATGTAGGGGTGTACCTTTTTTTCTCACGTAGCTGTTGTGACACGTTACTTTATGAAGAAAACGTTTCCTATGATGTAAAGAGAAACCGTTATGGTATAAGAATAGACGTGAGTTTGCATCTAGTAGTGGAGGTTCCATTCGAAGAAGTAGGCTATGTATGTCTATCGGTAAGAAAAAAGGTGTCTTTTTTATTTTTAAAGTGATGTAGTATAGTTTGAATTAGGTTGAGGATCAGGGTTTGCTTGATACTGTAGAAGAACTGAAGCTGTGGGAAACTGGTAGATAGCAGTGTTCTGGGGTCTCTTAAAAAATTGTTTTGAGAAGAAGTGTATTTTTAGATAATAATCTGTGTTTTAATTTTACCAAAGCAAAAGAATATCAGTTTAGAGGGGGAATGCTGGATTGTAGAAAAATAGGAAGAGAGATTGTTAGTGACATTCAGAAGCAGTTGTGAAAGATTGAATATAGTTGAGTCATGAGGAGAAGTAGAGATCCTGATATGACCAGTCTGGTTCGTCATACTGATTCAGTGTCTAAGTTGTGATATGTTCCTTGCTTCTTGGGTTTTCTGGGGCATCATCTTAGACTAAGATCCTATTCAGCCACTTTTTTTTCTAAATTATTTCTTTTTTTTAATTCATTTTAGAGAGGAGACACGGAGTGAGAGAGAGAGAGAGAGAGAAAGGGGGGAGGAGCTGGAAGCATCAACTCCCATATGTGCCTTGACCAGACCAGTGCAGGGTGTTGAACTGGCGACCTCAGTGTTCCCAGGTCGACGCTTTATCCACTGCACCACCACAGGTCAGGCTATTCAGCCATTTTTTTTTCCAGCCATTTTTGAAGATGGTTTGAAATAGTTTTTTTCTCAGGTGTCTGCTTTCAGGTGGGTAGGTCAATCAAGAGAGTCAGCATTTGTGATCTATGATTCCAGTTGACCTAGTGTCAGTATTCGACATTTTATGTGTTGCCATATAGAGTAGGTGTGAGTTCTGAGTAGCATTGACCTTTGGGCTGGATCATTCTTTGTCCTGAGGGAGCATCCCCTGCATGTTGGTGTCAGGGGCACTTGTTCATTCTATGCACTGCTCACAAGTAATGCTCACTCACCTTCAACCCGAACCCCCTAGTGGAGAATGTGAAACTCCACAATCTTGGCCAAACATGCCCTCAGGGAAAATTCACATTTGGTCCAAAAACAAAAGCACTGAAGCTGAAGCCTTTACTGTTTGTGGAATCAGAAATGTTCATGATGAAGCAGTTTTGTTACCTTTTTGTTGAAAATATTTTCTAACTGTAGTGGTGATTTATTTTGGGGGATTTATTAGACATTGATTTGAAATCTCATTAGTATGATGATACTGTAATGACCTTCTTTTACAGGTTTGTAGATGGAAGGTGATGAGAGACACCCAGACAGTCCATGGAACTTCAGGGAATCTTCATCGATAGGAACTTGTTTTATCATTCTGTGCAGTCATTTTTTAAAAAAAAGTTCTAAATTTTTTTAAAATTCATTTTAGAGAGGAGACACAGAGTGAGAGAGAGAGCGAAAGAGAGAAAGGGGGGAGGAGCTGGAAGCATCAACTCCCATATGTGCCTTGACCAGATCAGTGCAGGGTTTTGAACTGGCGACCTCAGTGTTCTCAGGTCGACGCTTTATCCACTGCGCCACCACAGGTCAGGCCTCTAAATGTTTTTGAACATGAGATTTAATGTTTAGTTTTAGGGTTTTAGTGGAGCATTTATGTATATGGAATATTCCAAATGAGACATGGCTGCAGGGGGGAAAGAGAGAGAGAAAGAGAGAGAGAGAAAGAAAGAAAGAAAGGAGGAAAAGTGATAGGGGGAGGAGAGGAGAATCAGATGGGCGCTTCTCCTGTGTGCCCTCGCCAGGAATCCAGTTCGGGATACCTATACACTGGCTGACACTCCACCACTCAGCAAGCTTGCCAGGATCAGTTTCAGTATGTATGTTGACAGGGTAGACAAAGCTAGGGGTTTCAAATCTGCGACCTCTGAATTCCAGGTGGGTGGTTTATCAAGTGCGCTACTACTGGTCAGGCCTCCCCACCCACCACTGTAATAGAGCCTGGTACGTCAGCACTGTGGCTGCAGTGTATCCACTGAGACAACCTGACAGGGCACAGTTGATTTTTTTGTATTTAGATAGTATAGTTATGTACGAATGTTATTTCTCCTCTACTTAATTTTTTAATCTGTAGTAAATTTTAGGGGATTGTCATGTGTCATCAAGGTATATGACATGCGATAATGATTGTTTCATTGTTGTAATTACGTAAGAGAGGAAAAAATTATTAGAGCTCGGAAGGTAAAAGAAAGGAATGAGGTCATGTGAGGTTTTGGCAACATCCATTTCTTTTGTAAGTTATAAGTAATGCTGAAATGAAGTAGGGACAGCGATGTTTAATTTTCAGTGAGTTTAGGGCTGGGATGCAAGGTGTCGTGGAAATTCTAAGGACCCAAGTCATCACGTGCTCCAAGGAGATCGTGGAGGGGGCGCTCACAATCTGATCAGAGTCTTCGTTTTCAATGAGGAAAAGTTTAGAAGGTGAGATGTGGAATGTGAAAGGATAAGAGGAAAGTGTAAGGTTGGTGGGCAATGGGGGAAGGTCACGTGAGGAACCAGGCCCGGGAACTCTGGCTGGAACCGCCCATACCCATGGCCGCCAAAAGAAACTTCCCAGGAGCCCTTTGAAAAAGAACAACTGTCAGCCAATGAAATTTCGCCACATCATATCAACTCGCCTTCACCCTACCGACCCTTTAAATTACCCCCAAATGGGAGAATCCACAATTTCTCTGGCCCCTTTTACAGACCAGAGAACCTCCTCCCCATGCACCCTACTAAATAAAGTTTTTCTATTCCACATTTGGTAAATACACCCTTCTTTCTTCCTCGCAGGGGAAATACCTTACAGAAAGAGTGTTAGTGATCTTTTTTTTTTTTTAATTCTTTCTTTCTTTATTTATTTATTCATTTTAGAGAGGAGAGACAGAGTGAGAAAGAGAGAGAGAGAAAGAGAGAAAGGGGGGAGGAGCTGGAAGCATCAACTCCCATATGTGCCTTGACCAGACCAGTGCAGGGCTTTGAACTGGCGACCTCAGTGTTCCCAGGTCGACGCTTTATCCACTGCCCCACCACAGGTCAGGCAAGAGTGTTAGTGATCTTAATAAACAGTTACAAATGAGTGATTTATGATTTATGTGGACATGCGCAGTGAGGTTCATCACAGTGGGATTAAGTCTCCCTAGTTGTGAGATCCTCCCCGCCTCTCTCCTGAGTGTTCTCAGCCTGGGACACTGCACTGCAGGGATTGCAAGATGCATACTTTGTGTTTATTGTTATTGTGTAAGTTTCAGCTTTCATGTGGGTTGTTGAAGAGAGGTATGTTATTTGAGATCTAGAATCAGCAACATGACCTGCTGTTTATATTGTATGTTACTCTTCATCCAGTGTAATGTAGAGTAGGGTTTGTTTGTCTTCTGGTTACTATTGAGCTTTAAGGGCAGGATCATTGTGTATCCTGGGTGAACATCCTGTGCATTGTAGGTGTTTCTGAGCAGTTTTTCTTATATTTACTGCTCGGAAGTAATGCCCAGGCCAAGACCCACTTTCTTAAAGGTATTATGTTCCGCCATGTTGGACGAATATGCCCTTGGGGATATTCACCTTTGGTCCTGAAAATATTGCCAGGGAAGCTTTGAACAATCTAGCTGTGGAAATAGAATTTTAATTATCAGTCTTTTAAAATTATTTTCTAAGGGTGGCATTGAGTTATTTAGGGTTTCTTTTTTTTTTGATGTTCATTTGAAAACATGTTTATGTAATAATATAGTCATCACCTTTCTTCTCAGGAGTCTACGTGGAGGGTCACCAGAGTTAAAAAGAAAGTTCACGAATTTTTAGTGTATTGAAATGTGTCAGTAGTTTGCCTATTGTCCCATAAGGTTAGTTTTTAAAAAGTTGCAAACATTCTTGCCTGACCTGTGGTGGCGCAGTGGATAAAGTGTCGACCTGGGAACACTGAGGTCGCCAGTTCAAAACCCTGCACTGGTCTGGTCAAGGCACATATGGGAGTTTATGCTTCCAGCTCCTCCCCCCTTTCTCTCTCTCTCTCTCTCTCTCACTCTGTGTTTCCTCTCTAAAATGAATAAATAAAAATAAAAAAACAAAATTAAAAAGTTGCAAACATTCTTGTAAAGTATGGTAGATTCGAATACTTTGGGTATAGTGGAGCAGTTATGTATACGGCATGTTATGGGCTATTTAGGTAATTTATCTATTTATTTATTTTTACCTCGTTACAAAGCTTTTGATTGCTTGTATCAGTCTTGAAGGCAATGCTCCACTGCAATTTCATAGAGGTGTGTTGAATCTCCTTTTATAGCTATGAATATTTCTCTTTTGCTTTTTAGGCTGGTGATGTATGATTTGACTTTGTTGTGAATTTCATGTGCATGTAGACATTCCCAGTGTGCTGAATTTATTAGAGTGAATTAGTGTTCGTTATTTGTAGGACCATTTTTTGCCTTACAATCTACTCTATGTCAACTAAAATTTCTTTGATTGTTGTTTTCAATTCTTTTAATGTCTTGCTCCTTTATGTCTTAGGCAGCTCCAGGTTTTTCTATTAGTTGAGGGGGGATATTAACATTCAGAAGGAAGTGATTTCAGTGAATGGCAGGATGTAGGGGTGCCATTTCTTTTTTTATTTTTGTGACAGAGACAGAGAGAGGGACAATCAGACCAGAAGGGAGAGAAACAAGAAGCATTAATTCTTCTTTGCGGCACCTCAGTTTCTCACTGATTGCTTTGTCATATGTTCCTTGATCAGGGGGCTACAGCAGACTGAGTGACCCCTTGCTCAAGCCAGCAACCTTGGGCTCAAGCTGCTGAGCCTTGCCCAGTCAGATGAGCCCGCGCTCAAGCTGGCAACCTCGGGGTTTCAAACCTGGGTTCTCCACATCCCAGTCTGACACTCCATCTACTGTGCCACTGCCTGGTGAGGCTCCTATGATTGTTCTGAAACCAGATATTATAATTTTTCGTTCATGTGGAGAGAACACTTTGTTATATTTAATGTATGTTTGAACTTCTATCCATTAATGTGACCCAACAATTAGGCTGTTTATGTTTATTGTTAGGAGTTAGTACAGCAGTTTCTTTTGGTAGCTATATGCTACAGGAATTATTCAATGGAGTTGGGGTATCTTCTATTCATTGCTTTTTGTATACTTTCCCTATACTTTGTATTTCAACAGGTGAAGTGAAACTAAGGTAATAGCAGTATTAAAAGTCTGGGCGTTCTTTTCATGTGTGATAGAATGAGTTTAAAGACATGTTTGGGAAGTGATTTTATGTAAAATAGTTTTTAAGTTGATTATGAATGAAAATAGGATGAGAGTCGTAAGTGTTGGAGATGAAGGGTCTGGGTGGAAGGTGTTGTAGGAACAAAGTATTTTGCAATGAAGTAGAGCACCAATTAGGTCACTTGACAACTGTGCAAAAGTTGAGAGAGGAACCTATAGATGGTGGAGGTAGGAAGGGCAAAGACAAGGGAGATCCATGACCAGTTACGTTACTGAAGCCATGTTACAGAGCTCGTCATGAGTCATGAGAAAGCAAAGATGCTTCGAACCACCCTGTGGTTTATACGTGATTCAGTGTCCTAATGTGTTCCACAGTCTTTTTCCTGAGCAGACAGGCCTACCAGCGGCAGGGGTGTGTGTGTGTTTCAAAGTTGCCTCTGTGATGTACGTGATGCTCGTTCCTCGATCCTGTGATCTGGATGTGCAGCTGAAGGCCAGGATAGGTCTACCTCGTCAGGAAGTGTGTCAGAGACACTTCTTGGTGCCACAGATAATCCCATGTCGCTGAGGTAGTTGCGTGTACTTTAGCATCCAACCGGGAGGAAACGGTGAGACAGCGTATTTTTGAGCAAAAAAATAGCAGAAGAATGGCATAGTAGAAAATAGTTATTTTTTATACATTTTAGACTGTATCATGTGGTGTAGTGTAGTTTGAGTGAGGGTGAGGATAAGAGTTCCAGAATGTAGGGTTTTTTATGCTTTGGTTAACTTGTAGGGGAAATGAAGTTCTTTGAGAGTAGTAGCAAACTTTGATTTTTGGTATATTAAAAGTTTTACCAAGAAGTCTATTTGTAAAGAGAAATTTGTTCATGATTTTACCAAAGTAAAATAATGCAAGTTTAGAGAGTGAATACTAAAATGTCAAAGAGTAGAAATACTTATTCTATGGGATATGAAGAAAAAGTTATTAAAGACGATGATGGTTCATGAAAAGAAGCAGTGACCTTGAGAGACCCAGTCTGGCTCATGAATGTGAGATTAGTGTCTGAAATGGTAAGATATTCTGTGAGTCTGTAATTTTGTGGTGTGTTCTCAGTGTAGGACTCTCCTCCTGAATTGTTTAAGATGGGCGGTTTTGTCTGTGTTGTTGTTGTTCTGTCTCTATGAGCTCCCCTGTGGCTAGTTGAGAGGCAGTATTTGTGATCCAGGATGCAAAATGACCAGGTGTTTGTATTGTACTTGACTCTTCTTTTTTCCTGGAAAGTAGGGTTTGTCTTGGTGTTGTTTTGACCATCTGGGCCAGATCATTCTGTGTCCCGGGTGAACGTGGTCTTGATAGTCCGGGCTTGGGAGCACCTTTTCTGTCTTCACTGCTCGGTCAACCCCACCGTGTTCACCATGTGAAACACCGCCATCTCGGCAGAATATGCCCTGGGAGCACAGCCACCTTCGGAGCAGAAACCAGTGAGGTGGAGCTTGGAACCTTTCTTGAACCTGAAAGGATTTCAACGCAGTATTTTTAGAATATTTCTATTGTAATTGTTTTGCAAATTTACCTGTTACAACAGGTGTGCAGTAGAAGACGTCCCCTTTAAATTCGCCGTCTGCGCGATGCCCTGCGCCCTCGTGTGGACATCTCTGAAAATGACACCTTAGCGCAGGTGCACAAATAACACTGAAGAACAATTTTTAAAAAAAATGTTTCTGTTGCATAAGGTTTTAGAACTGTTTCTATATATTTCTGCATCGCTGATTCCAAATCTAGAATCCGCTTTTTTAGTGCATGCTCTAGTTTTTATGCGATTTTAATTTCATTTTTGTTACAGTTAATGGCATGCATTGGTTTTTGAATTGGAGTTAAAGGGCAACGACTTTTGGATTGAACATAACCACAAGGCAATGTTTTACAAACCACTTTTACATCATTGTAGTTGTTTTTAAATGTAAAAAAAATATCTGATAAAAAACACTCTCTTATTTTGTTTAAGATTGAATTATGGCTTCTTCGAGTAGGCGTAAATGTAAGAATAGTCCTGACAGCTTCTGTTATATATGTGGCTGTTACACACTTCAACGTCAAAGGCGCAATATTTCATCATTTGTGACACGTGCATATATTGCCTGTTTTCAAGTTTCCCTTTGTGATCAAGACAAGAATTGGGCTCCTCATATTGTGTGTCATAATTGTGAGGAGATGCTTCGTGACTGGACAAAAGGAAAACGCAAAGAAATTCCTTTTGGTATTCCCACGGTTTGGCGTGAGCCTAAGGACCACAGCAGTGACTGTTATTTCTGTCTGATCCATACAAAGGGCATCGGCAAGAAAAAACGGCATATGATCACATCTCCTAATATTCCTTCAGGAATACGACCTATCCCACACTCTGAGACACTCCCGGTTCCAGTTTTTAATGTTTTATTTCTTCTAATGATGAAGAAAGTGAACATGGCGATCAAGTATATTTTGATAAGATGCGTGAGGAAATGGTTGTAGAATCCGAAGGGTCTTCTTCTGATGCCAAGCAGTCATTAACCCCTCATCAGTTTAGCCAGCCCAAATTGAATGACTTAGCAAGAGATTTGGGCCTATCAAAGAAAGCTGCTGAGTTATTAGCCTTCAGGCTTCAAGAAAAGAATGTACTTCACCGGTCAGCTAAAGTATCCCATTTCAGGAAGTATGAACGAATTTTTTGTGGCCTTTTTTCCTGAAGACAGACACTTTGTTTACTGTCATGATATCAGTAGTCTTCTCAGCCAGCTAGGTGTTACCACTCACAGTTCAACAGAATGGCGGTTATTTCTTGACAGCTCTAAACAGAGTCAGAAATGTGTTCTCCTACACAACAGTAATGTTTATGCAGCGGTTCCAATTGGTTATTCAACTCATCTGTGAGAGGATTATAATGACATAGAAATTGTCCTCAACTTTCTGAAGTATAAAGAGTGTAACTAGATATTTTGTGTGGATCTAAAATGGTAAATTTCCTGCTAGGACACCAGAGAGGTTTCACGAAGTATCTTTGCTTTCTGTGTTTGTGGGACAGCCAAGCTCGGGAGAAACACTGGACACAGAAGGAGTGGCCAAAATGTGAAGCTCTGGAAGTAGGGATGCAAAATATTGTGAATGAACCTGTAGTTAATCGAGACAGGATCATTTTCCCCCCACTTCACATCACACTTGGCTTAATGAAGCAGTTTGTCCAGGCTTTGAATAGAGAAAGTGAATGCTTTCAACATATTATTTCTGCTTTTCCTGCCTTGTCTTTCAAGAAGATAAAAGCAGGTGTATTCGATGGACCTCGAATTTGGACCCTCATACGTGATGAAGAATTTGCCAGGAAGATGAATAAGGAGGAGAAAGCAGCATGGCAGTCTTTCGTGGCAGTTACAAAGAACTTCCTTGGCAACAAAAAAGCAGAAAACTATGAACTTCTGGTTCAAAGGATGCTGTTGGCTTTCTGCGACATTGGATGTAACATGAGTGTTAAGATTCACTTTCTGAACAGTCACCTTGATAAGTTTTCCAAAAATCTTGGATCTGTTAGTGATGAGCAGAGAAATAAACGTCACCCCAATTCTATTTAACCAAAAAGGCTGGAAGGTAGGGTGGTTAGCAATGGGGATGGTCACTGAAGGAACTCAGACCCCAGACTTTGGCTAGGACCGCCCACATTCTTGCATGCCAAAACTAAAGTTCCCAGAGATCTTTGGCAGAGGAGCGACCGTCCGTCAGCCAGTGAGATTTCACCACGTCATATTAGCTTGACGACCCTGAAGGACCCCTAGAACCCCTTTAAATACCTCTCATGCAGTCTCATTCATGTGACTTCTCTGGCCTCTGAACCCTGGGACCAGAGGACATCGTTGGGCGGGATGCATGGTACTTAATAAAGCCTTTGCTGTTCCACGCTTTGTGGCTCCTGCCATCCCCCTTTCCTTCTTTCTCGGCGGGGAAAAATACCTTACACCAAGAAGACATTCTACAGTGTGTCCGTAAAGTCATGGTGCACTTTTGACCGGTCACACGGTCAAAAGTGCACCATGACTTTACGAACACACTGTACTTTATTATGTTAAACTAAATGTTGAAAATTTTACAATAATATGAAAACTTAAAATCTTGAATTGCAATAACACTACAGCTTACAGAGAAAAACTAATGTCAGATTTGAGATCGGCACACTTGAATTAGGTAAGAACAAGTGTTTTTGTGGATGCAACAAAAGTTTTGTTCCCCAGTGTAATGTTCAGTAGAGCGGATCCTCTATGAAGGTGGCGTTCTGTCTTTCGTTCAGGTCAAGTGTTTTCTCTCGTGGCCGAGTATTGTGAAGGGGGGGTGTCTATCATTTCTGAAGAAGTGACTCTCCGTCTGTGGATAAGAGAGGTGCTATCCATCTATTTCAATGATAAATTTTTGTGATTTTTGTTGTTGGTCTGATTCGTGTCGTTGGAAGTTTGTGTTACAGAGTTTATGTAAAATGCATGAAAAGCAGGAACTCCTGGGTCCATACAACTCAACGGTAGGAAACACTGTTCTTTTGGTCAGTTTTTGACCTCAGCCATTGTAAGTGTTGTATAGGGCACGTTTGTATGAAGTTTGCATCATACAGGTCAGTTTTAAAGCAGGTGTTCACTGGTGAGTAGGAGAAGGAATAAATTGTCTTATTCCTATTTATCAGTTGATGTATTATTTTCCATAGAATGACCATCAACCGTTATTCAGCTCACCTCATAGAAATTTTCCCACCGTTTCTGTTGGAATCGGTGTGTTCCGTTTTCAGGTTTTGCATTTCAAAATGTCTCCCACGGGGTGGCTCATGTTTTTATTTTGTGAAGACGGTGTTGTCCATCATCATTTTTAGTTTTATGAAGTGTCAATGAATTTACTTTGCTAAGGTAAATAGGCAGGTATGTGTCTAGTTCCTGGGTGTTTTCATGTGAATGAGACACAAACAACTAAAGTTAGGTGCAAGCCAGTAGGGTTTGTCTTCTGGGTTCTATGGATTTTTGGGGGTGGGTCAGAGTTTGTCCTGGGTGAATGGCTTTGCATTGCAGGAGCTCTCCTGCATCCATTCTTTCCATTTATGGAATGCAAATAAAAACCATTCCTTATAGTCTTGATACTACAAAATGGCAAAATATTGGTCAAATATGCCCTGGGGGCATATTCACATTTGGTTCCGAGATCTGGTGCAGAAATCTGGCTTTGAATATTTCTGGAAACCAGAGTGAAAGGAATACAGCATTATAGCGATTTGTCTGTTGAAAGTGTTTTCTAACTTTACCAGTAATTTATGTTGGGGTTTTTATTTGATATTTTTAGATGTTTCTTTAAAAAGATGTAAACGGGACAATGCTGTCATTAACTTTCTTGAAAGGTTTGTAGATGGATGGTGAGGAGAGTCGTAGAGACGTTATGGAGTTGTAGTGCATTGAAATGTGTAGGAAGTTGGTTGTTCTTTCAATAGGGTCAGTTCTGAAGAAGTTCCAAGCCTACTTGGAGAGTATCTTAGATTTGCCTTGATTGGGTATGATGTAGTAGTTATGTCTTTTGAAATTATTTGCCCTGCAGAGATTATTTTTTATATTTTCACTATTTTGTGAGTGTGAGAAAGGTGGTGATTGTTGAAGATTATTTTTGTCACAGGTGTATTATCAATGAATTAATTTTAGATTTTAGAGAAAGGAGAGAGAGGGTGGCAGGAACAGGAAGCATGAACTCGTTGTTTCTCATTTCTGCCTTGACCCAGCAAGCCCAGGGTTTGGAAGCAGAGACCTCAGCCTTCCAGGTCGACACTTTATGCACGGCTTTACCATGCAGGCTCACAGCTGTATTTTAGAAGATGGATCATGTGCAGCTTCAGGGAAAAGGTATCTACTCCTGACTTTACTTGGGCATCTCCTGAGCCTAGGACACTTGTACCAAGTGTTGGGAAGACGAGAGGCTTTGTCTTTTTTTTTTTTAATTTTTATTTATTTATTTATTTTTATTTATTCATTTTAGAGAGGAGAGAGTATGAGAGAGAGAGAGAGAGAGAGAGAGAGAGAGAGAGAGAGAAGGGAGGAGCAGGAAGCATCAACTCCCGTATGTGCCTTGACCAGACATGTGCAGGGCCTTGAACCAGCGACCTCAGCGTTCCAGGTTGACGCTTTATCCACTGCGCCACCACAGGTCAGGCATGGGGAGGCTTTGTCTTTGTTGGTGTTGTTTAGGGGTCAGCCTCCGTGTTGGTCATTGAGGAGAGGTTTCCCTTTAGGTGTAGGACACCAGAAGACATGCTCTTTGTGTCGTCAGGGAGTCTTCATCTTTCCCATAAGGTAGGGCTTGTCTTCTGAGCAGTATAGAGCTCTTGTTCCTGGTCATTGTTCGGTGCGGATGTGAAGGCCCTTTGCTTGGTAGGTGCTCAGAGCACATGTTAGTGTCTGTACCGGCAGCCACCAGACCACCACCCTCTGTGTGATGGGAAACACCACCATTTTGTCACATTATGTCCTTGGGGCAATTTGTAGGTTGCTTTGCAAAAGACCTGAAAAGTAGTAATTTATCATCTTTATGTGGAAATCATTTTCTAACTGCAATGTTGATTCATTTCGGGGCTCTTTAGAAGTGTATTTGAATAGTTGGTAACACAGTGAGTATAGTCTCCCTTTCCTTACAGGATTGCAGATGGGTGTCATGTAATATTCTTTTCTCATTGTTCTGACACCAGTTATTCTAGGAATGAAAGACTTTTCTCATTATGTAAAGAGAAGTCTTTTTGGTATAAAAAGAGATATGAATTTCCATCTAGTACTACAGGTTCCATTCCAAGGTGTAGGCTATTTATGTCTATAGATAAGGAAAATTGTGTTTTGTTTGTTTGTTTAGCGCATCTGGTGATGTATGGTTTGAATCAGCGTGAGAATCAGGGTTCCGGAATATAGGGTTATTTCTTGGTTGCTCTATACGCTAGAGGAACTGAGGGTAGACGAAACTTTTGTAGCAAGCTGTGTTATGAGGTGTATTAAAAATTTGTCTTGAGAAGTCTATTTCTAGATAGAAATCTGTGTGTCATTTTATCACAGTAAAAGAATAGTGGTTTAGCGGGTAAGTTCTGTAACGTGAAAGAGTAGGAAGAAAGATTTCTGGTGACATCCAGAAAGTTGTGAAAGACTGCGTAGTGAGTCCTGAGGAGAAGCAGAGATCCTGACGTGCCCAGCCTGGTCCATCACAGAGTGATTAAGTGTTCAAGTGGTGAGATGTTCCTCGCCTCCCGAATTCTCTGGGGTATCTTCTCAGCTTAAGATCCTCATCAGCAATTTTTGAAGATGGGTGGTCTCATGTCTGTTGTTGTTTCTCAGGCATCAGGTTTCAGGTGGGTTGTTCAAGAGAGTCAGCCTTTCTGATGTAGGATTCCAAATGAACTGGTGTTTGTACTCTACTTTTCTTGTTGTGCTGTAGAGTAGGGTGCGAGTATTTGAGTCGTGTTGACATTTAGGGACAGATGATCCTTTGTCCTGGGTGACAATCCCCTGTATCAGACTGCTGAGGAGCACCTGTTCATTTTATCCACTGCTCACAAGTAATGGTTATTTTCTTTGTTTCTTTTGAATTTATTTTATTTTATTCATTTTTAGAGAGGAGACACAGAGTGAGAGAGAGAGAGAGAGAGAGAGAGAGAGAAAGGGGGAAGGAGCTGGAAGCATTAACTCCCATATATGCCTTGACAAGACCAGTACAGGGTATTGAACTGGCGACCTCAGTGTTTCCAAGTCGACGCTTTATCCACTGCGCCACCACAGGTCAGGCGAAATGGTTATTTTCACCACCCCGTGCAAAATGGCAATTGTGAAGCACCACCATCTTGGCCCAGTATGGCCTGGCGGCAAGTTTACTTTTGGTGGATAAAAAGCATTGAAACCAAAGTCTCCACTATTTCTTGAATCGGAAGCATTGAGAATGCAGTACTTTTACTATCTTTAGGATGAAATTATTTTCTAATCATAGAAATACAGTGATAATGTAGTGGCGCATGACAGTGACAGTGCTCAGTATTTCAGATGGTGTGGTCTTGCTGAGGCAGCGCAATATACCTAAGTAGACATCCAGGAGTTCTTTCCAAGGTCTCGAGAGGAAAGGGTGAGGTCTAAAGGCTGTCGGTCACCTCATGGACAGAGATGAAAGTGAAGGGTTACCAGGGGAGTGGAGGCAAGAGGTATGTGGTGATGGGATAGGAATTGTGTTTGGGGGATGGCAGAAAATGAAATAGTGAGTTGGAAGAGAAGAAAGATGTTCACCTGAAACCTATGTGTCAGAACTGGTGAATGTCACCGTGTTCAATCTAATTAGTACATGTAAATAAAAGAGAAAGACAGTAAGTGTACAAGGGGGTAGACGAGGAATACCAGCGCATGGCAGGTGGACCATGTTGTCTTCGTTATTGTTCAGGTCTCAGTTCCATGTCGGTCCTTGAAGAGAGGGATCCTTTCAGATCTAGGATGCAGAAAGAGAAGCTGTTTCTGCTGTCACAGAATTGTGTTTTTATTCTCCATAGAGCGTGGTTTGTTGTCTTCGTCCTGGAGGTAGTGACCTTTTATGTCTGATGGTTGTTTGTCCTGGGCAGAAGTGTTTTTTATTGTAGGTGTTCAGGAGCAGCTGTGACCTTGTCAGGAACCGCCAGCTATAGACCCCCACCACCCCTTTGTTATTGTGAACTGACCTCATTCTTGGTTAATATGTCCATGGGGTAAATTCTTACTTGGTTTAGAAAATGGTGAAGTGCCACATCCTATTATGTCACATTTTCCTTGCGATTAGTTTCTTACTGTACTAGTGATTAATTTTTTTTGTGTGTGTGTGTGGGGGGGAGGTTTAAAATGTGTATTTGAAAATATTATAATGGAAGGAAATTGTCATTCTAGTTCCTTACATGTTTTGTGATCTATGGCCGTAAGAGACATGAATAGCATTTAGGGAGCTTTAGTGAATCAAAATTGGTAGGACCTCGTTTTCTTGTTTAATATGTGTTTTTGAAAAAGTTTGAAGTGTTGTTGAAGATCATGTATAATGTACAGGGTTTTGGGCTGTAAGTGGAGTGTGTAGGTGTATGGAAGCTTCTTTTGTACTCATGTTAACACTAATTTGAAAATACATATCTTAACAGTTTTTTGGTGGGGAGAATTAGTTGTCAAGGAATGGTGTACCTCTGAGAGAGGTATATTCTGTGTTCTTTGAACATGATGAATGTGTCCATTTTTACTATTCGCTGTGTGCTATATGTTATTTGAGTTTGTTAACTACCAAGTGTAGTACGAATCATCCCTGTAAATGTAAGGTAAGAAAAAGAATTTCCACTCTTCATTTCTAGGATCCGTTCTTGGCCTCGAATATAGTGTATGGTACAGAATGTGCTTTGGCTCTCAGGTCCCATTCTTTTACTTTAAATTATTTTATCGCCCTTCCATTTTAGGTAGTTGCAGTTTATTTTTGTTAATTGTGTGTATTGAAATCCACAAGGAAGTCATCATAGTGGATGTTCGTCAGAGAGTTGTTACAACAGATGGTAGGGTATTATGCCTGTTTTTTTTTTTTAATGTGATAGAAAGGGAAACTTATGATGTGAACTATGTGTGTAGATAGGAAGGTATCAGTGGAGTTTCCATGGGAACAACGTGCACGCTTAGGAGGCGGCCATGCCATGTAGTATTTCAGAAGCCGTACAACAGAGGGAAGTTTTACGTCTGGTTGTCCTTTCTTCCATTCATGACTTGTAGAATTTTCCTGTATTCCGTAACAGGTGACGTGAATGTGAGGCAGGAGTATCACTAATAGGTTTCCTCATTACTTGGGCTTATGATGTTGGCATCCAGGGAATGCTCAGTACAGACCTGCCTCTTTAGGACACGTGGTAGAGACACTGCCTGGCGCTGCATAAGGTCCCAGTTTGCTCAGAAAGTTTATTGCATGCCACAGCCACCTGGGAGTTCTGTCACAGGTCCTGAGAGGAAAAGGTAGATAGACTGCATGAACTCAGAGATAGAGAAAAGTGAAGAGGATATCAGGGGGAGGGTCGTGGAGAAGGAAGAGGGGGGCATGGAGTAATGCTGTTTCACTTAGGTGCTCCATGGAGGCGTGCTCTGTGGAAGTGTATTGATGTGTGTGTGGGGTTTGTTCGGGGGTGGAACCCATGATTTTTCCCTGCCTCATCAGTGTGGATTTCATTGAGGCACCCGACCAGGGCCAGAAAATGTACATGGTTTACATCAGTATTTCTAAGGAGATGTCTGATTTCATTGGATATGTTTTCTTTGTAACAGATAGCCATGGAGAGAGAGGGAGTGTTCATGGGCATTGAAAGTAATAGTTAAAAATGTTATAGTCTATTTAATGTGTGAACGGATGATGGTAAAGGGGGTGAGTGTAGGTTCTTACGTGCCATTTGAGTGAGACTTCCGAAGTTAGTGTAAGCAGATACGTGAAAGTGTGGGTGCAGGGGATCCCGAGGATGTTTTTGTTCCTTGTGGGTAAGGAGAACCGGGCACAGGGGAAGAGGGCAGGGGAGGCAGTGCTCACAGTCGGTGTGTTTCGTAGAGACAGAGGACAGGGACAGAGGGAGGTCATGTAGATGATTGAGATTCATGGTACCCAGAGAGGGGTAGGCCTTACGCTGGGTCATGACAGTGGTTTTGTGGAGTGTCATTCCTGTGTCACACAACAGGTGTGGTGAGAGGTTACTGTGAGCTAGTAGGAGGGACTCTGTGGGGAAGGGGACACGTCATGGGTAGAGGGGAGAGAACTGCCGAGTAGTGAAAAAGGTGGAGCAGAACGATGGGGTGTGCATGGCGTGGGGCTATGACTAGCCCGTCCATTGGGGATAGGTCATGTAGGCGATGGGGTGCTGGAGAGGTGGTCTTTTAAACTTTTGGTTCGTGGGTCACGGGGCTTATTTGGATGATGGGCTAGTGCACATTTCACGGCAGTACAAAGAATGGTAGGTGTTTGGTAGGCATGGAATCTTGTCCGGAAGGGAAGCATAAAGGTGGGACGGGGAGCAGAGAGGGATGGGAGGTTACTTCTGAGAAAGGAGTGCTGGTAGAGGAAGTTGGTTGAAATGGTTTCTGCGAGGGAAGGATTCACAGGAAAGAGGCAGCACAGGTGAGCCAGGGTGACCCGTGGGCATAGAATAGGGTGGTCCTTGCTCAGTCTCGATCTTCCTTATGGGCACACAGTTCAGGGAAAGGAAGGTTGGCTGCAGGCAGGATTCCTTAGGAGTTGGAGTTGGGGGTGGGATTGACGAGGGGACGAGTGGTTGAGAGTTGCATCGGGAAAGATCCTGTTGTACAGGCACCCCCTATTTTATAGTCTTCCCAGTGAGGATGTTTGCAGCGCTGGTTCCCTGTATTTGGCCTCATTGTTGCAGATTGCAGAGAGGGCCATCCTAGCAGTAGCTGTGATTCTGTCCTCAGGAGTGTTTTGATGGGAAGGTCGGTACCGGGACATCAGAGCAGTTTCTACTGAGTGTGACGTGGAGTCATTGTTGTGCTGTAGTGGCTCCCATGTTTAGTGTGCAGCATGGTGCAAAGGATCGACGTCCGTGCTATGGGAGGAGAATGCTTTCTATAGGAACCGTCCTAGGCAGGGGCAGTGAAATCACATGCAGTTTGTAGCATTTTTAGATAGAAAATGTTTATTTTTATACTTCTATCATCAAATAGTCTTTCTTGAGGGAAGGGGTGGGGAAAGTAGGTCTAGTTTGGTAGGTTTTGAGTCAGTGGTTTTTAAGAAGATTGTAGACTTTTTGGAAAACTTATCATGTCATGCTGTTGGGAAGTTCTTAGTGCTGGGATTGTTTTAAGCTTCTGGGTAAGTTTTGTATTGGTTAAGGAGGAATTCACCTCTCATGAGTTCCAGAAATGTCATTTTGTTGTGTGGTTTTGTAGTGCCGTGTCTCTGTATCCTTTTCCAGAAAAAGGAAAGTTGAAAAGAAAATGGTTGGGGTAGATGGCGTCAGTGTGTCAGTCTATCTTTTTGTAGATGTAATCAAATGGTTGTCACGTAGGTGATTGTGCCCTGTGAGTCTTTGTGTTGGGGATAGAACAGAGTAACCTGTTCTATCCTGTGGGTAGTAGCAGGTATTGTGGAGAAAGGTCCTGAAAAGAGGACTTTAGGAACTGCTACTATCTGTGTTTTATGTTGATATTGGGCGTGGTGCGTGTCAGGTGAGTGCCGTGCAGGCAGGCGTCCCGGGTGTGTCAGAGTGATGGCGTGTGTGGTGACAGAAGAGTCAGGTGCATGCAGTGGGGTGTCGGAACAGCAAGTGGGAGGGTAAGCATCTTCTAGGAACCGCTGGGGAAGCACATAAGGGGATAGTCTGATGGGGGGGTGAACGTGAATATGTGTGTTTTTTATAGTCCTTTAGTGAGGTGTGTCTAGAAGAGAGGCGCTTACGTTCCTGTCAGGGAGGTTTGAGATCCAGGTGCAGAAAAGGGCATGAAGGAAAGATAGTCCAGGCACCTTATGAGCTGGGGCCCTTTACTATATAAAAGGTGAAATGCACAAAGGCTAGGGGAAGGGGGGTGTGGGGAGATGCATTTATAAGAAACGTGGAGAGACCCTGTGTGTCCCTCTCAGAGCCGTTTTGCCATGAGTCATTGGAAGTGTCAGGGCGGTAGAGAGAAGTATTGACAAACTTATGAGTGTTGTACCGTGATAACCCAGAATAGCGCGTTGTGAAGTTTCTAAGGGAACCTTGACTCTGGGTCAGCCCAGTGGGTGCAGTAGTCTCAGAATGGTTGAGAAGTTTCCTGTTACAACTTAGATGAGGCCTGACCTGGGGTGGCGCAGTGGATAAAGCGTCGACCTGGGAACACTGAGGTCGCCAGTTCAAAGGCCCGGTCAAAGCACATATGGGAGTTGATGCTTCCAGCTCCTCCCTCCATTCTCTCTCTCTTTTTCTCTCTCTCTCTCACTCTGTGTTTCCTCTCTAAAATGAATTTAAAAAGAACAAAACAAAAAACAACAACAAAAAACTTAGATGAGAAGTATCTGAAGTCTCAGACGGTTATTACCTCGGACAGGGTGACATGTCCTGGAGCTATGGATGGTCGTGGATCCAGAGGACAGTTACAAGTATACAGGATCTCATGTGTACAGTGTGTTAGTGGAAAGAGATGGACAGAGTGGAAAGGCTTCCTGGAAAGCTGAAAGAACTCTGGAAGGTCTTCAAGGGGTCCAGGGGAGCAAGCCAGATTTAGATGCAGGGAGAAGAGGAGTGGGAGCTGGGCATTTGGGAACGTTGTGCAGTCCAGGAAGCTGAAAGATGGGGGCAGAAACAGGTTCTCAGTCTGGGTCTTGAAGCGTATCTCTTGAACACACAGTTGTAGTCCTATTGAACTGTATTGGATGGTGATCATTTGTTTTGGTTGACAGGGATTTTTCTTACTGTGCAGGGAAATATTTAATGTGGCAATGTGAAGAAATGGAACACCTCATTCCTGGCACAGTAGAGGGAGGGAGAGCAGGTCGTGTCTTCCCCAGGGTGACGTGGTGTCGAAAAGAAGGAACAGATGCAGTAAGACCACACACAGATGCAAAGAAAGACAGTACACAACAAGAGCACATGCCAGACGGGGAGTTACTCATGTCTGTGGAGGAGGGTGAGGGTCTTTTTTCCCATCTATGTCAAGGAAGGTCCAGACAGGGTGTGGGTAGAAGTAGAGGTCCCCCAAGTGTGTGAGAACATCTGAGTCATTCTGAGAGTGTCATAACCAGAGATCTATAAATCAGTTCATGGCCGGATAGGAGGCCCTGTCATGTCCCCAGGAAACAAGTGTGGGTCTTAATATGAGGAATGGAGGAACAGCGGGGGGAGCGTAGGTGGGGAGCATCATGAGATTGGAGGCAGCCAAGTGTCCCAGGGAGATAAGTGTCCGAGCGGGGTCATTGTCCCTGGCAGGAAAGGAGGAGCCCTGCGAGAGAAGGTGGGACAGGGAGAAGGGAGTGTTAAATGGTGTTGAGGTAGGAAATGAACTTGAGGTTATAATCACATAGCTAGTGACTTTCTGGAACTACGTGAAGGATCTGTGTGGCGGGGTAAGTGGCTCATATGCCTGACAGAGAACTATGTAGGGGCCTGGGAACACCTTGGCTCCCTGAGAGAGGGCAGTGAAGGAGCTGTGTCACAAGAAGGGGAGGGAAGGGGTGCGTGAAATCAGTCATTGGGGATCAGACTTACGGCTTCCTTCCGTCAACTAGGGTCCAGAGGGGGAGGCTCCTTGTCTCTTGCAGAGAGGAAAGAGTTTTCTTTATTGTCATTCTAAATGAGGTGCAGGACGGTGACTGTTTGTTGGACTATGTGTCTGACCCACAGGTCTCCTCACTGGCGGTAGGAGAGAGTGTAAGGGAAAGAAGTCTCTGTGATAGAAGTCCTCCAAGGATGCCCGCAAGGAAAAGGTGCGGGGTTCAAGGGGGGGCAGAGTTAGGGTTTGTGTGTTAGAAAGTTTACCAGGGTTTGGTAAGCTCTGTGTGTATTTGGAACGAAGAGGTTAGGAGAACTCTTTCTAAACGTCTTCTTTTTTACCTGAAAGCACGGATGTGAGTCAGGGTAGATATTGAGAAGGCAGACAGTGTTCAAGCTACATTAGGCTCTTCAGCTGTCAGATGCGTTTATGTGCGGGAGAAACATGCACTCACAGCAGTACAAGTGTGTGGTATTCAGGAAGGAAAAGGGGGAAACACACAAACCTGAGATTTGTCCATTTGTAAACACGTCAGTGTTGATTTCTCATTTCCAGCAGTTGAGCAAACGTGCTGCAGGTCCTGGCAGACGGGTTCAGTGTACAGAGCATGAGTCCTATGAGAGTCCTGGACTGGATTCACATTCAGGGCATGGAAGAGTGGCACTCGTCTGTTCCTCAACTGCCCCCTCTCCACATTTCTGTGTTTCGAGAGAAGGCAGTGAGGGCACCTCGGATGATGCACGTGTCAGCAACAAGTGGGGAAAGGAGGTCCATGTGATCGAGCATCATTCGCAGGGGGGGTTGCCAGGAGGCTCTCAGGTGGGGTGTGTATGTGGCATTCTGTGTCGGTGTCTCCCCACCTGTCACTTAAGAATAACAGAGCCCATAGTCCGGGGCAAGTGTGATTACGGCAAGCTGGTATAGAACAGGGAGTGTGGCAATGGCCTAGGAGCTCACCTGGTGACGGTGGATTATGGGGACGCTGACTAGTCATCATGTCCGCAGGGTGCAGTCCAGCAAGGCGGTCCCTGGCTGGGTTACAGTTTCAGTGTCATCACAGAAAATGAGGTAGTCAGTGTGGGGTGTGAGGTCCAGTCCACTCATGTTCCCTAGCTGTGACAACGTGCAGGGTTCCTGCGATCTTGGGGTTGCAGAGAGATTGTCATTCATGTGAGCGTTACTGGACATGTGTGTAGGAGATGTGTCAGGCTGCGAGTGCAGGCATTGTAGTGTCTATTCTTCGCATTTAGGGACAGAGGAAGAAGGGTTTTGGTTTACGATCGAGGGACGATGAGAGTCTGGATGAGACAGCTGTGCCTTTCTGGGAAGTAAGAGAGAAGGGGATGTGGAGTCCATTTCCTGTGGAAGGAAGGACGCTGTCCGCCATGAGTGTGATGCATTAGGGTCCTGAGACAGGAGGGGATCAGCTTTCGGGATAGGTGATAGTTACCGAGGGAGTGAGAGGGAGTGAGGGAGAGAGAAGGGGAGGGAAGGAGCTACATCACTTGGTCTTGAGGGTGGATCAGGTTAGAAGTGACCAGACGGGGCCCCTGAGGTGCTCCCTGATCGCCCAGAGGGTGGTTGTGTGGGCACAGCTCTGTCATGAGGACGGCTGGACCAGGGAAGGGACCCGCAGCCGCTCCGGAACCCTAATATGCTACAGAGTGTGTTCTGAGCTGCAGGTTCTATTGTTACATTGTATGAAGAGCGCCACCTAGTGGCGTCTGGAGGGGGAGCAGGGAGATCTTTGTTTTCCATAAATGTCCCCGAGGCTTCCTCTGGGGTAACTTTTTTTTAGAAAGAATTAGTTTTAGGATAGCTGCGTTGAAAATATTTTAGAATAAGCATCTATATCTGTTGTCAAGTTCTGTGGAATTTTAAAGTGTAGTGTAGATTTTGCATGTGAGAAAGTTCTAGAAGGGGGTATGGTTCCCATGAGGTTCCGTGAACAGTTGCTGTAAGAATCGAGAAGATGAGGGTATTGGTCTGGAAGCACACGGAAACCTTGCACGTTTTTGGTGGGTTATCAGTGGCGAAGGAGAGAGGGAGGGGAAAGCTTGCCTGTTTCATAGTCATGTGCTTTCCGGTATCCAGTGATAGGAGTCCCCTGTGCTCCTTGGATTCTCGCTCTGGCTCATGACAGGTTGAAGTGGTGTCTAGTGAGCCTCACCCCTAAGGCACAGGCACACGCGCTCACTGTGGAAAAGCTTTTATGGAAGCTGGAGAGGATGGCTGGGCAGACCTCGTTTCATGGCAGCAGGAGAAAAAAAGAGAGTGAAGGTCACACTGTTTAACATTGCTGTAATGAATGCTGTTTGAAATGTTTAGAACAGGGGTGCCCACACTTTCTCAGCTTGCGAGCTACTTATAAGATGACCAAGTCAAAATGATCTACCTACAATAAAAATGCAAAACATATATTTATTTCTTCTATATTATCATTATTTAAGTTACTATTATTACTATTTAATGTTGTGTATTCTTCTTTCACCTTTCTCCTTCTCAGCTCTCTTTTCGGAGGAAAGTCAATCTCATAGTTTTTATGAACAGTCCGAAAAAGCCGCTCCACATTTCCCTTCTTTGGAATAGCAATGGCACACAGACAGATGAGGCAAACGCACTTAGAATATGACATAGTGAAAAAAATCCCCTCCCATTCTGTATGAAAGTGGTAGGTTTTAGGCTTCTTACTCGGACCAGCTACGGCACTCATTTTTATACCCTTTGTTGTATTTAGTTTAAATCAATTGAAGGCTAACTACGCAGCAATGTAACTGAACAAGTTAGCGCGGTTTAACACGCCTGCGTAGGGTGTCAAAAGTTCAGAGTCAGATTGGCTACCCTGTATGCCAATCAAAAGACAAATGTCTTTTTAATGTCATGCGATCTACCCACACTTCCTTCGCGATCGTGTTTTGAGCACCCCCGGTTTAGCCCATTTAAAGCAGCCAAAGTGCATTTACTGCAACCACGTGCTCATCATCTGTTCCTCCCAGTAACCGTTTGGGGTGACGCCGTGAACCGTCCCGCAGTCCAGAGACAGGGTGCGTGTTACAGAAGGAAGTGTCCACCTGCTGCCCACGCGCCTCCAAGAAAGTCTCTTGAAATCACATCTTTGTTTCCTGTCTCGTAAAACGGGGCGTGGAGCCACCCTGCCTTGGGAAGATGAAATGGGATGAGCTGTGTCGGCCATAAATGATTTGCCACGAGGTCAGCCTGCGGTGGCAGCCCGTCTGGGACCCAGGGCCTGGCTGTGTCTGGCGGGGGAGCTGTGGACGTGTCAGGGGCAGCTTGGATGGAGGCCCAGGGGACAGGCAGGGAAGGAAGCTCAGAAGAACTACTGGGGTCACACAAAGGAGACAAGAGTTGAGGGGAAGATTGGGGAGAACAGTGCTTCTCACCCCACAGAGTTCTCCTGAGTCACCGAGGCTGTTATAAAAATGCAGATTCTAACCAGGCAGCTCTGACTGGAGCCTGGGACTCTGCATTTCTGGCAGTTCCCGAGGGATGAGGAAGGTGCTGTCCTGGGCCAGGCCCTCCTGCCTGCGTCCCTGTCATCCGGGCTGAGGGCAGGGGCGGAGTGTTCCTTGGCTGAGGGTGTGAGGAGGAGCTGCACACCCAGGTCTGGTCTCCACAGCGTCTTTGAAGTTTGTTGTCACTTGGTTAATAATCCAATATGGTCTCTTTAAAATGTGTCCTTAGTGTGTGTCTCTGCTGTTAGGTCGTGTGCATCTTGTGAACAACACCTTGGTGGTAGTCAGGAGGAACAGGGATGGACACAGTGCAATATCTGTCAGTGGTTGTATTGCAGGAATCAAGGAGGACAAAAAACATTCAGAGAACTTGACGGAGGAAGTAGGATTTATTTAGCTGGTGGAGCAGTGTGACCCCCAAAGATGCAACCAAACATGTGCTCCCCAAAGTTAAATTTCTTACATCTTATATACCTTTTACAGAATACAGGTTTTCATGCAGGGGTTTGTGATTTCTTTGTCTAGAGCAGTGGTTCTTAACCTGGGTTCTATCGAACCCTAGGGGTTTGTTGGGCAGATAAAATATAATATGCTCACTTTGTTAAGGATGGCGCTGCTCACATGGAAGCCAGTCACCCAGGTGATATTATTTGCCCTTATGCTTGTGATGGCTGTGGGGGAAAAGTTGTAATGTAAGCAGGCCGTGTCATTTTAGCTTAAGGCTTTGTTTTAAGAGTAAGCTATTCTCCACGCCCTTGGCTGATTGGATGATGTAGGGTGGTGATGTAGGGAGGAATCCCATTATGCCTCAGATGGGTGACTTTGTATCAGAGACTTCCTTGTTTGTATAATTGGATTAAAGGTTTTGAGTCTATGCTATAAAATGGGAGAGAGCAGTAGCTTGATCTCTCTCTCGGTTCCTGAGTTCCTGAGGTTAGTAGAAGAGAGGAGAGCAGAGTAAGGCCACATGGAGGCCAGGAGAAGCAGCCAAGATGGCAGAGTGCTGAGGAAGAAGCCAGTTTGTTAAGAGTTTGTGCTGGAGGAGATGGGAAACAGTGGTGAATAAGTCTGGTGAGCTGGAAAGCTTTGATTCTAGGAAACTCGGATAAGTCAGTAGCTTTGTGAGCACTGAATGTGTGGGTTTTGGAGCCCAGTGTGTGTTTTTGCTTGCCCGCCGGGTGCAAGCTAGAATTAAAGCTGATGGCTCACCAGTTCTTGACTCCTGTGTTTCATTACCGACTGTTCGAATCTAATGTGAACCTGCATGAGTCGGGCTGCTGTGATGGTGGCCTCGACTACTGGCTTTACACAGAGTAATCTCCAACTCACGAACCTGTGATTTCTTCTCCAGCGTCTGCTCCATTTCCAGGTGAATCTCGCAAACCTGGTCAGCCTCCTCCTCCAGCGCTTCCTTCAGTTCCAGGGTCAGCATCTCTCTCTCCCACGATTCCTTCAGCTCCTTCCGCTGCTCAGACTGCAGGTCCTGGACAGCCTCTTCCATAGAGCTCTCGGTTTCCTCACGCATGATGGTAAACGTCAGCCAGCCTACAGTCCCCCAAAAAACAGCTATGGGAAACCATAACGGCAGCCAGTTCTCTACTCCACTGCTCAGAGGTGGTGGCGGCTCCATGCCGATCTGTATCGAATCCTGCCACAGACTACGCCAAATGTAAAGCCAGTAGCCAGGATCAGGATCACAGCCGCCTGACCCGTGCAGGTTCACATTAGATTCAAACAGTCGGTAATGAAACAACGGAGCCAAGAACTGGTGAGCCATCAACTTTAATTCTAGCTTGCACCCGGCGGGCAAGCAAAAACACACACTGGGCTCCAAAACCCACTCATTCAGTGCTCACAAAGCTACTGACTTATCTGAGTTTCCTAGAATCAAAGGTTTCTAGCTCAATAGACTTATTCACCATTGTTCCCCATCTCCTCTCTACACAAACTCTGCACACCTGGCTTCTTCCTCAGCATTCCACCATCTTGGCTGCTTCTCCTGGCCCCCATGTGCCCTTACTGTGCTCTACTCTCTATACTAATTGTCCGGTAGTTGCCTCTGGGTTGGGTAGTGAAACCCTCCCTGGCCCTGAGCTTTCTGACAGTTGTTAAATCTTGCTCAAGCCGCACACACCCAAATTCTTGAAACTGTCTGTCCCCAAGGCTGTTCCATGAACTGCACGCCCCACCAAACCGGTCGACCGTTACCATCCTCCCCCCTCTGCAGATATAAAAAACCCAGAAACCCTCCCCGGGCGCGCCTTCACAGACTCACATCCGAGGGTCGGTGAACTCGCCCGGAGTCTTCCCAATAAAGCCTGACTTTTGCTCATTTGGCTGTTTCGGCTCTTCATTCGTTCATCGGCGGCACCCGGCAATCTTTCACTAATCTCAGGAACCCAGGAACCAAGAGAGAGAGATCAAGCTACTGGTCTCCCCACGTTATACTGTCGAATCAAAACCTTTAATCCAATTATACAAACAAGGAAGTCTCTGTATAATGGGATTCCTCAGGAGAGTGCACCACCCTACATCATCCAATCAGTCAAGGGTGTGGGGAAGAGCTTACTCTTAAACTAATCCTTAGGGTATAACGACCCGGCCTGCCCACAGCCTGTTCCAGAACACACATTAATATCAACGAACTTCCATGTGGGCAGCACCATCTTTAACAAAGTGAGCATAATATATTTTATCTGCCCAACAATTACCGACTGTTCGAATTTAATGTGAACCTGCATGGGCCAGACGGATGTAATAGTGGCATCGACTACTGGCTTTACAGGGTTCAATGAATCAGTCTCAGGGGTTCTGAGAAGCCTCTGCCGTGGAGGCCAGAATAAAGTAATACCGTAATTTGTTGTGAGTTCATGCACTTTGTTGGTTTTGTTCTTTGAGCAAGGTGATGTACATGCATGGCTCATTTTGTGCACCAGTAAGAAAACATATACCTATGTCTTGAATTTGGAAAAAAATCATATTTTATTTATCACTAAAGAAGGGTTCGGTGAATGCATATATGAAACTGGTGGGTTTGGTACCTCAAAAAAGGTTAAGAACCACTGGTCTAGAGGTATATGTCACTCCCATGACTCCAGAATGGGACGGTGAGTTTAGGTGGAATCAGAGGATAAGTGTTGAAATTTTTCTTTAAGGTATGTAAACATTGTTTCTTAAAAGCTTTTGAGAAAAGAAAAGGGTGAGGGGTTTTCAGATAAGTTCTACCTTCTTTGCTCTGTGTAGCAAGTGGCCCCAGGCACCCTTTCAGAGAACTACAGGAAGTAGTTAATCTAGAACTGGCTGACTCAGTTACCCCTGCAGGCTTCTTTGTGGTAATCTATTGGTTCTGTAAGAGGTATTTTCTATCCCTAAATGAGAGAGCTGGATGAAACCCATGGTTATGCCCTGGCCTGGTAGCTCAGTAAGAGCGCCATTCTGATACACCAAGGTCATAGACTCAATCCTCAGTCAGGGGACATCTAAGAATTAAACAATGAATGCAGGAGAACTTTGGTACAGCACTGTCATATTTGGAGTTTAGCAGTTCTAACAAGTGTGAGTGCCATACTATACTAGTCTGAATTTGCCATTTCCTAACAATATATCAGGCAGAGCTTTTTTTTTTTTAATTTGTAACACTTTTATTAAAGAGTGAATAGATGCCAGTACTCCTAAACTGTAAACAGTGCAGGGAACTGAAGTCTCAAAGGAAACACGTAAGGGATATGTAATAGACAAGAAACCTTTATACTTTCTTATTGCCTTTATACATCAATGTGTAATATTTTAGCATAAATGAATGCATTTTTAAGTGAACATTTTTGCATACGCTGCCTTCTCTTTATCTTTCTGTGCCTTTATCTTCTGACTTTCAGCAATTCTGCCTGGATAGCTTTATCTTCTGGTGCTATCTCCTGAGCTTTCTTAAGATCAGCCAGTGCTTGTTCCTATTCTTTTAATCCTTGCCATCCTTGAGCTCTATGGTACAGAGCTTTGGTATCTGAAGGGTCTGTTTCAAGAGCCTCCAAACAACTGTCAATTGCTCCCTGCCAGTTTGACATCTTCAGCTGACAAGCCCCAATGTTCAGCATGGAGCTTAAAGCTACAGGCTGCAGCTTCAACCTGTCTGCTTCCTCAGTAACAGCCTTTGAACCTTCCACGTATCTTAAAACCTTTGTATATTTTTTAATGGCCATCTCCCAGTTTTGGGATTTGAAAAATGTATTTCCAATGTTTCTTAAGTCTTCTGTTATTAATAATATTTTATCTACGTCTTTTAAATCTACACCTGCACCCTCAGGGAAATCTGGATGACTGTCCCCAGAGCCATCTTTGGGAATATTCCTCAGCGTCCCCTTCCTTCAGTTCTCCACATTCTGCAATAACGCACAATTTGGCAGGGTTTTCACCTTCCACTTCTACATTTTCCAGAGTTCTTGCCACACCCATTCCTTTAATTACTTTGCCAAATACCACGTTTCCCATCCAGATGAGGTGTTGGAACTGTTGTGATAAAGAACTGAGAACCATTTGTATTGCAGCCTGCATTGGCCATGCTCAATACACCCTCCTGGTCATGCTTGTAATAGAAATTTTCGTCTCCTAACTTTTCACCATAAATACTTTCTCCACCTGTCCCATTCTGTTTTGAGAAGTCTCCACCTTGAATCATAAATATCTTAATAATTCGATGGAACGGGCATCCTTTGTAATGGAGAGGTTTCCCAGTAGTGGATCCAATGCCTTTTTCTCCTGTGCACAGTGCACGAAAATTTTCTAGTTTTGGGTACAATAAATGCAAAGAATTCTAAGACAATTCAACCAGTTCGCTTGCCTCAGGTGTTCACTCAGGGATTACTGGAGTTGGAAGGCATAGTTTGAGGGGACGGGTGAGACATTTTGACTTGCAGATGCGTTTGGAAGCGGCTTCGGAGAACCTCGCCGCCACCTGGCAGCTGAAGCCAAAGAACAAGTCTCTCGGCGAACACCTCAGGCACAGCTTATTTTTACAAGGTTAGGTACCTGGTCTTGTTGAAATAAGAAACATGAAAACTGGGAGTGTTTAATGAGTTTACCTGAGCCAAAATGACCCCAAACGTTTGGGATGAAGATCTCTGATCCTGCAGACTGACAATTTCTATTTTACTTATTTTTTAAGATTTATTTTAGAGAGTGGAGAGATAGATAGAGAGAGGGGGGAGAGGAGCAGAAAGCATCAACTCCCATATGTGCCTTGATCAGGGAAGTTCAGTCTTTTCATTTATTTTTTTATTTTATTCATTTTAGAGAGTGGAGAGAGAGAAGCAATTTTTTCCTTATGTGAGAAAGAGAGAGACGGATAGGGACAGATAGGAAGGGAGAAAGAGGAGAAGCATCAATTCTTTTTGGGGGCACCTTTGTTATTCATTGATCTCTCATATGTGCCTTGACCAGGAGGCTACAACACAGCAAGTGAACCCTTGCTTAATCCAGCAACCTTGGGTTCAAGCCAGCGACCATGGGGTCATGTCTATGATCCCACACTGAAGTTTATGACCCCATGCTCAAGTTTGTGAGCCTGTGCTCAAACTGGTGAACTTGGGTTTTGAACCTGGGTCCTCCATGTTCCAGTTTAGTGCTTTATGTACTGCACCACTGCCTGGTCAGGCACCATTCTCATTTTATAGATTAAAAAACAGGCAAAGAGAAGTTGAGAATCTTGCCATAGGTCACACAGCTGGTGAGGGCAGAGCTGAAATTCAAACCAACTAAAGAATGATCTGGAATATGTTTGGTGTGCACCATGAGATGCTCACCCTGAAGGGACAGTGAGGAGTGAGGGAGACCAGGTGCCCAGACTGAGCCAGGAACATGGACATGCACATGATCTTCCCTGGTTTACACCACTGAGGCTACAGAGGTCAGAGGAAATCAGGACAGAAGCCAAGAGAAGCAAAGGGAGGAGGTGGTTATGTTATAAAGTACCCATACCCCAGATACTGAAAGGTACTGTACCTCAATTCCATGGGTTTACGTAGAGACACCAAGTCCAGATGAATTTTGAAGACTTTTATTAAAGAAGGAGATTTATTAAATATGTCGGCCACATATAGCTGACATAGGACAGCAAATCCAAATCATGTGCAAGCCCCCAAAATATTTCAGGGGCTGTTTATATACCCTTGATCACACAAAAGCAGGGGAGAGCATGACATCATGGCACAAGGTGACATTTGTTTAGGGGATATACAGAAACATTAAGACTTTCAAGGTAACACAATCAAAGATATTTACAAATCTTTTAGGGTTCATCTTCCCTCACTAACCTAGAGGTATTTTCCTTTCAAGATTCCAGGAAGGAGGAGGAACTACAATCAATGTAAGGTGGTATGTAAATTCTGTCTCCCATTGAAAGAGAATTTTCTCGGTTAACCTTTATTTTAGATTTAAGACTAAATGACCCATTCTTTTTTCAAGCCAGAAAATTCTATATTCTTCTCTCTCCTCTCCCCACAAGGACAGGACAAGAGAGCCTGACTTTTCCTCCTAGAATATCAAATTTTCAGCTTTTTGGTACCTTACAACAGTTAGCCTACTAGGAGAAAATGCTTCACTTCCCAGGAGTTAAGAAAATTCTTTTCCTGATGAGTCTGTGTCAAATCCCTCTCCCTGACCAGTAAGCTAAGTAGATTGACTCCAGACTTCCACATTTCCAGGGGTTGAGTTTCTGTGCCTGACAGTGTGAGTTCTCTGTGGCCCTCCTGGAACTCTCTGGTTTAAGTGACAGGGGGGATTGAGGAATGTGGGCTTTATAGTTTTATGGAAATAATACTTATTAGAATAGGAGGTCAAGAGACCATGGAGGAGATTGGTGTTGGCATTCCCATAGCAATTAAGGAACTGTTTGCTTAGCTCATCTCTAATCATGAAAGTGTAAAACCTGTTTAACCAGTTACTTCTGTACTAATTAGTCTCTTGGGAGGGAAGGGGTCAGTACACTCCTTCTAAAGTCCCCTCAGAGCTGGGGTATGACCTGTGTAACAGCTATGGCTGTGGAGATGCAATTTATGCCAATGACTCACCCTCTTTGCAAATATAAGGCTTCTCTCCTTAGTGTGTCCTCTACTGTATGAGATCTGACTTCCAGTTAAATTCTCGCTCACACTTCCTGCATACATAGGGCTTCTCCCCTGAGTGTGTCCTCTGGTGTATGAGGAGATGTGACTTCCGTGTAAAGCCTTGCTCACACTCCCTGCAAACATAGGGCTTCTCCCCTGAGTGTGTCCTCTGGTGTCTGAGGAGAGCTGACTTCTGTGTAAAGCCTCGCTCACAATCCCTGCAAACATGGGGCTTCTCCCCTGAGTGTGTCATCTGGTGTCTGAGGAGATGTGTCTTCTGTGTAAAGCCTCGCTCACACTCCTTGCAAACATAGGGTTTCTCCCCTGAGTGTGTCCTCTGGTGTGTGAGGAGAGTTGACTTCTGTGTAAAGCTTCGCTGACATTCCCTGCAAACATAGGGCTTCTCCCCTGAGTGTGTCCTCTGGTGTCTGAGGAGAGCTGACTTATGTTGAAAGCCTCGCTCACACTCCCTGCAAACATAGGGCTTCTCCCCTGAATGTGTCTTCTGGTGTCTGAGGAGATATGACTTCTGTGTAAAGCCTCGCTCACACTCCTTGCAAACATAGGGTTTCTCCCCTGAGTGTGTCCTCTGGTATCTGAGGAGATCTGACTTCCGTGTAAAGCCTCGCTCACACTCCCTGCAAACATAGGGCTTCTCCCCTGAGTGTGTCCTCTGGTGTCTGAGAAGATGTGACTTCCGTGTAAAGCCTCGCTCACACTCCCTGCAAACATAGGGCTTCTCCCCCGAGTGTGTCCTCTGGTGTCTGAGGAGATGTGACCCGTCATCAAAGCCTTGCACACACTCTCCGTACTTGATAGCTACAATTCTTGACATTCCTACTCCCATAGATAGTTTGCCTGTGTCCACTGAATTCACTTCCTGGCTTCTGCTGGGAACTTCCTGCATCATTCTCTCTTGCTCATTAGAGCTCCACATGTGTCCTTTGGGTAGTTCTAAAAAGACCCTTGAAATTCTCTTCTGCTTGGTCCTTTTAAGGAAAGGTTTGGACTTTTTTTTGACCTCTTGACCTTCAGCTTTGTCATCCCACCTGTGTGTATTAGTATGTTGCTGCTGCTGATTTGGATCCTCTGGGCAGGGATTCTCTGGTTGGAGATGTTTTCTTGTAGATGTTCCTGGGAGAATCTGAGGGGGGTAATTGTGTCCCACGTGTTCACTGAGGGATTTCTGACTGGAGAAGGCCAGAGAGAAGGAGAGACATGGGTTTATCTCTGGCTTTGGTTCTGCTGAAAGAGAAAATGTTGGTCAGGGAAGAGGTTGATAAGGCCGCCTGGGCCGTATGTTTTGTCTGCTGTTAAGATGTGTCCCAGGAGTCATTCTTAAGGGGTTGACAGTGTAATCTCTGTATCCCACAAAGTGTTTCTTTATAGTCTGTTTTCTATTTTAATTTTAATGTATTATTTCTTCATTATAAATCCAGAAAGCCCATATCAAGGGTCCTTTCTACACATTGCCAGATTAGGGACTGTCAAGTAGAATCAGGGGCTGTTTCACCCCTTGTATGGGTGGAACAATGCTGACCTGTCCTATATACATGTGTCTTTTAGACATATGAAGGAACTTTTAGAAAGATAATTGGCCCCAACTAGGAATTGCTTCCCTCAGTTTCCCACAGATGTTAAACTAAAAATACGTCCTTCCTCAAGTCGCACACCAAATATTCATATTTGATTTAATTCAGTGTCAGCCCGTTTAATATACAATGGGAAGTCCTGTTTCAAAATATTTTCCCAACCATACTTCTTAAAAATTGATTGATTTTAGAGAGACAAAGACAGGAGGAGGAAGAAGAGGAAGAGGAGAAAGAAAAGGAAGAGGAGGAGAAAAAAGAAGAAGAGGAAGAGGAGGAGGAAGATGAGGAGGAGGACGAGGAAGAAGAGGAGAAAAAAGAAGAAGAGGAAGAGGAGGAGGATGAAGAGGAGGAGAAGGAGGAGGAAGAGGAGAGAGGCATTTGTTCATTGTTCTACCTAGACATGCAGTCATTGGTCATTTATCGTATATGCTCTGACCTGGGCTCAACCTTGGTATTACAGGATGATGCTGTAACCAATTGAGCTAACCAGCCAGGGTCCCCAACCATGCTTCTTATGTGCCTGACTCCCATGCCTCTCCCATCCTCTTACTTGGGGATGAAGTAATCTCTGAGAGGATTCCCCATTGAAGTTTATTTTCCAAAAATTAAAAAAGCAAATCTTAGAGAATAAGTCACCCTGTAGCCTAGAACAGCACCATCATCCCACCTCACTCAGGAAGGTCCCCAGTGTCTCAGGCTGAATCACAGCACTGCATTTCCAGGCTGCAGGGCATCTATCCAACCTCTTACCATTTTTGCTAGACAGGAGTGGCTGTCAGAAAACAAGCCCCGTCCAGTTTGCTCAATGGAGAGAGTGTTGGCCCAGCATGTGGATGTCCCTTGTTCAATCCCCAGTTAGGGCACACATGAAAAGTGACTATCTGCTTTTTTTCCCCTCTCTTCCCCTTCTCTCTCTATTCTCCTCCCACAGCCAGTGGCTCGATTGGTTCAAGCATCAGCCCAATAGCTCAGTTGGGTCAATGTTGACCTCAGGTGCTGAGGATAGCTTGGCTAGTCCGAGCGTGGACCTCAGACAGGGGTTGCTGGGTTGATCCTGGTCGTGGCACATGAAGTCATCTATGTATCACCCCTTCTCTCACTTAAAAGTCAAAAGTAAAAAATTGTACATAAGCATCAGAGGCATATGAAATGAATCCTGAATTTCTGAAGCACCTGATTTGAAATCTTACTGACTTTAGAGTGTACCATGAACATTTCTAAGAAGAGTGCTCTCTTTTCTTTCCACACTGAAGAGCAGCTGTGCCCACCTCCAGCTGCTGCGAGCTCTCTCTTCCACTTGCTGCCGCACTTGATGCCCAGCTTCTGGCCAAACTCTTCACCATACCAGACCAGCAACTCACAGTCTGGCCTGATGACTCGGCAGGTTCGGTAGAAAATCTGCCTGCGATACTGAAAGGCCACCAGGTTCTGCTCTTCATCATTCCGGGCACAGTTCACATACCTGGGATTGGGGCAGGTGAAAGAAAAGAAACCCACAGGCAATGAGTTCCTACTACCTCTCAGATCCATGTCCATCTCTGCACCTGACACTGGGACTGATGTCACCCACTCGCACAGTGCTCCCGGAGAACCTTCTGTGCAATGTCTGAGCCTGTCACTATGTCATATGACTTCCTATCTCCAGGTCCTGCTTACGGTGCTCATTCTGCCTAATACCATTTTCCAAAGCCAATTCTAGACCTCACCCTAATTGGCCATAAAACCCAGTTACTTCTATCTTCTCTAAACTAAATCAGGTTCTGTTTTATAGCACAGAACTTGCTAGTTGATGTTGGACTCTGTGTCTAGATTAGTTCACATCATGCAATACTCAGCCCAAGCCTGACCAAGCAGTGGTGCAGTGGATAGAGCATCGGACTGGGATGCGGAAGACCCAGGTTCGAGACCCCGAGGTCGCCAGCTTGAGTGAGGGCTCATCTGGTTTGAGCAAAAGCTCACCAGCTTGGACCAAGGTCGCTGGCTGCAGCAAGGGGTTACTTAGTCTGCTGAAGGCCCGCGGTCAAGGCACATGTGAGAAAGCAATCAAGGCACATGTGAGAAAGCAATCAATTAACAACTAAGATGTTGCAATAGCAACAAAAAACTGATGATTGATGCTCCTCATCTCTCTCCGTTCCTGTCTGTCTATCCCTCTCTCTGACTCTTCCTCTGTCTCTGTAAAAAGAAATACTCAGGCCAAGTATTTTTTTTTTACAGAGGCCTTTCTCCATTCTCCTCACATTTTATCTAGGTAGCATTTGATTCCTCAACAAGGTTCCCATAAAAACCTGGAAGTCCCCCACACCCAAAGTGAGAAGAGAAAAGGCAAACAGACTCCCGCATGCACATGACTGGAATTCATCCGGCATGCCCACCAGGGGGCGATGCTCAGCCCATCTGGGGTGTTGCTCCCCTCCAACTGGAGGCATTCTAGCACCTGAGGCAGAGGCCATGGAGCCGTCCTCAGTGCCCGGGCCAGCTTTGCTCCAGTGAAGCCTGGGCTGCGGGAGGGGAAGAGAGAGACAGAGAGAAAAGAGAGGGGGAAAGGTGGAGAAGCAGAGGGGCGCTTCTGTGTGCTTTGGCTGGGAATCAAACCCCGGACTTCCATAGGTCGGCCTGATGCTCTACTGCTGAGCCAACCGGCCAGGGCTTGGAGGTCTCTTTGTCTTAGCAAAATGATAAAGAACAATAATAGCTTATTCACATTCTGTATCCCTTGATAAAAGAGCCCCTCAGGAAAGTGGCCCATGATCATTGCTCTGCAGGCTTCAGAACTCAGTTCTAGTTAGAAGTGAGGCTGGATAATTTGCTGCCCTCACAGGTTTAGGCTATCCTTGGTTTAGGTGTCCTGGCACTCTGCACTTCTCAAAAAATAGGAATATTATAGTTAAATATTTCTAAAATCAATTGTTTCAATGTATCTGCAATTAGTCCTCCATAAGAAGATGGGTTATATAATGTGTTTAAGTAATGAATACCTTTTTCTAAACTGGAATATAGTATGGGCTTGCTTAAATAATGTTAACTACATCAACTAAAGTGTAATCCAGGCCCTCAAGTTATTTTCCAGTGCCTCAATTTTGTCTAGCATAGAGATTTATATTTTGATGACATATGTTATATATATATTTTTTAAATTATTTTTTAAATTTCTCTTTATTTATTTATTTTAGAGAGGAGACACAGATTAGGGGGGGGGAGGAGCTAGAAGCATCAACTACCATATGTGCCTTGACCAGACCAGTGCAGGGTTTTGAACTGGCGACCTCAGTGTTCCCAGGTCGACACTTTATCCACTGCGCCACCACAGGTCAGGCGACATATGCTATATTTTTATCTCCTTTTTCCTCTAAATACCTCTTGCTTTGAAAGAGCACCGAATGGAGAATAGAGAGAAACAGAAGAATAAGGGACACCACTGAGGAAGGCATGATGAGAAGAAAGATGTATGGGCCTGAGAGGGATGAGTGTTCTCTGTGACTCCCAGAAACTTATTGGCCTTACCTCATCCAGTTGGCCCAGGATTCATCTTTCCCATCCACATACATATAGCAGTTTCTCTCTTTGCTGATCTGCATTTCAGGAAGAAAAAATAAAGGTTTTTTTTTCGGGTGAGGAGGTAATAGAGAAATTATTATACCCTACTCTCAACTAAGCTCTTTCAGCTTGCATGTATTGCCACTCGTGACCACATGATATTTTTCTTACTCATCACATCTGTCTACTCAGGGTTGGGAGGAGGCATTCGTTTGTGTGTGTACCACTTTGCTCCCACTTAACCTGCGATCCTAAACAGAAGCTCCATGGTCTTCAAAGTCCACTCAGTGCCCAGAGCTAACCATATTATCTCCACCCATGTCCTAGTATGCAGAAGGGCAGGTCCCACCCAGCCATGGGAGAGATGTGGGAAGCCACAAGACAGGGGAAGAGGTAAATACTTCTCACCTGCCAGGAGTATCCGTTGTTGGCTGCCTCTTCATCTTCTGTGATCTGGCCCTCATAAGGACCAAAGTGCAGACCCACTGGCAGAGCAGATGCCTCATTCCACACTCCAAGCCCAGCCTCAGGGATGCCCAATGGTCTGATTCTCAACCCAGGGGGCAGAGTGAGGGCTGCGTGGTTTGGATGCCCCTTATCCACTTCAGTGTCTTTTACAAATGTAGGGGGCTTATGCATGTCACAACTGTCAATGAAGAAGTTCTGACACTTCTCACAATCTGGGGGTGAGAGCAACCGGGATTAGGGGAGGTGTAGTGCATGCTCCTGGACATACAGAGCTTCAGAGAGAGCCCAGGGACTCACATCACTGAGCCTCAATTCTGTAGTGCAGGTCCCTAGGGGAACGGAATGCTCTAAGGGCCATATGACCAGATGAAATTATTGTATGAAGAGATAACATGCTTTGTGATGGTCACTTACAGAGGTAGTCATCATCCTGGGGCTCGCTGAGCTCTTGGTACACATGGCCTTTTCTTTCTTGTAGGCTATACATCTTTACTTCAGTCTCCTTTCTCCTGAGTGCTAAGTTGGAGAAGAGTGAGTTTGGTGGAGTCTGGAGTGTTAGTCCCTATTTTGTCAGAAAACACACAATCTCCTTCCATCAAATTATCACCTGTCCTTCTATATACTCTGGTATTATCCTTTGTCAACTTTTGGCTCAGAGAGCCTCTATATAGTAAGCCTCAACACCGACTACAGATGGCCAATGCAATACTTGTTTCTAGATCTTCCCATTATGAGGTATAACTTCCCAACTTTATTAAGTGCATATTATATGTTAGGTATTGAGGAAAGTCCTGGTATACAACACCAACAGTGTATGGTCGCTATTATGAGAGGTGTATTTATTGGACAACTAGTATGTGTCAGTTCTTTTACAATGAATTTAAGCCCCAGCCAGTGGCTCAGTGGATAGAGCGTAGCCCAATGTATGTCCCGGGTGTGACTCTGGTCAGGGAACATAGGAGAAGCGACCATCTCCTTCTCCACCATCTTCCTCTCCCCTTCTCTCTCTCTTCCTTTCCTGCAGCCAGTGGCTCAATATATTTGAGCATTGGCCCTGTGTTCTGAGGATGGCTTGGTTAGCCAGAGCACATCATCCTGAAGTGCTTAAAAAACAGCTCAGTGCCTCACCAGGCGGTGGCGCAGTGGACAGAGTGTCGGACTGGGATGCGGAAGACCCAGGTTCGAGACCCCGATCTCGCCAGCTTGAGCGCGGGCCCATCTGGCTTGAGCAAAAGCTCGTCAGCTTGGACCCAAGGTTGCTGGATCCGGCAAGAGGTGGCTCGGTCTGCTGAAGGCCCACGTTCAAGGCACATGTGAGAAAGCAATCAATGAACAACTAAGGTGTCGCAATGGCAACGAACACTAATGATTGATGCTTCTCATCTGTCTCTGTTCCTCTCTGTCTGTACCTATCTATCCCTCTGTCTCTCTCTCTCTGTCCCTGTAAAAAAACAAAACAAAACAGCTCAGTATGTGAGAATTGGGGTTGCTGGGTTGATCCTGGAAAGGGTGCATGTGGTGGTCAGTCTCACTAACTCCCCTCGTCTTACCTAAAAAATAAGTAAATACATACATACATAAATAAATTGAATTGAATACTGTGAAAGAACATATGCGTGTATCTTCACCTTACACATTAGCATTCAAGAGCTCAGGGAATTTGTAAGATTTGCCCAAAGCTCCAGTGCTAAATTCAGTTTCAGTTTAGTAGAGCTTACATCCAGGTTTATCCAAAGTCCACTCCAAATACCTAGGTCATATTTATTAGCCTTTCTAGAGGACTCAGAGAAACTGAAATATATAAATGATTTTTTCTTAATCAATTTTCATCTAGAGTGTTATCCAGAGGGTCTTGCTTCTCCAGCATGGAATGTGCTGCTGAGGACCCAGGTTTGAAACCTTGAGGCTGCCGGCTTCAGTGTGGGCTACTTCAACTTGACTGCAGGCTTACCAGCTTGAGCACAGGGTCGCCGGCTTGAGTGTGGGAACACAGGCATGACCCCATGGCTTCTGGCTCAAGTCCAAAGTAGCTGGCTTGAACAAGGGGTCACTCACTGTGCTGTAGCCCCCCCAGTCAAAGCACATATGAGAAAACAATCAATGAACAACTAAGGAGCTGCAATGAAGAATTGATGCTTCTCATCTCTCTCTCTTTCAGCCAATCTGTTCCAGTCTGTTCCTCCCTCTCTCTCAGGAAAATAAAAAGAAAAAAGAAAAAAAATTGGCCATTCATGTCAAAAGTATAATAAAGGTGACTTAACTGGGCAAAAAGTTCATTTCTTTAACATAACACTTTCTCCTTTCTGTCTTATTTTTAATTTTTTAAAAATCTGCCTGACTGTGGTGGCACAGTGGATAAAGCAGTGACCTGGAACAGTGAAGTCACCATTCGTAACTCCAGGCTTGCCTGGTCAAGACACATACAAGAAGCAACTACTACAAGTTGATGCTTCCTGCCCCTCTCTGCCACCCCCTTCTCTCTTTCTATCTCTCTCTGAAATCAATAAATTAATTTTTTTAATTGATTTTAGAGAAAGAGAGAGGAGGGAAGAGAGAGAAACATTGATTTGTTGTTCTGCTGATTTATGCATTTAGTGGTTGATTATTCTTTCTTTTTTCCTTTCTTTTTCTTTTAGCTAGAGAGACAGACAGATAGGAAGGGAGAGGGTTGAGAAGCATCAACTTATAGCTGCGGTACATTAGCTGTTCATTGATTGCTTTCTCATACGTGCCTTGACCAGGGGACTATAGTTGAGCCAGTGACCCCTTGCTCAAACCGGCAGCCTTGGGCTTAAGCCAGCTTCCTTGTCTTCAAGCTAGTGACCATGGGGTCACTACTACGATTCCATACTGAAGCCAGCGACCCTGCACTCAAGCCGATGAACCCATCATCAACCCCGCAACTTTGGGTTTTGGAACTTGGATCCTCATCATCCCCGGTTGATGCTCTATTCTCTGTGCTACCACCTGGTCAGGTTTCAATGTTTGATTCTTATATGGGTCCTGACTGGACGTCAATCACACAACTTTGGTGTTTGCAGACGACTCTAACAAATTAAGCAACTTGTCCAGGGCTCCTTTCTGTCCTCTTGTTTCAGAGTGGCCCCGTCCAGTCTAATGGTACAGTGACCACCTTGCCTCCTTTCCTTCTTATCCTTTCATATTTAACTGTCCTTGCCCTTCCTTAATCAACGGAGTCTGGTCAGCACCAAACAGTCTTGGGCACAGAGCCTCAGGTCTGTGGACCACAGAAACCATTTGGGTCAAGTTAGAGATAACATCTGGACCTCAGCTGTGTTTCAGTGCTAGACCCATGAAAGAGGAAGGACCTTACTGACCACACCCTCATAAAACCAGACACACTAAAGAAATGGCTGACACAGGCCTGATACAATGGTCCCTACCCTGGCCCACAAACCCCAGCTGCCTTAATCACAATTAATCCTTTCCTGTCTGCAATGTGGTGACTGCTGCCCATGGAGCCCTGTCCTGGAGCACTGCTCACCGGCCAGACCTTCCTCCTCCTCTTGTGATGACAAGTGTTCTGAATGAGGTATTTCTTACGTGCTGTTCTACTTTTATACCGTTCCTGCTCTTGAACACATCTATAAATATGAGTAATTATTTACACATGGAAGCAGTGTAGCAAATCGCCCCATACTGCACAATGCACTGTTTGCATCTTGCTTGTTTGCTAAACGCAAGCTCTGTCCCTCCTTAGCTGTTGAGACACCGGGGACCTGACCCCGGGTCAGTTTCTCAAGGGCAGCGCCCTGCCTGTGGCCCCTCACCTCGCTGCCTCGGAGTGCATTCTTCATGAGAGTCCTCAGTGTCCTCCGCCATGGGTCTGGTGGCCTGCTGGCAAGCGGACTGAGGGGCTCCGAGGCCTGGGGAGAAACAAAATCGTGGTGGCCAAAGTGAAGCGCTTGAAGGAGCAGCCCCGACACTCGGTCGGCCCGTGTGCTGCCCCGCGGTCCCCGCCCCGTTCCCGCTCGGTTCCCGCGCCCTCTTACCTGTGCGCAGCAGCGCGTCCTGGTTCCTGTTCACCGCGGGGCAGCGCGCCTTCTCCAAGTTGCCCATGGCGGCCACCCCTCCCGGTAGAAGCAGGCGCAGAAGTCCCAGAAGGCGTCAGGGGCCTGGGGGAGAAGCGGCCACGTGACCCCGCAGCGGCCAGCAGAACCGCCCCTCGCTCCGCTGGGTCCGGGCTGCCCCAGCCCGCTCTCCCGCGCTCACCTGCGGCGCGGCCCAGGCCCACGCCCTCCCCGCTGCTCCCTCAGCGCCACCCCGCGGGCTCCTGTCCACGTCCACGTCCATGCTCCGGCCACCCGCACGCCCAGCCCTGACGTGCCTGCACGGGAGAGCGCGCTGAGGCTGACTGCTTGGCCCACGGGCGGGAGCGCGCGCGGTGAGGTGTCCTGAGAGGGGACACGTTGGGCCAGCCCCAGGGACGCAAGGACGGGACAGACGCGGGACTCCCGCCAAGCCAGTGATCCCCTTGTTTAAGCCAGCGACTTGGGCTTTAAGCCAGCGACCTTTGGGCTCAACCGATGACCATGGGGTCATGTCTATGATCCCGCGCTCAAGCTGGTTAGCCTGCACTCAAGCCAAATGAGCTTATTACGTTTTCTTGTTGTTCAAGCACTTTCTTGAGTTCCTCTATTCTACTCTCAAGTTCATTGAACATCGTTATGACTGCCTTGAATTCTTTATCTGTTCAATTACCCATGTTTATTTCCATAGGATATTTCTCCGGATTCTTTTTCTTGTTCCTTCATTGGGGGTATACTCTTCTGTCTCCCCATTTTGTTTGACTGTTTTTGTTCCTTTGAGTTGAATGGAATAGTCATCTCGCCCAGTGTTGAAAAAGTTGTCTTTGTTACATTGTGTGTTGAATAGTTTCAGCCTGTTGGTTGGATTAAGTGCCTGTCCTGTGGCCTGGTCTGAAGGAGTGGGTTCTGAATGCACTACCTGGGGGGTGTGAGCCTCCTGCCCTTTTAAGCTGGACAGGGCTGCCTGGTGTAAAAGGGGTTGCATGGTGTGTGCTTTGCGTGTCCTGTTTTAATCACTGGGGAACAATTTTTTTTCATTTTCTGTTGCATGAGGTTTTAGAACTTTTCCTATATATTTCTGCATCGCTTATTCCAAATCTGAAAATCGTTTTTTGGTGCATGCTCTAGTTTTTATGCAATTTTAATTTCTTTTTTGTTACAGTTAATGGTATACATTGGTTTTTCTTTTTAACATTTTTATTTATTCATTTTAGAAAGGAGAGAGAGAGAGACAGAGAGAGAGAGAGAGAGAGAGAAAGGGGGAGGAGCTGGAAGCATCAACTCTCATATGTGCCTTGATCAGACAAGTACAGGGTTTTGAACCGGCAACCTCAGCATTCCAGGACGACGCTTTATCCACTGCGCCACCACAGGTCAGGCGGTATGCATTGGTTTTTAAATTGGAGTTAAAGGGCAATGACTCTTGGATTGAACATAGCCACAAAGCAACTGATGTTTTACAAACATCAATTTTACATAATTATAGTTGTTTTTATTTTTTGTTTTTTTAAGATTTTGTTTATTCATTTGAGAGAGAGGAAGGAGAGAGAGAGAGAGAGAGAGAGAGAGAGAGAGAGACAAGGTGGGAGGAGCAGGAAGCATCAACTCCCATATGTGCCTTGACGGGGCAAGCCCAGGGTTTCAAACCGGCGACCTCAGCTTTCCAGGTCCATTCTTTATCCACTGTGCCACCACAGGTCAGACCTGTAGTTGTTTTTAAATGTAAAATATTAATATCTGATAAAAACACCCTCTTATTTTGTTTTAAATCATGGCTTTTTTGAATAGGCGTAAATCATGGCTTCTTTGAATAGGCGTAAATGTAAGAGTCCTGACACCTTCCGTTATATATGTGGCTGTTACACACTTCAACGTCAAAGGCGCAATATTTCATCATTTATGACACATGCATATATTGCCTAATTTCAAGTTCCCATTGCCAATCAAGACAAGAATTTGGCTCCTCATATTGTGTGTCATAGTTGTGAGGAAATGCTTCCTGAATGGACCAAAGGAAAACACAAAGGAATGCCTTTTGGTATTCCCATGATTTGGCATGAACCTAAGGACCACAGCAGTGACTGTTATTTCTGTCTGATCCATACAAAGGGCATCAGCAGGAAAAAACGGTATATGATCGCATATCCTAATATTCCTTCAGCAATACCACCTATCTCACACTCTGAGACACTCCCGGTTCCAGTTTTCAATGGCTTTATTTCTTCTAAGGATGAAGAAAGTGAACATGGTGATCAAGTGTATTGATACATGAGATAATGGTTGTAGAATCTGAAGGGTCTTCTTCTGATGCTAAGTAGTCATTAATCCCTCAGCAGTTCAGCCAGCCCAAATTGAATGACTTAGTAAGAGATTTGGGACTATCAAAGACAGCAGCTGAGTTATTAGCCTTCAGGGTTCAAGAAAAGAATGTACTTCACCGGTCAGCTAAAGTATCCCGTTTCAGAAAGCATGAACAAAATTTTGTGGACTTTTATCCTGAAGACAAACACTTTCTGACTGTCATGATATCAGTAGTCTTCTCAGCCAGCTAGGTGTTACCACTTACAGTCCAACAGAATGGCGGCTATTTCTTGACAGCTCTAAACAGAGTCTGAAATGTGTTCTTCTACACAACGGTAATGTTTATGCAGAGGTGCCAATTGGTTATTCAACTCATCTTGGAGAAGATTATAATGACATAAAAATTGTCCTCGACTTACTGAAGTATAAGGAGCATAACTGGATCATTTGTGTGGATTTAAAATGGTAAATTTTCTGTCTTTCTGTGTTTGTGGGACAGCTGAACTCAGGAGAAACACTGGATACAGAAATAGTGGCCGAAATGTAAAGCTTTGGACTCAGGGATGCAAAATATTATAACTGAACCTGTAATTGAGACAAGATCATTTTTATTCCACTTCACATAAAACTTGGCTTAATGAAGCAGTTTGTTCAGGCTGAATAGAGAAAGTGAATGCTTTCAACATATTATTTCTCCTTTTCCTGCCTTGTATTTCAAGAAGATAAAAGCAGGTGTATTCGATGGACCTCAAATTCAAACCCTCATACGTGACGAAGAATTTTCCAGGAAGATGAATAAGGAGGAGAAAGCAGCATGGCAGTCTTTTGTGGCAGTTACAAAGAACTTCCTTGGCAACAAAAAAGCAGAAAACTATGAACTTCTGGTTCAAAGGATGCTGTTGGCTTTCTGCGACACTGGATGTAACATGAGTGTTAAGATTCACTTCCTGAACAGTCACCTTGATAAGGTTCCCGAAAATCTTGGATCTGTTAGTGATGAGCAGACTACTGCTGGAGCATCAAACGAGATTGTCCTCAACAAGTACACAAATGCAAGAGCTACAAACAAAAATTTTTGCCTGAATAGAATTTAAATAAGTTTTACGCAATTTTATGATTAAAATAGGTGTTTTAATATGTTCTATTTAGAAATTTTAGACAAATCCAGATGCAATCATATCTTTTAGTGTATTAGTGTATTTACTGCATTATGTGAATTATATTTTCACTAAGATGTTGCCCAAGAAGACATTCTACTTCATTATATTAAACTAAATGTTAAAAATTTTACAATAAGATGAAAACCTATAATCTTGGATTGCAAAAAAAACTGTAGTTTGCAGAGAAAAACTAATGTCAGATTTGAGATCCGCATACTCCAATTATGTAAGAACAAGTGTTTTTGTGGATGCAACAAATATTTTGTTCCCCAGTGTTATCTGTTGTCAGAGCATGGTCTGTGCTGGGTTACCTGATTGCTTTCTTGTATCTCACCCCCCACTAGATCCACCCTTTGTCCTAGGGGGTAGCCTGGGTGCACACACAGCCTTAATTTGTTTATTCTTCAGCTTGTCTGGGCTTGTCAGCCCTGTGCACATGCACAGCATTGCCGCCCTCACTGCACACTGGGCCTCAAGGTTTTGCTAGCTTTGTGCTTTCTTTGGGTGGAGCAGCCAGACCAGTGCAAGCAGCAGCACGTTTCAATCTCTGCACTTTCTCTGATCACACAGTCCTGTGTGCAGACCGTAGCCCATTTGCTGGCTCCACATTTTCCAGGAGGGTAATGCCAGTAGTGACCCACTATCTCTGCACTTTCTCTGGGTCTAATAGTCCTGCAGCTGGTACCAGTGTTTTTCTAGCTCTGCACTCTCTCTAGGTGGGGGAGCCCCACATGCACACGCAGCTCAGTGGGTGAAGTGTCGTCTTGGCATACCTATCTGCTGGGTCGGTATCTGGGAAGAGGAGCTCTCTTTATACAAGCTACACTGCCCTCATGATTCTGTTGTATTCAGCTCCAGGAGGGGTGGCTGGGGATGTACTGCAGTGCCTACAGTTGGCCATAAAGCAGTGGTTCTTAACCTTTTTTGAGGTACCGAACCCACCAGTTTCATATGCGCATTCACCGAACCCTTCTTTAGTGATAAATAAAATATGATTTTTTTTTCCAAATTCAAGACATAGGTATATGTTTTTTTACTGGTGCACAAAATGAGCTGTGCATGAACATCACCTTGCTCAAAGAACAAAACCAACGAAGTGCATGAACTCACAACAAATGACGGTATTACTTTATTCTGGCCTCCGCGGCAGAGGCTTCTCCCCACCCCTGAGACCACTCATCGAAACCCTAGGGTTCGATAGAACCCAGGTGAAGAACCACTGGCCTAGAGCCTAGATAGAGCTCCTGTCTTCTATCCACATGCCTGTGAGGTGGCGCTCACTGGTCTCTTCAGTCCTGAGCTGTTCCTTCACCTCCTGCAGAGCTCTCATGGTTCCTCAGCCTTCTCTATGCTCTCTCTCTCTCTAGCTTGTTGTGCAGAAGCTGTTTAATTGTCTCTCAGTTGTCTTTCAGGAGGAATTATTCTAAGCAAAGGGGTCCATTGGATTGGTTTTTGGAAGGGTGCAAGCCCAGCGTCCACATATGCCATTATCTTGGACCCACTGGAGAGTTCTTAAATAAAGTCTGATATCGGCCTCAGCAACAGGCTTCTGCTCTGATACACTCTTATTCCCCATATTCGAATGTCTAAACAATTTTTGAGACATTGATTTTTTCTCTGAGTTCAATTAGTGGTTGGATCCAAGAGGAATAGCTCATTTTCACCTTTAGTTATTTTCTGCGAGGACGGGCATGATAACTGCCAAGCTTCTTACTTGTAGGACCAGAAACCGGAAGTCTTTTGTTAGTAGCTTTTTACCTCTTGGCTTCGTGTTCCCTATTCGTAAAATAAAGGGATCAGATCACTCCGTGGTGCCTAAACTCTCCTGTAGCTCCAGCATTCTGTTCATTCCATAAGCACCGACTTGCATGAACCACAGTGCCAATTTGTGACGTTTGCCACCATTCTACAGGTAGACCTGCAGGTGGACAAAGAGAGGCATGTTTTTTTTCGAGTCCTTCCTTGATTATGTTTATGAAATCCAGGAAGTTCAAGAGTCCAAGAAATTCAACATTGTGGAGCCAGTAAGTTCTATGTATTTTTTAAGGCTCGAAAAACATTTCCTGAATGCTTGGTAAATGCAGAGAACTTTTTTTTTTTAATAATAACTTCTTTTTATTTTATTCATTTTAGATGAGGAGACACAGAGTGAGAGAGAGAGAGAGAGAGAGAGAGAGAGAGAGAAAGGGGGGAGGAGCTGCAAGCATCAACTCCCATATGTGCCTTGACCAGACCAGTGCAGGGTTTTGAACTGGTGACCTCCCTGTTTCCAGCTCGACGCTTTATCCACTGCGCCACCACAGGCCAGGCGATGCAGAGAACTTTTATCGTAATCTTGGACTCTCAAAGAATGTGAATGTGTATAATTGTGATGAATCTCTTTTTCCTCCCCCATTTTTTCTCTCTAGCTATGATTTGTTTTTATCTTTTTTCTTCCTTTCTTCTTCTTTCCCTCACTTGATTTTTCTATCACCCTTCTTTTCATCTTGTATCCCTTCTTTCCTTCCTGCCATACTTTCATAAAGCCGTTGAACGTGCCCCTCATATACCAGGCACTGCACTAGGAACTCATCATATTCCTGCACTCAATGACTGTCCATGGTACGATTTCACTTCTTTCTTTTTAACTTTTTAATTTAAATCTCCTTAAATTATTGTAAAATATGATGTGCTTTGATTTGACAAGTATATTGAATTTTAACAACTTTTTTATTATAAAAAATGTATTCTTGTTGCAGAAATGCTAGAATAAATTATAAGAAAACAAAACAACAAATTTCCCTAACAGAGATATTTACTGTTAATATTATGACATTTTCTTCCCATATTCTCTGTGTACCTATTATATTTCTCTATCTATATGTACCCAGGTATATTGGGTGTGTATACATCTCATATGTGTCTGTCATTTGTGTATATCGTATATGTATATAAATAAGTATTTATTCACTCATCCAATAAACACTTACAGCTAGTGCTCAACTTACGACCACAATTGGTTTTGACAAACCGGTCATAACATGATTTGGTCGTTAAGTTGAGTAGGCTATATGTGCAGTACTGTGAAATGATGTTATAAAAATCTTTTAGTCATATATATTTTTTATAGTCAAATAATTTTTTTTATTATTATTAATTTTAATGGGGTGACACCAATAAATCAGGGTACATATGTACAATGAAAACATCTCCAGGTTATCTTATCATTCAATTGTGTTGCATACCCGTCACCCAAAGTCAGATAGTCCTCAGTCACCTTCTATCTGGTTTTCCCTGTGTCCCTTCCCTCCTCCCTATCCCACCCTTCCCTCCCTCCTCCCACCCCGTAACCACCACTCTCTTGTCCATGTCTCATAGTCTCACTTTTATGTCCCACCTATGTATGAAATCATGCTGTTCTCAGTTTTTCTTTTTTTCTGACTTATTTCACTCCGTATAATGTTATCAAGGTCCATCCATTTTGTTATAAATGATCCGATGTCATCATTTCTTATGGCTGAGTAGTATTCCATAGCATATATGTACCAAAGCTTTTTAATCCACTCATCCTCTGACGGACACTTGGGCTGTTTCCAGATCTTCGCTATTGTGAACAATGCTGCCACGAACATGGGGGCGCATTTCTTCTTTTCGAACAGTGCTATGGTGTTCTTAGGGTATATTCCTATAAGTGGGATAGCTGGGTCAAAAGGCAGTTCGATTTTTAATTTTTTGAGGAATCTCCAAACTATTTTCCACAGTGGCTGCACCAGTCTGCATTCCCACCAGCAGTGCAGAAGGGTTCCCTTTTCTCCACATCCTCGCCAGCACTTATTCTGTGTTGTTTTGCTGATGAGTGCCATTCTGACTGGTGTGAGGTGATATCTCATTGTGGTTTTAATTTGCATTTCTCTAATGATTAGTGATGTTGAGCATTTTTTCATATGCCTATTGGCCATCTGTATGTCCTCTTTGGAGAAATTTCTATTCATTTCTTTTGCCCATTTTTTGATTGGGTTGTTTGTCTTCCCGTTGTTGAGTTTTATAAGTTCTTTATATATTTGAGTTATTAACCCCTTATCAGACGTGCTGTCAAATATGTTCTCCCATTGTGTGGTTTGTCTTTTTATTCTGTTCTTATTGTCTTTAGCTGTGCAAAACCTTTTTAGTTTGATATAGTCCCATTTGTTTATCTTGCCTTTTATTTCATTTTCCCGTGGAGATAAATCGGCAAATGTATTGCTGCTACAGATGTCAGAGAGCTTGCTGCCTATGTTTTCTTCTAAGATGCTTATGGTTTCACGGCTTACGTTTAAGTCTTTTATCCATTTTGAGTTTGTTTTTGTGAATGGTGTAAGTTGATGGTCTAGTTTCATTTTTTTGCAGGTAGATGTCCAATTTTCCCAACACCATTTGTTAAAGAGGCTGTCTTTACTCCATTGTATGTTCTTTCCTCCTTTGTCAAATATCAGTTGACCATAAAGCTGTGGGTTTATTTCTAGGTTCTCTGTTCTGTTCCATTGATTTATGTGTCTGTTCTTATGCCAGTACGAGGCTGTCTTGAGTATAATGGCCTTGTAGTAAACCTTGATATCTGGAAGAGTGATGCCTCCTGCTTTATTTTTTCTTTTTAAGATTGCTGAGGCTATTTGTGTTCTTTTTTGGTTCCATATAAATTTTTGGAATATGTGTTCTATATCTTTGAAGTATGTCATTGGTATTTTAATTGGTATTTCATTGAATTTATAAATTGCTTTGGGTAATATAGACATTTTATTGATGTTTATTGTTCCTAGCCATGAGCATGGTATATGCTTCCACTTGTTTGTACCTTCCTTGATTTCTTTTATCAATGTGTTATAACTTTCCTAGTACAAATCCTTAACCTCCTTGGTTAAATTTACTCCTAGGTAGTTAATTTTTTTGGCTGCAATAGTGAAGGGGATTGTTTCCTTAATTTCTTTTGCTGACAGTTCATTATTGGTATATAGAAATGCCTCTGATTTCTGAGTATTAATTTTATATCCTGCCACCTTGCTGAATTCATTTATCAGGTCCAGTAGTTTTTTGATTGAGACTTTAGGGTTTCCTATATACAGTATCATATCATCTGCAAATAATGACAGTTTTACTTCTTCTTTTCCAATTTGGATGCCTTTTATTTCTTCTTGTCTGATTGCTGTAGCTAGGATTTCCAGAACTATGTTGAATAAGAGTGGTGAAAGAGAGCACCCCTGCCTGGTTCCTGATCTTAAGGGGATTGCTTTTAATTTTTGCCCATTGAGTATGATGTTTGCTGTGGGTTTGTCGTAGATGGCCTTCATCATGTTAAGTAATGTTCCCTGTATTCCCACTTTACTGAGAGTTTTGAGCATGAATGGGTGCTGGATTTTATCAAATGCCTTTTCTGTATCTATTGAAATTATCATGTGATTTTTGTCCTTCCTTTTGTTTATGTGATGAATCACATTGATTGATTTGCGAATATTGAACCAGCCTTGCCTCTCCAGAATAAATCCACTTGATCATGGTGTATGATTTTTTTCATATATTGCTGGGTCCGGCTGGCTAATATTTTGTTGAGAATTTTAGCGTCTCAATTCATCAGGGACATAGGCCTATAATTTTTTTTCTTTGTGTTGTCTTTGCCCGGTTTTGGGATCAGAATTATGCTCGCCTCATAAAAGGAATTTGGAAGTCTTCCTTCCTCTTGAATTTTTTGAAATAGCTTGAGGAGGATAGGAGTTAGTTCTTCTTTGAATTTTTGATAGAATTCACTTGTGAAGCCATCAGGCTCAGGACTTTTCTTTTTTGGGAGTTTTTTGATAACTGTTTCGATCTCATTTGTTGTAATTGGTCTGTTTAGGTGTTCTGATTCTTCCAGATCGATTTTTGGAAGATTATATGATTCAAGAAATTTGTCCATTTCACCTAGGTTGTCTAATTTTTTGGCATAGAGTTCTTCATACTGTTTTCTTACAATGCTTTGTATTTCTGTTGTGTCAGTTGTTATTTCTCCACTGTCATTTCTGATTTTATTTATTTGGGTCCTCTCTCTTTTTTACTTGGTTAATCTAGTTAAAGGTTAATCAATCTTGTTTACCTTTTCAAAGAACCAGCTCCCAGTTTCATTGATCCTCTGTATTGTTTCCTTAGCCTCTATGTCATTTATTTCTGCTCTGACCTTTATTATTTCCTTCCTTCTACTTGTCCTGGGCTTTATTTGCTGTTGTTTTTCTAGTTCTTTTAGATGCAGGTTCAGGTTGCTTATTTGAGGTTTTTCTAGCTTCTTTTGGTATGCCAGTAGTGCAATGAACTTCCCTCTCAGTACTGCTTTTGCTGTGTCCCATAAATTTTGAGTTGATGTATCCTCATTATCATTCATTTCTAGAAACTTTTTAATCACTTCTTTGATCTCATTGTTAATCCATTCATTATTTAATAACATGCTATTTAGTTTCCAAGTGTTTGAGTATTTTTCAGTTTTTCTTTAAATTTCTTAATTTATAATTTATATGTAAAATCTTTGTTTAATGTATAACTGTGTCTGTTTCTAAGGCCTTAAACCAATAATTACGTACCTCTTAAATCAAGGTTTACTCATCCCTATGAACTCTCCCTGCAATACCCCCATCCTTCCTGTTCAAAACCTTCAGGGGCTTATCACCTTGTACAGGATTTATGCCTAATCAATGAGGCGGTAATTCTCTTCCATCCAGTAGTCCCCAATCTCTAAAATTACTGTCACACATTCCCTCAAACACCACTCACTTCACGGTCCTAGACCTCAAAAATGCCTTCTTTACCATCCCTCTAAACCCTGACTCTTCCTTTCTGTTTGCCTTTGCTTGGACTGACCCGGACACTAATGCAGCCCAGCAACTTACGTGGACTGTCTTACCCCAGGGGTTCAGAAACAGCCCTCACCTGTTTGGTAAGGCACTAGCTCAGGTCTTAGCAGCATGCAATCTCAAAACTAGTGCTTTCTTACAATATGTAAATAACCTACTCCTCTGCAGCCCCTCCCTGCCTGCCTCAAGAAGACACACTGCCACCCTTCTTAACTTCCTCGCCATGCAGGCATATCGTGTCTTCTCTGCTAAGGCTCAACTTCACTCTCAGTCCATAGTCTATCTGGGCATCGCCTTAACACCCACCACCTGAGGTCTCACCCTACATTGAACTCAGACCCTCCACAGTCTCCAACCACCTACATGCAAACCACAGCCACCTGGGAGTTCTGTCACAGGTCCTGAGAGGAAAAGGTAGATAGACTGCATGGACTCAGAGAAAAGTGAAGAGGTTATCAGGGGGAGGGTCATGGAGAAGGAAGAGGGGGGCATGGAGTAATGCTGTTTCACTTAGGTGCTCCATGGAGGCGTGCTCTGTGGAAGTGTATTGATGTGTGTGTGGGGTTAGTTCGGGGGTGGAACCCATGATTTTTCCCTGCCTCATCAGTGTGGACTGCATTGAGGCACCCGACCAGGGCCAGAAAATGTACATGGTTGACATCAGTATTTCTAAGGAGATGTCTGATTTCATTGGATATGTTTTCTTTGTAACAGATAGCCATGGAGAGAGAGGGAGTGTTCACGGGCATTGAAAGTAATAGTTAAAAATGTTATAGTCTATTTAATGTGTGAACGGATGATGGTAAAGGGGGTGAGTGTAGGTTCTTACGTGCCATTTGAGTGAGACTTCCGAAGTTAGTGTAAGCAGATACGTGAAAGTGTGGGTGCAGGGGATCCCGAGGATGTTTTTGTTCCTTGCGGGTAAGGAGAACCGGGCACGGGGGAAGAGGGCAGCGGAGGCAGTGCTCACAGTCGGTGTGTTTCATAGAGACAGAGCACAGGGACGGAGGGAGGTCATGTAGATGATTGAGATTCATGGTACCCAGAGAGGGGTAGGCCTTACGCTGTGTCATGACAGTGGTTTTGTGGAGTGTCATTCCTGTGTCACTCCACAAGGTGAGTGGTTACTGTGAGCTAGTAGGAGGCACTCTGTGGGGAAGGGGACACGTCATGGGTAGAGGGGAGAGAACTGCCGAGTGTGAAGAAGGTGGAGCAGAACGATGGGGTGTGCATGGCGTGGGGCTATGACTAGCCCGTCCAGTGGGGATAGGTCATATAGGCGATGGGGTGATGGAGAGGTGGTCAGTTTAAACTTTTGGTTCGTGGGTCACGGGGCTTATTTGGATGATGGGCTAGTGCACATTTCATGGCAGTACAAAGAATGGTAGGTGTTTGGTAGGCAAGGAATCTTGTCCAGAGGGGAGCATAAAGGTGGGACGGGGAGCAGAGAGGGATGGGAGGTTACTTCTGAGAAAGAAGTGCTGGTAGAGGAAGTCGGTTGAAATGGTTTCTGCGAGGGAAGGATTCACAGGAAAGTGGCAGCACAGGTGAGCCAGGGTGACCCGTGGGCATAGAATAGGGTGGTCCTTGCTCAGTCTCGATCTTCCTTATGGGCACACAGGTCAGGGAAAGGAAGGTTGGCTGCAGGCAGGATTCCTTAGGAGTTGGAGTTGGGGGTGGGATTGACGAGGGGACGAGTGGTTGAGAGTTGCATCGGGAAAGATCCTGTTCTATAGGCACCCCCTATTTTATAGTCTTCCCAGTGAGGATGTTTGCAGCGCTGGTTCCCTGTATTTGGCCTCATTGTTTCTAAGGGAACCTTGACTCTGGGTCAGCCCAGTGGGTGCAGTAGTCTCAGAATGGTTGAGAAGTTTCCTGTTACAACTTAGATGAGGCCTGACCTGTGATGGTGCAGTGGATAAAGCGTCGACCTGGGAACACTGAGGTCGCCAGTTAAAAGGCCCAGTCAAGGCACATATGGGAGTTGATGCTTCCAGCTCCTCCCTCCATTCTCTCTCTCTTTTTCTCTCTCTCTCTCACTCTGTGTTTCCTCTCTAAAATGAATTTAAAAAAAAACAAAACAAAAAACAACAACAAAAAACTTAGATGAGAAGTATCTGAAGTCTCAGAGGGTTATTACCTCGGACAGGGTGACTGTAAAGCCAGTATTTGCGGCCACTATCACAGCCGCCTGACCCACGCAGGTTCACATTGGATTCGGACAGATCGTAATGAAACACAGGAGCCAAGAACTGGTGAGCCATCAGCTTTAATTCTAGCTTGCACCCGGCGGGCAAGCAAAAACACACACTGGGCTCCAAAACCCACACATTCAGTGCTCACAAAGCTACTGACTTATCCGAGTTTCCTAGAATCAAAGGTTTCTAGCTCATCAGACTTATTCACCTCTGTTTCCCATCTCCTCCTGCACAAACTCTTAACAAACTGGCTTCTTCCTCAGCACTCTGCCATCTTGGCTGCTTCTCCTCCACATGGCCTTAATCTGCTCTCCTCTCTAATACCAACTTCAGGAACTCAGGAACCAAGAGAGAGATCAAGCTACTGGTCTCTCCCACTTTATAGCATAGACTCAAAACCTTTAATCCAATTATACATACAAGAAAGTCTCTGATACAAAGCCACCCATCTGAGGCATAATGGGATTCCTCCCTACATCACCACCCTACATTATCCAATCAGTCAAGGGTGTGGGGAAAAGCTTACTCTTAAACTAAGCCTCAGGCTATAATGACCTGGCCTGCCCACAGCCTGTTCCAGAACACACATTAATATCAATGAACTTCCATGTGGGCAGCGCCATCTTTAACAAGGTGAGCATAATATATTTTATCTGCCCAACAGTGACATGTCCCGGAGCTATGGATCTTCGTGGATCCAGAGGACAGTTACAAGTATACAGGATCTCATGTGTACAGTGTGTTAGTGGAAAGAGATGGACAGAGTGGAAAGGCTTCCTGGAAAGCTGAAAGAACTCTGGAAGGTCTTCAAGGGGTCCAGGGGAGCAAGCCAGATTTAGATGCAGGGAGAAGAGGAGTGGGAGCTGGGCATTTGGGAACGTTGTGCAGTCCAGGAAGCTGAAAGATGGGGGCAGAAACAGGTTCTCAGTCTGGGTCTTGAAGCCTATCTCTTGAACACACAGTTGTAGTCCTTATGAACTGTATTGGATGGTGATCATTTGTTTTGGTTGACAGGGATTTTTCTTACTGTGCAGGGAAATATTTAATGTGGCAATGTGAAGAAATGGAACACCTCATTCCTGGCACAGTAGAGGGAGGGAGAGCAGGTCGTGTCTTCCCCAGGGTGACGTGGTGTCGAAAAGAAGGAACAGATGGAGTAAGACCACACACAGATGCAAAGAAAGGCAGTACACAAGAAGAGCACATGCCAGACCGGGAGTTACTCATGTCTGTGGAGGAAGGTGAGGGTCTTTTTTCCCATCTATGTCAAGGAGGGTCCAGACAGGGTATGGGGTAGAAGTAGAGGTCCCCCAAGTGTGTGAGAACATCTCAGTCATTCTGAGAGTGTCATAGCCAAAGATCTATCAATCAGTTCATGGCCGGATAGGAGGCCCTGTCATGTCCTCCGTGAACAAGTGTGGGTCTCAATATGAGGAATGGAGGAACAGCGGGGGGAGCGTAGGTGGGGAGCATCAGGAGATTGGAGGCAGCCAAGTATCCCAGGGAGATAAGTGATTCTGAGCGGGGTCATTGTCCCTGTCAGGAAAGGAGGAGCCCTGCGAGAGAAGGTAGGACAGGGAGAAGGGAGTGTTAAATGGTGTTGAGGTAGGAAATGAACTTGAGGTTATAATCACATAGCTAGTGACTTTCTGGAACTACGTGAAGGATCTGTGTGGCGGGGTAAGTGGCTCATATGCCTGACAGAGAACTATGTAGGGGCCTGGGAACACCTTGGCTCCCTGAGAGAGGGCAGTGAAGGAGCAGTGTCACAAGAAGGGGCGGGAAGGGGTGCGTGAAATCAGTCATTGGGGATCAGACTTACGGCTTCCTTCCGTCAACTAGAGTCCAGAGGGGAGGTTGCTTGTCTCTTACAGAGAGGAAAGAGTTTTCTTACTTGTCATTCTAAATGAGGTGCAGGATGGTGACTGTTTGTTGGACTATGTGTCTGACCCGCAGGTCTCCTCACTGGCTGTAGGAGAGAGTGTAAGGGAAAGAAGTCTCTGTGATAGAAGTCCTCCAAGGATGCCCGCAAGGAAAAGGTGCGGGGTTCAAGGGGGGGCAGAGTTAGGGTTTGTGTGTTAGAAAGTTTACCAGGGTTTGGTAAGCTCTGTGTGTATTTGGAACGAAGAGGTTAGGAGAACTCTTTCTAAACGTTTTCTTTTTTACCTGAAAGCACGGGTGTGAGTCAGGGTAGATATTGAGAAGGCAGACAGTGTTCAAGCTACATTAGGCTCTTCAGCTGTCAGATGCGTTTATGTGCGGGAGAAACATGCACTCATAGCGGTACAAGTGTGTGGTATTCAGGAAGGAAAAGGGGGAAACACACAAACCTGAGATTTGTCCATTTGTAAACACGTCAGTGTTGATTTCTCATTTCCAGCAGCTGAGCAAACGTGCTGCAGGTCCTGGCAGACGGGTTCAGTGTACAGAGCATGAGTCCTATGAGAGTCCTGGATTGGATTCACATTCAGGGCATGGAAGAGTGACACTCATCTGTTCCTCAACTGCCCCCTCTCCACATTTCTGTGTTTCGAGAGAAGGCAGTGAGGGCACCTCGGATGATGCACGTGTCAGCAACAAGTGGGGAAAGGAGGTCCATGTAATGGAGCATCATTTGCAGGGGGGGTTGCCAGGAGGCTCTCAGGTGGGGTGTGTATATGGCTTTCTGTGTCGGTGTCTCCCCACCTGTCACTTAAGAATAACAGAGCCCATAGTCCGGGGCAAGTGTGATTACGGCAAGCTGGTATAGAACAGGGAGTGTGGCAGTGGCCTAGGAGCTTACCTGGTGACGGTGGATTATGGGGACGCTGAATAGTCATCATGTCTGCAGGGTGCAGTGCAGCAAGGCGGTCCCTGGCTGGGTTACAGTTTCAGTGTCATCACAGAAAATGAGGTAGTCAGTGTGGGGTGTGAGGCCCAGTCCACTCGTGCTCCCTAGCTGTGACAACGTGCAGGGTTCCTGAGATCTTGAGGTTGCAGAGAGATTGTCATTCATGTGAGCGTTACTGGACATGTGTGTAGGGCATGTGTCAGGCTGAGAGTGCAGGCATTGCACAGTCTCTATTATTTGCATTTGGGGACAGAGGAAGAAGGGTTTTGGTTTACGATCGAGGGACGATGAGAGTCTGGATGAGACAGCTGTGCCTTTCTGGGAAGTAAGAGAGAAGGGGGATGTGGAGTCCATTTCCTGTGGAAGGAAGGACGCTGTCCGCCATGAGTGTGATGCATTAGGGTCCCTGAGAGAGGACAGGAGCAGCTCTCGGGATAGGTGATAGTTACAGAGGGAGTGAGGGAGAGAGAAGGGGAGGGAAGGAGCTACATCACTTGGTCTTGAGGGTGGATCAGGTTAGAAATGACCAGATGAGGCCCCTGAGGTGCTCCCTGATCGCCCGGAGGGTGGTTGTGTGGGCACAGCTCTGTCATGAGGACGGGTGGACCAGGGAAGGGACCCGCAGCCGTTCTGGAACCCTAATATGCTACAGAGTGTGTTCTGAGCTGCAGGTTCTATTGTTACATTGTATGAAGAGTGCCACCTAGTGGCGTCTGGAGGGGGAGCATGGAGATCTTTGTTTTCCATAAATGTCCCCGAGGCTTCCTCTGGGGTAACTTTTTTTTAGAAAGAATTAGTTTTAGGATAGCTGCGTTGAAAATATTTTAGAATAAGCATCTATATCTGTTGTCAAGTTCTGTGGAATTTTAAAGTGTAGTGTAGATTTTGCATTGAAGAAAGTTCTAGAAGGGGGTATGGTTCCCATGAGGTTCCGTGAACAGTTGCTGTAAGAATCGAGAAGATGAGGGTATTGGTCTGGAAGCACAAGGAAACCTTACTTGTTTTTGGTGGGTTATCAGTGGCGAAGGAGAGAGGGAGGGGAAAGCTTGCCTGTTTCATAGTCATGTGCTTTCCGGTATCCAGTGATAGGAGTCCCCTGTGCTCCTTGGATTCTCGCTCTGGCTCATGACAGGTTGAAGTGGTGTCTAGTGAGCCTCACCCCTAAGGCACAGGTACACGCGCTCACTGTGGAAAAGCTTTTATGGAAGCTGGAGAGGATGGCTCGGCAGACCTCGTTTCATGGCAGAGGGGTTGTGCAGCAGGAGGGAAAAAGAGAGTGAAGGTCACACTGTTTAACATTGCTGTAACGAATGCTGTTTGAAATGTTTAGAACAGGGGTGCCCACACTTTCTCAGCTTGCGAGCTACTTATAAGATGACCAAGTCAAAATGATCTACCTACAATAAAAATGCAAAACATACATTTATTTCTTCTATATTATCATTATTTAAGTTACTATTATTACTATTTAATATTGTGTATTCTTCTTTCACCTTTCTCCTTCTCAGCTCTCTTTTCGGAGAAAAGTCAATGTCATAGTTTTTATGAACAGTCCGAAAAAGCCGCTCCACATTTCCCTTCTTTGGAATAGCAATGGCACACAGACAGATGAGGCAAACACACTTAGAATATGACATAGTGAAAAAAATCCCCTCCCATTCTGTATGAAAGTGGTAGGTTTTAGGCTTCTTACTCGGACCAGCTACGGCACTCATTTTTATACCCTTTGTTGTATTTAGTTTAAATTAATTGAAGGCTAACTACGCAGCAATGTAACTGAACAAGTTATCGCGGTTTAACACGCCTGCGTAGGGTTTCAAAAGTTCAGAGTCAGATTGGCTACCCTGTATGCCAATCAAAAGACAAATGTCTTTTTAATATCATGCAATCTACCCACACTTCCTTCGCGATCGACTAGTAGATTGCGATCGTGTTTTGAGCACCCCCGGTTTAGCCCATTTAAAGCAGCCAAAGTGCATTTACTACAACCACGTGCTCATCACCTGTTCCTCCCAGTAACCGTTTGGGGTGACGCCGTGAACCGTCCCGCAGTCCAGAGATAGGGTGCGTGTTACAGAAGGAAGTGTCCACCTGCTGCCCACGTGCCTCCAAGAAAGTCTCTTGAAATCACATCTTTGTTTCCTGTCTCGTAAAACGGGGCGTGGAGCCACCCTGCCTTGGGAAGATGAAATGGGATGAGCTGTGTCGGCCATAAATGATTTGCCACGCGGTCAGCCTGCGGTGGCAGCCCGTCTGGGACCCAGGGCCTGGCTGTGTCTGGCGGGGGAGCTGTGGACGTGTCAGGGGCAGCTTGGATGGAGGCCCAGGGGACAGGCAGGAAGGAAGCTCAGAAGAACTACTGGGGTCACACAAAGGAGACAAGAGTTGGGGGGAAGATTGGGGAGAACAGTGCTTCTCACCCCACAGAGTTCTCCTGAGTCACCGAGACTGTTATAAAAATGCAGATTCTAACCAGGCAGCTCTGACTGGAGCCTGGGACTCTGCATTTCTGGCAGTTCCCGAGGGATGAGGAAGGTGCTGTCCTGGGCCAGGCCCTCCTGCCTGCGTCCCTGTCATCCGGGCTGAGGGCAGGGGCGGAGTGTTCCTTGGCTGAGGGTGTGAGGAGGAGCTGCACACCCATGTCTGGTCTCCACAGCGTCTTTGAAGTTTGTTGTCACTTGGTTAATAATCCAATATGGTCTCTTTAAAATGTATCCTTAGTGTGTGTCTCTGCTGTTAGGTCGTGTGCATCTTGTGAACAACACCTTGGTGGTAGTCAGGATGAACAGGGATGCACACAGTGCAATATCTGTCAGTGGTTGTATTGCAGGAATCAAGGAGGACAAAAAACATTCAGACAACTTGATGGAGGAAGTAGGATTTATTTAGCTGGTGGAGCAGTGTGACCCCCAAAGATGCAACCAAACATGTGCTCCCCAAAGTTAAATTTCTTACATCGTATATACCTTTTACAGAATACAGGTTTTCATGCAGGGGTTTGTGATTTCTTTGTCTAGAGCAGTGGTTCTTAACCAGGGTTCTATCGAACCCTAGGGGTTTTTTGGGTAGATAAAATATAATATGCTCACTTTGTTAAGGATGGCGCGGCCCACATGGAAGTTTGTTGATATTAATGTGTAATGGGGAACAGGCTGTGGGCAGGCCAGGTCATTATAGCCTAAGGCTTAGTTTTAACAGTAAGCTTTTCCCCACACCCTTGACTGATTAAATGATGTAGGGTGGTGCACTGCTGAGGAATCCCATTATGCCTCAGATGGGTGACTTTGTACCAGAGACCTTCTTGTTTGTAGATTAGATTAAGGGTTTGGATTTCTACAGTATAAAGTAGGGCAGGCTGGGAGCTTGCACTCTTGGTTCCTGAGGTTAGTATTAGAGAGGAGAGCAGATTAAGGCCACATGGAGGCCAGGAGAAGCAGCCAAGATGGCAGAGTGATGATGAAGAAGCCAGTTTGTTAAGAGTTTGTGCTGGAGGAGATGGGAAACAGTGGTGAATAAGTCTGATGAGCTAGAAACCTTTGATTCTAGGAAACTCGGATAAGTCAGTAGCTTTGTGAGCACTGAATGTGTGGGTTTTGGAGCCCAGTGTGTGTTTTTGCTTGCAAGCTAGAATTAAAGCTGATGGCTCACCAGTTCTTGGCTCTGTTGTTTCATTACCGACTGTTCGAATCCAATGCGAACCTGTACGGGTCAGGCAGCTGTGATGGTGGCCGCGACTACTGGCTTTACACAGGGCAATCTCCAACTCACGAACCGGTGATTCCTTCTCCAGCGTCTGCTCCATTTCCAGGTGAATCTCGCAAACCTGGTCAGCCTCCTCCTCCAGCGCTTCCTTCAGCTCCAGGGTCAGCATCTCTTTCTCCCACGTTTCCTTCAGCTTTTTCTACTGCTCAGACTGCAGGTCCTGGGCAGCCTCTTCCATAGAGCTCTCGGTTTCCTCACGCATGACGGTAAAAGTCAGCCAGCCTACAGTCCCCCAAAAAACAGCTATGGGAAACCATAACAGCAGCCAGTTCTTTACTCCACTGCTCAGAGGTGGTGGCGGCTCCATGCCGATCTTTATCGAATCCTGCCACAGACTACGCCAAATGTAAAGCCAGTAGCCAGGATCAGGATCACAGCCGCCTGACCCGTGCAGGTTCACATTAGATTCGAACAGTCGGTAATGAAACAACGGAGCCAAGAACTGGTGAGCCATCAACTTGAATTCTAGCTTGCACCCGGCGGGCAAGCAAAAACACACACTGGGCCCCAAAACCCACTCATCCAGTGCTCACAAAGCTACTGACTTATCCGAGTTTCCTAGAATCAAAGGTTTCTAGCTCACCAGACTTATTCACCATTGTTCCCCATCTCCTCTCTACACAAACTCTGCACAAACTGGCTTCTTCCTCAGCATTCCACCATCTTGGCTGCTTCTCATGGCCTCCATGTGGCCTTACTCTGCTCTACTCTCTATACTAATCTCAGGAACCAAGGAACCGAGAGAGAGATCAAGCTACTGGTCTCCCCACTTTATACTGTTGAATCAAAACCTTTAATCCAATTTTACAAACAAGGAAGTCTCTGTATAATGGGATTCCTCAGGAGAGTGCACCACCCTACATCATCCAATCAGTCAAGGGTGTGTGGAAGACCTTACTCTTAAACTAAGACTTAGGCTATAACAACCTGGCCTGCCCACACCCTGTTCCAGAACACACATTAATATCAACGAACTTCCATGTGGGCAGCGCCATCTTTAACAAAGTGAGCATAATATATTTTATCTGCCCAACAATTACCGACTGTTCGAATTTAATGTGAACCTGCATGGGCCAGACAGCTGTAATGGTGGCATCGACTACTGGCTTTACTGGGTTCAATGAATCAGTCTCGGGTTCGGAGAAACCTCTGCCGCGGAGGCCAGAATAAAGTAATACCGTAATTTGTTGTGAGTTCATGCACTTTGTTGGTTTTGTTCTTTGAGCAAGGTGATGTTCATGCATGGCTCATTTTGTGCACCAGTAAGAAAACATATACCTATGTCTTGAATTTGGAAAAAAATTATATTTTATTTATCACTAAAGAAGGGTTCGGTGAATGCATATATGAAACTGGTGGGTTTGGTACCTCAAAAAAGGTTAAGAACCACTGGTCTAGAGGTATATGTCACTCCCATGACTCCAGAATGGGACGGTGAGTTTAGGTGGAATCAGAGGATAAGTGTTGAAATTTTTCTTTAAGGTATGTAAACATTGTTTCTTAAAAGCTTTTGAGAAAAGAAAAGGGCGAGGGGTTTTCAGATAAGTTCTATCTTCTTTGCTCTGTGTAGCCAGTGGCCCCAGGCACCCTTTCAGAGAACTACAGGAAGTAGTTAATCTAGAACTGGCTGACTCAGTTACCCCTGCAGGCTTCTTTGTGGTAATCTATTGGTTCTGTAAGAGGTATTTTCTATCCCTAAATGAGAGAGCTGGATGAAACTCATGGTTATGCCCTGGCCAGGTAGCTCAGTTAGAGCGCCATTCTGATACACTAAGGTCATAGACTCAATCCTCAGTCAGGGGACATCTGAGAATTAAACAATGAATGCAGGAGAACTTTGGTACAGCACTGTCATATTTGGAGTTTAGCAGTTCTAACAAGTGTGAGTGCCATACTATACTAGTCTGAATTTGCCATTTTATAATAATATATCAGGCAGAGCTTTTTTTTTTTTTTAATTTGTAACACTTTTATTAAAGAGTGAATAGATGCCAGTACTCCTAAACTGTAAACAGTGCAGGGAACTGAAGTCTCAAAAGAAACACGTAAGGGATATGTAATAGACAAGAAACCTTTATACTTTCTTATTGCCTTTATACAGCAATGTGTAATATTTTAGCATAAATGAATGCATTTTTAAGCGAACATTTTTGCATACGCTGCCTTCTCTTTATCTTTCTGTGCCTTTATCTTCTGTCCGACTTTCAGCAATTCTGCCTGGATAGCTTTATCTTCTGGTGCTATCTCCTCAGCTTTCTTAAGATCAGCCAGTGCTTGTTCCTGTTCTTTTAATCCTTGCCATCATTGAGCTCTACGGTACAGAGCTTTGGTATTTGAAGGGTCTGTTTCAAGAGCCTCCAAACAACTGTCAATTGCTCCCTGCCAGTTTGACATCTTCAGCTGACAAGCCCCAATGTTCAGCATGGAGCTTAAAGCTACAGGCTCAGCTTCAACCTGTCTTCTTCCTCAGTAACAGCCTTTGAACCTTCCACGTATCTTAAAACCTTTGTTATTTTTTAATGGCCATCTCCCAGTTTTGGGATTTGAAAAAAGTATTTCCAATGTTAAGTCTTCTGTTATTAATAATATTTTATCTACGTCTTTTAAATCTACACCTGCACCCTCAGGGAAATCTGGATGACTGTCCCCAGAGCCATCTTTTGGGAATATTCCTCAGCGTCCCCTTCCTTCAGTTCTCCACATTCTGCAATAACGCACAATTTGGCAGGTTTTTCACCTTCCACTTCTACATTTTCCAGAATTCTTGCCACACCCATTCCTTTAATTACTTTGCCAAATACCACGTTTCCCATCCAGATGAGGTGTTGGAACTGTTGTGATAAAGAACTGAGAACCATTTGTATTGCAGCCTGCATTGGCCATGCTCAATAAACCCTCCAGGTCATGCTTGTAATAGAAATTTTCGTCTTCTAACTTTTCACCATAAATACTTTCTCCACCTGTCCCATTCTGATTTGAGAAGTCTCCACCCTGAATCATAAATTTCTTAATAATTCGATGGAACGGGCATCCCTTGTAAAGGAGAGGTTTCCCAGTAGTGGATCCAATGCCTTTTTCTCCTGTGCACAGTGCACGAAAATTTTCTAGTTTTGGGTACAATAGCTGCAAACAATTCTAAGACAATTCGACCAGCTCGCTCGCCTCCGATGTCCACGTCAAAGAAAACTCGGGGATTACTGGGGTTGGAAGGCTTAGTTTGAGGGGATGGGTGAGACATTTTGACTTGCAGATGCATTTGGAAGCAGCTTTGGAGAACCTCGCAGCCACCTGGCAGCTGAAGCCAAAGAACAAGTCTCTCGGCGAACACCTCAGGCAGAGCTTATTTTTACAAGGTTAGGTACCTGGTCTTGTTGAAATAAGAAACATGAAAACTGGGAGTTTTTAAGGAGTTTATCTGAGCCAAAATGACCCCAAAGATTTGGGATGAAGATCTCTGATCCTGCAGACTGACAATTTCTATTTTAGTTATTTTATTTTTTAAAATTTATTTTAGAGAGTGGAGAGAGAGATAGAGAGGGGGCGGGGAGAGGAGCAGAAAGCACCAACTCCCATATGTGCCTTGATCAGGCAAGTTCAGTCTTCTCATTTATTTTTTTATTTTGTTCATTTTAGAGAGTGGAGAGAGAGAAGCAATTTTTTCCTTTTGTGAGACAGAGAGAGACGGATAGGGACAGACAGGAAGGTAGAAAGAGGAGAAGCATCAATTCTTTTTTGGGGCACCTTTGTTGTTCATTGATCTCTCATATGTGCCTTGACCAGGAGGCTACAACACAGCAAGTGAACCCTTGCTTAATCCAGCAACCTTGGGCTCAAGCCAGAGACCATGGGGTCATGTCTATGATCCCACACTGAAGTTTATGACCCCATGCTCAAGTTTGTGAGCCTGTGCTCAAACTGGTGAACTTGGGTTTTGAACCTGGGTCCTCCATGTTCCAGTTTAGTGCTTTATGTACTGCACCACTGCCTGGTCAGGCACCATTCTCATTTTATAGATTAAAAAACAGGCAAAGAGAAGTTGAGAATCTTGCCTTAGGTCACACAGCTGGTAAGGGCAGAGCTGAAATTCAAACCAACTATAGAATGATCTGGAATCTGTGTGGTATACACCATGAGATGCTCATCCTGAAGGGACAGTGAGGAGCAAGGGAAACCAGGTGCCCAGACTGAGCCATGTACTTGGACATGACATGTTCTCCCCTGGTTTGCACCACTGAAGCTACAGAGGTCAGAGGAAATCAGGACAGAAGCCAAGAGAAGCCAAGGGAGGAGGTGGTTATGTTATAAAGTACCCGTAACCCAGATGCTGAAAGGTACTGTACCTCAATTCCATGGGTTTACGTAGAGACACCAAGTCCAGATGAATTTTGAAGACTTTTATTAAAGGAGATTTATTAAATATGCAGGCCACATATAGCTGACATAGGACAGCAAATCCAAATCATGTGCAAGCCCCCAAAATATTTCAGGGGCTGTTTATATACCCTTGATCACACAAAAGCAGGGGAGAGCATGACATCATGGCACAAGGTGATATTTGTTTCTGACATATACAGAAACATTAAGACTTTCAAGGTAACACAATCAAAGATGTTTACAAATCTTTTAGGGTTCATCTTCCCTCACTAACCTAGAGGTGTTTTCCTTTCAAGATCCCAGGAAGGGGGAGGAACTACAATCAATGTAAGGTTGTATGTAAATTCTGTCTCCAATTGAAAGAGAATTTTCTCGGTTAACCTTTATTTTAGATTTAAGACTAAATGACCCATTCTTTTTTCAAGCCAGAAAATTCTATATTCTTCTCTCTCCTCTCCCCACAAGGACAGGACAAAAAAACCTGACTTTTCCTCCTAGAATATCAAATTTTCAGCTTTTTGGTACCTTACAACAGTTAGCCTACTAGGAGAAAATGCTTCACTTCCCAGGAGTTAAGAAAATTCTTTTCCTGATGAGTCTGTCTCAAATCCCTCTCCCTGACAGTAAGCTAAGTAGATTGACTCCAGACTTCCACATTTCCAGGGGTTGAGTTTCTGTGCCAGACAGTGTGAGTTCTCTGTAGCACTCCTGGAACTCTCTGGTTTAAGTGACAGGAGGGATTGAGGAACGTAGGCTTTATAGTTTTATGGAAATAATATTTATTAGAACAGGAGGTCAAGAGACCATGGAGGAGATGGGTGTTGACATTCCCATAGCACTTAAGGAACTGTTTGCTTAGCTCATCTCTTGACATGAAAGTGAAAAACTTGTTTAACCAGTTACTTCTGTACTAATTACACTCTTGGGAGGGAAGGGTCAGTAGACTCCTTCTAAAGTCCCCTCAGAGCTGGGGTATGACCTGTGTAACAGCTATGGCTGTGGAGATGCAATTTATCCCAATGACTCACCCTCTTTGCAAATATAAGGCTTCTCTCCTTAGTGTGTTCTCTACTGTATGAGATCTGACTTCCAGTTAAATTCTCGCTCACACTTCCTGCATACATAGGGCTTCTCCCCCGAGTGTGTGCTCTGGTGTCTGAGAAGATGTGACTTCCGTGTAAAGCCTCGCTCACACTCCCTGCAAACATAGGGCTTCTCCCCTGAGTGTGTTCTCTGGTGTATGAGGAGATGTGACTTCCGTGTAAAGCCTCGCTCACACTCCCTGCAAACATAGGGCTTCTCCCCTGAGTGTGTCCTCTGGTGTATGAGGAGATGTGACTTCCGTGTAAAGCCTCGCTCACACTCCCTGCAAACATGGGGCTTCTCTCCTGAGTGTGTCCTCTGGTGTCTGAGGAGATGTGACTTCTCTGTAAAGCATCGCTCACACTCCCTGCAAACATAGGGCTTCTCCCCTGAGTGTGTCCTCTGGTGTATGAGGAGATGTGACTTCCGTGTAAAGCCTCGCTCACACTCCCTGCAAACATAGGGTTTCTCCCCTGAGTGTGTCCTCTGGTGTATGAGGAGATCTGACTTCCGTGTAAAGCCTCGCTGACATTCCCTGCAAACATAGGGCTTCTCCCCTGAGTGTGTCCTCTGGTGTATGAGGAGATGTGACTTCCGTGTGAAGCCTCGCTCACACTCCCTGCAAACATAGGGCTTCTCCCCTGAATGTGTCATCTGGTGTCTGAGGAGATGTGACTTCTGTGTAAAGCCTCGCTCACACTCCCTGCAAACATAGGGTTTCTCCCCTGAGTGTGTCCTCTGGTGTCTGAGGAGATCTGTCTTCCGTGTAAAGCCTCGCTCACACTCCCTGCAAACATAGGGCTTCTCCCCTGAGTGTGTCCTCTGGTGTCTGAGATGTGACCCGTCATCAAAGCTTTGCACACACTCTCTGTACTTGATAGCTACAATTCTTGACATTCTTACTCCCATAGATAGTTTGCCTGTGTCCACTGAATTCACTTCTTGGCTTCTGCTGGGAACTTCCTGCATCATTCTATCTTGCTCATTAGAGCTCTCCATGTGTGCTTTGGGTGGTTTTAAAAAGACCCTTGAAATTCTCTTCTGCTTGGTCCTTTTAAGGAAAGGTTTGGAGTGTTTTTTGACCTCTTGACCTTCAGCTTTGTCATCCCACCTGTGTGTATTAGTATGTTGCTGCTGCTGATTTGGATCCTCTGGGCAGGGATTCTCTGGTTGGAGATGTTTTCTTGTAGATGTTCCTGGGAGAATCTGAGGAGGGTAATTGTGTCCCACGTGTTCACTGAGGAATTTCTGACTGGAGAAGGCCAGAGAGAAGGAGAGACACGGGTTTATCTCTGGCTTTGGTTCTGCTGAAAGAGAAAATTTTGGTCAGGGAAGAGGTTGATAAGGCCGCCTGGGCCGTATGTTTTGTCTGCTGTTAAGATGTGTCCCATGAGTCATTCTTATGGGGTTGACAGTGTAATCTCTGTATCCCACAAAGTGTTTCTTTATAGTCTGTTTTCTATTTTAATTTTAATGTATTATTTCTTCATTATAAATCCAGAAAGCCCATATCAAGGGTCCTTTCTACACATTGCCAGATTAGGGACTGTCAAGTAGAATCAGGGGCTGATTCACCCCTTGTATGGGTGGAACAATGCTGACCTGTCCTATATACATGTGTCTTTTAGACATATGAAGGAACTTTTAGAAAGATAATTGGCCCCAACTAGGAATTGCTTCCCTCAGTTTCCCACAGATGTTAAACTAAAAATATGTCCTTCCTCAAGTCGCACACCAAATATTCATATTTGATTTAATTCAGTGTAAGCCCGTTTAATATACAATGGGAAGTCCTGTTTCAAAATACTTTCCTAACCATACTTCTTAAAAATTGATTGATTTTAGGGAGACAAAGACAGGAGGAGGAAGAAGAGGAAGAGGAGGAGGAAGAAGAGAAAGAGGAGGAGAAGAAAGAAGAAGAGGATGAGGAGGAGGAGGAGGAAGAGGAGGAGGAAGTAGAGGAAGAGGAGAAGAAAAAAGAAGAAGAAGAAGAGGAGGAGGAAGATGAGGAGGAGAAGGAAGAGGAAGAGGAGAGAGGCATTTGTTCATTGTTCTACCTAGACATGCAGTCATTGGTCATTTCTTTTATATGCTCTGACCTGGGCTCAACCTTGGTATTACAGGATGATGCTGTAACCAATTGAGCTAACCAGCCAGGGCCCCCGACCATGCTTCTTATGTGCCTGACTCCCATTCCTCTCCCATCCTCTTTCACTTGGGGATGAAGTAATCTCTGAGAGGATTCCCCACTGAAGTTTATTTTCCAAAAATTAAAAAAGCAAATCTTAGAGAATAAGTCACCCTGTAGCCAAGAACAGCACCATCATCCCACCTCACTCAGGAAGGTCCCCAGTGTCTCAGCTTGAATCACAGCACTGCATTTCTAGGCTGCAAGGCATCTATCCGACCTCTTACCATTTTTGCTAGGCAGGAGTGGCTGTCAAAAAACAAGCCCCGTCCAGTTTGCTCAGTGGAGAGAGTGTTGGCCCAGCATGTGGATGTCCCTGGTTCAATCCCCAGTTAGGGCACACATGAAAAGTGACTATCTGCTTTTTTTCCCCTCTCTCTATTCTCCTCCCACAGCCAGTGGCTCGATTGGTTCAAGCATCAGCCCAATAGCTCAGTTGGGTCAATGTTGACCTCAGGTGCTGAGGATAGCTTGGCTAGTCCGAGCGTGGACCTCAGACAGGGGTTGCTGGGTTGATCCTGGTCGTGGCACATGAAGTCATCTATGTATCACCCCTTCTCTCACTTAAAAGTTAAAAGTAAAAAATTTTACCTAAGCATCAGAGGCATATGAAATGAATCCTGAATTTCTGAAGCACCTGATTTGAAATCTTACTGACTTTAGAGTGTACCATGAACATTTCTAAGAAGAGTGCTCTCTTTTCTTTCCACACTGAAGAGCAGTGTGCCCACCTCCAGCTGCTGTGAGCTCTCTCTTCCACTTGCTGCCGCACTTGATGCCCAGCTTCTGGCCATACTCGTCCCCGTACAAGACCAGCAGCTCACAGTCTGGCCTGATGACTCGGCAGGTTTGGTAGAAAAACTGAAAGGCCACCAGGTTCTGCTCTTCATCATCCCGGGCACAGTTCACATACCTGGGATTGGGGCAGGTGAAAGAAAAGAAACCCACAGGCAATGAGTTCCTACTACCTCTCAGATCCATGTCCATCTCTGCACCTGACACTGGGACTGATGTCGCCCACTTGCACAGTGCTCCCGGAGAACCTTCTGTGCAATGTCTGAGCCTGTCACTATGTCATATGACTTCCTATCTCCAGGTCCTGCTTACGGTGCTCATTCTGCCTAATACCATTTTCCAAAGCCAATTCTAGACCTCACCCTAATTGGCCATAAAACCCAGTTACTTCTATCTTCTCTAAACTAAATCAGGTTCTGTTTTATAGCACAGAACTTGCTAGTTGATGTTGGACTCTGTGTCTAGATTAGTTCACATCATGCAATACTCAGCCCAAGTCTGACCAAGCAGTGGTGCAATGGATAGAGCATCGGACTGGGATGCGGAAGACCCAGGTTCGAGACCCCGAGGTCGCCAGCTTGAGTGAGGGCTCATCTGGTTTGAGCGAAAGCTCACCAGCTTGGACCAAGGTCGCTGGCTGCAGCAAGGGGTTACTTAGTCTGCTGAAGGCCCGCGGTCAAGGCACATGTGAGAATTCAATCAATTAACAAATAAGATGTTGCAACAGCAACAAAAAACTGATGATTGATGCTTCTCATCTCTCTCTGTTCCTGTCTGTCTATCCCTCTCTATCCCTCTCTCTGACTCTTCCTCTGTCTCTGTAAAAAAAAATACTCAGGCCAAGTATTTTTTTTTTACAGAGGCCTTTCTCCATTCTCCTCACATTTTATCTAGGTAGCATTTGATTCCTCAACAAGGTTCCCATAAAAACATGGAAGTCCCCCACACCCAAAGTGAGAAGCGAAGAGGCAAACAGACTCCCGCATGCACATGACTGGACTTCATCCGGCATGCCCACCAGGGGGCGATGCTGGGCCCATCAGGGGCTTTGCTCTACTGCAACTGGAGGCATTGTAGTACCAGAGGCAGAGGCCATGGAGCCGTCCTCAGTGCCTGGGACAGCTTTGCTCCAGTGAAGCCTGGGCTGTGGGAAGGGAAGAGACAGAGAGAAAAGAGAGGGGGAGGGTGGAGAAGCAGAGGAGCGCTTCTGTGTGCTTTGGCTGGGAATCAAACCCTGAATTCCATAGGTCGGGCTGATGAGCCAACCGGCCAGGGCTTGGAGGTCTCTTTGTCTTAGCAAAATGATAAAGAACAATAATAGCTTATTCACATTCTGTATCCCTTGATAAAAGAGCCCCTCAGGGAAGTGGCCCTTGATCATTGCTCTGCAGGCTTCAGAACTCAGTTCTAGTTAGAAGTGAGGCTGGATAATTTGCTGCCCTCACAGGTTTAGGCTATCCTTGGTTTAGGTGTCCTGGCACTCTGCACTTCTCAAAAAATAGGAATATTATAGTTAAATATTTCTAAAATCAATTGTTTCACTGTATCTGCAATTAGTCCTCCATAAGAAGATGGGTTATATAATGTGTTTAAGTAATGAATACCTTTTTCTAAACTGGAATATAGTATGGGCTTGCTTAAATAATGTTAACTACATCAATTAAAGTGTAATCCAGGCGCTCAAAGTTATTTTCCAGTGTCTAAATTTTGTCTAGCATAGAGATTTATATTTTGATGACATATGCTATATTTTTATCTCCTTTTTCCTCTAAATACCTCTTGCTTTGAAAGAGCACCGAATGGAGAAAAGAGAGAAACAGAAGATTAAGGGACACCACTGAGGAAGGCATGATGAGAAGAAAGATGTATGGGCCTGAGAGGGATGAGTGTTCTCCGTGGCTCCCAGAAACTTATTGGCCTTACCTCATCCAGTTGGCCCAGGATTCATCTTTCCCATCCACATACATATAGCAGTTTCTCTCTTTGCTGATCTGCATTTCAGGAAGAAAAAATAAAGATTTTTTTTCGGGTGAGGAGGTAATAGAGAAATTATTATACCCTACTCTCAACTAAGCTCTTTCAGCTTGCATGTATTGCCACTCGTGACCACATGATATTTTTCTTACTCATCACATCTGTCTACTCAGGGTTGGGAGGAGGCATTCTTTTGTGTCTGTACCACTTTGCTCCCACTTAACCTGCGATCCTAAACAGAAGCTCCATGGTCTTCAAAGTCCACTCAGTGCCCAGAGCTAACCATATTATCTCCATCCATGTCCTAGTGTGTAGAAGGGCAGGTCCCACCCAGCCATGGGAGAGATGTGGGAAGCCACAAGACAGGGGAAGAGGTAAATACTTCTCACCTGCCAGGAGTATCCCTTGTTGGCTGCCTCTTCATCTTCTGTAATCTGGCCCTCATAAGGGCCAAAGTGCAGACCCACTGGCAGAGCAAATGCCTCGTTCCACACTCCAAGCCCAGCCTCAGGGATGCCCGATGGTCTGATTCTCAACCCAGGGGGCAGAGTGAGGGCTGCATGGTTTGGATGCTTCTTATCCACTGCACTGTCTTTTACAAATGTAGGGGGCTCATGCATGTCACAACTGTTAATGAAGAAGTTCTGACACTTCTCACAATCTGGGGGTGAGAGCAACAGGAATTAGGGGAGGTGTGGTGCATGTTCCTGGACATATAGAGCTTCAGAGAGAGCCCAGGCACCCACATCACTGAGCCTCAATTCTGTAGTGCAGGTCCCTAGGGGAAGAGAATGCTCTAAGGGCCATATGACCAGATGAAATTATTGTATGAAGAGATAACATGCTTTGTGAGGGTCACTTACAGAGGTGGTCATCATCCTGGGGCTCTCTGACCTCTTGCTAAACATGGCCTTTTCTTTCTTGTAGGCTATACATCTTTACTTCAGTCTCCTTTCTCCTGAGTTCTAAGTTGGAGAAGAGTGAGTTTGGTGGAGTCTGGAGTGTTAGTCCCTATTTTGTCGGGAAACACACAATCTTCTTCCATCAAATTATCACCTGTCCTTCTATATACTCTGGTATTATCCTTTGTCAACTTTTGGCTCAGAGAGCCTCTATATAGTAAGCCTCAACACCGACTACAGATGGCCAATGCAATACTTGTTTCTAGATCTTCCCATTATGAGGTATAACTTCCCGACTTTATTAAGTGCATATTATATGTTAGGTATTGAGGAAAGTCCTGGTATACAACACCAACAGTGTATGGTCGCTATTATGAGAGGTGTATTTATTGGACAACTAGTATGTGTCAGTTCTTTTACAATGAATTTAAGCCCCAGCCAGTGGCTCAGTGGATAGAGCGTAGCCCAATGTATGTCCAGGTGTAGTTCTGGTCATGGAACATAGGAGAAGTGACCATCTCCTTCTCCACCCCTTCCTCTCCCCATCTCTCCCTCTTCGTTTCCTGCAGCCAGTGGCTCAATATATTTGAGCATTGGCCCTGGGTTCTGAGGATGGCTTGGTTAGCCAGAGCACATCATCCTGAAGTGCTAAAAAAACAGCTCAGTGCCTGACCAGGCGGTGGCGCAGTGGACAGAGTGTCGGACTGGGATGTGGAAGACCCTGGTTCGAGACCCTGATCTCGCCAGCTTGAGCGCGGGCCCATCTGGCTTGAGCAGAAGTTCGTCAGCTTGGACCCAAGGTTGCTGGATCCAGCAAGGGGTGTCTAGGTCTGCTGAAGGCCCATGGTCAAGGCACATGTGAGAAAGCAATCAATGAACAACTAAGGTGTCGCAATGGCAACGAAAACTAATGATTGATGCTTCTCATCTCTCTCCGTTCCTGTCTGTCTGTCCCTATCTATCCCTCTCTCTCTCTCTGTCCATGTAAAAAAACAAAACAAAACAGCTCAGTACGTGAGAATTGGGGTTGCTGGGTTGATCCTGGTAAGGGTGCATGTGGTGGTCAGTCTCACTAACTCCCCTCGTCTTACCTAAAAAATAAGTAAATACATACATACATAAATAAATTGAATTGAATATTGTCAAAGAACATATGCATGTATCTTCACCTTACACATTAGCATTCAAGAGCTCAGGGAATTTGTAAGATTTGCCCAAAGCTCCAGTGCTAAATTCAGTTTCAGTTTAGTAGAGCTTAAATCCAGGTTTATCCAAAGTCCACTCCAAATACCTAGGTCATATTTATTAGCCTTTCTAGAGGACTCAGAGAAACTGAAATATATAAATGATTTTCTCTTAATCAATTTTCATCTAGAGTGTTATCCAGAGGGTCTTGCTTCTCCAGGATGGAATGTGCTGCTGAGGACCGAGGTTTGAAACCTTGAGGCTGCCGGCTTCAGTGTGGGCTACTCCAGCCTGACTGCAGGCTTACCAGCTTGAGCACAGGGTAGCCGGCTTGAGTGTGGGAACACAGGCATGACCCCATGGCTTCTGGCTCAAGTCCAAAGTAGCTGGCTTGAACAAGGGGTCACTCACTGTGCTGTAGCCCCCCAGTCAAGGCACATATGAGAAGGCAATCAATGAACAACTAAGGAGCTCCAATGAAGAATTGATGCTTCTCATCTCTCTCCCTTTCAGCCAGTCTGTTCCTGTCTGTTCCTCCCTCTCTCTCAGTAAAAGAAAAAGAAAAAAGAAAAAAATTGGCCATTCATGTCAAAAGTATAATAAAGGTCACTTAACTGGACAAAAAGTTCATTTCTTTAACATAACACTTTCTCCTTTATGTCTTATTTTTAATTTTTTAAAAATTTGCCTGACTGTGGTGGCACAGTGGATAAAGCAGTGACCTGGAACAGTGAAGTCACCAGTTCGTAACTCCAGGCTTGCCTGGTCAAGACACATACAAGAAGCAACTACTACAAGTTGATGCTTCCTGCCCCTCTCTGCCACCTTCTTCTCTCTTTCTATCTCTCTCTGAAATCAATAAATTAATTTTTTTTAATTGATTTTGGAGAAAGAGAGAGGAGGGAAGAGAGAGAAACATTGATTTGTTGTTCTGCTGATTTATGCATTTAGTGGTTGATTATTCTTTCTTTTTTCTTTTCTTTTTCTTTTAGCTAGAGAGACAGACAGGAAGGGAGAGGGATGAGAAGCATCAACTTATAGCTGCGGTACATTAGCTGTTCATTGATTGCTTTCTCATACGTGCCTTGACCAGGGGACTCTACTTGAGCCAGTGACCCCTTGCTCAAACCAGCAGCCTTGGGCTTAAGCCAGCTTCCTTGTCTTCAATCTAGTGACCATGGGGTCACTACTACGATTCCATACTGAAGCCAGCGACCCTGCACTCAAGCCGATGAACCCATCATCAACCCTGCAACTTTGGGTTTTGGAACCTGGATCCTCATCATCCCAGGTTGATGCTCTATCCTCTGTGCTACCACCTGGTCAGGTTTCAATGTTTGATTCTTATATGGGCCCTGACTGGACATCAATCACACAACTTTGGTGTTTGCAGACGACACTAACAAATTAAGCAACTTGTCCAAGGCTCCTTTCTGTCCTCTTGTTTCAGAGTGGCCCCGTCCAGTCTAATGGTACAGTGACCTCTTTGCCTCCTTTCCTTCTTATCCTTTCATATTTAACTGTCCTTGCCCTTCCTCAATCAACGGAGTCTGGTCAGCACCAAACAGTCTTGGGCACAGAGCCTCAGGTCTGTGGACCACAGAAACCATTTGGGTCAAGTTAGAGATAACATCTGGACCTCATCTGTGTTTCAGTGCTAGACCCGTGAATGCGGAAGGACCTTAGTAACCACACCCTTGTGAAACCAGGCACACTGAAGAAATGGCTGACACAGGGCCTGATACAATGGTCCCTACCCTGGCCCACAAACCCCAGCTGCCTTAATCACCACAAGTAATCTTTTCCTGTCTGCAATGTGGCCGGTGCCACCCAGGCAGCCCTGTCCTGGAGCACTGCTCACCGGCCAGACCTTCCTCCTCCTCTTGTGATGACAAGTGTTCTGAATGAGGTATTTCTTACGTGCTGTTATACTTTTATACCGTTCCTGCTCATGAACACATCTATAAATATGTGTAATTATTTACACATGGAAGCAGTGTAGCAAATCGCCCCATACTGCACAATGCACTGTTTGCATCTTGCTTGTTTGCTAAACGCAAGCTCTGTCCCTTCTTAGCTGTTGAGACACCGGGGACCTGACCCCGGGTCGGTTTCTAAATAGCAGCGCCCTGCCTGCGGCCCCTCACCTCGCTGCCTCGGAGTCCATTCTTCATGAGAGTCCTCAGTGTCCTCCGCCAGGGGTCTGGTGGCCTGCCGGCAAGCGGGCTGAGGGGCTCTGAGGCCTGGGGAGAAACAAAATCGTGGTGGCCAAAGTGAAGCGCTAGAAGGAGCAGCCCCGACACTCGGTCGGCCCGGTTCCCGCGCCCTCTTACCTGTGCGCAGCAGCGCGTCCTGGTTCCTGTTCACGGTGGGGCAGCGCGCCTTCTCCAAGTTGCCCATGGCGGCCACCCCTCCCGGTAGAAGCAGGCGCAGAAGTCCCAGAATGCGTCAGGGGCCTGGGGAAGAAGCGGCCACGTGACCCCGCAGCGGCCAGCAGAACCGCCCCTCGCTCCGCTGGGTCCGGGCTGCCCCAGCCCGCTGACCCGCGCTCACCTGCGGCTCGGCCCAAGCCCACGCCCTCCTCGCTGCTCCCTCAGCGCCACCCCGAGGGCTCCTGTCCACGTCCACGTCCATGCTCCGGCCACCCGCACGCTCAGCCGTGACGTGCCTGCACGGGAGAGCGCGCTGAGGCTGACTGCTTGGCCCACGGGCGGGAGCGCGCGCGGTGAGGTGTCCTGAGAGGGGACGCGTAGGGCCAGCCCCAGGGACGCAAGGGCGGGACTCCCGCCAAGTCAGTGATCCTCTTGTTCAAGCCAGCGACTTGGGCTTTAAGCCGGCGACTTGGGCTTTAAGCCAGCGACCTTTAGGCTCAACCGATGACCATGGGGTCATGTCTATGATCCCGCGATCAAGCTGGTTAGCCTGCGCTCAAGCCGAATGAGCTTATTACGTTTTCTTGTTGTTCAAGCGCTTTCTTGAGTTCCTCTATTCTACTCTCAAGTTCATTGAACATCGTTATGACTGCCTTGAATTCTTTATCTGTTCAATTACCCAAGTTTATTTCCATAGGATATTTCTCCGGATTCTTTTTCTTGTTCCTTCATTGGGGGTATATTCTTCTGTCTCCCCATTTTGTTTGACTGTTTTTGTTCCTTTGAGTTGAATGGAATAGTCATCTCGCCCAGTCTTGAAAAAGTTGTCTTTGTTACTTTGTGTGTTGAATAGTTTCAGCTTGCAGGTTGTATTCCGTGCCTGTCCTGTAGCCTGGTCTGAAGGAGTGGGTTCTGAATGCACTACCTGGGGTGTGTGAGCCTCCTTGCCCTTTTAATCTGGACAGGGCTGCCTGGTGTAAAAGGGGTTGCATGTGTGTGTTGTGTGTTCCTCTGCACGCTGGTGTCTATGTCTGTGCCGGTACCGACAGTAGTTACTGACTGTTAAAGTGGAGTTCTCCTGCCTGTTGGAAACCCTCCGCACCCCCGGGACACCGCAGCCAGGCAGCCTCCCCAGCAAGGCTCCTCAGCTGAGGTCTAGCTGTGCGGTAGAAATCGGCGATGGCTGGTTGGGGACGCTCCTCTAGACCGCCGCCCCTCCCGCGTTCCCCCCTCCCCTCTGCGCGCGAGTTCCGGAGCGCAGCGTGGACGCATCTACACGTCCGCGTTGCGGGCGGAAGTCGGGACCGCGAGACACCGGACAGCGCGGCTGAGGCGGGGGCTCTCCACGACAGACACTTGTAGGGCGGGCACGGTGACCTGCAGCGCGAGCACCTGGAGAGAAGGCAGCAAGTCCGCGACAGGTGACGGGGAGGCGGAGGGAGGAGGCGCAGCCCGGGGAAGAGGAAGGGAGGGCCCTGGGGGCCAGGGGAAGGCTTTTCTTGTTCAGAGCGGCGTGGCAACAGTGACTAGGTCGTGTGGATGGGAGCCGCCTGTGTCACCGCGGAGGGTCCGGAGGTCCGAGGAAGGGGGCTGACAGGACCTGACCGCACGCAGCCGGGGAGGGTTATGAAACGAGTTTTCAATTCCCGGCTCCTTCCTGTCTATATGCTGGTGGTGGGAGGGGTCCGTATGCATCATAGAAAGTGTCTTCCTTGCTCGTTTCTGTGTTACTGGGTGTCACTTCGTCAGATGAATAGTTTTCTATGTTGGCAAGGAAAGGGAGAGGGCTAAGAAGACTCTGGGTGGTTCTGGTTCGGTCCACGAAGGGAGGACGCAGAGTGGCGTTTGGACGCAGCGGGACTCTCAGGCGTGTCCCCTAGGGAGCTGAGGCAGGGGTGAGGGATGCCGGAGCAGACATTGTTTTACCCGCTACTGTTCACGCTTGGGAGCGTTGTCCCCGTGAGTCCGGAATCTGGACACTGTTCGAGTCGGCATATTTCTGTCCACGTGCATCGAGGATGAGTAAACAGTATAGTGTTCTTCTTGTCATTTTATCTTTGCAGCGGTGGGTCGTGCGGAGAGACTGTCATTCCATTTCCCGGGTTTATAGGTAAAATAACTTGAAGAGGGAGGTGAGGTACGAGACCCCCGAGCCTTCTAGGAAGGTGGAACTTGCCCTTCTGTTTGGGGCTGGGGACACTGAGGAACAGGAGGATAAGGAAGAGGTCGTGGGGGTCCTGCGTGGAGTTCCCAGTCGCCTCACATGCGCGTGGAGTTTCCCTTGTATGAGAAGCAGCGCCAAGAGAAAGGGGGGTGGTGATGACGCAGGGCTGGACGGTAGGAAAATGGGGCCTGAACCCGAGGTGAAGACCCCACTGGGGAAGAGGGAGGATGTCGGTGGATGTGAGGCCAGGTGCTGCCAGGCAGGGGTCCTGGGTCCTTCTCTCCAGGTCAGAGGTATAGAGCTGAGAGGATCCCGACACGGGGGGGGGGGGGGATGTAAGGAGGGGCGGAGGGGGCACGCGGGAGGGGTTGGGGGAGGAGGTGTAACTGGCCTAGAGGAGCAGAGAAGAATCCTTGGACGGTTTGTGGGGTGCACTTCTAGTGGGAGCACTTTTCTATTTCAATGTAGACAATATTACATTTGTAGACAATGTATAGAAAACAATGTAATTCTTTTTATAAAAAGATTTTACTCACTGATTTTAGAGAGAGGAGAGAGTGGAGTGGGAAGCATCCATCCCTAGTAGCCGCCCCAGATGTTCTTTGACCAGGCAAGCCCAGGGTTTCCAAGGTAACGTCAGCATTCCAGGTCCATGCTTCATCCACTGCACCACTGCAGGTCAGACTATTATTATCATTACTACAATCATAATTATTGCTATTATTATTATTAAAGAGCATAAAATACTGTATGCCTTTGGGTAGCATTTTATCATCTCATTAGTATAGATCATCTCTTTTGTTGTGAAGCAGATTCTGAGTCATTTTACCTGATTTGCTGTTATTGGGTCTGAAAAAATATATAATTCATTCAGTAGAGTTTTTGTATAAGTGGAATATTTATGTATACTGTTATTTCTTCTCCAGTGTAGTAAAATTTTTTTGTTTTTAATAAGTGTTAGATGATTGTCATGAGTCATCCAGGTACATAAGCTAGTATGTAGTCGTGATCAGTATATTGATTTCGGTGTAAGTCATGTGAAAGTAGTTAAAGCTTGAAAGGTAAGAGGCAGCAGTGAGGACATGAGAGGATTTGGCAAACACTGTTCTGTGAGTTAAAAGTGCACTAATGAGTCAATAAAATAGTAATATCCATCCTAGTGTATGAAATAAGTAGGAAAACACAGCTAAGTAAAAATTACTCGAGATTCAGGTTTTTACTCAATTCAGAACTCTAGAAGTAAGACAACAAATAGCTAAATTCTGAAGGCACTGGAGTCTCGTGACAGCATCTAGCTTACTCTAAATCAGGGTCTCACAACCTCAGCTGTTGACATGATGGGCTGGAAGATTCTGTTGTGCAGCTGTCTTGTGCTCTGCAGGGTGTTTAGTGGCATCACTGGTCACCACCTACCAGATGCCAGTAGCACCGTCAAGGTCGTGACAACCAAAAATGTCTCCAGACATTGCAGCAGTCACGAGGAGTAAAATGTCTCCTGGTTGTGAATCAGTGCTCTAAATTAACTGAGTGCATTCAGACAATAAGGAAAATAATTTAATAGTCCAACAATTCTACCTGCCATTCTGCTCAGTAAGAACCTACCCTGAGAGATAGGGGGCAGGACAGGTTCTGTGGCAGGGCCTTCCCAGTCCTCTCTCCTCCCTGTTCACAGCCCAGATTTCTGACGCACACAGTCTCATTTCCCAGCCTCCCTTGCATCTGCATGCAACTTGTGGCTTCGTTGCAGACAAATGTAACTGGATGTGTTCAGGGGGGCTCCAGGAAGTCTCTAAATGAGAAAAGGTACACCCTACTTTTCCCTTTCCTCCTTCTAACAATTTGGACATGAGATGACACTGCACCCTTAACATGAGGGATCTGATGCAATCTCTGGTTAGACACAGTCAGAACTGAGTTGAATGGCTGGACCCCAGCTGATGTGACAGAATCGCTTGGTGTGGGGGAGGAACTCACACACTGAAATTGGGTGCAGAAGCATAATAACAAAAAGAAATTAAGACTGAATTTGAGGCAGACTCCGGGAGAAAAGTCATGATGGAAAAGCTTTTCTGTGGTAGTGTAGCGGGCAAGGATTTCTCCTTGTTTGCTGGCCCAAGACTCAAAGTCTGATCCTAGAATGGAGTTATCATCTCTGTCACTTTTCTTTCTGGAATTGTCCTAAGGAAAAGCAAGACAATCTGTTGAGCAGCATTATCATTTTAATCTTTAAAAAAAAGTATAAGCAAACACAGTGACTAGTCGATAGTATGGTATTGTATAATTGAAATTTGCTGAGAGAGTAGAACTAATTCTTACAAAAAAAGGTTAAATAGATGAGGTGATGGATATGTTAAATAACCTGATGGGTGGGAATATTTTCACAGTGTATACATATAGCAAATCATCACATTGTGCACTTTAACTTACAATTTTATTTTTCAATTATACCTCCTTCAAGTTAAAAAAAAAGTATAAGAAGCTTGACTGATGGTGTCACAGTGGATGGAGCATTGACTTGGAATGCTGAAGACCCAGGTTTGAAACCCTGGGATCACCAGCTTGAACGTAGCCTTGTTGGGCTTGAGCACAGGCTCACGAGCTTGAGTGCAGGGTCACAGACATGAGTCCATGGATTGCTGGCTTGAGCCCAAGGTCACTGGCTAGAGTAAGGGGTCCCTGGCTTGGCTGGAGCCCCCCAATCAAAGTACATATAAGAAGCAATTGATGACCAACTAAAGTGATGCAACTATGAGTTGATACTTCTCATCTCTCTCCCTTCCTGCCTGTTTCTCTCTCTCTATCTCACTTAAAAAAAGATTATGAGCAGAAGGCAGCTAGTACCTCACTGTAAAACAAAATAGATCTATCTAAATGTTTGCTATGATTAAAAATGTTTTAGGCCAATTCAACACAAATGGTTAATAGACATATCAAATGATGTTAAAACTCATTAAGAATCAAGGAAAGGCAAACTGAAAATGACCATTTTCAACAATCAGAATGTCAAAGAGTTAATATGACTAACACTGTTCTGCATGACAAGGGGGCAAAGAGACAGACACTCTGGAATACTCCTGGTGGGAGTACAAATAGGTGAAGCCTCTTTTGGGGAAAGAGTTTGGCGTTAGTCATCAAACCTTAACTAAACATTTCCTTAACTCAGTAATCAACTTCTAAGAAGCCATCCTGCAGAAACCAGTACATGAATGCACCAAGATGTATGTATGTTCAAGGACAAAGGCACCCTGTCTATACTAGCAAACACCAGAAACAGTCTGTGTTCATCAGAAAAGGAATAGAGAATTAACGTATATAGGACCCATTCTTTAGAATATAAAGCAGCCATGCAGAATAAGGTTATTCTAGAAGTATTAACACGAAAAGTTCTCCAAGACACTGTGCCATGTTAAAAAACAAAGTTATCTAAGACATATCATCATATTAAAAGTAAAGTATAAGTACAGATCAAATTATGTTTTTTTTAAAATAAATAAATGTAGCCTGACCAGGTGGTGGCGCAGTGGATAGATCGTTGGACTGGGAGCAGAGTACCCAGGTTGGAGACCCTGAGGTCACCAGCTTGAGCGTGGGCCCATCTGGCTTGAGCAAAAGCTCGCCAGCTTGGACCCAAGGTCGCTGGCTCCAGCAAGGGGTTACTCGGTCTGCTGAAAGCCCGCGGTCAAGGCACATGTGAGAAAGCAATCAATGAACAACTAAGGTGTCGCAACGAAAAACTGATGATTGATGCTTCTCATCTCTTCTCTGTTTCTGTCTGTCCCTGTATATCCCTCTCTCTGATTCTCTCTCTGTCCCTGTAAAAAAAAAATAAATAAAACAAATAAAATAAAATAAATGTATGAAATGGCAGCATAGAATGATGGTTGAGAGTGTGGATTCTGCAGTCATACTGGCTGGATTGGAATTCCAGCTTAGGAGTCTGGCCTGTGGTGGCTCAGTGGATAAAGCATTGACCTGGAATGCTGAGGTCGCCAGTTAGAATCCCCAGGCTTGTCTGGTCAAGGTACACATGGGAGTTGATGCTTCCTGCTCCTTCCCCCCTTTTCTCTCTCTCTCTCTCGCTCTCTCCCTTCCACCTCTCTAAAATGAATAAATAAAATTGTTTTAAAAAAAATAAATTCCAGCTTAGACGTGCCTTAACATCTCCTCCATGTGGACATATAATCTATCTATCTATCTATCTATCTATCTATCTATCTATCTATCTATCTATCTATCCATCTATCTATCTATCATCTATTTATCTATCTATCATCATCTATCTATCTTTTATTTTGGGGGGAGCACAAATGCAGTTCCCCACTACCACAAGTCATGCAGTCGAGTTTCCCGCATTCGGGGAAATCACAGGGGTCAGCACATCTGGAGTGCAATGGATAAGTCTCACCCTGGGAAAACCACCTTCATGATCATGGTATCTCCCCTGCCAGGTAAGTCTTCTCCATGTGAGCCTCTTTAAGTAAGGATTACAATACCTCTATCACAGTGGTTCTTGATCTTTTTTGAGGTACCGAACCCATCAATTTCATATGCGCATTCACTGAACCCTTCTTTAGTGATAAATAAAATATGATTTTTTTTCCAAATTCAAGACATAGATATATGTTTTTTTACTGGTGCACAAAATGAACCGTGCGTGAACATGAACATCATTCTGCTCAAAGAACAAAACCAACAAAGTGCATGAACTCACAACAAATGACGGTATTACTTTATTCTGGCCTCCGCGGCAGAGGCTTATCCGAACCCCTGAGACCGACTCATCGAACCCCTAGGGTTCAATAGAACCCAGGTTAGGAACCACTGCTCTATCTCAAGGTGGTGTGAGAACTAAACTTAGAATGCACTTAGAAAAGGCTGGCCACGCATTAGGGTGATACTATTGTTGTTGTTGTTACTTATATATGAGTACGATGCATGCAAATGCTCAGGAATTACTGTCATAAATAGCTATTGAAATTCAAATTAAAGTTATAGAAGAATACACGTTACACAGTGTCTTGGATGACCTCCAGGATGGTGAACAGAATGAGGGGAATTGGTCAACTTCATCTGTAGTATTTGAGTATTTTTATAAAAAATTAATTGAATTATCTAAGGATGAGCCCAAAAATAATTATAAGAAAAAGTATAATGAAAAAAAGAATACATTTTTAAATGCTTTACAAAAGAAAAGATAGATCCTTCCAGGACACACCGCCTTCACCAGCAGTGTCACTATAGACGTACCTCGTGGACATCTTGCTTATGTGAATTGTTACGACCAGAATGCACCCATGTCATTTAAAAACAAAAAGATGAAAACCTCATCCCAGCACTCACAGAACCAACCACCAGCCGGATGTTGCCAGCACGGCTGTGGTCACAGGGTCCGCAATGGTGGCAAACATCCAGAGGGAATCGGTCCTGTTCAGCACACTGCTCAGCGGGTCCACCATGGAGCTGGAGGACAAGGAGGATGTGGAAGAGGTGCTTCCTTTTGGCTCACTTCTTCGTCTTTGACTCCATGACCTGAGGGGAACATTCATGGAGGTAAATGGAAGTCTCCTCTGACTCTGTCCAGTGAGACACTTGAAGAGATATTCCCTTGTTCTGTGAGTTGACTATTTCTTTGAGACAGGGGCTTTTATTTTGTGAAAAATAGAAATGACTTAGAATCCCAGTGGTCAAGGAAGGAAAGGGGGAAGTTAGGGTCGAGGAGGAAGAGACAAGGCCATTATGGTTAGAAGGGGGTGATGTAATTAATACATTCTTGTGGGGCCTTCTTAGTCAGAGTGCAGTCTCTGGACAAGCAGCAGCCACCTCACCTGTAGGCTTATAAAAGATGCAGAATCTCGGGGCCCACCAGACCTTCTACATCAGAATTTGCACCTCACAGCAATGGTCTCAGTAGGGTAATGAATCAGGACACCTAAGCTCTGGGGTCATCATACTCTGAAGACAGTGTCAGCAGCTCAGCACAGCCACCTCACCCCTGCAGAGCAGCAAATGCCACGTCTCCCAGTGCTGTGGCTGGGAGTAAGTACGGAGGACAGATGAGGATGTTGGAGTATGAAGCCATATTTTTGTTCCTGCTGGTCCTTGGACCAGGGTAAACCTCCGAGCCTAGAGGATCCAACCAGTCTCTTTGCTGAGAATAGGGAGCAACATCCAGAAGGGCCAGTTAGGCTCTGCTCTTGTTTAAATGAGGAAGCTATGAAGACCCAGGGCCAGCAGCTAAGGGACAGTGATGAGCACTTTGGACACAGCCACAGGGAAGCAGAGAAAACCAGTGTTCAAGAGAGTGAGAAAGATGGCAGGGAACAGAATAGAGGCAGTTGTGTAGGACAAAAGAGAATCTGACTGACCTTTGTCCCGGGTTCCTGGAAAATAGACTCTTAAGTCTTTGGAGGGTCTGTCATTCGTGAGCCCCCCACTCCAGTCACACCTGAGTTTATGCTAATAAGATGATAGAGGGGCTCTGGCCAGTTATCTCAGTTAAGATTGTTGTCCTGAAACAAACAAGGTTGCAGGTGCGATCTGGGTCAGGGCACACCCAGGAAACAACCAGTGAGTATATGAGTGGAACAAAAAATGAATGCTTCCCCTCTCCCTCCCCTCTCTCTCTCTTTCCCCACCCCTCTCTCTCCCTTTCTGTCTCTGTCTCTTAAAGAAATAAAGCCCTGGCCAGATAGTTGATTGGTTGGTTGGATGGAGCGTCATCCCACAGTGTTGAGGTTGACGGTTCAATTCCCTGGTCAGGGCACAAACAGGAGCAGCTCCATGTTCCTGCCTCTCTTTCTCTCTCTTAAAAAAAAAAGATAACAGTATGGGGGTTGGTCACAAGAAAAACCAACCAGTTTCATTAGAGGGTTGGGGCCTTGAGCCAGGTGACATCAGCCCGACCTCAATGTGGGGGTACGTTGTGGGGAACAGAGATAATGTTCAATCACCTGGCTAAGGAATCAGTTAATTACGCCTACATAGTGAAACTCCAGTAAATACTTTGGACACCAAAACTCAGTGGAGCTTCCTAGTTGGTGAACACCTGATGAGCTGGGAGGTGATGAACGGATTCCACCGGCAGAGGGCAGAGCAGCTCTGAGTATGGACCCCCCACCCCCACCCCAACCTTACCCTGTGTGTCTCTTAATTTGGCTGGTCCTCATTTGTATCTTTCAAGTGTAAGTGTAGCACTTTTCCTAGTTCTGTGAGTTCTTGCAAATTATCAAATGAGGTGGGGGAGAGGGGGAGCGAGTCTCAGAGAAACCTTGGGGTTGTAGCCAGTTGGTCAGAACTACAGGTGACTGGGGGGCCCCAAGTTTGTGGCTCGTGTCTGATGTGAGAGCAGCCTTATTAAAGACCTTCCTCCTGACCAGTAGGACCTGACACTGACCTGGGTGATGGGCCAAGTGCTCGTCATTGGTACACATTTGTCATCTTGTCTGCTGGGCATCTGGTCCTCCCTCCCCCAGGCTCCACAGTCCAAATGTTCTTTGTGAAAGCAGCCCCCTCCCACCGACTCTCAGCTCCCACAGGCCCGGCGGGGTGGACTGTGCTCCCTGGTTCCCAGGGTAGCACTAGTCTCAACCCCATCAATTAGCATATTCTAGACCCTGCTCAGGAGGGTTGGTTCAGGAAGGACAGATAACCCAACAGCGTAAACAAGACCTGCTGGAGAAGAGATTCCCCTGCTGCTGCGTTGTTAAGCCAGCCAGGTGTAAGCTTGGGGCTGACGCAGCTACTCTATCACCATGGGGGGAGAGTTCCTGAGAACAGAACCAACTCACTGGTGGGTCAGCCACCCAAGCCCATGTGGATTTGAGGGGCCTTAGCAGACCAAAGGTCATCTTGTGACATCCTGCTCAATGTGACCATCTCTGTGTTCTCGGGTCCTTCACTGTAAGAAACTTTATGTTTTTGGTGTCCATTGGCGTCTGTCTGTCTCTCAACATCATCCTCACCCATGATGACGACCACATGGCTTCAATCACTTGCCAATCAAAGTGCTAACCCACAAGAGAGGCGCCATCCACGTGTCTTGCCTACTTTTTGTTTTGTTTTAAAACAAACAGGCTATGATGTTATTCTGGATAACACCCTATACTGGTAAATAGAGTGATCTTAATATTTCAAATAGGCAATTAAAAAGCAAGATATATTCTGCTTACACCTCCATCTCAGGAACAAAGCATCCCATAATCACGACAACCTCACTGATATGAGAAAGGAAAGAATAAAAATGATGGTGAGGCCGATACCACGAAGAAAGGGAGGGGTCGGAAAGAAACTGAATTGTTTAAATATGGAAAAGAAGCTACTGCTGGCCAAATGGAAAAGACCAAGAAATACTGCCTGTAATTTTATGAACCAGGGATATCATCTAGAGAGACCTTTGACCAAACTTACGGTTATGGGTTTCTGTGGGTGGTCGTCTCCAAATCCCAGTGGCACAGCCTCCGGCCGGCATGTTGCAAATTCAGCCTTGTAGTTCCTCTTCATGGAGTGCCTGGTAAATAGTAAAACCCAGAGACCAATTAGGTGATAGAAACACCTCACATTCTAAAACCTCATTGTTGAGACTTCCTCAGTGATGGAAGAGTTTACAAAGGAACAGTAATGCTACTAAGACCAACCAGAAATGCTAAATAACAAAAAAATTTTAAATCCATTTGAAGGTATAAGGAGCTGCTCAAGACATACAAGACCTGTGAGGCCAGATACCAGAACCAAGGGAAGTTCACTGACGGGAAGCCAGTTTTCCCCACAGGGCACTTGTGTATTCTTGACACGGACGAGAGGATGGAGCAGGCAGAGGGCAGCTGCTAGGATGCAGAACAGCCACAAGGAAAGGGCTTTAAGGAAACCTTACAGGACTGGAGAGAGAAACGAGGGCTCGGAGCTATGAGGACTCTATCCAGGGCTTGAAGGAAGAGCTTCTGAAAAGAAGGGAGAAATCCAGACTTGGTTTCCCCACAAAGTATTTGTCAGTTAAGCTATGCAGCAAGAGAAGGAAGCCAACGAGAAAGTAGTTGAAGAGCAGACTTGTCATCAGTCTTGTGAGGGTTTAACAAGTGAGGACATTGGTGAGATGAACAATGAAAGGGGAGACAGTCTCCACATTGAAGCAGGAAGAGAACAGAAATGGGAAGACGGAAGTGTGTAGAACACAGGCATGAAGTAAAAGGTCTGCGTCATACAGTTGGAACCCAACAGAGAAAGAGAGTGGTCAGAGCAGCTTTTAAAGAGGTGGCTTAAGTTTCTCTCAGACTAAAGAAATACATTAAGCTACAGATTCAAGAAACACCTGTGCCCCAAGTGAGCCTCAGAAACAAGACAGTGCAACCATACTCAGGGTCTTTAAAGTAAAATAGCTATAAAGTAAAGAAACAAGGTTTCTTAAAGGAAAAGAAATATATTATTTTCAAAGGAAAAAAAGATTGGCATATTGGCACATCAATTGGAGCCAGGTGACATATGAACTGATACCTTTAAAAAGATGCCTGACCTGTGGTGGCGCAGTGGATAAAGCGTCGACCTGGGAACACTGAGGTTGCCGGTTCAAAACCCTGCACTGGTCTGGTCAAGGCACATATGGGAGTTGATGCTTCCAGCTTCTCTCTCTCTCTCTCTCTTTCTCTCTCTCTCACTCTGTGTCTCCTATCTACAATGAATAAAAGAAAAAAGAAAAAAGATTCTAAAAAGAAATTAACTGCCTCTCATCTCTCTTCCTTCCTGTCTGTCCCTATCTGTCCCTCTCTCTGACTCTCTATGTCTCTCAAAAAAAAAGTAATTGCCAGGATTGATACTTCTCATCCCTCTCCCTTCCTGTCTGTCTTTCCCTGTCTCTCTAAAAAGAAAGAAAAAGTATTTGATAAAATACAACATCCAGGCCTGACCTGTGGTGGCACAGTGGATAAAGCGTCGACCTGGGAACACTGAGGTCACCAGTTCAAAACCCTGCACTGGTCTGGTCAAGGCACATATGGGAGTTGAGCTTCCAGCTCCTCCCCCCTTTCTCTCTCTCTCTCTCTCTCTCTCTCACTCTGTGTCTCCTCTCTAAAATGAATAAAATTTAAAAAATTAAAAAAAAATACAACATCCATTTATGATTACAGCACTCAATAAAATAAGCATAGAGTGCCTAACCAGGGGATGGTGCAGTAGGACCCAGGTTGAAATCCCCAAGGTCACCTGCTTGAGTGCGTGGTCACTGGCTTGAGTGTGAGATCATAGATATGACCCCATGGTCGCTGGTTTGAAGCCCAAGGTTGTTGGCTTGAAGCCCAAGGTTGCTGGCTCGAGCCCAAGGTCACTGGCTTGAACCCAAGGTCGTTGGCTTGAGCAAGAGGTCACTCACTCTGCTGGAACCCCCTGACCCCCACATCAAGGCACATATGAGAAAGCAATGAACAACTATAGAAGATGCTGCCATGAAGAATTGATTGTTCTTATCTCTCCCAGCTTATTTGTCCCTCTCAGAAAAAAGGAGGGGGGGATGTTCACCCTGAAATCATGTCAAAGCATTATATTTTGACTTTTTTTTTTTATCACTTTTTCCATTATTTCCTCCAATTTACTTTCTGCTCCTTGGCATTTCCTGCAGTCTGAGATTCTATAGCATTTTCTTCAGTGCCTGCATATTTGGGAGGTGAACAGAGACCTCTAATCTCAGTTTAACAAAAATCCTTTTCTTTTTCCTGCTAACAGAACTGGTCAACAAACCCCACCCCATCATTTCAGTCCCCAGAGACTCCCCTCTGGTTCCTTGGCATTGCCACAGAGAAAAGGCCCACATCTCACACCTCCACTCCTGGCTGCGTCTAGTCCAGGTAACTCCCAGTGAGGCCCCTTGGTCCCTGGCAAAGGGAGTGTTGCAGTATCCCAGACTCACAGCATGAGAATCTGCATTTTAGCAAAATCCCAGGTTATTGTATGCACTAGATGTTGACAAGTCCCTATTTTTTAATCATTTATATCTGAGAATATACTACCAGTTACTAAATTTAACTCCTCATACTGGAAAGCCAAATCCACTAAATGCTTTTTGTCAGATATTTTAATTCATGACTTCTTAAGTTACTAGTGACAATCAGGCCACATAGTTTTGATGTCCCATAAACCCAACCTTTCCCTGCCACCAGTAAAATTTTTAAGTGATGTAGAAATTTTGATTCCACAGGGTGGCACTTTTGGGGGTGCTGTTACACGGGAGTAACAGGAAGTAGGATGCACAGTGTTCTGTACATTTCACACACTAGGCTAGGCCAAAGTGTATCAGAGATAACAAAAGTGTTTGTGAAAGCAGGGAGTCTGGGGAGACCCATGACAACACAGTGGGACTTGAGGAGCCCACAACCCAGAAACCTCAATCTGGGATTGGAGGTCTAACAGACAACTACTGAGTAAGGTCCCAACCACTGGACTGAAAACCTCAGCAGTCCTTGCGGGCTCTATTTCTAAGTTGACTGCCTCATCCTTATGCTTTTATGTCCTCATCTGAGAGTTATGAGAGTTAAATGAGATGCTACATGTTAAGCACTTATCAGAGTGCCTGGCAGAAAATAAAGGCTTGACATATGTAAAAAACCATGGCGGAGTCCCTGACCAGGGGACATCCTGGGTTCGATTCCCGGCCAGGGCACACTGGAGCAGCACCCATCTCATCTCTCTTTCTGTCTGTTATCTGTCCCTCTCTCTGTATCTCTGTCTCTGTCAAAAAAAAAAAAATCTCCCCTGGCAGACGGCTTTTTTCCTTCTTCCATCATGCAAAGTTCCATGCTTTCTTGATGTCTAGTAGTGGCTCTTTCACACATTTCCTTCTTCCTAAGAGCAGCCTGTTCTCATCATATTATTATGTTTATTGACCTCTGTTGCGCTGACATCTTTGTTTCCAGTGGAAGTTGAAGTTTTTATTTTATTCATTTTAGAGAGGAGACACAGAGTGAGAGAGAGAGAGAGAAAGAGAGAAAGGGGGGAGGAGCTGGAAGAATCAACTCCCATATGTGCCTTGACTAGACCAGTGCAGGGTTTTGAACTCAGTGTTCCCAGGTCGACACTTTATCCACTGCACCACCACAGGTCAGGCGGAAGTTGAAGTTTTGCAACTGTGTTCGGTGGCTCCATCTGTCTCATTCTGGCGCCTGCGAAATCAGATTTGAGTTTGTTACTTCTGTGGTGGCTTTCCAGTGTGTCACTCTCGTTTCTGGAGAATGTGAACCTGGAAACAGAGCTGAGGGGCCAGGTGGGGTCCCTGTCACCTCATGTGGACATTCAGATGTTCCGTTCAGTTTGCTTCATCATCAGTCCGTGTTCGCTTTGGCTGTTCTCCGCCTCCCTCTGTTCTCTCGGGACCATGTCAGTGACACTACCCCTGCGTCCCCTCACCCGAGAGAGGTCACTCTCCCCACCCCCTTCGGTCCAGGTACAGCCTCCACCACCTTGCACCTGGGGGCGTCACAGAGTGTTCAGTCAATTCTGCGTCTCCTGATCGTGAATGTAACAAAACACTAAACTAAAATACAAATTGTCGATGAAAATTAAAAATAAAAGGATATGGGAAGAGGAGGAACTTTCCTGAAACCCCTTCTCAGGTTGACTTCCTTCCTGTCAGAAGCACGTCACTGTCGAAAGTACATCTCTGTTCCATGTGCCCCCTTTTCCTGACACTTTGCAGACGGCACTGCGTGTCTCTCTGTTACCTGCACATGGAGCACTGTTTAGTGTCATTGTATGTCCTCTGCAAGCTGCAGTTTATGTATTTTGTATAATATGTTGCTAAGGAGAAACACTATAAGTTATTTAAGCACCCTTCTGTCGTTGGACATGTAGATTGTTTTCTGGTTTTCTTTGTCATTATAAATAGCTTAATGCAGAAAGCTTTCTCCTGAATTTATAAGCATGTCCTTGGGATCCTTCACCAGAAGTCCAATTACTGGGACAAATAAGAGGTGGGAACCACTAATGTATCTGCTTTTGCTACGTACTATCAATTTGTTTTTCAAAACAGGTGAACCAATTTGCAACCTCAGGCGGTGTCTGTGGGCATATTCATTCCGCAGTTCTAGAGAAGAAAAATGTTTTCCCTAGTTTGTGATGGGTCATTACTAAGCAGGGTGAAGACTGTTTAGGTGTTTGTGTATAAACCTTGTCTTCTCCTGAAAGTTGCCCTTTTTCTTTCTGTCCTCAGAGGTCTCTGTTGCCGCTCTCAGGCTAATGTCGCTCCATGTGACACTGCCATCGCTAAGGGGTTTTGTGGTACAAGATCATGAGGAAGGTGCTCCCATCTTCCCTGCTTTGCACCTGGCTCTGTGTGCGTGTGCACACGTGTGTGTACCCTTCCTGTCCTTTTCTGTCCACTCCAAGTCCCCTTTGTCTTCTTCCCTCCTGCTTGCCGTAGTGTGGACCTAACATGCGTTTTTAACTATGTGCTAAATTTATTAGGGTTGTTATTTCTGTGTGTGTGTATATATATGTACAGTATTTCATATAACAGCTCTATTGAAATACAGTTCACATACTATAAAATCAGGTCTGTTAATGTGCTCTTGTATATTTTTATAAATAGATGAAGCCATTTTTATTCCTTCCACCCAAAGCTCTGCATTAAACTTGGTAAACTTTGTAGCTCAGGCTCCCTGGACCTCAGAAGGAAAACGTTTCCACGACTGTGTTAGACTGACACAGATTTCTTGATTTTTCTAAATTTATTTGAGAGAGAAAACCAATTTGTTGTTCCATTTCTTCATGCATCCATTGCTTGACTCCTGTGTGTGCCCTCACTAGGATTGAACCCACAACCTTACATATGAGGACAGCACCTCTCACCAGCTGAGCCACCCAGCCAGGGCCTTAGATGAGAGGTTTTAATTTCATAGATCTACTTCTGTCTTAACTCTCAATTGTAAATTCCCCTTGCCAGCATTTTTAGTGCTTAATTCAAAAAGCCCGGGCCCTGGCCGGGTAGCTCAATTGGTTAGAGCATCATCCTGATATGCCAAGGTTGTGGGTTCAATCCCTGGTCAGGGTGCTTGCAAGCAGCAGCCAGTGAATGCATAAATAAGTGGAACAACAGGTCAGTATTTCTCTCTCTCTCTAAAAAAATCAATCAATAAACATTTTTATTAAAATGCCAGGAAATGAAGAGCATCCTTGCTGCTGGTACTTTCCTATTGGCAAATTTATCCTTAATTCTGGTTCTTTGTTTGAATAATAGGAATAGTCCCGTTTGTTCGTTACAAATTCAGTTCATCCAGGGGAGACGCCGCACTGAAGATGGAGGATGATGAGACAGTCATCTTGGTGTCCCCGCAGGCATTCCCGAGGATGGTCCCTGCCTGTCACATCACAGTCACTGGGCTTTGCTGGTGACTTGAGCAGAGTCCTGTGGTTCTGTCCCCAAGTGTGCACGCAGAGGATTTGCTGTACTTTCTTGTACAGTCTCAGGAATGTGGGGAGAGAAGCCAAAAGATTTGTATTTAAATCCCTTTTAAGACCTCCTCCTCCTCCTCCTGGAAAATAAGGAACGAAGGTTACTACTTGGGTTTCCCAGGGAGACGGGAGCAGGCTTGCCGCCCGCAGTAAACAAGTCACTCTTGTTAGACACTTGGCCTCAAGCAGACCGGCCTTCCGAAGGTCTCCTGCCCTGACAGTGGCTCTGCGGAGTGGCCCTGTGTCTTGAGGGGGTCGGGGCAGCTGGCGAGGTGCTCCCCGCTGTGTCTCTCTGGTTTTCCACTCAGTGTCTCAGCTCCCCAGACTGAGTGTGGGCACTGGGGCTGGAGTGAGAGAAGGGCGCCGGCTGGGGGCCTCGTCCCTGAGTGTGCTGGGCATTCCTGGTGACAGGAGAGAAGCTGGGCAGGAGGAGGCCCCCCCAAGACCAGAGCCAGCGGTGTCCTGTTCCTGGGTCTCCACTTCCCTCTGTGCCGCGACTCTGTAGCGGCTGATCTTTCTGTTTCAGTGGGGGCTGTGGGCTGGGGAGGTATGAAATGATATGCTGGTTAGACTTCATTTCACACTGGATAACCGCTCCTGTGTGCGGTCACTGCGCTAACTGCTTAGCCGTCCTTAAATCACTTCATCCCGAACCACACTCTGGGTAAAGGGTGTTGTGGTCATCCCCCCTGCCTGGGCCAGGGAGCTGAGGTGCAGAGAGAGTAAGTGTCCCCCACGGGGGCAGAGCCTGGACTCCAGCCCTGCCTCTGCCCCTGCAGGGAGGGCTCGGCCCTGCTCACGTCTCCAGCGGATGCTGTGATCACACGCTCAGCACGCTGTAATGCTGCACGTTTGCAAACACCCACACGCCCAGGTCGGGGATGGTGAGGGAACCACGCCCGCTGTAACGCAGGGTCGGAAGGTCGCCAATGGCATTGTGTTCCTCAGTCTCACTAGTGATTACACAAATGCCTCTTTTTCAAGTCTGAACTTACTGGGGTAACGCTGATGAACATAACTATACAGGTTTCAGGGGCCCAAGCCTGCAGCACATCTCTGTACCCCGCATTGTGCGCTCACCCCAGGTCAAGGCTTCATCCATCACCATTCATCCCCCTCACAACTCCCCACCCCCAGAATTCACCATGCTGTTGTCTGTGTCTGTGAGGGATTTCTTGTCTTTTTTTGCTCTTTTCCTCCACCGCCCTCACCCTCCACAGCTGTCAGCCTGCTTTCTGTGTTTGAGTCAGTCTGTCTCTATTTTACTTGTTATTTTATTTTGTTCATTAGATTCCACATATAAGTGAGAAGCTATGGTACTTGTCTTTCCCTGAAGGGCTTACCTCACTTAGCATAATGCTGTCAGGTCCATCCATGCTTCTGCAAAAGGTGACTTCCTTTTCTTTTTCATGACCGCATAGTATTCCGTTGTGTAAATCTCCAAGATGCATGGTTAATAGTAAAAGCAAGGTAGAGGATACCAGGTCTCTGAATAAAGGGGACAGGGCTGGTTATATGTTCGTACTTGCTCCGATAAGAACTTACCTGTGGGAGGATTCATAACAGATGGGTCACTGGGTTGCTTGTGGGGAGAGAGATGGTGGTCAGGGTGGGGCTGGTGGTCAACGTCCACTGTGTTCCGTGCATGGTGTGGATTTTGTATTATTGCTTATTCAGAACTATGAAGCCAAAGCTGTGACTGAGTATTACAGCTTTTTAATGTTTTCTTTCCTTGACCATGCAATCTCTTTGTTCATAGCTTTTTGAAATTAAACTTACATTTCCTAAAAAATTTATGCTCCTGAAAGGAAATATATACCGTGGGTTATTTTTAAACAAAAATGAAGTCTGTCTTCTACTCCTGAAGCTCCGCCTCCCCCCCAAGCCCCTTCCATCCTTCTGGTTTCTTGACATTCAGCTTCCCTGGTTTCACTGAGAGGTGATTGGCATAGGGCGCTGACTGCGGATAAGGTGCACAGTGTGACGTCTTACGTGTCCTGTGGGATGATCAGCACAGGGAGCTTAGCTGCATCCATCATCTCTGATCGACAGACACACAGAAAAAGGAAATATTCTTGTGAGGAGAACTCTTACGATCTGCAGTTTCAGTTGCTTGGGGTTCTTTCCTCCTTCTCCCCCCACACGGCTGTGTGGTGACCCCGGGCCCAGAGCCACCGCTCTGGCTCGCCCACCAAAGCTGCCTCTGAAAGTGAGCTGCCTCTGAAAGGTAGTCTCCGTGACCAGGGCGCTGCTGGGGGTGCCCGGGGACACCATGCAGACGGTCACTTGCAGAGCCCTCGGTCCTGCCGTGCGGTCCCTGTCCTCCCGCTCTAATGACACCAGTCAGGCACTCGGCCTCAGTCACCTGGGTCCTGGGCTGGGGTTGGATGTGGGTCTGCTGCATCTGGGGGTTGAGGACGGCCGGTGCCCCAGGGCCTGTGTCTGCGCCAAGCCCCTGACCTGCTGCTGCTGTTGTCCTCTCTACCCACGTGGGGACGTGTTGGGGAAATGGCCACCGAGTGTCTGAATGACCTTTGGGAGTCTGTATCCTAGGAGGCGGCTAGCCCAGGAGTGGTGCTTCAAAGTCAGGGACACATGTCCCCCAGAGCTGGCCCGGCCGGGAGAGGCCGGGGGGTTTTGTTTGGGGCCTGGCACTTGGGTTGGCCTGGGCAATAGCTCAAAGGAAGCAGCACTGCTCGGGGCCACGTTGTGCCCAGACCTGCCCACTGGGTCAGGTACTGCAGGAGAGAAGGGAAGCTGTTTTCCCCAGTGTTGGGGTGGGGCCGTTGGGGAGGCTGCGGGGAGACCCGGGGGCCGAGGGTGTGGGCAGCAGGGCATCCCTGGTCCTGGTGGCTCCGAAGTGAAGGAGGGGCCACAGAGCCCTACTATGTGTGGGGCGGGGGCTTGGGAGCCGAGTTGGGCAGCAGCTGGCACCTCTGTGAGGGGCCAGAGTTCGAGAGCTTCCCCAGGGAGGGCTCTTGACTCTGGGTTGGTGCTTTGCAGGGAAGCTGAAGGAGTGGAGCCTCACCCTGTACGGCAGGCGGAGCGACCGTACAGCACCTTCAGCTCCCACCAGTCCCGCTCCCGGATGCTGGAGCTCTCCACCCCGGAGCTGGAGCCGCCCAGGGCTACTCTGTCGCCGTCCCCGGCTGAGGTTCCCGAGGACAAAGAGGACTACACAGGTAATGAGCAGGGTTCCTGAGGACACGCAGCCTTGGAGAGGTCTGGCTGTGTGCTGTGGCCCTGAGCGTGTGGGCTGCTCCCGGCTGAGGTGGGGTTAGGATGGTGTGTCTCCTCTTGGTGCCAGATGTAATAATGATGCTAATTTGCACTCACACAGCTCCCTCCTCCCACGGCTCTCCTAGTACTTTACAGACCAGTAAGTACGCTTCAGGCTAGCAAGTACCTCCCCTGCCAGGCCCAACAGCGAGGTTCTGTATGCTCAACCAGAAACGCGGCTTCCATCTCATGGCAGCGTCCTGACTCACTGTCACGCCCGCCCATGCTGGTCCTTGTCACCAGGTTGTGGGAAGGACCAGGGTCCTAATGAGGACAGGACAGTTGGGTGGAATGAGCCCAGCCAGGGACAGAGTGGGCGTGGAAGTCCTGTCCTGCCCCACGGGCTGCGACAGACCCAAGGCTGGGTCCCCAGACCTTATGTGAGTAGATTCTAATGCTGCACGAAACGGCTTCAGACTCTGCCAGGCAGTAAGGATGCTCAATGCAGTCATGACTGTGGCCCCAGCTCTCTCCACCGAGCCAGCAGCAGGGGAGGGTCTCAGACACTGCCCACACCCGATGAGCACTTTGTGGGGGAAGCTTTTCTACCCCTCAGAGACTCCCAGGACAGCAAGGAGCAAAGAGCGAGAGCCAGAGCGTTTCTGGTTGGGCCTCTCTTTCCTGGCTGACTGTGCCGGTCCCTGATGGGTGGTGGGTGGTCTCTGAGTCTGCGGGTGCCCCCGCTGCCACGTGGTCCCTGATGAGTGGTGGGTGGTCTCTGAGTCTGCGGGTGCCCTCGCTGCCACGTGGTCCCTGATGAGTGGTGGGTGGTCTCTGAGACAGCGGGTGCCCTCGCTGCCACGTGGTCCCTGATGAGTGATGGGTGGTCTCTGAGACTGCGGGTGCCCTCGCTGCCACGTGGTCCCTGATGGGTGGTGGGTGGTCTCTGAGACTGCGGGTGCCCTCGCTGCCACGTGGTCCCTGATGAGTGGTGGGTGGTCTCTGAGTCTGCGGGTGCCCTCGCTGCCACGTGGTCCCTGATGAGTGGTGGGTGGTCTCTGAGACTGCGGGTGCCCTCGCTGCCACGTGCTCCCTGATGAGTGATGGGTGGTCTCTGAGTCTGCGGGTGCCCCCGCTGCCACGTGGTCCCTGATGGGTGGTGGGTGGTCTCTGAGACTGTGGGTGCCCTCGCTGCCACGCACTGTCTCACAGCTCAGGAGCGGGGGGCATGGTGGAGCATTTCACCAGTGCGTATCAGGCATAAGTTATGGTTGAATCCACTTTAAATTTCTTCTACCTTTGCTTTAAAATGGACTGTTGAATTATGTATGAACTAATCTGCTGTTTCCCTCTGTGATTTATAAGCCTTGGTGAGATTCTGTAATTGCTAATAAATGACTGGGTTTTCTTTTTAATGGTAAAATCTGCTGCCAACACTGACCTGACCCGTCCTGGAATCTCCCTATGAGACGGGTCTGCAGCCAGGTCCCTGAGCCTCTCCCAATGACCCCCGTAGATAGAAGGGGGGCTCTGTGGTGCTCAGATGGGTCCTGATGTTCAGGGTGTCCCCTGCCTTCTTGGGGCAAGTAACAGGCAGAAGGGCCAGAGAGGATGGCGTGGACGGAGCGAAAGGGGAGAGGGCTTTGAGGAAGAAGAGGAGGAGGAGGAGGAGGAGGAGGAGGAAGGAGAGTAGCCGGGGACAAGGAAGCAGCCCGGGTAGATTCAATGCCCAGTAAGAGGCATGTGGGATGTGGCCTCTCTGGTGGCCCTTGTCCCTGGCCGTCTCAGACAAGCCCAGGGAAGGGGAGTCAGGGGTCATTGTGAGGTGGGCTGATAATGACTGACAACTCCTGCAGAGCTCGGCACAGAGACGGAGTGGGGCGTGGAGAGATTTCTAGAATGCGCAGAGAGCTGGCCCAGCAGAGGCTGCATGGACGCCTGGTGGTGAGGGGCTTAACCCCAGGTCCGGCAGCAGGGCGTCTGGTGAGAGGGAAACCCAGCCACCGTGAGGGTAATGGTCCCAGATGGTGGTGGGCACGACTCTGACAAGAGAATCAGGGCCCCTGTGGGGGTGTCAGGTGTCTCCCTGGTGGTGGCAGGACAGGTGCCCTGGGAAGGGGTCGTCATGGGGAACCGGGCAGAGGAAACAGCCAGAGTTATTCCCTGGGCCGACGAAGGTGGAAGGCCGAGGTCTTCATGGAGTCTGGGGTTCCGGAAGTAGGTGGGGTGTTGAAATCCAACTTAGGGGGTGCTGATAAGGGATGGGGAGACCTGGGGGTCCAGCAGGGAAGACGGGCAGTGGCCGCAGCGGGCCGGCTGAGATGCTGAGAACCCTCAGTGGCCGCATGGCAGTCTGTGCACTTTTCCTGAACATGTGAAGGGAGAGAAACCCAGCGATACTTACAAACCCTGTTCCTGAAGAGATTGTTCTGAGCGGTCGCGGCCAAGCCACCTAGAACCCCAGTCGCTTTGTAACCCTTTTTCCTGAATTGTTTATCCTGGTTGGCCCCTCTGATGATCTTAGGGAGCGTTTTCAAATCAGCCTGTCGAGGGAAGTCAGCGGCCAGCCTGCAGGTACAGCACATGACCCGGGTCCCTCGTGTGTGGGGCCTCAGGGAGTGAGAGAGAGGAAGGGAGATGTGAGGACCGTTCCGCATGGTGACCTGTGCTCACCTGAGGACGGGGCACAGCAAACGACAGGCATTCCTGACGCCAGGAGGGGAAGACAAGGAATGTCAGTCAGGCGGGTTTAATTCAAAACGTTTCCCAAAGAGTTGAGTCTTGATGTTGGGCTTTTGGAGATAATTCAAGCAGAGATCCACACTGGGGAGGGTGCTCACAGGTGTCAGCTAAACATCCCTGCACAGGCAGAGGCTCACTGACCTTCCCAGAGGACTGGGCATGGCCGGTCACCTGGGACGCCCTGTCAGGGCTCTGCTGGGCATGCTGTTGGATGGACCCGGCCTTGCCTGGCCCCTCAGTGTCACTGACGCACCTCTCCCCTGCAGAGAGGCCCCAGGGAGGGAAGGGGAGTCGGCACTGGGGACCAGCAGCTGGAAACACTGCTCCAGGCCCTTCCCCAGGGTCACCCTGGGCTGGAACATTCTAGAATATTCAGCGCGGTTGGGGAGGATGCCTACATTTTCCCAGTTTCAACCCGCTGTTGTGACTGTTCTAGACCAGATCTTGCCCACATGATGTTCCCTTCTGGGCCAAGAAAGAGTGAGAAAATGGTCTCTCCCCTTCCTGTCCCCTCAGGTCGCCTTAAGATTGAGGCCATTAATTTTATCCAGTGAGACTGACGTGTGACTCTCCGGGCTCAGCAAGAGGTCACTTCAGAAGGAGGCCGTGCATCTGCAAGGCCACTGCTGGCTGGCGGGCTGAGAAGCCCAGAGCCTGGTAGCCAAGTTCTGATGTTTTCAGCCCAAGCAGTGCAAGGGGGCAGGATTTCTGAGGCGATCCCGGTGCATGGACTGGGCTGACGTGGACAAGAATCCAATCAAATGGGAACTGACTTCAAACAGCAAAGAGCCGGGAGCCAGGGCCGGGCCGGGAGCTAGGCTTGGTGATGTGCGTCGAGCTTTGGGCCCTCGGTGGGCTGAGTACCAGGCAACGCCACTCTGTTCCCACCCAGACCAGGAGGGCAGCCCAGTGCACCCCAGGGGATGCTATAAAGGGGTTCACAGTGGGACCCACAGTGAAAATGTTAGAAATATCAACAACAGCAAACATTCAGGGAGGGAAACAGAATAAACCAGCCCCGCAGAGGCAGGAAGAGGGCTCTGGACCCTCGATCGTGGGCACGTGGACATCTAGCCTGGCCCCCTGCCTGTCTTTCCTGCTGTTTCCTGTGGGGTCAGAAGTGCTCCCTGCAGTGGCCCAAACGCCCTCAACACCCCTGTTATGCTGCTTCGTTCTCTGGATGCAGCTGTGACGGCTGGCTGGTCAAGCATCGGGGAAGGCAGACTTACCTGTCCCCACCCAGCCTACCTTCTGGCCTCGCACAGCATCCATCTCTCCACAGATCTGGCTTCCCACCCACCACTGCTGTTCTGCCTAGAGGGTCAGACCTTCGGACACGGCACCCAGAGCCAGGGCCACCATTCTCCTGTGGTCATCCAGACCCCAGGCCCACTACTGTCTAGAGAACTTCTTCTGACCCTGATGCAGGGACCTGAGGGGCTGCACTGGACTCAGAAAGTGTCTCTGTAGCTGAAAGGAAGTGCTTGTTTCTTTAAGGTGTGTGCCACCCGGAGTGTGGGGACAAGGGCTGTGACCAGTGCTTGAACTGTGTCCACTTCAGCCTGGGCAGCGCCAAGACCTGCAGGTATGGGCCGGGGCCCGTCTGCGTGTCGGGAGCCTGCAGGGCAGGCACCACATGGGGTCCTGTGTAGAGCTGTGCTCTCCCCACAACTGGCACCTGCTAGGAATTCATGTGTTGTCCCAAAAAGGGGATCCCAGTGAGTTTCACCGCTCTGGAATTTCATCAGTTTTAGTAACTGTTTGTCCTCATCACACAAGCAGTTTGTGTCCATGACAGGAACCAGGGTCTGTGGCATGGGGACCTTGGTGGTCATAAACTGTTCTATTTTGTTTAACTATAATGGATCATATTGAGCATGGCAAGGCTGACCACTGGGGAGCTGTGGACAGATGTCCTTTTAGGGCCAGAACTGCTCTAAAAGTAAGGGGGCTCCTGTGCCTGAGTGCCCAGACAGGGGTGTGGGCATGCATGGGGCACACTCCTGCTAGGGTGTAGACAGGTGTGGGCATGCATGAGGGGCACACTCCCAGCACAGTGTAGACAGAGGTGTGGGCATGCATGGGGCACACTCCTGCCAGGGTGTAGGCAGAGGTGTGGGCATGCATGGGGCACACTCCCAGCAGGGTGTAGGCAGGGGTGTGGGCATGCATGGGGCACACTCCTGCCAGGGTGTAGGCAGAGGTGTGGGCATGCATGGGGCACACTCCCAGCAGGGTGTAGGCAGGGGTGTGGGCATGCATGGGGCACACTCCCGCCAGGGTGTAGACAGGTGTGGGCATGCATGGGGCACACTCCCAGCAGAGTGTAGGCCAGGGGTGTGGGCATGCATGGGGCACATTCCTACCAGGGTGTAGACAGAGGTATGGGCATGCATGGGGCACACTCCTGCCAGGGTGTAGACAGAGGTGTGGGCATGCATGAGGGGCACACTCCTGCCAGGGTATAGACTGAGGTGTGAGCATGCATGAGGGGCACACTCCCAGCAGGGTGTAGGCAGGGGTGTGGGCATGCATGGGGCACACTCCCGCCAGGGTGTAGGCAGGGGTGTGGGCATGCATGAGGGGCACACTCCCAGCAGGGTGTAGGCAGGGGTGTGGGCATGCATGAGGCACACTCCTGCCAGGGTGTAGACAGAGGTGTGGGCATGCATGAGGGGCACACTCCCAGCAGGGTGTAGGCAGTGGTGTGACAGGTGCAGGCGTTGACTTCATCCCGTCCTGAAGGTCAGACACAGCTGCTCCCACTGTGCTGGGCAGAGGCAGTCCTGCTGCAGACCACTCACTGGCCAGGAGACCCCAGGCCGAGGGCAAGGGGGTGTATTTGCTGGAACTGAATCTTCCGAAATTCTCAGTTGCTCCACAGTCACACGGTGCTTCCCTGAGCAATGTGTAAAGGGCAGGGTTCCCGCTGGGGGTCGGGGAAGGGGGTGAATGACGTGTTGGCAGAGTGTTGCAAAGGCTCTCTCTGCTCCTGGTCCCCAGGAAGTGCGTGAGCATGTGCCCCTTGGGCTACTTCGGGGACACAGCAGCCAGACGCTGTTGCCAGTGCCACAGGGGGTGTGACATGCTTGGGCAGGGGCCCAACCCAGTGCCTGTCTTGTGACCGTGGGTTCTACCACCGTCAGGAGATGAACACCTGCGTGACCCTCTGTCCTGCCAGGTTTTATGCTCATGAAGGTAAATGTATGTTGCTGGGCATTGAAATGATGAGTCTGCCCTTCCCTGGGCTGGGGTTCCCTCCCGTGTTGGGACTTTCTTGTCCTCTGCTCCCTGTGCACCCCCGTCCTGAGAAAGGACCCTGACCAGGGGACAGAGAGCGCGATGATGACATCAGAGCCTTCAGACCGGGCGCTCCTGGCCAGTCTCTCACAGACGTGGTCAGAGCAGGTGGACAGATGCTGACATGAACCTGCTGGTTTGTGGAATCTCATTTCTGAAAGTCAGCGTCCATTACTGAGGACGGGCAGAGAGGCAGCTCCGGCCAGCGGCTCTCGGGTCAGTGGACTTCAGACATAAAACAGGACGGCCTCCAGGGTGTCCTGCCGTCTGCCCTGCACTGTCTCCCCCAGCAGCCCTGGGTGTGTGCTCGGGCAGCGTTGGGGGATGGGTGGTCAGCTCCCGCTTGTGGACTTGGTGGTGGAAACTGGGTGAAAGGCCCTCCTAGGAAGACTTCCTGGGCTGTGGTTGGGTGTGAGTGTGGACAGACAGTTTGCAGACCCCTAGGAATGCAGTGCTGTCCGCTGGCTAAAGAGGCCAGTGTTTGTGGTGCTCTCAGCACAGTGACCACACCCCTCAGAGGGGCGATGTGGGGACATTGCTGAGAGGTGTCAAAAGGCCCACGACTAATGATGACACAGGCGGGTCTTGAACTCAGAGCAGGAAAGCCAGATGGGTAGCTCTGCCAGTCCCAGGAAGTGGGGGTCTCTGGGGCCCAGGACATCACTCTGTGTTTTATCAACTCTGCTCCCCAGGAAGAGGCAGAGAGCATCTGGGTCAAGTGGATGGAGGGTCATTCCCAAACAAGGTGAAAGAAGCCACCGTTCTGCTGTGGTGATCGTGCGCGTCTATGTCCACGGTCTCTGAGTGTTTAGTAAAGACCCCTGGAGGACACTTCGGGGGCTCAAGGGCACCCTCAGCTTCCACCTGTTATGGGTGCAAAGGCCTGGAGTCGTCTCTGCTCAGTCAGCTGGGAACTGGCTTCTGCCCTGTGGAAGTTAGCAGAACCAGAACCTGGGGGTCCTGTCCAGAGCTTATGTCCTCTGGACAGGGTCCCCAGGTTGTCTGAGGACTTTGGTTTATTGCAGAAAAAAGAGCTAAGACCCCTGACATCTGACATGTGGTGTGTGGTCCCGACATGGCTTCCTTATTCCTGCGTCATCTGTCCTGGAGCCGACGCCCGGTGACAGCCGCTCTGTCAGCGCCGCTGGGGGATGGGAGCCCTGTGGGCCCAGGTCTGACGCCTGGGCATTCTCCCACTTTTCTTCTCGTCTCTTCCTCCAGGTCCGAATAAATGCCTGAAGTGCCCCCGAGCTGTGAGAGGTGCCCCGTCTGCCGGGAGGGGTTCAGGTGAGACACAGAGTTCCCCCCCTTCCTGTTTCTGTCACCTCTCTCGTTTCTGCTCAATGATTTGCCGTGTTTTTGCAAATTCTCACAGAAAGCCACATGTTCAGAAGCCTCTCAGGATAAAGATGAAGTTGGTCCAAATCAGACCTGTTGTTTTCTCTCTTCTGTCAAGAGCAACACGCGTCCTCTTTAAAAACTGCACTGGGCTCACGATTTTTACCGGAATACTTTGAAGTGTTTGGCCCATTTAAAGCAGCCAGACTGCATTTACTGCAACCACGTGCTCATCACCTGTTCCTCCCAGTAACCGTTTGGGGTGACGCCGTGAACCGTCCCGCGGTCCAGAGACAGGGTGCGTGTTACAGAAGGAAGTGTCCACCTGCTGCCCACGCGCCTCCAAGAAAGTCTCTTGAAATCACATCTTTGTTTCCTGTCTCGTAAAACGGGGCGTGGAGCCACCCTGCCTTGGGAAGATGAAATGGGATGAGCTGTGTCGGCCATAAATGATTTGCCACGAGGTCAGCCTGCGGTGGCAGCCCGTCTGGGACCCAGGGCCTGGCTGTGTCTGGCGGGGGAGCTGTGGACGTGTCAGGGGCAGCTTGGATGGAGGCCCAGGGGACAGGCAGGGAAGGAAGCTCAGAAGAACTACTGGGGTCACACAAAGGAGACAAGAGTTGGGGGGAAGATTGTTGAGAACAGTGCTTCTCACCCCACGGAGTACCCCGCGTCACCGAGGCTGTTATAAAAATGCAGATTCTAACCAGGCAGCTCTGACTGGAGCCTGGGACTCTGCATTTCTGGCAGGCGCCCAGAGTGGAGGAGGATGCTGTCTTGGGGTGGGGGGAGGGAACCTGTGCAACCAGAGCCATTCTAGCACCTGAGTCGGAGGCCATGGAGCCGTCCTCATTGCTTGGGCCAACTTTGCTCCAATGGAGCCTTGGCTGCGGGAGAGGAAGAGAGAGAGACAGAGAGAAAGGAGAGAGTGAAGGGTGGAGTTGTAGATGGGTGCTTCTCCTGTGTGCCCTGGCTGGGAATTGAACCCGGGACTTCCACATGCCAGGCCGACACTCTACCACTGAGCTAACTGGCCAGGGCTGCCCTGTACCCTTTTTATCTCTTTCTTATTCTTTGTTTCTGAGACTTGGTGCCTGGCTCAGGTTGACTGAAGAGCATTGCTGACATTACTCCGTCAAATGTCATAGACACTTGAATCCATAAACCTCAGGCCTGTTCTGTGCTAATGCTTTTTTTTCCCCCAGGGACAGAGAGGGAGTCAGAGAGAGGGATAGATAGCGACAGACAGACAGGAATGGAGAGACATGAGAAGCATCAATCATTAGTTTTTCGTTGCCGTTGCGACACCATAGTTGTTCATTGATTGCTTTCTCACATGTGCCTTGACAGTGGACCTTCAGCAGACCAAGCAACCCCTTGCTGGAGCCAGCGACCTTGGGTTCAAGCTGACTGGCTTTTGCTCAAGCCAGATGGGCCCATGCTCAAGCTGGCGAGCTCAGGGTCTTGAACCTGGGTCTTCCGCATCCCAGTCCGACGCTCTATCCATTGTGCCACCGCCTGGTCAGACTAATGCTTTTGCTATCTGTATTTCCACTCACTGTTCATTTCCTGTGGCTCCGGATGGCTGGTGGCTTACAGTGTCCAGCCTCTGCCAGCTGTCCCTCAGTTCAGCCCCTCCATCACCGCAGTTTGTACCCAGCAGACCTACAGTGTCTGGCTGTCTGCCCACTTCCCTGTGCCCACCTGCCTGAGTTCTTTCAAAGATCCTGGGATGTGTGAATCTACCCATGGCAGCCTTGGGGACTGGGACCCCATTTCCGTGCTTCGTGTCCTGTGTGTGCTGTGTCAGATGCACCTGTCCTCGGCCACCACACCCATCCCCGGGAGCCCCTGCTCGTTTCTTCTCTGTCCCTGTCATCTGTACCAGACCCCAGTCTTCACCTTTCCCACCAGACGTCATCTTCCATCTCCCCGTTATGTACACGGTATGTCCATCAGAGATAGGGTGCGTTATGAGTTTTCTAGAGAAGCAGGGGAAAATCATGCTAACGTAATATCTTAGTTAACTGACGTACCTGAAATACTGTTGTTTGAACATATCATCAATGTAAAGAAATGACTATCTCACATTCTTTCGCTGAGGCTCTGAAGTCCAGTCTCTGTGTGTGTATGTTAAGCTCACAGCACATGTCCATTTGGTGTGGCCACATGTCTGGTGCACGGAGCCACACGTGGGGTGGTCCAGTGGGAAAGGAAGGCTGTGGACTCATGGCCACCAACATGACTCAGGGTGGTAGGGACGTGGGGTTCCTGCTTCCTCGTCCCACCTCCCAGGAGCGAGTGAGGAGACCCAAGTGCAGACGCGTGGGGAGCACCTGCAGTCCAGCTGTGGAGGTGGCCAGGGGACAGCTGAGCAGCAGTTGCTCTCAGAGACCCTCCCGCAGGCCTGGGACACAAGGTGGGCGGACAGTCCTTTATAGCTGCTGCTTTTCCCACAGGACCCAGCAGAGAAGAGTGTATTCACTGTGCCACAGACTTCCACTTCCAGGACTGGAAATGTGTGCAGGCCTGTGGTGAGGGCTACTTCCCAGAGGAGATGCCGGGTCTGCCCCACAAAGTATGCCGAAGGTACGTGCCCATCAACGGTCTTCCCTGTCAGACCCTGACTTCCGGGAATGGTGGTGCCTGTGCCCGCTGAGGGGTGGAGAGAGGGCCCAGGAGCTGGGGGATGGCTGTGCAGCATCTCATCCCTGTGGTGGGTGGGCAAGCAGGAACCATTGGCCGAGCAGGGGACGCCTGCAGGCAAGGTGCACCTCCTGTGTGCCAGGCACCATGTTGCTGGGACAGGGCAGGAAGCAGACCCAGGTACATGCCTGGCGGTGCTTACACCCCAGTAGCAGAGCCCTGGGGCACCCACCCGTGCCACAGTCAGGATGCATCCACACAGCAGGATAGGAAGTAGGCAGCGGACCTGCGTCCTGGGGAGACCTGTTCCTGGGAGCTCAGCTCAGAAAAGGCAGCAGGTGGAGCCCTGGCCCAGATATGGCCCCAGAGCAGGACACACCCCCTCGCACCTACCCCCACTCCAGACGAGAGGCCACAGCATCGCCCAGGAAGGTCAGTCTGGTGGGCAGCAGCAGTCCCCAGGCCAGCTCCAGGATCAACTTTGTCACATCCCTGGGGTGGGGGCTCATCCAGAGCCCATGAGTGTGTGGGGATGTCCAGGTGACAGAGATGGAGCCTTGGAGGCTGAGGCCTGTCAGCCTCGGGCATGCTCTGCTCTGTGGACAGACCGTCCTCGCCTGCCCGGGGAAGAGAACAGTCAGACAGGAGGAAGGGTGTGCAGACGCTTGGCCAGGGTGTCAGCCCATCGCAGGAGACATGGCCACAGCGAGGGGCACTAGTCTGGAGGGCAGGGGCCTGGAGAGGGTGGGCCACCTCTCTGTTTGGCAGCAGGAACTCATGTCTTCACACAGGTGTGACTAGAAATGCCTGAGCTGTGAGGGTTCCAGCAGAAACTGCAGTCAATGTAAGCAGGGCTCCACGCAGCTGGGGACCTCGTGCATCACCAACCACACCTGCAGCAAAGGTGAGCTCTCGCGGGTGACAGGTGCACCCTGTCCTGCGCTACCTGCTGGACTGCCCTGGGAGGAGTAAGCCCGCCGGCCTCGGGTCACAGGGGATAGAAAAGGACACATGGAATAGGCAGCCCTCCAAGCAGACATGCTTCCCCTCCCTTGTGCCCCTGCCCCCCTCGGGCCTTCTCTAGTCTCCTTCCCTCCCCTTCAGGCCACTCACATAGACCAGACACACCCCTGCCATAGCCCAGCTACTGGTGATTGGTTTGTTGAGTGCCTTTTAAAAATGATTTTGTCCTTGTAACATTCCAGTCTCATGCCTTCAACCCCAGGGGACCTGCATGTGATGACTTCCATTTGGAGAGGCCTCACCTTGGAGGTCAAGTCAGGAGGCCTGAGGGTCTGCACCTGACTGGAGCTCACACTCGAGGGTCAAGGGAGGACCCATTTCTGTGCCGTGGGAGAACCCCGGTTCTCTCAGTAGATGGGGAGACCAGGGCGTACTGTGAAAACAGGAACTTAGGGAGACTGAGATCCATTTGGAGAAAATGCTTCAAAGGCCAGGAAGTTCCCTGTGTAGGAAGTCACGTACTCAGGTAGAGTGCTCAGCCAGGACAGTGAGTAGCTCACAGGAGGGTCTCGAAAGGCAAGAGCTGGCCCAGCTGGTCTGCATGGCTGTACTCTGCCTGCCCCTTCTAGGCCGTCCCCTGCCTCCCCGGTCTCCCTCCTGAGCCCCCAACCCTTAGCACAGCCATCTGGACAGAGGTTCACTTGAGCACTGAGGCCCCATTGGCACAGCCCAGTTCTCCTGGCCCCTGGCCCCCCAGGTTCCCCAAATCCTTGTCTCTCAGACTCAGCAGGAGCCCCTTCATGCCATGTGCCACCTCTGCCATGCCTGGTGAGTCACATGTCACAGGGATGGCCGTGAGGGCAGACCCGGCTGCCACCCTCCCTTTCTTTTATGTCCCCTTGGCCTGGAACACCACCAGGGCCAGCACCGTGGGGTGGTCAGAAGAACCAAACAGGCCCTCAAGTCTGACACGTGCCCTTTCACTCTTGGGGGGCCCCAGCCAACATGATGTTCTGCGAGATGGTGAAGTTCAACAGGCTCTGTGAGCGAAAGCTCTTCATTCAGTTCTGCCGCACGTGCCTCCTGGCCGGCTAGGGACCCTGCCACCTGCAGAGGGACAGGCTGGTCCCATCCATCCGCCTGTTTGTCCACCTGCCTCCAGACTGGGCCAGAGCCCGTTTCCAGGGCAGTGCCCTGACCTGCCAGCTCTGCCCTCCCAGGAGCAAGTCCTTCAGCAGCGTCTGGGGCACCCAGACCGGGGCCGGGCCTTCAGGAGGTGTTCTGGGAGCCCCGATGTCCTCAGCTCCGCCTGCCGGCTGCCTTCTCTGGCAAACCCAGCGCGTCCTGGGACTTCACAGCACCAGCTTTGGGGCGGCCTCGGGACCAACAGTTTACTGACCCTTTAAGACCAAAGCGGAAAGTCAAGACACGGCCTCTCTTTCTGAGCTTTCGGGCAGTATTCGTAATCTCAGTCACCAGGTCCAGCCCACAGAACCTGGCTGTGCTGGGCAGGAGGAAGGGAGAGCCCCACACCTGCTCCTCTGGCTGCCACAGAGCTGTGTGGGGGACGGTTTGGCCAGACCGTAAAAGAGACAGATCTGGGGCGTCAAGTGTCTGACCACTGGGGACAGAGCTTCTATTTCTACCTAGTCGGCGGCTTCTGAAACTGCTGCGAGGGCTCAGACAGCCAGATTCCAGACCCCCAGGGCAGGCTCCTCCTTTCCAGAGCCTTCTCTGAGTGAGCCCAGCGTCCCTGTCACCACCTTCTGTCTGTGTCTCTAGGGCTCTCATGGCCCAAATGCCACCTCCAGCTGACACAGAGCTTCCTGGGGAGGGTCCCCAGGAGGCGTTGGGGACAAGCAAAGGTGCCCCAGTGACCAGCGATTCCTCTCCCCCAGAATTGTTCACCTGACCCATCCCAGGTCGAGGAGCTGCTACCGAAGCCCATGGGGCCGCTGCTCCTGCGGAGACTTGCTCTCCAGGTGGCTGTCCCCGTGTCCGACTGTCCCAGGAGCCTGGCGGTGCGGTTGTGTCTCTTTCTGCCAAACCTGTGTAGGCATTTTATAAGCTGCGTGTTCTGATTTTTACCGATGTTATTTTGGCAAATATTTCATATATTTTCATTGAAATGCAAAGATCTGCTTGATTGGCTCCCTGTGACAGGGTAGTCACATTTTCCTTAAGTTATTTTGAGCTTCTACTTCTCCATATGGTTCTGCTCCCCCTTTGTACGATCCGACTTGTCCCTGGGAGCCGGGGGAACCAGCAGGTGTTGGCTGAACCCACAATTCCGAAGAGAAAACCCACAGAGCAAATACAGTGTTAACCTTAAATTAATAAAAGAGTTAACGTCCCACCTCTGATGAGCCTGTTTCTTTGCGAGGCACAACGATTGACATGGGTGCTGACTGGTGTGTGCAGTGGCTTTATTTGGGGTTTCCGGATCTCTCCATTGTCATTCTGGGGGGTCCTGGAGCATTATGGAATGTCACTGTAACAGGCATGGGAGGAAGTCTGGAGCTATGAGAGCTTGTTGGGCAGAGTCACAGCACACGGGTCACTCCTTACCGAGAGCTGCCAAGGGGGGTTGAGTTGGGTTTCTGCACAGACTGAAGTCCCCACACCCACGGGTTCCATGCTGCACGCATTCTCACCACGGCCTCGTGACAAGGCCAGGCACTTGGACTTGCTGGGAACCCTTGGGGTGCAGATGACGGAAATGCCTCAAGTAGAACTGATACAGGAAGAAACAAAAGTGGGTGAAGGTTATTGTTTTGGGATTTCAGGGAGGGCACAGCTGGGCCTTGGGAACCTTGGGACCAGCAGTCATGTCCCCTGGACCCTCTTTGCACGGTAGCAGTGTCCTCTCCAGTGGACAGGACAAATGACAGAAACACACTTCTTCCAGGTGAAATTGGGACAACCTCCAAACCCCCATCTAACCCCTGGAACATCCTGTCTGTATCTGCTTCTCGCCCGAAACGGCCTGTCTGTATCTGCTTCTCGCCCGAAACGGCCTGTCTGTATCTGCTTCTCGCCCGAAACGGCCTGTCTGTATCTGCTGCTGCCCCGCACCGTGCCCGTCTGTACCCGCCGCCGCTCCGCACCGCGCCCGTCTGTACCTGCCGCTGCCCCGCACCGCGCCCGTCTGTATCCGCTGCTGCTCCGCACCGCGCCCGTCTGTATCTGCTGCTGCCCCGCACTGCGCCCGTCTGTACCCGCTGCGCCCGTCTGTATCCGCTGCTGCCCCGCACCGCGCCCGTCTGTACCCGCTGCTGCTCCGCACCGCGCCCGTCTGTACCCGCTGCTGCCCCGCACCGCGCCCGTCTGTATCTGCTGCTGCCCCGCACCGCGCCCGTCTGTATCTGCTGCTGCCCCGCACTGCGCCCGTCTGTACCCGCTGCTGCCCCGCACTGCGCCCGTCTGTACCCGCTGTTGCCCCGCACTGCGCCCGTCTGTACCCACTGCGCCCGCCTGTATCCGCTGCTGCTCCGCACCGCGCCGCTGCTCCCCTCCCATCAGCCGTGGCCGCAGGGACAGGCCGTGCAGCAGAGCCCGGCTGCAGGGAGCTCCCCCAGGGACAGCTCTCAGAAAGCACAGCCCACACGAGCGCGAATTGACCAGAGTTGTCAATAGAATTGAAGAAATGAGTGTGTTTGGGGGACTGTAGACAGGACCAGGCTGAATATTGATAAGGATTCAACCCTGCCTGATAGGTGGTGGCACAGTGGATAGAGCATCGACCTGGGACACTGAGGACCCAAGTTTGAAACCCTGAGGTCGCTGGCTTGAGCGTGGGGTGATCGACATTATCCCAAGGTCGCTGGCTTGCGCAGAGGTTCACTGGCTTGGCTTGAGCCCCTGTCAAAGCACATATAAGAAAGCAATCAATGAACAACTAAAGTGTCACAACTACGATTTAATGCTTCTCATTTCTCCCTTCCTGGCTCTCTCTCTCAGTAAAAAAAAAAAAAAAAAAAGATTTAGACCCAATTGGGCTAAATAATTAGAAAAACGTATTATTCCCCACTGACTGACTCGAGACTAGGGTGGGTAAGCAGAAGAAAGGCTTAGGTGTTACTACAACAGTCTAAGTTATTACTATTTTAAAATTGTTTCTGCTAGTACATTTTCTCCCAAAATGTAAATGGTTTTCTTTGTTGCAGATTAATAACAAAAATTTAAATTATTCCAAAAAGGTGTAAACTGCTCATGTTTAAGTATATATACCCTTCTAGACAATGCTACATGCACATTTCCTTTTTTCCTATTGTTGGTGGATTTAATTTACTGTTTTCTGTTATTAAGGACACAAATCTTGAGAACTTTCAGCCTCTTTCTCTAATATTTGAATTTAATAATGCACATTTGCCCGTCATTTTTGGTTAGTTGTATTTTTATTATTCAGTTGAAATTATTTTGTAACTGTGATGGTGATATATTTTGGGGGTTATTTATACTTTATATAATTTTAATCCTTTGAAGTTCCTTGACACTTGCTTTATAATAACATTGTCACTTTAAAAAACTTTCTGAGCCTGACCTGTGGTGGCGCAGTGGATAAAGCGTCGACTTGGGAACACTGAGGTTGCCGGTTCAAAACCCTGCACTGGTCTGGTCAAGGCACATATGGGAGTTGATGCTTCCAGCTCCTCCCCCCTTTCTCTCTTTCTCTCTCTCACTCTGTGTCTCCTCTCTAAAAATAAATTTTAAAAAAAACAACGTTCTGAGAATGCGTTTGCTGCCACCTTGTATGCATCTTGGGAAACAGCTTAGTGCCCATCAGGAAAATTGATTGGCTGTAATGGATTGTCTATGAATGTTGAATGCAATCTTATGTGGATGTGGACTTCATAACTTTTAAACATAAGGACTTTCTAGGTGCGTTTTGTTACTGCTTTCCACATTAACTGACATTAGATCAAGAAACATACTTTATTTAACTTTAATTTTTTAAAATTCTTGACACTTGCTTCTCTCTCTCTCCCTCTCTCACTCTGTGTCTCCTCTCTAAAAAATGAATAAAATAAAATAAAAATAAATAAATAAAAGCCTGACCTGTGGTGGCGCAGTGGATTAAGCGTCAACCTGGGAACACTGAGGTCGCCAGTTCAAAACCCTGCACTGGTCTGGTCAAGGCACATATGGGAGTTGATGCTTCCAGCTCCTCCCCCTTTCTCTCTCTCTCTCTCTTTCTTTCTCTCTCTCTCTCTCACTCTGTGTCTCCTCTCTAAAAAATGAATAAAATTAAATTAAAAAAAATTTTTTTAAAGTCTTGACACTTGTTGTTTAGTACGCTAAGGTCAGTTTTTAAATATCCCAAGTGCGATTCTCTGCTGTTGTCTCATGGTGTGCATTTCTGGGGAAACGGCTTAGTGCTGTTTACCAGGGAAGGTTGTTGGGCATAGTGGATGATCTGAATATGGAATCCAATTCGCTGCCCATGTAGTTTTATACCCATACTGATTTTCTGGGGGGAGTGTGTGTGGGAGGTCGGTGGGTTCTGAAAGATGTGTGCTCTGTAGCTGTGTTCTGTAGGCATTTAATTTACGTTACTAAGTGTGTGTGAACTGGGAACTTCCTGGTATATTGAACTTGCTGCTATGGAGTGCTCCCCTTTATTTCTAGAAGTGCTTTTGCATGTGACTCTATTGTATGTCATTACATAATTTTCATTTGGTTGATTTTTGCACAATGTATCTTTTTCCATTCTTTCCCTGTTAATGTCTCTGTACTCTGATGTTTTAGGTGGCTCCCAGTGTTTTATATGAGTCATAAGTGGTTATTATTTTTTTTTAATTTTTATTTTTTATTCATTTTAGAGAGGAGACACAGAGAGAAAGAGAGAGAGAGAGAGAGAGAGAGAGAGAGAGAGAGAGAAAGGGGGGAGGAGCTAGAAGCATCAACTCCCATATGTGCCTTGACCAGACCAGTGCAGGGTTTTGAACTGGCGACCTCAGTGTTCCCAGGTCGACGCTTTATCCACTGCGCCACCACAGATCAGGCCATGAGTGGTTATTAAAATGAATTGGCTTTGGTGCAGGGCATGAGGTCAGTGTGCAGTATTCTCCCCACTCAGTGGTCCCAGTGCCACTTGTTATATAATATATGATACATCTTTTCCCACTGATGCAAGGAGACATCTTTACCATAGAAAAATTTCATATACATTTGTCTGTTACTTTACGTTTTATTCTATTCCATCAACTCATCTATTTATAACATTTCCCCCCACTGTTTTAATTAATGTGGCTTCATAGTACAATACATTTATTTTTTATTTTTTAATTTCAGAGAGAAAGATTCAGAGAGAGGGATAGATAGGGACAGACAGAAATGGAGAGAGGTGAGAAGCATCAATCATCAGTTTTTCGTTGCCATTGTGACACCTTAGTTGTTCATTGATTGCTTTCTGACATGTGGCTTGACCGCGGGCCTTCAGCAAACTGAGTAACCCCTTGCTGCAGCCAGTGACCTTGGGTCCAAGCTAGCGAGCTTTTGCTCAAGCCAGATGGGCCCGCGCTCAAGGTGGCGAGCTCGGGGACTTGAACCTGGGTCTTCCACGTCCCAGTCTGACACTCTATCCACTGCGCCACCGCCTGGTCAGGCTACAATACATTTTTGTATCTTGTTGTGCTAACTTCTATTCATTATTTTTTAGAATATTGTTTTCAATTCTTTATTTTAACAAGCAAACTTAAAACAAGCTTGTTTTAGTTTAAAAAACGTAGCTGCTCTTGTAATACAGGTCATAATATATTTATAGAGAACTGTGGGAAATGTATATCTTTATACTTTTTGTATCCAAGAATAGGATGTTACTTTTTTCTTGTTCACAAAGCTTTTATTGGGTAGTATGTTAAAATGTCATTCATGCAAATTGTGCACATTAGTCTTCAGTTTGGTTATCGGTCCAGTTTCTATTGGATCCTTTCTTTGATTAGATATTCAATTTACTGTTTGTACAAAAAAAGAATATTTCAGCATATTATTTCCACCTCAGTTTAATAAATTCTATGGTCTGTAATAATTTTTAAGTTGATCCTCTTGTTATCGAGGAAAATAAGCTGTTGTGCAATAGAAAGATTACTTTGCTTTAGCTGTATGAAACACAAAAGTAGTAAAGGCATCATGAATGAGTGAGGTATTGTGAGGAGTTAAAAATTATTTTTGTTAGTTATAAGTTTATTAACGATTATGCTCAATAGTAACAGGATTCTTAGCATTTTTAAATGAGTTCAAGTCCTGAAACCATGGTGTTCCGGAAACCAGAGTGCTTTATAGTTGGAAAGTGCAATGGTGGAGAAAGTAGCAGGTTAGTGCAAACTTCCGTCTGAAGGGCAATTTGCATGTGAAGCTCCTGTGCAGTAAAGACTTTAGGCTGCAGTTTAAAATTGAATCCAATAAAGCGTCGACCTGGGAACACTGAGTTCGCCAGTTCAAAACCCTGCACTGGTCTGGTCAAGGCACATATGGGAGTTGATGCTTCTAGCTCCTCCCCCCTTTCTCTCTCTCTCTCTCTCTCTGTGTGTGTCTCCTCTCTAAAATGAATAAATAAAAATAAAAATAAAAAGACTAAAATTGAATCCAGACCCTGGCCAGATGGCTCAGTAGATAGCGCATTGTTCTTACGCACCGGGGTCACAGGTTCCATCCCTGGTCAGGGTACATACAGGAAGCAATCAGTGGGTGCATAGCTATATGGAATAAGTAAGTAGAACAATGAGTTGATGCTTCTTTCTCTCTCTTCCCCCCATCTGCTCCCCCATCTCCTCTCCACTCCTTTTCTTCTCAAATCAATGGATAAAAAATTGACCCTAGTTAACTGCCAACAGCCTCTCTTCATAGGTGTCTTTTTTCTAAGTGTCCACCTGTATGTCATCTGGTGTGTGACTTGCATAGGGTCCCCTGGGAAGAGGGGATAGAAAAGGCATGGGGGAGAATTCTTCATCCCAGTGCCAGTCAGCTATTGAGGAGCAGAGGGGGTGCCTGGTGAAGGAGGAGTCCTAGTGACCTCAGGACAACATCTCCAGTCTGGCTGGCTGGACTCCAGTGTGCAAGGGGCAGAGTAGGTGCCTGGGGAAATAGCCAGGACAGACCCTAATATCTTCATCTGTGCTCCAGTGAGTGCATTAGGGGTTCTGGGGGTGCCTGGGGAAGGAGGTAGGGGAGACCTGGGGGCAAAACCCAGCATGTGTTCTGGTCAGCGGTCAGGAGTTGAGCAAATCAGGTCCAGACTTGAGAGGAGCAGCGGTGTGGGTGTGAGGAGAGGGTCAGAGCCCGGCCTCAGGAGGCAGGTGTACCCGGTATGAGGAAAACGGCTTGGGAACGGGTGTGGCGGCCTGAGGTGTGAGGGAGAGGACTTGAGGTGCGATGCAGGGGGCAGTGGATGTGAGTAGCGGCTGGGGCCACAAGTGAGGCAGTCGGTGGGGTGGACATGAGGTGAACGGTTTCTGTGTGACCACCTCCCTGAGCACATGTGTCCCAGTTTTCCTGAACATGGCGGGGTCCAGACTCACGTCTTCTAGAGAGGCAGAGCCAGGCCTAAGCCTCAGTCCTTCAGCAGTGCGCATTCTCACCTATAAGGCTGAGAACATTTACAAGTGACAAAACAAAGACCCTGGGAGGTGTTCTATGATCAAAAGCACCTAGCTTGTAAGTGGTGACCCAGGCTCAGGTAAATTCTGGATGCCCAGAGCTTAGGAGTCTCTCAGTCTGGATTCTGCTGACAAGAGTACATTAGGAAAGGGGCCACTTTGGGCTAAACAATTAGAAATAGTGTTTATGCTCCTGACTCACAAGAGAAAAGAAGAGGCTTCTGCTGTTGTCACCACAGCAGACTGAATTATTATTTTATTTTTAAATGATCTCATGTTTTCCTCTCAAACTTTATTTTAACCAAAAGACAGTGGCTTGTTCTGGCCAGAGAGCTGGGTAGGTAAGAGCATCACACCGATACACTAAGGTCATAGGTTTGATTCCTGGTCAGAACACATACAGAAACAGATTGATGTTTCTATCTGTCTGTCTGTCTCTCTCTATAACCCCCTTCTTCTCTCTAAAATCAATACATGAATTATAAAAAAATTGAAAAAAAAATGACAATGGCTTTTTTTGGTTGTAGCTTAAATTGTATATAGAAATCAATTATTTAAAATATCCCACCCCAAGAGGTAAAAACTGCTATGGTGTAAAATATAACACCCTCCAGACATCTCTGGGTGGACATTTCTTCTACTTTCTTTGGATTTAATTTACTATCCGGGTTCTTAGGATGGGTGGAAAGGCTGTGCATTTTCAGGTTTTCCTTCCTAAATGGATTCATCACGACATTTTGCCATAAAATTTCTTATGTAGTATTTTTATTATCGTTAATTTTAAATTATTTTGTAACTTGAATTGTGATTTTGAGGGGGGTAATTTAGAAGTGAATTTATTAACTTTAAAATGTAAGGATTTTCAGCCTGACCAGGCGGTGGTGCAGTGGATAGAGTGTTGGACTGGGATGCGGAAGACTCAGGTTCGAGACCCCGAGCTCGCCAGCTTGAGTGAGGGCCTATCTGGCTTGAGCAAAAGCTGGCCAGCTTGGACCCAAGGTCGCTGGCTCCAGCAAGGGGTTGCTCGGTCTGCTGAAGGTCCGCGGTCAAGGCATATGTGAGAAAGCAATGAATGAACAACTATGGTGTCCTAACGGCAACGAAAACTAATGATTGATGCTTCTCACCTCTCTTTGTTCCTATCTGTCTGTCTCTATCGATCCCTCTCTCAGACTCTCTCTGTTCCTGTAAAAAAATAATAATAAAAAGGTAAGGGTTTTCTAGTTAGGCTGTTTTTCTCGAAGTGACACACCACCGGAGTTATGCTCGTTTTTTTTGGCGAATATTGACACACCAAGCTCAAAAGATTGCCCATCACTGCTCTAACCTGTATCACATGCAAACATAAACCAACTGAAAATTGTATAACATACAGTACAATTCAAGGCAAAAAAGCAGTAACAGAAATTGACAGCAATGCCTGACCAGGTGGTGGCGCAGTGAATAGAGTGTCTGACTGGGAGTGTCTAATTTATTACAGATTTCTAGATTAACTGTATTGACAACAAGAAACATATTTTATATAATTTCAAACCTTTGAAGGTTGTTGAAACTTGCTTCATAGAACATACAAGTTCTCTGTTGTGTTCCAAGTTTGCTTCTCTGCTGCCACCTCGTGTTCATTTTGGGAATAGCACCTCAGTGCAGTTCACCAGGAAAAATGTGCTGCTCACAAAAATTAGGGGATATTTTGGCCTGACCTGTGGTGGTGCAGTGGATAAAGCGTCGACCTGGGAACACTGAGGTCGCCAGTTCAAAACTCTGCACTGGTCTGGTCAAGGCACATATGGGAGTTGATGCTTCCAGCTCCTCCCCCCTTTCTCTCTTTCTTTCTCCCTCTCTCACTCTGTGTCTCCTCTCTAAAATGAATAAATAAAAAGAATTTAAAATTTTTTTAAAAAAAGTTAAAAAAAAATTAGGGGATATTTTATTGCTTCATATTCATTTTAAAATGTCCCCTAACTTTTGTTAGTGTAGGTGGCTGTCGTACATTATCTAAGGTTGACTCCAGTGCTACCTAGACGTTCCTTTTATAACTTGTAAATGTAAGGAATTTCTAGTTACCTTTATTTTTATTTTACTGGTTTCAACAGTAACTGCAACAAGAGAAAGAGACATATTTTATATCATTTCAATACTCTGAAGTTTGTTGAAACTTGCTTCATAGCACATACAATATGGTCTCTGTTAAGTGTGATTCTCTGCTGCCACCTCGTGTGCATCTTGGGAATCACACCCCAGCGTAGGTCCACAGGCAAGGTTGGGTGTAGAGGGTTATCTGCAAATTTGGTTCCAATTTGCCGTGCATGTAAAGTTTGTGTGTATCCCTAGTGATTTGTTTTTGTGGGAATATATTGATTCTGAAAGAGGCATGCTCAGTCCAGAAGGGGAGAGGCGTTGTGTTAAGTCTGTTATGATTATACATTTGCTTATTTTCCCTTGTAGCTCTGTTCTGTATAATTGGAATTTATATTATTAAGCACAGATCCATTTGGAATTCCCTAGTAAATTAAAGTCACTAATATGAAGTGCTGTTAATTTTGTGTGTGTGTGTGTGTGTGACAGAGACAGAGAGACAGATAAGGACAGACAGACAGGAAGGGAGAGAGATGAGAAGTATCAGTTCTTCATTGTGGTACCTTAGTTGTTCATTGATTGCTTTCTCATTTGTGTCTTGATGGGGGGGGGGACTACAGTAAACTGAGTGACCCCTTGCTCAAACCAGCAACCATGGACTCAAGCTGGTGAGCCTTGCTCAAACCAGATGAGCCTGCGGTCAATCTGGCGACCTTTGCATCCCAGTCAGACACTCTATTCACTGTGCCACCACCTGGTCAGGCAGTGCTGTTAATTTCTGATACTGCTTTTTTGCCTTGAATTGTACTGTATGTTATTATACAATTTTCAGTTGGTTTATGTTTGCATGTGATACAGGTTAGAGCAGTGATGGGCAATCTTTTGAGCTTGGTGTGTCAAAATTCACCAAAAAACTGAGCATAACCCGGGTGGTGTGTCACTTCGAGAAAAACAGCCTAACCAGAAGTCCCAGAACTAGCTGCTCTGTGCTGGAGTTCTGTTGTTTTTGCCTACAGACCTCCTGCACAGAGTGTCTACACTACAGCAAATGTTTTATCCTCGGCTACTGCACCTGGCCGTGCAGGAGGCGAGAATGAAACGTCCTTCTCAGCATGCGGCTCCATACTTCTCTGGTATGCGGCCGCATGGGGTCGTGTGTCATCGAAAACGGCTACGTGTGTCAGTGCTGACACGTGTTTCATAGGTTCGCCATCACGGGGTTAGAGCAAAAGGAGGTTTACAGTTGTTCATATGGAAACAACACAATAGCTCATAAATAGTAATCCCACAAATAACTGTAAACCTCAAAAATGTAAACCTATTTTTGCACCACCTGTGGGTCTTTCCCCATTCTTTCATTTTCAGTCTTTTCGTACTTTTACATTTTAGGTAACTCCATGTCCTATATTAATAACGAGTAGTTATTAAAATCTATAAGGACTGGAGTTTGGTCGAGGGCAGGATATAAGGCTCCCATAATTTTTCTATTTATTTTCCTCACAGTATTTACTAGGTAGAGCATATTGTTTTCATGCAACTAAAAAGATCTCTCAGACATTTTATGTGAATGTGAATGTGCTACTGGACATTGTTTTTCTTTTTTTTTAATATATTTTAAAAAATTTTTAAATTTCTTTTTATATTATTCATTTTAGAGAGGAGACACAGAGAGAGAGAGAGAGAGAGAGAGAGAGAGAGAGAGAGAGAGAAAGAGGGGAGGAGCTGGAAGCATCAACTCCCATATGTGCCTTGACCAGACCAGTGCAGGGTTTTGAACTGGCGACCTCAGTGTTCCCAGGTCGACGCTTTTATCCACTGCACCACCACAAGTCAGGCCTGGACATTGTTTTTCTGTTTCATCATTTTGTCTTATCACGTGTCATTACCCCAGTGTTTCAATTATTGTACCTTTATAATGGAATGCCTGTCTGTGTCTACTTGTGCAGGCGACTGTGTTTTATTTCGATTTTTCAGAACTGTCCTGTGTGTTGCAGGTGTTTATCAGCATCCATTCTCTGCATTCACTGTCTGCTATTGAGACCCTGAGCCTCACCTGGGGTCACAAAAATCTAAAGTGTCTGCATACATTGTGGATGTCACTGGGGACACTGAAACTCTGGGTAAGAATCACTGACATTTGGAGCTCAGATAATTTCTGGAACCTGAGTGATTGGCCTGGGAAAGTAGAATAATCCTGCGTCTCAAATGTTGGGAGTTAATCCACAGAGTATTGAAGACTAATCTAGAATGGTGTCCATCGATGAATATGTGGGGCCACAGTGCTTTCTGGGTTCTTCTTCATGCTCTAGCGTATTGTTATGGGGGAAATATTTGTTAACATTCTGGAGTTATAGTCAGGACATGTTGAGTGAGTCAGCTTCAGAATGACCATTTCCTCTGTTTGAATGTGAAACCTCCCCATAGACTCCTCAATGGCTCCCCAAATGGCCAGGTGAGATAGGAAGCATGGAGTAGGTAGGTGCAGGGGCTCTGAGGAGTCTTGGTTTTCCCATGTAGCCTATCCTGAGTAAGAAGTAATTTCCTACCAGAACCCTGCACTTGCATCTAGTCAGTGCATGAGGTGAGAGAAGAGAGGAAGAGACAGGAAACCCAGCCTGTAGTACAATAGCTACTGTGGCAGCTGTTTCTTATATGTTGGGTGTGGTCTCTCTCGTTTTGTACATATATGGGCTCTATTTCTGTCTACATATCACAATCCAGAGAAGAAGTCAGTAACGTGGTCCAGGGGATATTGGGTAAGTGAAGGGTGGGCTTGAGGCATGTGGGTGAGTAGAAACAGGTTTTTTGTTTTTAACTTATTGATTGATTTTAGAGATACAGAGAGAGGAATTGGGGGCAGGGAGAAGCATTTTTTGTATTTCACTTAATTTAGCATTTCTTTGGTTGCCTCCTGTATGTGCCCTGACCACGTATTGAACCTGTAACCTTGGTGTCTTGGGGCAATGCTCCAACTGACAAGAGCTGTCCTGTCAGTAAGGTCAATGAATAATGGGGGAAGGTCACGTGAGGAGCCCAGATTTGGGAACTTTTGCTAGAGCCTCCAACAACCAAGTGCACCAAAGTCCTTGGGAAGAGAGCGACTGTCCGCCAGCCAGTGAGATTTCACCATGTCATATTAGCTCGCCCATCCTACAGACCCTTTAAATATCTCTCACTTGAATCATCCCATGCGACTTCTCTGACCCCTGCCTCCTGGGACCAGAGAACATTGTCCGGGCAGCGTGATAATAAATAAAGCCTTTACTATTCCACACTTTGTGGCTCTGGCCCCTTCCTTCTTTCTCGGTGGGGAAAATACCTTACATTGGTGCCAAAACCTGTGAGGAGTTGAATTCTACAAGGACCACTCTTTTTCCCGTCCCCTCTGAGAAGGAACCAGGACCTCTGACCTCCACCCACTTCGGCACACGGTGCGGTTAGTCCCTGCCTCCAAACTTCCCTCAGTTCTTTCCGCCTGTGTGTGTGCTTGTGAAGTCGTCCCGAGTACATCCACTTTCCCTATCCATCCGTGGCTAGAGCTTGAGTTTTGGGACACCAGTTCTCAACTGACCACTCTGAGGACTGAGGGTGGCTGTGGGGGAACAGGAATCCAAAAACACTCCTGGAGTTGCCTTGTCTGAAGTCTCTCCCTCTCTAAAGAAGAAACTGTTCTTCTTCTCTGCTGGTGCCAGGCCACGTAACCCACTGAATAATCGGACCAGGTGGCCTCCTGAAGGACTTTAGGTTTTAACACCCTCACCAATTTAACTATCACCAAAAAATCTGGGAACTGGTTGGAGATCCTTATATTCAGGGCTTCTAGTTATTCGCGCGCCTGTCCTTAACCCCTGTGCTGCCTTTTCTACACGCAGGCCATTTTTGGCCAGAGAAACCTCACCTAAACCCTCCGCTCCTAACCTTTCCTTCTCCACAAACTCCCTACTCTATCTCCCTCCTGCCTGACCCCAGGGGTTGCCCCTCCCTCAGGATGCCTCTCTGGTTTCTCTGTGGACCTCTTGCTTGGGTCTCTTCCCTCCAAAGAGCCCCCTCTCCTCCCTTTGCTGGATCCTGCTTCTTATTCACCTGCAAATAGTCTCTCTTTCCCTTCCCCTGCTGGCCAGGGGACCCTCCCTTCTCCACTGTGTTCTTAAGCCCCTCCTGCATCAGGTCACCCTCCGCCAGCCATTGGCCCTGTCCTGCCTCTGGCGTTTCCTGCCGGACCTGGGTGCCCGGCTCCCCAGGAGCCCTCCTCTAATTCTCAACTCCAAACCCCTATCCGGGACCTATGAACATGAAATTTTAAGTTTTCAATGGTTGTGGCTAGTAGAAAAAAGGTCAAGGCTGCTTGCTAGGCCTGCGTGCAGCAGAAGGTCACACTCCAAACCCAGGCTCTTGTGGCAGCCCTGAAGCCAGCAGAGCAACAGGGGCAAGGCACAGAAGGTGCTGGACCTAAGTCTGGGCCGCAAAGAGGATTCACATGAAGAGCTTGCTTTAAGTGTGGCAAGAAGGGCCATTGGTCTGCAGCGACCCACTGAGCCCTGCCCTAAGTGCAAGCAGCCCGGTCACTGGTGGAGCAATTGCCCCTTTGGGCAGCAGGCTCATCCTCAATGTCTCTGTGGAGGACAAGCCAGCAAGGTGGGCTCATTGCTCGAACTCGTAGGACTGATGCCCTGGACTCGGAGACCCCCATCAGCCTCACCAAACCCCAGGGTAATTCTGCAGAAACTGGTAAGTCCATCTCATTTCTTGTGGACATGGGAGCTACCGTCCCTGTTTTGCCACCACACTCTAGACCTCTAGTTCCCTCACAGGTCTCGGTTATGGGAATGGATGGGACCCCTTCTAATCCCCTTCTCACACCACCCCTGACATGCAGTTTGGACGGAATCCCCTTTTTGCACTCGTTCTTAGTTATGCCATCGTGCCCTGTACCCCTTCTGGTTCGAGACATTCTACACAGTCTCAGAGCCACTATCCAACTGACAGCATCTTCCCACTTACCCCTACCATTCTTCAATACCAAGGGCTCCCCCATAATCAGTGCTACCCTCATTTCTAACCATGTCTCTTACCTCAAGCTTACCCTCAAGCAGGACCGCTGGCAGTCAGACCACTGGGCCCTACTCATCTGCGGCTCACCAAAACGCTGGACCCTGCAGACCCTCTTGTTGCTCCTGTCCCTCCCACCAGGAACCTGCTGCCAGAGTGAGCTGAAGCAGGGAGCAATGCTGTTCAAACCACATCCACGAAGTTTCTCTAGTCACAGCCAAACAGATGTTCCTCCTGACACCCCTCAAAGCCACCACCTGCGAATCTCCTCCCTACGGCACCTAATCATTAGGAAGTAGCCAGACGAATAAGCAGCGCCCCTAATTAACACAAAAATATCGGAATGTAAGGTCAGTGGATAATGGGGGAAGTTCACGTGAGGAACCCAGATTCGGGAACTTTTGCTAGAGCCGCCCACAACCAAGCTCGCCAAAAGAAACTTCCCAGGAGTCCTAGGGAAGAGAGCGGTTGTCTGCCTGCCAGTGAGATTTCACCACGTCATATTAGCTCGCCCATCCTACAGACCCTTTAAATATCTCTCACGCGAATCATCCCATGCGACTTCTCTGCCCCCTGGGACCAGAGAACAGCATCTGGGCAGCGCGATACTAAATAAAGCCTTTTCTACTCCGCACTTTGTGGCTCCGGCCCCTTCTTTCTTTCTCGGTGGAGGAAAATACCTTACACTGTCCAGGCCCTTTATTTATTTTTTCATGTTTATAAAATCTGGGAAAGTGATACAAGGAAGGTCTTACAACAGAAGAAGCAGCAGGAGAGCCCAGGCAGGGCAGCTTTGGTCACTGGAAATCAGACAATAGGGCACCTTGGAGACAGTTTTGGGAGTAGGCCCTGGTTGAGCTTTCACTACCCACTGGTCCCCTGGTTGCACATCTCCTGGGGTCCCATAGAGCTTAGGAGAATGAGAGACACCAGGAAAAGTGTCCTGGGGAGAAGAGGAGCAGGGGTAGGCACAGGTTGCAGGAGGTGGGGGGGGAGAACCCAAAGTTTAGTCTATATCACTTTGTATTCCTGTGCTGTGAAGCATCAGATAAGACATGAAAATTTTTCCTATAAAGCAGAGATACTATGTTATGTTAAAATACCTTAATATTTCATATTGTTTTGATCAGGTGTTTGATCACTAAACCAAACCATTTCAGCCCTAAAAATCAAAGATGAGACAACCATTTATTGGTCCAGTGCTGATGTTGGAGGGCCCCCCGTTTCCTAGTCTCACAGGACTAAGAGCTGTAGTGACAGGACAGCCCAGCTTCTCATGTGGAACCCTCCCCACCTTCACAGAACTCAGAGCGAACATCACAGGACCCTGAACCTCTCAGGTTGGAGTTCTCCAGTCACATGACCTAGAAATGATGTCAAAGAGCCCAATACTCTTTCAGGAGGGTCCATATTTCACAATGAATGGGCCTGGAGGTTATGTGAAAGAGTCCCCAACTGTAACACGAGGGAACCTGTCCCCACACTGTCTCTATCGTGTGGGAATCCTTTTCATAGTGGCAGAATCCAAACTCATGTGAGCCCTCTTAGGTGGGCCTCCTCACCACAATCATAAGACCTAGCACTGATGTACCAGGACTCCTTACTGTCCTTGGGAGGACCCCTTTCTTACATCACAGGGTCCAGAGCCAACATTAATAGACTGTTCACTCTCTGTGTTGACCCTTCCTCACAATCACCAGACCCAGAGCAGCTGTGACAGAACTGTCCAAGCTCTCAGGGAAATAACTTTCTTTGCAGTCACATGATCTAAAAATGATAGAACATCCTCCCTATTCTCTCAGGGAATGACCTCTTTTCACAGTCCTTGGTCCCAGAGCCTATGTGTCAGGACATTCTCTTCTCAAAAAAAGGAACATTCCACATCTCAAAGGGCCCAGAGCTGATGAGACAGGATACTCTGTTCTCTCTGGTGGGACCACTTTCCATGCTCATAAGAAACAGAACCAATGTGACAGGACTCTACTGTGTCGAGTCCTGCTTTTGGTTTACTGGGTCAGTCCACTGCTCAGGTTGAGTCGACTAGGGTCTGTGAGGTCCTGATTCTGTTTCCTAAGGTGTTTGTCCAGTAATGGTTGTTACTTTCATGTTGACAGGAAGTTAGATATGGGTGGGGAAAGAGAGCCAAGGGAATTGGACATCCTATTCTTTAAAACTCAGAATGCCTTTAAAACTCAGAATGCCTCCAAGGAGAAGCCTCAAGATTCCATTTAGTTTAATCTGATAGAAGGCTCCAGTATTAATAGGCTTGATGGCACATTAGAGGAATCCATTGTGTCCTGAGAAGTCCATTGTCCCCTCAGCCCTCTGGCTCAGGTTTGGGAGGAGTTTCCCCAAGGACCTGCGGGCCAGGTGAGAGGGAAAGCAAGAGGGAAAAGGTTCCATTGTCGGAGAGGTACTCTGGGAGTGAGAAACGAGCAGGAAACACTGAGGCTCGGAATCTAGAGTGTTTATGATCAGGAAAGTCGTCCTTCTCAGATGAAGAATACAAGCATGGTCCTAACAGAGATCTGGGCCTTTGTTTGTCATTGTATTCTGCCTGCCTGCTGAGAGAAACACAGTGGCCACACTGTGGATTCATTCCACTTTCTATCAGTTTTGCAAATTTATCCATTCCTTTCAGACAGAGAGAGAGAGAGAGAGAGAGAGAAGCATCCACTCAGTGCTCCACTTAGTTGTTCCATTGAGTTATGTGCTTATTGCTCCTTTTAGGTGCCGACAACACGGCTCACACCTGTCTCCTTGGCATTTGGGAAAGTGGCATCTGCACTTAGCTACATGGCCAGTGCCCCAAAGTTTTTTTTAAATTTAGTATTTTAATTATCATTCAATTGAAGTTATTTTATATTTATAATTGTGATGCATTTGGAGGGTTATTTAGAAAATGTCATTTATACCTTAAACCAGGGGTGCTCAATGCGTCAATCACGATCTATTGGTCAATCGCAAAGGAAGTGTGGGTAGATCGCATGACATTAAAAAGACATTTGGGAGGAGCAAGATGGCGATGGAGTAGGCGGACGTACCAACTTCCAACTCCCAGAACCAAAGTGGACTATAACTCAATTTTAAGAACCATCATCTGGATAAACCAACTTTGAACTAAACTAAGTGGACTCTTCAACCAAGGAACACTGCAGAAGCCACATTGAGACTGGTAGGAATAGCGAAAACGCGAAGAGGGCTGCCCAGCTCTCCGGAGCAAATGGCAGCCCGGAGAGACCCGCGTGGCGAAGGAGAGTTTGGTGGAGAGGGAGGGACCTGGGTCCTAGGAACCAAGCCCCAGCCTACAGTCCCAGAGCCTAGAAGAGGCGTTTGGACATTTTTGAGCTGTGAAACAAGTGAGGGAGCTCCCAGGCCTACAGTGTGGATGGAGTATTAGTGCCCTTCCTACTCTGTTGAGGGTTGCTGAAGGGTATGGTGGCGGCAGGATGCTGAAACGCAGTTCTGTCGGCATGGGCCGAGGCCAAGCCGGTGTGAGCTCGGTCTAGCCCAGCAGGGGCAGAGGGGACGCGCGAAAGCGGTCCGGAAGCTGCGGGCCCGCCTGTAATCCCACCTGCGGGGACAAAGCGGGAGGCCAGGAACGGGCAGAGATCTGCTCTGTGACCCTGTGCAAGCCGTCCCTGACCGCGGGAATGGGGCTAGGACCAGGGGCGGGCGGGGGCTCGCGGCTGAGCTCACGCTACCAGCCCCGCCTGGCTGGAGAAACCGCGGTTTGCCATCCTACATGCACAAGCGGGCTCTGAACGAGGGGGAGGGGTAGAGTCCTGGACGAGCGGAAGCTCGCAGCTGAGTGGAAGCCAGCAAACATGCCCGGCCCAATAAACCTTGGTTTGCAACCCTGCACAGAAGGGCCCTGGCCTCGAGAGCTGGGCTAAAGTTCCGGACAGGCAAAGGCTCACAGCTGAGAGCACGTCAAAAGCCCCGCCCAACCCGCAAAACTGGCGAGCAGGCTCTGACTACAGGTTCTGGGCGGAAGTCCGGAAACAGGCTGGGTCCGCAGCTGAGCAAAGGTGCTCACCTCTACCCTTGGTGCTGAGGCTTGTGGCTTGAGTGACAGCCCCTCCCACGGATAAGAGGCAGAAATCACAGCAAAAGTCACAGTGGGCCGGCACTGGCAACGCCCATACCCAACCGCCCTAGGCAGCGGCAGAGGGGGTGGCGGGCCTGCAGACAGACCACACCTAGAGAACACAAAGGCAACACCTACTGGACTCCAGTGGTCACAACTTGCTTATACATAGACAAAATGGGCAGGCAGAGGAATGCAAACCAAATGAATCAAGAGAAATCCCCAGAGAAGGACCTGAATGAACCAGATATAACCAAATTACCAGAAGCAGAATTTAGAATAATGATAGTTAGGATGTTCAAAGAAATTAGAGCAACAATGGATAGTCATTATGAACATCTAAATAAAGAGATAACAAGTATAAAAAACGAAATTGAAATAATAAAAAAGAATCAGACAGAAATGACAAATACAGTATCAGAACTGAAGACCACAATGGAAGGAATTAAAAGCAGGATGAATCACGCTGAGGATTGAATCAGCGAGTTAGAGGACACAATAAACAAAGGCACAGAAGCAGAGAAGAAAAAGGAAAAAAGACTCAAAAAATGTGAGGGAACTCTAAGGGAGCTCTGTGACAACCTGAAGAGAAACAACATTCGCATCATAGGGGTGCCTGAAGAAGAGGAGAGAGGACAGGAAATGGAAACTTTGTTCAATCAAATCATAGCAGAAAACTTCCCTAAATTAAGGCTGGGAAACACCCCACACGTTCAAGAAGCACACAGAACTCCACTAAAGAGAAACCCAAAAAGATCTACACCAAGACACATCATAGTTAAAATACCAAAGCTAATGGGTAAAGAAAAAATTTTAAAAGCTGCTAGAGAAAAAAAGGCTATCACCTACAAAGGAGCCCCCATAAGGATGACATCGGACTTCTTAACAGAAACACTTGAGGCCATAAGGGAATGGCAAGATATAATCAAAGTAATGCAAAACAAGAACCTACAACCAAGATTACTCTATCCAGCAAGGCTAACGTTTAAAATTGAAGGAGAAATAAAGAGCTTCCCAGAAAAAGAAAGCCTCAAGGAATTCATTAAAACCAAACCAATTCTGCAAGAGATACTAAGGGGCCTTTTGTGAACAGTTTAAAGGGAGGAAAGAATAGAGCAAAAGAAGAATACAGCTTTAAAGAATAAAATGGCAATAAACAACTACATATCAATAATAACCTTAAATGTAAATGGATTAAATGATCCAATCAAAAGACATAGGGTAGCTGCATGGATAAAGAAACAGGACCCATACATATGCTGTCTACAAGAGACACACATTAAAACAAAAGATACACATAGACTGAAGGTAAAAGGATGGAAAAAAATATATCATGCAAATGAAAATGAAAAAAAAGCCAGGGTAGCAGTACTTATATCTGACAAAATGGACTTTAAAACAAAGGCTGTAGTAAGAGATAAAGGACACTACATAATGATAAAGGGAACAATTCAACAGGAAGATATAACTATTATAAATATCTATGCACCAAATATAGGAGCTCCGACATACATAAAGCAGACTTTGATGGATATAAAGGGCTAGATTAACAGCAATAATATCATAGTAGGGGATTTCAATACCCCTCTAACAACACTGGATAGATCCTCAAGAAAGAAAATTAATAAAGAAACAGCAGACTTAAAGGAGACACTAGATCAACTTGATTTAATAGATATCTTCAGAACTTTTCACCCTAAAGCAGTAGAATATACATTCTTCTCAAGCGTTCATGGTATGTTTTCTAGGATAGACCACATGTTAGCACACAAAAATGGTCTCAATAAATTTAAGAAGATTGAAATCATATCAAGCATTTTCTCTGATCACAATGCCATGAAACTAGAAATTAACCACAAAAGAAAAACTGAAAAATACTCCAACACTTGGAAACTAAATAGCATGATATTAAATAATGAATGGATTAACATTGAGATCAAAGAAGAAATAAAAAAGTTTCTAGAAACAAATGATAATGAGCATACGTCAACTCAAAATCTATGGGACACAGCAAAAGCAGTTCTGAGAGGGAAGTTTATTGCACTACAGGCATATCATAAGAAGCTAGAAAAAGAGCATATAAGCAACTTAACCCTGCAGCTAAAAGAACTTGAAAAACAACAACAAATAAAACCCAAGACAAGCATAAGGAAGGAAATAATAAAGATCAGAGCAGAAATAAATGACATAGAGGCTAAGGAAACAATACAGAGGATCAATGAAAGCAGAAGCTGGTTCTTTGAAAAGGTAAACAAGATTGATGAACCCTTAACTAGACTCACCAAGAAAAAAAGAGAGAGGTCTCAAGTAGATAAAATTAGAAAGGACAGTGGAGAAATTACAACTAATACAACAGAGATACAAAGCATTGTAAGAAAATACTATGAAGAACTCTATGCCAAAAAATTAGACAATCTAGATGAAATGGACAAATTTCTTGAATCATATAAACTTCCAAAAATCAATCTGGAAGAATCAGAGCACCTAAACAGAACAATTACAACAGAGGAGATTGAAACAGTTATCAAAAAACTCCCAAAAAAGAAAAGTCCTGGGCCTGATGGCTTCACAAGTGAATTCTATCAAATATTCAAAGAAGAACTAACTCCTATCCTCCTCAAGCTATTTCAAAAAATTCAAGAGGAAGGAAGACTTCCAAACTCCTTTTATGAGGCGAGCATAATTCTGATCCCAAAACCGGGCAAAGACAACTCAAAGAAAGAAAATTATAGGCCTATATCCCTGATGAATTTAGATGCTAAAATTCTCAACAAAATATTAGCCAACCAGATTCAGCAATATATGAAAAAAATCTTACACCAGCAAAACAACAAGTGGGATTTATTCTGGAGAGGCAAGGCTGGTTCAATATTCGTAAATCAATCAATGTGATTCATCACATAAACAAAAGGAAGGACAAAAATCACATGATAATTTCAATAGATGCAGAAAGGGCATTTGATAAAATCCAGCGCCCATTCATGCTCAAAACTCTCAGTAAAGTGGGAATACAGGGAACATTCCTTAACATGATAAAGGCCATCTACGACAAACCCACAGCAAACATCATACTAAATGGACAAAAATTAAAAGCAATCCCCTTAAGATCAGGAACCAGGCAGGGGTGTCCCCTTTCACCACTCTTATTCAACATAGTCCTAGCTACAGCAATCAGACAAGAAGAAGAAATAAAAGACATCCAAATTGGAAAAGAAGAAGTAAAACTGTCACTATTTGCAGATAATATGATATTGTATATTGAAAACCCTAAAGTCTCAGTCAAAAAACTACTGGACCTTATAAATGAATTCAGCAAGGTGGCAGGATATAAAATTAATCCTCAGAAATCAGAGGCATTTCTATATACCAAGAATGAACTGTCAGCAAAAGAAATTAAGGAAACAATCCCCTTCACTATTGCAGCCAAAAAAATAAAGTACCTAGGAGTAAATTTAACCAAGGAGGTTAAGGACTTGTACTCGGAAAATTATAAAACATTGATAAAAGAAATCAAGGAAGATACAAACAATTGGAAGCATATACCGTGCTCATGGCTAGGAAGAATAAACATCATTAAAATGTCTATATTACCCAAAGCAATTTATAAATTCAATGCAATACCAATTAAAATACCAATGACATACTTCAAAGATATAGAACACATATTCCAAAAATTTATATGGAACCAAAAAAGAACACGAATAGCCTCAGCAATCTTAAAAAGAAAAAATAAAGCAGGATGTATCACTCTTCCAGATATCAAGGTTTACTATAAGGTCATTACACTCAAGACAGCCTGGTACTGGCATAAGAACAGGCACATAGATAAAAGGAACAGAACAGAGGACCCAGAAATAAACCCACAGCTTTATGGACAACTGATATTTGACAAAAGTGGAAAGAACATACAATGGAGTAAAGACAGCCTCTTTAACCAATGGTGCTGGGAAAATTGGACATCTACCTGCAAAAAAATGAAACTAGACCATTAACTTACACCATTTACAAAAACAAACTCAAAATGAATAAAAGACTTTAACGTGAGCTGTGAAACCATAAGCATCTTAGAAGAAAACATAGGCAGCAAGCTCTTCAACATCTGTAGCAGCAATATATTTGCCGATTTATCTCCACGGGCAAATGAAATAAAAGGCAAGATAAGCAAATGGGACTATATCAAACTAAAAAGTTTTTGCACAGCTAAAGACAATAAGAAAAGAATAAAAAGACAAACCACACAATGGGAGAACATATTCAACAGCACATCTGATAAGGGGTTAATAACTAAAATTTATAAAGAACTTATAAAACTCAACAACAGGAAGACAAACAATCCAATCAATAAATGGGCAAAAGAAATGAATAGATATTTCTCCATAGAAGACATACAGATGGCCAATAGGCATATGAAAAAATGCTCAACATCACTAATCATTAGAGAAATGCAAATTAAAACCACAATGAGATATCACCTCACACCAGTCAGAATGGCGCTCATCAGCAAAACAACACAGAATAAGTGCTGGCGAGGATGTGGAGAAAAGGGAACCCTTCTGCACTGCTGGTGGGAATGCAGACTGGTGCAGCCACTGTGGAAAATAGTTTGGAGATTCCTCAAAAAATTAAAAATCGAACTGCCTTTTGACCCAGCTATCCCACTTATAGGAATATACCCTAAGAACACGGTAGCACTGTTCGAAAAGAAGAAATGCGCCCTCATGTTCGTGGCAGCATTGTTCACAATAGTGAAGATCTGGAAACAGCCCAAGTGTCCATCAGAGGATGAGTGGATTAAAAAGCTTTGGTACATATATACTATGGAATACTACTCAGCCATAAGAAATGATGACATCAGATCATTTATAACAAAATGGATGTACCTTGATAACATTATACGGAGTGAAATAAGTAAATCAGAAAAAAAGAAAAACTGAGAACAGCATGATTTCATACATAGGTGGGACATAAAAGTGAGACTATGAGACATGGACAAGAGAGTGGTGGTTACGGGGTGGGGGGAGGAGGGAAGGGTGGGATAGGGAGGAGGGGAGGGACACAGCCAAAACCAGATAGAAGGTGACAGAGGACAATTGGACTTTGGGTGATGGGTATGCAACATAATTGAATGATAAGATAACCTGGAGATGTTTTCACTGTACATATGTACCCTGATTTATTGGTGTCACCCGATTAAAATTAATAATAATAAAATATATATAAAAAAACTTAAAAAAAATTTTTTTTAAAATTTCTTTATTTTAGAGAGGAGACAGAGTGAGAGAGAGAGAGAGAGAGAGAGAGAGAGAGAGAAAGGGGGGAGGAGCTAGAAGCATCAACTCCCATATGTTCCTTGACCAGACCAGTGCAGGGTTTTGAACTGGCGACCTCAGTGTTTCCAGGTCAATGCTTTATCCACTGCGCCACCACAGGTCAGGCAAAAAAAGTTTTTAAATAATAATTTTTAATATTGATTGCATATTGAAAAAACATTTTGATACATTGACTAAATGTTATTAAATGTAATATTAATACCCCCCCCCCCAAAAAAGACATTTGTCTTTTGATTGGCATACAGGGTAGCCAATCTGACGTCTGAACTTTTGACACCCTACGCATGCACGTTAAACCGCGCTAACTTGGTCTGTTACATTGCTGCGTAGTTAGCCTTCAATTGATTTAAACTAAATACAACAAAGGGTATAAAAATGAGTGCCGTAGCTGGTCCGAGTAAGAACCCTAAAACCTACCACTTTCATACAGAATAGGAGGGGATTTTTTTCACTGTCATATTCTAAGTGCGTTTGCGTCATCTGTCTGTGTGCCATTGCTATTCCAAAGAAGGGAAATGTGGAGCGGCTTTTTCAGACTGTTCATAAAAACTATGACATTGACTTTCCTGCAAAAAGAGACCTGAGAAGAAGAAAGGTGAAAGAAGAATACACAATATTAAATAGTAATAGTAGTAACTTAAATAATGATAATATAGAAGAAATAAATTTGTTTTGCATTTTTATTGTAGATAGATCATTTTGAGATGGTAATCTTATAAGTAGCTCGCAAGCTGAAAAAGTGTGGGCACCCCTGCCTTAAACCATATGGATCTCATAGGTCCCTCCTATTAATATTTTGTAGGTTCATGCCATGACAGCAAGACACACACTTTATATTCTTTCAAACCATGAAGCTTGTTGAAAGTTGCTTTTTTGTTGATTTGTGGTTTCTTTAAATATGTTTAAAGTGTGCTTCTCTGTCACCCTGTGCACATGCCAGTTTCAGAAGAAAACTTAAGTAAAAGCACCTTAGTGTTAGACATGAAGACTGCAAGGAGCAGCTTGTTGACCCCCTACCTTATTTCTTGTGTCCAATAGGTTTTGGGGTTTCCCAACAAAAAGTAATCTGTCAGATGTGTCACATGTTCCCAAATTAGCTGCATGATATCTGTTTCACCATTATGCACATAAGATTATGGTCTGACCTGTGATAATGCAGCGGATGGAATATTGATTTGGCATGCTGAGGTTGCTGGTTTGAAACTCGAGGCTTCCTGGGTCAAGGCAAATATGAGAGTCAATTCCTTTGAGGTGATGTTTTCACTTCTTCCCTCTTTCTCTCTGTCACTTCTCTAAAATCAATCAATAATTTTTTTCAAGAAATCTTAGATTCTGGGCTGACCAGGCGGTGGCGCAGTGGATAGAGCATCGGACTGGGATGTGGAGGACCCAGGTTTGAGACCCCAAGCTCGCCAGCTTGAGCGTGGGCCCATCTGGCTTGAGCAAAAGCTTGGCAGCTTGGACCCAAGGTCGCTGGCTCCAGCAATGGGTGGCTCGGCCTGCTGAAGGCCCGCGCTCAAGGCACATGTGAGAAAGCAATCAATAAACAACTAGAGTGTCATAATGGCAATGAAAAACTAATGATTGATGCTTCTCATCTCTCTCCATTCCTGTCTGTCCCTATCTATCCCTCTGTCTGACTCTCTCTCTGTCCCTGTGTGAAAAAAGGAAAAATCTTAGATTCTGTTATTAAGGTTTTTTTTTTTTTTTTTACCAAGACATTTCTTGAGGTCGTGCTCAAGCTGGCGACCTCGAGGTCTTGAACCTAGGTCCTTCCGCATCCCAGTCCGACGCTCTATCCACTGCACCACTCCTGGTCAGGCTGTTATTTAGTTTTTTGAAATGTTCTGTACACCCAGTATAACCTCATTGCCTTGTATTCTTGGGAATTGTAAGGCATTTTTTCCATCCGAGAAAGAAGGAGGTGGGCCGGAGCCACAAAATGTGGAATAGCAAAGACTTCATTTAGTACAGCGCATCCCACCCGATGAGGTCCTCTGGTCCTGGGGGACAGAGGCCAGAGGAGTCAAATGGATTAAACCGTGTGAGGGATATTTAAAGGGGTCCTCTAGGGTGGGTGAGCTAATATGACTTGGTGAGATCTCACTGGCTGACTGGCGGTCACTCTTTCCCAAGGGTCTTCTGTGAAGTTTCTTTTTGGTGCACTTGGATGTGTGGGTCGCTCTAGCAAAAGTTCCCGAATCTGGGTTCCTCACATGACCGTCCCCTTATCCACCGATCTTACAGGAATATCAGTTCCCCTTGAGCATTTTTTATACATTGAATATCCCTTGCTCATCTGATTATTTCACTTGGTTATTGGCCCAACTGCTAGAATAAGGACATATTTTTATTTCATCCCCCAGAGTGTCACTGGCATGTGACATGAATGGCTGGGACACTAAGTCCTGGAGAATCCTGCAGCTGAGATCATGGATATGTGTCTGCTAAGGGTAAGCATTATAGCTGTTCCCTCTGTCAGTTAGTTGGTTTATTTTTGTGGGGTTTGGTAGAACGTGGTAGTGCTGCCAGTGATGTTTCTCTATTCTACATTTACATTAGTACTGAAATATGTACGGTATGTTTCCCCACTGAGGAAGAAGGAAGGGTGTAGCCACGAAGTGTGGAATAGCAAAAACTTTATTCAGAGTGCTTCCTGGACGATGTTCTCTGGCCCGGGGGATAGGGGCCAGAGAAGTCGCATGGGGGAATCCACGTGGGGGAAATTTAAAGAGTCGTTTAGGATGGTCGAGTTAATATAACATGGCAAAATCTCATTGGCTGACAGTTGCTCTTTTCCAAAGGACTACTGGGAAGTTTCTTTTGCGCATATGGATCTGGGCAGTTCTAGCCAAAGTTCCCGGGTCTGGTTCCTCACGTGACCTTCCCCCATTGCCCACTGACCTCACAAAATATATTTTGAAGCTCACTGCTTGGACTTAGGGAGGCATGAGATGTCCTTTATGGAGTTCTGGCTGTGTTTGCAATGTGAGCACCTGATTCAGCTCCTGCATCTGTCATGCAGCAAGTGGGGCTGGTTGTTTGGCTCCATGTCTGCAGTTTGATTATGGGGCCTTGGTTACAGATCAGGAGTCTGTCTCCAGGTTTTGTGGTTAAATTCATATTCTGCTGTGCACCTGGGGTCTGGGGTCCCTTTGCATGAAGCCTCATGTCCCAGTTTCCAGTGTGGGTCCCATGTGCAGCTCCATTCTAGGGCATGATGTCCAAGGTGCCGTGTCAGTTTCTGGCACTGGTGTTTCCTAGTCTCAGTTGGGTCTGTAGACCAGTGTTTGGTGTTTGGTGCTGAGTCTTCTTTTTGGTTTGGGGTTTTTTCCAGTTCTCAGCTTAAGTCGTCTAGGGTCCATGGGGCTCTGATTCTGTCTAAGGTCTCTGGTGGCTGTTCAGTAATAATTGTTGTGTTCATGTTGGCAGGAAGCTAGATATGAATGGGGAAAGAGCAAAGTGAATGGGAGATTCTATTCTATAAACTCAGAATGTCTGCTCCAGGGAGATGTCTCAAGGTTCCATTTAGTGTAATCTAATAGAAGGCTCCAATATTCATAGGCTTGATGCACAGTAGAGAAATCCATTGTGTTCTGAAATGTCCATTGTCCCCTCAGCCCTCTGGTTAAGTTTTGGGAGGAGTTTCCCCATGGCACTGCTGGTCATGTGTTTTGGGGAAGCAAGAGGGAAATGATTCCATTGTAGGAGAGAAACCATGGAAGTCAGAAATGGGCAGGAAACACTGTGAGGTACAGAATTGAGATTTTTGATGGTAAATTAAAAAAGGTTGTCTTTCCTAGTTGAAAAATAGAAACGTGATCTGAAGAGAGATCTGAGTTCTTTCTTTGTTTTTCTTTCCTTTTTCTGCCTTTCTGTTAAGAGAAATGCAATAGGCATGTTTCAGGTCTATCACAACTTTTTCCATTGGATTTTATAGTTTTTACATTGATGTGAGAGAAAGTGAGAGAGAAAGAGAGGGAGAGAGAGAGAGAGAGAGAAGCATGAACTTATTTTCCCAATTAGTTGTGAACTTCTTGGTCACTTCTCTTAGGTGCTGAGACCTCTGTGACAAAACCCTCAACCTTGGCACACAAGGAGGATACTCCATGCACTGAGCAATCTGGTCAAGGCACCATAGGTTTTTTGTAAAATTATTATCTTTCATTTGAAATTGTTTTAGAATTCCAATAGCAATGTATGTTACAGGTTATTTAAAATTGTATTTTGCCTGACCAGGCAGTGGCACAGTGGATAGAGCATCGGACTGGGATGCTGAGGACCCAGGTTTGAGACCCCGAGGTCACCAGCTTGAGCGTGGGCCCATCTGGCTTGAGCCAAAAAAAAAGCTCACCAGCTTGGACCCAAGGTCGCTGGCTCCAGCAAGGGGTTGCTCGGTCTGCTGAAGGCCCACGGTCAAGGCACATGTGAGAAAGCAATCAATAAACAACTAAGGTGTTGCAACAAAAAACTGATTGATGCTTCTCATCGCTGTTACTGTCTGTCTGTGCCTATCTATCCCTCTCTCTCTGACTCTGTAAAAAAAGAAATTAAAAGTTAAAAAAAATAAAAATTAAATTTGTACTTTATAAGTGTAAGGACTTCCTGGTTTATCTGTTAATGATTTTGAGGTCAACTGTCATGAGAGGAGGAAAAGGGTTATATAATTTCAAGTCTTTGAAGTTTGTTGACACTTGTTTTATAGTGCAATATGGTCTCTTTAAAATGGAGGAAGTAGTCTCTTTGATGGAGGAAGTAGGATTTATTTAGCTGGTGGAGCAGCATGACCCCCAAAGAGGCAACCAAACACGTGCTCCCCAAAGTTAAATTTCTTACATCTTATATACCTTTTACAGAATACAGGTTTTTTTGTTTTGTTTTGTTTTTTTTGATTTATAATTTTTTGAGGAATCTCCATACTGTTTTTTTTTAATTTAATTTATTTTTATTTATTCATTTTAGAGAGGAGACACACACACACACACACACACACAAAGAGAGAGAGAGAGAGAGAGAAAGGGGGGAGGAGCTGGAAGCATCGACTCCCATATGTGCCTTGACCAGGCCAGTGCAGGGTTTTGAACTGGCGACCTCAGTGTTCCCAGGTCAACACTTTATCCACTGCGCCATCACAGATCAGGTCAGAATACAGGTTTTTGTGCAAGGGGCTCGTGATTTCTTTGTCTGGAGGTATTCGTCACTCCCATGACTCCAGGATGGGAGGGTGAGTTTAGGTGGAATCAGAGAATAAGTGTTGAAATGTTTAATTAGGGTATGTAAACATTGTTTCTTAAAAGCTTTTGAGAAAAGAAAAGGGCGAGGGGTTTTCAGATAAGTTCTATTTTCTTTGCTCTCTGTAGCAAGTGGCCCCAGGAACCCTTTCAGAGAACTATAGAAAGTAGTTAATCTATAACTGGCTGACTCAGTTACCCCTGCAGGCTTCTTTGTGGTAATCTATTGGTTCTGTAAGAGGTATTTTCTATCCCTAAATGAGAGAGCTGGATGAAACGTATGGATATGCTCTGGCCAGTTAGCTCAGTTACTTAGAGTGTCATTCTGATACACCAAGGTCATAGGCTCAATCCTCAGGGGACATCTAAGAATTAAACAATGAGTGCATGAGAACATGGGTACAGTACTGTCATGTTTGGAGTTTAGCAGTTCTAACAGGTGTGAGTGCCATACTGTACTAGTCTGAATTTGCCATTTCCTAACAATATATCAGGCAGAGCTTATTTTTACAAGGTTAGGTACTTGGTCTTGTCAAAATAAGAAACATGAAAACTGGGAGTTTATAAGGAGTTTATCTGAGCTAAAATGATCCCAAACGTTTGGGATGAAGATCTCCAATCCTGCAGACTCACAATTTCTATTTTCCTTATTTTTAAAAATTCATTTTAGAGAGTGGAGAGAGAGATAGAGAGAGGGGGGAGAGGAGCAGAAAGCACCAACTCCCATATAAGCCTTGATCAGGCAAGTCCAGTCTTTTTTATTTATTTCTTATTTTATTCATTTTACAGAGTGGAAAGAGAAACAATTCTTTCCTTTTTTTTCCTTTGTGAGACAGAGAGAGACAGATAGGGACAGGAAGGGAGAAAGAGGAGAAGCAACAATATTTTGGGGGGCACCTTTGTTGTTCATTGATCTCTCATATGTGCCTTGACCAGGAGGCTACAGCATGAGTGACCCCTTGCTCAATCCAGCAACCTTGGGCTCAAGCCAGAGACCATGGGGTTATGGTATATGATCCCACACTGAAGTTTATGACCCCATGCTCAAGTTTGTGAGCCTGTGATCAAGCTGGTGACCTGGAGGTTTTGAACCTGGGTCCTCTGTGTTCCATTTTAGTGCTCTATGCACTGCACCACTGCCTGGTCAGGCACCATTCTAATTTTATAGATTAAGAAACAGGCAAAGAGAATTTGAGAATCTTGCCTTAGGTCACAGAACTGGTGAGGGCAGAGCTGAGATTCAAACCAACTATAGAATGATCTGGAGTCTGTGTGGTCTGCACCATGAGATGCTCACCCTGAAGGGACAGTAAGGAGTAAGGGAGAACAGGTGCCCAGACTGAGCCAGGTACATGGACATGACATGTTCTCCCCTGGTTTGCACCACTGAAGCTACAGAGGTCAGAGGAAATCAGGACAGAAGCCAAGAGAAGCCAAGGGAGGAGGTGGTTATGTTAAAAAGTACCCATACCCCAAATGCTGAAAGGTACTGTACCTCAATTCCATGGGTTTATGTAGAGACACCAAGTCCAGATGAATTTTGAAGAGTTTTAGTAAAAGAGATTTATTAAATATGCCGGCCGCATATAGCTGACTTGGGGCAGCAAACCCAAATCATGTGCAAGCCCCCAAAATATTTCAGGGGCTGTTTATATACCCTTGATCACACACAGGCAGGGGAGAGCATGACATCATGGCACAGGCTGACATTTGTTTAGGGGATATACAGAAACATTAAGACTTTTGCCTGACCAGGCAGTGGCACAGTGGATAGTGTTGGCCTGGGATGCGGAAGGACCCAGGTTTGAGACCCCAATCTCACCAGCTTGAGCACGGGCCCATCTGGCTTGAGCAAAAACTCGCCAGCTTGGACCCAAGGTTGCTGGCTCCAGCAAGGGGTGGCTCGGTCTGCTGAAGGCCCGTGGTCAAGGCACATGTGAGAAAGCAATCAATGAACAACTATGGTGTCACAACGCCAACGAAAAACTAATGATTGATGCTTCTCACCTCTCTCTGTTCCTGTCTGTCTCTATCCCTTTCTCTGACTCTCTCTCTGTCCCTGTAAAAAAAAAATCTTAGACTTTCAAGGTAACACAATGAAAGATGTTTACAAATCTTTCAGGGTTCATCTTTCCTCACTAGCCTAGAGGTATTTTACTCTCAACATTCCAGGAAGGGGGAGGAACTACAATCAATGTAAGGTGGTATGTAAATTCAGTCTCCCATTGAAAGAGAAGTTTCTCGGTTAACCTTTATTTTAGATTTAAGACTAAATGACCCATTCTTTTTTTTAAAATTAACTTTAATGGGGTGACACCAATAAATCAGGGTACATATGTACAATGAAAACATCTCCAGATTATCTTATCATTCAATTGTGCTGCATACCCATTACCCAAAGTCAAATTGTCCTCTGTCACCTTCTATCTGGTTTTCCCTGTACCCCTCCCCTTCTCCCTATTCCACCCTCCCTTCCCTCCCCCCATCCCATAACCACCACACTCTTGTCCATGTCTCACAGTCTCTCTTTTATGTCCCACCTATGTATGAAATCATGATGTTCTCAGATTTTTTTTTTTCTGATTCACTTATTTCACTCCGTATAATGTTATCAAGGTACATCCATTTTGTTTGACCCATTCTTTTTGCAAGCCAGAAAACTATATTCTTCTCCCTCCCCTCAACACAAGAACAGGACAGGAAAGCCTGCCTTTTCCTCCTAGATATCAATTTTTCAGCTTTTTGGTACCTTACAACAGTTAGCCTACTAGGAGAAAATGCTTCACTTCCCAGCAGTCAAGAAAATTTCTTTCCTGGTGAGTCTGTCTCAAATCCCTCTCCCTACCAGTAAGCTAAGTAGATTGACTCCAGACTTCCACATTTCCAGGGGTTGAGTTTCTGTGCCTGACAGTGTGAGTTCTCTGTGGCACTCCTGGAACTCTCTGGTTTAAGTGACAGGGAGGATTGAGGAATGCGGGATTTATAGTTTTATGGAAATAATATTTATTAGAACAGGATGTCAAGAGACCATGGAGGAGACTGGTGTTGACATTCCCATAGCACTTAAGGAACTGTTTGCTTAGCTCATCTCTTGTCATGAAAGTGAAAAACTTGTTTAACCAGTTACTTCTGTACTAATTACACTCTTAGGAGGGAAGGGGTCAGTAGACTCCTTCTAAAGTCCCCTCAAAGCTGGGGTATGACCTGTGTAACAGCTATGGCTGTGGAGATGCAACTTATGCCAATGACTCACTCACCCTCTTTGCAAACATAAAGCTTCTCCCCTGAGTTTGTCATCTACTGTATGAGATCTGACTTCCAGTTAAATTTTTGCTCACACTCCCTGCATACATAGAGCTTCTCCCCTGAGTGTGTCCTCTGGTGTCTGAGGAGATTTGACTTGCGTGCAAAGCCTCGCTCACACTCCCTGCAAACATAGGGCTTCTCCCCTGAGTGTGTCCTCTGGTGCATGAGGAGATGTGACTTCCGTGTAAAGCCTCGCTCACACTCCCTGCAAACATAGGGTTTCTCCCCTGAGTGTGTCCTCTGGTGTATGAGGAGATGTGACTTCCCTGTAAAGCATCGCCCACACTCCCTGCAAACATAGGGCTTCTCCCCTGAGTGTGTCCTCTGGTGTATGAGGAGATCTGACTTCCGTGTAAAGCATCGCTCACACTCTGTGCAAACATAGGGCTTCTCCCCTGAGTGTGTCCTCTGGTGCATGAGGAGATGTGACTTCCGTGTAAAGCCTCGCTCACACTCCCTGCAAACATAGGGTTTCTCCCCTGAGTGTGTCCTCTGGTGTATGAGGAGATGTGACTTCCCTGTAAAGCATCGCCCACACTCCCTGCAAACATAGGGCTTCTCCCCTGAGTGTGTCCTCTGGTGTCTGAGGAGATCTGACTTCCATGTAAAGCATTGCTCACACTCTGTGCAAACATAGGGCTTCTCCCCTGAGTGTGTCCTCTGGTGTCTGAGGACAGTGGACTTCTGTGTAAAGCCTCGCTCACACTCCCTGCAAACATAGGGCTTCTCCCCTGAGTGTGTCCTCTGGTGTCTGAGATGTGACCCATCACCAAAGCCTTGTACACACTCTCCATATGTGATAGCTACAATTCTTGACATTCCTATTCCCATAGATAGTTTGCCTGTGTCCACTAAATTCACTTCCTGGCCTCTGCTGGGAACTTCCTGCATCATTCTCTCTTGCTCATTAGAGCTCCCCATGTGTCCTTCGAGAGGTTTTAAAAAGACCCTTGAAATCCTCTTCTGCCTGGCCCTTTTAAGGAAAGGTTTGGACTCTTTGACCTCTTGACCTTCAGCTTTGTCATCCCACCTGTGTGTATCAGTATGTTGCTGCTGCTGATTTGTATCTTCTGGGCAGGGATTCTCTGGTTGGGGATGTTTTCTTGTAGATGTTCCTGGGAGAATCTGAGGGAGGTAATTGTGTTCCACATGTTCACTGAGGAATTTCTGACTGGAGAAGGCCAGAGAGTAGGAAGGACATGGGTTTATCTCTGGCTTTGGTTCTGCTGAAAGAGAAAATCTTGGTCAGGACAGATGTTGACAAGGCTGCCTAGGTCATAAGTTTTGTCTGCTGTTAAGACATCTTCCACGAGTCATTCTTCTGGGGTTGACAGTGTGAGCTCTGCCTCCCACAAAGTGTTTCTTTATAGTCTGTTTTCTATTTTAGTTTTAATGTATTATTTCCTTATTATAAATCCAGAAAGCCCATATCAAGGATCCTTTCTACATGTTGCCAGATGAGGAACTGTCAAGTAGAATCGGGCTGTTTCACCCCTTGTATGAGTGGAACAATGCTGTCCTGTCCTGTATACATGTGTCCTTTAACACAGTTGTTTAGAAAGACCACTGGCCCCAACTAGGAATTGCTTATCTCATAGTTTCCCACAGATGTTAAACTGAAATTTGTCCTTCCTCAAGTCTCACACCAAATATTCATATTTGATTTCATTCAGTGTCAGCCCATTTTATATAAAATGGGAAGTCCTGTTTTAAAATAATTTCCCAACCATACTTTTTAAAAGTTGATTGATTTTAGAGAGACAAAGAGAGGAGAAGAAAGAAGAGGAAGAGGAGGAGAAAAAAGAAGAAATAGAAAAGGTAGAAGAGGAGGAGGAAGAGAAGGAGGAGGAGGAAGAGGAGAGAGGCATTTATTCATTGTTCTACCTAGACATGCAGTCATTGGTCATTTCTCGTACATGCTCTGACACAGGCTCAACCTTGGTGTTACAGGATGATGCTGTAACCAATTGAGCTAACCAGCCAGGGCCTCCAACCATGCTTCTTATGTGCCTTACTCCCATACCTCTCCTATCTTCTTTCACTTGGGGATGAAGTAATCTCTGAGAGTATTCCCCACTGAAGTTTATTTTTCAAAAATTAAAAAAGCAAACCTTAGAGAACAAGCCACCCTGTAGCCTAGAACAGCACCATCATCCTACCTCACTCAAGAAGGTCCCGAGTGTCTCAGCTTGGATCACAGCACTGCATTTCCAGGCTGCAGGGCATCTATCCAACCTCTGCTCTTACCCTGTATGCTAGACAGGAGTTACCATCAGAAAACAGGCCCCATCCAGTTTGCTCAGTGGACAGAGTGTTGGCTCAGCATGTGGATGTCCCTGGTTCAATCCCCAGTCAGGGCACACATGAAAATTGACTATCTGATCCCCCCCCTCCACCTCTTCTCCTACCACAGCCAATGGCTCGATTGGTTCAAGCGTCAGCCCGATAGTTCAGTTGGTTCAAGTGTTTACCTCAGGCACTGAGGATAGCACGGCTAGTCCGAGCGTGAACCTTAGACATGGGTTGCTGGGTCGATTCTGGTTGGGGCACATGAAAGAATCTTGTCAGTCTCCCATCGTCTTGCTTAAAAAAAATTAAAAGTAAAAAATTTTACTTAAGAATCAGAAGCATATGAAATGAATCCTGAATTTCTGAAGCATCTGATTTGAAATCTTACTGACTTTAGAGTGTACCATGAAAATTTCTAAGAAGAATGCTCTTTTTTTTTCCATTTTGAAGAACAGCTGTGCCCACCCCTAGCTGCTGCAAGCCCTCTCTTCCACTTGCTGCCGCACTTGATGCCCAGCTGCTAGCCATACTCATCACTGTACCAGACCAGCAACTCAGTCTGGTTTGATGAGCCCGCAGGTTCGGTAGAAAATCTGCCTGCGATACTGAAAGGCTACCAGGTTCTGCTCTTTATCATCCAGGGCACAGTTTACATACCTGGCATTGAGGCAGGTGAAAGAAAAGACACCCACAGGCAATGAGTTCCTACTACCTCTCAGATCCATGTCCATCTCTGCACCTGACACTGGGACTGATGTCGCCCACTCCCACAGTGCTCCCGGAGAACCTTCTGTGCAATGTCTGAGCCTGTCACTATGTCATATGACTTCCTATCTCCAGGTCCTGCTTACGGTGCTCATTCTGCCTAATACCATATTCCAAAGCCAATTCTAGATGTAACCTCATCCTGACTGGACATAAAACCCAGTGACCTCTAGCTTCTCTAAACTAAATCAAGTTCTGTTTTGTATCGCAGAACTTGCTACTTAATGTTGGACTCTGTGTCTAGATTAGTTCATATCATTCAATACTCAGCCCAAGCCTGACCAAGCAGTGGTGCAGTGGATAGAGCATCGGACTGGGATGCGGAAGGACCCAGGTTTGAGATCCTGAGGTCGCCAGCTTGAGTGAGGGCTCATCTGGTGTGAGCAAAAGCTCACCAGCTTGGACCCAAGGTCGCTGGTTCCAGCAAGGAGTTACTTAGTCTGCTGAAGGCCCACGGTTAAGGTACATTTGAAAAAGCAATCAATGAACAAATAAGATGTTGCAACAGCAACAGAAAACTGATGATTGATGCTTCTCATCTCTCTCTGTTCCTGTCTGTCTATCCCTATCTATCCCTCTCTGACTCTTTCTGTCTCTGTAAAGAAATAGAAGCCCATCTTTTCTTGGGAGGCCTTTCTCCATTCTCCTCACATTTTATCTAGGTAGCATTTGATGCCTCAACAAGGTTCCCATTAAAAACTGGAGGTCCCCCACACCCAAAGTGAGAAGTGAAAAGGCAAACAGACTCCTGCATGTACCCGATTGGAATTCATCCGGCATGCCCACCAGGGGGCGATGCTCAGCCCATCAGGGGCGTTGCTCTGCTGCAACCGGAGGCATTCTAGCACCTGAGGCAGAGGCCATGGAGCAGTCCTCAGCGCTGAGGCCAACTTTGCTCCAGTGAAGCACCGGCTATGGGAGGGGAAGACAGAGATAAAGAAGAGGGGGAAGGGTAGAGAAGCAGATGGGCACTTCTGTGTGCTTTGGCTGGGAATCAAACCCCGGACTTCCATAGGCCAGGCTGATGCTCTGCTGCTGAGCCAACCGGCCAGGGCTTGGAGGTCTCTTTGTCTTAGAAAACTGATAAAGAACAATAATAGCTTATTCACATTCTGTATCCCTTGATAAAAGAGCCCCTCAGAAAAGTGCCCCATGATCATTGCTCTGCAGGCTTCAGAACTCAGTTCTAGTTAGAAGTGAGGCTGGATAATTTGCTGCCCTCACAGGTTTAGGCTATCCTTGGTTTAGGTGTCCTGGCACTCTACACTTCTCAAAAAATAGAAACATTATAGTTAAATATATCTAAAATTGCCTGACCAGGCAGTGGCGCAGTGGATACAGTGTCAGACTTGGATGCGGAAGACCCGGGTTCGAGACCCCGAGGTTGCCAGCTTGAGCATGGGCCCATCTGGCTTGAGCAAAGGCTCACCAGCTTGGACCCAAGGTCGCTGGCTCCCGCAAGGGGTTGCTCGGTCTGCTGAAGGCCCACAGTCAAGGCACATGTGAGAAAGCAATCAATGAACAGCTAAGGTGTCGCAATGTCAACGAAAAACTAATGATTGATGCTTCTCACCTCTCTTTGTTCCTGTCTGTTAGTCCCTATCTATCCCTCTCTCTGACTCTCTCTCTGTCCCTGGAAAAAAAAAATTCTAAAATCAATTGTTTCATTGTATCTGCAATTAATCCTCCATAAGAAGATGGGTTATATAATGTGTTTAAGTAATGAATACCTTTTTCTAAACTGGAATATAGTATGGGCTTGCTTAAATAATGTTAACTACATCAATTAAAGTGTAATCCAGGCCCTCAAAGTTTTTTTCCAGTGCCATAATTTTGTCTAGCATAGAGACTTATATTTTAATGCCATATGATATATTTTTATCTCCTTTTTCCTCTAAATACCTCTTGCTTTGAAAGAGCACTGAATGGAGAAAAGAGAAGAACTGAGGATTGAGGCAGACCACTGAGGGTGGCATGATAAGAAGGAAAGATGTATGGGCTTGAGAAGGATGAGTGTTCTCTGTAACTCCCAGAAACTTATTGGCTGTGCCTCATCCAGTTGGCCAAGGATTCATCTTTCCCATTCCCATACATATAGCAATTTCTCTCTTTGGTGATCTGCATTTAAGGAAGAAAAAATAAAGGTTTTATTTTCGGGTGAGGAGGTAATAGAGCAATTATTTTACCCTACTGTCAACTAAGCTCTTTCCGCTTGCATGTATTGCCACTTGTGACCACATGATATTTTCCTTACTCATCACATCTGAGTTGACTTGTCCACTCAGGGCTGGGAGGAGGCATTCCTTTGTGTGTGTACCACTTTGCTCCCACTTAACCTACGATCCTAAACAGAAGCTCCATGGTCTTCAAAATCCACTCAGTACCCAGAGCTAACCATATTGTCTCCATCCATGTCCTAATATGTAGAAGGGCAGGTCCCACCAAGCCATACGAGAGATGTGGGAAGCTGCAAGACAGAAGAGGTAAATAATTTTCACCTGCCAGGAGTATCTGTTGTTGCCTGCCTCTTCATCTTCTGTAATCTGGCCCTTATAAGGGCCAAAGTACAGACCCACTGGCAGAGCAGATGCCTCGTTTCACACTCCAAGCCCAGCCTCAGGAATGCCCGATGGTCTGATTCTCAACCCAGGGGGCAGTGAGGGCTGCGTGGTTCAGATGCCCCTTATTCACTGCACTGTCTTTTACAAATGTAGGGGGCCCGTGCATGTTACAACTACAACTGTCAATGAAGATTTTCTGACACTTCTCACAATCTGGGGGTGAGAGCAACAGGGATTAGGGGAGGTGTAGTGCGTGTTCCTGGACATATAGAGCTTCAGAGAGAGCCCAGGCACTCACATCACTGAACCTCAATTCTATAGTGCAGGTCCCTAGAGGAACAGAATGCTCTAAGGGCCATATGACCAGATGAAATTATTGTATGAAGAGATAACATGCTTTGTGAGGGTCACTTAAGAGGTAGTCATCATCCTGGGGCTCTCTGACCTCTTGGTACACATGGCCTTTTCTTTCTTGTAGGCTATACATCTTTACTTCAGTCTCCTTTCTCCTGAGTTCTAAGTTGGAGAAGAGTGAGTTTGGTGGAGTCTGGAGTGTTAGTCCCTATTTTGTTGGGAAACACACAATCTCCTTCCATCAAATTATCACCTGTCCTTCTATATACTCCGGTATTATCCTTTGTCAACTATTGGCTCAGAGAGCCTCTATATAGTAAGCCTCAACACTGACTACAGATGGCCAATGCAATATTTGTTTCTAGATCTTCCCATTATGAGATAGATATAATTTCCCAACTGTATTAAGCGCATATTATATGTTAGGTATTGAGGAAAGTCCTGGTATACAACACCAACAGTGTATGGTTGCTATTACCAGAGATGTATTTATTGGACAACTTGTATGTGTCAGTTCTTTTACATTGAATTTAAGTCCTAGCCAGTGGCTCAGTGGATAGAGCGTCGGCCTAGTTTATGTCCTGGGTTTTATTCCGGTCAGGGTACGTAGGAGATGCGACCATCTCCTTCCCCACCCCTCCCTTTCCCCCTTCTCTCCCTCTTCTATTCCTGCAGCCAGTGGCTCAATTTGTTTGAGCATTGGCCCTGGGCACTGAGGATGGCTTGGTTAGGCACAGCACATCATCCTGAAGTGCTAACAAAACAGCTCAGTACTTGAGCATTGGGGTTGCTGGGTTTATCCCGGTAAGGGCGCATGCGGGAGTGAGCCTCACTAACTCCCCTCATCTTACCTAAAAAATAAGTAAATACATACATACATAAATAAATTGAATTGAATTTTTTTTTTAAGGAAGGAAAGGCCTTTTATTTATTTTTTTTAAAATTCATTTTAGAGAGGAGACACAGAGTGAGAGAGAGAGAGAGAAAGAGAGAAAGGGGGGAGGAGCTGGAAGCATCAACTCCCATATATGCCTTGACCGGACCAGTGACCTGGTGACCTCAGTGTTCCCAGGTCGATGCTTTATCCACTGTGCCACCACAGGTCAAGTCTGAATTGAATATTGTCAAAGAATATATGCATGTATCTTTACCTTACACATTAGCATTCGAGAGCTCAGAGAATTTGTAAGATTTGCCCAAAGCTCCATTGCTAAATTCAGTTTCAGTTTAGTAGAGCTTAAATCCAGGTTTATCCAAAGTCCACCCCAAATATCTAGGCCATACTTATTAGCCTTTCTAGAGGACTCAGAGGAACTGAAATCTACAAATGATTTTCTCTTAATCAATTTTCATCTAGAGTGTTATCCAGAGGGTCTTTCTTCTCCAGGATGGAATGTGCTGCTGAGGACCCAGGTTTGAAACCTTGATGCTGCCGGCTTCAGTGTGGGCTACTCCAGCTTGAGTGTAGGCTCACCAGCTTGAGCACAGGGTTGCCGGCTTGAGCGTGAGATCATAGGCGTGACCCCATGGTTTCTGGCTCAAGTCCAAAGTAGCTGGCTTGAGCAAGGGCTCGTTCACTGTGGTGTAGCCCCCCAGTCAAGGCACATATGAGAAGGCAATCAATGAACTAAGGAGCTACAACGAACTGATGCTTCTCATCTCTCTCCCTTTCAGCCAGTCTGTTCCTGTGTGTCCCTTCCTCTCTATCACTCACTAAAATAAAAAAGAAAACAAATTGACCGTTTTTGTAAAAATATAATAAAGGTCATTTAACTGGACAGAAAGTTCATTTCTTTAACATAACATTTTCTCCTTTCTGTCTTCTTTTTTAAATTTTTTAAAAATCTGCCTGACTGTGGTGGCACAGTGGATAAAGCAGTGACCTGGAACAGTGAAGTCAGCAGTTCATAACCCCAGGCTTGCCTGGTCAAGACACATACAAGAAACAACTACTACAAGTTGATGCTTCCTGCCCCTCTTTGCCACCCCCTTCTCTCTTTCTCACTCCTCTTTCTAAAATCAATAAATTAAATTTTTTTATTGATTTTAGATAGAGAGAGGTGAGAAGAGAGAGAGAGAGAAGAAACATTGATTTGTTGTTCCACTGATTTATGCATTTAGTGGTTGATTATTCATTTTTTTTCTTTTCTTTTTTCTTTTAGCTAGAGAGACAGACAGGAAGGTAGAGGGATGAGAAGCATCAACTTATAGCTGCGGTACATTAGTTGTTCATTGATTGCTTTTTCATACGTGCCTTGACCAGGGGACTCTACTTGAGCCAGTGACCCCTTGCTCAAACCAACAACCTTGGGCTCAAGCCAACTTTCTTGTTCTTCAAGCTAGTGACCATGGGGTCACTACTATGATCCCACACTCAAGCCAGCAACCTCGCACTCAAGCTGATGAACCCATCATCAACCTCACAACCCTGGGTTTTGGAACTTGGGTCCTTATTGTCCCAGGTTGATGCTCTATCCTCTGTGCTACCACCTGGTAAGGCTTCAATGGTTGATTATTATATGGGCCCTGACTGGACATCAAACCCACAACCTTGGTGTATGGGGACGACTCTAACGAATTAAGCAACTTGTCCAGGGCTCCCTTCTGTCCTCTTGTTTCAGAGTGGCCTTGTCCAGTCTAATGGTACAGTGACCCCCTTGCCTCCTGTCCTTCTTATCCTGTCACCTTTACCTATTTAACTGTCCTTGCCCCTCCTTAATCATCAGTCTGGTCAGCATCAAACAGTCTTGGGCACAGAGCCTCAGGTCTGTGGATCACAGAAACCATTTGGGTCAAGTTAGAGATAACATCTGGACCTCAGCTGTGTTTCAGTGCTAGACCCATGAAAAAGGAAGGATCTTACTGACCACACCCTTGTGAAACCAGACACAATAAAGAAATGGCTGACACAGGGTCTGATACAATGATCCCTACCGTGGCCCACAACCCCAGCTGCCTTAATCACTACGATTAATCCTTTCCTGTCTGCAATATGGCGGGTGCTGCCCATGAAGCCCTGTCCTGGAGCACTGCTCACCGACCAGACCTTCCTCCTCCTCTTGTGATGACAAGTGTTCTGAATGAGGTATTTCTTACGTGCTTTTATACTTTTATACCGCTCCTGCTCATGAACACATCTATAAATATGTGTAATTATTTACACATGGAAGCAGTGTAGCAAATCGCCCCATACTGCACAATGCATTATTTGCATCTTGCTCATTTGCTAAACGCAAGCCCTGTCCCTCGTCAGCTGTTGAGACACCGGGGACCTGATCCCGGGTCAGTTTCTCAAGGGCAGCGCCCTGCCTGTGGCCCCTCACCTCGCTGCCTCGGAGTCCATTCTTCATGCGAGTCCTGAGTGTCCTCCGCCATGGGTCTGGTGGCCTGCAGGTAAGCGGACTGAGGGGCTCTGAGGCCTGGGGAGTAACAAAATCGTGGTCGCCAAAGTGAAGCGCTTGAAGGAGCAGCCCCGACACTCGGTTGGCCCCGTTCCCGCGCCCTCTTACCTGTGCGCAGCAGCGCGTCCTGGTTCCTGTTCACGGCGGGGCAGCGCGCCTTCTCCAAGTTGCCCATGGCGGCCACCCCTCCCGGTGGAAGTAGGCGCAGAAGTCCCAGAAGGCGTCAGGGGCCTGGGGAAGAAGCGGCCACGTGACCCCGCGGCGGCCTGCAGAATCGCCCCTTGCTCCGCTGGGTCCCGGCTGCCCTCAACCCGCCGCCCCGCCCCGTCCCGCGCTCACCTGCGGTGCGGCCCAGGCCCACGCCCTCCCCGCCGCTCTCTCAGCGCCACCCCGCAGGCTCCTGTTCACATCCATGCTCCGGCCACCCCGCATGCCTGTGCGGGGGACCGCGCTGAGGCTGACTGCTTGGGCCGCGGGCGGGCGCACGCTCGCTCGCGGTAAGGTGTCCTGAGAGGGGACACGTCGGGCCAGCCTCAGGGATGCAAGGATGGGCCATGCCTGGGACTCCCGCCAAGCCAGTGATCCCCTTGTTCAAGCCAGCGACTTGGGCTTTAAGCCAGCGACCTTTGGGCTCAACCCGTGAGCATGGGTCATGTCTATGATCCCACGCTCAAGTCAGCGACCCCACGCTCAAGCTGGTTAGCCTGTACTCAAGCTGGATGAGCTTATTACGTTTACTTGTTGTTCAAGCGCTCTCTTGAGTTCCTCTATTCTACTCCCAAGTTTATTGAACATCGTTATGACTGTTTGCTTTGAATTCTTTATCTGTCCAATTACCCATCTCCGTTTCATTAGGATATTTCTCTGGAGTTTATTCTTGTTCCTTCATTGCAGGTATATTCTTCTGTCTCCCCATTTTGTTTGCCTGTTTTTGTTCCTTTGAGTTGAACTCGCCCAGTCTTGAAAGAGTTGTCTTTGTTACTTTGTGTGTTGAATAGTTTCAGCTTGCTTGTTGTATTCAGTGCCTGTCCTGTAGCCTGGTCTGAAGGAGTGGGTTATGAATGCGCTATCTGGGGGGTGTGAGCCTCCTTGCCCTTTTAATCTGGACAGGGCTGCCTGGTGTAAAAGGGGTTGCATGGTGTGTGCTTTGCGTGTCCTGTTTTAATCTCTGGGGAACAATTTTTTTATTTATTTTCTGTTGCATGAGGTTTTAGAACTCTTTCTATATATTTCTGCATCGCTGATTCCAAATCTGAATTCCGTTTTTTGATGCATGATCTAGTTGTTACGCAATTTTAATTTATTTTTGTTACAGTTAATGGCACGCACTGGTTTTTAAATTGGAGTTAATGGGCAACAACTCTTAGATTGAACATAAGCACAAGGCAACTAATGTTTTACAAACATCAAGTTTACATAATTGTAGTTGTTTTTAAATGTAAAAAACTATTATCTGATAAAAACACCCTCTTATTTTGTTTTAAGATTGAATCATGGCTTCTTCGAGTAGGCGTAAATGTAAGAGTCCTGACACCTTCTGTTATATATGTGGCTGTTACACACATCAACGTCAAAGGCGCAATATTTCATTATTTATGACACATGTATATATTGCCTATTTTTAAGTTCCCATTGCCAATCAAGACAAGAATTTGGCTCCCCATATTGTGTGTCATAGTTGTGAGAAAATGCTTCATGACTGTACAAAAGGAAAACGCAAAGGAATGCCTTTTGGTATTTCCATGGTTTGGCGTGAACCTAAGGACCACAGCAGTGACTGTTATTTGTGTCTGATCCATACAAAGGGCATAGGCAAGAAAAAACGGCATCTGATCGCATATCCTAATATTTCTTCAGCAATACAACCTATCCCACACTCTGAGACACTCCTGGTTCCAGTTTTTAATGGCTTTATTTCTTCTAAGGACGAAGAAAGTGAACATGGTGATCAAGTGTATTTTAATAAGATACATGAAGAAATGGTTGTAGAATCTGAAGAGTCTTCTGATGGCAAGAAGTAATTAACCCCTCAGCAGTTTAGCCAACCCAAAATAAATGACTTAGTAAGAGATTTGGAACTATCAAAGAAAGCAGCTGAGTTATTAGCGTCCAGGCTTCAAGAAAATAATGTACTTCACCGGTCAGCTAAAGTATCCCATTTCAGAAAGCGTGAACAAATTTTTGTGGACTTCTTTTCTGAAGACAAACTTTGTTTATTGTCATGATATCAGTAGTCTTCTCAGCCAGCTATGTGTTACCACTTACAGTCCAACAGAATGGTGGCTATTTCTTGACAGCTCTAAACAAAATCTGAAATGTGTTCTCCTACAACAGTAATGTTTATGCAGCGGTTCCAATTGGTTATTGAACTCATCTGCGAGAAGATTATAATGACATAAAAGTTGTCCTCGACTTACTGAAGTATGAGCAGCATAACTGGATCATTTGTGTGGATCTTAAAATGGTAAATTTTCTGTCTTTCTGTGTTTGTGGGACAGCCAAGCTCAGGAGAAACACTGGATACAGAAAGAGTGGCCGAAACATAAAGCTTTGGAAGTAGGGATGCAAGATATTATAAATGAACCTGTAGTTAATCGAGACAGGATCATTTTACTCCACTTCGCATCAAACTTGGCTTAATGAAGCAGTTTGTTCAGGCTTTGAATAGAGAAAGTGAATGCTTTCAACATATTATTTCTGCTTTTCCTGCCTTGTCTTTCAAGAAGATAAAAGCAGGTGTATTCGATGGACCTCAAATTTGAACCCTCATATGTGACAAAGAATTTGCCAGGAAGATGAATAAGGAGGAGAAGGCAGCATGGCAGTCTTTTGTGGCAGTTACAAAGAACTCCTTGGCAACAAAAAAGCAGAAAACTATGAACTTCTGGTTCAGAGGATGCTGTTGGCTTTCCGCGACATTGGATATAACGTGAGTGTTAACATTCACTTCCTGAACAGTCACCTTGATAAGTTTCCTGAAAATCTTGGAGCTGTTAGTGATGAGCAGACTACTGCTGGAGCATCAAATGAGATTGTCCTCAACAAGTACACAAACGCAAGTGCTACAAATGCAAATTTTTGTCTGAATAGAATTTAAATAAGTTTTGCGCAAATTTTATGGTTAAAATAAGTGTTTTAATACGTTCTATTTTGAAATTTTAGACAAATTCTGATGCAATAATATCTTTTAGTGTATTAGTGTATTTATTGCATTATGTAAATTATATTTTCACAAAGATGATGCCCAAGAAGACATTGTACTTCATTATATTAAACTAAATGTTAAAAATTTTACAATAAGATGAAAACCTATAATCTTGAATTGCAAAAGAAACTGTAGCTTACAGAGAAAAACTAATGTCCGATTTGAGATCAGCACACTTGAATTAGGTAAGTGTTTTTGTGGGTGCAACAAAAGTTTTGTTTCCCAGTGTTATCTATTGTCAGAGCATGGTCTGTGCTGGGTTACCAGATTGCTTTCTTTTTTTTCTCTTTTTTTAATTGATTTTAATTTTAATGGGGTGACATTGATAAATCAGGGTACACATGTTCAGAGAAAACATCTGCAGGTTATTTTGACATTTGAATATAATGCATAACCATCACCCAAAGTCAAATGATTGCTTTTTTGTGTCTCACCCCCAGTAGATCTACCCTTTGTCCTGGTGGGGTAGCCTGGGTGCACACACAGCCTTAATTTGTTTATTCTTCACCTTCTCTGGGCTTGTCAGCCCTGTGCACATGCACAGCATTGCCGCCCTGACTCCACAGTGGGCTGCAAGGTTTTGCTAGCTTTGTGCTTTCTTTGGGTGGAGCAGCCAGACCAGTGCGAGCAGCAGTGCCCCCCAATCTCTGCACTTTCTCTGATCAGGCAGTCCTGTATGCAGACCATAGCCCATTTGCTGGCTCCACAATTTCCAGGAGGGGTAATGCCAGTAGTGCCCCCCAATCTCTGCACTTTCTCTGGGTCTAATAGCCCTGCAGCTGGTACTAGTGTTTTGCTAGCTCTGCACTCTCTCTAGGTGGGGGAGCCCCACCTGCACAGCAGCTCAGTGGGTGAAGTGTCATCCTGGCATACCTACCTGCTGGGTCGATATCTGGGAAGAGCAGCTCTCTTTTTTTCTTTTAAATTATTATTATTATCTTTTTTTTTACAGGGACAGAGAGAGAGTCAGAGAGAGGATAGATAGGGACAGACAGACAGGAACGGAGAGAGGTGAGAAGCATCAATCATTAGTTTCTCGTTGCCGTTGAGACACCATAGTTGTTCATTGATTGCTTTCTCACATGTGCCTTGACCGCGGGCCTTCAGCAGACCGAGCCACCCCTTGCTGGAGCCAGCGACCTTGGGTCCAAGCTGGCGAGCTTTTGCTCAAGCCAGATGGACATGCATTCAAGCTGGCGAGCTCGGGGTCTCGAACCTGGGTCTTCCGCATCCCAGTCCGATGCTCTACAACTGCGCCACCGCCTGGTCAGGCTAAAACCTAGCTCTTAAGTGGTGACCCAGGATCAGATAAATTCTGGATGCCCAGAGCTAAGGGGGTCTCTCAGTCTGGGCTGCTGCCATGGACCAAGAAAAAGTGCATGTTAGGAAAGGGGCCAATTTGTGCTAAACAATTAGAAATAGTGTTTATGCTTCTGACTGTCAAGAGCAAAGAAAAGATTTCTGGTGTTGTTACCACAGGAGACAGATTATTATTTTATTTTTTAATTACCTCAGGTTTTGCCTGACCAGGCGGTGGCACAGTGGATAGAGCGTCGGACTGTGATGCACCTTAATCTGGGATCAAAAATTAGAGAAAAAGATAATGAATGCAAATAAGACACACACAGATTTTAGACCCTAATTTTGCAAAAAAATAAAAATAAATAAGTCTATACATAGGGAAATATGGTATACACCCTCCAGATGTCTCTGTGAACATTTCTTTCTTTTACTTTCTCTGGATATAAGTTACTATCCTGGTTCTTAGTATGAGTGGGAAGGCTGTGTATTTTCAGGTTTTTACACCAAAAATGTAATCATTACTACATTATGCCATAGGTTTTTTTATGTAATTTTTTTGTTTGTTTTTTTTTTAATTTATTTTTATTTATTCATTTTAGAGAGGAGACACAGAGTGAGAGAGAGAGAGAGAGAGAGAGAGAGAGAGAGAAAGGGGGGAGGAGCTAGAAGCATCAACTCCCATATGTGCCTTGACCAGACCAGTGCAGGGTTTTCTAGTTAGTTTCTATTACTGATTTTTAGATTAAGTGTAATGACAGCAAGAAACATGCTTTATATCATTTCAAAGATTTGAAGGTTGTTGAAACTTGCTTGAAAGAACATACAGGATGGTCTCTGGAAAATGTGTTGCAAGCGCGCTTCTCTGCTGCCACCTCGTGTGTATCTTGGGAATAACACCTCAGTGCAGTTCACCCGGAAAAATATGGCAGTTGGGTGCTGTGCGTTATCTATCAATTTTTAATCCAGTACTATCTAGAACAGGGGTGCTCAATACGTCTATCGCGAAGGAAGTGTGGGTAGATTGCATGACATTAAATAGACATTTGTCTTTTGATTGGCATACAGGGTAGTCAATCTGACGTCTGAACTTTCGACACCCTACGCATGCGCGTTAAACCGCGTTAACTTGTTCAGTTACATTGCTGCGTAGTTAGCCTTCAATTTATTTAAACTAAATACAACAAAGGGTATAAAAATGAGTGCCGTAGCTGGTCCGAGTAAGAAGCCTGAAACCTACCACTTTCATACAGAATGGGAGGGGATTTTTTTCACTACGTCATATTTTAAGTGCGTTTGCCTCATCTGTCTGTGTGCCCTTGCTATTCCAAAGAAGGGAAATGTGGAGTGGCTTTTTCAGACTGTTCATAAAAACTATGACATTGACTTTCCTCCGAAAAGAGAGCTGAGGAGAAAAGTGAAAGAAGAATACACTATATTAAATAGTAATAATATTAAAATAATGATAATATAGATTAAATAAATTTATGTTTTGCATTTTTATTGTAGGTAGATCATTTTGACTTGGTCATCTTATAAGTAGCTTGCAAGCTGAAAAAGTGTGGGCACCCCTGATCTAGAAGATACTTTTTTATAACTTGTACATATTAGGAATTTCTAGTTACCACTTGTTACTGGTTTCAACATTAACTGTAGTGAAAGCAAGAGCTATACTTTATATCATTTCAGTCCTCTAAAGTTTATTGGAACTTGCTTCATAGCACATACAATAATGGTCTGTTGCATGTGCTTCTCTGCTGCTACCTCGTGTGTATCTTGAGAATTACACCTCAGCTCAGGTCCTCAGGAAAGGTTTGGTAGAAAGGATTGTCTACAAAAGTTGGTTTGCCGTTCATGTAAAGTTTCTGTGTATCCTTAGTGATTTATTTTGTGGGAATCTATTGGTTTCTTTCTTTGTGTGTGTGACAAAGACAGAAAGAGAGACAGAGAGGGACAGATAGGGACAAGAGGAGAAGCCTCAATTCTTCATTACGCTCTTTAGTCTCCTTAGTTGTTCATTAATTGCTTTGCCATATGTGCCTTGATGGGGGGCGGGGGGACTCCAGCAGAGAGAGTGACCCCTTTCTCAAGCCAGCGACCATGGGGGTCATGTGCATGATCCCATGCTCAATCCAACGACTCCGCACACTCAAGCTGATGAGCCTGTGCTCATGCTGGTGACCTCGGGATTCAAACTTGGGTCCTCTGCTTGCGAGTGCGAGTCTATACCCACTACACAACTGTCTGGTTAGGTGGAACCTATCGGGAAGGGGAGAGGTGTTGGGTTAAATCTGTTATGATTATACATTTGCTCATTTTTCCTTGTAGCTCTGTTCTGTATAATTAGAATTTATGTTATTGAACACAGATCAATTTGGAACTCCCTAGTTAATTAAAGTCACTGATATGAAGTGCTGTTCATTTCTAGTAATGCATTTTGCCCTCAAGTGTACTGTATGCTATTATATAATTTTGCATGTAATACAGGTAAGTGCAAAAGGAGGTTTACATTTGTTCATATGGAAACAACACAATAGTTCATAAATAGTAATCCCTCAAATAACTGTTTGACATACTCAAAGATGTAAACCTACTTTTTTTTTTTAAATTTTTTTAAATTTATTTATTCATTTTAGAGAGGAGACAGAGAGAGAGAGAGAGAGAGAGAGAGAGAGAGAGAGAGAGAGAGAGAAGGGGGGAGGAGCTAGAAGCATCAACTCCCATATGTGCCTTGACCAGACCAGTGCAGGGTTTTGAACTGGCAACCTCAGTGTTCCCAGGTCGACGCTTTATCCACTGCGCCACCACAGGTCAGGCTGTAAACCTACTTTTGTGCCACCTGTATGCCTTTACCCATTCTTTCATTTTCAATCTCCTTGTACCTTTATCAGAGGTGGATTTAATGGTGGGCACACCAGGCATGCACCCTGGGCCCCAACTTCTGAAGGGCCTCTCAAAACTCAAATTTGACACTTTTTTCTAATGACAAGGTGGCCAATATTTTCTTCTGTGCCCGGGGCCTCAACCGACCTTAGTCCATCACTGAGCTTTATGTTTTAGGTAACTCCGTGTCCTATATTAGTAATGAGTAGTGATTAAAATCTATAAAGAATGGAGTTTGGTCAAGGCTATGATATAAGGCTCCAATATTTTTTTGTATTTACTGTTCTCAAAGTACTTATTATATAATGCATATTGTATACATGCAACTTAAAAGATATCTCAGACAAAATTTTCATATGGATGTGCAGTTATTACTGGGCATTTGTTTCTGTTTTTTCATTTGGTCTATTCATCTGTCATTACCCCCATCTGCGTGCTCCTCTCAGCTGTCTTTGGTCAGAACTCAGAGTGGTGGCTGTTTTTTGGTCAGAGCTCAGAGCTGTATGGACACAGTCCACATCAACCTTGGAGTCTGGGTGACTACTGCAGCATGGGGCCCCTCAGCTTTAGTACCTTTTCTGGCCAATGCCTTGTAACAGGTGTTAGTCTACAGGATTATCACCTCAAACCACCTTTTTTGGAAGTTCCTTGCAGGGAATAGATAGGGACAGACAGATAGGAATGAAGAGAGGTGAGAAGCATCAATTATTAGTTTTTCATTGCCATTGCAATACCTTAGTTGTTCATTGATTGCTTTCTCATATGTGCCTTGACCGCAGGCCTTCAGCAGACCATGCCACCTCTTGCTGGAGCCAGCGACCTTGGGTCCAAGCTGGTGAGCTTTTGCTCAAGCCAGATAGGCCTGCGCTCAAGCTCGCGAGCTCGGGGTCTCAAACCTGGATCTTGCTCATCCCAGTCCGACACTCTATCCATTGTGCCTCCTGGTCAGGCTATGTCTATATATTTAATTACTATAACCTTATATTACTACAACAGGGGGAGTCAAAAATGGGCAGGAAACTCTGGGAGGTGCAGACCTAAGATGATTTACAGTAAGGAGAAGTAGTGTGTCCCAGCCCAAAAATACAGAGATGGTCCTAAAAGAGATCTGGGCTTTTTGCTTGTTTGTTTGCCATTTCTTCTGTCTTCCTCCTAAGTGAAAAGTGTGAGGCACATTGCAGATTTATTACTCAGTTTTTCTTGGAATTTTAATTATTTCATTGATTTGAGATAGAGAGAGAGAGAGAAAAGAAAAGCATGCACTCATTGCTTCATGTAGTTCCACTTATTAATGTGCTCATTGGTTGTTCCTTTTAGGTGAAGACAATGGGACTCACACCTGCCACACTTGTGTTTGGTACAATGCCATATGCACTGAGTGACATGGCCAGTGCCTCATAGACTTTTTTTAATGTAGATTTTTTTTTATAGGGACAGAGAGAGAGTCAGAGAGAGGGATAGATAGGGACAGACAGGAACGGAGAGAGGTGAGAAGCATCAGTCATTAGGTTTTCGTTGCCATTGCAACACCTTAGTTCATTGATTGCTTTCTCACATGTGCCTTGACCGCGGGCCTTCAGCAGACCAAGCCACCCCTTGCTGGAGCCAGCGACCTTGGGTCCAAGCTGGTGAGCTTTTGCTCAAGCCAGATGGGCCTGCGCTCAAGCTGGCGACCTCGGGGTCTCGAACCTGGGTCTTCCGCATCCCAGTCTGATGCTCTGTCCACTGCACCACTGCTTGGTCAGGCTAATGTAGCATTTTAATCATCATTCATTTTAAGTTATTTTATATTTCAAACTGTGATGTATTTGGGGTGGTTATTTTGAAAATGTCATTTATACCTTAAACCATAAGGAGCTCATGTGTCCCTTTTATTAATATTTTTTAGCCTGACCAGGCAGTGGCACAGTGGATAGAGCATCATACTGAAATGCAGAGGTCCCAGGTTATAAACTCTGAGGTCCCTAGCTTGAGCGCAGGCTGATGTGGCTTGAGTGTGGGCTCACCAGCTTGAGCACATCGTCACTGGCTTGATCATGGGATCATAGACATGAACCCATGGTCGTTGGCTTGAGCCCAAAGGTCTCTGGCTTGAAGCCCAAGGTTGCTGGCTTGAGCAAGGGGCCAATCACTCTGCTGGAGCCCCGCATTCAAGGCACATATGAGAAAGAGATCAATGAACAGCTATGGTGCCGCAATGAAGGATTGAAGTTTCTTATCTCTCTCCCTTTCTGTCTGTCTGTTTCTCTCTGTCCCTCTCTGAATCTATATTTTAGGTTAATGTCCCTGAGAACAAGACACACATTTTATATTCTTTCAAACCTGGAAGCTTGTTGGAAGTTGTTTTCTGTTGTTTTGATGTTCCCTTTTCAATATGTTTGAAGTGTACTACTCTTTTGTCATTCTGTGACCATGGCAGTTTCAGGGGAGAACTTAAGTACAATCACCTTAGTGTTAGACATGAAGACTCCAAGGAGAAGCTTGTTGATTCCTTATCTTATTTCTTGTGTTTAATAGGTTTTGAGGTTTCCCAATGAAAAATAATGTGTCAGGTGTGTCACATGTTCTCAAATTAGCTGTATGTTATCTATGTTACTTTTAAGAATCTAAGATTCTGGCCTGAGCTGTGGTGGCACAGTGGATAGAGTATCGATTTGGAATGCTGAGGTTGCTGGTTTAAAACTCTCAGGTTGCCAGGTCAAGACACATATGAGAGGCAACTACTCTGAGGTGATGCTTTCTACTTCTTCCCCCTTTCTCTCTGTGTCTTCTCTCTTTTCCCTATAATCTATCAATTGAGTACCCTAAGAATCTGTTATTTAGGTTTCTTAAATGTCCTATATATGCAGTTGTTGGTCAAATAAGTTTGTAAATATGATATATGTTTGCTTGCTTATAGTTTGCATTGGGTGTGGGGGACAGGCTGTAAACCTGCAAAGTCATTATAGCCTAAGGCTCAGTGTTAAGCCTAAGTAAGCTTTTCCCCACACCCTTGATTGTTACATAATGTGGGGTGGTACACTCTTATGAGGAATCCCATTCATGCCTCCGATAAGTGACTGTATCAGAGACTTCCTTATTTGTATATTTAATTAAAGGTTTTGATTTCTACACTATAAAATGGAGCAGAGGAGCCTATGCTGGAGGAGAGCAGAGAAAGGCCACCTTGAGGAGAGGAGTAGCAGGCAAGATGGTGGAGTGCTGAAGGAGAAGCCAGTTTATGCAGAGTTTGTGCAGAGAGAAGGAGATGGGGAACAGAGGTGAATAAGGCGGTGAGGTAGAAACCTTTGGTTCTATGAAACTCAGATAAGCCAGTGGCTTTGGGAGCCCTGAATGGAAAGGGAAGTGTTTTCCCACTGTGTGAATTTCTTGCCCACTGGGTGCAAGCTAGGATTAAAAGTTAATGGCCCACCAGTTCTTGGCTCCATTGTTTCATTACCGCCTGTCCAAATCAAATGTGAACCAGCACAGGACAGACGGCTGTGATGGTGGTTCTGGCTACTGGTTGTTGTATCATGGTCGTTGTGATAAAAGAAATAGAATTTCTCCCCTCAGTGAAATTTGAATGTACAAACAGGAAATCCTTTAGTAGCAAAGAGAGGTTATTTTTGTAATAAAAAACGTAGCATGGATTTGGATGAGAAGGCTGAGGGCAGAGAAGCATTGTGCTATTTACTTTCCTTGATTTTTTCGTGCTGTGTTCCAAGGTTTTCTGTAAGTTCTGGTCTATGTTGGAGCCCAATGTGTGGACGCTTTCCACCTGCCCAGTCTGTGCACATGAAGACATGGGTTTGTCAGGTCGCAGGAGATGCACGTTGGTGTTCTTAGAACCTGTTCTTAGTCTAAGTTGCATGACATAGCTCTGTGGGAACTTGGATGAGAGTGTGTTGGACTCTGAAAAAAGCTTATATGTAAATAGGGGCTCTTACCTTCCATTATGGAGTTATGGAATGTTCAGGGAGGTCGTTCACTTTCATTTGGGGGGAATGGTGTCCTTTCAGGGAGTCTTCAGTCCTCAGCCTATGGGGTTCCCGCCAGCGTCATAGAGCCGTAGCAGAAACTTAGCGGTTGAGTCCCGGCGGTGTCCAGGGCGTCCCTGTGGGGAGACAGAAGCGAGGAAAGGTTTAGGTAGGGGGGGTAAGTCTGGGGGGGGAGTCTGTGGGGGCTGTGGGCCAGGTGGGGGAGTTGCAGGAAAGGGAGCTCGAAGACGGGGTCAGAGGGAAGTCCGAAGCGCGGTGCCCATGCCCGCTGCTGCCCTGGGTGCAGGTCCTGAGGGAAGGGAGAGGGTGCAGAGGGGTGGGTGGGGAGGGAGGAGAGGAGAGGCACCCACTCAGTCTGTGAGTGTTCCAGGGAGGAGGAGCAGCGGGAGGAGGGCCAGAGAGGAGGATTCTTAAGGGGCTGGGCCATGGGCGTGGCTCTTAGGTTGGAGTCTCATAGAATATTGAAATGAGGTAGCGCCTAGGGAGACTGTTCTCAGCTGCTTGTTCCGCGGGATTATGAAATGGCATCTCTGATGCTGTCTGTGGGGATAGGGCATTGTGTATTTCGGTGTGCACTGTGGGTTTTTCTTCTGTTTACCTGTTTTAAAAAGTTTCCCCAAAGTTTTGCCAGTGTGAATGTCAAAGGAGGATCCTCAGTTTGATGCCCTGTGGCTATATCCGCATAGTGAGTCTTAGGGGATTTGAGGACGTATTTGCTGTGCAGTTGTGCCTCCATGTCTGATGCTGTGATGACATGATACCTGGGTCACTGGTCATTGCAGTCAGTCTCCTCGGAAACGTCACATAAAAAGGAGAACTTGGGAAGGCTGCACCTAAGGTTTAGGATGGATCCTGGGAGCCAAGGTGAGGGAAGGACATTGGGATTCATATCTCGAGAGTGAGAGATTATCTTCCAGGCAGGTTATTTCATGTCCTGGGAGTGGAGGAGGAAGCAAGGATTGCCAGAGAAACATAGACTTTGTCGTTTCCATGAGTCCTAGCATATGAAGTGATGTGGTTATATTGTAGTGCAGTGTTACCATGGTTCTGTCCAGGTATTATTAGAAATGTAGGTGTCATGCATGTCTGGGTCCTACTGAGAGGTGCATGGCAAAGCTTTCGTGTTCTAGGAGCATGTCCTTGTGTTCATGGGACATTTATGATTTCTTATCATCACTTTAAAGAGCAGGAGGAAGGGTTCTGGAAGGAAGTGTCCTTCTTTTGCCATACTGAGTCATTCAACTCAGTTGGGCCTTCAGCTTTTGTTTCTCTCCTGTGCCTACATTGGCGACATTGTTGGTGTTTAGGCAGTTGTGTGTAGAATGTGTTAGTTTTGTTTTAGTGAATTCATTGTTTATGCCTGTGAGTGCGATATGGATGTTTTGTAAGAGGGAGATTACACGAAGGAGTGCTGTTTCCAGAAAACGGGTCCTTAGAAGAGGAGTTTCTTGATGTAGAAAATGGTGAGGTCATTTAGGTCTTCAGTGTGCAGTGTTGTGTGGGGTCCTGTGGTCACGGTATGCAGATCTCTGTACGGTTTCCTTCTGGCTACAGAGGGAGCGAGAAAGGTGGCTGTACAGAATTCCCCCTGCGAAAGGTTTGCTGGACACTGGTGGTGGCCTTTTTACCAAGGTTGTAGATATTGAGTGAGCCTCTGAGCAGGCTCTTTCAGGCTTAATAGCATTGACATCTCTGCTGCCCTCTTGTGGACATAGGGAAGAGCAGCTATTGATAGGGTATGTCATTTTATTCTTTGGAAATAATTTTGGAAATCGCAAAGGAACCTCTTGTCAATGAGGAGACAGGATAGTTTTGAGCTGTGGGGAGCATTTCTGTGTCTAGATATGTCTTTTCTATGGCATTTCTGAGTTTATTTTGTGCATTGCCTTGTCATAGAGTCCTTTGTGTTACTTTCATTCTTGTCGATTGTTGTCCTGTGTTACGTTTTTGTTTATAAGTGGACCAGAAAGGAACATGAGGTCAGAGGGGAGGCTGCCACTCTCTTACTTAGGAGGGCAGGAGACATTTTTTAGGAACAATTGTTATCTTACTTCTGTTTCATTTTGACCGTTAGGTGGGTTGTTCCTGAGGTTTCCTGACATTGGCCACGAGATGAGGAATTATATGTATTAATGTGATTATGAGTATGTAATTATACTTGATGTTGTCAGGTGTGTGGGGTGTCAGTACTTATTGGGAAATCTAAGTGGCTGGTGACAGTGCTCTGTGTTCTTTCCGTGAGTGCTTCCTGCCTGGAGGTCTATTATGTTTTGTCATGAACTTCTGGCACGGTTGGATGTTGCAGCACATTTAGGTTTTCTTTCTGTGTGTATTGATTGGTTTTATGGATATGTGTTTCAGGTGTCTACCAATGTTTCCAGTTATGGGTTCCCAGTATAGTCCATAAGGAATTCACATGGGTGGATACTGTCCTGCGTGATCACAATGGTTTTCCTGTGGGGTGATCATTTGGTGCATCATGGTAAAATTTCTTTTCATCTTTGGACCTGTAATAAAATATCTGTGGTGGGTTTTCTTTCTCATTCTTTATATTTCATCCTTTCCTTAGTTCCCAGGGTGGTCTGAATAGTATGGCTTTAAAGTGGAATGTGTTTCTGCTTAGTTAGCTTAAATGGGTTTTGTCTGTTGCCTTGAATGTTTTGAAGACATTTTAAATAATTTTTGTCTTTAAATGTGAAAATAAGCTCTCTCTGTTATGTTGGTGAAGTCTGGATTCACAAACCGTTGAATGAATGGAAAGTTTTGTAAAATATCATGGCTTTGTGTGTTTTCCTGTACGAATATGGTGCACTGTGACATTTGTTGTTGTTGGGAGTTCAGGGCACACAAAGCCACGATATTTTACAAAACTTTCCATTCATGCTGTACATGTCGCTTTGTCTCCGTTTCTTACAGGTTACTGGTTTTGAGGAAAATTTATGTTTAAATTGTCAAGGGTAAAGAAATACCCTTGTGGATAGTAACTGAAGCCGAGAAGGTTGGAGAACTCAAGTGGAAACAGGTTGCTGTAAATCTGATGTTTTAACCCAGGACAGCTCGTGTTGGGAAGTTTCTCTCACCAGAAGTAATGCCTTTTACTGAAGCCTGTCTGTTGTGTTTTGCATTTACTATCATGTACTTTAAGAGTCACCTGTGGAGTGTGAGGAAGTAAGACATCCCAGCCCTCATTTCTATTGTTATGTGAATCATTGACTGTTAACTGTCTTTTTCCTGCCTAGGTAAAGAAGTTTCATGGAAGATATCACCCATGCTCCAAGTCCCCCTCCTGGTGTGAGACATCAGACATGAGGGCTCAGGTTCTGGGGCCTGGTGTCTGGCATTGGGTATCTCAAGTCCGGTTCTGGCTGCAGGTTGAGGCAGGGCCCCTGGACTGCCGTGTTATCTATCAGAATACATCCAGTGTCCCGCCTCAGACGGCAGTCCATGTCCTGGGTGTGGCGTCTGCCTTCCGGCACCAGGCCTCTGCGGTCCAGGAGTGTTTTCCATGGTGGTGGTCAAAGGGTAGGTCTAGGGCGGTGGCTTCTGGGATAGGGCTACAGTGTTAGGTGTTAATGGAGAGGTATTAAGCAGATGGGAGGGTTTCCCCTGGAGGGGGAGGGGTGAGGGTGAATGGGCGGGACTGAGGCCAGGGAGGCCGAGGCTGGGGGATCTGTCTTTTTCCTGCTCCGGAATTCTCTCTGAATGACAATTTCATCAGTGTCACAACACATACTCCGGCAACTGCGTTTGGAATAGACAAAGGACAGAGTTAGTAAAGAGCCGGCCTAGATATTCATCTAAATCACTCATCCCCAAGGTGAGTTGTTTCCAGTGTAGGGGCTGTTACATTTGCATATGAAGAGCCATTCCTGAAAAGGCAGGCATTCCAGGCTGGGGCATCTGAAGGGGTTAGATTCCTGTGTGGCTGCAAAGGGATCTGCCCAATGGAGCCGTGGAAAGTCTTCTGCTGTGGTCAACGCAGCACTGGAGATCCTGGTTCACTTTCCATGGTGAATGTCTTTGTCGTGGGATTGTCCGGAAAAGTAAGATTACTGTCCGTGGGAGTGCCTGACTCGTTCCGGTAGAATGATGTGATTCCCTGGACAGTGCATCCAGACAGGTAAGACTTGGGGTGTTATGAAACTAATGCTCACCGATGGAACTCTACCAGCATGTTTTTCTCCTGCTCCCACGTATGGAACGGAAGTAGCGTTCCTGGGCCTTCCAAAGGGGATGTCATTTGGGAATGTTAGCTGCTCTTGGAACTGTTTTTAGTGAGGAGGGTACGGTATCCCCGATGTGTGTGGGTGAGACGCTTTCATCTTCATTCCTTTCCCATTGCTTCTGTCCGGACTCGGATCGCAGTCTGTGGCGTTTTTCCATCTGCGTTCTCTGACTGCTCCTTGTGGAGAATTCCCACGTTACTATATTCCCGATACCCATTTTTTGTGTACTGGGAAATAAGATGATGTTTAGGTTTGTTATTGTTTGAGGTGCGTGTTGGTCGTTTTATTTTCCAGATGAGTCGATGTCTTTGAGAATCACTTCTAAGTGTGGCTCCACGCTGCCATCCTGTGGACATGTGTGGGAATCGCACGGAAGCCTGTTTCTTGAGAGTGATGCATTGGCTTTGGTCTATTTATTCAGTGTATTGGTTTTAATCTCATCTTACAGTTTTTTTTTTGTATCATTGATGATGCCTGTCCAGTGGCTGTGGGTGGGATGCCCCAGAGAGGAGGTCAGAATAAAGAACAGTTATCTTGCATAAGTTGAGAATACAAACAGTGGGGGGCACGGGAGGAAAATGGTTGTGACGGATCTGATCCCAAGAGGTAAGATTTCACTGTGGTGTGAGGGGTTTGGTCTTTCACAGTCCTGTGTTCACTGTGCTCTTTTTTACTATCTGCAGATTTCAGGGAATTCTGTAGGTATTGAATAGTGATTAGGAAGTTGTGAGTTTGCTTCTTAATCTCATTCTGTCCTCTTATTAGGACTTGTTCCAGAGCTTGAGTGATGGGTCCTTTCTGTTGCTGTTCTGTGTTAGCCTTTCTTTAAGTGTTGCGATGTGTGGTGACAGGGTTTCCTTAGAGGTGCATTTGGGGAGTCCTGTTGATAGAGTTCTCTTTTTCTCATCTGGTTTCTGATTTCTCGGTTTACTAAGGTGGTGAAAAATAGAGTGAAACCCGTCTTCCTGAAATTTTTTGGACACTTGATTTACATCTTGATTTTGCTTCCTGGCTACTGTGCTCTGTGTTTGACTCACTGCCGCCCTCTTGTGGATATCTTTAATCATTGTATGTTATTGTCATTCAGCAGGTCCTTTGGTAGGCTGCAGTCTGCGCTGTGGGAACGCTGCTGGCAGTCTTCACTAGAACGTTACTTACAGTGAATCATTATGTTCTACTTTCAATTTTTGGAACGTATTGTGTGAAACCAAGAAATATAGTTTCTGGTATTTCTATCCTTGGAAGTCCCTTGCAACTGTCTTTTTAGTCCGTCATGAACTGAAAACGATTTCCAAGTGAAAAGTTCCAATCCAAGTGTGAGCCTCGGCTCTGCTGTTAGACCTGAGAAGGTGCTGATGAAAAGCATTGCTTCCTGTCCCCTTGCAGAGATCAGAGAACTTGCCTTTGTGACATGGACAGCTGTGACTGTGCTGCCTCCTTGCCCTTCTGTACTGTGAGATCATCTTCTAGCAAAGGCAAGACAAGGTTTATTTCCTTCCCTAGACATTTATGTGTAGTGAGGCAGGGTTGTTTGGGATCGAGAGTCTTTTCACGTCACACTTTTAGGTTGTCTTCACCTTGGCTTTACAAAGTGATTCCAAAGGCAGTTCTTTTGAGGTAGGGTCATGGGTTTCTGTATTTGTTCCTTTGCTAGTTATTCAGTGTTACAATAAGAGTGCATGTAGTATTAGATTGTGGTTCAACTGTCACATTAGGCATCTGGAGGTCTTACAAGACTGAGTTCCAAAATTTTGGGTGTGCTGTCTTGGCTGCAGAGGTGGGTTCTTTCTGTAGGATCTTTACTTTGCAGTTATGTTATTACAATATGTGTGTCTATTATACTGGTGTTGGGTTTGTTGGAGATGTGAAGCTTTCAGAGTTCTGTTTTCCTCTTGTTTTTTTCACTCTGAGTTCAGAAAGGATTTCATCAGGTTGGCTGATTGAATTTTTGGTCTTTGCTTCATCTGTTATATTTCCTCTGTCTCACTGTTTGCTGGCTTCTTTGCTGACGTGCTTATTCTGTGGTGCTTGAGGACTTTGTTCATATTTTTGTAGTTATGCTTCTGCCCAGGTTTCCAGGGGTGCTGTGTTTGTCCAGTTACCCCACCTGTGCCTAACTTGTCTTGGTCGTTGAGGTGGGTTCCCTTAGGATGATTGTGTGGTTTGAGGTCCTGTAACTGTGTGTAAAATATGTGTGTCAGCCTCTGTTCACATTGTTGGATGTGATTTCCTTGCCCTGCAGGAGGAGATAGTGCTTCATTGCATGTGTTCTTTCAAACTTGTTATCCATCAGAAACGGAATGGTACAGCATTTGAAATAGAGTTTTGTTGCCGTCTGTATGGTTTCAGCTGCTGAGTGTGTTGATTCTATAGCTGCTCAGTGCATTGATTTCATGTATCTGTTTCTTCTAGCTTTCCTTGAGTGTGGAAGTCAAGGTGCTTTATCACTTCTGTGCTGGGTGCTGCAAAGCTTTTCTTTCTTGGTTCAACATATCTTTTCAGGGTAAAATGTGTCCCACAGCTCTTGTTTTTTCTGCTAGCAGTTGCATTACCATGGGACTTTCTTTTATTTTGCTCTTTTCATGTATTGAGGAGTTTGAAGGTCAGGTCTTAGAATGGTACCTTGTTGGACTGTAACCCCTCCATAGTGTACAATTGCAGTATGCTGTGATAGGTTTTTTTGATAAACCCTGTAGTGAGTTTGTTGTTTGAAAGCACATTTTTCATAAACACTTGCTCTTGTCTTGATGCTAATTGAGCATGACTGTCCATTGCACCTTAAGTCTTTCTCAGCTTGGGAGGTGTTACTTAGGTGTGATGATGGGGTCCAAGAGTCATGGGAGCTGGGGCAGTGCTTTTCTCAGAGGAGGATATCTACCTTTACTTCTGCAATTCTGAGGTATGTGCATTATTTCCCAGTCCTCATGTCTAAACTTCTCAATGTTAGTATGAGTGTCCCCTGCCCCTCTTGTTCACATTAGCATGAGATGTTGTCTAAATTGCCTGTGCTCTTGCCTGTTACTCTGCTTTTCTCATTATGTCAGCCCTGAGTTAGCAAAAAAGGGAGTGCTGTTGTTGTTGGGGGAAAGTTTCCACACTCCATAAGAATCAGAGACACACTTCTGTGCTTGTACTGGGGTGCTGAGGAAGGTTCGCGTATGTTGTCAGAGGTCAAGTTTTTCTGCATTCTGATACTTACTTCTGTTTCCTTACTCAAATGCCACCACCTATAGGACATTTTGGAAGTTGCACTGACCTGCTCTCCCCTTCTAGGTACCCATCATTTCACCTCCCTGGAATGCATGGGAGGGTGTCTTCTCTGCCCAGAGAGGTTGGGATGGAGATGCCTTTGAAGGGGACCAGTTCTCTTCTCATATCCAATGTGAGTTACACATGTATTGCCAGCAGTTTTAGTGATTCGTCCAGGGGTTCATCCACGGGGTGAGAGGACATAGCAGTGTTATGATGGGGAATACAGAGATTCCCTGCAGGGGTGTGTTGGGACAGTCAGAGGAGTAGGACTTGCACTAACCACACATTCCATGATTTTAGGAGGGGTTCCAATACAGTTGGTGTGCCATCTCTCCCTTTACATCTGCCTGCCATTATCCCTGAATGTGCTCCCTGGTCCCTGGTCCTAGTGCTTAAGTCCTAGGGCAGGTTAGCCTCTAAGGCAGTGGTTCTTAGCCTTTTTTGAGGTACAAAACCCACCAGTTTCATATGCGCATTCACTGAACCCTTCTTTAGTGATAAATAATATATGATTTTTCCCCCAAATTCAAGACATAGGTATATATATTTTTTACTGGTGCAGAAAATGAGCCATGCATGAACATCAGCTTGCTCAAAGAACAAAACCAACAAAATGCATGAACTCACAACAAATGACAGCATTAGTTTATTCTGGCCTCCGCGACAGAGGCTTCTCCGAACCCCTGAGACCGACTCATCGAACCCCTAGGGTTCAATAGAACCCAGGTTAAGAACTACTGCTCTAAGTGTTGATCTGTGTCAGCTCCCATGTCAGACCTCCATGTTCTCTGTAATCCCTCAAAACTGTATGACTGAGGTCCTGTGGCAATATCCAGTACTCTGCCTTCCTGTACTGTGTCTCCTCACAGTAGAAGAATATGGTCACAATATGTCACTGATGTTTTCCCAGGGAGCATGCTTTCCTTTCCCCTCTTGATCCAGTGACATGGTTGCAGGACGTGTGTACTGAGTTCTTCACCCAGATCACCCAACCCTGTATATGAAGACTGTTATTTCCTGTCCACATGGTGGCGAATTGGATAAACCATCAGACTGAGATGCAGAGGACCCCGGGTTGAGATCCTGAGATCTCTGGCCTTAGCACTGGCTTATGCAGCTTGCATGTGGGTTCCTTAGCTGTACTGTGGGCTCTGAGGTTTGAATGTGGGATCATCGACATGACTCCATGGTCACTGGATTGATCCCAAGGTTCCTTAGACGTAAGGTCAAAGTTGCTGGCTTGAGCAGCAGGTTTCTCACTGTACTGTAGGTCCCCTCCCTTAATGGCAGATATGAGAAAGCAGTGGATGAACAGGTAAGGTGCCTCAACAAAGAATAGATGCTTCCTATTTGTTTCTCTTTATTTGTCAATATCTATCCCTCTCTCAATCTCTCACTTTGTCTGTGTAAAATAAAAATGGTGCCATGCAATGCTGGTCCACTTTTATTCATTTCTAAGACTCAAAGTGGAAGTGATAGCTGACAAACTGTCTGGTTGGAAATAACAGGTTAAGTGATAGGGCTGTGAACTTTCTGAGGTCATTTCTTTGTAACTACTGACATTAATCAAAAGTCCCATGACAGGGTTATGTAGTCCTTGACAGTGTGATCCCTTCTCATGCTCTGACCTCTGCCGCCTGATATTGTGGATCTTGAGTAAAACGCATGAGAGGGGGGCACTTGAAAAATGAAACTTTTCTATTGCCCTCTTGAGAATAGCGCTCTTTCACAGGAAGTCTGCTGTTGGTGGTTATTGGTTTGTCTAAATAACTATTAGTCCTTGAAATTTCCCACATAGTGAATAAGTGATTATGGTGTCAGCACGGATATTTCGATTCCACATATAATCTATACTGCAGCTATGAGAACAGACCAGGTTCTCAAGAGAACTATAGGATTGTTTCTTTATCTCAGGTAGGAACAATGGGCTATGAGAGATTGATTGCCGTTACATTGCTACTTTAGGAAACTGCTGTAGGGCTGACATGGAAAGAATCTTTTGGAAAAGGGAAGGAATGCTTTGGGTCACTCTGTTTCCTTTTCCGATGTGCAACAGCAGAGTTTGCTGGGACTCTGGGTCTTTCTGAGCATGATCTCTGTCTTAGGTATTCGCCTTGGCTTCCTATAGGTGGTTGTTTGCAAGTATTGCTCCTTTTATTTGGCTTCCTAATTTGTTCATGTAGTTATTCTTCATTCACTTTTGTATTTTCTTGTTTTCTATTGATTCATTTTTCCCTTTATTTGTTCATTTTTTTTCCCTTAAGTTACTTATTAGGTTATTTAGTTACTTATTTAATAATTTAAATTGCCTCCGTTTTCTTATTCCCTTAATACCTTATTAGGTAGTGGTGCGTGTCTTTCCACTGTGTCTGATTCAGCTAATGCAGAGGAATGTATCCTTTGCTCTTCATCTCTCTGTGTTTATTGTGCTGCTGACATCCTGTTCATAGATGTGAGAAGAGCCTATTCTTCCTGGGCTACTATGCATAGGGAAGTTTTTTGGTGTGTGTTGTATTTTTTGGTGTGGTTCTATTTGAGGCTTTCATGGAGTTCAACTCATGTGACCTCCTATTTTTACACCATGATGTATGCAACTTAGCATGAAGGGTTTCGTATCAGCATGGGTTGCACTGTTTCTAAGTCTTGATCTTTGTGGCCAGGAGCATGTTTAGGCAAGAATTTTAGTTTTGAAACTCTCGATCCTCCGCTGGTGCTCTTAGTGCTCCCTAGAGCTTCCATTGAGCTTGTTGGGTCCTGACTTTCGGTGTGCTGAATGTTCTGTATCATGCCTTCTCCTGTTAGTCTGATAAAGGAGACCCTTCATCTTGGGATCCTCTTGTCTGCAAGTGTGGGATTCCTTGTTGCCCTCTGATTCACGCTGCCATGTATTTTGCATTTGGGGAATATCACTTGAATAGGGGTCAATGAGAAAGGATACATTATTTTGCTGCCCTCTAGTGGGGGAATTGAAAATTAATAGCACTTAAGAGGAAATTTTCTTGCATCGGTGCTGCTGTTTGGCAAAACAGTTTGTAAGGGCCATTGCAGCTTACCTCTGCGGTGTCCCTGAATGTGTCAGAGGAAGGGCTCCAGCCAGAGAACATGGATTCCTGTACCTGATGCCATGTTGAAACGAGTCACCCTATACTCAAATTGAATGAGCATTTGCCGAATCCAGTGACCTCAGGGTTTTGATGCTGGGTCTTCAAAGAGTCCCAGGTTCACATACTGATAAATAAGTAACAGTACTTTTAATATGATCTGTGAGTTACATCCTGGAGGCACGGTGTTCTGAGAATGAGGAGCTTTTTGTAAGTGATATTGTGTCCCCTTAGGGTCATTTGAGAGATTCTTTTTTGGGCACTTGTTCAAGATGTTAAGAAGCGGGTCTGTAGGTGGTGGATTGTGAAAAGCAAAAGATGAAGAATGTCGGTTATTAGTTTCATTGTGGCAACAGTAGGAAAGATTGAGTTATGAGGCAAAAACAATTGCCTATAGGGGTTTCAGTGGGGTGAGGTTTCAGATATTTTGTTCACCCAGCAGGCAGGGTTTTGTCGATTTGCCTGTCTGACCCATGGGGCACTTGTGCTGCTGGCGGTCAGGGAACAACCAGGACAGTGGTGTCCAGTCAGGTCGTTTGCCAGACACTGCTCCCTGCTTCAGATGGTCCCGCGCATAGTTGCTGAGGCAGCACAGCGCACCTAAGCAGCCTCCCAGGTGGCGAGTGTATGCGCAGGGGACCTGTGTGAACGCTGAAGAGAGGAGAAAGTGAGGCAGAAAGACTGTCAGCCATTAAGGGGACAGCAGAGAAATGGCGCTATACGGAAAGTTGTGTTGTTGCTTATATTTCATTATTGAGTTTAGAGATAGGGTACTGGGGGAGAGACGGAGAAACAACCAGTCATTGTTGCCTGTAGTTGTTTTCTTACCATTCCCATCGGTCGCTTCCTGTACTCGCCTTGATTCCTGAGCGACCACATCGTGTGGGGCTGATGGGACAGCACTATGTGCAGCCAGCCACCGTGATTCGGTTTCTGCACTTTAGGTCTCAATCTCCAGGCCGCTTCCAAGAAAGGTGTTCCCGGATCATTCGTGACTGTTCAGGACACCACTCTGTTGTTTTGCTGCATGGCCATTATCTGAACCTAAAGTGGCATCTTTAATTTTTTATTGCTCACTTTGTCATGTAAGCCACGAGCCACAAGAAATCGTGTGTGTGTGTGTGTGTGTGTGTGTGTGTGTGTGTGTTGTGCGGTCATCTGTACGCTGGTGTCTGTGTCTGTGCCCGTACCGACGTTAGTGACTGTTAAAGTTTAGGTAGGTGAAGTACGTCCGTCCCTCAGCAGGGCTGTGAATGTAAAACCCTTAAAAAAACAGTAGCCTCTCCAGCCGGTTCCAGAGTAACTTTGGGGACAGTTCCTGTTCTCTTGGCTGTTGGAAGCTCTCTGCACCCACCCGGACGCCGGGGCCAAGCAGCCTCCTCAGCTGAGGGCTCGCTGGGGCGCTCCTCTGGCCCTCCGCCCCTCTCACGTTACCCCTCCCCTCAGCGGCGCGAGAGCCTGGGCGCGCAGCGTAGACGCCTCTGCACGTCCGCGTTGAGGGGCTGTAGTTGGGAGGGCGAGACTCCGGACAGTGCGCTGAGGCGGAGGTCTTCGCGACGGAAACTGAGGGAGGGGACAGTAACCTGCAGCGCGAGCACCTGAGGAGAAGGCAACAGGTCTGTGATAGGTGACCGGGAGGCGGATGGCGGAGCCGCAGCCCCGGGAAGAGGGAGGAAGGGCCTGGGCCGCGCCAGGGGAGGGTCGTTAAGGAGGCGGCGGCAAATGCGGCTGCGGTCGGAGCAGGTCGTGGCGAGAGGCTCTCAGGCCGAGAAGGGAGGACGCCGTGCCCGCGGTCGGAGGCAGACGGGACTGTCCTGGGGGGCCTGGAAGAGAGGGTGCATGAGCCGTGCTGAGCTAGGAGCTGGGGAAGAGGTTTGGGGAGCGTGCGCTCAGAGGCGGGAGGGGTCGGGCTGACAGGAGGATTGGCGCGGAATGAGAGACAGCCGGGTGGTCTGTGCGGGACGTGGGCCCTAGGGGGTCCGGCCTGAAAGAAAGCTTTGAAGGGAGGGGGCGGGTCACGGGACCTGGGAGGTTTTGGTTTGGGGGGGGGGTTCCCTTTTGTTGGTGGAAAAGCCGAGAGAGCAGGGCGCGCTGGGTCGTAGGTGAGTCTAATGTCCAGTCCTTCATTTTCTCACGGGGCGGGGCGGGCACGAGGACACGGTCAGGAGGGTCTGGAGAGTCGGCATCCCCGGCGGTCTAGGGTCCGCGAGGGTGCGCCGTGGGAGGCTCCTGGCTCACCTCCGCCTCTGTTTCCTCATCCTCCAGCGTCCCGGGGGCGCGGTGGGAGAAAAGGGCTTTTCTTGTTCAGAGCGGTGTGGGAACAGTGACCCAGGTCATGTGGGTGGCAGCCGCCTGTGTCACCGTGGAGGGTCCGGAGGTCTGAGGAAAGGAGCAAACAGGATCATACCGCACGGAGGCGGGGAGGGTTATGAAACGAGCCTCTTAATTGTCACACTGTCATTGTCTAGAAGCTTGCGGTGTGATGGGACCATATGCATCAAATAAAAAGTCTCTACGTTGCTGCCTTTATGTCTTACTGGCTGTCACTTCCTCAGAGTTGTAGTTTTCTGTGTTTGCAGGGAAGGGAAAGGCCTGAGAAGACTCGGGGTAGTTGCGGTTCGATCTGTGAAGGGAGGGGCGTGTCGAGTGGTTGAGGGATGCTGTAGGTGAATTTTTATTTTCCCGCTGTCATTTATATTTGGGAGTATTTTCGCCATGATTACAGATTTTGAACATTGCTCGAGTAGGTATTGTTTTGTGTGAGGGCATCGTGTATGAGTATACGGTAATTTTTTATTTTCCTTTATGCTGAGGCAAGAATTTTTTTTCAATTTTTTTAAATTTTTTATTTTACTCATTTTAGAGAGGAGATACAGAGACAGAGAGAGAGAGAGAGAGAGAGAGAGAGAGAGAGAGAGAGAAAGAGATAAAGGGGGGAGGAGCTGGAAGCATCAACCTCCATATGTGCCTTGACCAGACCCGTGCAGGGTTTTGAACTGGCGACTTCAGTGTTCCCAGGTCGACGCTTTATCCACTGCACCACCACAGGTCAGGCAATGCTGAGGCAAGTGTTAAGGTGACACTATTTGCATTTCCTGGGGTTCATAGGTAAAACAACTTGTAGGTGCACGTTGAGGGAGGAGACCCTGAGCCTCCTACGAAGGAGGAGCTAGCCTGTCCGTTTGGGGAAGTGGGTTTTGGTGAACATGGTGAATATGGAAGTTGTAGGGGTCCCCCAGGGACCGCGTTTTTGCAGTCCCCTCACGTGCGCATGCCCTTGTTTCCCTTCAGTCAAAGGCTCCGGCGCGGGTTCATGCCTCCGTGTCTGCCCGCCTGCCCAGACCCCGTTCCCGCGCAACGGGACCCCATTCTGTATACTCAGACGCACTGGCCACGTAGCACATGCGCCCCACGAGAGCGCTCGTGTGTGCCGCCAGATAGCCCAGTTTTGCTGTACTTCACAGTTTCATGCCGTCATGTCTACGTGCTCTGGAGAGTCTTTGTTCTAATTCAGGGGACTTAGATCATGTTTCACGTGAGTGGCCTAACGCCGAGATGGGCCTGTTTGCTTGGTTCCTGGGATTCTGGGCTCTTGGGAAAGGAGGCTGGTTCTCTAGGGAGAGTGACAGCTTACGTGACAGAGCTATGTCATTTCCGAGGTCATTCCTTTTCACGTTCTGTTAGGAAAGAGACGTCCTGTGTCAGGGTCCTCCCTTCTCTCCCACTGAGAAGTTTTCCTGGTCTAAGTTCTGCTCTCAGTCACTGTGCTCCTTGGGGTCCCCGCCTGAGTGGAGGCTAAGAAATTTAATAAAACATGTTGGTGCCCTCTAGCGGACATCTTGAGAACAACACATTTTAAAACCCCCGTTTTTTACAGTCTCTTGTCAAAAGTATGTGATTAACGCCCATAAGCCATTAAGGTTTCCTACATGATCAATGTCTGAAAATGATTTCACTAAATCACAATTCAGTATGTTGATGATCCCATGTTCTTCGCTCAGAAGAAGACGGTGCTGAGAAGAAACATCGCTTCTGTTTCTTCTATGGAGGCAGAAACTAGAGGATAATGAAGATTAAAAGGTACGATATTTTTTTTTTACTTAACTGCTGTACTACAGACATAGAGGCAATGTTTGATGGAAAGGAAGAAATGTTTAGCTTTATTCCGTTTTCCTTTTCGGCTTGGCGATGCACATAGCGATGGAGGTGAGAGAATTTATTAGTTTTGTTACCTTGTTTTATGTAACTATTTGGACATACGTTCTCAGATTTGGCTGGTCGATACCTCAGTGCATGTCTTTATTTCTCTGCTATGTTGTTCAAATACAGACTTGTTGATTCTTTGATTAGGTGTAATTAAATAATTATTTATCTTGCTTATTTTTTTCCCTTTTTTTTTCTCAGTCATGTATGAAGTGAATCATCTCGTTCTTTTCCTATTTTAATTACTTCCTAATATATTTATTTATTGCTCTTGATTGTTTTTGATTTCCGGTTTAGTTATCTTTCTTTGTTTGCTTTTTTAAAAAATGTTTTATTTATTTGTATTTTAATTTTTTAACAGGGACAGGGAGAGAGTCAGAGAGAGGGATAGATAGGGACAGACAGAAAAGGAGAGAGGTGAGAAGCATCAATGATTAGTTTTTTGTTGCTGTCGTGACACCTTAGCTGTTCATTGATTGCTTTCTCACATGTGCCTTAACTGTGGGCCTTCAGCAGGCCAAGCAACCCCTTGCTGGAGCCAGCTACCTTAGGTCCAAGCTGGCGAGCTTTTGCTTAAGCCAGATGAGCCCGGACTCAAGCTGGTGAACTAGGGGTCTTGAACCTGGGTCCTCTGCCTCCCAGTCCAACACTCTATCCACTGTGCCACAGCCTGGTCAGGCATTAATGTTACTTTTGATTGCAGTGTGAGTGTGCCCTTGAAGTGCTGCAGGTGTCCTCTGCAGTCTTGTTTAGCTGTAAATCTTCTCTGTGCCTATGGCTTTGTGGGTGCGAAGCTCACCTCTGTGCCCAAGGCATGCGCTCATTGGACAAACGCATTGTGGCACTCTTCTGGTGATTATGTGGTCTGTGTGCATCTGGGTTTTCTGTGTTCCTGTCTTTGTGAGCCTTTGATTTTGCTATTCGATATTTGGACATTGTTATGAAGGGTTCCATGTTATTGTGTGTCACCCCATTTTCTTTTTGCCCTTTTAGGGCCAGACTGTGTCTAGTCAAAGAACTTTGGTTATTATGTATCTGGTGTGGATACGTGCTCTGAAGTGATATCAAGGGTTTCTGCTGAGTGTCTGCTGTTTGCCTTTACTGGGCAGTATAGTTTGTTTTATGATTTCTTTGTGTAGTGCAGGAAGCCAGAGCTTTTGTCACAGGATCCTTTCCTCTTTCAAGCTTTTGTAGTATGATGTATGTTGGCATGCAGTGTGTACTTTGGAAAGCAATTCTCCATTGAGGTTGCCAGTAAAGAGAGCAGAAAAAAATTTTTTCAGCCCTCCAGTGGAGAAGTTTGGAATAGTACGTTTGGGTTAGGGTTAGGGTTAGGGTTAGGGTTAGGGTTAGGGTTAGGGTTAGGGTTAGGGGTTAGGGTTAGGGTTAGGGTTAGGGTTAGGGTTAGGGTTAGGGTTAGGGTTAGGGTTAGGGTTTAGGGTTAGGGTTAGGGTTAGGGTTAGGGTTAGGGTTAGGGTTAGGGTTAGGGTTAGGGTTAGGGTTAGGGTTAGGGTTTAGGGTTAGGGTTAGGGTTAGGGTTAGGGTTAGGGTTAGGGTTAGGGTTAGGGTTAGGGTTAGGGTTAGGGTTAGGGTTAGGGTTAGGGTTAGGGTTAGGGTTAGGGTTAGGGTTAGGGTTAGGGTTAGGGGTTAGGGTTAGGGTTAGGGTTAGGGTTAGGGTTAGGGTTAGGGTTAGGGTTAGGGTTAGGGTTAGGGTTAGGGTTAGGGTTAGGGTTAGGGTTAGGGTTAGGGTTAGGGTTAGGGTTAGGGTTAGGGTTAGGGTTAGGGTTAGGGTTAGGGTTAGGGTTAGGGTTAGGGTTAGGGTTAGGGTTAGGGTTAGGGTTAGGGTTAGGGTTAGGGTTAGGGTTAGGGTTAGGGTTAGGGTTAGGGTTAGGGTTAGGGTTAGGGTTAGGGTTAGGGTTAGGGTTAGGGTTAGGGTTAGGGTTAGGGTTAGGGTTAGGGTTAGGGTTAGGGTTAGGGTTAGGGTTAGGGTTAGGGTTAGGGTTAGGGTTAGGGTTAGGGTTAGGGTTAGGGTTAGGGTTAGGGTTAGGGTTAGGGTTAGGGTTAGGGTTAGGGTTAGGGTTAGGGTTAGGGTTAGGGTTAGGGTTAGGGTTAGGGTTAGGGTTAGGGTTAGGGTTAGGGTTAGGGTTAGGGTTAGGGTTAGGGTTAGGGTTAGGGTTAGGGTTAGGGTTAGGGTTAGGGTTAGGGTTAGGGTTAGGGTTAGGGTTAGGGTTAGGGTTAGGGTTAGGGTTAGGGTTAGGGTTAGGGTTAGGGTTAGGGTTAGGGTTAGGGTTAGGGTTAGGGTTAGGGTTAGGGTTAGGGTTAGGGTTAGGGTTAGGGTTAGGGTTAGGGTTAGGGTTAGGGTTAGGGTTAGGGTTAGGGTTAGGGTTAGGGTTAGGGTTAGGGTTAGGGTTAGGGTTAGGGTTAGGGTTAGGGTTAGGGTTAGGGTTAGGGTTAGGGTTAGGGTTAGGGTTAGGGTTAGGGTTAGGGTTAGGGTTAGGGTTAGGGTTAGGGTTAGGGTTAGGGTTAGGGTTAGGGTTAGGGTTAGGGTTAGGGTTAGGGTTAGGGTTAGGGTTAGGGTTAGGGTTAGGGTTAGGGTTAGGGTTAGGGTTAGGGTTAGGGTTAGGGTTAGGGTTAGGGTTAGGGTTAGGGTTAGGGTTAGGGTTAGGGTTAGGGTTAGG